>JALGPY010000004.1:152816391-155225141 GCA_023055425.1 Linanthus parryae
AAAGTGGTTTGATAAAATTTGAGGGGTTATAGTTATAGTTTTCAAAAATATAAAGTTGTAGAGAGATAATTATAGTTTAGAAAAGTTAAAACTAATTTTGTTCAAAATTGGGGAGGTAGTTGTAGTTTCATAAAATATAAACTAGTTAACTAAGTATTGGTTGGGGGTACAATTGTAGTTTTCAGAAGTTATAAATTAATAGTTGGGGAGGTAAATGTAGTTCAGAAATGTTTGAAACTATACCGAATAAAATTATGGGGAGGTTAGTGTATTTTAGACAAATAAAAGTGTGCAAATATTTTTACATGTAGGGGGTTGTAGTTGTCTTTTATCAAATTTAAAGTATGCAATTATTTTTCTTGTACATAATACGTATGAAATACTTACAGCTACTCGTATTTTATCTAACCCGACCCGTAAAATAATATAACCCGGCAATATGTACCGTATAATTATACGCACCCGTATTTTTAGTTACAACCCGACCTAAAACTCTTATCTATATATACTATTTGAGAATGAGTTTTTGTGAGAGATTAACATGTGGCATTGCAGTTTAAATATTGCTGAAGTTAATATGAAGTTGAAATTTAAAATGGTTGAAATTTAAAAATGGCGCCGAAGTTAATTTAGAACACAATGTATAAAAGGTAATTTCAATAATTAATATCTTATCTAAAATTTGAACACCCAAAATACTAACTTCAAATTAGAACAAATGTATAAAATGTATACAAATATTATGAATGACGATATTTATGGTATACGTATAATTGATCGAATCGCCTATAATAGGTATGAATCTAATTGATTGTACATTTTATTTATCAAAATCGGACAATTTAAAAAAAAAATCACAATTAAACATACTTACAGGAATTCATGTCCCGAATACTTCTCCTTTGATCATATCAATTTATTAATAGTAATAACCAACAAATGGTTGCAATTTTCCTTTTAATTAGCTGACTCTTCTCATATATATATTTCAATAAATCAAGAGAAAGAAATTCATATAACTCAATACTTACAACGTCCAAGCAACGAAATTAGCGATTGACCAAGCATATGGGTGTTCGTGGTTGGGTCATAAACGGGTCAACATAACCTGTTCACCCGTTTATGACATGTTTATGACCCGATCACCACTAAATCAACTGTAGACAAAGAGCACTACACAAATCTATATACAGCAACAACCATCATCAACATGAACATCGAATTCCAAACATGAAGATTGATCAATTCTAAAAACATGAAATTTGAATTGTACAACATCCATCATCTGAGAAACCCACAACCTTGCTGTAGTTGATCGAATCTGAGAAACCCAATTCGCATTGAGAGAGAGGAAGAGGTTCTTAGAGATAGATACCGAATCTGAGAGAGGGAGATATATAATACCTGTGATTGTGTATGTCGCTGCTTGAATCAAAGAAATCGAACGAGAGAGAGAGAGAGAGAGAGTCGACTACAATCGACAAATTTGAGCATCTGTTCTCCTTTCTTCGTTGCCTATGGTGGTTGGCACTTGGCAGCGGCTCCGACCTACATGCTTCAGGGTGGAAGTCGCCATCGATCTTCTGCATCTTCCTTTGTCTTCTCCATCTTCACATGTTCTTCTTAGTTTAGTCAAGCAGGTGTAACTGGATTGAGTCTTAGAGCATCTTCCACAGTTGATATCAAATTTTACACAAAATCCTATATTTGGTGGAGAAAAATCGTTTGGCCTCCCACAGTTAACCCTCAAAAATACCATTTCACTATTTTTGATGGGAAAATAGCACTTTTAGTCTCCCACAGTTTTCACTAAATTTTACTTCATATAGTTATTTCACCATTTCAGCAAATTTAGAGAATGGTTTTTTAGCCTCCCACAACAAATTATCAAATACGGGATTTGATGATTAGGCAAGAGAAATTTGTTATGAAAAAAGGAGCTTGACTTAAAGCAACATGCACAAGAATTACAAGAAAATGAACAAGATACCATGTCTACGACAAAAAATTTGAATAATCTTACACCAATAAGCCTAAATTCTGAATTCGCAAGAAACACACTTTATGAGGGCGATAACATGCCTAGAGTAGCACAGAACTTAAACTTTGGTGCATGGGCGAGTGGAGGAAGTAATGATGAATCGTATGTCCCAGAACCTCTTAGCACTAGTGATCAGACATATGCTCGACCGGATGTAAGTTATCCCAATTTCAGCTACCAAACAAGGGTTTCATCTATATTGTCACGCAGACATGGCGCATTCCATTATTTTGTTACTTTGTTCTTCATTGTGCTTTCTTTATTTTCTTAGTTTGACTATGTATTTTATTAGTATGACTATGCTTTCTTCATTTTCCTAATATGTGATCTATTTTCATTTTTCTGAGTTTAAATTAATGCATTTTTCTTGTCGTCATTTTTGTTTATATTTTATTTTCTCACAAAATTAATTATATTAGTCATCAAAAATAATTATTAACTCTAATAATTTATAAAATATGACATTATGTCTCCAATTATATAAAAAGTAATGTAAAAACATGTCCTAAACACTGAAAAAAAATTGGTGTGGATTACACCAAATTTTATTTTCGCCATCAAATTTTATGATAAAAATAGAATTTGGTGATATATGATAGGATTTGGGGGTATTGTGGGAGAAGCACTTAACCATTTCACAAAACCTACACCAAATATAGGATTTGGTGTTTTTTTGTGTCAACGACTGTGGGAGGCCTACAAAAATATCACAATTTTTTGGTGATTGATAATTTGGTGATTGGTTGTGGGAGGCCGAAAACACCACTTTTTACCATCAAATATAGGATTTGGTGCACTGTGGATGATGCTCTAATAAACCCGCATAACCCTCATATGTATTCGGTTTTAAAGTGACCCACCCATCTTAACCCGATTAAATAAACAAGTTATCCCAACGCCATTTAAACAGTGCAAAAATGAGCAGTTGTTAGGTCTGGGTTGACTTTACCTGATAGGTAAGGCGGCATGAACACGCGTAATGTGAAGTTAATATTAAAGCAGACTCCCAACCTGTAAAATACAAAGAAAGGCGCAGGGGCGGGGTGGGGGGGGGCAGAGGGACGTAAATACCATTTAGCTACTACCGAAGACCTATCGAACTATGCTAAAATAAAACTGGAAACCTCAAGGGGCGAAAATACAACAAATCTTGGAAACGTTGCTTGTAGAGGCTGCTAATCGCAAAAAGAGGCTGCACCTTATGCATGTAACTCTGGTAAAGGTGATAGTAATGTCTCAGAGCGGCCGAGGGATCTGGAGCCATATTACCATGTCGATTAGAATGCTGGATCTGGGCTCTAAACAAAAGTGCGCGACAAGATATAATGGTGGGTGAGATACGCCATGGAATCGAAGTAGATACCTGTTGGAAGTTGGATGTTAAATCCATAGAGAAATGGTGATGTTCTTGGTAGCTTGAAGAAGCTTGAAACCAAGAGCATTATTTGTCCCACATTGTTGCTCAAAGTGGTGGTAGGTGGGTATATTTGGTTTCACACACAAGGGTAGTGTACAACTACTAAGGTGTGTAAAGAGCCATGGGTGTTATTGTGTGCCTCGCGCACACACACACGCGCGCGCCGCCGCCGCCTCGCCTCGCAACGCCTCGCCTCGACTCGACTCGGGTCGGGTCGGGTCGGGTCGGACCGGACCGGACCGGGTCGAAGGGCGATTTGGGCGAAATGTCTTGGCGTCTCGCGTACGCGAGGCGACCCGGCGAGAGGTTATGCTACAGCTAATTTTTATTACTCACCAGTTTATTGGGTGATTAATTTAAATTAACTGTTTTGACCGTTTTAATGTGGGATTAATGGTCATTAAACGGATTGATTGTGAATCAATTAGATTGATCAGTTTTACCAAAACTGATGGATTAATCTAATTGATATAGTCAAAACGTTTTGGACATTGTAGTACGTTTTTTTCTCTGGTTCATCTCTCAACAGAAACAATTCTCTCTTTCTCTGGCGAACTGAGGTGTGAGTCGAAGTTGATCTTCATCGCTGCTGTAACGAGGAGGATCAGAGCTGTTTTATCCTGGAAGGATTATCGCCGGATCCCAATACAACGAAAGTGGGGGCGATTATTTCTTCAAGAGCAGTCAGGCCTTCTTCGCAAGACCTGGCGACTCAGCTGCGTTCGTGTTTTACCTGTTCCTTTGTGAACAGAGGTATGAACTGTTCCCACTTTTCTTTCATACAGTATCTAATTTCTGTATTATTTGCCTTCTTGATTTGCTTTCTCTATGTTCTTGGTCATGCTATGTTAATCAAATTTTCCCTACTAAAATCGTTAATTTTAGTGCTTTTCACCAACATTCTTGAAGAAATAATTCGTAATTTGTTTAACAAAATGACTACTGAAACTGAGAAAACTGTTCCCGGTTCATCTGCTCCTGCCGTGGAAATTGATTCGGCCACTTATACGTTTCCACAAGCTGTTGAATTGACTGGTTTACCAGAAAAATTCAACGGTGGTGTTGGCTTTTCTCGTTGGCAGAAAAAGCTGAAATTGTGGTTAACTATAAAGGGTTTATGGCCGGTTGTGGAGTATGAGAAACCAGTGGTGGATCAAGAAAAGCCTGATTCCATTAAGGCCTTTGCGAAGTGGACTGAAAAAGACGGAGTGGCTAGAGCGGCAATTCTTGCTGCTCTGTCGAATACTCTGTTTGATGTTTATTCATCGGATTCATTCACTGCAAAGCTTTTATGGGAAAAGCTGAATGAGACACATAATACTGACTCACAAGGTCTGGAAAAATATTCTGTGTCTAAATTTCTTGATTTCAAACTGGTGGACAATAAGTCCATGACTGAGCAGGTGCACGAGTTTGAGATGATTGTGCATGCTTTGAAGGAATCCGGTATGGATCTTCCTGAAAAGTTTCTGGTTATGTGTGTGATTGAGAAGCTCCCAGTTCTATTCCTGATCATGTGGAAAAGATAACAAATGTGGGGGCGGAATCAAGTAGTAGATCTGTACCTGAGGAGGTAGAAGAACCTAGAAGGAGTAAGCGTGCTAAGGTTGTCAAGGATTTTGGAAGTGACTTTGTCACTTACAATGTCGAGGACGAACCTTTAACTTTCCGGCAGGCTATGGATTCTTCGGAATCTAGGCATTGGAAGGGCGCTATAAAGAGTGAAATTGACTCTATTGTTTCTAATGGAACATGGGAGTTAGTTGACCTCCCTCCTGGGTGTTCTACTATCGGGTGCAGATGGATCTTTAAAAGGAAGTTGAACCCTGACGGTTCAATAGATAAGTACAAGGCTAGACTGGTGGCTAAGGGTTTTAGGCAAAGGGAAGGAATTGATTACTTTGATACATACTCTCCGGTTGCAAGGATGACAACAATCCGAATGCTTATAGCATTGGCTTCTGTCCATGGTCTTACCATCCATCAGATGGATGTTAAGACAGCTTTTCTTCATGGTGATCTTGAAGAAGAGATTTATATGGATCAGCCTGAGGGATTTGTTGCATCAGGCAATGAAAGGAAAGTATGTAAGTTAATCAAGTCTCTTTATGGCTTGAAACAAGCTCCCAGGGATTGGCATAAAAAGTTTGATGAAACTGTATTGCCATTCGGTTTTATAATAAATGATAGTGACAAGTGCGTCTACTCCAAAGTTAAAGGTAGTGAATGTGTGATCTTATGCCTATATGTGGATGATATTTTGTTGTTTGGAACCAATATTGAGATTATTAATGAGACGAAAGCGTTCTTGAAAAGGCATTTTGAGATGAAAGATATGGGTGAGGCTAGTGTGATTCTTGGACTGAAGTTGACTCAGTCAGCTGAGGGAATAACCTTATCTCAGTCTCATTACATAGAGAAATCTATACTTGAGAAGTATGGTTATTCGCAGTGTAGAATCGCTAGTACACCATATGATTCTAAAATTGCCTTAGTCAAGAATTCTTCAGGTGTACCTGTGTCTCAATTAAGGTATTCTCAGATTATTGGGAGTTTGCAATATCTTGCTAACTGTACTAGACCAGATATTTCATATTCTGTGTCTAAGTTGGCTAGATATACAAGCTGTCCAAACAGGACTCATTGGGATGCTCTTGATAGAGTGCTTAGATATCTGAAAGGCACAATGTACCTAAGTTTACACTATAGGAGGTTTCCTGGTGTACTTGAGGGGTACAGTGATGCAAGTTGGATAGCTAAGAAGTCTGGTTCCAATGGAGTGACTGGATATGTGTTCACCTTGGCTGGTGGAGCAATATCCTGGAAGTCGACCAAACAGACGATAGTGACTCGGTCTACTTTTGAGGCTGAGTTCTGTGCGCTTGATGCCACGGGGACGGAGGCTGAATGGTTACACGGACTTATGTCCGCCTTACCTGTAGTAAGCAAGCCGCTTCCTGCTATTGCTATTCATTGTGATAGTCGGACGACTATCGACAAGATTAGCAGTAAAAAGTATAATGCTAAAACAAGGAGACACATCCAAGTTAGACTAAAGTCTATAAGGGGTTTGGTGTCTGATAGGATTATAGCTGTAGAGTTCATAGGAACTCAGAATAATACAGCTGATCCTTTGACTAAAGGACTGGAACCTGCAGTGGTCCTTAAGTCGAGGTTGGGGATGGGACTGACAACCCATCGTAGTTCATCAACAGTGGGAACCCAATACACATGAGAGGAGATCCCTCAAAAGTGTATTCAATGTGGTAATAACAAGCTGTGAGGATGAACTGGTAGTACCTTTGCTACATAGATGATACAATTGTATCGGAGTCTATCCCCTGTAAACCTAAAAAGGTACTGTTTCTGCTAGTGTAGCAAGAGTTATTCTAACTCTGAATGGGGTCAAGTCATTTTGACGAGATGATGGCAGTCATCTCTGGAGATGCCCAGCTAAGCGAATGTAATTGTGCGGTCGCAATTAGAGGAAAGGGTTATTCCTTGAAACATTCGACGAACAGGATCGAGACAGGACCATTAATGTCTCAAAGCCGTAGATTGGCACCATAGCCTTTGACTTGTCGTCGTCTATGGAGCATGATTACACCTTACGGATAAAGATTCAAGGTGAAATATTCCATCTTAATCCGGTAATCATCGAAGTAGAGGACTTAGGAGGGTTCAAACCCGGAAGGGTACCGACTCTGAATAACAAGTCATGATGAGAATCCTGAATGCATTTCTGCATGGATTTGTGGGGGATTGTTGGAAGTTGGATGTTAAATCCATAGAGAAATGGTGATGTTCTTGGTAGCTTGAAGAAGCTTGAAACCAAGAGCATTATTTGTCCCACATTGTTGCTCAAAGTGGTGGTAGGTGGGTATATTTGGTTTCACACACAAGGGTAGTGTACAACTACTAAGGTGTGTGGAGAGCCATGGGTGTTATTGTGTGCCTCGCGCACACACACACGCGCGCGCCGCCGCCGCCTCGCCTCGCCACGCCTCGCCTCGACTCGACTCGGGTCGGGTCGGGTCGGGTCGGACCGAACCGGACCGGGTCGGGTCGAAGGGAGATTTGGGCGAAATGTCTCGGCGTCTCGCGTACGCGAGGCGACCCGGCGAGAGGTTATGCTACAGCTAATTTTTATTACTCACCAGTTTATTGGGTGATTAATTTAAATTAACTGTTTTGACCGTTTTAATGTGGGATTAATGGTCATTAAACGGATTGATTGTGAATCAATTAGATTGATCAGTTTTACCAAAACTGATGGATTAATCTAATTGATATAGTCAGAACGTTTTGGACATTGTAGTACGTTTTTTTCTCTGGTTCATCTCTCAACAGAAAAAATTCTCTCTTTCTCTGGCGAACTGAGGTGCGAGTCGAAGTTGATCTTCATCGCTGCTGTAACGAGGAGGATCAGAGCTGTTTTATCCTGGAAGGATTATCGCCGGATCCCAATACAGCGTAAGTGGGGGCGATTATTTCTTCAAGAGCAGTCAGGCCTTCTTCGCAAGACCTGGCGACTCAGCTGCGTTCGTGTTTTACCTGTTCCTTTGTGAACAGAGGTATGAACTGTTCCCACTTTTCTTTCATACAGTATCTAATTTCTGTATTCTTTGCCTTCTTGATTTGCTTTCTCTATGTTCTTGGTCATGCTATGTTAATCAAATTTTCCCTACTAAAATCGTTAATTTTAGTGCTTTTCACCAACAATACCATCACTGCTTTGATCACAAGCATAGAGTCTTCGTAGACACAATCAACAGCTAAACCAAGACTCTATGAAAAAGAAAAGCCATGTAAGAGAATGTTGGCCTCTACCTCAACTTAGGTGGAAGGACCAAAATTACAAGCGTACGCGGCAATATCGTTACCATCGTGGTATCGAAAACCCCCTCATCCTGCCCTGTTGTTTGATCGAACCATTGCATTGAAATGAAAGACGATTTGACCATGACTTGGGCGAGTCCAATGTGTAACAGCCTGAGATTTAATAGGGGTAAAACGGTACTTAATTAAAAGCTTGAGTTGACTGTGCAATTTCTTTCTCGGTGGTGCTTGTTGACATCTGTTCAGCAAGAGTGTTTGGAGATGAGAATTCAAATTAGGAAATGGGCAATTTAACGAGAAATTAGGAGCTCAATTGTAAATTCCTGAGAGTTGAATGGTGACTGAGTAAGGCCAAAATCAACTTGAACTGGAGAGACACTTGCAGAACAATTCTAAATATTGGAGCTGTAGTTTATTATCTCAAAACTTATAATCTCAATAAGTACCCTTCTTCTTTGGGTAACTTCCACCCATTTTTTGGGTAACTTCCACACTTTGATGTGTCAAACATTAAAGGGCAAAAAGTTGGACAAAATACACTTTGCTCCCATGACGTTTGGAAAAAATTACTTTTTACCCTTATAACTAACAGAGCCTAACGCCTCTAAAAGACAATATTGCCTTTAGTACTGAAGCAAAATTACACTATTATAAAAGTCCTTCTCCTTTGAGTATCTCCAAACATGTCGCATTTCTCCTACCCCCACCTCCCCCTCTTCCTCCTCCCACGGGCCCACCAATTTCCCCCTCCCCTCCTCCAAACTACTACTCATCTTCAACCATTCCCCTCCCCCCACCTAATTAGGTTTATTTTTAAAATATATTCAATGATTTAAAATAAACTATTTGATAAAAATAAATCTAAAATAATATTAATATAAATATATATTCACAAAAGTGATATAATAATAATAATAATAATAATAATAATAATAATAATAATAATAATAAAAATAATAGCAACTTTTTAACCATGTTTTCAAAAAATAATAATAAATATAATTGCTAATTATAAAAGAATAACAAGATATATCAAATTGACAACAAAATAAAATAACGATAATTTTTCTTAAATATTTTGTTCAATTATCAAAAAAATATATTTATTTTTTTATAATAAATATAATAATTAAAATATATTAATCGTAATTAAAAACACATATTATAATAATAAAATAGTATTAAGTGTAATTAACATATCTCTAAATTGGATTAATTAGGAGGGGGACGGGGATGTTAGGGGGGAAATGCATCCTAACCATCCTCCACCCATGCCTAAATTCTCCCCTCACCTCCCCCCTCCCCCTCCCCCCTCATGGTTGGACATGATCCGTATTTTTATACGATTTCCCCGCTCCTCCTCCCCCTCTCCCCTCATGGTTGGAGATGCTCTTATCCTCCTCATTTCTAATCTTAACCGTAACCACGTTCTTGTCTTCTTCATCTTTTTCTCGTCTTCTTCATATTTTCATAGAGGCGCTGATAGTAGAATGGTGGAGCTTGATAGATTGTTTGACGACGGCGACAGTGTGTTTTTGGGCTATGAACAGAGCCACAATTGGTTGTTCGATTACGCACAACTCTCTCTCTCCTTAATGAAATAACTGAGGGGTGAATATGTCTTACCAGATCCAACTCATCCCCATTTGTTCGATTCTCCTCTAGGTATCGATTACTGTCTCCCTCCACATCTTGTTGTCTTAAAATATGCTCAATCGTTTTTGTTACAATTGCATTGTGAATGATAGATGTCCATCGGAGCTTGGATGCGTGCAGTCGCTGTTACCTCTCCACAGTGCAGTTGCGACGGCGACGATGACATCGCGCCTGAGCATGTCGAGTTGCAGAGCTCTTTCTCAGGGTACACTCTGCCGGACTTCTCCCGACCTCTAATATATGTTTTTGTTAGTTTGACGTGAGTTACACCTCTCTTTCAACGATATAATGACAGTGAAACTGTTTGCTTCCATTTGAACACTCAGCTATTATTACCTTTGCTTGTATTTGTTTCGCTTGCCAATAAGTTGAGCATGAGAACTTTGTTTTTCTTTTCGACTTGTAAATCTGCAATGGAATGTCTGGATTTGGAGTAAAAGAATTATGAAAAGGGTATCAGAAAATTGCAGTATAAAGTTGGGAAATTGTTTTATTGGAGTTTGGTAACATGAGCATCTTGGAGCATGTCTACCAGTTAGGGCCAGGGCAGGTCCTTGCCTCTTTGGGGGCTCTTGGGCTTCTAGGGAGGATACCGTTCACATTCTTTTTGGTTTTCAGTTCCATCTCAAGGTTATTTTGAACCACACCAATTGAAATTATTGCGCATTGTTATAGTTAAAGCAACCCAATAGTATTTACCATAAAAAAATCATCATTCTCTCCCACTCCTCGGTTTCAGACCCACCATGTCACTCCCTCTCTCGCGAACCTCTTTCCTACTCTCCTCTCCTCTTCTCTCTATCCTCATCGCCATCGCGACCTCCTCCCACTCAATCGACGTTACTCCACCAACCTATTGCCGGAAAAACCCCCCTCCAGAGTCGCATCCCTCAAAATCGCCGCCGTGAGCCTCATGGAGCTAGACCCACCGCCGAGCCGAGTCTTCTCAAGTTTCTGTGTCAATCGCTCCTCGGTGATGCTCTGGCTCTACAATCTAGACCCACTTCGCCCCTTCTACTCGCGAGCTTGCATCACCGCCGTCCCCGCCGACGAGATTCCATGAAGAAAGTAATCAATACTCACGAATCGAGTGGTGAAAGAACGGGTGTAGGTGGGTTAAAGTTTCAACCCGGGTAACCCGCCTAATTCAACGGGTTGAATAACTTCACCCATTTCAACCCATTTTAGACAATTAGCAAGACCCGGACCTAATTAACTTGTGCGGGTACGGGTGGGTTGACGGGTCCGGGTCAAGTTTGCCAGCTCTAGGCGCAGAGAAACTAGATAGCTAAAACATAGACCGGAACATCGAAGGAGTGGCATGAGGCCGATGCCCTGGACTCTTCAAGCCTCCACCCTGAAAGAAAACACAAAACATCAAACCATTCAAAATAACGATAATAAGAGCAGAGACAAACCAGACGACATGGCAACAACATCAATGTCACCGATTCCTGTTCAGTCTCGTGGGTGAACTAAAGTTGAACAAAGGTAGTAGTGATTTAGCTGCACAATAAACCTTCAGGAGGGGATTTCCATAGACCGAAGGGCCGTTTCTTGAGCTGAAATCTTCGAGCAATCACAGGACTGTCAATATCCATAGCTTTCAGATCCGTGTTACGAGAGACACCACCGAAGGCTTCCTTAACCTTCACTGTACAAGCGCCGTCACCACTTTGTGCTTCAGAGAAACCTGCTTGGCAGGGGGGCGGAGGCCCCTTTGAGACCCGAAGAGGAACTGAAACCGCAGGAGAACAAGTCCGAGCAATAGGCTTCTTTCAACGCTCTTTCTTGCCGTGGAGAAGTCTTTGGAAAGCAGTGTAATCAAACCGATTAAATATTATCCCGAACCCTGATATGTATACGGTTTAAAAGTGACCCACCCATCTTAACCCGATTAAATAAACAAGTTATCCCGAACCCGTTTAAAACAGTGCGAAAATGGGCGGTTGTTAGGTCCGGATTGACTTTGCCATGTCTACTCATAGGTAAGGCAGCATGAACACGCGTAGTGTGAAGTTAATATGAATGCAGGTTCCCAACCCGTAAAATACAAAGGAAACCGCGCGCGGGGTGGGGGGTGACAGAATGACGTGATCATGTGAAGCCCATTTTCCTAATACTGAAGACTTATCGAACTATGCTAAAATAAAACAGGAAACCTCAAAGGGGCGAAAGTACAACAAATCTAGGACACCTTGCTTGTAGAGCCCGCTAATCGCCAAAGGAGGCTGCACCTTGTGCAGGTAACTTTTAGAAAAGGTGATGGTAATGTCTGAGAGCGGCCAAGGGATCTGCAAACATATTACCATGTCGATAGAATGCTGGATCTGGGCTCCAAACAAAAGTACGCGACAAGCAGGGACGGACCTGTAGCATAGGTGGCATGGGCCATGCCCCCCCCTAAGATTTAGCTAACCACTATCTATGTTCTTATATATCCCTAATTATAAGTGTTTTTAATACTAATCTTAAAATGTGGCCCCCCTTCAGGTTTGATTTCAGTTGTGAATTGATAAAATTACTTTGAAATGTTTGAACCATAATCTCTTATTGGTCGAAATATGGTGGCAGTTATATCTTGTATCACCAACTCAGTAATATTAGGGTGCTGATAATTACAGCACAACAAACACTAATTACAGCACAAATTATAATAGAATGACCACGGTACCCTCAAATTATAATACCTGTCTGTCCTCTCAATCTCTCTATCTTTTCCCAGTTGTAACCACCATCAATTCCCAAATTGAACCCCCGAACGCCGGTGAGTACGCGGCTGCAAGAGCCGGAGATGATCGAGGCTGGGAATTGATGGATGGTCTGGAAGACATAAGCCCTCTCCGTCTCTCCGACCGCCACATCATCTCCGGAGCTTCTCGTCTCAATTCCCGAAACCGAAATTGCAAGAAATCGGAAGGTCGCCGCCATCGTCGCCGAAGCCAAAGTGGCTGGAAATCGTCAAGAATGATCCATTTTCGTCATTGAATCGGAACTCAAATGCGAATTCAATCGTTTCAGAGTTCGATCCCGATGTAATCCACCTTCAGAGAGGGAATGAAAGATCTACCTCCGGCAAACACAGGGTAGTGTTGTATTTCACCACCGCTTCATCCATCCATCTGTACACAAATGACATAACCACCACAGAAATCCCTTGAAGTTTCCTTGTAGTTTCAAACCCTCTTCCAGCCTCCTTTTGTTGCAAATCGGAACCAAAATCAAGACCTGGGCTAATCGCAAGATGCTTTGAAACAAAAATTGACAATTGAGAAAAAAGAAATTACTACCGACCGCGTCGGTCTGTTATAGCTTTGAGGAGTGTTGTGATGGAGAGTTGGTAGTATAATGGTGGTGTGAGGTGGATCTGTTCTCTGGGAGAGGGCCGAGAAAAGAAGGAAGAGGCTGTGTGAAATCATGGTGTTATGTAACTAAAGGGTACTATAGTCATTCTTCAGTAATTTGTGCTGTAATTAGTGTTTATTGTGCTGTAATTATCAGCACCCTAATATTATCACAACTTCTATTTCATCTCAATCCATCACTTAGAGGACTACAAATAAATGTAATTAATTAAATGAAGTAACTTTGACATACAATTTGACATATTGGCTACAGGTGCATGACTGTCATTTTTTTTTGAGGAAAAATACTGTCATTTTTTATAGAGAAAAATGTCTGTCAATGAGAGAATTCACACTATTTCGCCCCTCCAGATTTCATATTTAGGCATTATACAATTTTGAAATACTCAGCTAAATGAAAATTAATACTTATACAAATGTTTATGGTTTACACTGAAAACGAAAAGCGGATAAATTCAGTGCCAGTTTTTACCATTGATTTTTTGAAAGGATGCGTCACAAAACACGCTATAGGTTATTTGTAACAATTTCTATTGTGTGATTGAGATTATCCTTAGAATCTTGTAACTTTTTTAACATATATTTTACTTCGGCCCCCCCTATGAAAAGTTCCTGGGTCCGTCCCTGGCGACAAGATATAATGGTAGGTGAGATGCGCCATAGAATCGAAGTACATATCATCACTGCTTTGATCACAAGCATAGAGTCTTCATAGACACCATCAACAACTAAACCAATACTACATGAAAAAGAAAAGCCATGTAAGAGAGCGTCGGCCTCTACCTCAACTGAGGTGGAAGGACCAAAACTACAAGCGACCGCGGCAATATCATTACCATCATGGTCTCGAAAAATCCCTCCTCCTGCCCCGTTGTTTGATCGAACCATCCTGGTCTCGGAAAACCCCTAGTACTGAACCAAAAATTACATTATTATAGGAGTCCTTCTCTTTATCCTCCTCATTTCTAACCCTACCCGTAACCATGTTCTTGTCTTCTTCATCTTTTTCTTGTATTCTTCATAATTTTTCAGAGGCGCTGATAGTAAAATGGTGAAACTTGAGAGATTGTTTGAACTGATTTGTCGGAGCTAGAAAATGACGATGGCGACGGTGTGTTTGGGCTATGAACAGAGCGACAATTGGTTGTTCGATCACGCACAACTCTCTCTCTCACTCTCCTTAATGAAATAACTGAAGGGTTTTCCCTAACAAAAATAATAATAACTGAGGGGTGAATATGTCTTACCCATAATGGTGATGTGTAAAGTACTAGAGGGTCATTTTTCTTTGGGCCAAAATTTTAGATACTCCAAGCTGGGCCTAGTCCTTTTTTTTTTTTGCCTTCTCAAATGCTCTTGTGAAGCGAAAAAAAAAAACGTTAAGAAGGAAAAGAAGCTTCCCTCCTGCTATTCATTTGCTACATCATCAATCGTTCCCAGAAACAGTCAGGTCTTTGTGGCGCTTCCTCCATTTACAACCATGTCTCCTTTGTTTCTGTTAACCAAATTGTTGCGGAACAAGAGCATTGCAGTGTATTTTGCCCCAAACCCAGCAGCTTTCCTTCACAAAAGTCGCATTCTTCTCAGGCGCATTTCGTCGAACACTTCATCTGCAGCTGCTGTACTCAACACCCAATCTGCTGTATCTTCGAAAAGGTTAGCAAATCATCCTCCTACTTTCAGTAGTAGTAGAAGAAAAGAGGCATTGAACCGTGACTATACAGTATCTTACCTAGTTGAATCATGCGGGTTATCACCCAAAGATGCTGCTTCTGCTTCTGAAAAAATAACAACACCCTTTGCAACTCCTGAAAGACCAGACTCTGTCCTAGATCTACTGAGAAACCACGGTTTCAATTCGACCCAGATAACCCAAATGGTGAGAAAATATCCTCGGCTGCTCTTACTTGATGCAGAGAAAATCATTTTGCCTAAATTGGAGTTTTTTCTGTCTCTGGGTCTTTCAACCCATGCCCTTGCTCAATTGATGTCATATAGCCCACATGTGTGGTCCAAAAGCTTGGAAAACCACATTGAACCAATCTGCAACTTGATCAAGAGCTTTGTGCATACTGATCAAAATGTTCGCACTGCTATCAAGCGCTCGCAACGGTTTCCATCATATAACAACCAAGAAAACACTCTGTGCCAGAACATCGCGCTATTACGGAAACTGCAAGTGCCTGCTGCCAGTATTTCACTCTTTTTGACTCACTTCCCTCTAATCCTAGTTCAGAATCATGAGGAGTTCGGTGCAGGTGTAGGCAAGGTCAAGGAAATGGGATTCGATCCTTCCAAAACAACCTTTATGCTAGCAGTGACCGCCTTGTCAGGAAAGAGCAAGAAGCTGGCCTGGGATCGTTGCTACAAAATGTATTCTACGAAATGGGGTTGGTCAGAGGAGGATATACTTTCAGCTTTCAAGAAGCACCCGCACTGCATGACATTGTCAGATAAGAAGATTGATTCATCAATGGACTTCTTAGTGAACACCATGGGTTGGTCATCCAAGCACTTTGTACAGCGCCCTAGTGATCTCCTATATAGTTTGGAAAGGAGGATAATTCCTAGGTGCTCTGTCATTCGTGTTTTGTGGACAAAGAGCTTGTTAAGCAAAGATTTGAGCCCAAGTTCAGTGTTGGTGCTGGTGGAGAAAGATTTCTTGAAGAGGTATGTGACTAGATTTGAGAAACAAGTACCCCAACTATTAAGCATTTACAAGGGAGAGATGGATGCTCTTGACATATGTTGAAGCCAAGAGGCGTGTCACCAGATTTGAGATGCATGTACCTGAGTAGATTCTCCGGAACTTGGATTCGTATTTAGGGTTGTCAGGTTAGATTTCAATGTTTTCTACTTTCTTTTCTTCAACTTCCTATTCTTTGTGTATTGCACTTCTCTGTAATTGTAGTATTACACTTTCGATAGTGCACCTGATGTTGATGCAAATATGGAAGAAACCAAGTTTGTCATTTGTTAGATTCAGCTTATTTACAATACGAGGTGATTGTAGTTCGAGGAGGAAGTTGTTTGATCTTTGGAAGATGTGCATGCCTGCACACCAAAAAGAAAACCCAATTTAAAATCCAATCCCAGGTGACAAAAGTACGTGCAAGTAACATTAATAATAAATGTACCAGTAGAAGAATAGATGTTTGAGAGAGAGAGAGAGAGAGACCATGATATAGATAGCGAGAGAGAAGCGTTTGGGGCAGAAGAGGAAGAAGAGGCAAAACATTCATTGGCTAAACCAGCAGTTTCCATTTCCTGGTACAAAAGTAGGAGCTTCAAACTGGATCTCTCAGAAAAAGTCCTTTTCCAGGACAGCAGCAACATTGTCAAACTCAGCCTAAATGACTTGACACCACTAATGAATTGTTAGGAGCATAAACATGTAATCGTAAATCATGGATGAGGGCAAATCATGTTATTACAAAAATTGGTATCATGCCATCAACTTTTCCTCATATAGTTTATGAGACCAACAAACCACGATAACCTACACACATGATTCATAATGCACCTTAAAGTACAAATGTATAATGCTAACAAGAACACATAGCATATGTTCATTTTCCAACTCTGGATATAATTTATAACCAACAAAAATAGGAAGAAACATAAACTAACATCACAGAGTACATGTTATGTAATCTGAAACAAGATCAGTGACTGCAGAAAGACGACTATCAGGATGCGATTTACATTCTGGATGATCCGTCTGGTTGTAAGGGTCTAAAAATGGATTCGACAAATTTCATGTACATTACATGGCTTAGAAGATGGATAGAAATGAAAACCAAGCCATGGTAACTCAGAAGAGGCAAATATTCATTGGCTAAACCAGCAGTTCCCTTTTTCGAGTAGTTGTAATGGTCATTATTAATTTCACAAGTTCATTTGCAATCAAGGGAGACTTCTTCTGAAAAACAAAACGACGATACTTCCATGACACAAAGGTCGTATGGAGTCATGGCTACTATAGGGGAGCAGTTAATTTTTTTTTGATATAAGCGGGAGCAGTATATCTTTAAAGTCATAATGTGTTAAGATTTGGGAGTGATCTGCATAGGGATGGACTTAAGTGCATAGGAATAATGAGAGTTTATGCTCTGAACTGAAGTTAAACTATTTGAGGATGTCATGCATACTGCAAGTAGTGTCACTGAACTCCTTAGACAACATTGTTCATACCTTCCTTTTCTGTATTCCATCTTTGACCCATGATTGAAAGTCTTGGAAATGCTTTTCTGAATTCCCACTTTCATCAAGTTCCTGATCAGATGGCACCCAAGATCACAGAGCTATATAAATACTTTCATCATCCACTTTGTTTGGGTAGCGGATATGGAGGCGGGATATGTTATGATTTCCCTCCCATATCATATCCGTTGTTTGGGTAGCAGATATGGAGGGGAACTCATATCCAAGCCATATCCTCCTCTCCTCATTTTGCCTACAATCATATCCCATGGGGGATGTGGTATAAGTCAGATAAGAGTTTGGGGGATATTGGCTAATATTTTTGGACAAAAATGCCCTCATCAATACCAAAATGACATGGGTATAAATAACCAAACCTAACCAGTGTTCACTATCTCTCTGTCTACCTTATCTCCCTCTCTCACCCCTCATCTGTGTTCATCTCCCTCCACCTCCCACTGCCTCCATCTTCTTCGTCGTCCTCCCACCGCCCCACCTCCATTCGTTAGCAGCTAACTCCGCCTTCCACATCCCACTGCTCTTGTAATTTCTCTCTCCCCCCATCACTTAAGCTTTTCAGGCTGTTATTCAATTGCTATTGCAATTTGTTTCTTCCATCTCCCTCTTGTACTCTGTAGCAGTTGAAATTGGTGATGGGTCCTACTCACTTGGTTGATTTCCATATGGGTTTTGCTCAGTTTGTAAAATCTGGTGATGGGTTTAGCTTAGTTAGCTTAACTTGGTGATGGGTCTTTGATACGGTATTCGTATCAATATTTAGGTGTTTATTTATTTATCAGTATTTAGGTTATTTAATAATATGGGCTTGGCCCGTTATGTCTAGGGTTAGGGTCAGTTAGGGTCAGTTTATCTATTTAAACAATTGTAGTCCCCCAGCATTATGCAGTCAATAAAGAAATTATTCTCTCGTCTCTGTCTCTCTATTATCTCTGTCTCCCTTTATTCAATCTATTTCTCTCTTTATCTATATTCTTCTTCATTTATCGATACTTTTACGTATCATTGGTGCTTTCATTGAGAGTGTCGGTCGGACTTTTGTTCGCGGCACTCGCCCCCGGACTCTATGGATCTCCCGTTCGCGATCGTCAATCTCAGTCGCAAAGGGGTCCAACTAGCGCTCCTCGATGAGATCGACGAGCTCTACCAGCAAGGTGAAACAATCAATTGTCTCACCATTGCGGACTTGGAAAAACTTCGAACGAGTGGGTACATCACCACTGCAGATCTACAAGGCCTCAAAGCAAGTCGGAATCGATTCAGATTAATTTCGACGGATGAATTTTGCCGCCTCCAGGACATAATCAGAGAATGCGATTTGCCGCCGTTAAATGAAGAACAACAGCAGCAGCAGCAGCCGGTGCAAACCCAGCCGCCGTCGCTGTTAGAAGAAGACCAGCAGCAAGATCAACCACCACAGCCACCACAGTCTTCGGCGATCCAATTTCCGACCAAGCAGCAGCCGCTGCAATGGCAGCCGCCACAGGTGCCGCCGCCGTGGACTGAGCAACTACACCCACCGCAAACCCCCTAGCAGCTTCCTGCTCCGTCCGCCCAGCCGCCGGCCTACCAGATCCAACCGCCTCAGCTGACCCCCAAACCCACGCCTCTGCAAACAATCGACCTAGCCACTGAGAAGGTCGCTGAAACCACCATCACCGTTTCTCTTCCCGTCGCCGGCCAAACCCCCTCCTCCGACGGCCACCAATCGATCACCACCAACAGCCTCTGCCACCTCCCAAACCAGATCTCTCCAATCGACCTCCTTACAACCGTCGACCCTCTCACCCTCCAATTAGCCTCCAACAGCCTCCCGGAGAAACCACCAGACCCCTCCGGTCTCCATCCGAAACCGCCTCCAGATCCCTCCCGTCTCCGGGCGCTGCGACCACAACCAGCCTCGCCATCGCCGACGCCACCACCAGCGGAACCACCACCGCTGAACTTCCTTCCAGAACCGCCACCCCCAACCCGTGAGGGTTCTCCTCCTCAGCCCCTGGTGCTTAGGTCAACAAGCCATGAGCTCATCCTAAACATTTGGGCTCCAATATTACATTGGGCTCATTTCTTGCCATGGCCCAACAAGGTTTATAAACTTGGGTCCAGTTTTTCCATGAGGCCTGGCTATTCAATTGGGCTAAACTATTATTTGGTGTACGAAAATAAGGTGGGTCAGGCTATACTATTTAAATTTGGACTCCAATTTGGTTTACTGATGCTGGTTCGACGCCAATTTGATCCGGGCAAGATTAGTGACAAGTTGCGACTACGAAGTGGCGTTTTGAAGACCGTCCGACGTCAATTCGATCCGGGCAAGAATAGAAGCAATTTTTCAACGTCCGCCTTGAGGGCAAGACGATTTTCAAGCGTGGGGGAGTTGATACGGTATCCGTATCAATATTATTTAATATTTTACTATTCAGTTATTTATTTAATTAATAATACGGGCTTGGCCCGATAGACTAGGGTTAGGGTTAGTATTATCTATTTAAGAAGATGTAATCTCTCTGAGTTTACTATCAATCCAGAATAATACCAGTTTCTCCCTTTTATCTCTTTTACTTTTCGTGTTCGTGTGTGTGAGTGTGCCCGATCGTTACCCAGGGGGTAACAGTCTTGCTCACTTGGTTGTTTTTGCTTGATCTTGAGAATTTGTTTTGGATGTTTCTGGTGAATGTGTGATAGTAATGCTTATGGCTGGGGAGAGTGTCCTCTTGGTAAAAAATCACGTGCATTGCTGGTTGAAAGTGTAACGAAAAAATGTTTTAGAATATAAACAACGAATGAAGCCAAATTCAAGGCATTCCAGTTCGATCGAATTGGGGTTAATTTAAGATTAAAATTTTGTTAATAATGAATGACAATGAATGTTTTATGCGCAAATGAGACTAAAAACAACTACGACTTCAATCAATAATTTCACTGACATTACAAGATATTTTGGTCATTTAAGCATAATCATATCCTGACTCATATATGGTTCGCCCAAACACAGAAAAATATACTTTCATATCTGGCCTTATTCGACAGCATACATATCCTACATCATATCCCAGCATAAGTCATATCAGGCTTATCACATCCGCTACCCAAACAAAGCCTTAGCGTAGAAGAGGGGTAATTACGTCTTTTACTTCAATTAATAAAAGAAAAACATGTGATTTAAAACAAAAAAACGACCTGTTGGGGGCAGCCACCGTTTGGTTGCTGCCTGTCTAATACGATTACCACAACACTTCTCACAACTTCAAGTGAGATAACGTCTCTTACTTCAATTAATCAAAGAAAAAATTGTGATTTAAAATGAAAAAGACCTGTTGGGGGCTGCCTGGTGACCGTTTGGTTGCTGCCTATCTAATAGGATTGGGTAAAAGACACTGACCACTCCTGGGTTTAGGGAAAATTCCCCTGACCACCCCTGGGTTTTGGATAAAGACACTCTGCACCCAATTAAGACACTTAGCACCCTTCTGTTATGTTCCGTTAGAAAAGTAGTTATAAAACATTTTCGGACTATATTACCCTTGTGTTTTTCTAGTTTTTTTTTGTCCATGTTTATCATCAAGAACTCCTAGAACATCAACCCAAGAACACCACTAAGCTAAGAACATCAAGAACACCAAGCCAAGAACACAAAAAATCTCAATAAAGCAAAAAACTATCAACACCAATTTTTTGCTCTTTCAATCCAAAAATATGAACACCAAGGCGCCAACCATTGCTGATTTTAAGAGTATCTCATTCATCATTCTATTTACCCAGAAAATTCTCAAATTTTCCAAATATAGAGCTAGTTTCACCACAACAAAGAAAAGTTCTGGACCCATATACCTGATTAATCCTTGAAGTCTTCTTCCAGATAGGTTAGGTATGTTCTTAATAGATGATAACTCCTATACCAATTCAAGTCCAACTGTAACATCAGAAGAGAGTTTAAAGTTTAAACTATGAGCAACTCCTAAATTTATGAAACATCAGTTAGCATCCAAAACACAAGACTTTCCAAAATGAACAGATAAAAAATCCATTACAAGAATGAAAGAAATACAGGCCTAAGAAACCCTAGGCAGGATCAAACTCCAAAACCCCTCAAGAAAAGAGTCTTTGCAAGCCATGATCCTCCTCAAAAAGCTTCAACTTTTAGTCATCCTCTCTCAAAACCCAACTCACAAACACAGCTCTGTTCTGTCTCCACCCGAAATTGAACCTAAAATCTTCCAAAAACTTTGCAGAATTGTGGAAAACAAACAGAGCAAGGAAGAGAAAAGAAGCTTTCTTGAAAGATGAAAGTTGGGGTTTTGTGGAAGAAACGAAGTGGGTAATCGGAACCCAATCAGTAGAGAGAGATGGAGAAGAAAAAGGTAGAAGTTAGAGAAGGGAACACGGGAATTTGGTTGACCAGCCGGCGAATATGGGTCTCCTCCGACGGTTTCTGTCGGTTTTGATCGAGAACTGTAGTTGGTCGTCCATCCCTGAGTTCCCCCGACGGTGGTACGCTTCGGTGACCGGCAGACGGAGAATGAAAGCATCCCCCGACGGTGGTACGCTTCGGTGACGCCGGTCGTCCTCGCCGACGTTCTCTCCATCTCTTCATCGTCGCTCTCTCTCTCTGGTCGATTCAAGAGAAGGCGGTTAGTGGATCAGATCCGGAAGTTTGCCCCTTCACCGACGTCGTCCTCTCTTCAGATCCGTCGCCATGGGGAGTTACTAAGAGAGTGATGAGATGGTGGTGGAGGGGGAAGCTGAAGGAGAAGAATGAGACGGACAAGATGGAAGAGAAGAGAACAGCTGCTGTGTTTCACAGCAAGAGTGGGAGAGAGGAAGAAATGGAAGAGAGAGAAGGATTATGTTAGAAATGAAGAAGTGAGTGGTTAGGATAATATACATATGGGGTAATTTTATAAGATTTTAGGGGTACAATTGTCTTTTCCTTCGTGCTGTTAGGCAACTGTTAGCTTCCATCCAAAAAATGGTGCAAAGTGTCTTTATCCAAAACCCAGGAGTGGTCAGTGGAATTTTCCCTAAACCCAGGGGTGGTCAGTGTCTTTTACCCAATAGGATTACTGCTCACAACAGTTCTCACAACTTCAAGTGAGAAATAGAGTGGAGTAAGAGTAGGAATAAGGTTATGGCTGGTAGATTTTGTTGTTATTGTGGGGCGGTTGCGGTTGTTGTTAGTTTATGTACGGATGACAATTCACAGAGAAGGTTTTATAGCTGCGAATTTGGTTCGGCAGCTATAATGTCGAAAACTGAAATACATAAGCGGCGCTTTATTGTTATTGTCTAGCAATCCTGCATCAAATAAGGGTGTATCCACCCTGAACGAGTCAAGCCGGTCATGTGTCAAGATGAAAGAATCTCCTCTGCGTGGATCTTTAGTTCGATGATCCTTTTTTTTTTTTTGTATGTTTGACGATAATGAGTGATTATACATAATTTTTCGGCAACATAAATGTAGGACTCACACTACTGTAGACATGTATTTAGACTCCCAAATATGTCCACTCGTGGTCTTAGGCCCAGTTTGAGAATGTTTCTGCTGCCATCACAACTACTTTTAGCAGGGAAGCAGTTTTTGGTGTGTTTGGTAAAAGTAACATCTTTAATTATTGGACAATTTCTACCGTCTCGAGCAAGGGGGAGATTCTTTTCTGTAACTTGCTTTTGGTTAGTCTTTCTTCAAGCGATTTTTAATGTTGTAATTTTTTTAATTTCACTATTTATTCTTACGGAATTCATATGTGATATATATTTTTGTCATTTTACTCTTTCACGGCAGATTCATAACTAATTTTTATCAAACATAAATCACTATGTCAGTATTTCACTGCTGTTTTACGTAATCTTTATAAAACAATATTTCTTCTAAAATTCACAAAAGCTATTCTACATTTCTACAGTTATCTCATACAGAAAATTCCTGCACCCCCCACAAGCCCACAACAATCCCAACCTTGACCGGTAATCAAATAATGGTGTAAAAGACACTTTCACCCCTTAAGTTTGATGCTAAGACATCTTTACCCTTCCAATTAGGGAATAGGCACTTCCCCCCTTTAAAATGTGTGCCTCTCTTAAAGGGGTGGGATCTCAATATCTTATAGTATTACTTTTGGTACAAATCAGCCCTCTCAGTGTACGGAGTGGCACAATCAGGGATAAAATTGAGAGGGTGGAATTTTCCCCCGAGCAAGAAAGGATAAAATTGTCTCTGTGTGAAAACTGAAGGGGTGAAAATGTTTTCACCCAGTGATTATGTGTAAAATAATTAAGGGGTCATTTTTGTTTGGGCCCTTCCCAGCTAGGCTCCGCTTGGGCCTAGTCCTCACATGCTTGATGAGAAGAAAAAGGTTTATGAAGCGTCATCTGCTATACTCCATTCATCAATGGGGTAATTGGAAATATGCCAGTCTGTGAATTGGTCTTAGAAAAATGCATTCGGGTGAATTGGTCTTTGAAAAATACCCTCCTTTTTAAACACTAGGTAACAAGGGGTAACAAGTGGTTGTTAGCAGCGTAGTGGGGCCATCTGTCTCTCTCGTCTCCATTCTCTCTCTCTCGTCTCCATCTGCCTCTCGTCTCCATCTCTCTCTCTCGTCTCCATCTGTCTCTCGTCTCCATCTCTCTCTCTCGTCTCCAACTGTCTCTCGTCTCCAACTCTCTCTCTCGTCTCCAATCTCGTCTCCAACTCTCTCTCTCGTCTCCATCTTTCTCTCTCTCTCTCTCTCTCTCTCTCGTCTCCAAACACAATAGTTAAATGACTCTAAAAACAAACCCTAAAAACGCGTACTCTCTCTCTCTCCAACATTGAATTGTTTCTATCTACCTCAACCTACCAAGTACAGTTGAATTTACTCCAACTGTAAACTTTATGAATGTATACCTTAAACTCCTCAAGAATATGGCTCATTTGTCACTCTCATTGGCTCCAGTTCTCCCATAGAAGTATCCCATTTGTCTGTACAAGTCTCTCTCTTTCCTCACTTTTGTTCTTCAGCTACGGTAAAAACTTAAACTCTCATCTCTGTGCTTTTTTCCTTATTATATGTTGATCACAGCACTCCGAAATGTATGGTATTCTCATTTATTTACTTTCATCCTTCCAATATGTTCATCAAATTACTCTAAAATGTAGGTTACGTTCGTTATATTTCTGCTCTGTTCTTCATTATTATTGGTTTGATGTGTGTTGTTGTATTTGGAGAGACTGGGACGAGTATATTCATCGTCTCTGTCTTCTCATAAGACTGAGACTGAGACGTGAACTATGCTCGTACCAGTCTTCCCCATGCACAACTGGGAAGAGAAAGGCCTGCCAAGCTGGGACGAGAAATCTCTCGTCTGGCATTCAAATCACAGACGAGGACTCGTCCCGGTCTGGCATTTGATAGACTCATGGGACAAGTAATCTCTCGTCTGGCCTTCAAATCGCAGACGAAAGATCACTCATCCCAGTCTGGGGTGTGATAGACTCGTACGAGTACAATACCAAAAGATGACAAGACAGGGACGACAGAGACGAGCATACCCTAAACCCTAAACCCTGAAATCCTCTCTTATCATGAAAAAATGGTATTCAATATTAAAAATGTAAATTGTAAGTCCTAAACCATATAATCATGTAATCTAAACTATAAACTCAAAATCCTACAATCATCATATCTTAATCATGTAATGCCTAAACCTTATACATACCATTAAACCAACTAACATCCTCCCAAAATCCTACATGTGTAGACACTAAACACTATAATTAACTAAGTATCATTCCTATAGACACTAAAGATGTTAATTGTAAGTCCTAAACCATATAATCATGTAATCTAAACTATAAACTCAAAATCCTACAATCATCATATCTTAATCATGTAATGCCTAAACCTTATACATACCATTAAACCAACTAACATCCTCCCAAAATCCTACATTTGTAGACACTAAACACTATAACCAACTAAGTATCAATCCTATAGCCACTAAAGATGTTAATTGTAAGTCCTAAACCATATAATCATGTAATCTAAACTATAAACTCAAAATCATACACTCATCATATCTTAATCATGTAATGCATAAACCTTATACATACCATTAAACCAACTAAGTATCATCTAAACACTAGAACCAACTAATTATCATTCCTATGGCTACTTAAAGAGTTATTAAATAATACTAAACATGAATCCCTAAATCATAGAACATCCAAGCATTTTAAGTAAACCCTAAGATTGTACACCTAAGACTGGGACGAGTATACTCTCGTCCCAGTTGTAAATACAGGGACGAGTATTCTCTCGTCCCAGTTGGGAATACTAGGACGAGCATTTACTCGTCTCATTATTGGAAATACTGGGACGAGCGTTTCCTCGTCCCATTATTAAAATAAATATGTTGTCTGAGATGGTGGTGGTCCCTCTCCTTCCTGAAAAAAGTACAGAACATTCTGTTACCCATCATATGGTGAGAGAAAACCTTTTTTCTTTGTCTGACCAAACCCTAATTTCATCCAAACCCTAAAATCATTCTCTCTCTTTCTACTATCCGAACCCTAGACCCTAAAATCATTCTCTCTCTTTCTACTATCCGAGCCCTAAACCCTAAAATCATTTTCTCTCTTGACATGTAGAAATGGTGAGAAAATTGATGTTCCGTGCCGTTTGGAATGGTGAATGGACGCGTGCCGAAGGTAGACACATATACATAGGTTAGGCAGTGAAGAATGCAGTTTTCAAGATAATTCAAGGCATTACTGTGGAATCTTTGGAGCACGAAGTTTCGGTCAGAATGGATACAGATTGTCCGCCTACCAAAAAGGTTGTCTTATGTTATCATTTCCAATTTCCAGATGCTAACCTGATCGAGCCTAATATCCTCACTAAAGATTTAGAAATCAAAGATATCTTTGATACTACGGAAAAGGGATCTATTGTAACCATTTACGTCACGTTAAAGGATTTGGTGGATCAACCATACATTAATGCTGATGTTGCTGACCAGGATGTGATGGATCAAACTGAAACCCTTAACAATCAGTTGGTTCCTTTGAGCCCCCCCCCTTACATACCGCGAGGATTACTTTCAGGGTATAGAGATACTCGCCGAGAATCATGACGAAGACAGGGTAGCATACAACACAATAGATCTCACTCCGTCTCCGGATCACTGTAACGACATTGTGCAATTAGCTGACAAAGTTATGGTTGCCACTAATGAGTCAATGGGGCAAACTAATCTTGCATTGGCAACTGTTGCGGTAGATTGTACAGAGAGTCGTGGACAGACTGGTGTGGGAAGGCTAGACGGTCTGGAAATAGAGATAAAAGGTTTGTATACTGGGAGGGCGTTGTCCCACCATATCAGAACGGTTGCAGGTTTGAAGAGATGGACTTTTTTACGTTTATAAGCGAGACCAGACTCGTATTATACTGCGGTGCTTGAATCGGGAATGCAAATGGATGCTTGGGGCTTACAAGCAAAAAGATTCCGTGCACTACCAGGTGAAGAAACATAACCCCATTCATACATGTACGGCATGCAGCGTAGATGGGAAGCACCGTAACATTAATAGCGAAGTGATCGCTCAGGAATTGCTGGGAATGATGGGCCAATCAAAAAAGGTACCCACAATCAATGAAGTACAGAACATCGCCTTAAGAATGGGAAGTAGAATATCGTACTGGCCGACATGGTATGCACGTCAAAGGGCCAAACAGATGATCCAGGGTACTCGTGCTCAAAATTACGCCGATCTTCCCGTGTTCATGTCATTATGTGAAATCCTGAACCCTGGTACTAAATGGGATATGGGAGTGGACGAAGGTGGTGTTTTCTTGTACTGTTTCCTTGCGTTCGGGGCAAAAATTCAGGGGATACCGTATATGCGACCCGTAATTGTCATCGACATGTCGCACATGAAGAAAGAACCCCTGCAATTGGTCATATGCACAATGGTTGATAGCCAGAAACAGTGCTATCCCATTGCATGGGGACTAATGGACAAGGAAAACACCGCTGCATGGACTTGGTTCTTAAACAGACTGAGGTTAATTGTCCAGGATCATGACGAGTTGACGTTCGTTTCAGATCGGCACCAGGCTATCATCAATTCAGTCAAGGCTGTGTACCCCTTATCCAACCACGTCCACTGCTATTACCATTTGAAAATGAACGCTCTGAAGCATTACAATACACAAAAGTGGGTGCCTCATTACTACAATGCGGCCTACACATTTGATAAGGATGCGTGTGAGTCACATCTGATAGACATGGGTATTGAGTGCGACAAAGTAAACAACGTTAACGACAAGACCGTCGAACGTTACTTCCGTGATGCCGGTCTAGAGAAATGGGCAAGATCCCATTGTAAAACAACACGGTTTGAGATGCTTACATCCAACTATGCTGAGTCTATTAACTCGTGCTTGCTGCCGACCAGGTCTGACAAAGCTCTTACAATGTTCTCCCAAATATGCGATCATCAGAGCGAGTGGCACCTTAAAAAACGAAACTTCGGCTTTGACATGGGCAACACCTACCTGACTGCGAAAATGGAGAAAAGAATGTTGAGTCGTTCTATAAAGTGTATAGATTTTCGCGTGCGACCAATTTCAGAGTCTGTGTATGAAGTCCGCGGTAATCATCTAAACTCATATCGTGGAATTCAAACCTGGACATTGCCTCGGAACCTGCACGTGCGGCAAATACCAACAGATGTGGTTCCCGTGTGTACATGCGTGTGCTTGTGCAAAAGAACTCAGAAAACTTGGCCGTTACAATGCCGACCATGATATGAAGGTCATGTACGACCACACCAGCAGGTTCTATTCACTGGAATTCTACAATCTGGCTTATGCAGGTACAATTAAGACTCCTCCCAACCCAGCAACGTGGACCAGCGAAGTCACAAGCGAAGTACCTGCACACATAAGAAACATTCGCCCACTTCCACCGAAGAAAGTTGTAACAGTTGGGAGGGACAAGGAGAAAAGACACAAGCCAATGGTCGAAACCGTTCGTGAAAAAAAGCAAGGAACGGGAACGTACGGATGTAGCCATTGCCATGTAAAAGGGCATACCAGAAAGATTTGCCCTCAATTGAAAAATTAATGTTGTGATAGAAGCCGTTGTTCTTCGTTCTTTGTAATGTATTATTAGTTCGCAACCTTTTATGATGATTGCGCAAACAATATATCTGTTGTTTCGATCAATTATTGTGTTTTTTAATATGAATATGCATTTTATTACATAAATAAATAATATATATTTTTCTTGTGTTTTTTAACATGAATATGCATTTTACTACATAAATAAACAATATATCTTTTATTTCGATCAATTTTTGTGTTTTTTAATATGAATATGCATTTTACTACATAAATAAACAATATATCTTTTATTTCGATCAATTTTTGTGTTTTTTAATTTGAATATGCATTCTAATACAAAAATAAACAATTTCTTTTTTAAATTTATTTAATATGAATATGCATTTCTTACAAAAAAACTGTTACGTATTTCAACAATGTTGGAAAATTATTACAAACATTCTAGAAAACATACATGCATGTTTTCTAGAAAATGCAATTATACCCGGCACATGAACCAAAATCTCTCTCCGTCTCTTCATCTACCCAGGAAGCACTACAAAAGCCACTGTTCTCTCCAAAACTCACCACATTCTGAAATGGCAAAGAAGAAGATACTAAAGGAGTGGGAAAGCGACAAGGAGGAGGATAGTGAAAGGTCCGAGGACGAGGACGAGGACGAGGAAGAGGATGAAGACACTGAGGAAGACACTGAAGAGGACAGTGAAGAAACTGACAGTGATGCAGAAATCACAGCCACTTTCTGGGCAAAAAGGGGCTCTGAAACTACTCAGTACAGTGACGATGAAGACGAAGAAGATGATGACGACTCCGTGGATTGGCCGCCATCTCCGCCGAAGAAAAGAAACAGAGACGACGACAGCAGTGAAGAAGAAGATCTGGAGCTCTGGCCTCGCAAACCCAAGAAACCCAAAAAAATGTAATCTTTTCTTCATGTTTTTAAATTTTTAATGTAATGAACTCTTCTGTTTCTCAACTTTTTCATGTTTCTGATTATGGATTCGTATTTTTTTCTGGAAAAAACACAGTTTCTGTGTTAGACGAGCAGTTTCTCGTCCCAGTTTGTATTGCTCGTCTCAGTATCAGTGTGGCAATATACTTAGACGAGCAGAACTCTCGTCTCAGTATATTGCCACACTGAGACGAGCAATACAAACTGGGACGAGAAACAACTGGGACGAGAAACAACTGGGACGAGCACACAAGTCTCACGTCCCAGTTGTTAAGAAGAGAGAAGAGAGAGTTTAGTTTTTAAAAAAAAGTTAATCAAAAGAAAATAAACATAAGTGAGAGACGGGTATTTTTCAAAGACCAACTCACCATACGGGTAGGACGTCAATTCTTTCTTCATCAATCGTTCCCAGAAACAGTCGACTCTTTGGGCACGAAGGGCGCAACCATGTCTCCTTCATCTCTGTTAACCAAATTGTTGCGGAACAAGAGCATTGCAGTGTATTCAGCCACAAACCCAGCAACTTTAAGTCGCATTTTTCTCAGGCGCATTTCGTCGAGCACTTCATCTGCAGCTGCTGTACTCAACACCCAATCTTCTGTATCTTCCAAAAGGTTAGAAAATCCTCATACTTTGAGTAGTAGTAGTAGTAGAAAACAGAGATTGAACCGTGACTACACAGTATCTTACCTAGTTGAATCATGCGGGTTATCACCCAAAGATGCTGCTTCTGCTTCTACTTCTCAGAAAGTGCACTTTGCAACTCCAGAAAGACCTGACTCGGTCCTAGATCTACTGAGAAACCACGGTTTCAGTTCGACCCAGATAACCAAAATGGTGAGAAAATATCCTCGGCTGCTCTTACTTGATGCAGACAAGATCATTTTGCCCAAATTGAATTTTTTTCAGTCTCTGGGTCTTTCAACACATGACCTTGCACAATTGGCGTCAAACAACCCATGTGTGTGGTCGAAAAGCTTGGAAAATAATATTATACCAATCTGCAACTTGATCAAGAGCTTTGTGCATACTGATAAAAATGTTGGCACTGCTATCAAGTGCTCGGCATGGTTTCCATCATATAAGAACCATGAAAAAACTCTGAGCCCAAACATCGCGCTATTACAGAAACTGCAAGTGACTGCTGCCAATATTTCACTCTTTTCGGCTCAGTTCCTTAAAATCCTAGCGCAGAATCATGTTGAGTTCAGTGCAGGTGTAAGCAAGGTTAAGCAAATGGGATTCGATCCTTCAAAAACAACCTTTATGCTAGCAGTGACCGCCTTGTCAGGAAAGGGCAAGAAGCTGGCCTGGGATCGTTGCTACAAAATGTATTCTAAGAAATGGGGTTGGTCCGAGGAGGATATTCTCACAGCTTTCAAGAAGCACCCGCACTGCATGATATTATCAGATAAGAAGATTGATTCATCAATGGACTTCTTCGTGAACACCATGGGCTGGTCATCCAAATGCATTGCACATTACCCCCATGTTCTCCTATTGAGCTTGGAGAAGAGAATAATCCCTAGGTGTTCAGTTATTCAGGTTTTAAGGACAAAGGGCTTGTTAAGCAAAGATTTGGCCCCAGCTACAGTTTTGGTGCCAGTGGAGAAAGATTTCTTGAAGAGGTATGTGACCAAATATGAGGATCAAGTGCCTCAACTATTAAGCATTTACAACGGAGAGATGGATGCTCGTGACATATGTTAATGAAGCCAAGAGGCGTGTCACCAGATTTCAGATGCATTAGTATTTAGGGTTATCAGGTCAGTTTCAATGTTTTTCTCCTTTCTTTTCTTCAACTTCCTATTCTTTGTGTATTGCACTTCTCTGTAATTGTAGTATTACACTTTCGATAGTGCACCTGATGTTGATGCAAATATGGAAGAAACCAAGTTTGTCATTTGCTAGATTCAGCTTATTTACAATACTAGGTGATTGAAGCGCGGGTGTAGTTCGGTGACTGTGTAGACGGAGGTTTCTAGCATGCATTCGAGGAGGAAGTTTGTTTGGCCTTTGGAAGAAGTCCATGCCTGCACACCAAAAAGAACACCCAATTCAAAATCCAAACCCAGGTGACAAAAAGTGCGTACAAATAACATTGATAATAAATGTACCAGCAGAAGAATAGATGTTTGAGAGTGAGATAGAGAGACGATGATATAGAGAGCGCGAGATAAGCAGTTGGGGAGGAAGAGGAAGAAGAAGAGGCAAAATGCTTATTAGCTAAACCAGTAGTTTCCATTTCCTGGTACAAATTCTGCGGAGGCAAGCAAATTAGTAGACAGGCATCCGTTCCGTGAAAAGATGTACTACCTCTGTTTCGCTGTTTCAGTCTACTTCACTTTTTATCACTATTCATTGGGTTACTTTCATCCGGTGATTTGATTAGCAAAACGATACAAGAATTTGGTAATCTTTGCATGGTATTATAGAGGAAAGTTTATTCTAAAATACCATGAAAAATTGTTAAAAATTACATCGTTTTGGTACCCAAATCACCAAGTCAAAGTGACTCAGTTACGGGTTAAAAAGTCAAGCGCAGACGAAACAGACGAAACGGAGGTAGTATATAATAGTACTGATCAAATGCATGATCATCAAGAACAACACTGCTTCAAACTCAATTTCTCAGAAAAAGTCCTTTTCTAGGACATCAACAACATTCTCAAAATCAGCCTAATTGTCTTGACACGACTAATGAAATGTTCGGAACATAAACATGTAAATCGTCAATCATGGATGAGGGAAAATCATAATATCTCAAAAAAGTTTTTTCATGTCATCACCTATTTCTCATATAGTTTATTAGACCAACAAACCTCGATAACCTATACAAATGTTTCATAATACACCTTAAACTACAAATGTATAGTGCTAACAAGAACACATAGGCCTTGTTTGATTTCACTGTTAACGTGGTATATCATTGGATTGAGAGTAAGTCCCTTGTTTGATTGAGGATGATTCATCTTTTTTCTTGGGTGGAGGAAGCAGCAACTAAATCTTGGGTGGAGGAAGCCAGCCCTGAATGGCCCCAATCGGCTCAGTGAAGCTATTGGCGTGGAATTGTCAGGGTGCTGGGAGAACCCTGACAATTCGTCAATTCAAGAGGATGATTCCACTTCTTTCTCCAGAAGTCATTTTTCTAAGTGAAACTAACCAGAGAAGCTCCTTCCTTATCAAGAAGTATGGTGATATGCCATACATCAACAACTTATGGGTGGATCCAAAAGGTACCTCTGGCGGGATGGAAATTCTCTGGACTGCTGATGCGCAATTTAGCGTGCTATTCGCAAGTATACGAATCAAGTAATATAGAGAGTATTTTCGACTCGGTTTATCGATCCCACAGGGACTTTGCCGGTTTTTCTAGTAATCAGTTTTAACGAACAGAGTGTAAAACGGATGAATATTTTGAGAGTTTGCTTACTAACTAAGTACTAAAATTAAATAACTGAAACGTAAATTTTTTTGTGAGAATTTTCTGAATAATCTTAAGGTTGTAAAACTATGGTTTGAGATACTAGGTCCCAGGATCCCCTAGGGTTCTTCAGATTTTCGTTCTTTGTTTGACATGAAAACACACAGCAGTCTCGTTATCCGTGCCACGTACCAATTGTGCAGTATCTTTTCTTTTCCTGCACGTTATCACAATCCTGCAGACTGTCGGATTAAGCTGCCTAAGTCTGCAGTCTCGTTCTAAGGCTGCTAGGGTTTCTAACCTGTCCTGATGGCCCGGGTCAGATTCTCTAACAGTTGGTCTCAACGATTTCAGGCTAGTCCTAACTCCCCTTCGCTAGTCGGCCCATCGGGGTAAGGTGCTAAATTCTGTCTTCTCTTCCTAACCCTAACCGGACGTTTTCACCTACCGGCTCGGGTCTGTAGCAATTTTGGTTCGCGACTCCAATCATGCATAAACAGTAAAATTCAAAGACAGAATAACTGATAAAAACTGCTGAATTAAGATAGTACGATCATGAATTCATAGTCAAAACGTAGAACTAATCTCTGAAAACAAAACCCTAGGTTCACCAAGAACCTAGGTAAAAGTTTAGCTATTGAAATTCATAACGTAAATAACACAGTTTTTGAATGAGAGAGAGAATAAGATCAAACTAGGTCTTCAAATCTGGAATCACGCTTTCGTGCTCTCCCGGGATGCTCCGACTTCGCCGTGGATGTGTTGTGTGTATATTGTGTTGATGTTCAAAACGAGTCTGGACGAGTCTTTAAATAGATGAACTACCGGAGGAAAACGTCTTAGAGTGCAAAGTCGGACAGTGTCTGCTTTGTAGCTCAAGTCGCCAACTCAGGAGGAGTTGGTGTGAAGTTCCCAACTAGATTCAACAGAGGCTTGGATTGCCAAGATGTGGGGTGGTACACAAGAGAATGCAGAAACTAGGTAGGCAAAATGTAATGTGATGAGTAGTTGATATGCATGATAGTTTGTTATCTATCTCGTATCAGATGTTTCGTTCAATATAATTGTCTAGCACTGATTGGTGCCAACATGTGGGGTTTTTATCCTAATTGTCATACTCGGGCGGAGAACACAGTGAAGGTTTATTGTTTAAATTTAACTATTTAATATGTGCCAAAAAATACCGTTTAAATTAAAAACAAACACATTGACAACGCTTTTAAATTTAGTGTTAATTTTCTTTACCTTATTTGTATATAGATTATATTTTAGGGTAAAAGACACTGACCACCCCTGGGTTTAGGGAAAAACCCACAGACCACCCCTGGGTTTTGGATAAAGACACTCCGCACCCATTTAACGGAATATTCCGTGGACACTTAGCAACCTTCGGTCATGTTCCGTTAGAAAAGTGGGTGATTGATTTTTTTCGGACCATATTGCCCTTGTGTATTTTTTGGAACTTTTTTGCTCTTGATTATCAACAAAACACCAAGAACATCAAGAACATCACCACCCAATTTCTTCAACCTTCTTACCTTCCTACCAAGGAATTAATCAGGTTCTTAGTAAAATATTAAGAGAAATGGCAAAAACTATCCCAGTTTTTACAACATAATCCCTAAACAATGAAATTCAGATAAAATTCTCCTGCAAGTGTTGGAAATGGCAACATTAAAATATTTCTCTCTCCCTCTCTCTCTCTTTGTTAGTTTACTTCTTACGAGAAAGCAAGTGAAGTGCAAGAGTTCTTTGCCAGCCGCACAAAGCCTTCAATTAAGAGGACCTTGAAGCAGTGCATCGAGAGAATTAACATCAATGCAAACTGGGTCCATAGCATCCAGAATGAGAAGCAGAAACTATCCCAGGTCGTGAAGGATTTAGCCCAGAAATTATCACACTTCTAAGTAGCATAAATAATTTATCACCTAATCACCCGTTCCTTGTAAGAGTTCTTGTGACAATAACAATTCTCGATTTACGAATCGTGAACCCTCCTTCAGATCTGAGAGTCATCAATTCCCCATCCCCTAAACCCAGAATTGAGGATGCAAGGATTTTGGGGCAGAACAACACACCCACCTGGAACTAAATCGAACCGAGGGAAGGAACGAGATGTGCCCGATGCAGTAGAGAGGGAGAGAGATCGTGCTGATTCTTAGAGTTTGGTGTTGCGATTTTGTGGTTCTGGCTTACTCAACCAAGATCGCCGTTGGGGTCCGGGTCGGCGTCGTGTTCCTCTTCGCCTCTTTCTGTTGTCTTCCTCTGGTCTCTATCAAATCCGCCTCAACCAGACGGTGGATCTCAACTACTGCCGCCGGACTCTCGACGTCGTCGCGATCCCTGTCACCTTCGTTGGTTGGGTTTTGCAGCAGGAGGAGGTGAGGGGATGGGAGGAGAGGAGGGGTGGCGATATCGGAGACCCTCCGTCCACGGCGATTCTGGGTCGGAGAATCGTCGATCTCGAAACCCTCATCGGTTGACTTCTCGTCGTGGTTATCGTGCTTGCGGAGAGGCAACAACTCGCCGCCCAGAAGAAGAGGGGGCATACGGGATCTGTTTCATCGCCAGAAGAACCGCGACGACGACACAACGGTGGAGGTTGGTCAGGGAAGACAGAAGGAGAAGAAAAAGATGGATGAGGGAGGGAGGCGCTGTGTTGCTGCAGGTGTTGGACGAGAGAAAGAGGAGGTAGAGAGAGAAAGGTTAGGGTTACAATGAGTAGAGAAAGGGGTTAGGCTAATATATATGGGGTAATTTTTTATGATTTTAGGGGTAATGGTCTTTTAGTCATGCTGTTAGTCCACCGTCTCCCTCCATAAAAAAAAGTGCGGAGTGTCTTTATCCAAAACCCAGGAGTGGTCTGTGGGTTTTTGTTCGCGATAATTTCCAATTATAGGAATATCGTTCTAAGTAGTACCCGAGTAAGAACGGGGTCGATTTCCACAAGGATTGGGAAAGAGATTAAACACTCTAAGCTAACTAGTAAACTTACTAGGCAACTAACTAAACTAACAAAACGAGTTTCTCAAAGGCTTTATAGCTAGCCAAGCTTTAAAATCCACCAAGAAAACTTGATGGAGCAAGGGTATTTGTTGAACAATTCAAAGAAACTAAGCAAATACTTAAAGAGAATCTAAAACTTGAAAAGAGTTTGTAGAATTGAGAGAAGAGTTGGTCTTAGTTGAATCATCTAGGAGTGTTGTGCATGAATCCAACACCCAAATGATATTACAAGGATATGTGTGGATTCTAATGTCAAATCCAAGTATGATTCATGAGGAACACTAGTGGAATCCAAAACTAAGTTGTATCAACTATCAAGTATGTGTATTCAAGCATGAATCCACATACAAGATGAAGCTACAAATCGGATTTGTATTCCAACACTTGTTGAGTCATGAATCACAAGAGGAACTTCTCTACTCATTGATTTAACAATTGAATCCACACCCAACACACCTAGATTCATCAACTTCAACCAACAATTAGTCTAGCTACTCATATCCAAGAGCCAAGCAACACAAGAGATATCAAGCATATTCATGAACATTTTCATCAAATTCAAGTTCCAACTCAAGAATACACAAAATATTCTTCAATTTCAACCCAAGAACTTGCTTCAAATGCCCAAAATGAAGAACAAAGTTACCAATACTTGATTCAAACTACTACAACTTGACTCCAAACTACACAAACCAACTAATAGCAGCTAATCTAACCAAATTCATCAACTAACAGCAGCTAAATGAGAATCAGTTCACAAAACAGTGCTCCAAAACAGAGCAATTCGAACCAGACCTGCCTCTCCCTCCTATGGCTGTTGTTGGCTCCATGTTAGCTCGGGACGAGCTCGGAATCACCAACACAAACCCAGAAACCGGCAAGTGCCCAGAGAGAAGAGAGAGAGAGAGAGAGTTTTAGCTAAGCAAGAGCGTGGTTCGTCACCCCTTGTTCAATCTTTCGATTTGGCTTTTATAGACTTGTCATCCTTGTTTCGTGGCCTCCAAGAACGCATCTCAGCCCTCTAATTGAACCCAATTCATCTGAATCATTGACTTGAAGAAGCTTCACGAACCCTAGCTGATTTGGGACTTTTTGTTTGAGTGGTTCTTGGGCCGAATTGAGAGAGGGGTTTGATAGAGGGTTGGACAAGGAGCAATTTGGTACCGGGTAGGCTTGATTTGGTGAAGAAACGAGCCCGGGGTGAAGCTTGGAAGAAGCTTCGTCGAGCTTCTATGGCTGCTGGGTCTTGTTTCTGTTGAACGATCGGGGAGAGAGAGAGAGAGAGAGACCGTGAGAGAGAGCTGGGGGGTGAGCTGGTTTCGGGAAATTGCACCCGGCTCCCCCCTAGCCTGCTGGAATGCTTTAAAAGGCCCGGATCATCTTTAAAATCTCTCTAGAAAATGACAATCTGACCCCCACTCCGTTAATTATCCTTCAAAATAGCCATTAAAACGTTTCAAAACTTGCACCTAAGCCCCACTTCAGTTAAAAACATAACTTTTTGGCCCTTTTCCTTCACTTTTGACTTCTAGATCTTCAATAATGACCCCAATTCTTCTCTTGTCTTCTCAAATAGGCCCTTAAATCTTCAACTATTCTTCGAATTAGGTCCTCCAAGTCTCTTCTTCACTTCTCTTGGCCTCTCCAAAGCGTCTCAATTCATCATTCAAGCTCTCCCCTAGCTAGCCTCAACTACAAAACAAGATAAAAACAACCAAAGCTACGAAAACAAGCATAAGTCTAGAATTAGGGATATAACACGCAAATAACACATAAAAGTAAGTTAAGAGGAGTTCACTAACCTACTAAAATATGCAATTTACGATCCTTAACACACCCCCCAACTAGCCTTTTGCTCGTCCTCGAGCAAAGAGAGCGATATGAGTAGTAAACTAGTGAAGAACCCATCATGAGAGACACACACTCAACTAGACAAGGCTTGACTCAATTCTAAACTAGACTCAAATATTTACAAAAATGCACACACACATTATCTATCCTAAGTAAGGACTCAAAGAAACAAAATACTAAGAGTTACTAGCTAATTTTATTTTATTTTATTTTATTTATTTTTTTTTGTGGGGGAAAAAGAAGAATGCATAAATGTCTCCTCAAATAAATTCTCAAAGTCCAAGAAGATTGAGAAAGAAACCTATGGACGTCTAAGCATATAATCATACAAATGTGGGCGGTGTTTGGTAGAAGGTGACTCATGCGAACCACAAAACTTGTTAAATTAAGTCCAATTTGCGAGAAAGTATGCCTTCAAAAATAAGGATCACAAGAAACTAGACATTCTCATACTTATTCAAAAGCACCCATGTAGGATGGACTTCCAAAGCTTTGAACAAAAATTTTTAAGAATTGGAGATGTGGTTGTGGGCTTGTATGATCCTTTTATGGATTTTTGCTAGATGGTGCGATTTATCATGATTTTTTTTTTTTTTTTTTTTGAGATTTATAGCATTAACATTTTATTTTTAACCTCAAATCCAAGGATCTCCAAGACCCACAACAAAATAGAGGAATATACACGCGAGTGGGCTTTTTAAGCTAAACCAATGGAGCTATCTAGGTGGTGACGTAACATTATCCCCGGACACCCCTCTATTTCTTAGACATCGCATGGGGTGTCATTGGTAACCACCACTCCAATGGGCTACAAGTTTCCACCGCAAAAACGAATAGAGAAAAATCTTTTTGTGAAGTTCAAATAGCTTTAGAAAATGCACCCTTTATCAAAAGTAAAAGACGTCAAAGTTTATGTGATCAACTTAGCTTGAAGGACTTAAACATGAAACGTAAATTTAGTGTGTCGCTTTGTGAGAACACATGATGTCGCGGAAGGTGGGATATTGGTGTAGATGTATTGAGTATAAGCAAAGAATTCCTTTCTAAAATAAAAATAAAAAGAACATGGACTAAGAAATTTCATTATTTGAAAACATCTAGCTTCCTAAAATTCTCCCTTTTCACTTTTTCTCATTTTTTTTTTCCATATAAGTGACTCAATTATAACTTCCTAAGACTCAATAAAGCTATAAAATCTAGACTCAAGATGAAAGGTTAAAATAAAACTACCAAAGAAAGAAGAATAAAAAAAATCTATGGTTTGACACGGGGAAAGAGTGATGCTTCTCATGAAAGATTCACACATTTTTTCAATTTTTCAATTTTTTTGGATTTTCATTTTTTTCATTTTTTTTTTTATTTTTCATGTAAATCACTAATGAAGAAAAAGCATGCTTGTAACCATCTAAACAAGAAATAAAATCTACTCCACCCCCCAACTAAAGTATCACATTGTCCTCAATGTGTGAGATCAATGGAAGAGCATACAAATTCATATAAGAGACAAGGGATAGATGGACCTCATTTTTCGCTTTCTTGGCCACCAAGCATAAATCCTCCTCCATGAGCAACCTACAAATTGTTCATATAAAAGAAAAAAAATGCAAGAAATAGAGAAAATTTAATTTATTTATTTACAACTTGTGACTTCTAAATGGAATAAGTCAATTCATGGAACTTTTAATTTCTTGTAGTCTAGGCAAGCTTGCCTATGACTATGAGCTCGAGTTGGGTCAAGGCAACCCTCTTTCATTCTTTGCATTCTCATTTTTCCTTTCACTTTCTCTAATATCTCAAGCACAAAAATTGGAAAACTAATACCCGGATCAAGTAAATCAAAATGTAAGGATTTGAGTGTTTCCTTCATGAAAGTAGCACTCTCTTGTTTTTCAAATAAATTCTTCTAAATGCTCATTTCAAATAAAGTGCAAGAGACATCACACATTTCGATAGAAAAACTTGACTCATCTTGGGAATGTAAAATGAGAGAATTGTCATGAGAGAATTCAAGAGGAGGATCTTTACCACTAGTTAACTTAATACCTTCAATGAGAAGAACCTTTTCACTACAAAATTCTAGCTTATGATCCGTTTCTAAAATATGAACACAAAAATTCTCACTCTTTAATTTCACACTTTCATCCAAGATTCTTCCCCACTTTCCTTTCATAACATGAAATTTATTTTCATCAAAATCAATAGGGGAAATATGAAAGAAGACTTCAAAAATTTCACAACCAACACTTGAACCCCCCAACTTACTTGAAAGTCCATCCACAATCTCTAGTGGTGGGGGTTCTCCTTGAATGTCCTCTAAGTCATCACAAAACAAGCTATGGTCACTAGCCATGCAAATGAGATTATCATCAACCCCCTAAACATTCATCTTTTAATTCCAAGTGAGGGGGTTTCAAATCATAAGTAGGAGGTTCCCTTACTATGGAAGGTAACTCCATTTTCTCATGTAAATCAATATCAGTACAAGCATAATCATGGGTAGACTCTATAGGAGGCTTCACAAGTTCAAGTTTACTAACAAGATTAACCCAATCATCCACATTAAATTCCTCACTCATGAGCAATGATGAGAAAATGCTATTTTCTTCACATAAAAATTCTAAATCTTGCAAAATAATCTCATCTATTCCATTGGAACATGTAGCAAGAGTATAAACATCTTCAACACATGATTCAACCAAACTTACTTCACATACATCATCATCATCTTGTGATTTTGGGTGAATACATGCATTAAAAATATTAAGCTCTAACGTCATGTTCCCAAATATAATATTCATCATACCACTCCTACAATTTATTATTGCATTTGATGTAGCAAGAAATGGTCTTCCTAAGATGATGGGAATAGAGGATGTGCCACTAGCCAAAGGAGATGTGTCTAAAACAATAAAATCCACCGGAAAGTAGCATTGGTTCACTTGAACCAACACATCTTCAATGATGCCTCTAGGAACTCTAGTGGACCTATCCGCCAATTGTAGAGTCACTCTTGTGGGTTTCAACTCACGCAATCCTAACTTCTCATACACCGAGTATGGAAGGAGGTTCACACTTGCACCCAAATCTAACAAAGAGTTATGAATATTATGATCTCCAATGGTGCAAGTGATAGTAGGTGAACCCGGATCTTTATACTTAGGAGGGAGATTACTTTGGAGAATTGAGCTCACTTGCTCGGTGAGAAATACTTTCTTTCTCACTTGAAGAGTTCTCTTGAAAGTGCAAAGATCCTTAAGAAACTTGGCATAAGCCGGAATTTGCTTGATAGCATCCAAGAGTGGGATGTTTATCTTGACATTTTGGAATGTCTCAAGGATATCTTGGTTGCTAGCTTTCTTGGTAGAAGCTAAAAGTCTTTGGGGAAATGGTGGAGGAACTTTAATTTCCTCACTTTCTTCCACTACTTGTTTCCCCTTGTCAAGACTACTTTGTGACTCTTGTGAGTCGACAACTCTCTCTTGGTCATCACTCTTCTCACACTCTTCTTCTCCCTCAATTTCATTGGACTCCCCACTTGAAAGTCCATTGTTAACAACTTTCCCATTTCTCAAAACGGTGATGGCCTTAGCATGTTCCACATGGTTAAAACTTTGGCCCTTTGGATTTTGTTGAGGTTGAGATGGGAATTTTCCCCTCTCGTGAGCATTTATGGTAGACTCCAACCTAGCCAACGCATTTCTCAAATCTTGGTTTGTTTGGTTTTGGTTAGCCATAAATTGCTTTAAATTTTCTTCAACACTCCTCTTGTTAGGAGGGACATAGGTAGAACTTGAGGGGTTCATTTGGGTATCTTGGCCTTGTCTCCATGAGAAATTAGGATGATTTCTCCAATTGAAGTTATATGTGGCCGAGTATGGCGAGTTGTCATATGACTTCCCATAATTGTTGGAATTGAGCACATTTACTTGCTCACGCATAAGCTCTTGGGCTCTTAGGAAGTCGGGACAATCGCTTAACTCATGTGAATCACTACAAAAAGAGCACAATGCCTCATTCTTAGACTTAAGGTAATGCATGCTACTTTTAGGCTTAGAAGACACTTCTTTTGAAGGCTCATTGATGTCCCAAGATTGAAATTTTTCACAAATCTCATCTATACATTCCCACCCCTCATCTACACCTTTTGAAAAGAAATCTCCCCCACTCATCGACTCAATTGTGTGCTTGTGATTGGATGGCAAACCCTCATAAAAGGAGCTAATCAATCTCCAAACCTCAAATCCATGGTGAGGACAAGCAATGAGGAGATCCTTGAAGCGTTCCCAAGCTTGGGGAAGTGGCTCTCCCTCCTTAACACAAAAAGTCACAATTTGCCTTTTTATGGCATTAGTCTTGTAAGTGGGGAAAAATTTCTTGAGAAATTCTTTCTCCAATTCTTCCCAAGTGCCTATCGTCCTAGGTCTCAAGGAGTGAAGCCATGATTTGGCTTTATCCTTCAAAGAGAAAGGAAACAACATAAGTTTGATAGTGTTTCTAGAAACACCATTACAATAAACCGTTGAGGCAATGTCACAAAAATCTTTAAGATGAGAGTAGGCACTCTCGGCCTCTAAGCCATGATACTTGGGTAAGAGTTGGACTGTAACCGGTTTAACTTCAAAATTTCTTTCATTCAAAGGAACCACAAAGAAAGAAGGTTAACTTTGCCTAGGTGGATGCATCAAATCTCTAAGTGTACGAAATGGCATCATTTCGTTGTTGCTACTATGCCCATCATCTTCCTCCATGATTTCAAGGCTATCAAATAAGCTTAAATATTTGGAAGGGGCTAAGCTAATACTACCACTAATAGATGAACAAAAATAAGGAGTATGTTTTTGTGAGTTTTTTTACTTTTCGCTTTTGTTCCAAAGCTCAAATATGAACCCGGAATTTTCTTCAAGCGTATCTAAAAAAAAATAAAAACAAGCAAAACAAGAAACAACTAAAGAGTGAGTCTCTTAGCACCAATCCCCGGCAACGGCGCCAAAAATTTGTTCGCGATAATTTCCAATTATAGGAATATCGTTCTAAGTAGTACCCGAGTAAGAACGGGGTCGATTTCCACAAGGATTGGGAAAGAGATTAAACACTCTAAGCTAACTAGTAAACTTACTAGGCAACTAACTAAACTAACAAAACGAGTTTCTCAAAGGCTTTATAGCTAGCCAAGCTTTAAAATCCACCAAGAAAACTTGATGGAGCAAGGGTATTTGTTGAACAATTCAAAGAAACTAAGCAAATACTTAAAGAGAATCTAAAACTTGAAAAGAGTTTGTAGAATTGAGAGAAGAGTTGGTCTTAGTTGAATCATCTAGGAGTGTTGTGCATGAATCCAACACCCAAATGATATTACAAGGATATGTGTGGATTCTAATGTCAAATCCAAGTATGATTCATGAGGAACACTAGTGGAATCCAAAACTAAGTTGTATCAACTATCAAGTATGTGTATTCAAGCATGAATCCACATACAAGATGAAGCTACAAATCGGATTTGTATTCCAACACTTGTTGAGTCATGAATCACAAGAGGAACTTCTCTACTCATTGATTTAACAATTGAATCCACACCCAACACACCTAGATTCATCAACTTCAACCAACAATTAGTCTAGCTACTCATATCCAAGAGCCAAGCAACACAAGAGATATCAAGCATATTCATGAACATTTTCATCAAATTCAAGTTCCAACTCAAGAATACACAAAATATTCTTCAATTTCAACCCAAGAACTTGCTTCAAATGCCCAAAATGAAGAACAAAGTTACCAATACTTGATTCAAACTACTACAACTTGACTCCAAACTACACAAACCAACTAATAGCAGCTAATCTAACCAAATTCATCAACTAACAGCAGCTAAATGAGAATCAGTTCACAAAACAGTGCTCCAAAACAGAGCAATTCGAACCAGACCTGCCTCTCCCTCCTATGGCTGTTGTTGGCTCCATGTTAGCTCGGGACGAGCTCGGAATCACCAACACAAACCCAGAAACCGGCAAGTGCCCAGAGAGAAGAGAGAGAGAGAGAGAGAGTTTTAGCTAAGCAAGAGCGTGGTTCGTCACCCCTTGTTCAATCTTTCGATTTGGCTTTTATAGACTTGTCATCCTTGTTTCGTGGCCTCCAAGAACGCATCTCAGCCCTCTAATTGAACCCAATTCATCTTAATCATTGACTTGAAGAAGCTTCACGAACCCTAGCTGATTTGGGGTTTTTTGTTTGAGTGGTTCTTGGGCCGAATTGAGAGAGGGGTTTGATAGAGGGTTGGACAAGGAGCAATTTGGTACCGGGTAGGCTTGATTTGGTGAAGAAACGAGCCCGGGGTGAAGCTTGGAAGAAGCTTCGTCGAGCTTCTATGGCTGCTGGGTCTTGTTTCTGTTGAACGATCGGGGAGAGAGAGAGAGACCGTGAGAGAGAGCTGGGTGGTGAGCTGGTTTCGGGAAATTGCACCCGGCTCCCCCCTAGCCTGCTGGAATGCTTTAAAAGGCCCGGATCATCTTTAAAATCTTCTGAAAATGACAATCTGACCCCCACTCCGTTAATTATCCTTCAAAATAGCCATTAAAACGTTTCAAAACTTGCACCTAAGCCCCACTTCAGTTAAAAACATAACTTTTTGGCCCTTTTCCTTCACTTTTGACTTCTAGATCTTCAATAATGACCCCAATTCTTCTCTTGTCTTCTCAAATAGGCCCTTAAATCTTCAACTATTCTTCGAATTAGGTCCTCCAAGTCTCTTCTTCACTTCTCTTGGCCTCTCCAAAGCGTCTCAATTCATCATTCAAGCTCTCCCCTAGCTAGACTCACCTACAAAACAAGATAAAAACAACCAAAGCTACGAAAACAAGCATAAGTCTAGAATTAGGGATATAACACGCAAATAACACATAAAAGTAAGTTAAGAGGAGTTCACTAACCTAATAAAATATGCAATTTACGATCCTTAACAATTTTTCCCTAAACTCAGGGGTGGTCATTGTCTTTTTTATACATACAATAAAGAGATGCTTAGCTACCCAAAGTACGAACCGATAATATTCAACATTTTTTTAGCATACCAGAAACATGAATTGCCAAATGCCAACCAGTTTCTTGAACCACATGAATCAGACCTTTTCATCTCTTGAACCAGTTGAATGTAATATACTCCTTCCGTTTCGCCAGATTCTTCAACTGGGACGTGAGACTTGTGTGCTCGTCCCAGTTGTTTCTCGTGCCAGGTAATGCTCATCCCTGCTTGTATTCCCTCGTCTCATTCTTGATTGCTCGTCTCAGTGTGGCAATATACTGAGACGAGAGTTCTGCTCGTCTAAGTATATTGTCAAACTGATACTAAGACGAGGAGTAAAAACCGGGATGAGCAACTGCTCGTCTAACAGAAAAACTGTGTTTTTCCCGAAAAAAATACGAAACAACTCCAGAAAGATGAACAGTCATAACTGAAAGATGAACAAGTTCAGAAACAAAACATTTCATTACATTAAAAACATAAAAACATTGAAGAAAGATTACATTTTTCTGGGTTTTTTGGGTTTGCGAGGCCAGAGCTCCGGATCTTCTTCTTCACTGCTGTCGTCTCTGTTTCTTTTCTTCAGCGGCGGAGATGGCGGAGATGGCGGCCAATCCACGCAGTCATCATCATCTTCTTCCTCTTCATCTTCAGTGTACTGAGTCATTTCGGAGCCCCTTTTTGCCCTGAAAGAGGCTGTGATTTCTGCATCACGGTCAGTTCTTCACTGTCTTCTTCACTGTCTTCATCTTCTTCGTCCTTCTCCTCTTCCTCTTCCTCGTCCTCTTCCTTGGACCTTTCACTATCCTCCTCGTCGCTTTCCCACTCTTTTGGTATCTTTTTCTTTGCCATTTCAGATGTGGTGAGTTTTGGAGAGAACAGTGGCTTTTGTAGATGCTTCCTGGGTAGATGAAGAGACGGAGAGAGATTTTAGGTTCATGTGCCGGGTATTATTACATTTTCTAGAAAACATGCATGTATGTTTTCTAGAAATTGTAATAATTTTGATACATTCTTGAAAAATGTAACAGTTTTCGTAAGAAATGTATCAAAATTTAAAACATGTAACAGTTTTACAATGTATCAAAGTTTTCCTCTTTGCCAATAAATTTAAAAAATAAATTGTTTATTTATGTAATAAACCGTTTATTCATATTAAAAAAACAGAATAATTGATCGAAACAAAAGATATATTGTTTATTTATGTATTAAAATGCATATTCATATTAAAAAAACACAATAATTGATCGAAACAAAAGATATATTGTTCATTTATGTAATAAAATGCATATTCATATTAAAAAACACAATAATTGATCGAAACAAAAGATATATTGTTTGCGCAATCATCATAAGAGGTTGCGAACTTGGAATTACATTACAAAGAACGAATAACAACGGCTTCTATCACAACATTAATTTTTCAATTGAGGGAAAATCTTTCTGGTATGCCCTTTTACATGGCAATGGCTACATCCGTACGTTCCCGTTCCTCGCTTCTTTTCACGCACGGTTTCGACCATTGGCTTGTGCCTTTTCTCCTTGTCTCTCCCAACTGTTACCACTTTCTTCGGTGGAAGTGGGCGAATGTTTCTTATGTGTGCATGTACTTCGCTTGTGTCCCACGTTGCTAGGTTGGGAGGAGTCTTAATTGTACCTGCATAAGCCAGGTTGTAGTATTCCAGTGAATAGAACACGCTGGTGTGGTCGTACATGACCTTCATATCATGGTCGGCATTGTAACGGCCAAGTTTTTTGAGTTCTTTTGCACAAGCACACGCATGTACACACGGGAACCACATCTGTTGGTATTTTCCGCACGTGCAGGTTCCGAGGCAATGTCCAGGTTTGAATTCCACGATATGAGTTTTCAGATGATTACCGCGGACTTCATACACAGACTCTGAAATTGGTCGCACGCGAAAATCTATACACTTTATAGAACGACTCAACATTCTTTTCTCCCTTTTTGCATTCAGGTAGGTGTTGCCCATGTCAATGCCCAAGTTTCGTTTTTTCAGGTGCCACTCGCTCTGATGGTCGCATATTTGGGAGAACATTGTAAGAGCTTTGTCAGACCTGGTCGGCAGCAGGCACGAGTTAATAGACTTAGCATGGTTGGATGTAAGCATCTCAAACCGTGCTGTTTTACAATAAGACCTTGCCCATTTCTCTAGACCGGCATCCCGGAAGTAACGTTCGACGGTCTTGTTGTTAACGCTGTTTACACGGTCGCACTCAATACCCATGTCTATCAGATGTGACTCACACGCATCCTTATCAAATGTATAGGCCGCATCATGGTAATGAGGCACCCAATTTTGTGTATTGTAATGCGACAGAGCGTTCATTTTCAAATGATAATAGCAGTGGACGTGGTTGGATAAGGGGTACACGGCCTTGACTGAATTGATGATAGCCTGGTGCCGATCTGAAACGAACGTCAACTCATCATTATCCTGGACAATTTACCTCAGTGTGTTTAAGAACCAAGTACATGCAACGGTGTTTTCCTTGTCCACTAGTCCCCATGCAATGGGATAGCACTGTTTCTGACTATCAACCATTGTGCATACGACCAATTGCAGGGGTTCTTTCTTCAGGTGCGACATGTCGATGATAATTACGGGTCGCATATACGGTATCCCCTGAATTTGTGCCCCGAACGCAAGGAAGCAGTACAAGAAAACACCACCTTCGTCCACTCCCATATCCCATTTAGTACCGGGGTTCAGGATTTCACATAATGACATGAACACGGGAAGATCGGCGTAATTTTGAGCACGAGTACCCTGTATCATCTGTTTGGCCCTTTGACGTGCATACCATGTCGGCCAGTACGATATTCTACTTCCCATTCTTAAGGCGATGTTCTGTACTTCACTGATTGTGGGTGCCTTTTTTGTTTGGCCCATCATTCCCAGCAATTCCTGCGCGATCACGTCGCTATTAATGTTACGGTGCTTCCCATCTACGCTGCATGCCGTACATGTGTGAATGGGGTTATGTTTCTTCACCTGGTAGTGCACGGAATCTTTTTGCTTGTAAGCCCCAAGCATCCATTTGCATTCCAGATTCAAGCACCGCAGTATAATACGAGTCTGGTCTCGCTTATAAACGTAAAAAGTCCATCTCTTCGAAACTGCAACCGTTCTGATATGGTGGGACAACGCCTTTCCAGTATACAAACATTTCATCTCTATTTCCAGACCGTCTAGCCTTCCAACACCAGTCTGTCCACGAATCTCTGTACAATCTACCGCAACAGTTGCCAATGCAAGATTAGTTTGCTCCATTGACTCATTAGTGGCAAACATAACTTTGTCAGCTAATTGCACAATGTCGTTACAGTGAACCGAAGACGGAGTTAGTTCTATTGCGTTATATGCTACCCTGTATTCGTCATGATCATCGGCGAGTATCTCTATACCCTGAAAGTAATCCTCGCGGTATGTAAGGGGGGGGGGGCTCAAAGGAACCAACTGACTGTTAAGGGTTTCACTTTGATCCATCAAATCCTGGTCAGCAACGTCAACATTAATGTATGGTTGATCCACCAAATCCTTTAACGTGACGTACATGGTTACAATAGATCCCTTTTTCGTAGTATCAAAGATATCTTTGATTTCTAAATCTTTAGTGAGGATATTTGGCTCGATCAGGTTAGCATCTGGAAATTGGAAATGATAACATAAGACCACCTTTTTGGTAGGCAGACAATCTGTATCCATTCTGACCGAAACTTCATGCTCCAAAGATTCGACGGTAATGCCTTGGATTATCTTGAAAACTGCATTCTTCACTGCCTGACCTATGTATATGTGTCTACCTTCGGCACGCGTCCATTCACCATGACCAAACAGCACGGAACATCAATTTTCTCACCATTTCTACATGTCAAGAGAGAGAACGATTTTAGGGTTCATGGTTTAGGCTTCGGATAGTAGAAAGAGAGAGAATGATTTTAGGGTTTGGATGAAATTAGGGTTTGGTCTGACAAAGAAAAAAGGTTTTCTCTCACCATATGATGGGTAACAGAATGTTCTGTACTTTTTTCAGGGAGGAGAGGGACCACCACCATCTCAGACAACATATTTATTTTAATAATGGGACGAGGAAATGCTCGTCCCAGTATTTCCAATAATGAGATGAGGAAATGCTCGTCCTAGTATTTCCAACTGGGACGAGAGAATGCTCGTCCTAGTATTTCCAATTGGGACGAGAGAATACTCGTCCCAGTATTTACAACTGGGACGAGAGTATACTCATCCCAGTCTTAGGTGTACAATCTTAGGGTTTACTTAAAATGCTTGGATGTTCTATGATTTAGGGATTCAGGTTTAATATTATTTAATAACACTTTAAGTAGCTATAGGAATGATAATTAGTTGGTTCTAGTGTTTAGATGATACTTAGTTGATTTAATGGTATGTATAAGGTTTAGGCATTACATGATTAAGAGATGATGATTGTATGATTTTGAGTTTATAGTTTAGATTACATGATTATATGGTTTAGGACTTACAATTAACATCTTTAGTGGCTATAGGAATGATACTTAGTTGGTTCTAGTGTTCGGTGTCTACAAATGTAGGATTTTGGGAGGATGTTAGTTGGTTTAATGGTATGTATAAGGTTTAGGCATTACATGATTAAGATATGTTGAGTGTATGATTTTGAGTTTATAGTTTAGATTACATGATTATATGGTTTAGGACTTACAATTAACATCTTTAGTGGCTATAGATATGATATGTAGTTGGTTCTAGTGTTTAGTGTCTACAAATGTAGGATTTTGGGAGGATGTTAGTTGGTTTAATGGTATGTATAAGGTTTAGGCATTACATGATTAATATATGATGAGTGTATGATTTTGAGTTTATAGTTTAGATTACACGATTATATGTTTTAGGACTTACAATTAACATCTTTAGTGGCTATAGGAATGATACTTAGTTGGTTCTAGTGTTTAGTGTCCACAAATGTAGGATTTTGTTTGGATGATATATGCTTTAATGGTATGTATAAGGTTTAGGCTTTACATGATTAAGAGATGATGATTGTATGATTTTGAGTTAATAGTTTAGATTACATTATTATATGGTTTAGGACTTACAATTTACATTTTTAACAATATTGAATACCATTTTTTCATGATAAGAGAGGATTTCAGGGTTTAGGGTTTAGGGTATGCTCGTCTCTGTCGTCCCTGTCTAGTCATCTTTGAGTATCGTACTCGTACGAGTCTATCACACCCCAGACTGGGACGAGTGATCTTTCGTCTGCAATTTGAAGGCCAGACGAGAGATTACTCGTCCCACGAGTGTATCAAATGCCAGACTGGGACGAGTCCTATCTCGTCTGTGATTTGAATGCCAGACGAGAGATTTCTCGTCCCAGTCTGGCAGGCCTTGCTCTTCCCAGTTGTGCATGGGTAAGACTGGTACGAGCATAGTTCACGTCTCAGTCTCAGTCTTATGAGAAGACAGAGGCGATGAATATACTCGTCCCAGTCTCTCCACATACAACAACACACATCAAACCAATAATGAAGAACAGAGCAGAAATATAACGAATGTAACCTACATTTTAAAGTAATGTGATGAACATATTGGAATGATGAAAGTAAAAAAATGAGAATACCATACATTTTAGAGTACTGTGATCAACATATAATAAGGACAAAAGCAGAGAGATGAGAGTTTAAGTTTTTACCGTAGCTGAAGAACAAAAGTGAGGAAAGAGAGAGACTTGTACAGACAAATGGGATACTTCTATGGGAGAACTGGAGCCAATGAGAGTGACAAATGAGCCATGTTCTTGAGGAGTTTAAGGTATACATTCATAAAGTTTACAGTTGGAGTAAATTCAACTGTACTTGGTAGGTTGAGGTAGATAGAAACAATTCAATGTTGGAGAGAGAGAGTACGCGTTTTTAGGGTTTGTTTTGAGATGATAAGGGTAGCAGAGTCATTTAACTATTCTGTTTGGAGACGAGAGATACCGTCTTTGGAGACGAGAGAGAGAGGGGGATGGAGACGAGAGAGAGAGATGGAGACGAGAGAGAGAGAGAGTTGGAGACGAGAGACAGATGGAGACGAGAGAGAGAGATGGAGACGAGAGAGAGAGATGGAGACGAGAGACAGATGGAGACGAGAGAGAGAGATGGAGACGAGAGGGCAAGAGAATGGAGACGAGAGAGACAGATGGCCCCACTACCCTGCTAACAACCACTTGTTACCTAGTGTTTAAAAAGGAGGGTATTTTTCAAATACCAATTCACCCGAATGCATTTTTCTAAGACCAATTCACAGACTGGCTTTTTTTCAATTGCCCCAACACTCTCTTCCCCTCTCTCATCTCTTCCCCCTACCTTAGGTCTGACTTATTCTTCTTCTTCTTCTCCAAATTTTGACAAGAAAAGGAATAACTAGAGCTCTAAATCTGGAACAGAGAAGCAGAGGAAGCAAAGATAAAGACTGTTGCTGTGAAATCAGAAACTTGTTGTTGTTCTTGTTAATGTTTTTCTTGATTTATCTGTGAAATCAGTTGGGTTGCTGTATAATCAGATGGAAATCGTTGTTCTTGTTAATGTTCTTGATTAATATGTGAAATCAGTAGGGTTGACTCTCTTGTTCTAGTTGCTGTGCTGTGTTAAATAGATGAGTGACAGGGGCATTTTGGGGTTTTCCGTCGTTTCTTAAGTTCCGTGCCCTCAATTTTTTTGAAGTATCTGATGAAACAGAGGGAGTAGTGATCAAATAATAATGTAGGAAATAATAATGTAGGAAACGACAGAGTGAAAAGAAAAATAATGACGTGTAAAAAATATTAAAGGGGGTCCTATTTTTGTTTGGGCCCTTCCTAGTAGGGGTGTTCAAGGACCGACCGCACCGGTCAAACCGGACCGCACCAAACCGAACCGTACCTAAACCGGTGAGGATATTTTTATTTTTAGTTAACAACGGTTTGTTCCATTTAAAGACCGAACCGTGTAGGAACCGAACCGGTTCCGAACCGGAAAAACCGGAGAAAACCGCACCGTACCGAAATAAATTTAAATATTAAAAAAAGTTTTTTCTAATTATTTATCACTTCGGTCATATTCCAAAACTAGTTGATGTAATTTTCATTTAGTAGCACTGTTTAATTTTTTTACGTTAACATTAATTGTGTTTTGGTTGTGAATTCTGGAAAAGTATTGTTCTCAAATATGTTCAGATTTATACTTTTTGCTAGAGTTTCCAGAACTGATTACACCCCAAATAGCACTGCAACTTCTATGAGTTACACTTTGAGAATGTTAGTATTCAACTTTAAGTGTTTGATGGTCCAGTGGCCGCTTTCAGTTTTGTGACCTACGGTTACTTCGTGACAGGTGTTGCCAAACATTACACTGTTTGTTAGTTTGTTCAAGTATTTGTCTCTCCATCAGCGGGTTATGTGTCCTTCAGTGAGTCTCTTTGGCTAACTCAAAGGGTAGCAAAGCAATTTGTCATTTCCTTTATATTTTGTGTAATTGCAAAACAGTGGATATGGAGATTTTTTTTGATATTTTAATGTTGCGGTATAAACCGAAGTTTTTAACCGGACCGAACCGGAATTTTAGGCGCGGTTTATATTCTTTTATTTTAAGACCGATTGTATTTCGGTTCAGAAAAAATTAAAACCGAACATATCGGTTTAGGTGTCTCTTATGGTCTAAAACCGACCAAACCGGACCGTGAACACCCCTACTTCCTAGCATTGGGCGTAGTCCTCACTCCTCAGATGTTGTTGACGGGTGAAAGACAAAAAGAGCCGCTCCTCTGCTATATTCATCAATCGTCGTCTCCAGAAACGATCATTTCTTTCCGGCGTCATCAAAAGGGGGCAAGCATGTCTCCTGCATTTCTCTTAACCAAACTTTTCCGAAACAAGACCATCGCAGTCTACTCACCCACTGTTAGCATTATGTGCGCCCATGTGGGGTGCACAATGCAATTAACCTAAACTTATGGGTTTAGGTGAGACAAGCTCAAACCTTATGGGGTTAGTAGCAAGGACATCAACCCTAGGGGGTACGTTGCAATTAGGTATAAGTCTGTCTATATAAGGAGACAGCCTCCTAGATTAATATATGTGCTAGAGACATAATAATATACAATACCGTAGAGATCATGTGCTGATCATAATACAGTAAACCCTAGACTCTCTCTTCAACTAGCCTCCATTGGGTGGAACTTGGTGTGGATCAGAGCTCTCGTCCTAGTGATTCGAGCCAGATTGTGGGAACAAGAAGAGCACGTGAAAGCAAGCACCCTACGATCATCCGTTGCGCTTAGGAGCTAAGGAAGACAAGGTAAACACACGAATCTTCCGCTATAATTCATGTTGTAGATCTGTATGTGATAGATCTTGTACGTCCTTCATTGGTATCAGAGCCTTAGGCTTGTTTTTCGTGCCTAGTTATGCGTTCCCGAATCAGATAAAAAATTCGAGTTTTTGAAATTTCATAATCTGTTAGTGAAACCTATATGGTTGGATAGGGTTTTTCACAAGGATTCCAGAAATATAAATTTTGTAATTTTTGGACGAACAGAGAATTAGTTATGAATTTTCTAAGATTCGAAACAGTATAAATCTGGACTGATTGATCTGAGCAGTAAAAAGATTTTTTCAAAACATGTTAAAATTGGGTTTTGAATACATAATCTTGATCTACGTGAAACGACGATTCCAACGATGTAAAGATCGCCGGAAACGGAGGCCGGGAAGGCGGCGCGTGGGCCTCACGCGCCACCGACGCCGCCTCCACGCGCGGCCACGCGCCGCACGCGCCAAGGGGCTGGCGGCGGCTGCTGACGTGGCCCTAGGGCTGATGTGGCAGATGACGTGGCGGTGCCACGTCAGCAATTGCTGACGTGGCGGATGACGTGGCAGCCACGTGGCTGCTGACGTGGCGGATGACGTGGAGGGCTGACGTGGCTGCTGACGTCAGCACATGGCTGACGTGGCATGCCACGTGGCACGCTGACGTGGCACTCGAGCCGCGTCGGCGCGTGACGGAGGCGAACTCGCCCACGCGCGGCGGCGCGTGTGGGCGCGTGAGCCCTCCTCCGGCCACTATTTTTCGCCAAATTTTTTTCTACATGCTCAGAATTAAATTTCCTATTTTCTGGGATTTTTTCATAATTTTTGGAAAAACAGAAAATTTTATTATTTTCCAGATTAATTAATTAGTGTTTAGCACACTTCCCGAGGCAATTAGATGTCCTTAAACAAACTGTTTTGAGCCCAAATTTTTTCTGGAGACTTAGGACTTTTTTTTCCCTACCTTATGAGATAGGAGGTGAGATCCTAGGTAGTTGGGAGCGATTTTCGATCTTATTAGTTGATTGGTTTATTGCTTATTAAATTCCAGTAATTATTCTTTAATTCTGGAAATTTCCAGAAAATTACAGTATGTTTATTTTATTATTATACATGCTGTTGTGGTTTGAATGGATGTGTTTGATGCATGGATGTGGCTTAGATGGTTTTATATTTGGTTTTGGTTTTGAATATGTAATCAATTAAAATACGGCCTGCGTGTCGTGCCTCTCTACATACTCTATTGTCTTCTCTTCTCATCTAAATCGCCTATTAGAGGTTACTTCTTATTAAGAATAAGATAGTTAGTGAAGATTGAAGAATAGAAGCTTCAAGAGAGGTGGCCAAACCAAAAGCTATGGCGCGAGGTGCATGGAGCAAAGAGACGAACAGGGAAGCTTCAAGGAGCACTCGAGATGAGGCGAGATCCATGAGGCGAGAAGTTCAAGACTTGCTCAAGACGTGCTCTCAATAGTGGAAGTGCACCTTAGGGGCCACATCCATTGCATATTTATTTATGCTTATGCTTGTTTTACGTTATAACTGCGTGTGATTGGATATATCTGTATAACCTCGCATGCTAAGGAACTAAAACAAAAGAGCTCACATGGTTATACATGATTGAAACTAATAGGGAATCATAAGTGATGATATTTGATTCCTAGAATTGCTGCTAGGTTTTGGTGGAGTCCTTATGATGAACTATGAAATTTTAATCATGTATCATGTTATTTCGGAGCTAAGTAAATGCTAGTATTAATTTCCTATGCAATGTCTCAAGATCAATCGTGTCTAAATTGAAACTGTAAAGGCTAAAATAGTGACAATAAACGATATGACAAGCCATCGTACTATGTAACCAAATAGTTGGACATAGTTTGTCAAAACACCTACAAGTATGGTCGAACCTGTGATGAATAGTTGTCACAGCAGCACATGAACATTATCTTTAGGCTAACCAATAAGTGGGAGGCAGTCAAGATAAATGTCATAGAGCGTGCTGTGCCAAGGTGGGGAAATGACCTCATCAGCAAGTTCAAGACCACTTTGAGATTCAAAGATTGTAGGAATGAGCCAAAGAAGAACATTGGATCCACCTTAGCAATTTGCCTCATTAAAAAAATTGTGAGTACTGACTCATAAATCCCACCTTAAACTATCGTGTTTAAGTTATCCAATTAGCAATATGTTGCTATCTCTGCCACATTTCATGAAAGTGCCATGAAAACGTTATGTGACACAATTTGAGAGTGTCAAGATGTTTGGATGAGACCAAACATCACTAGGATCTAAGCAATATATGATTGCTAAGTATACTAGTTAAGCATACTTTTGAAGTCTAAGCAATATATGATTGCTAAAGGCTGTGAATGAAGTATGATCGGCAGATTTAGTCCCTACTCCGGTATTAGGACCGTGAGGAATAGGTGGGGCAAGGATAAGGGAATGAGGGCAAAATATTGGTACATGACCAATAGCCCAAGACTGGCAAATGCAAAGGAGGAAAAGGATGTTTCCCTAAGACTAGAAGGCCAGACCTGGTACTAACTTCTCGTCTAAGGATCCATGAGATTATCTTTGATGGAGTAGCCACCAAAATTTGTTTTGGTTACAGTTCTACTTTTGGAATTGGTCATGTTATGTATGGTTATGCACTCTTGATTTCTAGCATGAATAAACGCCTCAGGATCTTTGGATATCAACTAGGGTTGTGCCTTAAGATTCTGATATGTGGCGCGCTAGATTAACACACACTACGTCAGGAAAGGATGTTCAGGCTAGCTAAGGTAGGCCTGCTTGGAATATGCCCAAGGTACCCTTACCTGTGTGTGACTCTTGCCTTACACGAAAGGCGAAAGGCAAACTATCCAGTAAAGTAGTAAGGATTATTGAGTCTTTACAAATAATTCATTCTGTTGTATTTGTGTTCCATTAAAAGTTAAAGCTAAGACATGGTGCTTACTGTTCCATCACATTCGTAGATTATTGTACGCATCTCAACTATGTGTGCTTGGGCCACATATGTCTGAGGCACAAGGGTGCTTCAGACAGGTATCTACAAAAGGTAGAAAACCGTCTGGATAAAAGGATATGTCCTTAGCTAGAATGAGACTGCGAAGGTCTATCTTAGCAAGAGCTATGTGATGGAGAGTAGTTGGGCAGTTGGCTATTCCCATGCCCCGCAGCAGAATGCTGTGGCGGATAGGAGGAATAGGATACAGCCTGAAGATGGTTTGATGTATGACAGCACGTTCAAAGTTCAAGTTCCCTATCTTGAGGAGACGCTTTGTAAAACGGTCGTCGAAGTACTCAACCAAACACCCACCAAGTCTGTAGCCACTACGTCCTACGAGATGTGGACCAAAAGGCAACCGATATGAGGTCACCTTAGGCCATAGGGATCGGCAGCTTATGAGCTAACTGAATTTTCCTAGTCAGGGAGAAGCTCGTGGAGATGGCATTCTCTACGAGGAAGAGGAACCACTAGATAACACTCAATTCACCACTACTCAAGAGGAATTTGTTCCTATGGATCTTGAGAACAGTGGGAGTGCCTTACCTAGTGAGCAGCCTATCGTATATGACGATAATGCTGAAGAAGAACCCTCTTTGCGTTGGAGCGCTCGTTGGAGCGTACCCCGTCGACGATTTGACATCGAAGGGGAAGACATGATAGTCACCACGCAAGAAGATGAACCTAGGATATCGCCCCAGGATATTTCATCAACTGACAAGGAGGAACTTAGACCCTAGATGGAAGATGTGTATCTTCATGGAGTAACATGTCTTCATATACTATTCAGAGTACTCTAGGGGGTTGCGTGTTCGAAACGCAACAGCCGATTAGTAGTGTAACGCAAATGGATTCACAAGATATATGATTTCTCATAAGGAGATGTCCATAATTAAGGGAATGTTCGTAGAGATGATAATCTCCGCGGGCATGGAGGAACCGCTAGAATATACCCTGTTCATTAGTCCATTATGAGGAATTAGTCCCTCAAGGATCTTTTGAACAGTGGGAGTGACTTTCTAAGCGAGGTGCCCATCCATAGGGGTGAGAGCAAAATTATGATCCTCCCATGCAAAGGAATTGCTCATAGGAGCATACCCCATCGACTGCTTGAAGATCGAAGGGATGATCTTAAGGATCACCTTGCATAAACGATAGGATGCTATGCCTTATCGTTCCCTAATTATGAAGAATGAAAGGTAACCTTTACAGGAAAAGTTAGAGTCTGTAAAGACCAACCAAGTTTAAGGCTAGGTTGACTTTTCCGACCGGATATTAGACTATTGGAAATGGATGTTTTTTTTTCAAGGTCATTCAGAGTGACACAGACGGAAGCATACTAAGGCATACGACTTGCAGAAATATCGGTGATAGTTGTGATGATGGAAATAAGGCTCCATTCTCGATAAACGTGACGACTGAATTTCTCAATAGAGAAATCAGAGAGGTGATCTGTATGACTCGACCACAGGGTTTCGAGACATATGATCAAACGCACAAATAGGTGCAAGCTAATTAAGTCCATGTATGATCTTAATTAGTCCTCTAAGTCAGCAGTATTTTATCAATGGATGAAAACCGCTGCATATCACTCTCGGTCGTAGAGAGTAGATGATTACGTCACTTATTATCGATGACACACTATTTTCCAGGAGAGTCTAAGGACTATTTCACATCCACTATAGGGTGGTTATCCTTTCGATTTGTGACAAAGGATATTAGTAGGGCGAGATGCATTCTCGTTCGTTCAAAAGAACTTCTTATATTAACGCATAAGGCGGACAACAAGAAGATACTTTGAACGATTCCATGTTATGGACCCAAGGACATGTGATACTCCTATAACTTGCAGCAAGACTTTATGAGCCTGAATATGTGACCTAGAAGACACCATACTAGGTTGACCAGATGACCAAAGTGCCCGATGCAGTGTGAGTCTGCTATATACTATGGTATATACTGAGACCCCACAAACCTCATGTAATCGGAAGAGTGGATTTCAGGAAATCTAACTTAAGACACTAGATTGCAACCAAAAGGATACTCGGTACGAAGGATCACATGTTATAACTATCGGAGATGATGCTTCGACTAGCCAGCTACGCATGCTGACTAGGGTGGGGACCTAGATACATGTAGATCCGGCTCAGGCTATAGTCCATGCTAGATGACATCGCATGGAACTGCAACATAAGTGTTGCACAATCGTATTAGACCGCTCCATCGATCATGGAAGCGAATCACGATTGCCTGTTCTGTCACCGGACAGAAATATGTTTGGATAAGAAGGTTTCTGATTAGCTTATGAGCTGTCAACCGACCTGTAGTGCTGGCGTATGGCTGCAGTATTTTTGATAAGGCCAAACATATAGAAAAGGGTACTGTTTCACAAAAGGTGAGATAACTACCTACAGAGTAACCTTGGAATAGATCGACTACGGGACAAAATGTAGGTTCCTCCCATTCCTAAACCACATAAGAGTCGTCTTTGTGGATTGCTTTAGAAAATTGGGACTCGGTAGTCGATCACTAGAAATATGATTGATGAGCATATGAGACATTGATAATTGGATTTTAATTGGATTTGTTATGCTACATGTTGTTTACATATCCTGTACTAGCATAGAACATGTCGCGCGGACACTAGGTTGACTCTCTCACACGAGCAACCGCCTTTACAATATCCTGGATTGCCTGGGTGAGTAGAAGATGAGACAGAATCCCGACAAGCGCTAGAAGCCTATGATATGATGACTCTTGTCATATGAGGCGCATGGCCTATGACAAGAGCTGGACATCAATCAATAGTGCAAGACCCTGTCAGACGGATTTATTTGTCGCATTGGAATAAGTTCCAAGGTGAGATTGGATTATGGCCATTCGAGCATGGTTACTACCCCGAACCATGTATAGTCTGCGTAGAGAAAGCCAGATGAGAGAACTGATTTCGATTGCATATGTGCAACACTCAGTACTCGGGTTAATAGTCATATGGGCTGTTGGACTTACATCTGTATAGTGGTCCCTATGGGATAGGACATGTGCTCTGATAGAGTCCAAACACTATGGCGCACATCTTATGAGATAACGCGTGCTTATGAGTGACATGAGGTGGCGAGTAGAACTAGTCCCTGAGTTTCCTCGCCGTGTGAGCCTCGTCGATCATATAAAAATTATTGACACTGTATACCCTTAGTACTTTCATCCATGTCGGGGAGAGACGGTTCGGTGGTGCTACTTTAGCGTGACACCTCACGGCTATGAATGATTCGGCCTACCAGGACATTGCTAGGAAAGCAGCTGACTCCGAATCAAAGCGACAATGGATAGAAAGGAAGATTCTAATTGCATCGCTCTTTATCATGTTCATTGGGCCCACCTACAAGATCTTATGGGATCATGCAGGATATGAATATAATAAAGGAGATATAGACTCATTGACGCACGACCTTCGGGACAAGGTAGGTGCTCATGGTCTATGAGATGGCAATAGACAGAATCTGGGGGATACGAGAGATATATATATGTATTGCATTATTTTTAAAGGGTTGAGTGCGCCTGCTGCTAGCTCGTCTCGTATGAGTTTAGAGTATGGATCTCCCGAAATGCAGGTTCTCTCACAGTCACACACCAAGGCCACATAACACTTTGGCAGATGATAATAGTTGGAGATTGAGGGAGACTAGAACTACTGTATTTGTGCAACCCCACTGTGCGAGTGGGAGATGTTAGCATTATGTGCGCCCATGTGGGGTGCACAATGCAATTAACCTAAACTTATGGGTTTAGGTGAGACAAGCTCAAACCTTATGGGGTTAGTAGCAAGGACATCAACCCTAGGGGGTACGTTGCAATTAGGTATAAGTCTGTCTATATAAGGAGACAGCCTCCTAGATTAATATATGTGCTAGAGACATAATAATATACAATACCGTAGAGATCATGTGCTGATCATAATACAGTAAACCCTAGACTCTCTCTTCAACTAGCCTCCATTGGGTGGAACTTGGTGTGGATCAGAGCTCTCGTCCTAGTGATTCGAGCCAGATTGTGGGAACAAGAAGAGCACGTGAAAGCAAGCACCCTACGATCATCCGTTGCGCTTAGGAGCTAAGGAAGACAAGGTAAACACACGAATCTTCCGCTATAATTCATGTTGTAGATCTGTATGTGATAGATCTTGTACGTCCTTCACCCACAAATCCAGCAACCCTCCTTGACCAAAGCTGGATTTTTCTCAGAGGCATTTCATCGAACACCTCATCTGCAGCTGCTCAACTCTCCAGAAAATCTGCCTCGGTAGAGTCTGTTGTATCTACGAAAAGGTTAGAAAATCATCCTACTTCGAGTAGTAGTATTACAAAGGAATTGAACCGCGACTACCTAGTTTGTTATCTAGTTGAATCATGCGGGTTTTCACCCAAAGAAGCTGCTTATGCTTCTGAGAAAATAACACACTTTGCAACTCCTGAAAGATCAAATTCGGTCCTAGATCTACTAAGAATCCATGGTTTCACTGCGACCCAGATAACCCAAATCCTGAGAAAATACCTTCGGCTGCTTTTACTCAATGCAGAGGAGACAATCTTGCCTAAATTGGAGTTTTTCCAGTCTCTGGAACTTTCAACACATGACCTAGCTCAATTGATGTCATATGTCCCATATGTGTGGTCGAAAAGCTTGGAAAATCACATTAAACCAATCTGCAATTTGATCAAGAGCTTTGTCATTACCGATAAAAATGTTGGCACTTCTATCAAGCACTCGCAACGGTTGTTATCATGTAATAACCATGAAAAAACTCTGCGCCCCAACATCGCACTGTTACAGAAACTGCAAGTGCCTGCTGCTTGCATTTCACTCTTTGTGACTCACTTCCCTCAAATCCTAATTCAGAATCATGAGGAGTTCAGTGCAGGTGTATTCAAGGTGAAGGGAATGGGATTCGACCCTTCCAAATCCAATTTTGTGCTAGCAGTGAATTCCTTGTCAGGGAAGAGCAAGAAGCAGATATGGGATCGGTGCTACAAAATATATTCTACGAAGTGGGGGTGGTCTGAGGAGGATATACTCTCCGCTTTCAAGAAGCACCCGCACTGCATGACTTTGTCTGTGAAGAAGTTGAATTCAGGAATGGAGTTTTTAGTGAACACCATGGGCTGGTCGTCCAAATGCATTGCTCAGCGGCCTATTGTGCTCGTATACAGCTTGGAGAAGAGGATAAAGCCTAGGTGTTCTGTTATTCGGGTTTTATGGACTAAAGGCTTATTAAGTAAAGATTTGAGGCCGATTACAGTGTTGGGGCCGGTGGAGAAAGATTTCTTGAACACGTACGTGACCACGTATGTTACACAAGTGCCTCAACTTCTAAGCGTTTACCAGGGAAAGATGGATGCTCTTGACATATGTTGAAGCCACAGCATACGTATTTAGGAGCAAAATTTGATTAGTATTTAGGATTTTAATGTTTCTTCTCTTTCCTTTTCTTCAACTTCGTAGGCATTGTATGTGTTTTTGAACCAAGTTCGTCATTTGAATTCACTGTTACATTCATTCACTTGAGACTTCGAAGATTAGATAAAAAAGAAGGCGATGTATCGTACTGATGAACACAGGGACCATATTCTCCAAAACCAAACGAATGAGCACACAAGCAATGGCAGTACAAGTTAACACTATACACACTTTTTTATAGCGTATAACCACATCTACATTCACGACATGGAGTGACGTAGCCGCCTCTGGAACAAAAGCCGAGTTTCTGAATTAGCCTTGCCGCAGACCGACCTGGTGTCTTTAATGCGGAAAAGAGCATTAAGCTTGCTCAGCATCTTCGTAAACGACTTGAGCAACTTATTTGCGGGATGAGACTTCACAAGCTCTTTGTTTCATCGAGACGTGATCTTTCTCAAAATTGGTTAGTCTCATCCTCATTCTCGCGACTTCAAGTTTCAGCTCACAGTTTTCTCTCCTCAAGGAAGCGTAAAACCCTTAAAATGTACCTTGGCCTCCCACTAGCTGAATCGCGAAACAAAGCTCAAATTACCAAATCTAAATGTGCAAAGTACCATGCCGAGCTATCTTCGTGGCAGAGTCGCTTCATGTCTCCTGCAGAGCGTCTTACTCTGGTTAAATCGGTTATATCATCCTTCCCTACCTACTTCCAAACTTCATTTCGTCTCCCGAAAACAACCATCAACTCCATAAACAACCAGGCACTCATCTTCTGGCGGAATCCATCAAGCCCGCGACCACTGCACCTTCTGCCCAATTCTACTCTTTGGAGAGCAAAATCCAATGGAGGACTTGGCATTAGGAATCAAGACTGGGCAAACCAGGCACTGCTAGCTTCCTCTTATTGGAGATTAATCAATTCGGATTATTTGGCATCACAAGTGATGAGGACTAAATACCCTCGTCAATTCTCACAGGAGGCCCTCCACTCGGAAATTGACTTAACAGCATCCTCCTCGTGGTGTGCTAAAAGCTTTTTATCCGGTCGATCATTAATGGGCAAGCCATCAACATAAGTAAGGACCGATGGATCCCATCTTTGTGTTCTCCCTTATCCGATTTTCTAAACACCTCCTCCTTTAACCAAATGCCGGTTTCAGCACTTCTAAAGTCTCGGGGAATGCTCTTAGCTGGAATTATGCACTCCTCGTAGCACTCTTTCCGGCATTTCTTGTCCCTATGATTTGCAGTATACAAATCCCCTCTGCCGATACAGCTGATCACATCATTTGGCCCTTTACGAAATCAGGAACTTATATTTCCAAATCTGGTTATCGATTCCTTGAAAGCCTTTCTAACCCCCAATACTTCCCGGCTGGTTACTTTCACGCTCCCATGGTGGTTGACCCGATATGGGGCAGGCAATGGGGTTTAAAGATTCCGGAAAAATACAAGTTCTTCTTATGGATGTGCCTCCATCCACATGGGTTACCGTGTCAGGCAGCCCTTGCGAACCGGTTACCTTTCGTACGGCTGCATTGTCCGATGGGCTGCCCACAAGCAGAAACAGTTGACCATTTATTCTTCCACTGCCGTGCATCCTTAGCTTTCAGAGCCTCGTATATGGCCCTGCAAGATCATCACAGCGTATCGGACTAGCTTCGCACTCTAATTCTCACGCCGTAGTTACTCTTGGAACCTCTTGCAACCATATGGGAAACTTGAAAAATGAGGAATGCATGCCTCTACCGCAACATTAATTGGTCTAATGAACAAGCAATGGTCTATTATCATGAGGCCAAGTATGAACTTCTTTGCTTCCAATCCCTCCAGCGCAACTCTCTGCCCCACCATCAAGACATATCTCCTTCAACTGCTGACGTCACCTGCTATTCCCTCACTCATAAACAAAGTAGCTCGAACATCCCGGAGGCATCTCACAAGCTCACCGTCAATGGAGCATGGCAACCTGTTTCAAGTCAAGGAGCCGTCGGAGTTTATGGACGCATATCATCAGATCTCACAATTGCTTACTCAAAGATTTCTTTGCGGAATCTCCCCTGCAAATGGAGCTTCTAGCCATCCTCCATGCTTTACTATTAGCGCGTTATTATCGTTTTAATAATATTGTTATCACCACAGATAGTCTAATTGCATTTAAACTATTGCAGGGGGCTGAGCTACCCTCTTACAAGGACGCACCACTTTTGTAGCACATATGGCAGGAGTCTAGCTATATCGATCAGTGTTATGTTGCTAAGGTCCCGCGCAGACAAGTTTGGAAAGCCCACAACCTAGCTAAAGCTAAGTGTTGCAGCTCTCTCCCAGGACTAGACTCTTCTTAGTGTTTGGTGTACATAGTCATAAGAAAGTCTAGTTTTGCTGCCTTATGTAATATAGTAGTTAGCTGTTGGTTTGTGTCTGTATTTATGTTTGCACTAGGCTAGTTTGATAGTCTGTGCTGTCGTTTGTACTGTAATATTGATACTCCTGCTGGTGCGTTCTTGCTTAATGATATTTCTTACCTTTTTTTAAAAAAAAGAAACCTTAAAATGATTTTAATCATATTATAATTAGAGTTTAACTTTTAATTTATAAAAATTCAGATTCATCTTAGGTTTTCTCTAGAACTCTCTTTGCTTGGAGAACAAGTATTCTCAATCTTTAAATAGAGGTCTAGGGCCTAAAAATTTCTTAAGCTGTGAGAGACTACTCAAGACAGAGAGAGAAATTTATCCCAGCCTAGGGTTTCGATGAGGAGAGAGAATTCATGTCGTCCCCTAGCAAGAGATCGGCCAAACAGAGATAAGAACCTCTAGGGTTTCGTTCTAAAGCCTTGGGGTTCGACCATGATGTCTCTTCTGTGATCAGATTTAGCGTCATACACACTGTTACAGTGACCTGTGGTTGTCAGTCTTCGTCTTCATTTGATTCACAAGTTGTTCTATATTGTAGACGTTATAGGTACGATTTATATTTCTTGTTTAGTCAAGTTCTAGATCCCTCTCTCTTCAGATCTAGAGCTTCAATTGTTTATGTTACTTGTGTCTAGATCAGCCATAGAAGTTATAGCATTGTTTGAATCTGAATATTTTTAATCTTAGACGTTGATTATGATTTTGCGTCAGGCATGTGTTTTAGGTGGTCTCTTCTGTATAGACTTCTCACAGAGTCTGAACTTTAGGATCTCTCTCATAATGTTCATCAAAGAGTCTGTTTCAAAGATGATATGTTTTCCCACTAGTTGGGAGGTGTAGGTTAAACCATGGGTTTCTATGGTTTGTCCTATTGAACTGCTAGGTCTTGGATTTGTTTACTGTTGTCTAGAGTCTCCTACCCGATACAATTATGCTTGCTTACTTTTCTATATGTTGAGAGTTGTTCCATGATGAACTATCGGAAGAAAACGTCCTAGAGTGCAAAGTCGGATAGTGTCACCTTTGTAGCTCAGGCCGCCAACTCATGAGGAGTTGTTGTGAAGTTCCTAACTAGATTCAACTAAGGCTTGGATTGCCGCGGTGTGGGGTGCTACACAAGAGATTGCTGAAACTAAGCAGGCAAAATGTAGTGTGATGAGTAGTTGTTATGCCTAATAGTTTGTTATATATCTTATATAATCGTCTAACATGTGGAGTTTTTATCCTAATAGAGTGAAGGTTTACTGTTTAAATTAAACTATTTGATATGTGCTAACTGTTTAAATTAAAAAAACACATTTGACAAAACTTTTAAATTTTAGTGTTAATTTTCTTACCTTATGTGTATATAAATTAACGACATTTATTTTATACATTCAATAAAGAGAAAAAAAACCCCGATAATTTTCGACATTTTTATAACATACCAGAAGCATGCATTACCAACCAGTTTCTTGAACCAGTTGAATATAAACCACATGAATCAGGTCTTCATCTCTTGATCCAGTTGACTGTAATAGAGTGATCAAATAATAATGGACCTAGGAAAACAATAGAGTGAAAAGAAAAATAATGATGTGTAAAAGATATTAAAGGGAGGTCCTATTTTTGTTTGGGCCCTTCCCAGCCTTGGGCCTAGTCCTCTGTTGACGAGCGAAAGAAAAAAAGAGCTTCCCCTCTGAAACGATCACTTCTTTCCGGCGCTTTCCCGCAAGCATGTCTCCTGCATTTCTCTTAACCAAACTGTTCCGAAACAAGACCATCGCAGTCTACTCACCCACAGATCCGGCAACTCCTCTTCACCAAATCTTTAATTTTCTCAGAGGCATTTCATCGAACACCTCATCTGCAGCTTCTTCTCAACTCTCCAGCAAATCTGTGTCGGTAGAGTCTGTTGTATCTTCTTCCAAAAGGTTAGAAAATCATCCTACTTCGATTAGTACTATTAGAAAGCAATTGAGTCGCGACTACCTAGTTTCTTACCTAGTTGAATCATGCGGGTTCTCACCCAAAGAAGCTGCTTATGCTTCTGAGAAAGTAACACCACACTTTGCAACTCCTGAAAGATCAAATTCGGTCCTAGATTTACTAAGTATCCATGGTTTCACTTCTACCCAGATAACCCAAATCCTGAGAAAATACCCTAGACTGCTCTTACTCAATGCAGAGGAGATGATTTTGCCTAAATTGGAGTTTTTCCAGTCTCTGGGTCTTTCAACACATGACCTTGCTCAATTGATGTCATATAGCCCATATATGTGGTCCAAAAGCTTGGAAAATGATATTGTACCAGTCTGCAACTTGATCAAGAGCTTTGTGCATACTGATCAAAATGTGGGCACTGCTATCAAGCGCTCGCAACGGTTGTTGACACTTAATAACCCTGAAAAATCCCTGTGCCCGAACATCGCACTATTACAGAAACTTCAAGTGCCTGCTTCTTGCATTTCACTCTTTTTGACTCACTTCCCTCAAATCCTACTTCAGAATCATGAGGAGTTCAAGGCAGGTGTAAGCAAGGTGAAGGAAATGGGATTCCACCCTTCCAAATCCACTTTCGTGATAGCGGTGCACTCCATCTCAGGGAAGGGCAGGAAGCTGATATGGGATCGATCCTACGAAATATATTCTAAGAAATGGGGTTGGTCTGAGGAGGATATACTCTCTGCTTTCAAGAAGCACCCGCACTGCATGACATTGTCAGAGAAGAAGTTGAATTCGGGAATGGATTTTTTAGTGAACACCATGGGCTGGTCGTCCAAATGCATTGCTCAGCGGCCTATGATGCTCGTATACAGCTTGGAGAAGAGGGTAATCCCTAGGTGTTCTGTTATTTGGGTTTTATGGACAAAGGGCTTGTTAAGCAAAGATTTGAGCCCGCTTACAGTATTGAATGCGACGGAGAAAGGTTTCCTGAATACGTACGTGACCAAGTATGAGCAACAAGTACCCCAACTTCTTAGTGTTTACATGGGTAGGATGGATGCTCTTGATATATGTTGAAGCCACGGCAGAAGTATTTAGGATGCTCCGAAATATGATTAGTATTTAGGATTATCAGGTAGGATTTCAATGCTTTTTTCCCTTCTGTGTTTTTGGACCAAGTTTGTCATTTGAATTCACTGTTAGATTCATTCACTTTATGGCTTGAAGATTAGAAAAAGAGAGAAGGCGATGAATCTTACTGATGAACACAGGAACAAATTCTCCAAACCAAAATGAATGAGCACACTAGCAATGGCAATACAAGTTAACACTATACACTCTTTTAGACCGTCTCTTATTTGTAGACGTATCACAGAGTATGAACTCTTAAAGGACACATGTCAACAGCGGGTCAACCCGGTCTCAGGTCAACACGACCCGTAACCTGGCTGGTTCACCCGGATTGCCACCCATGCCAAGACCATCCCATATGGATTTATAAGGTAAACGAAAGTAAAAGAATTTGTAAGAGCACATCGAATACTGCTACGTAAATTATCGGCAAATCTATTTCATAAAACAGCATGGTTTAACTAACTTATGGCTTTTCAGCTTTTAGATTAAATAAATGAACCCCAGCCCTTAGATCTCACCTACCGCCCACTTAACTACCCGCCACTTAACTACCCACTACTTGAAAATTTACCCTCTCTCTCGGATTAATTTATATAACTTATCAAAAGTGTGTAAGAACATGACTTGATGGATATCATATAAAATTACCGGTGACGCCATTTTCATCTTCTCCTCCAGTAAAATCGATTATGAAATGTGTTTTTTGGAGGTAGTGCCATCAGGTACGGACAATCCTCTAGTTATATATATATATAAAATTACTAGTTTGCATAGCATCTCCAATACTAATGGGCAGGCATAATTTGACTCAAAAGATCATTATTTATTTTAACTATATTAGAAAATTGATGTATCTCCAATGCTATTATGTCAAAGTTAGCTAAATGGTAATTCTTGTAGGTAAAAGGTAAATAAAAATTAAATAATATATAAAAAGATGAGAAAGATAGACACAAAATTAGCTATCCATTTTTCCCGCACTTTAAATGTAGAGAGTGGAATAATTATTCGCTAAAATAGAGAGCGGAGTAGAGAGTCTATTGCAGACAACTTTTTTGCAACATTTTTTATTTTATTTTAAAGATTACAGATGTTTAAATGAGGGATATTTAAAATGTATTTTCCAGCATTGGTTCTGCAAAAAATGATGTTTTTTTTTGTAATCTGCCTAACAAGATGCCTATCGGAGTCTAATATTATTGAACTTCTCTATAATTTAGCTAATGAAATCGATAACCTAACATATTGGTGATGCTCTAAGTGTTAACCAAACACTTGTGAAATAGTCTACGCTCTAATACATTTTACTTCCAACTAGATTTCGGAAGGGATTTTTAAAGCCCATTTCATATAGATTTTAATTTCTAAAACGATGTTTCTTATGATAAAAATAGTTGTTGATGTGTTTGATAAATTGTTTATTTATATGTTTTCTGGGCAGCAATTGATTTCCCACTGAAACTTTTGAGAAACAGAGGAAGAGTTGCTTTTTTTGACCAGTTTTCTGATAATTTTATTTGTAGACTTTTTCATCCATGCCATAATGATAAATTCAAAAATTACGTATCTAATAAAGCTCTACCATGTCTGATGTTTTCATTTCAACACTTTCAATACTTCTAAAGCAATATCGTCAAAAACAAAATGCAAAAAGTAGCTTTCCGCAGCAGGTTATACATAAATTTAACAAACACTTTTTAAATAGATTTCTACAATAGGTTTATCACAACATTTCAAGCACAGATGCTTTCAAAACCGCCACACCATTCCCGAACTGGCCCTTAGTTTTACCATAGTTAGTTGGTGGGTCTGATTGCGCCTGAAGATGATCATGTGAGTGGGCTTTGGCAGAGACACTCTTACGACAACTAACAAGTCATCATCATCTTCTTCATCATTTCACAACATTCCCAACTTCTTCATCATTTCACAACATTCATTTTTTCACTTGGAACAATAGCCGGGATGATGATGCAAATATTAGAGAACGTTTGGATCGTGTGGTGGCTAATTTAAGTTGGAGGAGCCGGTATGGGAATGCTGGTGTCAACCATTTAGTTGCTGCTACATCGGATCATAATCCCATTGAGATTCATTTCGGATCTCCTATGGCAAATAGGTGTTCGGTGGGTTCCAAACGGTTTCATTTTGAGGCAGCTTGGTTACACAATGGAGAATGTGACAACACTAATTCAGCTGCTTGGGGGTTGTCACGTGAAAATGTAAAGGATAAATTGGATCAGTGTGCAACTAATCTAAATGGCTAGGCAAAAAATCTCTTCGGCGGTACCAAGAAGAAAATTCAGGCTTTGAAAAGGCAAATTGCAAGACTTGATAGACTAAAGCAAACTGCAAATATAGCTTTCCAGTGGAGGAAAGAAAAGAAGGAGCTAGGGAACCTGTTGTTGAAACAAGAGCAGATTTGGCAACAGCATTCTAGAGTTCGATGGCTCAGAAGTGGGGACAAAAAACAGCCTTTTTTCACAGAAAGGCTTCGCCTCGCATAGCTAAGAATACTATAAAGGGGCTTGAAGATAGTGACGGAACCTGGAAAACTGATGATAAAGATTTAATCCGAATCCTATCCAACTATTTTGAAGGTATCTTTGATTCCTCAAATCCATCCATAAACGCTATTGATTCTGCGCTTGATATTGTGATATAGGGAATTATTAGTCAAGATAGAGATTTTCTGGAAGCCCCTTATACTTTACAGGAGATCACTGAGAGCTTAATGCAAATGGGTCCTTTAAAGGCCCCGGGGTGGATGGTTTTCCAGGTATTTTTTCAAAAGTATTGGAATATGCTAAAGGAGGACGTGGGTGGCCGTGTTCTCCGAATTCTCAATGGTGAAGAAAGTGTCGCTTCTTTCAACCACACTTTATTGGCGCTCATTCCAAAAGTAAAGCAGGTTAGAACACCCGCCGATCTAAGGCTCATTAGTTTGTGTATATTTATTTACAAACTGGTTTCTAAAACTATGGCTAATAGATTAAAGCAAGTCTTACCCTCAATTATTTCTGAGAGTCAAAGTGCTTTTGTCCCGGGCAGATTGATTACGGATAGTTTGATAACGGCTTTCGAACTTCTCCAAACGATGAGGCACCGAATTAATGGAAAAGATGGCTACCTAGCCCTTAAGATGGACATTAGTAAGGCTTAAGACCGGGTGGAGTGGTCATTCCTTACAACATTTTAAAAAAGATGGGGTTTGGACCTCAGTGGATTAATTTGGTTAAAGATTGCATCAGTACTCCTACATTCTCTTTATCTTTCAAAGGGCATATTGTGGGTGAAATTGTGCCCAAACGGGGGCTTCGCCAGGGAAGCCCGATCTCACCGTATTTGTTTCTGTTTTGTGGTGAATTTCTCTCACGTGCTCTCACGTACGCTATGTCTAGTGGTTCTATTACAGGGGTGACTCCGTCGCGAGGAGGACCCAAGGTGTCTCACCTCTTTTTTGCCGATGACAGCCTTATCTTTACAAAAGCCACAACGAATGAATTGCAAGCCCTATCTACGCTACTACAAAATTATGAAAGAATCACATGGCAAAAAATAAATTTGGAGAAGTCTTCAGCGGTGTTTTCGTCTAATGTTCCGGATGAAGTTTACACTCAACTAAGCCAGCTGTGCGGTGTTCGTAAAGATGCCATCCATGAGCGCTATTTGGGACTACCTACAGAATTGGAAGAAAAAATATGTCAAATTTTTAGAATATTCCAGATAGAGTCGATGTTATGCTAGGGAGCTGGAAAGCAAAATTCCTTTCTCTTGCTGAAAAGGAAGTTCTTCTCAAATCAGTAATTGAATCTATGCCTACGTATACAATGAGTTGCTTCAAATAACCTGCTTCTCTCTGTGATAAATGGGAAGCTTCCATGGCCAGATTTTGGTGGGGTACCAACGAGAAGCAGAGAAAGATCAGTTGGATTTCCTGAAAAAAGATGAAAAGATCAATAGAGGAAGGGGGCTTAAACTTTCATCATTTGAAATACTTCAACATTGCTATGCTCGGCAAAAAAATTTGGAGAATCTTAATGAAACCAGAAAGTTTACTTGCTAGAGTGTTACATCACAAGTATTTTAAGGATACGGGATTATTGAAAGCAACAACAAAGAAAGACATTTCTTATTTATGGAAGAGCATCATGGCAAGTAAGGATCTAGTACTTAGTGGTTGTAGATGGAGGCTTGTAAATGGACAAAACTTGAATGCTTTCAAAGATCCTTGGCTCTATAGAGCCGACTTCTTCAAGCCCTTGACGCCAAACATCAACCCACACTCCTCTCCAGTTATGGTAGCTGATCTGTTTACAGAAGACAGGAGATGGGATAAGGAGAAGTTAAAAACACTTTTTTGGGAGGAAGGTATCAAGGAAATTATAAGAATTGAGATCCCTGCTTATGATGTTCCAGATCGCATACTATGACAATTTTCTGAAAATGGTCATTACTCAGTGAAATCTGGGTACCAACTCCTCAAGACTCGAGAAGAAAGAAGGCACATTGTTCAATTTGGTAGCAGTTCGAGCCCAAGCCCAGATTGGTGGAACATTTTTTGGAAAATTTAACTCCCAAAACCAGTTCTGTACACAACCTGGATAGCTTTTCATAAAATCTTGCCGGTTCGAGAAAATCTCTTGAAAAAGGAAATTCAGATTGAAAAGATATGTGCGGTTTGTAAAAAAGATAGAGAAGATGAGACTCATCTCTTTATTTTGTGCCCCTTTGCAAAGGCTTGCTGGGAAGCCTTTCTTGGTAAAGATTTTGTTCCAAAATCACACTTGCACTTCCATATCTGGTGGATTGATACTTTCCTTGCAGCAAAATCAGAGGAGAGAAGAAGCATGAGTGTAACACCCCGTATTTTTCTGAATATTTAGACGTATTTTTCGTAAAAATTTAAACAACTGTTTTTGAATTATATGCCTAGTAGGGGAGGTAGATGTAATTTTTAGATAATAATATATAGTTGTTATTGGGGGTATATTTTGTCTTTTACGAAAATTGTAGTATTTTGTCTTCATACTATACGTATTACTATACCGTATCCATACCGTATTTTATACCCACATATTTTATATTATATTGTATAATACTTTTATATAATAATAATAATAATAATAATAATAATAATAATAATAATAATAATAATAATAATAATAATAATAATAATAATAATAATAATAATAATAATATTAAATTTGATGTTTCCCAATTCCCCACAATTTCCCCATCCCCTAAAATTTCTCAAACCCCAACACTTTTTTTTTTTCTCTCCTGTACATCTCTCCCTCCCTCACGTCTCTCTCTCCCTCATTCTCTCTATATGTACCACCTCCTCCCTCTCTTCTTCGGCACACCCAACACCCGAGACCACCCCATCTCCCAACACCAACACCACCCCCAACGCCATCTCCCTCTCTGCCTCTCTGTTTTGCCGGCGACAACAACCCAGCAGCAGCGGCGGCAGCGGCACAAGGCCGCTGCCATCTACGGCGAGCCACCACCACCGGGACGCCATCATCACCACCACCCTCTCCATTATCTGATCTCACCCCTGTCTCTCTCTCTCTCCGTCTTTATGCTCTGCCAGACGAAGAAGAAGAAGCAGCACAAGCAGCGGCAACAATGGCCGCTGCAACGCCGGAGAAAATCACCCGACGCCACCACTGCCCATCCACCTCTCTCCATCTCCCCCTCATCTCTCACTTGCTCGATGGAGCCACCAGAAGCAGCGGAGAAAGTAACAGAAGCCGCAGCGAAGCAGAACGTCGCCAACACCGGCGAACCTCCATGAATTCCGGCGAGTTTCTCGCCGGAGTTCAACCACGACGATCCAAGCCGCCAAATCAGTTCCATTCGACGCAGAGGAGTCCGACCGAGCTATAGGAGGCCTCAAACGAAGACGAGAACGACCGGAGAACGCCCAGGCGAGCTCCAACTCCGGCGACCCCGACGGAGACCTTGACCCGACCCGTTTCTTCATCGTTTCTTGCGATTCTTCGACTGGGTATGCTTGAAATCTTCCCCTGAGTTGTTTTTAGTAATCACAATCGAGTTTTAAGGTCTCAAATCTGTGTTTTGATCATTAAGTTTGGGTGTTCTTGATTTGGGGGTTAAAGTGTCTTTTTCAGAAAACTTTTCAGGGGGGTTATAATGTCGTTTCAGAAACTTGGGGGAGGCAGTTGACATTTCAGAAACTTTTAGATATTATATGCAGTTTTTAATTTCAGATTTAATTATAAAATTAGTTTCTCTTAAATTTATTTAGATTATTATTATTTTGGGGGTAAATATTATTGAAGAAAATGTTATTTTGGGTTTATAAATAAGTTAAAATTAGTATTGTAGAAATAAAAATAGGTTGTACATTTGTTGAGTTTATATTAAGTTAGAAGCTCCGATTTGTAGGTGACGTTTTCGTAGACGAGACGACTTCTAGGACATGCTTGGATTATTGGTAAGTTAATATGCCTGGCCTCGCGTGCCTTTCTTTCATTTCGCGTATCGCGTGAGTTATTTGTGAAATTACTGTCCTACTTGAGTTGTTTATTTTTTTTTGAAATACTCCTCTTTGTAGTCTCGTATGAAATTGATATCCAAATCTAAATAACAATCCGAAAGTGAAACATCTAAGTGATATTGTGAAATACTTGTAAAAGTGATACCCCAAGACGGACCACGTCATTGGGTTGGAAGTACGAAATTTCAAATCGTTGCCTCGGTTACCAAGAGTAGCACACCGCTCACTTTTTGGTCGAATCTGAATATCTCTCAATCGTACATCGATTACTTTATTTTTATGCCACACGGCTTTTTGTTCGGAGCTCCTTACGCGATTCCACCTCTTGAATGAAAATACGTAATTATGTAAAGTGGAAAGCCGTTGTGCGTGGGTTTGTGCCATATCCCTGATACGATACATTTCTGACATATTGTGTTGGTTCCTGTTATGAGATTATGTGGTTATGAGGCTCTGACCTCCTGTGATTGAGTTATGGTTATGAGGCGCTGTGATGCGAACCTCCTGTGTTTGAGTTATGGTTCTGGTAGTGCTTTTGCACATATGAGAAAGAGGTTGTGGATTGGATATGGTCACGCCCCGTATCAACTAGTTGCTAAAAATGAAATTCTGGACTCGGTTCCTATGGATATGAGATAACTTGAGATTAAAGTAATATTGTGAATTGTTATTAACAGTGAGTTCCCGAGATGGACCACATCTTCGGGTTGGAACACGAAATTTGAGATCGTTGAGTTGGACACACCGAATCAGTTGTGAACGCTTTTCCGCGAGTATTTGATATTTAATTATCAGCGAATTGGTTATTCCTGTTACATGCTTCATCATCTGTTTACGAGCTATGGGTGTTAGCTTACTCAGCCGTTTACTGACTATTTCTGTAAAAACTGCGTCGGCTTTTGCTATTTTAAAACCGCAGGTTGGCTATCGAGGTGGGGGAACGTTCACGACACTTTGGACAGAAAAGCTTGCTAGTTGGAAGATCACATAGTATATTATCTCACCTAAAAGTGTATTCCTTGATTTTCCAAAGATTATCACTGTTGGTATTTGTATGGAAATTGTAAAAGTTATAATTTGAAGTTTTATGTTATCGATGGTTGTACTAGCTTTGAACCGACGATCCTTATCCGTTCCCAATGAGGCTCATCACCTCGGGCGGAGACATCTCTTCCGAACGTGGGGCCCGGCCGGCCTTGCGGCTCGGTGGGGTGTTGCATATGGTATCAGAGCCGACGGTTCTAATTTAGTACGACCCTTCGGTTTCAACTAAAAAGAGTTTTCAAAATTAAAATGAATATAGGAGGACTAAACCGGTAATAAAATTGAACAAGCCGGGGTTTGCGGGTTAGCTTATGCTAGGTGTGCTGTTGTGAGTCCTGTTAGTTGAATTGCTATTTGATGTGATTATCTGTGATGCTTGCTTAGTTTTATCTGTCGAGACGCGATTGACTTTAGAACCTTTCCGAGATTTAGCGACCCTAGCTTCGAGGACGAAGCTCTCTTTAAGGGGGGAAGGATGTAACACCCCGTATTTTTCTAAATATTTAGACGTATTTTTCGTAAAAATTTAAACAACTATTTTTGAATTATATGCCTAGTAGGGGAGGTAGATGTAATTTTTAGATAATAATATATAGTTGTTATTGGGGGTATATTTTGTCTTTTACGAAAATTGTAGTATTTTGTCTTCATACTATACGTATTACTATACCGTATCCATACCGTATTTTATACCCACATATTTTATTATATTATATAATACTTTTATATAATAATAATAATAATAATAATAATAATATTAAATTTGATGTTTCCCAATTCCCCACAATTTCCCCATCCCCTAAAATTTCTCAAACCCCAACACTTATTTTTTTTTCTCTCCTGTACATCTCTCCCTCCCTCACGTCTCTCTCTCCCTCATTCTCTCTATATGTACCACCTCCTCCCTCTCTTCTTCGGCACACCCAACACCCGAGACCACCCCATCTCCCAACACCAACACCACCCCCAACGCCATCTCCCTCTCTGCCTCTCTGTTTTGCCGGCGACAACAACCCAGCAGCAGCGGCGGCAGCGGCACAAGGCCGCTGCCATCTACGGCGAGCCACCACCACCGGGACGCCATCATCACCACCACCCTCTCCATTATATGATCTCACCCCTGTCTCTCTCTCTCTCCGTCTTTCTGCTCTGCCAGACGAAGAAGAAGAAGCAGCACAAGCAGCGGCAACAATGGCCGCTGCAACGCCGGAGAAAATCACCCGATGCCACCACTGCCCATCCACCTCTCTCCATCTCTCCCTCATATCTCACTTGCTCGATGGAGCCACCAGAAACAGCGGAGAAAGTAACAGAAGCCGCAGCGAAGCAGAACGTCGCCAACACCGGCGAACCTCCATGAATTCCGGCGAGTTTCTCGCCGGAGTTCAACCACGACGATCCAAGCCGCCAAATCAGTTCCATTCGACTCAGAGGAGTCCGACCGAGCTATAGGAGGCCTCAAACGAAGACGAGAACGACCGGAGAACGCCCAGGCGAGCTCCAACTCCGGCGACCCCGACGGCGACCTTGACCCGACCCGTTTCTTCATCGTTTCTTGCGATTCTTCGACTGGGTATGCTTGAAATCTTCCCCTGAGTTGTTTTTAGTAATCACAATCGAGTTTTAAGGTCTCAAATCTGTGTTTTGATCATTAAGTTTGGGTGTTCTTGATTTGGGGGTTAAAGTGTCTTTTTCAGAAAACTTTTCAGGGGGGTTATAATGTCGTTTCAGAAACTTGGGGGAGGCAGTTGACATTTTAGAAACTTTTAGATATTATATGCAGTTTTTAATTTCAGACTTAATTATAAAATTAGTTTCTCTTAAATTTATTTAGATTATTATTATTTTGGGGGTAAATATTATTGAAGAAAATGTTATTTTGGGTTTATAAATAAGTTAAAATTAGTATTGTAGAAATAAAAATAGGTTGTACATTTGTTGAGTTTATATTAAGTTAGAAGCTCCGATTTGTAGGTGACGTTTTCGTAGACGAGACGACTTCTAGGACATGCTTGGATTATTGGTAAGTTAATATGCCTGGCCTGGCGTGCCTTTCTTTCATTTCGCGTATCGCGTGAGTTATTTGTGAAATTACTGTCGTACTTGAGTTGTTTATTTGTTTTGAAATACTCCTATTTGTAGTCTCGTATGAAATTGATATCCAAATCTAAATAACAATCCGAAAGTGAAACATCTAAGTGATATTGTGAAATACTTGTAAAAGTGATACCCCAAGACGGACCACGTCATTGGGTTGGAAGTACGAAATTTCAAATCGTTGCCTCGGTTACCAAGAGTAGCACACCGCTCACTTTTTGGTCGAATCTGAATATCTCTCAATCGTACATCGATTACTTTATTTTTATGCCACACGGCTTTTTGTTCGGAGCTCCTTACGCGATTCCACCTCTTGAATGAAAATACGTAATTATGTAAAGTGGAAAGCCGTTGTGCGTGGGTTTGTGCCATATCCCTGATACGATACATTTCTGACATATTGTGTTGGTTCCTGTTATGAGATTATGTGGTTATGAGGCTCTGACCTCCTGTGATTGAGTTATGGTTATGAGGCGCTGTGATGCGAACCTCCTGTGTTTGAGTTATGGTTCTGGTAGTGCTTTTGCACATATGAGAAAGAGGTTGTGGATTGGATATGGTCACGCCCCGTATCAACTAGTTGCTAAAATGAAATTCTGGACTCGGTTCCTATGGATATGAGATAACTTGAGATTAAAGTAATATTGTGAATTGTTATTAACAGTGAGTTCCCGAGATGGACCACATCTTCGGGTTGGAACACGAAATTTGAGATCGTTGAGTTGGACACACCGAATCAGTTGTGAACGCTTTTCCGCGAGTATTTGATATTTAATTATCAGCGAATTGGTTATTCCTGTTACATGCTTCATCATCTGTTTACGAGCTATGGGTGTTAGCTTACTCAGCCGTTTGCTGACTATTTCTGTAAAAACTGCGCCGGCTTTTGCTATTTTAAAACCGCAGGTTGGCTATCGAGGTGGGGGAACGTTCACGACACTTTGGACAGAAAAGCTTGCTAGTTGGAAGATCACATAGTATATTATCTCACCTAAAAGTGTATTCCTTGATTTTCCAAAGATTATCACTGTTGGTATTTGTATGGAAATTGTAAAAGTTATAATTTGAACTTTTATGTTATCGATGGTTGTACTAGCTTTGAACCGACGATCCTTATCCGTTCCCAATGAGGCTCATCACCTCGGGCGGAGACATCTCTTCCGAACGTGGGGCCCGGCCGGCCTTGTGGCTCGGTGGGGTGTTGCATATGGTATCAGAGCCGACGGTTCTAAGTTAGTACGACCCTTCGGTTTCAACTAAAAAGAGTTTTCAAAATTAAAATGAATATAGGAGGACTAAACCGGTAATAAAATTGAACAAGCCGGGGTTTGCGGGTTAGCTTATGCTAGGTGTGCTGTTGTGAGTCCTGTTAGTTGAATTGCTATTTGATGTGATTATCTGTGATGCTTGCTTAGTTTTATCTGTCGAGACGCGATTGACTTTAGAACCTTTCCGAGATTTAGCGACCCTAGCTTCGAGGACGAAGCTCTCTTTAAGGGGGGAAGGATGTAACACCCCGTATTTTTCTGAATATTTAGACGTATTTTTCGTAAAAATTTAAACAACTATTTTTGAATTATATGCCTAGTAGGGGAGGTAGATGTAATTTTTAGATAATAATATATAGTTGTTATTGGGGGTATATTTTGTCTTTTACGAAAATTGTAGTATTTTGTCTTCATACTATACGTATTACTATACCGTATCCATACCGTATTTTATACCCACATATTTTATATTATATTACATAATACTTTTATATAATAATAATAATAATAATAATAATAATAATAATAATAATAATAATAATAATAATAATAATAATAATAATAATAATAATAATATTAAATTTGATGTTTCCCAATTCCCCACAATTTCCCCATCCCCTAAAATTTCTCAAACCCCAACACTTATTTTTTTTTCTCTCCTGTACATCTCTCCCTCCCTCACGTCTCTCTCTCCCTCATTCTCTCTATATGTACCACCTCCTCCCTCTCTTCTTCGGCACACCCAACACCCGAGACCACCCCATCTCCCAACACCAACACCACCCCCAACGCCATCTCCCTCTCTGCCTCTCTGTTTTGCCGGCGACAACAACCCAGCAGCAGCGGCGGCAGCGGCACAAGGCCGCTGCCATCTACGGCGAGCCACCACCACCGGGACGCCATCATCACCACCACCCTCTCCATTATCTGATCTCACCCCCGTCTCTCTCTCTCTCCGTCTTTCTGCTCTGCCAGACGAAGAAGAAGAAGCAGCACAAGCAGCGACAACAATGGCCGCTGCAACGCCGGAGAAAATCACCCGACGCCACCACTGCCCATCCACCTCTCTCCATCTCTCCCTCATCTCTCACTTGCTCGATGGAGCCACCAGAAGCAGCGGAGAAAGTAACAGAAGCCGCAGCGAAGCAGAACGTCGCCAACACCGGCGAACCTCCATGAATTCCGGCGAGTTTCTCGCCGGAGTTCAACCACGACGATCCAAGCCGCCAAATCAGTTCCATTCGACTCAGAGGAGTCCGACCGAGCTATAGGAGGCCTCAAACGAAGACGAGAACGACCGGAGAACGCCCAGGCGAGCTCCAACTCCGGCGACCCCGACGGCGACCTTGACCCGACCCGTTTCTTCATCGTTTCTTGCGATTCTTCGACTGGGTATGCTTGAAATCTTCCCCTGAGTTGTTTTTAGTAATCACAATCGAGTTTTAAGGTCTCAAATCTGTGTTTTGATCATTAAGTTTGGGTGTTCTTGATTTGGGGGTTAAAGTGTCTTTTTCAGAAAACTTTTCAGGGGGGTTATAATGTCGTTTCAGAAACTTGGGGGAGGCAGTTGACATTTCAGAAACTTTTAGATATTATATGCAGTTTTTAATTTCAGATTTAATTATAAAATTAGTTTCTCTTAAATTTATTTAGATTATTATTATTTTGGGGGTAAATATTATTGAAGAAAATGTTATTTTGGGTTTATAAATAAGTTAAAATTAGTATTGTAGAAATAAAAATAGGTTGTACATTTGTTGAGTTTATATTAAGTTAGAAGCTCCGATTTGTAGGTGACGTTTTCGTAGACGAGACGACTTCTAGGACATGCTTGGATTATTGGTAAGTTAATATGCCTGGCCTCGCGTGCCTTTCTTTCATTTCGCGTATCGCGTGAGTTATTTGTGAAATTACTGTCGTACTTGAGTTGTTTATTTGTTTTGAAATACTCCTCTTTATAGTCTCGTATGAAATTGATATCCAAATCTAAATAACAATCCGAAAGTGAAACATCTAAGTGATATTGTGAAATACTTGTAAAAGTGATACCCCAAGACGGACCACGTCATTGGGTTGGAAGTACGAAATTTCAAATCGTTGCCTCGGTTACCAAGAGTAGCACACCGCTCACTTTTTGGTCGAATCTGAATATCTCTCAATCGTACATCGATTACTTTATTTTTATGCCACACGGCTTTTTGTTCGGAGCTCCTTACGCGATTCCACCTCTTGAATGAAAATAAGTAATTATGTAAAGTGGAAAGCCGTTGTGCGTGGGTTTGTGCCATATCCCTGATACGATACATTTCTGACATATTGTGTTGGTTCCTGTTATGAGATTATGTGGTTATGAGGCTCTGACCTCCTGTGATTGAGTTATGGTTATGAGGCGCTGTGATGCGAACCTCCTGTGTTTGAGTTATGGTTCTGGTAGTGCTTTTGCACATATGAGAAAGAGGTTGTGGATTGGATATGGTCACGCCCCGTATCAACTAGTTGCTAAAATGAAATTCTGGACTCGGTTCCTATGGATATGAGATAACTTGAGATTAAAGTAATATTGTGAATTGTTATTAACAGTGAGTTCCCGAGATGGACCACATCTTCGGGTTGGAACACGAAATTTGAGATCGTTGAGTTGGACACACCGAATCAGTTGTGAACGCTTTTCCGCGAGTATTTGATATTTAATTATCAGCGAATTGGTTATTCCTGTTACATGCTTCATCATCTGTTTACGAGCTATGGGTGTTAGCTTACTCAGCCGTTTGCTGACTATTTCTGTAAAAACTGCGTCGGCTTTTGCTATTTTAAAACCGCAGGTTGGCTATCGAGGTGGGGGAACGTTCACGACACTTTGGACAGAAAAGCTTGCTAGTTGGAAGATCACATAGTATATTATCTCACCTAAAAGTGTATTCCTTGATTTTCCAAAGATTATCACTGTTGGTATTTGTATGGAAATTGTAAAAGTTATAATTTGAAGTTTTATGTTATCGATGGTTGTACTAGCTGTGAACCGACGATCCTTATCCGTTCCCAATGAGGCTCATCACCTAGGGCGGAGACATCTCTTCCGAACGTGGGGCCCGGCCGGCCTTGCGGCTCGGTGGGGTGTTGCAATGAGTGTGGTGAAAGGTTTTTGTGGAAGAACATAAACGCCCTTATTTTCAAAAATCAGAAACAGAGTCCAAAGGAAGTCATAAATAGTGTGATGGATTACCTCTCAAACATTGATGAAGCTTTGATTGGAGACCAAAGAGTGACTCTTGCTCAGACTCAGGCAAACCAGATTGCAGCGCTGGTGACCCCGCCGGAGGACTGGGTTATTGTCAACACTGAAGCCGCCTGGAATCAGAGGCACAAAACGGCGGCAATTAGCGTCATCATCAGATCTTGCGCCGGTGTCTTCATTGCCGAAAAGCTACAACAATCCCTTTCCCAAACTCTGATAAGGTAGCTGAGGTTGTAGCTTTGAGAGAGGGTATTGAACTAGCAATCCAGATGGGTCATGCAAAGATTTGGATCGAGTTCGATTCTCTCTCTCTAGTGAGAGAAACGAACCGGTTGATTTAGGGAAACAAGTCACATGATGTGACAGAATTGGAATGGCTCATTGAAGATTGTATCAGGCTTCTCGAATACTTCCTCTGTTTCTTTACTTTCTTCCTACTTGCCTAAAACGGATGTTTCTTCTCTTTCTTCCACTTTCCTTTTTTAGTAACCTTTGCAGTAGTAATTGACAATAATACCCTTTTTCTAACCCTCCACCAGCCCTTCATTTCCACACAACATTATCATCTTTCTCCTCTCTCTCTCCCTTATCTTCACATCTCTCTCTCCAAAACACGGTAGCAGACTAGCCGACTCCATCCTCCTGTCCGATTCTCCTCACTTTGGGTCTCTCTCTCCGATCTCCGCCTCCCTATCTCTGCAATCCGCACGGTGGAGCAGCCACCTGGAGCCCGACCTCCCTCCCTCTCTCTCTCTGTCCAGATCTGGACGATTTGAACGGCGTTGGCGGTTTAAGGACGGCGGCGACTGCGGCGAGGCTTCGACGGACAGACGGAGGAGGCAGAGTCGTCGCCGAACATTTTAGTTCAGATGGATTTCTCTATTAACAGAGGTACTTCACACGCAGCCGGAAACAACGCCGGGGAAAATGAGCGAGCTACTTCACGCGCAGCCACGACGATGAGAATGAAATCGACCTCCTCGTCCTTCTTCTTATGTTCTTATCTTCTTTTTTCTTCTTCAGATCTAAGTATTTTTTCGGATCTGTAGTTCTTGGCTTTAGATAGGTATTTTTTGGTTTGATTCCATTGTCTGTATTTAGTGATGTTATTTTTTTCGGATTTGTAGTTCTTGGGTTCAGATTCGTTCGGATTTGTAGTTCTTGGATTCAGATTCGTTAGTCTTCAATTGATTTTGATGTTGCTGGGTGGTGGTATTGTTGCTGTGTTGTTGGTGTGGTAAACCAGAGGAAAATATGTGAGGCAGAGAGAAAGGGGACAGAGAGGGCAATCTGTTAATGTGGGAGGGCAATATAGACTTTTCATCTGTTTTCTTAATTCCCGTGCGAACAGTAAACGGAAGAAACAAGAGAAACAGAGGAAGTACTCCACATACCACGCGGTGCAACACATTCCAAGACAACTGAATGAATGCGGGCACGTATTTGCAAGACAAGCCCCCAAGCTTATCCCAAATTATGTTTCTTTCCTTTCAGCCCCTGCGTGGGCCACTCATTGCTTAGAGAAAGATTGTTTGGCCCGTTTTCAACCCCAGTCCGTTCAAATAAAATTGGGTCCTTCAAAAAGAAAACATTCCCAACTTCTTAGGGTTTCGGAACAACTCCAAAAACCAGTGACTGAGTGGATGAATTGTGCTCGACGATTCCTCCAAATCTTCTTCGACTTTCCTACAGCAATGTTGTCTGCATTTCGGTTAACCAAGAAGAACGCTGCCGTGTTTTCAAATTCAATTACAAACCCAGCAGTAGCAGCAACTTATGACCATTACCTCCCCAAGAGTTGCCTTCTTCTTCATCTTCTCAGGCGCATTTCGTCAAACACTTCATCTGCACCTGAAATCGCCAACTTTGTCAGTACATCTGCTCCTGTGGAGTCTTCCGTATCTTCAAAAAGGTTAGAAAAAACCCCCTCTTTGAGTAATAGAAAAGAATTGGACCGTGACTACACAGTCTCTTACCTTGTTGAATCATGTGGGTTATCTCCCAAAGAAGCTGCTTCTGCTTCTGTGAAAATAACAACACCCTTTGCAACTCCAGAAAGACCTGACTCTTTCCTTGATATACTGAGAAGCCACGGTTTCACTTCCACCCAGATAACCAAAATCGTGAGGAACTATCCTCAGCTGCTCTTAACCAATGCAGACAAGATCATTTTGCCTAAATTGGAGTTTCTTCAGTCTATGGGCCTTGCAAACAAAGACCTTGCCCGAATAGTTACTTATTGCCCATTGATATTGTTGAGAAGCTTGAAAAATTCGATCCAACCTGTCTGCAAATTGATCAAGAGCTTGGTGCAATCCGATGACAGAGTTTGCACCGCTATCAAGCAATCCCCACAACTTCTCATGAGGGACCATAAAAAGTTTCTGGAGCCGAATATAGCGCTAATACAGAAACTTCAAGTGCCTCCTCGGTTTATTTCATACTTGTTGACTCATCACCCTCCAGTTATGGTGCTGAATCATGAGGAGTTCAGTGCAGGTGTAAGCAAGGTCAAGGAAATGGGTTTCGACCCTTCCAAAATTACTTTCGTAATGGCAGTGAATGCCTTGTCAGGGAAGAACATGAGGCACATTTGGGATCGATGTTACAAGATATATTCTACAAAATGGGGTTGGTCTGAGGAGGATATACTCTCGGCTTTCAAGAAGCACCCGCACTGCATGACAATGTCTGAGAAGAAGATTGATTCATCAATGGATTTGTTAGTAAACACCACGGGCTGGTCGTCCAAGCGCATTGCCAACCGGCCTGTTGTGCTCACATATAGCTTGGAGAAGAGGATGATTCCTAGGTGCTCTGTCATTCGTGTTTTGTGGGCAAAAGGCTTATTAAGCAAAGACATCAACATTGGTGCCATAATGAATCCAGTGGAGAAAACATTCTTGAAGAGGTATGTGACTAAGTATGAGGAACAAGTACCTCAACTTCTAAGCGTTTACAAGGGGGAAACGGATGCTCTTGACCTAGTATGATGTGGGATTTTTTTTTAGCACGAGAGAATATATGATATTGGACTTCGCACTCTAAACATTCTCCAAGAACAAGCTTGCTAGGCCGTCAAACGGACACAAATTTGAACTTCCAGGTTTGCCCTCCCTAGGCCTTTCTGTTTTTGCTGACTACAAGTAATTCGGTGGTTGGATACCAACGTAGATTGGAGTTCCAAAACAGTATATCATATTAGTCGGTGACTTCATGATCTGATATGACACAACTAGATCTCTAGTGATCAAATTTCCCTTACATTTCTTGGTACTAGTTCGTTTCTCAGGGTGTGGTGATGATTACTGAAAGTTGAATCGCTTAATCCAATTAGAAGTGACCTTTGGTTATTTCTGTATCCATCATTCAATTGCAGTGTTCTTTCTGTGTTCCTTGTGTGTGGTCTATGCGTTATTAAATCAATCTTCAGCTTCAAGAGCTGCCGGACATCAATTGGTACGAAAACCTGCTAAAACATTCATTCCCTAAGATTATAGCCTATTCATGAAGAAAAAGGATGAACATCAAGTATTTATGGTGGTAGTTTCATTGTTTTGAACAGTGAGTTGTGCTTGATGCTTCCACCATCATCACATTTCCGCCCATGGTTTAAGGTGTTCTGTTATTAGTGTTTTGTGGACAAAGGGCTTGTTAAGCAAAGATTTGACCCCAGCTTCACTTCTGGTGCCAATTGAGAAAATCTTCTTGAAGAGGTTTGTGACCAGATATGAGGATCAAGTGCCTCAACTATTAAGCGTTTACAAAGGAGAGATGGCTCCTCTTGACTTGTGTTGAAGCCACGGCATAAGTCAAGAGGGTTCTATCATGGATGGAAGTAAACTCTCAGAAATTTGATTAAGGGTACTACTAGTTAGGATTATGAGGTAAGATTTCAATGTTCCATTTTTCTTAAAATTCTTAGTCTTTGTGGGAACTCCTCATGATTTGCTTTGTACACCCGTGTGTGTAATTTCACTTAGTGTTTCCACTTGTGGTTACATTAGTTTATGAAGGAATAGAAGCTGCCCTCCTCCTATTCATATGCTATATTCATCAATCGTTCCAGAAACAGTCAGGTCTTTGTGGCGCTTCCTCCCTTAACAACCATGTCTCCTTCTATCTGTTGAGTCATGCAGGTTATCAACCAAAGATGCTGCATCTGCTTCTGCTTCTGCTTCTGAGAAAGCCCAGTTTGCAACTCCAGAAAGACCAGACTCGGTTCTAGATCTACTGAGAAGCCATGGTTTCAATTCGACCCAGATAACCCAAATGGTGAGAAAATTTCCCCGGCTGCTCTTACTCAAAGCAAAGAAGATCATTTTGCCTAAATTTAAGTCTTTGCGGTCCTGGGTCTTTCAACACATAACCTTGCACAATTATTGTCATATAGCCCATATCTGACTATCTGTGGCCGAATCACTTGGAAAATGATATTGTAGCAGTCTGCAACTTGATCATACCGATAAAAATGTTGGCACTGCTATCATTTAATAGCAAGTGCCATTACAAAAACTGAAAGTGCCTGCTGCTTGTATTTCACTCTTTTGGACTCACTTCCCTCGAATCCTAGTGCAGAATCATGAGGAGTTTAATGCAGCTGTAAGCAACGTCAAGGAAATAGGATTCGATCCTTCAAAAACCAACTTCGTGCTGTATGTGTTTTTGAACCAAGTTTGTCATTTGAATTCGGTGTTAGATTCATTCACTTTATGGCTTTGAAGATTAGAAAGAAAGAAAAACGGCGGTGAATCTTACTGATGAACACATGAACAAATTCTCCAAAAGCAAAACGATGAGCACACAAGCAATGGCAGTACAAGTTAACAACACTATACACTCTCTTTTTTTTATCGCGTATAAACACATCTACATTCACGACATGGAGTGACGCCGCCTCCTCTGGAACAATTGCCGAGTTTCTGAATTAGCCTTGCCTCCTAACGACTTGATGTCCTTAATCCTGAAAAGAGCATTAAGCTTGCTCAGCTTCTTCGCAAAAGACTTGAACATCTTATTTGCTGGATGAGACTTCACAAGCTCTTGTTTCATCGACACATGGTCTTTTTCCAAATCGGTCAGTCTCATCCTCATTCTCGTGACTTCAAGTTTCAGCTCTCTGTTTTCTCTCCTCACCGACGCGTAGTTGTCTCGCGGCGAGATGCAACCGCTACCTGCCGCGCTGCCGGAACGCTGCTGAGGGAACTGGGCGGTGCTGATGGAGGAGCCGAAGAAGAAGTGATTGTGTCCGCTTCCGCCATTCATTGCATTTCTCAGCCTGATTTGCTCAAAGTAGAGAACTTGAACCGCCATCTGCACTGGTAACCTCTCGTTCTGGGCGGCGTGGCTGCAGGCTTCTTGAGATAGTTTCTGGCAGTCTATGGTTTTGCAAAGTCTGTACCGGTCGGAGTCCTTGATATTCGGATGAACCTGTCATTGGAAGCACAAATGTTTTAGGCCGGTAAATCAAAAGCAATTTCAGTGAAAATTCACGATTTACCAAAGTAAATATTAGAATTTCTACATTTAATTATCTTGCAGTTTAGGCACGCAGATCTTTCGACATTTAGCTACCTTGCAGTTTAGGCAGGCCGACCCTGCGATGCATGCAGTAGCCTGGCTGAACCTTCGACTTATAACTACCTTGCAGTCTAGGCTTGTCGCGACGGTGATGCTGCAGTAGATCATCTGAACTTTTTGAAGTTTAACTACCTTGCAGTTTAGGCTGGCCGACACTGAGCAGTATGAATATTGGCACTTAACTCCACGCACTATCAAAAGTGCTGACGTAGCGCTCCAAAACTCCGGTAGCTGATGTCAAAATTTTGGAGCATGATGGGCTCATTTGGATGGGGGTTAGGAAAACCTCAACAGAAGTGTACTTTTTGGGTTTTGTGTGTGTGTGTGTGTGGGGGGGGGGGGGGGGGGGGGGGGTTCTAACAATACGGTGGACGGGTAATGGGGGTGGTGCCTGGGTTTAAAATAGCCGGTGGACGGGTTCCCGGCAGGGACGGAGCCTGGAATCGATACGGTGGGGGCTAACTTAGAAAAATTAAACAAAATAAGAGTAAAATTTAAATTTGTAAAGCTGAGTGGAGACGATAGTGCAATTATTATGGGGCTAAATTGACAAAAAAAAAAGAGTAAAAATACAATTATTTAAAGCTGCACACTTATTACAATGTAGCTCTGCCCTTGGTTGTCCGGTGGTGGTCGGGTGGGAAGGAACCGGTTGATGGCCCTAGGGGTCGGTGCCCGGGTTCTGGATATGTGGAATGGTTTCGGCCAAGTACTAGTGAGGCGCCGCTCTTCTGGTGTAGGGGTTGTCAAACAACCAAAATAAATCCCACTAATACAAACAAGCATGATGTCAGCACTTTTGATCGTGCATGGAGTTAAATATCTATTTTCATACTACACGTAACGCAGCGTTAACTGGCCTAAACTGCGAGATAGTTGAATAAGCAAAAATTCTAAAATACTGTAATAAGATTCTTACCTTAAGAAAGATATCAGAGGCGCGGTATAATCCATCGTTCACGATACGAGCATGGTCAGGAAGCAACTCCGCGAGTGCTATAAACTTCGAAGGCGTCAAATTCGAATCAAGCACGATTTCTGCAAGATAATTGTCCAACAACTTCGACACCTTAAGGATCGCGCTCTGTTTGGGCGATCCCGGGCTATCAAAATCATACACCATTTCACTTTCGTCCCTAAAGTGAACATTGTCGTGGTCATCATCATCATCATCCAAGTTCAAGAAAATGGAGAAGATCCTTATAACAGAATCCGTATCGTACATGGGACTATTGTTATTACCATATGAATTCGCAGGAATGAGCATGTCTTCAAGGATTGCCTGATCTAGCTGCAAACCGATCCTCCTTTCTAAATCAGATTTGCAAGAAGTAGAAGCGGAGGCTGCAATTGCAGATTTCAGCAGACTCGATAGAAAACCCATTGGGACGGTGCTTTTCCTCGACTGTGTGGGAAGTAAACTCACCATGGCTTCGATGATCGCTCTTTGCTTCTTCTGCAACTCCAAATCCAAGAAGCTTCCTTTCACCAACTGCGCGTCCTTGACAAACAGACCTTGGAGCGAATGATGGGAGTAGTTTATCAGAATCTTACTGATCATTTCCTGTTTTAACCCCTTGGTTTTAACCGCGGTTAAAACGCGCTTGAAGAAATCCAGATTCAGCACTGAGAGTGATTTCCCCCACCAATCCAACGGCGTTTCTGGTTCAACGTTCTGAATTGGTTTTGAGGAGAAGTTGTGCTCTAGCTTGGAGAGACCAGAAGTGAGCTGCTCTTTAGATGCAGTACTTGAGATGGCATTGATGATTCGGTTGATGAGGCTTATGTCTTCTGCTATGGGAACGAGTGATTCGCAGTGATGAAGAACAGTGATGGAGTTTGATATGCTGGGAAGAACAGTGTCCTTGAGATATAATTCTGCTCTTGTTACCAAATTCTTCTCGGAAAACTCTTCTGTCATTTCTAGAAAATGGGCTGCACATCGCAGCATAGCAACATTCGATAGCGTGATCTCTATATTTACGCAGTAACAGAACTTTGCAGCTAACTCGAACGCCTGGGGCCCGCCGGGTACGGCCGACAAATTTATCCTCGAAATCTTTGTATCTTTTGCTTCCATCAACAGTCTCCGGATTTTCCCACTCCGAGAAACTAGAGGGAACTGCAAAAAGATATATCTTATACCAAATAGACAGAGTTCACTATAGGACAAACAACGATTCTCAACACCCATCACAGAAAATTTCGAGCAAAAATCACAAAAAAAAACTAAATCTCCATACCTTGTGAAGTCCAAAGATTGCTCCTCCAACTTCAATGGTGAGATCACTAGAAACATCGGATATTGGCCTGCAAGAAAACAGAGAGATCAACTCGTAAAATTGGTATCTGAAGAGACAAATAAAACAATCAACGAAGTAAAATAGAAAAGTACACGATCATTGTATCAATTCTCAATCTCTAAGATTGTTTCTTGACCATTATTATCCCAAAATGTGTTGAATCTTGAACTCCTTAAACTTATCAAAATTGGCTCTTTCGGAACCATGTTTCATGTTTGGCCCTGGTGGCCCCAAAGGGAACATAAAACACAATTGTGATAGCTGTAGTAGGACTCCTAAACGGTAGATGAAGATGAATTTGTCATATGGTGATGAAACAAGCAATGAATATTGCAGAAGCTGGTTAATTTCGGGGAACAATAATCAGACTTGTCTTTTCTGAAACATTTTTGTGGTTGAAAATCAAAAGAGATATGAAGAGCTATATGGCATGGTTCTTAAGACAAAGCCTCTCTTATGATAAACTATCAAGTTTGCTGTTTCCTAGTATTCTTACACATCTTCAAGAACCAGAACCAAGCCTTTTTATGATAAACCATCAAGCTTACTGTTTCCTAGTATTCTTACACATCTTCAAGAACCAAAACCACCCGTTTTCGAGGTGACCAAAAAAAAAAACAACTCGACCGTGAACTTTGAAGACAAAGACCTATAACATGGGTCCTAAATACAAATTTAGAAAATTTAATGAAGGATATTGATCTTTAAAATGGCAAATTAGGCAGTACTAAGTATTCCTAGGTACATGTGTTTTCCTTTTCTCTTGTCAAATATGAGCATCCTTAAAATACATTTTGACCATTAACAATCCTTAACCATTTAGGTTGAGAGACAGGTTCGGGTATCGTAGCATTTCTGTAAGGAAAGAAGAAAAGAAGTGTAGAGGAGTTACTACCATTCAGTGGTGTGCCTGGCACTCGCACTTGGCCGGAAAGTTCTCTTCCCTGAGATACTTGGCTTCAGTTCACCAACAGTAACAACCCCCATTCTTGTTTTTCAGTCACCTGAAAGTTCAGCCTTCAAAAGCAGTAGGTTTTGCACCAAAACACACTTCCAAGACCCCCAACTTAGCAAACCACAGTCTTCACACTCCTTCCAACATCTCTCTCTCTCTCTCTCTCTCTCTCTCTCTCTCTCTCTGAGATGTGGCTTGTGTCTAATGAGCCTTGCTAAGTCTCTGGCATGAACTCATGCGGGATTAAAGGGGTCGAAAACACACTTTGTAATGGTAATTATAACTTAAACTAAAGTCAATAACATGTTGGCCCTTTTCGGTGAAAGTGGGGAGGAGTGGTGACCTTTTATTAGTAAATTTTTTCACTAGCTTCTGTTTGTTTATTTGCAGGATACCCTGAATGGTTGCAGTGCTTGTAATCATAGCTGCTCATGAATGCTTACCCACCCTTAAAAGTTCTTCATTCCTTTTTGTTTTTTATAATCAAGAGATACCAACATAATGTTTTAAACAAGAGATACCAACTTCTATTAGGTGTAAAGCTGATTAAAGTTGAATTTAGGACTCTTATATCTGTTTACATTATTATTATTATTATTATTAGTATTATTATTATTATTATTATTATTATTATTATTATTATTATTATTATTATTATTATTATTATTATTATTATTATTATTATTATTATTATTATTATTATTATTATTGAATTGGTGTGGAATGATACTACTGATGGAGCCTTTTTGGTACCAACAGAAAATCTCAAAAATATATTCGACATAATAGCTAAAAATTTAAAAGTAGCTGAAAATCTCGCAACTCTTTGCTATGACTAGAAAATCTGCATAACGAGAGAAAATCTGTAAATTTGTAGATCAAATAATCTGTAGATTTCGATCTCAAAATTATCCTGGCAAATGCAATTTAAACTTTTAGTAATGCATTTTGGAAGCTGAGAGGCTTAATACAATCCTAAATAGCAACAGGAAAGCTTTAGGAACATTGTTTTCTCCTAAAAGAAAGAAAGAAAAAAATTGTGAATTTTTTAAGATACAGAATAAAAACTCCACTACCAGATGGGGATGATCATGGCCTTGATTGATGACGATCAAGGGGCAATGATGATTTTCGATTAAATCACTGTTTAGGTGGCTCGATGACTCGAGCTCATCATTGTATGAGTTAATTATGCTCTGTGAGAATCATATGATTAGTACAACCACAACATACTACTCTGTCCCAGTTCTTTCTTCCCAATTTGACTTTTGTCACTATTTACTGTGTCACTTTGACCTGGTAATTTAAATAGCAAACCGATGTGATTTTTTGATAATTTTTTCATGGTGTTGTAGAGTAAAAGTTGATCTATAATATGGTGAAAAAAATATCAAAAAATCGTATCATTTTGCTATCCAAATCACCCGGTCATAGTGACCCAGATACGAGTCAAAAAAGTCAGATGGGAAGAAAGAGTTGGGACGGACTGGTATTCTATTTGAACACTTTGTGCTTTGATGAGATGAGAATTCAAAATTGAGAAATCAGAATACAGTGTAAGTTTCTGTGTACATGCCAAGGTGTAAAGAGAAATGATGGGGGAACTTGGATCATGAAGCGTGACAATGATTTTCATAATGAGGTTTGCCTCATCAAAAGTGGCAGCAGATAGCCCAATTTAGTCCAAATTGATACCATTTTGACCCTCTGTAATCTTCAGGTACATTTGGTTTTCTAAGATTACCAGTATTAGATGGAATATGACTAAATATAATCTGGTATTAGTTTATACTGTGTTTGGTTGTTGTGTATCAATATTAATAGTGTTACGAAATAGTGAAACGATGGTGTTTAATAACGCAATTTAGTCCCCTCTCAAATGAGGGTATTAGCTAGATTTGACTATTTGTACATTAATGCTAAATTAATACTGCATGAAACTAAACACATTATTTATTATACTTCAGCTAATCCAATCTAATTATATCTGGAAAGTTTAATTCAGTCCAGTTCAATACAGCTAGTTCGGGAGACCAAACGTACCATAAAGATGAAGCAAGTAATCGAGTCCTATGTGGTTTTGAAACTAACATGACAACAAAAATGGCTTGTGAAGGTAAAACCGGTCTCGTTCGTGCTGTCTCCTAATTTTTTTGCTTCATGATGTTGAGCTAGAAGAACTCGTGCTGTCTCCTAAATTTCGTAAAATTACTATAACGCCCTTTTTCGTACGATACGCAAGATCAAAGTAGACACTTATGTTTCTGCAAGCAAAAGTCTTGCTACAGTACTCAATTTACTGGTGAGTTACCAGAATGAATCCTATGTTTAGAGTTGGGGGGAAAACAAAATCTAAAGAGAATCATTAGGACAAGTGAGCAAAGCTTATGGCTACAATTATGGTGCAAAGAAAGGAACATGTGTGCCCACCTTCATTCATTGTACTACTACACACCTGCCTACTTCAATCAACTTTGAAACCTTAGTGGTCCCAAAAAAATCATAATCACTGCTCCCATATTCACCACTAAAGTGGGAAAAAAATTGCACTGTAATTCTTTCAGACTTTTGTGAATCCAGTATCAAACACAATGATCCCATTTAACAACATTTTGTTAAATGGGATCATTGCGTTTGTTAAACAAATTGCAAGAAAATGTGAACATTGAAGTGGTAAGAATGTGTGTGATATTGTTGAATGTGTGTGATATTGTTGGAGCAAAAATTATCAGTCTTAGGATTACCTGATGATAGGCAAAGCGGAAGCCAGTTGTAAACGCAATGATCACCCAAGTTTTCCATCTGAGTTTGCTACTCGTGAAAGTTGATATCCATACAGAGAAAGTGAAACCATCAATCTCCATGCAGCTATCACCGGCCTACACACACTAATTACACAAATAATAGCAACAACGATGAGATATCATAACATGCTGAATATTAGCTTCTTAATTCCAACAACTGAAATATGCTGTCACAAAATCGGAAGTATTCCTTTTTTTTCCTTTGTTGATTGAAAAAGGAATGGCTTTCTCTTTAGCTGATTTCAAGAAGGCATCCTTTTTCCCTGAGATATCTCACTCAAACCAAAAAGGATGATGATCAAGAACCAATTTATCATGGATTAAGCTCCGAAGAAGCCCTTTTTTCTTGCTGTGACATGTGCAAACTGTTGTAACTTTTGCCTGTGACACAGTTTTTCGCTAGTTATTGTAAAAGCTTTGGGTGATTGCAATTGGGAATAATGATCTTGCATTTTCGCTTTCATGTACTGGTCTGTGAATTGCGAAATTGAGTATACATCAGGAACACTCACTGATAACTTGGAGAATCACAACATGTCAACACGGAATCCCTTCAAAGGCCTAAGATAGTTTCCATATTTTGTTAGAAATAGGCTTGTATGCTTAACAATGTATCTGTATCACATAGGAAGCAAATGAACTCGCTGGTGCCCTATCAGATATTGTTCACAACTATCTTGAGTAATCACAACTTCCCTGAATATGGGATCCTGGGAATTGTTCGAACTTCTCATTTTCATAACATCAAGATTTATTACCTTCAATAGTCTTTACATGTTCTGCAGCTTACACCATGACTTTATCCAATTTGGCCTCAAACGTAACAACTACGTAATCCCCCAGGAGACAAGTATCGGTGCCGTAGGACCTTAAAGGGAGCATACTTCCTTGCTATTACCACATGAGAAACGCTTTGGGTATTTACATCACGATTGCACCATCTGCTGATTTCAATTAATGAGTATTGAATTTAGGCATTTTTGTTTTCGTACTAGTGCGTCAACCACACAGTAACTATGCCTGTTGTGAGTATGAAAAATATTCGTGGCGCAGTGACAGACACGAGATATTCATGGTTCTTATATCTCCTTAGTTAATACTGCTTAGATTATCCATTATCAGGAAATCATTAAATTGTCTGTTCATCAGGGTAGCCAGTTTAAGTACCACGATTTGATTGTCTGTTTAATACTATTCAGGATCTTTTGAGCTATTTCCATGACGACTTATGTGGAGGATAAATAAAATACAGCAGAGTTGACGAACACGAAGAAGACTACGAAGTTAAGAGGTTGAAGAAAAAGGAAGGAGAAAAACGTTACTAATCCAGTTTCGGAGAATCTGCTCAGGTACATGCATCTCAAATCTTGGCTTCATCAACAACATAGCTTTGTTGCATCGCCCTTGGTCTTTTCTGTCGAGCATCCATCTTCCCCTTGTAAAGGCTTAATAGTTGAGGCACTTGATCCTCGTACTTGCTCACAAACCTCCTCAAGAAGATTTTCTCCACCGGCACCAATGCTGTACCTGGGGTTTTTGCTTAAGAAGCCCTTTGCCCTTAAAACCCGAATAACATAACACCTAGGCATTATTCTCTTCTCCAAGCTCAATAGGAGAACACTAGGGTAATGTGCAATGCATTTGGAGGACCAGCCCATGGTGTTCACTAAGAAGTCCATTGATGAATCAGTATTCTTCTCTAACAATGTCATACAGTGCGGGTGCTTCTTGAAAGCTGAAAGTATATCCTTCTCCCACCAACCCCATTTCGTTGAATACATTTTGTAGTACCGAGCGCTTGATAGCAGTGCAAACATTTTTATCGGTATGCACAAAGCTCATGATAAATTTGCTGAGTAGTACAACATCATTTTCCAAGCTTTTCGGCCACATATGGGGACTGGGGTATATGACATCATTTGAGCAAGGTCGTGTTTTGGAAAGACCCAAAGACTGAAAAAACTCCAATTTATGCAAAATGATCTCCTCTGCATTGAGTAAGAGTTATCTGAGTCGAATCGAAACCATGGCTTCTCAATAGATCTAGGACCGAGTCAGGTCTTTCGGAGTTGCAAAAGCAGAAGCAACATCTTTGGGTGATAACCTGCATGATGTAGTCGCGATTGAATACCTCTTTTCTTCTACTACTACTCAAAGCATGAGGATTTCCTAACCTTTTCGAAGATACAGCAGACTGGCTGTTGAGTAAGCAGCTGCAGTGAAGTGTTCGACGAAATGCGCCTGAGAAAAATATGACTTTTGTGAAAGAAAGCTGCTGGTTTTGTGGCTGAACACACTGCAATGCTCTTTTTCTGGAACAATTTGGTTACCAGAAATGAAGGAGACATGGTTGTTAATGGAGGAAGCGCCACAAATACCTGACTGTTTCTGGGAACGATTGATGAATATAGCATATGAATAGGAGGAGGGCAGTTTCTATTCCTTCAAAGACAAGATACAAATGAGCAAATTGGCTCTCAAGATAGCTCAGTCAAGCCTATGTTTAGACTTGCTGAGTTAAAAAGATGTCCGGCTGCTAAGTTTGAAAGTCGGCTCTCTGATTTAATCTCTTATGTACAATTGTGACGACAATGCTGCGAATCGATGTTCTTTCCATTTCTCCAACATGTTTGAGTATTTTCTCTTCTTCCTATACATCGGAGAAGAAGAGGCTCAGTGAAGTAGACATGTTTGTGAAGATGCGGACTACCTACACCTGGACAGAAAAGACACTATGAAGCTTTACGGCTCCTTGAGATTTTGGCTTTGGGCCTTGCCTGCGCAGGTTACTACCAGTGAATTATAATATTAGATTGAAGAAGTGGAGATTCATTAAAATTTCTATTTTCTGTAGAACAAGCCTGGCCTAATCTTGTTGGATCTTTTCTAGGAACTCTAGTTCTGTTATCGGAATAGGAAACACCACGTTTACATGCTAGTGTAACCAAAAGTGGGAACATTTTTGCCATTGCTCAGACAAGAAGTGAAACTACACACACAGGCGTACAAAGCAAAGCATGAGGAGGAGCTCCCACTAAGACTCAGAGCTGGGGAATTTTAAGAAAAATGGAACATTGAAATCTTACCACATAATCCTAAACTAGTAGTACCGGTAATAAAAATGTTGGAGAGTTTGCTTGCCACCATGATAGCGATCAGGTTCATGCATCTCAATTATGTCATCGCTTCAACATAAGTCAAGAGGATCCATCTTTCCCTCGTAAACGCCTAATAGTTGAGGTATTTCTTGCTCGTATTTGGTCACATACCTCTTCACGAAATCTTTCTCCAGTGGGCTCAAAACCATAGCTGGGGTGAAATCTTTGCTTAACAAGCCTTTTGCCCACAAAACACGAATGACAGAACACCTAGGGATTATCCTCTTCTCCAAGCTATAATGGAAAAGAAGAGGGCGGCGGGCAATGCGTTTGGACGACCAACCCATGGTGTTCACTAGAATGTCCATTACTGAATTCAGTTTCTTCTCAGACATGATCATGCAGTGCGGGTCCTTCTTGAAAGCTGAGAGTATATCCTCCTCAGACCAACCCCATTTCCTAGAAAATATCTTGTAGCATCGATCCCAAATCTGCTTCTTGCTCTTCCCTGACAAGGCATTCACTGCCATTACAAAAGTGGATTTGGAAGGGTGGAAACCCATTTCCTTGACCTTGCTAACACCTGCACTGAAGGCCTCATGATTGAGCACCATAACATGAGGGTGATGAGTCAATATGTATGAAATAAATGGAGGAGGCACTTGAAGTTTCTGTAGTAGCACTATATTGGGCACCAGAAATTTTTTATGGTCCCTCATGAGAAGTTGTGGGGAGTGCTTGATAGCGGTGCAAACTCTTTCATCGGATAGCACGAAGCTCTTGATCAATTTGCGGACAGGTTGGATCGAATTTTCAAGCTTCTCAACAATATCACTGGGCTATAAGAAACTAATTGGACAAGGTCTTTGTTAGAAAGACCCATGGAATGAAGGAAGTCCAATTTAGGCAATATGGTCTTGTCTGCATTGGTCAATAGCAGCCGAGGATACTTCCTCACAACTAATGTTATCTGGGTGGAAGTGAAACCGTGGCTTCTCAGTAAATCAAGAACTGAGTCTGCTCTTTCTGGAGATGCAAAGTGTACTTTCTCAGAAGCAGAAATAGCTTCTTTGGGTGATAAACCACATGATTCCACTAGGTAAGAAACTGTGTAATCCCGGGTCAATTCTTTTTCTAACTTTTTTAAAGATACGGAAGAGTCCAGGGGAGCAGATTTTCTGACAAGATTGGAGATGGTGCAGGTGAAGTGTTCGACGAAATGCGCCTGAGAAGAAGAAGAAGACAACTCTTGGGAAGGGGATGGTCATAAGTTGCTGCTACAGCGTTCTTCTTAGTTAACCGAAATGCAGCGAACATTACGAAGAATCGGAGGAATCGTCGTCAAGAACTATTCATTCACTCAGTCATTATGGTTTGGAGTTGTTCAGAAACCCTAATGAGTAATGAGTTGGGAGTGTTGTGAAATGATGATGATGAAGATGGCCATGTAAAAGTGGGTTGTCGAAAAAGGGCCTTTGCGAAAGCCCACTCACCTGATCATATTCAGGCCCACCAACTAACTTCTCAGGATAAAGACAAGGGTAAAAGAAAATTTCCACTCCTCAAGTATGGATTAAATACAATTACCCCCCCCCCCCCCCCCCACCCTTTGTTTTGATAAAGACACTAGGATGAACAACATGAGAGAGATTCTAAAGTTCAGACTCTGTGAAATGTTTATAAAGAAGAGACCGTCTAAAACACATATCTTATGTAAAATCAAAGATTAAGATTAAAATATTTGTATTCAAATAATGTTATGACTTATATGATTGATCTAGACACAAGTAGACGAACAATTGAAAATCTAGTTCTTAAGAGATAGGGATTTAGAACATGAATCAATAATGAATATAAATCATACATGTAACGTATAGAATATAGAACAACTTGTAAATTAGATGAGAAGGAAGACTGAAAATCACATAGAAATGAAACGGAGTGACTGACTCTGAATCTGATCACATAAGAGACGGCAGGCAGCTGATGGCCGAACCCCAAGGCTTTAGAGCTAAACCCTACGGGTTCTATCTCTCTTTGGCCGATCTCTTAACAGGGGTGGCAGGAATTCTCTCTTCTGGTCGAAACCTAGGTTGGGGAGAAATTTCTTTTAGACTTCCACAACTTAAGAATTTCTAAGATCCTAGATCTATATTTATAGAGTGACAATACTTGTTCTGCCAAATAAATAGAGTTCAAGAGAAAATTTAAGATGAATATGGACTTTCAGAAATTAGTTAAAAGTCAAAGTCTAATTGTAGTATGATTAAAATCAATAAAATAGTTTTATATTAAATAAAATAATTATTTCCAATATATACTTATTCTCCATATATAGATAAAATCTCTCTACAATTTAAACCATACCACTATGTCTCACGTCTTCATCTCCGTCTTGACTTTCACCACTATTCACAGGGTCATTTGAGTCAGTGATTTGGATAGCAAAATGATGCAATTTTTGAATAATTTTTTCATGGTGTTGTAGAGTAAAAGTTGAGCAACACGGAAGAAAAATAATCAAAAAATCGCATCATTTTGCTATTAAAATCACCCGGTCAAACTAATCCAGATACAAGTCAAAAAGTCAGAATGGAGAGGAAGAGGTGAGACAGAGTGATCCAGTTCAAATTTAAATGGTTTGGCCGACTCCTAATAATCCGTGATTGATTAAAAATTCGTTAGGTTGAGAAATCTATAATCTAATCAATACATGTATGGATCGATGCAAAATTCGACTGTTTGGTGCAGGGCGATTCGGGGAGGCAATTTGGGCTGTTCTGTGATGGGTTTGGGCTTAGATTGGTCCCCTGATATATTTTACTTTTTCTTTTAGAAGCAGCCCAGCCCAGTCTTGCAAAACGAAAAGGGTTTCCGACGGAAACGAAGGAAGCCGATACTAGTCAATCGTCCACCGAGATTTACAGTGTCGTCTTCTTCTTCTTCCAGTGGCTTCTGCTATTAACCATGTCTCCTGCATTTCTGTTCACCAGAATGCTCCGAAACAAGAATATTTCAGTTTATTCATCCACAAACCCAGCAACTTTCATTCAAAATAGTTGTATTTTTCTCACGCGCATTTCATCGAACACCTCATCTGCAGCTTCTCCTGAACTCTCCAGCCAATCTTCCCCTGTGGAGTCTGCTGTATCTTCTTCAAAAAGGTTAGAAAACACTCATCCTCCTACTTTGATTAGAACTAGTAATAGAAGAAAGGAATTGAAGCGCGACTTCACAGTATCTTACCTAGTTGAATCATGCGGGTTATCACCCAAAGATGCTGCTTCTGCTTCTGCGAAATTAAGAACTCCCTTTGCAACTCCTGAAAGACCTGACTCGGTCCTTGATCTACTGAGTGGCCATGGTTTCACTTCGACCCAGGTAACAAGAATCGTGAGGAGATGTCCTCAGCTGCTCATACTGAATGCGGAGGAGAACATTTTGCCTAAATTGCAGTTTCTTCAGTCTATTGGTCTTTCGAAAAAAGACCTTGTGCGACTTATTTGTTATCACCCAAGACTGCTAGAAAGAAGCTTGAAGAATCAGATTGAACCAGTTTGCAAGTGGATCAAGAGCTTTGTGCAATCCGATGAAAGAGTTTGCACTGCTATCAAGCATTGGCCATGGATTATCACGAGTAACCACGAAAGCAGTCTAGTACCGAATGTAGCTTTGCTACAGAAACTTGGCATGACGGATCGTAATATTGTACTCTTTTTGACTCACTTGCCAGGTAATTTATGTCAGAATCATGAGGAGTTCAGTGCAGGTGTAAGCAAGGTCAAGGAAATGGGTTTCCACCCTTCCAAATCCACTTTTGTTCAAGCAGTGAATGCCTTGTCAGGGAAGAGCATGAGGCAGATTTGGGATCGATGTTACAAAATATATTCTACGAAATGGGGTTGGTCCGAGGAGGATATACTCTCAGCGTTCAAGAAGCACCCATATTGCATGACAATGTCAGAGAAGAAGATTGAATTAACAATGGATTTTTTAGTCAACACCATGGGCTGGTCATCCAAATGCATTGCTCAGCAGCCTATTGTGATCCTATATAGTAGCTTGGAGAAGAGGATAATGCCTAGGTGCTCGGTCATTCGTGTTTTGTGGACAAAGGGCTTGTTAAGCAAAGATTTGACCCCAGGTACACCAATGAAGCCAGGGGAGAAAGATTTCTTGAAGAGGTATGTGACCAAATATGAGGATCAAGTACCTCAACTATTAAGCCTTTACAAGGGAGAGATGGATGCTCTTGATATGTAATGAAATGAATCCAAGGGAGAAGTTGGTAGTTTGGAGTATTGTAATTCTCTGTAATTCTTCTGACATCTATTTACACTTAACAACAAGTCGTTGTCTCATGATTCCAATAAGCTGGAACTGCTCGTGATCTTCTGTAATTTTACTTCTGCCTGAGGAAACTCCATCAATCTTGTTACCTAAGATGAGTTCAGTGTTGTATATGTTCCTCTTTCAACAGTTGCATTCAGCTTCTATTTAGGTGTCATCTGTCACATATTGGGCTTGTTTGGGAAGGATTAATTAATGGATTGATTAATTATTTTTGAAAAATTAATCTCACCTGTTTGGGAACTTGGATTAATTATATAATTTTTGTTTTGGCCGGTACCTGGTGGTGTTCTGGCCGGTACCTGGTGGTGTTCTGGCCAGTACCTGGTGGTGTCCTGGCCGGTACCTGGTAGTGTTCTGGTCAATCAAGTGGCGACACGTGGCCTCAGCAACGCGTTTTTTTTGGCGGATTTACTCTGGCCGGTCCCTGCTCGAGGCTTACCCGGTACCTGTTTATTCCACCGGGCCCGGATATTTTCCCGCAAAATCTACATTTGCCCGCCAGATTATTCATAATTAATCTATCCAATAATTAATCATTCCCAAACATGGCCATTCAGGTCCAAGGCATCACTGTGTTCAAGAGTATACTCAATTTCCCTATTCACATTCCACTACATGAAAACACGATGTTACCTTGGAGAATCACAATATGAAAAAGCAGACCCCCTTAAGGCCTGAGATGGTTTCCAGATTTGGTTACAGCTGAAGTTTGGATACAGAGATAATTCTAACAAACACCTTGTGATCAAGAAAGAAATAGGCGTGTAGTATCATGTTCCTTTCTTGTAGATTTCCTCACTAGAACAATCTTTTAGGTTGATTCTGCTCTGGTTTCTGCTGCTCCCGATGGCCCATACTTGCATCACCCATTTTTCTTGTAGATCCCTTTGTTCTTTGCTGAATATGTCTGCTATCGATTCACTAAACTCATTATGCTGAAGAGGAAATGAAAAATGGCTAGCTTCCAAGCTTCTTTTACTCAGTCGCAACTCAAAACCAAGTAATTGACGGTTTCAACTTCCTTTTCACACAATTGGTAGCCTTCTAGTACTTTCACCCTTCTGTGGACCAGTTTTGTGGCGACGCGAAGTGCATCCCTCCACCCTCTCCTTGCTGGAAATATCATTTTTTTTTGGTAATTTTGGTTTCCGTAAATCTTTTAGCCATTTGCCTCTTCTTTCTCTTCTACGGTTTGACCAAAATTATCGTTTTTTTGTACAAATGAGGTGATATCCCAAGGAAATGGAATATTCGCCACTGTCAGCGTAGAATCATATCAATTCGTCAGCTCATGGTTCAGCTGGAACTGGGATCTTTCGGATTTCATCGATGTCATCGTCAAGAAGGCTGCACTGTGTGAATTCGGTGATATGACTCTAAAGGTATTAGGACGAGGAATCCATATGTCCGTGTAGAGATCAATTTGTTCGCTACTGTGTAATTTTTTAATTTTCCACTTGCTAATAAGTCTGTGCCCGCAATTATACCTCTGAAAACGAACAAAATTGCATTCTTTGATTGTAATTCTAGTAAGTTGGAATCTCTGTAATGTGTTGCATTATAATTCTGCAAATCAAACTGTCTGGCAATCTCATGATTTGCCACGCTTGCTTTGCAAAAAGTGCCATGTTGAAACCTTGTAGATCATGAAAATGTAGGCCGCCATCTTCTTTGTTGGCCTTCAAATTCTCCCAGCTGATCCACTATAGACTATGCTTACCTTCGTTGTTTCCCCACTAGAAATGCGGATTAACTTCTCTATTTGCTGGCAAATACTTTTTGGAACAAGAAAACAGCCCATTGTATAATTTGGTATAGTCTGTGCAATAGCTTAATGATAATTTCTTTACCTGATGTTGATAGAGTCTTCTACTTCCATACCTTTAGCTTGTTCACTCTCTGAATTAGCTTTTGAAACGTGTTCTTTTTTTTGGCTTTCTATAGATGTTGGGAGCGGTAAATAATTCTCATGTCTTGATGTCACAAGAACACCGCATAGCTACGACATACTTTATTTATTTATACTTTTTTATGTCATGTCATTCACATTTGCTACGACATGTGTTGACTATACCTCAATCTTATGTATTTTATTGGTGTATTAATCACACATGAGAGTTGCACCCATTTGACTAGGGGCGAGCACATACCGATTTGGACCGGTTTTGCTCAAAGTTTTTGTCCGATTCAATAGTTTTGAGTAGAAGAAAGTTCAACTCAAACATATCCAATGACTTGTAAACACAAAGTAATTTTCTATGAAGAAGAGTAACTTGAGGGAAATCAATCATAGTTGTTGTGTTAATTTGTAAAATTTAATTTTCAAACCATGTACATAAATAAAAATAATAATTTGACATATGCAATGTTAGTTGAGCCAATCTTGTTTTAAACAGTTTTACCAATTCTCAATACATAATAAATTAAAGTTCGTTCAGGTTCACAAGTCTATAATATAATCAATCGAATTTGGTGCAGGGCGATTCGGGAGGACTGTTTGGGGCGGGCTTTTACTAACCCCTACCATGTAGGTAAATAAAATTCTAATTTGACGTATGGAATATTACTCGAACCAATTCCGCTCCGTGGAATGTGAAGTCTAGAGAGAGAAATCTAGAGAGAGGTTTTTCTCTGGTTTTGCTCGTCTTCTAGTTTGAGAGTCCGGTGCTCATTTTTTCTTCGGAGATCGATTTTTGGAGTCTAAGTACTCAAGGTTTCAGTATTTTGAGAGTGTTTTCTTTTTCCTTGCTGAGATTCCTCTCATCGGCGTTTTTTAGTTCTTGTTATTTGCTTCCTGTATTGGAGTTTTTGCATCTGTGTATTCCAATGGAAGATCAGGAGAATGGTGGAGTGGAGGAAGCGATTTTAGATCTGGAGGAAGATGTCCAGATGGCGGCGGAGGTGTCGCAAAAAGTTCTGGTGGGCAAGCTGATTTCACAAAAGAGGTTCTCGGCGGCGACGATTGCTAAAATCGCAAAGGGGATCTGGGGAGTAGCTGAAGGGTTAAGGGTGGAGATGTGGGATAAGAACAAGTTTATTTTCCGTTTCCAGTCCCCGGAGGATTGCAGGAGAGTTATGCAGGGAGTCCCCTGGAATATATCTAACGATTTACTGGTTTTTAAGAAGTGGCCAGCCAGAACCTCCCTGAAGGACATCGACTTTTCTCGGAGCCCTTTCTGGGTGCAGGTATGTGGTGTTCCGCCGGCGTTTATGACGATTAAAAATGCGTGTACGATTGGGAATAAAGTTGGTCAGATAATTGAGGTGGATGCAGAATCAATTGGAGTGAACCAAAGCTCCTCTGTTCTTCGATTTCAGGTAATGGTTAATGTTGAGAAACCATTAGTTCAAGCTGTCTTTTACATGAAAAATGGCAGGAAGATCAGAGAAGGAATTTATTATGAAAGGATTGGAGATTACTGCTATGATTGCGGTAGATTAGGTCACCGAGATAAGGATTGCACATTCCTAAAGCCAGAGAAAAGGGGGTGTCAAGATTTTGGTATATTCTTGAGATGTTCTCCAAAGAAGTATAAGGGGTTTAAACCGGCATTCTTGTTGACAGAGTCGGAAAAATTTCTGAAAATATGGGGGGCACCGGAGTTGGAGATGACACCGGCACCGGCGCGTTTAGGTACGGCGATGGAAGAGCGCGTGAAGTCGGCACACGATCCAATCCTGGAATTGGCTGGCAAAGATTTTATTCCCAGTACGGAGATGACGCTGGCAGACAAAAATCAACGGGCAGATATTTCGGCAGATGATTGGAGGATGGTAAATGAAGGACAAGTGGCTTTTGTATCACCGCAGAAGATTGAAGGTAGTACGCAAATAGTGGAGGACGGTAGTGATGACTGTGTGGAAAACGCGTTTTTCAGAGGGGAGGACGAAGAGGAATCTGTACCAGAAACACAGATGGACAGGGAGGTGGATGCAATTACTCAGAAGGAGGAGGACACGGTTTTGGAAAATTCGCAGAAGAGAAAGGACACTCAGGTAATTTTCGAAAATACTTCAGGTTATGATTCAATAAAAATTGGACAGGAACTTGGGCTCAACCAAGTTGTTGGAAAGGTCCATTCTGCTTCAAATAAAGAATTGGGCTTGTCTCCTAACCCCAGCCCAACGAGGAAATTGAGGAAGGTTCATATTAGGAGGAGGCTATTTTCGGAATTATCCAACTTAAGTGAAGGGTGTTATGGGAATTTAAGTGCTGCAAATGAATTAGATGAGAACGGCAATCCGTTCACTGATTTAACATTAGCTAGGGTTTTCAAACGATTGGAGGTCCTAAAGAGAAAGGAGGAGGTGTGCGTAGAGGATGAATCACCCAGCAAGAAGGCTTGTCAAACTTCAATCTGCAATAAAGAGGCTACTTGGATATGCAGTAAGGAAAGTTTTACTGAAGAAGAAAGGCAGTATGTTAGTCTGGTTTGTCAGCAATCACAAAAGGCGGTTTTGAGGAATGTAAGAGGGCAGAGCTCGATTGCTCAAAGTAAGGTGAGTGTTTCTTATACTTTGTGTGAAGAAGAGGACAGTCTATATGCAAATTTTATGGAGAATTTTGAGAAGGAAATGGGTTTCTTGCAAAGAAATGCTGAAAAGGTTGTGGTGGCTGACCTAAATCAGCCACAATACCAATGTTAAGTGTCTGCTGGAACTGTCAGGGGTTAGGACGAAGCCTGGCAGTCCAGAGATTAAGAGGTCTTGTTAGAGACTATCGTCCACATTTAGTTTTTTTGTCAGAAACAAAAAACAAATCTCAAAAAATAGATGGAATAATGAGGTCTCTCCAATATGAAAATGCAGTTTATGTGGATCCGATTGGGCTTAGAGGTGGGCTAGCTCTGTGATGGTCTAGTGATGTGGAAGTTACAGTGCAATGGAAATCTAGTTATATGATTCAAATCCTAGTGGAAGGTCCTGAGTTAGCTAAACAAATTTGGTTTTTAATCTATGCACCGTCTAGGGGTGGGGAGAGAAGATGGTTTTGGAAAGAAATAGCTCAGGTGGCTGCAAATATTCATCTGCCTTGGATTGTGATGGGAGATTGCAATGATTACTTAATTAGAGAAGACAAGCAAGGTGGAGCTGAGTATAATGCGTGGAGGTGTGATGTCTTCAGAAGCTTTATCAACACTTGTGGCCTGATGGAGCTGGAGTCTCAAGGTCTCAACTATAGCTGGACTAATAATAGGGTTCAAGGTAACATTAGAGAGCTTATAGATAGAATGTTCTTCAGTACTTCTTGGGGGGTTCTTCACCCAAGAGCTAAGCTAAATAGGGAATATCTCATGGGATCTGATCACACTCCCTTGGTGCTGGATACAGAGGTTAAAAAGATAGGGTTTAAGAGGAGTTTTGTGTTCAGAAAGAATTGGCTGCTTTATCCTTCATGCTCTACAAATATTGATAAGCTCTGGAAGGCGAAGGGTTCAGATAAAGTATACTCTAACTTAACTGTAAAATTAGTGCATTGTAGAAGAGGCCTTCAGAAGTGGAGTAAGTTGGAATGCAACAATGATGCACTACAAATCATAAAGCTGGAAGCTGATTTGTTCCATTTGCAACAGATGCCTTGGAGTGTTAACAATGAGAAAGAGCAGCTCCAGTTGAAGCTAAAATTGAAGGAAGCTTGGGTCAGAGAAGAGCAGTTCTGGAGGGAGAAGTCCAGGATCCAATATTTGAAAGAAGGTGATAAAAATTCAAAATTTTTCTTCCTATCTGTGCTACAAAGGAGAAATAGGAATTGTATTAACAAGATTAAGGATGAGAATGGGTTTTGGCATGAGAATAAAGAAGTTATTCACACTCTGATGAGAGAACATTTTGCTAAACGTTTTGATTCAAGACAGAGAGACATTGATCCTAATTGTCTAAGAAATGTGCATCAAGTGATATCTCAAGAAGAGAACAAGAGGCTGATTGAAACTCCAACCTTGGATTTGATGGATTCACAGGTATTTTTTACCAGTCTCAGTGGTCAGTGATTAAAGTTGAAGTGTCAAGAGCTGTGCAAGGTTTCTTTGAGACTCAGATTATGCACCCAAGCTTTAATAAGACTGTTATAGCTCTTGTTCCTAAAGTGAAGAGCCCTGAGATGATTGACACGCTCCAACTGCAAGTGCACAGCTGTCGTGTGTAGTAATAAACCGGAAATCCGGGTTGTCGAACCCAAGGGACTTTGTTTAAATTAATTACTATTCTAAACCTTATGCGGGCAAGTCGCAAGTTGTGTTTTTATCTAATTCTAAGAAATTAAACGCAAAGTTCTCAATTAACCAAGTGAAATAGTTCACGATTAATAAAGAATGAATTTTGGGTTTTTATCAAATAAGAGAAAAGTACCTGGAATTCTCCAGGTTCACTAGGTTGATCTAAATTTATATTTTGATTTGTAAAACAACCACGTGTTATTCACTATTAATCAAGCTATATTAAACTTACCGAGTTACCAAGCAAGTTCACTATACTTTAACTAAACTAAACCGAGTTACCAAGTCTAATTTAGCTTCAAGTATGCATTAAAACCATGTTTCTACTTTAACGATCCTAGTTAACGATGCCGAGTTACCAAACATTGATACGACTAGGTGGACTATTCAATTTACCGACTAATTCTCACGGAGTTACCGCGTGAAAACTAATTGAATTTATCTCTACGTTAGCTACTCGCAAAGATAATATAATAAAGAACGTAAATAATCCATAATAGTGAATAAACATGTGAGATTAAGCTAGAGCATGCATTACAATCATCAAAACATCAACTTTAGATCAAACCCTAGCTACACCAAACGAGAATTCCCAGCAAAAAGTGCTTAGCTACTCATATTCATCATCAAAACGACAAGTCTAATGAGTTTAAACATAAAAATCAAGAAAAGACGAGAGTTTAGAATCCAAACGAATGATCCAAAGCTCCTAAGCTCTCCCAAAGGCTTCTTGATCTCCAAAAGATGTCTCTAATGTCAAAAACTACTGAAAAAGTCGACCTAAAAGGCTTAAATACGTTCCCATAATCATATTACAAAGTTTGCATAAACTACGAAAAAGCCCCAAAAAATCTGCACATTCCAGCGATCTCTTCGCACGAAGACAGTTGTCTTCGCACGAAGAGTCTTCGTACGAAGACTTCTGCCCTTCGTGCGAAGGTCTTCTCACAGAGATACTGAGAGCATGTATAAGAAGAGAATTTGGCCGAGCTGGATTTTGGCTAAGTGTTTTGTCTTCGCACGAAGACAAATGTCTTCGCACGAAGACTTCTGTTCCAGCCCTCTTTCTTTGACTTTCCTCTTCCTTCCTTTGACTTTCCTCTTCCTTCCTTCTTCCATTGACTTTCCTTCGATTTCCTTTGACTTTCTCCTTCCTTTTGACTTGCCTTTGAGTTCCTTGTTTCCGAAGTTCGCTTCCATATCCCACACGATCCTCCAAGCCCTGTTTTCCTGCGAATCACAACACGAAAACACAACTCGCGATCATATCACAATAAAAGCTCAAAAATCTAAAGAAACGCCCGGATTTAACAAGTAATGCATATGAACTCACATTATCACATTTACGCTCAATTTACTCAAAAGACGACGAATTCTCCATTATAAGCACGCAAAACGTAGAAATAAAAGGCATAAAATAACTCCGAAAACGGAGTTATCAACTACCCCCACACTACCTTTTGCTCGTCCCGAGCAAATCTCCCAAGTCAATTCCATTTCTCTCAAGTCAAAACTTTTCTCTTGCTTTCCCGCAATTCATCCAACTTTGCATACTCATCTAATTACTCATTGCATAACTTCCCTACGCCATTTGCATACTTTCACCTCACATTGCATACAAAACCATGAACACTTGCATACTAATCCGAGTAGAACAATTCACCAACCATCCTCTTTACTAGTCGACACGACTCGATTATACACAATGCACCTATATGCAAATGCAATATTCACAATGCAAGTATTGAAATACAATTTTTTTTTTCTCTTTTTTGTGAGATTGGGCAATCTCCATTAGCTTAAACCGATTCACACAAAGCGATGAGAAATCTAGACACAAGGAATGATTCGAAATCAAATTCGACAACACGAATCTCCCCTAGCTAGTATAGAGAACCTAACTTTACTAAGTACAAGAATGCAATACCTTTTCATGTGTGCCACAAAATAAAAGGTTACGCTAGGCTAAGCCACGTTCAAGGTCCGAGCTCCTAATCCGCTAACGGGTTTAGAATGATGAGGCTTTAGGGACAAATAGGATAATAATCAAACACAAGTCCTAAGGCGTCACATTCTCACAAATACCATAGCTCACACACCCTCACAACAATGATAGAAACCAAGCCCGAAACTCACCATCTCCGGCCCTCGATCTCCTCACACCCCGGTACAATTACGATCTCCGCGGCTATTGTCATGGATGATGTATACGCCAAAATTTCCCGTTCGTGAACTATTCGCTTCTCCACTCGTTCTTCCACAAAGATTTTCACTCTTCCTTTATTCATCTCTCCTTTTTTTCTCTCTCTTTTTTTTTTTCTTCCTTTTTTTTTTTTTAATCTCTCAAAATCCTGCACAATTCCTTCAATATTTGTCTCGAGTGGTCTTCCAAGTGCCAAGCTAACATATGATCGTAAGGAGAGACAATATCCAAATCAACACGTATAAATCACAAATCAATGTCTCTCCCTATCTCAATGAAATCCTCGGTGCTACTAACAAAGCCGCTAACATAATAGAACACGTGTGGGGATGGAGTCGTCGCAAGCGCAATCTCAATGTCCGAAGTCAAATGTCGACACCCCCACACTCGAATGTAATCCTGTCCCCTCTCAAGTAGTCAATCAAATGTCTGTCTCGTGCCTAATCCAACCAAACCTCCTACACCACGATGAGTAAGATCCGGTACCTAGCACGATCCACCTATTAAATTCCCCCAACCCAAGTTTTGTGTGTATTAGATGGTACACACTCACGGCTCTCCTCACTTGTGTCCATGTTGTAATGCCATGGAACACCGCCACACCAAAGTGCGCAAGCCTACTCTCACTCACCCTCGCATTCCCTCGAAGATCACAAATGAAGTGCATGCGATATGCAAGACTCACACAAATACAGCATGAAGTACTCCCTCATCGAACCCCCTCAACTACAACACCCTCGTGACGCACTAAAGTGGTGATTCTAACCAATCAGTGATGAAGGCCAAGAATCGTCACCCTAAGTCCAAAGGCTGCAAAAAAATCCATGGTTCAAATCAGGGTTTACTAGTGGTCCTACAAGGTAAGTTCTATAAGCAGTGAGTGCTCTAATACACACCTCGCACAGCTGTTCTGTGTGCCACTACGAGGCGGGTTGGCGACTACCTAAGACGTACACAAGAACGTTCGGCTTGTTTAGCTCACACCTAGCTCAACTCTTGTAAGAAAATTAGGCACACACTTTAAATTCGAAAGAATTAAGTTCGTGTGTAAAATAGGCACGCATTCCGTAAAGAAACTTTCTCTATACTTACTAAGGGAAACTCACATTGTCACTCTCGATCGCAATTCACGCCCTATGCCTAAAAGTCTCACACTTCTCGATTTTACCGAATTTTCAGCTTTTTTCAATTGCCCTTTCTCAAATTTTTAATTTTTTTGGTGTTTTCACATTTTTAGTTTTTTTTTTTTTTGTTTTTTTTTTTTTTTTATACCTACACTATATGCACGGCCAACTCGACTAACGACTCAATAACGGTGGGATGACTCAAAAATACCAAAACGTGCACGCAAAAAGATGAATAATAAAAAGAAAAATAAGGACATAACCAAAAATTTCTAACTACATGCTGACACAGGCGATGCAAAGACTCAACACTGACTAGCAAAAAGGACTCAACCACCCCCACACTAGAATGCATCGTTGTCCTCAACGATAACACGAGGACTCAACAATTCTAGCACGAGGGCACTCTCCACTACTCGTCATCTTCATCCTCCTCTTCATCTTCTTCCTCATCATCTTCTTCTTCCTCATCCTCACTCGGCGGAACCGGATACTCAAATTCATCCTCCTGGAACCACGGATCCGCCGTCGGGACCGGTGGAACAAACTCCCTCGCCTTCTGACCACTAGACTGTATAACCCACTGGCCCACCATCTGGATTAATCCCCCCAGCTTCGCCTGATTGTCCCGAGTGTGGGCAAACTGGCGTCTTCTCTCGAGTCTATCCCGGGCCATCTCCTCTCTTAGGTGGTCATAGGCAACCTGGTTATCAAACCTAGAGGTGTTCATCCTCCTACCCTTGCCCTTCTTCCTCGCTGTCTCATCAAACCTATGCCACTTCCTAGCAGTAAACGGTTTCAAATCCATGTCTCTCCCAATGACTACTTCGGCAGTTTTGGCCAGGTGAGTAAGCAAGCAAGTATGACCGGGACCCAACTTGTTAGTCCTCGACACCCTCTCAAGACAATTCTCCCAAATCAGTTTAGGGATGTTGATTCTAACCCCGGTGTAAAGACAGAGAGCCCAGACCGATAGGCGGAAAGTGTAACTAGGGTTTCGTGTGATTCCCAAAACCCAGTTTTCTAGCAATTCACAGCACCACCTCGCCTCCGGCCTATAAAACTTCTTTTCGGCCTTCCAATGAAGCACCTCCCCTTTCCTGTCCCATGGATCAACCCCTTTTGCAAAACAAAAAGCATTTAAACGAGACCAAAGATTCTCACTACGAAGAACCGTCTCGTACCCACAACCCTCTTTCAATGCGGGGAAACCCATGGCCAAAGCGATAGTCTCTGGCGTGAAGACTATCCACTCGTTCCGACAGTAAACAAGACGAGGGTCTTGGCTCTCACCATCTTTTGCATAACGCAAATTGAAACAAAACTCTCGCGCAATATGCGAACTAGACTGCCCTACTAGCTTAAACCAATTGGTAAGCTTCTCGCGCTCAAAAATTTCCTTGATTGCTTGAGGCATGTCCTCGTGCAATGGAAATGCCTTTTCAGGCTGCCCGTTCTTAGTCAAGTAAGTATCTTTGCGAGAGTCAAGATGGGCCTCGTAAGTGACGAAACGGAAACTATCATAGTATCCGGGCCCAATACTACTCTCTTTCAAATTAGCCTTAGCCTTTCGTCGGCCTACAATGCCCGGTTTAGCCGGAAAAGGGGCATTCAAGATAGCATATTGGGGAATGGGCGGTATCTCTAATTGAGGATCGCCCGACCCCGATGCTTCTTGCGAAGTACCCTCTCCCGTCTTCCGTTTCTTTCCACCCGCCATTTAGAATGCAATTTCAAGTAAAACGAGAAATTCAACTATTGTGCACGTGACAAGAAGTGTGTACTGAATGAAACACGAAGGCACGTAAGCAAATAATTCCTAGGACTTTACGCAATCGCCCCCAAATACGCTACTAAGCGCAACAAAATATAATTGGGCTTTTACTCAATTTTGTGCCTAGGACTCGAATATTGAAATAACGAGGTTTAGATTGTACCTACGTGTCCGGAGTAAATCTTACGGACACAAAAATCGCAGAATTTGACAAACCGGGCTGATTTTGATGTCGCCGGAAGAATTTGTCGAAACCTTTAATTGTTTGCTGCTCCGTACTCCTTGTGTAGTCCCCGTTAGCGTTGCCTTCTCGCCCGTAAGCTGAATCAAGCTCTAAGTTGTCCAATTCCTCAATTTTTCTCCAAAACCCTAGCTTCTTCTTCCTCTGCTTTCTCTCTTGTCTCTCAAACTCACTCAAAACCACCTCTGAAATCTTGTTCTCCTCTGAATCGCGAGCAAAACCCTAGGTGGGTTGTTGATTTTGGTGAAGAAACAAGGGAGTGGTGATTTGGTGTGAGGTGCGGCTATGGAGGAGTGAAGAACCTGTTTGAAGATGAAGAATGAAGAATAGTGTTGGGTTTTGATGTAGGTAACGCAGCGGAATAACAAAATTAATCCTACTCAAAGCCCACCAAGGATCACAGGAAGAGACATCATAACATGATTAAGGACATAGAAGATGTGTACCTTTTGATTTGTGAGATCACACGAAGAATGATGTCCTCGTCTCTACGGTTGATCCACGTCTAGAGGTGAGATCTAGATTCTTCCTTCAATCAAGTGCTAGCTTGAACCTTGGAGGAAGAGGGATGAAGATCAAAGCAACCAAGCAACAAGGCAACGAAGGAGGGGCGGCCTCCCTTCTTGCCGTCGGGTAGGGGGGCGGACGGGGCTAGGGTTTCGGCCCTAGCTCTTGTCTTGCTCTCTCTTTTGCTCTCTCCCACTCTTTGTGTGTTATGACTAATAACTCATGTAGTGGGAAGGAAGCTAGAGCCTCCTTTATATACTCCAACAACTCCTTGTTGTTTCCATAAAAGAGTTTTCTTGTTCTAGTAGGACTAGAACTATTCCCTTCTTTGCAAATTAGTCCTACTAAGTTTGCAAGGTGTTGCACAATGATCCTTCTATTAATTAATCCATATTAATTAATCCCAAATCTAGCTCTACTCTATTTGACGTGTGACCCCATAGGTTTCTATATAGTTGGTAGTAACTATTACTAACATGGAGCGGTGTCTAGCAACACATCCATGCAACCCAACCAATAGAAATAGTCAGTGATCCCGACAAACCTTTGTGCCCAATATATCATATTGCATTATCCCTTTGTCTCCATATCCGGATTGGACACGAGACATAAATAGTCACACTCGTATATCCAATCCATAGTTCCTCGATCCTGGGAATACGCTTATGCTTGCAGATAACATTAATATCTCCATATTAATTTATCTGAGTCTGGCCAGACATTCAATAAGCCTCATCCCTCGAGTGGCCGTGGATATTTACTCCCATTATGTGGGAGGGACAAATCCTATCTACATCACTACGATCTCTAAGCTTGCTTCCTATCACGCCCGATAGCCACCTTTATGATTACCCAGTTACGGTGTAACGTTTGATAACATCAAAGCGCAATATTTCACAACTAGAGTATCTAGTGACTTCAAGTCTAAGGATTGCAATAATATTAGCACTACGAAAAGCGATTGTGACTTCACATAATCTAATGTATCCTTTCGTTGTGGGTCAATCCAGTATGCCATTACTCCTATTGCATACCCATGTGTTAGACTTGATATCTCCATATCAATCTACCCACATACTAGTCTATATTTGATTGTCCTATTAATCAATATAATTGACTAGGGATATTTAAGATAAATAACACAATTTATCTAAGGACTTCATTATATTAAATATCGCCATAAATAATAAATGAATATTCTAGCCAAAACATTGTTCATACTAAATCTACGATTGCCTCTAGGGCATCTATTCCAACAGTCTCCCACTTGTACTAGAGCCAATCTGGTGCATCTCGTATGCCTATAGATCTGGCGTGCCCTTCATGCTTTCGCTGCGCAAGAGGTTTCGTAAGCGGATCTGACACGTTGTCATCTGTCGGAATCTTGCATATCTTCACATCTCCTCGATCGATCATATCACGAATAAGATGGAATCTCCTAAGTACATGCTTTGACTTTTGGTGCGATCTTGGTTCCTTTGCCTGTGCGATTGCCCCAGAGTTGTCACAGTACAACTCTACGGGATCCACTATGCTAGGGACCACACCGAGCTCAGTGATAAACTTCTTTATCCATACTGCCTCCTTTGCCGCTTCCGCAGCAGCAATGTACTCAGCTTCTGTTGTAGAATCAGCAACTGTGCCTTGCTTGGAACTCTTCCAGCTCACAGCTCCTCCATTCAGGCAAAACACGTATCCAGACTGCGATCTGTAATCATCCTTGTCGGTTTGGAAGCTTGCGTCAGTGTAACCCTTTACACTTAGCTCTTCCATTCCTCCAAATATCAAGAACACATCCTTAGTTCTTCTCAAGTACTTTAGGATGTTCTTGACAGCAATCCAGTGACTCTCACCCGGATTGGACTGATATCTGCTCACCATACTCAACGCGTATGATACGTCTGGTCTAGTACATAGCATGGCGTACATGATGGATCCTATGGCCGAAGCATAGGGTATCCTGCTCATGCGGTCCTTCTCCATCTCATTGGAGGGACAGTCATTCTTGGAAAGAGTGACTCCATGTGACATGGGCAAGAATCCCTTCTTGGAATCTTGCATGTTGAACCTCTTCAACACCTTGTCAATATATGTACTCTGACTTAGGCCAAGCAACCTTTTAGATCTATCTCTATAGATCTTTATACCAAGTATATAGGCTGCATCTCCTAAGTCTTTCATCGCAAAGCACTTTCCTAGCCAATCTTTAACAGATTGCAGAGTAGGAATATCATTGCCAATGATTAGTATGTCATCCACATACAAGACCAGAAATACTATAGAGCTCCCACTAACCTTCTTGTAAACACAAGGCTCATCTTCGTTCTTGATGAAGCCAAACTCTTTGACCGCGTCATCAAAACGTCGATTCCAGCTCCTAGAAGCTTGCTTTAATCCATAAATGGACCTTTGCAGCTTACAGACTTTATTGGCATTTTCTGGATCCTCAAAACCCTCTGGTTGTGTCATGTACACATCCTCAAGGAGGTTCCCATAAAGGAACGCTGTTTTGACATCCATTTGCCAAATCTCATAGTCGTAGTATGCTGCAATAGCAAGTAAGATTCGAATGGATTTGGTCATGGCGACTGGTGAAAAGGTCTCATCATAGTCAATACCATGAATCTGTCTATAACCTTTGGCCACCAATCGCCCCTTATAGGCAACTACCTTGCCGTCCATGTCGGTCTTCTTCTTGAAGACCCACTTGCACCCTATGGGTCGAGCCCCTTCGGGTGGTTCCACCAAAGTCCATACTTTGTTGGTATACATGGAATCCATTTCGGATCTCATGGCTTCTAGCCACTTCTTAGAGTCTGGGCCATTCATGGCTTCTCCATAGTTTGCAGGCTCATCATCCATGAGTGGTACGTCATCGGGCTCAGTCACGAGAAGTCCATACCTCTCTGGCTCATGACGCACTCTTCCTGATCTACGGAGTTCCTGTGTTACCTGAACAGGCTCTTCCACAACTTCTTGTGGTTCCTGTTCATGTTCCATTATCGGTTCAGTGGTTTGTGGTTCATGAATTTCTTCAAGTTCTACAACCCTCCCACTTGCTTCTTTAGAGACTAGTTCTCTTTCTAGAAACACGCCGGTCCGAGCAACAAACACTTTGTTTTCGGTAGGGTTATAGAAATAATATCCTTTAGTTTCCTTAGGATATCCCACAAATTTACACTTATCCGCTTTAGGCCCGAGCTTGTCTGTTTGTAAACGTTTTACATAGACGTCGCAGCCCCAAATCTTCATAAACGACACCATGGGACGCCTCCCAGTCCATATCTCATATGGCGTCTTCATGACTGATTTGGATGGAACACGGTTAATGGTAAAAGCTGCAGTCATTAGAGCATGTCCCCAAAAGGATATCGGAAGATCTGTTTGAGACATCATAGATCGCACCATATCTAATAGAGTGCGATTCCTCCTCTCAGATACACCATTCCATTGTGGTGTTCCGGGTGGAGTGAGCTGGGATACTATCCCACACTCTCTAAGATATTCATCAAACTCTTGGCTTAAGTATTCTCCTCCACGATCCGATCGTAGGGCTTTAATACTCTTGCCAAGTTGCTTCTCTACTTCACTCTTGAATTCTTTGAACAATTCAAAGGATTCAGATTTGGCCTTCATAAGGTATACAAATCCATATCTACTGAAATCATCAGTAAAAGTGATGAAGTAGGTATAACCACCTCTGGCAGGCGTGGGGAATGGCCCGCATACATCAGTATGTATGAGTGCCAATAACTCACTAGTCCGTTCACCTTTCTTATTGAAAGGGGACTTTGTCATCTTTCCCAATAAACAAGACTCGCATGTCTCATATGATTCCAAATCAAATGAGTCTAGAAGTCCATCCTTATGGAGTCTAGATATGCGTTTCTCATTTATATGGCCTAAACGACAGTGCCATAGATATGTAGGATTTAAATCGTTAGTTTTAATCCTTTTAGTACTTATGTTATAGATTGGATTATTTAGATCAAGGATATACAATCCATTAGAAAAATGCGCACTACAACAGTGCATACTATCAAAATAAATGGAGCAACACTTGTCCTTTATTGAAATAGAAAAACCTTTCTCGTCCAAACAAGAAACGGAAATAATGTTTCTGCTCATAGCAGGCACATAAAAGCAATTGTCTAATTCTAAAATAAGTCCAGAAGGCAAAGATAGCTCATAAACGCCTACAGCTAATGCAGCAACCCTTGCTCCATTCCCGACGCGCAAGTCTATCTCCCCTTTTCGCAATCTTCTACTTATTTTCAAATCCTGCACATTACGACAAATGTGAGAACCACATCCGGTATCCAATACCCAGGATGATGAAATAGAAAGATTGACGTCTATAACATAAATACCTGGTGGTGGTGGAATCACTATTCCAAGCTTTTTATCCTCCAGATATTTAGGGCAATTCCTCCTCCAGTGACCCGGCTGGCTGCAGTAGTGACACTCACCTTTAGCCACGCCTCCACTAGGCTTTAGGGCTTCCTTGGATTTCGCAACTTTCTTGCGTTTTCCCTTTGAAGTAGATGCAACTGACTTGCTCTTCTTCTTGTGTACCATCATTATGGCCTTGCCCTTGCCTTTATTGATGCTTTGCTCAGCTGTCTTCAGCATGTTCAATAGGTCTGGCAAAGACTTGTTGATCTCATTCATATTATAGTTCATGATGAACTGATTATAACTGTCAGGCAACGATTGCAAGACGAGATCAGTCGCCAAGTCCTGGCCGAGTGGGAACCCCAGTCTCTCAAGGTTCTCTATGTACCCGATCATTCGGAGTACATGAGGACCTACTGGATTCCCCTCTGCAAGACTACTTTTGAACAATGCTTTAGACACTTCATAGCGCTCATGCCTTGCCTGTTCCTGAAACAATTGTTTCAAGTGTATGATCATATCATAGGCTTCCATGTTCTCGTGTTGCTTCTGAAGCTCACCAGTCATGGTACAAAGCATGAGGCAAGTCACGTCATTAGAATCATCAATATGTTTCTGACGTGCCCTTACTTCCGCTAATAGAGACTCATCTTGTGGTGGGTCTGGAATTGGAGTGTCCAAGACGTACAGCTTCTTTTCTTGCTTGAGGACAATCCTCAAGTTTCTGTACCAGTCAAGGAAATTCGTTCCAGACAATTTATCCTTCTCAAGGACAGATCGTAGGGATGAACTCGATGCGTTGTTGTTTGCCATTTGGAATTCTACAAAAACGAGAAATATGCAATTTTAGTATTTTGAACAATTTGACTATATTTAACAATGGCTAGATCATCAAATATAGCTCCCACTATTTTTCTCGGTTTAATAGCCCTCACCATTAAAGCGGAAAATATCTTTATACTTTCTAGTGGGTCCAAGATCCTTATTTCACTTCTTCTTGAGCTTGCTTTGGCAAGTCACCCAAGAATTGGTTATTTAGGTAGGAACCATTCCAATTGCATCCCATGCAACTCTTGGTCCAATTAGGTGAATAAATTCCTTTTATTCTTTATCCAATTGGATAACTCCTAATTGTCATGCCTCTAAGCTCATCAATCCAATTGATTCTTGCCTAGTTGCGTCCAACCTCTTGTTTTCAACATACACGCATTACTAGCTTGCGTCGTCCGCAACACATCATGAAAAATTAAAATCGCCTTGCTTTGGCAAGCCCGAATTTTAATAGTCCACGATCATGAAGGGTGTTTTGGCAAGAGAAGGCAAAACGCAATATTTAATTGAGGGATTTCTTTTAATTTGTTTGGTTGATCTTTATCAACATGGTCTACTTATTTGGATTGGGCTATCCACAATAAAAGACCAACCTTGTTTATTATTATCTTGTTATCGTTTTGCTTGTAGCGCCATACACACAAAATAAATAACAAGGCATGAATAATAAACATCCACAAAATAAAAAAACGTGGCATGGATATGGCCTCTAGACTAATGATATTATCAAGCCAATGATAATATCTAATTGCCCTAAAGTGCCGAGCTCATCTCCATGTGCTCCACCAAAGCTGCGCGCCTAGGGATGTCTTTTGGCTCCTTTGGTTCTCCGGTCTTCTTCTCCATGCTCTTGGCTATCATCTAAATATTTCTAATTCTAGCCTAACATCTAGAATAAATAAATAATAAAAGCCTCACATGTCGAGGAGAAAAAGAACGACTCGCAGGCCGTAAAACTTAATTAATTATTACATTAATTTGATCAGCTCGCAGGCCGTAAACCAAACCACAAAACAATAAACATCCACAATCCTAGGCCATATCCATCCACCATGCAATAAAGCACATAATACAGTTAAAACCAATTTTTAACGCGCTTGTTTAATTTTAATAAAATTGGGTAACTAGGGTTTCACAACGGTCCAAAGGGTTCAAGCCAACAAGTGGCCCGAACCCTAGGACCGCCGCACGCCTAAGGGGGCCGCGGCCTTGCTTGGCGCGCAAGGGAGGGGCGGGCGGCTAGGGTTTCGGCCCTAGTCCCCTTCCTCCTTCCTTGTTGCCCAAGCAAGGTTGTTTCCTTATGGATTTAATTCCATAATATTGTTTCCATAATTGAAAACCCCTTTTCAATCATGTGCCCATGAACCCTAATTTTTTCAAGAACCCAATTATTCACATCCTATGTGATTAAACTCACCAATTCTAACATCCAATGTTAAATTGGGTCTTGTTTGATTGAATCAAATTCAATATTGCATCTACTATGCCAATTTTTCAGTTTTCGCGTAATAAACAATAATACGGTGTATGAACTGAAATCGTAAACACATAATATCATGTTATGCTCTACGACCTGTGGCTCTGATACCACTGTTGGGTTTTGATGTAGGTAACGCAGCGGAATAACAAAATTAATCCTACTCAAAGCCCACCAAGGATCACAGGAAGAGACATCATAACATGATTAAGGACATAGAAGATGTGTACCTTTTGATTTGTGAGATCACACGAAGAATGATGTCCTCGTCTCTACGGTTGATCCACGTCTAGAGGTGAGATCTAGATTCTTCCTTCAATCAAGTGCTAGCTTGAACCTTGGAGGAAGAGGGATGAAGATCAAAGCAACCAAGCAACAAGGCAACGAAGGAGGGGCGGCCTCCCTTCTTGCCGTCGGGTAGGGGGGCGGACGGGGCTAGGGTTTCGGCCCTAGCTCTTGTCTTGCTCTCTCTTTTGCTCTCTCCCACTCTTTGTGTGTTATGACTAATAACTCATGTAGTGGGAAGGAAGCTAGAGCCTCCTTTATATACTCCAACAACTCCTTGTTGTTTCCATAAAAGAGTTTTCTTGTTCTAGTAGGACTAGAACTATTCCCTTCTTTGCAAATTAGTCCTACTAAGTTTGCAAGGTGTTGCACAATGATCCTTCTATTAATTAATCCATATTAATTAATCCCAAATCTAGCTCTACTCTATTTGACGTGTGACCCCATAGGTTTCTATATAGTTGGTAGTAACTATTACTAACATGGAGCGGTGTCTAGCAACACATCCATGCAACCCAACCAATAGAAATAGTCAGTGATCCCGACAAACCTTTGTGCCCAATATATCATATTGCATTATCCCTTTGTCTCCATATCCGGATTGGACACGAGACATAAATAGTCACACTCGTATATCCAATCCATAGTTCCTCGATCCTGGGAATACGCTTATGCTTGCAGATAACATTAATATCTCCATATTAATTTATCTGAGTCTGGCCAGACATTCAATAAGCCTCATCCCTCGAGTGGCCGTGGATATTTACTCCCATTATGTGGGAGGGACAAATCCTATCTACATCACTACGATCTCTAAGCTTGCTTCCTATCACGCCCGATAGCCACCTTTATGATTACCCAGTTACGGTGTAACGTTTGATAACATCAAAGCGCAATATTTCACAACTAGAGTATCTAGTGACTTCAAGTCTAAGGATTGCAATAATATTAGCACTACGAAAAGCGATTGTGACTTCACATAATCTAATGTATCCTTTCGTTGTGGGTCAATCCAGTATGCCATTACTCCTATTGCATACCCATGTGTTAGACTTGATATCTCCATATCAATCTACCCACATACTAGTCTATATTTGATTGTCCTATTAATCAATATAATTGACTAGGGATATTTAAGATAAATAACACAATTTATATAAGGACTTCATTATATTAAATATCGCCATAAATAATAAATGAATATTCTAGCCAAAACATTGTTCATACTAAATCTACGATTGCCACGGAGTAAATCTTACGGACACAAAAATCGCAGAATTTGACAAACCGGGCTGATTTTGATGTCGCCGGAAGAATTTGTCGAAACCTTTAATTGTTTGCTGCTCCGTACTCCTTGTGTAGTCCCCGTTAGCGTTGCCTTCTCGCCCGTAAGCTGAATCAAGCTCTAAGTCGTCCAATTCCTCAATTTTTCTCCAAAACCCTAGCTTCTTCTTCCTCTGCTTTCTCTCTTGTCTCTCAAACTCACTCAAAACCACCTCTGAAATCTTGTTCTCCTCTGAATCGCGAGCAAAACCCTAGGTGGGTTGTTGATTTTGGTGAAGAAACAAGGGAGTGGTGATTTGGTGTGAGGTGCGGCTATGGAGGAGTGAAGAACCTGTTTGAAGATGAAGAATGAAGAATAGATCGATCTGCTGTTGATGTGGTTCTTCAGCTCGTGCAAAAGTCCAAAAAGCCCTTAGTAACTAGCTTCCAGCCTTTGTCCGTGCGTGGACTAAACAGCCATTTCGCCCGATGTCTTCGTGCGAAGACAATTCTCTTCGTGCGAAGAGTCTTCGTGCGAAGAGTCTTCGTACGAAGACAATTTGTCTTCGCACGAAGGTCTTCTCAAATAGATACTGCAAGTGGTTATAGGAAGACAATTCAGAGCTTTGAAAATTTTTCTAAGTATAAAGTCTTCCTACGAAGACAATTGTCTTCATACGAAGACAATGCTGGAACTTGCCAAAAACATCCTTTTCGTCAAATTTTCGCGTATCCGATCGTGCCTTTGCTTTCCGAAGGATCTCCTCGACCTCGAGACTCCCTTTTTACCTTAAAACACTCCCAAAATCCGGGGAATATTTCATTTGTCAATTTCACGCGTTCCAAGGCACGTTTTGCATTTCCGGATGCTTTTGGCCTCGTTTTACTCGCTAAAACATCCTTTTTGGCGTAACTTCTTCATCCGGACTCCGATTTGCGCGATCCACCTGTCTACAGAAAGCTCTCGACCACCCCCACACGTTGGCATTGTTCAATTCTTATTTCAGTCTGTCCTTCAAAATTTCACCTCGTAATCCGTGCCGGCGTGCTAGCTTTCTCCGTTCACTAATTAAATTCTTGTGCAAATCAAGACGGGGAGTCCGGGAACATGATCTTCTCCAGGTGCGTGTGTTGAATAGGTGCAAAAATGGCTTCTATCTTCAATTCCTTCACTTCGGATCCCGATACGCGTATTGGGCTGCTAATCTTGACTTTTTACTCTGTTTCGCACGCGCGCATCAAGAAGGGGGATCCGAAATAGGCCTTTCACCTCGTATTCCTGTACATACTCATTGGAAATATTAAATCCACTCTCTCGCACCTCTCAATAAAATCAAACCGAATAAAAATTACAAAACAGTATTAAAACCTATCCTAAAGCAATAAATAGGTTGGGTTGCCTCCCAACAAGCGCTTTGTAATTTAAGGTCGACGGCCCGACCCAGTTACCTCAGAGATTTCTCAAATTGCGGGAGTTGCATGAAGCCATTCAATGACTCCAATGAAATTCCCGTCCACGTACGGTTTCGCTCTCTGTCCATTCACCTTAAACCTGTTCCCATTTGCATCCTCTACCTCAAGAGATCCCCATGGATAAACTGCAGTAATCGTGTAGGGACCACTCCACCTAGATTTCAATTTCCCTGGAAACAGCTTTAGTCTGGCATTGAAGATCAATACTTTCTGTCCTACCTTTAAGTCTCTCGGGATGATGTGCCTGTCGTGCCATAGTTTTGTCCTCTCCTTATAGATTTTCGCACTTTCATACGCCATCAATCGAAATTCTTCAAGTTCGAGTAGTGCTTGCTTTCGTAGCTCACCTGAGAGCTTAGCATCCAAATTGATCTTCTTCAAGGCCCAGAATGCCTTGTGCTCAAGTTCCACCGGAAGATGACATGACTTCCCAAATATAGGGAGACATGCCTAAAGGAGTCTTGTAAGCAGTCCTATACGCCCATAAGCTATCATCTAAATGCAGAGACCAATCCTTGCGTCCCGGGTTGACTGTTGTAGATACTGCTTTATGACATGGCAGATCTAGGCCACGTGGCAACCATCCAGCACACCATATTGTGCTCCACACACACAGGATCACCAGCCGAGCTGATCCATGTGGGGGCTGCGAGACAGAGCCCTCGCATACCACTGCACGGGACTTGTAGGGACTTTGTGGTTTGGAGGCTAGAGTAAGCCCTGTCGCGTGCGAGCCAAGCCCGCGCGCGACCTTTAGTAACTGTTTTGAGAGATTTATGGCACGAGCTCCATAAACCCGGTCAATCCGGTCAAACCCGGTCAACCTCGTAACGGTTCCGGTACTCGCGCACCACGTGCTCTAACGGTTCCTATATACTCGGACGAACGTGCCGTTATGGTTAAGCTAATTAAGCCGCCATTAATGGGCGCATTAACCACACTACAACGGTCATGTTCTCCAGTATATATATATCGTTAACCTTTCCATACAAAGGAGGACACACTGCCATACGCGGAAGCTCTGCCAAACCTCTGTCTCTCTCTCAGACATTGCTACTGACTTGCTCTCTCCCTACACACACCCCTATTCTTCCTGTGCGATCCCTGATCCACTACGTACGGTGTACACGGAGGTCTCCCCGCCGGAATCTCTTGTGCACATTTTGGTGAACCCGACGTGAAACTTACCAGCAAAAGCAACCATGTCTCAGGAGGATGATGTCAGCAACCGGTCGCCTTCCACCGAAACTCCCTCGGGAGACGAAGCTCGCCGTACTCCGACGACTCCCGGCGAGGCACCAACTTTGGAATCTTTGGACGCCACTGTCCAAAGTCAGGCAAAAGCTCTCAAGTCTCAATCTGCGCAGTTGGAGCGGATCTTGGCCGTTTTGGGCACCCTTGCGCCAAATCCTCCACCAGGTACCGCCACCCCTCAGGGAGGAGGCACCCCTACTGCTCCAGGATTGGGAGCGTCGGCCACGCCTCCCAACCCTCATCTGCAAACTCCACCGTCAGCCGCGCAGCTGCCTTCGATCCAAGGATCAACAGCGCAGATGCTACCCCCTGCCGCTCACGCCTCTCAGCCCACGGCTTTGGCGTCTAACCCAACTTTGCAGTACACTTTGCCTCCACCAGCGACGATTTGGGGAAACGCGGGCAGTCAATACACTCCCAATCCTCCGGCGACATATGTGTCGCCACCGCCTACGGCAACCCCTCCGGCAGCTACCGAGAGAAGCGCCCGAATGCATGGAAGACAGGCCAAAACCACAGAAGCAAGAGCTTAAGGAAGTGTTCCTCAGCCCGAACGAGGAAAAGAAAAGGCCAGTCTTCCTGAGTGCGGACCTCACAAGCGAAGAGGAACAAGGACTGCTGCAGCTCCTAACTGAATACAAGGACGTGTTCGCATGGGAATACGACGAGATGCCGGGTCTGGACACGAGCATCACCATGCACCGTTTAGACATCATCCCAGGGTCTAAACCGGTCAAGCAAAGCACCAGAAGTTTCAGGCCAGAACTCAACGTGAAGATCAAACAGGAGATCGTCAAACTCCTAGATGCCAAGTTCATAGAGCCCAATCACCATCCCACATGGTTGGCCAACATCGTGCCAGTGGTGAAGAAGAACGGACAGCTCCGCATCTGCGTGGACTTCCGAGATCTTAATCGCTTCTGTCCTAAGGACGATTTCCCACTGCCTAACATCGATTTGCTCATTGATTCAACAGCAGGCCATCGCATGTTCAGTTTCATGGACGGCTTCAGCGGGTACAATCAAATCAAAATGGATCCCGAAGATGCAAGGAAAACTGCATTCATCACTCCCGTGGGGGTATTCAACTATACGGTAATGCCATTCGGTCTTAAGAATGCAGGCGCAACCTATCAGCGGGCCATGATGGCTCTATTCCACGACATGATGCACAAAGAAGTGGAATTCTATGTGGATGACTTGGTCGTAAAATCCAAGTATGAAGCAGATCACCTTGCAGACCTGCGAAAGGTATTCAACAGATGCAGGAGCTTTCAACTGAAAATGAACCCCATGAAATGCGCATTCGGCGTGACTTCGGGGAAGTTTCTGGGATGCGTAGTCCATCGCCAAGGGATCGAGCCTGACCCTGCGAAAGTGTCAGCCATCACCAGCATGACGCCACCTCAAGACCAAAGTACCTTGAAAACATTCTTGGGAAAATTGTCATATCTGCGGAGATTCATCCCAGCAATCGCCGAGATCACGTGCTGCTTCAGCACCCTCCTCAAGAAGGACGCCGCGTACAACTGGGCTCCTGATCACGAAGCCGCATTCGAAAAGCTAAAGGAGCTACTCACATCCCCAAAAATAATGATCGCGCCTCAACTGGGATCGCCGCTTCTGCTATACCTTACATCGACACGGAAATCCATAGGAGCGCTCTTGGCTCAGATCTATGAGGGACAAGAGAGGCCTATCTATTACATCTCTCGCATTGTGCAGCCTGCTGAATCAAGGTACACAGACATCGAACGTCATTGCCTTGCCTTATTCTTTGTGATAGAGAAGTTGAGACACTATTTTGCATCGCACAAAGTAGTGGTGGTCACCAAAAGCGACCCCATAAGATACTTGCTAACTCACACTACTCCGGGCGGGAGATTGGCGAAATGGTATATGACCATCTCTCAATACGACATCACATGCGTAAAACCAAGAGCGATCAAGTCGCAGGCGGTAGCAGATCTGTTGGCACAGTTCCCCGACAACAGTCACGAACCTGTGATCGAGGAGGAGCTCGAAGGCCCTGAAATCTACGCGATTGACGTGCCCTATTGGACCCTCCACTTCGACGGTTCGTCAACCAGAAAAGGTGGAGGCATTGGAATAGTCTTGACAAAGCCGGACGGGGAAGTCATACAGATGTCCGCAAAACTCAACTTCGCAGTCACGAACAACGAGGCGGAATACGAGGCTCTGATCGCGGGGCTCCGTGCGGCGAAAGCTTTGGAAGTAAGCAACTTAACAGTCATGGGAGATTCCAAGCTGATCGTTAAGCAGGCCTCGGGCGAATATGGTTTAAAGGAGATCAACCTCCTGCCATACCGTACCCTAGTGCAAAAGCTGATGCAGCAATTCTGCGACGTGAAATACGAGCACAAACCCCGAGCGGACAACAGGCATGCAGACGCCTTAGCAACTCTGGGATCTAAGGTCAGCATAGACAAATGCCCCGCAAGGATTTCCATCGAAGTGCGAACATCGTCGGCATTAACAGAAGATGCGTGCGACGACGAACACATGGATGACGCAGACTGGCGAAAAGCAATCCTGCAAGCTATTGCGAAAGGCACCAGCAGCGAGAGCTGGGCACTCACGAAAGGATACTGTATCCACGACAACACCCTTTACTACAAGGGTCCCGGAGGAATACTCATGCGATGTGTCTCCGAGCAAGAGGGACAACAGCTGCTGGACAAGATTCACCAACACGCTTGCGGAGAAAGCGAGGTGTCAATCTACAGGAAAGCTCAGAGATATGGCATCCATTGGCCAAGCATGTCTACAGCCGCAGCCCTGATACAAGGGAAGTGCGAAAGTTGCGCACTAATCAAAGATTCTCTACTTGTCGCTCTAATCGACGACGACACAGACTGGAGAAAGCCATTGTTTGAATTCCTCACCAAGGGCACTGTACCCGAATCGAGAAAAGAGGCAGACAAATTGAAGAAGAAAGCTTCTCGATATGTGGTTCAAGAAAATCTGCTTTGGCGAAAAGGTCACGAAGGCAACTTGCTGCGATGCCTAGACGATAGGGAAGCAAAAGAAGTCATGGACCTCTCCCATCAGGTGGAACACCAGGGAGGTGCGAAATTATGAAGACAACTCCTCTCAATCGGATACTTCTGGCCCACGATGGAAGTCGATTGCCGCACCAAGGTGCGACGCTGCCAAGAATGCCAATTCAAAGGGAACCTAGTGCACGCTCCTGCCGTGGATCTACATGCATTAGGGACGCCATGGCCATTTCATACATGGGCTCTGGACTTCATTGGCCCCATCCGACCAACGTCACATGGGAACCATTTCATTCTCACTGCAACCGAACTGTTCACCAAATGGGTGGAAGCAATACCACTGAAGACGGCAAACGCGCTGGCTGTGGTTAACTTCATCCAGGAAAACATCGTATGCAGGTTCGGAATCCCAAATACTATTCTTTCAGATAACGGTACTCCTTTTGTTAATCGTCAGGTAGCTACCAAACTCGCGGAGTACAATATCAGGCAAATATGCTCCACCCCCTATTATCCAAAGGGAAATGGACAAGCCGAAGCGACTAACAAAACGCTGTTGCGAATTCTGAGCAAGATGGTCGCAGATGACCACAAGAAGTGGGCCGACTCCCTTAACATAGCTCTGTGGGCCTACAGAACTTCTCCAAGGACACCTACAGGGGCCTCGCCATTTCTACTATGTTATGGGGCCGAAGCTGTGGTACCTGCGGAGGTCAGAGTCAATTCGGCAAGGCTAGCCTTCCACGCACTCTATGAAAATCAACGCGATCACGATTTAGTCTTGCTGGAAGAAAAGCGAGAACAAGCCAAAAGGACTAACAAGCGGTACCAAGAGAGAATCGCTCGCGCCTATAACAAGACAGTCCAGCGACGGGATTTCGCAGTTGGCGACCTGGTCCTGCGCGCATCTGATCACTGCATGCGAGAGGCAACCCACCCAAAGTTCGCAGCTAATTGGGAGGGACCCTTCGAAGTCACAGAAGTCTTCGATAGCGGCTACTGCAGCATACGAAGGTTGCACGGCACAACCTCAACTCCAAGCTCAGTCAACATGCGCTGGATCAAGAAGTACTATCCCTGACTTCTCTTATTTCATACGTTTTATGATAACGTTGCTTAATGTCTCATGTGGCTACGATATTCGCAATCTCCTCTCCCATATGAGAGGATTGTAATCCTATCTCTCCCATATGAGAATGTCATAATAAAAGAATTCTCCCAAATGAGAAGTTCACATTTATTAGCTGTTTATATCGCTTATCTAATTTGTTACAACTGTTAACAATGATTTATTCGCTTCAATAGTGACAAATGTAAACACGATCTTAAATGATCATCAAAGCCTATCCCTTACGATAGCGAACGCGATCTTAACTGATCATCAAAGCCTATCCCTCATGATAGCGAACGTGATCTTAACTGATCATCAAAGCCTATCTCTTACGATAGCGAACGCGATCTTAAATGATCATCAAAGCCTATCTCTTACGATAGCGAACGCGATCTTAATTGATCATCAAAGCCTATCTCATGTGATAGCAAACGCGATCTTAATTGATCATCTAAAGCCCATCTCTTACGATGGCAGCCAATGCAAATGTGATCTTAATCGATCATCTAAAGCCTATCTCTCACGATAGCAACTAAATACAAATGCGATCTTAAGTGATCATCTAAAGCCCATCTCCTACGATGGCAGCCAATACAAATGTGATCTTAATCGATCATCTAAAGCCTATCTCTTACGATAGCAGCTACACGCGAACGCGATCTTAAGTGATCATCCAAAGCCCATCTCCTACGATGGCAGCCATTACAAATGTGATCTTAATCGATCATCTAAAGCCTATCTCTTACGATAGCAGTTACACGCAAATGCGATCTTAAGTGATCATCTAAAGCCCATCTCCTACGATGGCAGCCAATGCAAATGCGATCTTAATTGATCATTTAAAGCCTATCTCTCATGGTAGCAATCAAATGCAAATGCGATCTTAAGTGATCATTAAAGCCTATCTCTTACGATAGCAGCCAAACGCAAATGCGATCTTAAGTGATCATCTAAAGCCTATCTCTCGTGGTAGCAATCAAATGCAAATGCGATCTTAAGTGATCATTAAAGCCTATCTCTTACGATAGCAGCCAAACGCAAATGCGATCTTAAGTGATCATCTAAAGCCTATCTCTCGTGGTAGCAATCAAATGCAAATGCGATCTTAAGTGATCATTAAAGCCTATCTCTTACGATAGCAGCCAAACGCAAATGCGATCTTAAGTGATCATCTAAAGCCTATCTCTCATGGTAGCAATCAAATACAAATGTGATCTTAAGTGATCATTAAAGCCTATCTCTTGCGATAGCACCCAAACGAAAACACGATCTTACATGATCATCCAAAGTCTATCTTTTGCGATAGCAGCGGAATACAAAAACGATCTCAATCGATCATCTAACGCCTATCTCTTGAGATAGCGGGCTATACAGATGCGATCTTATAATGATCTTCTCAAGCCTATCTGTTACGATAGCAATTTTGGTTAATTATCCAAACCCGTCTGATATGATGGCAACACGAGTGCAGAGTCATTTTATTAGATCTTCTAAAGATCTGTCTGCTGTGGTAGCAGTTTATGCGAGAAACGATCTCAAACAAAGCCTATCTTCTATGATAGCAATTTGCACAGCTCAACGATCTTGATTGATCTCTGGAAAATTATCCGGAACGATGGCAACGTTGTGAACGTAATCTCATACGATTTACAACGACCAATTACAAGCCCATCCGTCAAGATGGCACAGCTGCGAAATTACGATCTCGAACGATCTAGCGAAATATCTGTAAATTGACATCGCATATGTGAAATCATTACATGTCATTATGCAAGGCAAAACGAGCCGAAACGCATGCGAAATTGTATTTTGTTGCAAAGAACAGATGATACAAATACTATTTATCATTATGAGTCAAATGACTTACAATTTATCTATCTAGATAGCAGCTTACAAGCGAAAAGCTCGCATCTAACTACACAGCCAACATGGCTTACAATACATTCGAAAAATGGCTGGTAAGCCAGAAATGCGCTAAGGTAACTCTCGACTAAGAAAAGAGAGAATCCACCGGTCTTGACACCGGCAGCACAGTACGCAGATCTGCGGCCAAAGATCTATAGCAAAAGGGATGCTGCCGCGAAGAGATCAACTCGCCATTCGCCATATCCCTAGTAGTAAGGTCAGGGATACGATGCACCCAAGACCCCAAGGAATGACAAAAGCCTCTGTCTGACCAAGATAGGCGCCGGAGGAGCTTCCTGTGCCGACAGATGATACTCCGCACAACAGGCGAAGCAGTCATTCCTCTGGTGATGGATTCCTTGTCATGTTGGACAAGGGCATTGACGAGCACCCCGACCTCACAAATGTGAGGGCAACGGATTCTTCTTCGGAGATGCTGAAGAAGAATCACACCGTTCATTACGAGACGGTAGCACGGTCACTTCGGCGCTGCACCTCGCCACGAGGCGGCCGGAAACATGACCTGCACACATAATACACGAAGAAATTTCTTCGAACATACATGAGGTATTATCTGCATCCTCTTTATGACGGTTATAAACAGCAATAAGCCTCATAAAGTGGATCTTGGAAACTATTTCTATAGCACAAAGCGCAAACTCAGGATTCAAAACTTGAAGTTGCCATGAATCAACGAAAAACAAGCGTTGAAGCCAGCAGTCGCAAGGACTCACGGCAAAGCACATGTTTGGGATGAAAGAGCCCAAATGGCAAAGACGGGGTTTATATAGGCCCTGTGGAGACTCTTCGGTTGCTTAAAGATGAGTCAGCAAATTCAAAAAGAGGGTAAGTTCAATCACTTACGCCTTGAAAAGCGGTAACAATCAATTACCCTACTAAAGGCTACGACGATTCGGTTGCGTATCCTAATAAATGACGGATAGTCATGATTCGGATGGACTTCCCAACGGAAGCGTGCTTATCTGCCGAGAAATTAGCGCGAAAATCAAGCAAAGAATCAATTGCTGATGTCATAATTGGATATGCACAGAAATGTCCAATCAAATCCCGAAAGGGGCAAAACGGGCAAACTCATTGTTTGTTGTTAAAAAAGAAGGGGGAGAAACCCTAGCAACATTACATTAATGTTTCAAAATATTACATTAATGTCTCAACCATTTTCCTGTTTTCTTTTCAAAATTCGAAAAGTCAAAACAAATTTTTGACTAAGGAGTCCTGGGGCTCGAACTGCTCGATCAGCCTCTCCACCTGTTGCACTTCTTGCTTTAGTTGCTCGCACTTGGCATTCATTTCATGATACAGCTTCAAAGCTTCATCAACCTTTTGCTTCTGCTGCTCCACCTTCTGCATCTCAGCTGCGAGATTCTGGTGCCCGAGATTCAGAGTTACAGCTGCGCGAATCAGTGTAACTCTGTCCTTGAGGAATTTGAAACCAAGTCTGCCTTGGACTTTGAGCACGAGATTTTGGCACATGCCACACAGCAATTCGGCACTCTGGGCCGAAATGGTCGCAGGTGTAGCCGCGCACAGCTGCTCTAGTATCCAGATGGCTTCAGTAAGGAATAGCCTCCTGTCAAAAGGACTGATCTCCAGACACCTCACAAACGATCGGGGGTATCTGAGGCGCATTCGAACCACCCAGTCTACATCGGTTTGCTTCAAACCTGAGACATCAAAAACAAGTCATGATGTCAAAACTCGCAAGCAAATAATGCGACGTGCGAATGGTGAAATCTCTGCTTACCAGTGCCTTCCAGAATTTCATGAATAGAGGGAATGCGAGCCACCGGGTTGTTCGAAGACTGCCCTCGCTCCATGGCTCTCCTATCAGCTGCGAGCTCCAAACTCTCATAGTTGGGAGGAAGAGTGTAGGCCGCACCAGCTGCGACTACATTCCCAACCTGCGAGCCCCAAATACTCCACGCAGGAATAGGTGCTTCCGGTTCAGTCATCACCGGAGGCGAGGGGACAGCGGAAGTCGCTGGACGGACACCCCCAGATGCAAAAATATTAGCATCACTTGTCCTTTCTTCCTCATCGCCAGTACGGACACCTTCGTCCATCGGAACAGCATTGGCTTCGACATCATCGGAAAGTTCGATGACATCCTCGAGACGCTCACTCACGCGTCCAGCAGCTGCGACGGGCTTTTCGGTATGGGAGCTCGAAATTGGAACATGGGATGCAGAAGGCTGACTTCTCTGCTCCAGCTCGGGTTCCTCAGCATGACCTGCGGTACCGAATGCGATAATATGAGGTAACTTGTGTTATAAGTTATTTCACTATCTTTACTAAAGCTAAGAATAAGCACCTCCACGCGAAGGTGGGATTGAGGTATCCTCATCATACACTAGGGACGTGGAACCGTGCCCTATCAGTGTATCCTCACTAAGCAAATCTTTAAGAGAAGCGTGACCTGGGACGCGAGTAAACTAGTCATGATTTTGCCTCAAGTGACTAAAGCCTAGTATGCGCATATCACTCAAAATAATTACCTGAGGGTTCTCCGCATTTGCTTACCAACCAACGGCGAATGTCAGGCTTTGACACACCGTGCTTTAACGCACCCACAATTACATCTCTATAAGTAACTGCGAGATTGAAGATCTCACCTTTATCGCCACCTGCGATCTCTGCGAAGTCCGCTTGGACTTGCTCTAGCTCTGCTGTGTCCTCTCCAGGAACCTCATCTTCCTCCTCCACATGAGGAGCCACTTCTTCGGGAAGCTCGTCTTCCTCGCCAGCTGGACGCACTAAGTCGTCAACATGCAGCTCCTCGAGGCTCCGCTGTTTCACAAGCTCGAGTTCCTCTTCCTCTCGCTGCCTTCTTCTTTCAGCAGCCTCCGCGGCTGTCCTCCGGGACTCAGCAAGAACATCCTCGCTTATGGGATCATCTGAAACGCCAGATTGGGCATCTCTCTTTTGCCTCTTAGCCACGAGGCCACCAACGGCTTCATCATCATCATCTGCGAATACAAAATTGGTTCAAAGAAAAGAACTGCGCAGAAGTCATGATAAAGGGCAAGGAGATGCGACGGAAGTACCTCCTGATTCTTCCTCGCACATCACAACTGTTGCTTCTTCATCACTTGCCTGGGGCTCCTGTCTCTCTTCCTCCTCTTGGTTGAATGGAACGAAAGTCTCAACTGCGAGATCTTTTCGCACTTTGCTGGGCATACGACCCTTGCCTTTGTCCTTGATGGAAAGGGACCTCACTGGGGGAGAAGCTGGAGCGCTCCTAGGGGAAGAAATCGTAATCCCCTTTTGCCTAGGTCTCTTCGCTCTCGGCGCCGCAGTCGCTGGAGGGGACGGGTCATCTCTAGGAGGAGACGGAACTGGAGGGTTGTCTATCAGCGAGTCAGCAAAAGTGTTCATGACCCCGCGAACTTTTGTTTCGACCTCGGCATCCATCCTCCATGCTAGCCGATACGACTCCCCCCTCCTTCTGGTGGCAACAATGGTATCCACCAGCGGTTTGGAACGGTCACCAGCTGCGAACCTCCGCACATGACACTAGACAATACAGAACAAAAAGCATCAGTGCAAGCAAATCAAAGAGCTCAAAGCACACAAGGAAACTGCTTACCTCAGCAAACGCCTTGCTATATTTGATGACCTGCGTGTCACCCTTCTTGATTGCATCGACCTGCTCCTTCAGAATGAAATCGGGGCACAAATGATTCTCGCGGTCCAACAACGAGTAGCAACCGTACTCAGACTCGCTCAAACTGCAATTGGGGCGAAACGGAAAAGAGTTTTTCTTGATCAAGGGGGCCCTTCCTGGCTGCGCCGCCGCCTCCGTCTCCATCCTCGTCTGCTGGGCAATCCAGTATGCGATCCAGTTCTGGGAACAACCACCCTTGCGAGTTCCCGCAGGCTGCTCGAAGGGAAGATTGCTCATGAGGACCGTCTTGCACTCCTTTGTCAGCAAGCGCTTGTAGCACCCTCTGACGATAGACTGGGGCCAGATTGATGGGGCCACCGCATCGAAACCAAACTGAGGAGAGACCCGAGTGGGGTCAACATCCACTGTAAGCCTTTCATATCGTGGCGCGAGCTCACGAATGTGCTCTGCAAGTGCAGGAAGAGAACCTCGCAGACACCAGCAAAAGAACTCACGATAGCGCTCGTGGAAATGCGGCCCCTTTTCAAAGAGAAGGTCTTCTGACAAGACCATACCTTTAGAAGGGTATAGCTTTGGAAACCACCGCACATTCTCGACACGTGTGGCGTAGGGCCTGGCAGTGAACTCCCTTCGTTTGTCGCATATCAAGCTCCAAGTACACTTGGTGTTGCTTGCTCCAAACCATCTCGCAGCTCTCCCGCTGTTGAACGCCTCCGTCTCACCTGGGGGACACCACTTCTCAAGTGGGAGGGGAGTTGGAGCATAAGACGGCCAGCGCTCAAAAACCCACATTGTCAAAAAGCTGATATTGACAAAGGTCAGAACATCGAGACGGCCGCGCGATTCCCTCATCGCCAGAACCAGCTGGTCCAGCCTATAATACAACGTACCCAAGACCAAGGGTCCAAGTGCGACCCTCTGGCCAAGAGCGAGCCTCACCGCAAGTGGCAGCACATGGTAGAAGACCCCGTCATGGGGGTGACCATCAATCAGATACCTCGATAGCCAAGCACAAAGAAAGGCGCAAAGGGTCAGATGATAACCCTTGCCCTCTACGTAATTCTCGGCCTTCGGGTTTCCGCTCAAAAGCTTCTTAGTAATGCTGTTGCTCGCATAGTCTCGGAAGAAGTACTGCAACCACTTGTTCCAGGTATTCTTCGCAGATGTATCAACCAGCTGCCAATTCGGAAGAGGTTTCGTACTGGTCCACCGAGTGGAGATTTTCTTTACCTCTGCTAGGCACTCCTCCATCTGCGCGTACAAGGCCAATTCCGCAGGTGTTCTTAAGTGACTCAAGGGGTCCACCTCGCCCATGGGGGAAAGCTCATACAGCATTTGAACGTCCTCGAGCGTGGGGGCAGCCTCGAACTCAGCAAAGTGAAACGTGTGAGTCGCAGGCGAATAGCGGGACAGAAGGTCTAGAAGCATGGACTGATCCAACTTCACGGCAGCACCCTTCATAGCACGGACAGCAAAGAAAATGCCGGCTTTATCGAGAGTTTCGGCGTAATTACCCAACACGTGGTCAGTCCACTCATCCATATAGTCCAACTTCTGGACAAACGCCTGAGTAGAAATTGCAGTGTATGGGAAGTGCCCATTCTCGATTCCCAATCGAACCACATCCTCGGAGCCAACTAACTCGAGCAAGGCTGAGTTAACTGGGCGAGTCAGCGTTAACAACTGCTCAACGGGAACAGGATCAGGCATCCTCTTCGCCTTCACCCTCGCGTGGTAAAAATCCTTCCCACCCAGAAAGGGGGCTTTTCGCCACAGAGCCTGCGGAAGCTCCGGCATCTCTTCATCTTCCTTGACGGGTCTGGTTACTCTTGTTTTGGCCATTCCTGCGAAAGGGCAAAAAAAAAAAAGGGGGGAGAAATACCACACTTCAGTTTGAATTTTGGAATTCGAGATCTATGCAAACGAAAGCAGACAGTCCGGGGCCGATTCCAGAAATTGGGGATTTGCAAGACCCAATATTGTTGAAAGATTAAAAACGAAGCAGGTTTAAAGATCAAAGCCTCTTCACAAATTTCATGGATTTACAGATTCAACGCGATTCAAGGCAAACACTGGTAGTTTAAATCAAAAGTAAACGAGGCCAACCTTGTTTCCTTGAAGCTTGCTTGGATATGCACAATTGGAGAATACGATTTGCAGTCTTGAACTGATGATTGATTATTTGGATCTGCTCCCGAAGATCTCCGGGTACCATTCACTTTAAGAGAAAGAAGCAATGCTTTGCAATAATGGGATACAAGGTATTTATCCAGCAGAATGAAGGGTTGCGTCCCTTCAGTAGTCGAATCGCAACCGTCACCGTCGTGTCGCGCAATCACAGGACGGGCTGACGTCACGCCTAAAACCCTAAAGGTCAGACGGCACGACTCTAGGGGTTTTAGGTCATAATGACACGCACGGGGGCTGAACTTACCCGTATTTGAATTGGTGCGTGATGACGACGCGCATGTTGGTTTCCGCGCATGGAAGCCTATACAGCTACGAGCCTTCACGCGCAGAAAGGGGGCTAATGTAGATACTGCTTTATGACATGGCAGATCTAGGCCACGTGGCAACCATCCAGCACACCATATTGTGCTCCACACACACAGGATCACCAGCCGAGCTGATCCATGTGGGGGCTGCGAGACAGAGCCCTCGCATACCACTGCACGGGACTTGTAGGGACTTTGTGGTTTGGAGGCTAGAGTAAGCCCTGTCGCGTGCGAGCCAAGCCCGCGCGCGACCTTTAGTAACTGTTTTGAGAGATTTATGGCACGAGCTCCATAAACCCGGTCAATCCGGTCAAACCCGGTCAACCTCGTAACGGTTCCGGTACTCGCGCACCACGTGCTCTAACGGTTCCTATATACTCGGACGAACGTGCCGTTATGGTTAAGCTAATTAAGCCGCCATTAATGGGCGCATTAACCACACTACAACGGTCATGTTCTCCAGTATATATATATCGTTAACCTTTCCATACAAAGGAGGACACACTGCCATACGCGGAAGCTCTGCCAAACCTCTGTCTCTCTCTCAGACATTGCTACTGACTTGCTCTCTCCCTACACACACCCCTATTCTTCCTGTGCGATCCCTGATCCACTACGTACGGTGTACACGGAGGTCTCCCCGCCGGAATCTCTTGTGCACAACTGTCTTCTCCAGAATTCCTTTTATCTCTCGGTTAGAAACTTCTGCTTGCCCATTCGACTGCGGATGATAAGCCAGTGATATCTTATGTGTCTTTACCCCATATTTGCTCAAGACATTGGCAAAGACTTTATTCACGAAATGCGATCCTTCATCACTGATTATGGCTCTGGGAGTTCCAAACCGTGTAAAAATGCTCTTCCGCACGAATCTCTCTGCAGTAGCTCCATCGTTTTTGGGGCAAGCCATTGCCTCCACCCACTTGGTCACATAATCCACAGCTAACAGTATATAAAGATTGCCAAGTGAAGACGGGAATGGTCCCATGAAATCAATGCCCCAGACATCGAAAGGCTCTACTTCCAACACGAAATTTTGAGGCATCTCGTTTCGGTTGGAGATATTGCCGGTTCTCTGACATCGATCACATTGCTGTACAAATAGATGAGCATCTTTATGTAGAGAAGGCCAGTAATATCCACTTTGCAATACCTTTGCCACAGTACGTGTTTTGCCAAAATGTCCTCCGCAATTCAATTCGTGGCAGTGTCTGAGAATGTCCAAAGTGTCCGGCTCAGCTACGCATCTTATTAACACATTGTCAGCTCCCAACCTAAACAAATAAGGGTCATCCCAGAAATAGTGTCGTGCATCTGCGAAAAATTTCTTTTTCTGATGAAAAGACATGTCTTTCGGGACAATTTTGAGCGCCTTGAAATTTGCCAAATCCGCAAACCAAGGCACAGCTGCTACCACTACCATAAGTTGTTCATCTGGAAAATCTTCTCTGATCGGCACATCTTCTTGTTTTTCGTTATCCAGTCGTGACAAATGGTCTGCAACAACGTTCTCTACACCCTTTTTGTCCTTTATCACTATGTCAAACTCTTGCATTAACAACACCCATCGGATCAATCTAGGCTTCGCATCCTTCTTTGCAAGAAGATATTTGAGGGCTGCATGGTCCGTGAAAATAGTCACCTGAGAACCCACAAGGTATGGACGAAACTTGTCCAATGCGAAGATAATAGCCAACATCTCTTTCTCCGTGGTGGCATAATTAACCTGTGCAGTATTAAGAGTACGACTAGCATAGTAAATTACATGAGCTACCTTGTCTTTCCGCTGTCCCAGCACTGCTCCCACCGCGTAATCGCTGGCATCACACATAAGTTCAAACGGTAGGGTCCAGTCTGGAGTGGCTATAATGGGAGAACTAATCAGCTTTTTCTTGAGCAAATCAAAAGCTGTCTTGCAGTCTTCATTGAAATCAAACACGGCATCTTTCTCAAGCAAACCAGATAAAGGCTTTGTGATTTTCGAAAAGTCCTTAATGAAGCGCCGATAGAAACCTGCATGTCCCAAGAAACTCCGTACCCCTTTGACAGACGTAGGGTAAGGAAGCTTCTCAATCACCTCGATCTTCGCCCGGTCTACCTCTAAACCTTTACTGGAAATCTTGTGCCCCAATACTATTCCCTCGGTCACCATGAAATGGCACTTCTCCCAGTTGAGCACTAGGTTGGTGTCAATACATCTGTCCAGTACCCGAGCTAGCTGCTGGAGACAGTCGTCGAACCCATCACCATAAAGCGAAAAATCATCCATGAAGACTTCAAAATTCTGCTCCATCATGTCTGAGAAGATAGACATCATACACCTCTGAAACGTAGCTGGGGCATTGCATAGCCCGAAGGGCATGCGTCTGAATGCAAAATTCCCATATGGACAAGTAAATGTCGTCTTCTCCTGGTCAGCTGGCTCAATGGCTATCTGGTTGTACCCGGAGTACCCATCCAGAAAGCAATAATGAGAATGATGCGCCAGCCTATCAAGCATCTGATCAACAAATGGGAGGGGGAAGTGATCCTTCAATGTGGCATCATTGAGTTTGCGGTAATCCATGCAAACTCTCCACCCAGTAACGGTACGGGTAGCTATTTGATCACCTTTCTCCCCTTCCACCACAGTAATACCACCCTTCTTAGGGACACACTGCACCGGGCTAGTCCATGTGCTGTCGGAAATCGGGTAGATGATGCCTGCTTCCAACCACTTAAGCACCTCTTTCTTCACCACCTCCTGCATGTGAGGGTTGAGGCGGCGCTGAAATTGAACTACCGGCTTCTTGTCTTCCATGAGCCTGATCTTATGCTGGCAAACTGTGGGGCTGATCCCCTTAATATCTGCTATGGTCCATCCCATAGCTGCTTTCCTCTTCTGTAGTACCATGAGAAGCTGCTCCTCCTGTTCCCTGTCCAAACATGCAGATACAATCACAGGTAAAGTATCATTAGATCCCAAGTATAAATATTTCAAATGAACAGGTAAAGGCTTTAATTCTAAAACAGGAGCAGTAATAAGAGAAGGAGTAAGAATCTTCCTGCTTCCCTCATTAAAGAGGGGTAATGGTGGGCGCCAATGAACATTTAAAGCTTGCTCTTTCTCGCTGGAATCAAATAGAGCAAGCTCCTCATATAGTTGCTCCAACAAAATATCGTCATCCTCGTCCAGCGTATATGCCTCCACCCAAAGCACTGCTCGCTCACTGCGTATGCGGGAAATCTCATAGCCTCAAATACATTGAAGGCCACCTTCTCATCGTTGATCTGCATAGTCAGCTCCCCATTGGCCACATCAATTATAGTTCTCCCAGTGGCCAGGAATGGACGGCCCAAAATAAGAGGAACATCATCGTCGGCCTCCATGTCTAAGATCACAAAATCCGCTGGGAAGATGAGTCCTTCAACTCTCACTAATACATCCTCTAAAACACCCCTGGGGCGTTTTATTGTGCGATCAGCCATCTGCAAGCACATCCTGGTAGGCTTAGGATCTCCCACACCAAGTTGCTCAAAAACCGATGTGGGCATCAAATTAATACTTGCACCAAGGTCACATAATGCCCTCCCATGAAATGCGTCTCCCAATGTAACAGGAATGATGAAACCGCCCGGATCTTTCATCTTCTTTGGTAGCGCCTTTTGCACAACTGCGCTACACTCCTCATTCAGAGTTACGGTTTCAAAGTCATCCATGCGCCTCCGATTAGAAAGGAGGTCCTTGAGAAATTTGGCATATTTAGGCATTTGTGAGATGGCCTCTGCAAAAGGTATATTAATGTGCAGTTTCCCGAAGATATCCACAAACTTCTTGAAATGCTTGGCATCCTCTTGGCTCTTCAATCTTTGCGGGTATGGCACTCGCACACTGTATTCCTCCCTAGGCTTCTGTTTCTCATCCGACTTCCTCACCGTTTCCTTTGATTGGGGATTCATGGTAGGCACGGGAATCTCTTCATCCAATGCTTTCTCAGTGGCCTTAGTCGCCTCAGCTCGCGCGTGGCTAGGATATGGGGGGTCCTCAGTAGTGATGCCACTGCGAGTTGTGATGGCATTTAGCTGCTCATTAGGAGTGATGGTATTTGCTGGAAGCATACCTGGTGGAAGCTTGATATTTTGATTGGCGATCTGCCCAATCTGAGTCTCGTGGCTTTTCATTGTGGCTTGTATTGAGACTATCGTGCTCTCCATCCTGTCTTGATTAGCTAGGAGCTTTCTCAATAGAGCATTCGTCTCTTGCTCTTCTTTTTGTGGAGCCTGCTGTTGTGGAACTTGCCTTTGCGCTTGATATGGAATATTGGGTCTCTGTCCGGGTGCATATAATCCACTGTTTGGATTGGCATAGCTGAAGTTGGGATGATTACGATTGTTGGGATGATAGGTGTTAGGCCATTGCTGCTGTCGCATAAAATTCACATCTTCCACACTATTATCATATCCCTGGCTTTCGTCTGCTAGTAATTCACCCATGGGCTTCTGTGTTGGAGGGTGCATACCGTGAAATGCTGAAGTCATGGATTCCAGCTTTTGTTCCATCGATTCAATCTTGTTGACTAAGGATGTATCCCCCGGTTTGGAGTACCTACGCGTTTCAGATCGTGTAGTCTCTCTCTTTGACGCGTTGTTCAGCAGATCTTGAGCTCGCTGTGCTCCAAGTCCCATAAAATTACCTCCAGCTAGCATATCTAACTGGTCAGCTGTCTCCTTGTCTAATGCAGTGTAGAAATAATGGAAGAGCTTGTGCCATGGCTCTCCATGATTCAGACATCTACGGAGAATTTGGCTGAACTTCCTCCACGCATCTCCCAACGAGCTGTCTTCATCCTGAGTGAATTTCGCAATCTCCGCCATCTGCTGAGCGACTCTGGATGGTGGCAAATACTTCCTCAGAAACTCATGACAACAGTCTGCCCATGTCACTATGCTACCAGCTGGCAGCTCAATAAGCCACTTCTTGGCTTTTCCAGATAAGGAGAAGGGAAATAGTAATAGCTTAACTGTTTCATCTGGAACTCTTTGGTCGTGCAGGGTTGATGTGATTTGCTCAAATACCAGCAGATGGTGATTGGGATCATCTCCTGGAGCTCCGTTGAATGCGCACTCATCACGAACCATATTGATCATATGTTGGCGCAACTCGAAGTGTTGGGCATTGATCTGAGGCCTGACAATGGTAGGCTGATAACATGCTGGAGTAGTCCTGAAATAATCCACCATAGGGCGTTCTTCAACCTCAGCATTGTTCTGCCTGTTGTTTTCCCCATTATTCCCATTGTTGTTCCCACCGATGTTCGCCACTTGTGCCCCCACACCATGACGTGGTTGTGGATTTGGGGGAGCCAAACGATCCATCCTTGCCTGCATCTCAGCCATTTGAGCTCTCACCTCCTCAGCTTCCGCGGCTCTGTTTGCAGCCTCCTCTACAGCTGCAGCTCTAGCTGCTTCCGCATCTTGCATACCTTTGCGGATTCTCTCAAACTCAGCTCTCGTCTCTTCATCCATAACTACTGAGCTTGAATTCCTCTTGTCTCTACGCTGTGCTTTTAATAAGGATTCCGGGTCTTCAAACGTTGGATACAAAGGCTCGTCTCGAGAACGGGTCATGCACCGTGTAAATCAACCTGAAATCACGAAATACGCAAAACGTAGGTGAGTAACGGATATAAACAATAAATTAAAATCCCTAAGGCTAGGAATTATAACTAATTTAGCCGAAGTCCCCGGCAACGGCGCCAAAAACTTGACACGCTCCAACTGCAAGTGCACAGCTGTCGTGTGTAGTAATAAACCGGAAATCCGGGTTGTCGAACCCAAGGGACTTTGTTTAAATTAATTACTATTCTAAACCTTATGCGGGCAAGTCGCAAGTTGTGTTTTTATCTAATTCTAAGAAATTAAACGCAAAGTTCTCAATTAACCAAGTGAAATAGTTCACGATTAATAAAGAATGAATTTTGGGTTTTTATCAAATAAGAGAAAAGTACCGGGAATTCTCCAGGTTCACTAGGTTGATCTAAATTTATATTTTGATTTGTAAAACAACCACGTGTTATTCACTATTAATCAAGCTATATTAAACTTACCGAGTTACCAAGCAAGTTCACTATACTTTAAATAAACTAAACCGAGTTACCAAGTCTAATTTAGCTTCAAGTATGCATTAAAACCATGTTTCTACTTTAACGATCCTAGTTAACGATGCCGAGTTACCAAACATTGATACGACTAGGTGGACTATTCAATTTACCGACTAATTCTCACGGAGTTACCGCGTGAAAACTAATTGAATTTATCTCTACGTTAGCTACTCGCAAAGATAATATAATAAAGAACGTAAATAATCCATAATAGTGAATAAACATGTGAGATTAAGCTAGAGCATGCATTACAATCATCAAAACATCAACTTTAGATCAAACCCTAGCTACGCCAAACGAGAATTCCCAGCAAAAAGTGCTTAGCTACTCATATTCATCATCAAAACGACAATTCTAATGAGTTTAAACATAAAAATCAAGAAAAGACGAGAGTTTAGAATCCAAACGAATGATCCAAAGCTCCTAAGCTCTCCCAAAGGCTTCTTGATCTCCAAAAGATGTCTCTAATGTCAAAAACTACTGAAAAAGTCGACCTAAAAGGCTTAAATACGTTCCCATAATCATATTACAAAGTTTGCATAAACTACGAAAAAGCCCCAAAAAATCTGCACATTCCAGCGATCTCTTCGCACGAAGACAGTTGTCTTCGCACGAAGAGTCTTCGTACGAAGACTTCTGCCCTTCGTGCGAAGGTCTTCTCACAGAGATACTGAGAGCATGTATAAGAAGAGAATTTGGCCGAGCTGGATTTTGGCTAAGTGTTTTGTCTTCGCACGAAGACAAATGTCTTCGCACGAAGACTTCTGTTCCAGCCCTCTTTCTTTGACTTTCCTCTTCCTTTCTTTGACTTTCCTCTTCCTTCCTTCTTCCATTGACTTTCCTTCGATTTCCTTTGACTTTCTCCTTCCTTTTGACTTGCCTTTGAGTTCCTTGTTTCCGAAGTTCGCTTCCATATCCCACACGATCCTCCAAGCCCTGTTTTCCTGCGAATCACAACACGAAAACACAACTCGCGATCATATCACAATAAAAGCTCAAAAATCTAAAGAAACGCCCGGATTTAACAAGTAATGCATATGAACTCACATTATCACATTTACGCTCAATTTACTCAAAAGACGACGAATTCTCCATTATAAGCACGCAAAACGTAGAAATAAAAGGCATAAAATAACTCCGAAAACGGAGTTATCAATGATTGGTGATTATAGACCAATAGCCTTATGCACTTTTATATACAAAGTTATTGCCAAATTGTTGGCAAACAGATTGAAGGAAGTGCTTCCTAAATTGATTTCTGAAGAGCAGTCTGCTTTTGTGCAAGGGAGGGCCATACAAGACAATATCTTTATAGCACATGAAGTACTGCATGTGATTAAGAACAAGAAGAGTGGGAAGGAAGGAATGTTAGCTCTTAAGCTTGATCTTCAAAAAGCTTATGATAAAGTTGAATGGAGTTTTTTAAAAGAAGTATTGTTGGGGCTGGGTTTTGAAGATAAATTTGTTAATCTAGTGATGCAATGTGTTAGTACTTCTTCCTTGTGTGTTAAAATTAATGGGGAGCAGGGAGCTTACTTTAGTCCAAAGAGGGGTATAAGACAAGGAGACCCCATGTCTCCTTATCTGTTTGTCCTTATTATGGAAATTCTCTCCAGAAATTTGAAAGAAGCTGCAAGGTCTGGTTTGCTCAAGGGTATTAAAGTTGCTAGAGGAGTTGCAGCTATAAATCATCTGCTCTTTGCTGATGATGCTATAATTTTCTTAAAAGCAGAGACAAGGGAGGTATCTCATTTCTTTAAGGAGCTCAAAGATTTCTGCCAAAATTCAGGAATGGAGATTAACTTACATAAGTCAGGTATGTTTTTATCTCCAAATATTCAGTCTTCCACAGTTGAAGAAATCAAAGCTCAGTGTGCCATTCCTCTTATTGATTTAAATACTAAGTACTTGGGTATTCCTGCCTTTTGGGGAAAGTCAAAAACTCAATGTTTTAACTACATTATTGAGAGAGTGGAAAGCATTTTACAAGGTTGGAAGCTGAGCTATCTTTCTTATGCTGGAAGAGAAATTATTTTAAAAGCAGTAGCAATGGCTATGCCTAGTTTTGCTATGAGTTGTGTTCAAATGACAAAGTCCTTCTGCTCAAGATTGGTGAAGCTCATGAGAAATTTTTGGTGGGGTGGTAAACCTCTTGTTAAAAAGCTTTGTTGGGTTGCTTGAAATGAGCTTTCTACTGCCAAAGAGGAAGGGGGTTTAGCTTTTAGAGATCTTAAGGCTTTTAATGTAGCTATGCTTGCTAAAAGTGTTTGGAGATTTATGCAAAATCCTGATTCATTATGTGCAAGGATTTTGAAGGCTAAGTATTTTCCTAATTCATCTATTTTGAGAGCCAAGTTGGGCTCTAACCCCTCATGGACTTGGAGAAGCTTAAAAGCAGGTCTTGATGTGATAAATTGTGGGAGTTGCTGGCAGGTTGGAAATGGCAGGAACATCTCTGTCTTTGAAGATAATTGGGTGCCAAATTTGGATGGGTGTAAAATTCAGAAATCTAATCTAAATGGGGATCTGGACAAGGTAAGTGATTTGATTAATATGTCTACAAAAAGTTGGAAGATGAACTTGATATGCAATTGCTTTTCTGTTAAAGAAAGGAATGCCATTTTGGCTATTAATATTCCATGGTTTGAGTGTGAGGATCAAGTCAAATGGGCACATACCTCTATTGGGGAATATACAGTTAAGTCAGGAACAAAGATTGCGAAACAATTATTTGCTAGAGCAGCTTGCCAAAAGAGAATGGGATTTGCTGAATATTCCTCTTCAAAAGCCTCTTCTTCTATTAGATGTCCAAAAGAATATTGGAGGAGAGTTTGGTCTCTTCAGGTTCCCCCAAAAATCAAATTTTTCTGGTGGAGAGTAAGTAATGGTGCTCTTGCAACTCAATGCAACTTGCAAAAGAGGGGGTGTGGTTTGACTAAGTTGTGCCAAATTTGTTTTGAGGATTCAGAAAATGAATGTCATCTCTTTTTGGGGTGTCCTTGGACTAGACCCATTTGGCTGCATGTTGGAATTGCTATTAATAAGGAGGTGATTGATTCAGCAAATTTGCTGCAATGGCAGCTGTGTATGTGGGAGATGGATACAACTCTGCCTCACTCTGTTGGATTTCTGGAAAAAGTGGTTCTGACTTGCTGGTTAATTTGGAAAGCAAGGAATGAATGCATTTTTAGACAGCAAAAAGTTTGTCCTAGAAGAGTGGTGCTAACAGTGGATCATTTAATGGGAGTCTACAGGGAAGATAAAGATAAGAAGGTGAAGAATTCAGCTAGCTCAGAGTCTGGGGAGAAGACAGGTCCAAAACACTGGATAAAGCCATCTCCAGGTGTTCTTAAATGTAATTTTGATGCAAAATGGAACTCTGCCACTCTTGTGATGTTTGCTAGTTGGATAGTAAGAGATGAATGGGGCAAGGTGATAGACAGTGGATGGAGGCAGGATCTAGCTGCTTCTAGCTCTTGTGCTGAAGCCATTGCATTAAGAGAAGCTGTTTGGCAAAATTCTTCAAAGTGGCAGAGTATGATATTTGAAGGAGATAATCTGCAAGTGATAGATGTGTGGAATGGCAAGATTACAGGGGATTGGAAAGTTCAGAAAGTACTTAATGATGTTAAAAAATTGTCAGGATCTGAAGTTGTTAAGGTAGTGTGGGTTAGGAGAGATTTTAATAGTGCTGCAGATGTGTTAGCTAATTTAGTTTCAAATTCGAATGGGGAGGATGTTCCCTGGCTCCTTCACCCAGATCTTGTAAGGGTGTTGGAGTTGGACCAATGTAATCCTTGTTGAGTTGTTTTTAATAGATTCTGGCTGGAAAAAAAAAATGACCCAACCAACTCTTTGGGGGTTACATGAAGCATAAGTAATAAAATAAAGATTGGGCTACTGGGCTTTTCTGTGATGGGTTTGGGCTTAGAATTGTCCTCTAAATACTTGCCCTAGCCCAGTCTCACAAAACGAAAAGGGTTTTAATCGTCAATCGTCCAGTGGCTTCCGCCGTTAATCATGTCTCCTGCATTTCTGTTCACCAGATTGCTCCGAAACAAGAATAGTTCAGTCTTTTCAGCCACAAACCCAGCAATTTCGCTTCACAAAAGCTGTCATTTCCTCAGGCGCATTTCATCGAACACCACATCTGCAGCTTCTGCTGAACTCTCCAGCCAATCTTCCCCCGTGGAGTCTGCTGAATCTTCTTCCAAAAGGTTAGTGAGTACTAGTAGTAGAAGAAAGGAATTGAACCGCGACTTCACAATGTGTTACCTTGTTGAATCATGCGGGTTATCACCCAAAGATGCTCTATCAGCATCTGAGAAAATATCACACTTTGCTACTCCAGAAAGACCTGACTCGGTCCTAGATCTACTGAGAAGCCATGGTTTCAATTCGACCCAGGTTACCAAAATCGTGAGGCAACGTCCTCAGCTGATCACTCTGAATGCGGAGATCATTTTGCCAAAATTGCAGTTTCTTTATTCTATTGGTCTTTCCAAAAAAGACATAGTGCCACGTATTTGTTATCACCCAGAACTGCTAAGAAGAAGCTTAAAAAACCACATTGAACCATTGTGCAAGTGGATCAAGAGCCTTGTGCAATCCGATGAAAGAGTTTGCACTGCCATCAAGCATTCGCCGTGGCTCATCACGTGTAACCATGAAAGCACTCTAGTACCGAATGTAGCTTTGCTACAGAAACTTGGCATGACGGATCCTAATATTGTACTCTTATTGACTCACTTCCCATGTGTTCTATCGCAGAATCATAAGGACTTCTGTGCAGGTGTAATCAAGGTCAAGGAAATGGGATTCGACCCTTCGAAAGCAAGTTTTGTGATGGCAGTGAAATGCATCTCAGGGAAGGGCATGAAACAGATATGGGATCGATGCTACAAAATATACTCTACGAAATGGGGTTGGTCCGAGGAGGATATACTCTCAGCTTTCAAGAAGCAACCACATTGCATGACATTGTCAGAAAACAAGTTGAATTCCGGAATGGATTTTTTAGTGAACGCCATGGGATGGCCGTCCAAAAGCATCGCACGTTGGCCTGGTGTTCTCATATTGAGCTTGGAAAAGAGGATAATCCCTAGGTGTTCTGTCATTCGTGTTTTGTGGGCAAAGGGCTTGTTAAGCAAAGATTTAACCCCAGGTACAGTATTAGTGCCGTTGGAGAAAGATTTCTTGAAGAGGTTTGTGACCAAATATGAGGATCAAGTGCCTCAACTATTAAGCATTTACAAGGGAGAGATGGATGCTCTTGACTTGCAATGAAAAGAATGTTGGGGGGGGGGGGGGGGGGAGGAAGCTGGTAGTTTCGAGTATTGCAATTCTCTGTATTTCCGACATGTATCTGAGAGTCTTTATTCCTAGATGTTCTGTTGTTCGTATTTTGTAGACAAAGGGCTTGTTAAGCAAAGATTTGAGCCCAATTACAACAAATATTGAAGCCGTATGAGAAAATTGCCTTGAAGACATATGCAGTAAAGTTTCTCCTCCCTCTCTTTTACAAGTTTTCATTTCTTTTCCTAGAAGTTCTTAGTTTTAGTGTATTGCAACAGCACATTCTATTTTAACACTGGCGCTTTGATGAGAATTCGGAATTCAGAATACGATATAAGTTTTTGTGTACATGCCTAGGTGCAAAGAAAATGATGGGGGAACTTGGATCATGAAGCGTGACAATGATTTTCATAATGAGGTCTGCCTCATTACAATGGTATCAATTTGACCAAATTGATACCATTTTGACCCTATTTAACCTTATAAAGATGAAGTGAGTAATTGAGTCATAGATGGCTTTGAAACTAAAAATGACAGCAAAAAATAGCCTGTGAAGCTCAAACCGGTCTCGTTCGTGCTGTCACCTAAAACAGAAACTGTTAAAGTAGTCTAAGGCTTACCTGATGGGAGGAGGCAAAGCCTGTCGTAAATGCAAAAAGAAGGTGCAATGACCACCACCTGAGCTTGGTACTCATGAAAGTTGATATCCATTCCATTGACAAAGAGCCAAACCATCAATCTCCATGCGGATCACCAACTCTTCACCGCCGACATTCCCTGATAAACGAACAATTGCAAAAACGTTGTCACAAAATATATCTCATAAGTAACACACTGAATATTGACCTCTTTAGTTCCACTAACTAAACTATGTGCTCTGTCACAAAATCGTCTCAGTATCATTCCTTTTTCCTTTGTTGATAGAAAAATGAAAGACTCTATTTTCCTGATCTCAACAACCCAATAACAGACATGAGTGATTTGCTTATTCGCTCGGGAACCAATACCTCATGGATTAAGCTCCAGAGAAAGGTTCTTCTTTTCTTTTCTTTTCTTTTTTTCTTTCTTTTCTGCTCTGTTCCAGTGTATACTAAATTTCCCAATTCATGTACCACAACATAAAAACACAATGACACCTTGGAGAATCAACATGTGAAAACAGAAAGACCTGAGATGGTTTCCGTATTTGGTTACTGCTGCAGTTTGGTTACAGAGACAATTCAACAAACAGCTTGTGAGCAAGAAAGAAATAGGCTTGTATGCTTATGCAATTAAAAAATAAAGGCAAAAGTAAAAATTGCTGACCCCTAAACTATGCGATGATAAACAAAATGGTAGCCAAACTATCATCTCAGTCAATTTACATCTTGGTACTTTCACCCTCTTTGGACCAGTTTTGTGGCGACGGGAAGTGCATCTCTCCACCCTCTCCATTTTGGAAGTATCACGCTTTAGGTAATTTTTATAGGCCAATGATATAAGGATCATTTGAGGTAATTTTTTAGGTAATTTAATTGTCCGTAAAGCTTTTAGCCATTTGGATCATTCGAGGAGTCTTTCGCCACTATGAAGTTTTTTTTTTTTTTTTTTAATTATTCCACTTGCTAATAAATCTCTTCCCGCTATTATACCTCTGAAACCGAACAAAATTGCATTTTTTATTTGAATCTCTGTAATACTTTGCTTTATAAATTCTGCTAATCAGACTGTATCCGATGATCTCGTGATTTACCGGGCTTGCTTTGTCAAAAAGCCATGTTGAACCCATGTAGATCACGAAAATGTAGGCCCCTATCTTCTTTGTTGTCCTTCAATTTCTCCCAGCTGATCCAATATAGACTATGCTTACCTTCGTTTTTTCCCCCACCAGAAGTTGATTAACTTTTTTATTTGCTGACAAATACTTTTTGGAACAAGAAAACAACCCATTGCATAATTTTGTATAGCTTTTAGTCTGTGCAATAACATTGAAGAGAATTTATTTACTTGTTGTCGAGAGAGTCTCTTACTTCCATAGTTCCATTAGCTTGTTTTGCAAAAAGGGGAGGAACTTCATGGATAAAAACGAGCTGATACAAAGACTGACCGAAACAAGGAAGCAAAGAAACACTAGAAGCAAACCAACTAACCTACGATGTCTGCTAAGAAGCAAAGCAGGAGCGCAAACACATTAACAGGGCACTCCCGAGACCCAAATCCTACTAAAACTAGGAAACTACACAAAAAGGAGCATTGTTTGAAGAGCAAGAGAAATTCACTACCTTCTATGTGCATTCCATCCCTAGAGATTTGAAACTGCTCTGCAACTCAGAGGAGCCTCAAGGAATAGGTTAGGTAGAATGATAGTGATACGGGTCAACCGTATCAGACGGGTCACTCGTATTATTATCGCAAGTTAGTATTGTTTATTTCTATAATTAATTATTATTATTTGTTAGTCTTTATTTAATTACCTTAATTAGTTGTTTATTTAATTAGTGGTAGACCAGGCTTGGCCCGCAAGAGTCTAGGGTTAGGTTTAGTTGTCTATTTAGACGATTATTGTCTTCAGTTATTGGCATGGAACAAGAATTGTGTTTTGATTTATTTCAGTTATTCAGTTTATTTTTCGTAAAGCATTTTTAGTTTACACTGTAGCGTGGCTTCGCCAACGATACTGGTCGTATCAGATAGTTTTGATGGAAATGTTTAGGCTGGTAGTGTTGGCTTTATTTCTTTCCTTTTTTTTTGAGAAATTGGATCTTTCATTAACTAACTCGTTGAAGTTACAGAACCTGCTTCCTTATGAATACAATCTCTAATCCATGAAGGAATTTCAGTACTATCAAATTGCACAGTTCTATTGTCTTCCTTTGCATGTTGAGCTAAGCCATGAGCTACATTGTTCTTTAATCTTGTACCAAAGCATACTTCAAGTCTGAGAAAGTCTCTGCCCAGGAGCACTATTTCTTCAATAATCGCTCCCGTCTCTGTAAGGTCTTCTATCCCTTCGCCGACCAAAGCTTGCTGAATTTGATCTGTGAGTATCTTTGCATCTCCTTCAAGAATCAGAGAATAATTGTTTATTGTCCTTCCCAACCGAAGAGCTTCAAGCGCAGCTAAAGCCTCCACATGTTTCGCCGACGTACCATTCTTGATCGGAACTGCAGTGCCTAGCAGAACCCTTCCATGCTCGTCTCGGAGGATAACCCCTACACCAGCTCGTCTTGTTGTCTTACACCACGCTCCGTCGAAATTTGCTTTGATCCATCCTTGCTTTGGCTTACCCCACATTTTAGAGGAGCTTTGAACTGATCTTTCTCTGATAATCGGTGGTACCGTAAGGTTGGAGAATTCCTCCATCAAGAGTTGTATCTCTCTGCATATCTGCTCTGCTGAGTAGCTTCTATTTCGGAAAATAGCACTGTTCCTAGCACGCCAAAGCCACCAGACTGTCGTGGCAAAAGCGACAAGAACACTTCCATTTGCTATCTCAACCCTGTAGCTTGCCCATACCTCAAAATGACCAGGGGGTTGCGAGAGAAATAACCCCTCTGCTATCCTCTTCCAAACTTGGTTTGCAACTGAACATAAACTTAACACGTGAGAGGTAGACTCCCCAAGTTCACCGCATGCATAGCAGAAGTTTGGTACATTTATTTTTCGTTTTCTCAGGTTCTCAACAGTGGGGATACCATTCTGCATACACCTCCATAGATGATGTTGAATCTTACCCGGCACCTTGATCTTCCATATCTTCTCCATTGCCTTATGATCCGGAGTAGAAGAACCCTCAACTGTGGCACTGTTCTTGAGTCTCAAAGCTTGCTGGTAGCCTGTTTTAACTGTGTAGTGGCCCATCTCTGAGTAATGCCAGAGAAGCTTGTCCGTCTGTTCATGTAGAGGTAATTGGATTCTGCTGATTTCCTTTGCATCTACCGGCGCAAACTCAGCCGCCAGAAGGGATGTGTTCCAATTCCTGTTCGATGTAATAAGTTCGGCAACCTTCATATTTTCATTAGCTGGAGGCACATACAGTTTTAAGGACGGTTCCCGTGGGATCCAGTTATCCGAGACTCTGATTTGTTTGCCGTCTCCCACTCTCCACCTTAAAACTGATTGCAAAAGCTTCCTGCCAATTATAATACTTCTTCATGCAAACGAAGGGTTAGAGCCAAGCTCAGCTTGCAAGAAGTCCTTCTGTCTAAAGTATTTTGCTTTTAATACCCTACTGAGAAGAGAGTTAGGGTACCTCAAAATTCTCCAACTTTGTTTGGCTAGGAGCGCGTCGTTGAACAGTTTGAGATCTTTAAAGGCCAGACCACCATACCTTTTTTCCTTTTGAATCTTCTCCCAACTAATCCAGCTTATACCCCTCTACTTTTCAGCTTTACTCCACCAAAACTGGCGTATAAGTTGCTCCATCCGATCACAAATCCCATCCGGAAGTTTAAAACATGACATCGCGTAAGTAGGAAGAGCTTGTGCTATAGAACGAATAAGAACCTCCTTTCCTCCCGCCGAAAGAGTACGCTCCTTCCAACCTTTTAGCTTTGAGATGAGTCTTTCAATAAGATTGGCGAACGTGATGGCCTTCTTTTTCCCCATCGTCGTCGGGAGCCCTAAGTATTTGTCATACTTTTCAACTTCTCCAACTCCGCAAAGTTGCATTACTGCATGTTTGTCAGCCTCGGGTGTATTACTAGAGAAAACAATCGCTGACTTGTCGAGATTTAGTTGCTGCCCCGAAGCACGACCATACAGATTTATAATATCCATGAGCTTTTTCAACGTCTTCCGGATTGGCCTGTGTAAAAAACAAACTATCGTCAGCGAAAAAGAGATGAGAGACAACTGGACCTCCCCTCGAAGCTGTAACCCCGTTTAATTCCACATCGTCAACTGCACCAGTAATAGTTCGAGATAGTAATTCACTACAAAGAATAAAGAGATAAGGGGAGAGTGGGCACCCCTGTCTCAGTCCTCTCTCCGGAGTAACCTGCCCCATCACAGAACCGTTCCGGACAAAACTATACTTCACCGTGGAGATGCAATCCATGACTGTGGTGACAAACCTTGGCCCGAACCCCATATGACCCATAGCTTCCTTGAGAAAGTTCCACTCAACTCTGTCGTATGCCTTGCTCATATCCACTTTAAGAGCTAAACAACCTTCCTTCCCTTTCTTGCGCGTCTTCAAAGAATGAATTACTTCAAAGGCTGTTAAAATATTGTCATAGATGAGTCTACCCGGTACGAAAGCACTCTGATTCTCTGCAATCAAATACTGAAGGACTTTCTTGAGCCGTTAGCTAGGGCCTTCGAAACAATTTTATAAATAACATTGCAGACACTAATAGGACGAAAATCACTAGCCTTCCTAGGTTGCTTTAATTTAGGAATTCAAGCAATAAGAGTGGAATTAAATTCTTCAATGCTCTGACCTTCATTGAGAATAGATAAGCAAACCTTAGTGACCTCCTGACCCACGATCTCCCAATGTTTCTGATAGAATCCAGCTGTAAATCCGTCAATGCCTGGCGATTTTTCAGGCCCCATTTAGAGCAAGACTGAATGAACATCTTCAGCCGTGCAGTCACTTTCTATCCAATTTCGATTTGAAGGCGTAATGATTTTCGCTGAAAAATGAAGTAACGGACTGATCTCTTCCATAGTTGGCGACGTAGACTTGAAGATCGAGGAAAAATAATCCTCGAAGCTACGAATAATCTCCTTGTCCTCTGAGACCCATTCACCAACATTGTTTTCAATCCCATCTATCGTATTTCGGGCCCTTCTGACAGTAGCTTTCTGATGAAAAAACCGAGTGTTTCTGTCACCATATTTCAACCAATCCACTCTTGCCCGTTGCTGCCACATCATTTCTTCTCTGGCCATTATTTCGTTAAGCTCTTTGGTACGAAGTCTGACTTCCTCTAGACACTCACTGGTTTGTCGTTGACCCTCCAGATTTTCAAGCCGAGCAAGGATCTCCTCTTTCTTTTGACCTACGCTGCCAAACTCTGTGCGGGACCATCCAGTTAAGCGGGCAGCGAGGTTTTTGAGACGAAGTTTCAGGTGCTGATCACCCGAAGCAGCCCACTGGTCAGCCACGATTTCTCCATACTTCTCATGTCGTCTCCACATATTCTCGTAACTAAATCTTCGCCTATCAGAGGACCTTTTCTCCTTCGTGATCCACTCCACAAGAAGCGGTGTGTTATCCGAGTTCGGGCCTACAAGATGCGTTACTTTTGCTCCTCTAAACTTATCAAGCCAATGGATATTACCCACCGCTCGATCAATTCTTTCTCTAATGTTTGCCTCATCCGCTTGCTTATTGGACCATGTGAAAGGATTCCCTGCATAGCCAAGGTCAAAAAGCTCAAGCTCGTGCAAAACATCAACGAAATCTTTTACCTGGCCATAGTTGAATTCCCTTCCTCCTTCCTTTTCTGTTTGGGACTTAATCGCATTAAAATCACCAATAACTAGCCATGGGAAATCTGACGTAGGAGCTAACCTACGAAGAAGATCCCAAGAGTGCCTCCTCTCTTCCCTAATAGGGTCGCCATAAAAGCACGTAAGCTTCCAAACCCGATTTGTAGCAACTTCCTTAATAGTGACATCAATATGATGCATCGTGGAACTATGTTGAGTTACTTGAACCATGTCTTTCCACATGATCGCTAACCCTCCCTTTTTTCCAACCGCATCAACGTAGAAGCCGCTTGCATACCAATCCTTTTCCTCACGTAATCCATATCACTGGACTTCAACTTTGTCTCCATGAGAAAGACAAGTTGAGGGGAATGACATTTAACAACGTCATGAAGAGAACAGACCGTGTCGGGGTTCCCCAAGCCCCGCACGTTCCAACTGAGGAGATTCATTGTGCGCGGCAGTGTCTGCTCTGCCGATTTTGCGTTAGGACCGTTGGAGAGGTTCCCATTCTCGTTTGTAGACGTGTTCGGAACATCAAAAGCTGCTGCTAGATTTCTCACTGCCCAACTTGCCTTTGACTTCTTACCATTCAAACCATCAGTGTCCGTGATCTTTGGGGGGGGGGGGGTGAGAATATTATCCACCTTACGCTTTTCTTTTTGTACTGGAATAACAGGTTCCTGACCCATTGCTTCCATCTCTAAATTGACTGGAATATCCCCTTCCTTTGCCTTCTCTACTGAAACCTCCTCCTCCATATTGTCCCCTTTATCAGTGTCATAGTTGCCCTCTGTTTGCATAGTGTCCATGGAATCTGCAGTGACGTGTGGATCATCAACTGCATCAGTGGTTTTCGTAGGGGACTGAGAAGGCACCTCCTCCGTTCTGGACTTTTTCTCCTGGTTCGTCGGAGATTTCTTTCGCACTGGGGGATGGAAAAGCAGCCACCTACTATACCCCGGAGGTTCACCGGTATTGATCTTGTCCTCTCTCTATCATCACAATCGCAACTGCAATGGTTGAATCTTCCACACCAAACGCATATATCGGGTAGGCGTTCGTATTTGAAATCGATCCATACCTTATCGTCCTTCAATTTTGCGTACCCTCCCCTTCTAAGTGGCTCATCCACCGGTATCCTAACCCCCGCACGAAGGTAGGCAGTGTCTTCACCAAAATAAACTTTTGGGTCAGTGTCAAGGACTTCTCCCATGATACTCGTCGCTATTTTTGCAACTTGGGGTTTCAGCATGTGAACCGGCAGATTCGATACTTGGACCCACAGATCAACTGAGTTCAACGTGATGTTGTCGATCTCGTCACCCAGATTCCAATCCTTCCACACAAGAACGAGACCGTCGAACACCCAAGGTCCCCCGCTGACAATCCTGCTCTTTGTTTTGTCGTCTGGGAACTTGAAGATAAACAGACCTTCTCTGATTTCAACCACTTCGACCTTCTCTCCATTGTTCCAGATTCTTCGGAAGAACGCTTGCATCGCAAAGTTGTTGACTCTTCCACTGAGGAATCTACCAATCATGCAGATTTCACACTCTTTCTCCGCCTTCTCGCAGAAATCATCATCAAATACGATCAGCTCGGTTTCTTCCTTGAGAGTGAGAGAAAGAGCAAACTGTTCCGCCATCGTTTCCGCCATCTTTGGCGGCTGAGAAAACTCCGACGGTATTAGGGTTTCACCTCTAGAGAGCAAACCCTACAAGACTACAAGAATATTGTATATCTTGTGTACTTTTTAGTGTTGGCTTTATTTCCTATAAGTGGATTTTTGTTTTGTTTAATGGGAAGTTTGATGTTATTGAACCAAATAAATAACAAGTTACATATCAATACGCATAACAATAGCAGTAGATTGTCATAAATATTACAAAGATACAGGCCTACTACGAGCTACTGCTAGTCAAAACTGTCCGTACCTTTGGAAAAGCATTATAGCTAGCAAAGCTCTTGTCCTCAGTGGATGTAGATGGCGGCTTGGGAATGGCGAAAACTTGAACGCCTTCACGGAGCCATGGCTATTCAGAGAATATTCTTTCAGACCAATCACTCCAGTTCCAGAGGATCCTCCGATTATGGTTGCCGATCTGATAACAGAAGAAATAACTTGGGATGAGAAAAAATTAAAGAATCTGTTTTGGAAAGAAGATATTGAAGAAATTTTAAGAGTCTCTATTCCAGCTTTCAATGTCCCAGACAGGCTCATATGATACTATTCAGATTCAGGCCACTACACGGTCAAATCTGGGTATAGTTTGAAAAAACACCAAGAAGATTTTAAGGAAACTGTTCAGACGGGAAATTGCTCGAACCCAATCCCAGGTTGGTGAAACAATTTTGGAAAATAAAACTTCCAAAAAAAGTTCTTTTTACCACTTGGAGAGCTTTATTAAAAAGTTTACCGGTTTGAAAAAATCTTCAAAAAAAAGGTTTAGATCTTGAAAATCGATGCCCAGTTTGTAATAAGGAGAGAGAAGATGAACTCATATGTTCCTCTTTTGCACGGTGGCTAAAGCCTGCTGGATCTCGCTTCTTGGCCATGATTTTGCCCCAAAATCGAACATGCAACTTCGAAACTGGTGGTCTTCCACTTTCCTTGCAGCAAATACAGAAGAAAGAAGATGCATGAGTGTTATAATCTGGAAATTATGGAAGAACAGAAACGCGATTGTTTTCAAAAATATCAGTTCAAATTCGGAAGAAGCGGTCTTGAAGGTTGTGGATTACCTTGCTACAATCGATAACACTCTTCTCAGTTTGAGATCCCAAGAGTCGGGTCAGGCTTTTCCCTCTCCGGCAAGCTCACCGACGGTGCCGCCGGAGGGCTGGACAATAATTAATACCGATGCGGCTTGGAATATGGCGTCAAAGAAAGCAGCAATCGGAGTTGTCATCAGAAATCAAGAAGGTGCCTTCGTGTAAATCAATCCCCTTCCCAGTTTCAGCCAAGCTAGCCGAAGAAGAAGCAATCAAAGTAGGGATTGATCTAGCTGTAAATCTGGGACATGCAAAGCTGTGGATTGAATCGGACTCTCTCTCTCTCTTGTGAGAGAGATGAACCGATTGAAGTTGAAGAGAGAAGTTGAAGATGTTACAGAAGTGGAGAGAGTTCTCGAAGAGAGTATTAATCTCCTCGGTTATGCAACGGACTACGCGGTGCATCACGTCCCGAGACAACACAATAAGTGCGCGCGCTGCTTTGCACAAAGAGGCATCAACTTAGCCCTTAATTCTATTTTGACCCCTCCAATTCGGGATTGGGCTTGTAATAGTTTCGTTTCCGATTTGGGCCGCTTCACAGCCCACTCGGTTTAAAAATTGGGTTCTTCAAAAAAAAAAAAAAAAAAAAAAAACAATAGCAGTAGATAGTTCTCCAAGATCATCGTGGACGAAGTAGCGCCACAACATCATGACCTTCATCAGGAAACACAGAGGAAGCATAGGTCCTTTGGAGGGAAGGAGTAAACTGCTGAGAAGCTGCAATCCAGCTAACACTATTCTCAGAAGCCTGGACCCTAATACAAATCTTGATGATCTGAGTAATGTACACTTGACTTATTGTTCACCGTCAGAATTAGCTTCTGAAACATTTTCTTCTTTTGGGTTTCCCATAGTTGGTGGGAGGCCAACATAATACTCATGTGGGGAGGTGGTTTTGGGCGGGTTCCGCTCACCCTACCGTATACGTAAATAAAATACTAATTTAACGTATAGAATATTAGTCGAACTAGTTCAGCTTTAAACGGTTTGGGCTTTAAACGAAGCATAAGGAATTAAATAAAGATTGGGCTCATCTTTGATGGGTTTGGGCTTAGAATGGTCCCCCTTGTACATTATTACTTTTTCCTCTAGAAGAAGCCCAGCCCCAGTCTCGCAAAACGAATAGGGTTTCCAACGACTGAATTTACAGTGTCTTCTTCTTCTACTTCTTGCAGTGGCTTCCGCCATTAACCATGTCTCCTGCATTTCTGTTTACCCGATTGCTCCGAAACAATAATAATATTTCAGTTTATTCAGCCACAACCCCAGCGACTTTCCTTCACAAACGTTGTCTTTTTCTCAGGCGCATTTCGTCGAACACCACATCTGCAGCTGCTGATGCTCAACTCTCCAGCCAATCTTCCCCTGTGGAGTCTGCTGTATCTTCTTCAAAAAGGTTAGAAAATCCTCATCCTCCTACTTTGATTAGTACTAGTAATAGAAAAAAGGAATTAAACCGTGAGTACACAGTTTCTTACCTTGTTGAATCATGTGGGTTATCACCCAAAGATGCTGCTTCTGCTTCTGAGAAAATGTCACACTTTGCAACTCCAGTAAGACCTGACTCGGTCCTAGATCTACTGAGAAGCCATGGTTTCAGTTCAACCCAGGTAACCCGAATCGTGAGGCAATTTCCTCAGCTGCTCACACTGAATGCGGAGGAGAACATTTTGCCTAAATTGCAGTTTCTTTATTCTATTGGTCTTTCCAAAAAAGACATAGTGCCACGTATTTGTTATCACCCAGACCTGCTAAAAAGAAGCTTAAAAAACCACATTGAACCAGTTTGCAAATGGATCAAGAGCTTTGTGCAATCCGATGAAAGAGTTTGCACTGCTATCAAGAATTCGTCTTGGATTATCAACAGAAACCTTAAGAAAGTTACAGCACCGAATGTAGAGGTGCTGCAGGCACATGGCGTGACCAGTCGTAATATTGCACTCTTTTTGACTCATTTGCCTGGTGTTCTATCTCAGAATCACGAGGAGTTCAGTGCAGGTGTAAGCAAGGTAAAGGAGATGGGATTCGACCCTTCCAAATCAAATTTCGTTATGGCAGTGCACTCCATCTCGGGGAAGAGCAATAGGCAGATTTGGGATCGTTCATACAAAATATATTCTACGAAATGGGGTTTGTCTGAGGAGGATATACTCTCAGCTTTCAAGAAGCACCCGCACTGCATGATCATGTCTGAGAAGAAGTTGAATTCAGCAATGGAGTTTCTAGTGAACACCATGGGCTGGTCGCCAAAATGCATTGCCCAAGAGCCTATTGTTATCCTTTTTAGCTTGGTGAAGAGGATAATCCCTAGGTGTTCTGTCATTCGTGTTTTGTGGACAAAGGGCTTGTTAAGCAAGGATTTCACCCCAGCTTCAGTTTTGGTGCCAGGGGAGAAAGATTTCTTGAAGAGGTTTGTGACCAAATACGAGGATCAAGTGCCTCAACTATTAATCGTTTACAAGGGAAAGATGGATGCTCTTGACTTGCAATGAAATGAATCTATGGGGGGAGAAGCTGGTAGTTTCGAGTATTGCAATCCTCTGTAATTCCAACATGTATCTGAGAGTCGTTATTCCTAGGTATTCTGCTGTTCGAATTTTGTACACAAAGGACTTGTTAAGGAAAGATTTGAGCGCAATTAGAATATTGAAAGCCAGCAGAGAAATTTTCCTTGAAGAGGTATGCAGTGAAGTTTTTCATCCTTCTCTTTTACAATTTTTTCTTGTCTTTTCCTAGAAGTTCTTAGTTTTAGTGTATTGCACCAACATATTCAATTTTAACACTTGTGCGTTGATGAGATGAGAATTCAGAATTCAGAATATAAGTTTCCGTGTACATGCGAAGGTGTAAAGAGAAGTGATGGGTGAACTTGGATCATGAAGCGTGACAATGATTTTCACAATGACGTTTGCCTCATTACAAGTGGCAGCAAATTGCCCAATATAGGCAAAATTAATATCATTTTGACCCTATTAACCTTATAAATAGGGTCAAAATACCAATGTCAAACCCATGCCCGAGACTGGGCTTCAATCAGATGAAATTTGTCTAGGTATTTGTCAATTAAAAGTTTTGACTAAGGTCATTTGTGCGTTTGATGATGGTGGCCAGGTGAGCATGGTGGTGGATATCGTGTCTGGTGGTTCAAAATGTGTCACACAAACTTCATGTGGTTGAGTTGATGCCTTTATGATATGGTGTGAATGTGGCAAAAATTAGCATAATTGGTGATTCATTCTGTGAGATTGAAGGGAAGAGGATAGTAGCTGACAATGATAGTTTTTTGATCAATTTGTTAGCAGAAGGTTGAAATGTCTTTTTCATAACAAAGCCTTCTTCATTCTATCGTCAAACAAACAGGCTCAACATCCTACACTGAACACTATCAATCCCACCGATATTAATCCTAGTATTGGACTACCGCATATCAATACTAGTGTACATGCTCCTGAGTAGTATGCAAAAAAAAAATCACTTAGAATAAAATGCCAGATCATTCGACCCTTAGCCCAAAGAAGCTTGGAGCTCTAACTTCTCCTATTGATATACCTTTCCTATAATATCTAAGGCTACCAGAAAACTACAAACTGACTTGAGTTAAGAGAACCCAGCCAAACCATCTGTATCATAAAGCAAGCCGAATATATACCTGACCATATCGATATACACATATGACGTTCATGAAAATATAAAATACATATTCTCTCCTATAAATGATTTAACGTTTTGTTCATATATATTTAGTATTGAATACCTAGTCAGGTATGACAACACTCAATTTAGCATCGACATATATGGGCTTGGGTTAACGTAAAACTTCGAACTTGGCATGGGTGGGGTTCTGTTTTAAAACAAAATGTTAAGGACTGACAAAGTTTGCCAGATAAACTAAAGGGAGTGTATTATACTTAAGTGTTGCCAGTTTTAGAACTATGGTTAGGTCAAGAATTAATCATAGTAAGCTGACTACCTACTGTACTGTACACTTTCTAAATGAGGAGAAATATAAAAGCACTGCAGTTTTACATGGTATCACAGCTTGTAAAAGACCAAATTGGTCATCTCCAGAAATTACCTCTGTCACAGTTCATTTCGTCCGCTGATGGTTCTTAGGCGACCAATCCTCTGTATACTGAGTGGAATTTCCTTAATTAGCATTTGTGTACTTGCCTCACTGCTTCGATCTCTGCATCTGTTCTTCCTTTTGTTCTACAAGAGGGTTGGCGCTGCTGCTAGGGTCAAAGAAGATTTTTAAGGATATAGCGAAGAAGATGAAGTTGGCATAGTGAAGAAGACGAAGTTAGATCTTGCTTAATTGTAGAGAATGTTACTGTCTATTAGCAAACTTTGTTACACTCCATCAGCCACGAGGCAGCAAAGGAGAATTATTCAAAACATAGGGATGTTGGGTGTCTTTTGCCTAAACATAAGGGGTGCAAAATGTTTTTTATCCTTGAATTTTAGCACAATATTAATTAATTACGTTGACTTACAAGTCAACTTTTTTTCTTCTTAAACCTCTATCCACCTGCTCCAGCATTATCCAATCCCATTCCATTTGCTTCTTTTCCCTCTGATCTGTCCAGCCCGATCTTTCGCTCTCAAGCGCCATTTCTGTTATGATGCATTCTTCGATCAATGCTCAGATTCTCTGTGTATTTGTTTTTCATTAGGTTGGGGAATGATTTCTCTTGGGATAGTGAGTACAATTAGTGTGTTACATTATTTTTGGGTTTTGTTCTTGCGGTGGTCAATTAATCGCTCACAAGAGAGTTTACATCAATAGTGTTCAAAAAAAAAAAGTGTTAAAAAAAAAGAGTTACATTAATTTGACACAACCAACTCCTTACGGTAGATCATATCCAGTACTAGGAGGGAAGATTAGATAAATTATTGAGAAAACTATTCTTTTACATAACAAATAATGTGGATTTTAAGAGTAGTCTCCGGTAGAAATGTGAACACATGAAGAGAAAATAGTAGAAGTGTGTGAGAAAATTTATGAAAATGTTATTACCCACGTAAAAAGGGGAGAAAGATGATTTTGTATAACAAAAAATCATAGCCATATTTTGTGTCTTACATATCAAGATACACATGTTATTATTGACAGAAAAAAAAAGATACATCCGTTTCGTCAGATTCTTCAAAATTTCTATTTTGGGTGTTTCGCCAGATTCTTCAAAATTTTCATTTTGGGCGTTTCGTCAGATTCTTCAAAATTTCTAAATATAGAAACTTTAATACTGATAAAATACAACTATACCCTTAATGAAAAACCGTCAACTCATTTTTTTGTTTTTTTTTGTTTTTCTCGCGGTGGCCAATTAATCGCACACAAGAGAGTTACATCAATAGTGTTCAAAAAAAGTGTTCAAAAAAAAAAAAAAAAAAAAAGAGAGTTACATCAATTTGACACAACCAACTCCTTACGGCAGAGCATCTCCAGTACTAGGAGGGAAGATTAGGTAAATTATGGAGAAAACTATTATTTTACATATATGGAAATTTGAAGAGTATTCTTCAGTACTGATTAGGTTAAAAACATGTAGTATCATTTTTAATGTATATTACGCAAGAAATGCAGACTCGTGGAGAGAAAATAGTGGAAGTTTGTGAGAAAATTTATGAAACATGTTATTACCCACGTAAATAGGGGAGGAAGATGATTTTGCATAACAAAAAATCATCGTCATATTTTGTGTTTGACCTATCAAGATACATATACTATTGGAGCTCAAATTTTATCAATTTATTTATAATATACCTAACAAAATTACTTTAAGCATAATGATCCTACTTTTTTCTAATCATCCTTGTCCTCCGAAAATAGTAATCAAATCAAGATTTGGCTATATGAAATTTGCAAAAAGAAAAAGAAGAAAAAACCTATAACAATGATAGAATAGCACACTAGTGGCGGCTCTCTAATGGGCTTGGGCTTGGGCTTAGATACTAGTACAAGTTTTGATTTTCTCTTTTTGTATATAGAAGAAGCCCAGCCCAGTCTAGCAAAACGAAAAGGGTTTCGCGGTGAACGATTACATTGCCCAGTAAACCCTTCTTCCGCCATTAACAATGTCTCGTGCATTTCTGTTAACAAAATTGCTCCGATCCAACACGAATCCAGCAACTTTCCTCAGGCGCATTTCATCGAACACCTCATCTGCAGCTTTTGCTGAACTCTCCAGCCAATCTGCCCCTGCTGTATCTTCATCGAAAAGGTTAGAAAATCATCCTCCTACTTCAACTAGTAGTAGAAACGAATTGAACCGTGATTACACAGCATCTTACCTTGTTGAATCATGTGAGTCATCACCCAAAGAAGCTGCTTCTGCTTCTGAGAAAGTAACACCACACTTTGCAACTCCTGAAAGATCAAATTCGGTCCTAGATCTACTGAGAAGCCATGGTTTCACTTCCACCCAGATAACCAAAATGGTGAGGCAATACCCTCGACTGCTCTTACTCAATGCAGAGGAGATCATTTTGCCTAAACTGGAGTTTCTTCAGTCTCTGGGTCTTTCAACAAAAGAACTTGCCCAAATAGTTTCATGTAGACCATATATTCTGAAAAGAAGCTTGAAGAATCACATCGAACCGGTCTGCAACTGGATCAAGAGCTTGGTGCAATCTGATGAAAGAGTTTGCACTGCTCTCAAGCACTCCCCATGGCTTCTCTCCACAGACCATGAAAAGGTGCTAGTGCCCAATATAGAGCTGCTACAGAAACTTCAAGTCCCTGCTGCGAATATTTCACTCTTTTTGACTCACTTCCCTCAAATCCTATTCCAGAATCATGAGCAGTTCAATTCAGGTGTATGCAAGGTGAAGGAAATGGGATTCGATCCTTCGAAAACGACCTTCATCCTAGCAGTGACTGCCTTGTCAGGGAAGGGGAAGAAGCAGATATGGGACCGATGCTACAAAATATATTCTACGAAATGGGGTTGGTCTGAGGAGGATATACTCTCGGCTTTCAAGAAGCACCCGCACTGCATGACGTTTTCAGATGAGAAGATTGATTCATCGATGGACTTGTTAGTCAACACCATGGGCTGGTCGTCCAAATGCATTGCACATTACCCTCAGGTTCTACTATACAGCTTGGAGAAGAGGATGATCCCTAGGTGTTGTGTTATTCGGGTTTTATGGACAAAGGGCTTGTTAAGCAAAGATTTGACCCCATGTCAAGTATTGAAGCCAGTGGAGACAATTTTCTTGAAGAGGTATGTGGCTAGATTTGAAAAACAGGTACCCCAACTGTTAAGCGTTTACAATGGAGAGATGGATGCTCTTGACTTGCAATGAAAGTGAATCCAGGGGACAAGTGGTTTCTGAAGATGTTAAGTCTCACTACATTTGAAGTGCAAGTAACCGAGCTATGTTGATTAGGAAGGATTAGGATCTGTTTCTCTCTGGTGAGATTTCCATGTTTCTTTTCTCTTAAATTCTACAGTTCTTAGTTCTGAGTAGTGCATAAAGCCATGTATTACACTTTAACAAGTCTGTCTCATGATTCCAATTGCATAAAGCCATAAGATGGAACTGCTCCTGATCTGTAATTTTACTTCTTCTGCATGAGCGAACTCAATCATCCACTCGTAGATAGTTATTGTGGGAGATGTTCTTTTATCCACTGTAATGCCAAAAGGATTCCAATGTGTACATACATGTGATTGGCTTGAGGGAAGAAAAGGAGCTAATTTAAGTATAACTCGCCTCATTCAGTTTTAAAAAATCGTTGTTCAACTTTATGAACGGACTTGTAATTTTGTCGTCGTATATCAGATACTGGTGGCCTGAGTTCTAGTACAACATGATTTCATTCTGGAGTTTTCTGTTTAGGATTTGAGTTCTGGTTTTTATTGATTCAAGTTCAACTGATAGATTGAATAGAAAATAAGTGTACTTAAGCGAGAAGACGCAAATTGCTGTTGCAGTTATTTTTTATAAAAAAATGTCAGGTTCTATATGTGTTCTGTCAAAGCATGAACACAATCAGTTAGCAAAGCATAAACCGTAACAGAGTAACTGCACCCCCCACTATTCCTTTTGCTTTTGCAGTGTGTCACCCTGCACCTGTCCGACGAAATGTCTCAGAGAATCAAATACTAACACAAGAAGCTATGAATGTGTACCTCCTTCAAATACTTGGATTGATTTCCTACCAACAGAGTATTTTCTGGGTTCGCCTCAATCATTCTCTGGTAATAGAGGCCGGTGCTATGATCAACTGATCGTAGCCTTGCCAATGATCGTAAGAGCCTGAATCAGACCAATCTCCACCTTTTGATCCACTCCTTCCGGCGACGGCAGACTCTCCCAAGGTCAGTAAAACAGCCTCTGTATTACGGTGGAATTGGGCCCACTTCTGCGAAATTGGCCGACGGTTTCGTCCGTTTACTTACGGAGGTCTGCAAGTGGTGGTTGGATTCTTGGGTCCTGGAGATGTGGAGGTGGACAAGTGCCGCGCGAGATGAATTGTTGGACGGCTCATTCTCCTCCGTTTGGCGAAAGATAGGTTTTGGGTCTGGGAATGTGAATGGAGTAACAGACGATGGTTTGTTGCCACATTATGTCCTAAATCCTCGCTCGCTCTGCAGGTCTGCTTTGATTCTTAAATCCCGGAGCTGCTGTTGAAGTTGCTGCTGAACTTTGCCTGTATCGAAGAAGAAACAGACATGGTTATAGCACTCTGCGCTTGTAGTATTTAGTTTGGGTACTTGAAGAAACAGACATGGTCACTGATATGTGTAGTTAGTTGTATTTAATACTTCTGTTTGATTATCCTTCAAAAAAAGTATGCAATTCTATAAGTTAAGTTGTTCTATATCCAGGTTCTGTTAGGGACTGGGCCGGGTGGATCTGCCCCGGCGGGCCGGGTCGGTTCAGGGTTACATGGCCCTGAATCTTCTGTATCGGGTCTGGGTCCATATATATTGGGCTGGTTCCTTAAGAATCTGGATCCTGCCCTTTGACTGACAAGCTGTCTGGAAGTAATTTGACATATCTGAAGTGACTATTCCAACAACTAAAATATGTTATCCGAAATTCATAATTGTCTTTTCCTTTGTTCATAGAAGAGGAAGGGCTTTCTTTTCTTTCTTTTATATAGCAACCAAGTAATATGAATGTTTTGCTCATTCTTCTTCAGTTGTTGTAGTTTCTTTTATGTGTAAACTGTTGGAAAACAACAGTTTTGGGTCGACTTGGCGTGCTGGGCCTAATATTGCACTCTCTTTGACTCACATACCTAGTGTTCTTTCGCAGAATCGTGAGGAGCTAGGTGCAGGTGTAAGCAAGAGCAAGAAGCAGATTTGGGATTGGTCCTACAAAATATATTCAACGAAATGGGGTTGGTCTAAGGAGGATATACTCTCAGCTGTCAGGAAGGACCCGCACCGCCTGATCATGTCAGAGAAGAAACTGAATTTAACAATGGAGTTTCTAGTGAAAACCATGGGCTGGTCGTCCAAAAGCATTGCCAACCGCCCTATTGTTCTCCTTTATAGCTTGGAGAAGAGGATCATTCCTAGGCGCTCTGTCATTCGTGTTTTGTGGGAAAAGGCTTGTTAAGCCAAGATTTGAGCCCGGGCACACTATTGAAGCCAGTTGAGAGAATTTTCTTGAAGAGGTATGTGAATAAGTATGAGAAGCAAGTACCTCAATCGAAGCTAACTATTTCATTTTCAAGTTTGAACTCAACGAGGATAGATTAAAGGTTTACACAAGAGGACCAAGGGTGATACTCGATCATTATTTAACAGTTCGTAAATGGATACCGGATTTCTCGCCGTCAGAAGCCTCGCCAATCTCAACCGATGTCTGGGTGAGATTGCCAGTGCTTCCATACGAGCATTAAAATGGAGATCCTCTTAATCTTGTGGCCAAAAAAAATTGGAAAACCCCTCAAAGGGGATCTCAATTCCCTTGCTGGATTAAGAGGCAAATTCGCGAGAATTTGCGTCGAAGTTGATCTTAATAAACATCTTGTGGCTAAGTATAGGATCGGCCAAAAAAATTATCCGGTGGAATATGAATCGATTCATACCATTTGTTTTCACTTAAAAGACTGAAGGACTAAAACAGAAGGAAGGACAACTTAGGAGGACCATGATAAAGATTACAAGACTTCAGGGCCACTCTATAAATACCAGAAGACTTGTGGCAGTTTCAGAATTACAAATGGACTGTCTTGTAATGTTTCCCAAACTCTCTGGTTATCTATTATATTAGCAAAACAGTACAAGTAATCCAACGGCTGGAATTACTACCGTTTGGATTACTACTATATCATCTGTATTTGGTTCTTGATGAATGTATGGATTAATTAGGGTTCATCATCTTCTCTGCACTGTCCTTTGGTTCTGCGTTTTATTCCTTGAATTCTATCATGGTATCAGAGCATCGCTCGATCCATTTATCTTCTCTAGATATTTGATTCAATCAAAGCGTTTTTGCCTCACAGTTTATATACCTCCGATTTATCTGTTTCTGATTTTGTTTGCTGAAATCTTCTTCCTCCGTTGTCCATGCTCTCTGTTACATCACCGACTACCACCATGACCACCACCACCACAAACCCTCTATTCATCCTCTCACATATCAACCAACTTGTTCCTTACAAACTTGATAATACCAACTATGTTCTATGACGTCACCAGATGACAGCCGTTCTCAAAACCCAATCGATGTTTGGGTATGTCGATGGATCTTTACCAGCGCCAGATCCAGTTATCACAGCAGCCGATGGCTCGTCTTCTCCAAACGAAGCATTCATTGCATGGCAGGCCCAAGATCAGGGTATACAAACCCTAATCAACGCCACCCTTTCACAAGAAGCTTTGCTTCAGGTTATCGGTCAGTCTTCCTCTTTTGCTATCTGGTCTCTCTTGGAACGAAGGTACGCCTCTTTGACTAGGGCAAATATTATTCAATTAAAAGGTGAACTGCAATCTCTCAAGAAAAGATCTGATTCTATTGACTCCTACATGCAAAAATTAAGTCTATTCGTGATAAATTGGCTCTCTGCTCTGTGATTATTGAAGATGAAGATATGCTTATTCATGCGCTTAGTGGGTTACCCCCTGAATACAATTCTTTTAGATCCACTTTGGGTGTTCAATCTTCCTCTGATAGTTTTCGGTCTAAAACAATTTCCTTTGAAGAACTTCATGTGCTTCTTAAAGCTGAAGAACAACTTGTTGAAAAACAGTCTCAATCTGAACTCAATATGGCTTTTGCCTCTCTCAACACTGGTACTCAAAATTATTCTCAAAGAGGTGGTCGTGGCCGTGGTGGCAGACACTTTCAAAACTCAAACGATTACACTCAACCTGACTACTCTGGTAGGGGTGGTAATCATAATTATAGAGGAGGTAGGAATGATAATCAAAGGGGAAGAGCTGGTAATACAAGAGGAAGGGGGAATTATAGAGGCAGAGGTGGAAATGGTAACTTCTCTAATTCTCAGGGTCAAAGAAACAGTCAAGGGTATACAAACCCTGTTGTTAACTGTCAAATTTGTGGTCTAGATTACCACTCTGCCTTGGATTGCTGGTACAGAATGGATCACTCTTACCAAGGAAAGAAACCTCCCTCTTCTTTGACTGCCTACACTGCTAATACCTCTAATGGCTCTCCTCAACTACCACAAAGCTATTGGTTATCAGACACTGGTGCTACAAACCATATGGCTACTGACATGAGCCAACTCTCTTATGCTGAGACCTATGGTGGATCTGACCATGTTGCAGTTGGTAATGGTCAATCACTGCCTATAACCCACTCTGGTACTGTCTACCTATCTACTCCTTCACATAATTTTCAACTTAATAACACTCTTTTAGTTCCACAGTTAGCTGCAAATTTATTATCTGTTCATAAGCTTTGTCTACAACACAACTGCACCTTTATATTTGATGCTGAACATTTCTCAATTCAGGACAAAGCTACGTGTCTCCTTCTATATCAGGGTCAGAGTGAAAATGGGTTGTACCCCATCCACTCTATTCCTCCCAATTTGCTGAATTCTGTCAAGAATCAAGTTCAAGCTAATGTGTCTTATGTGAAGCCTACTGTTCAAGCTCATCTTGGTCAAAGAACATTGTCTCATTTATGGCATGTCCGTTTAGGGCATCCCACTGATACTGTCTTAAAAACAATTTTTCCTAATACTGTCTTAAATGATGTTTCCTTTGTTTGCAAACACTGTCTGGAAGGTAAAATGTCTAGGTTGCCATACAAATCTTCTGTCACAACTGCTGATAGACCTCTTTACTTATTGCACTCAGATGTTTGGGGTCCTGCCTCTGTTAAATCTTTGAATGGCTATAGGTTTTATGTTACCTTTATTGATGATATGTCTAGATTTACTTGGTTGTTTGGCATGCATCATAAATCTGACATCACTATGCTGTTTCCTAAATTTAAATCTCAAGTTGAAAAACTCTTTGGTCATGCTATCACTATTCTAAGATCTGATGGTGGTGGGGAATATATCTCTTTTATCTTTCAAAAAATTCTTTCTGATTCTGGAATTTCTCACCAGAAGTCTTGTCCCCATACACCACAGCAAAATGGTATTGCTGAAAGAAAACATAGACACATTATAGAAACAGCTATTACTTTACTTCAAAATGCCTCTATGCCCAAATTTGTGTGGTTCCATGCTGTAGAAACTACAGTTTATCTTATCAACAGAATGGCTAGCAAAAACACAAACAACAAATCTCCATATGAACTGTTATACAACAAAAGACCTGACTATGACTTATTGAAAGCTTTTGGGTGTGCTTGCTATCCATGTCTTAGACCATACACTTCATCTAAACTTGATCCCAGAACCAAACAATGTGTTTTTATTGGATATGCAAATCAATACAAAGGTTATTTATGTCTTGATAGAAGCAGTAATAGAATTTACATCAGTAGAGATGTTATCTTTGATGAATCTTTGTTTCCATATGCCTTATCTTCTTCTGCTTCATCTACTCCAACTGATTCCTCAAACTTTTGTGATACAGGACCTGGTCTGCCTAGTCCCTCAGAGGAGAGACATGATGGTTCTTCATGTCCAAACTCATCCATGATGAATGCTCCTACTGGTCCATATGTTGTCCCTCAGATGCAACCAACTGACAATGATCACACTGTAAGTAATACTGGGATGCATACAGAAGGGAGTCCCAGCATTGTGAGGGCATCTCAGATGCATACATCTGGGAGTCCCAGCACTGTAAGGGCACCTCAGCAATACTCAACAGCTGACATTGCCAGCCCTGTGATGGCAACTGTTAGTGATGACAATGAGGATCCACTCAATTCTGAGATGAACACTGAAGCTATACCTTCTGTCTCTCCAACAATTCCCAGGCATCATATGCAGACTAGGAGCAAACCAGGTATCTTTAAAAAGAAGAAGTTAGGTTTTAATGTGATTAACTCTAGTAAAGATCCAAATACCTTTTCTGAAGCAGTAAAACATCATAAATGGCAACAAGCTATGAATGATGAATTTACTAGCTTAACCAAACAACAAACTTGGATTCTTGTCAAACCTCCTCCTTTTGCAAACATTGTTGGAAACAAGTGGGTTTACAAAACAAAATATAACCCAGATGGATCTGTGGCTAGATATAAGGCAAGACTTGTTGCCAAAGGGTTTCACCAAACCCCTGGCATAGATTTTGATGAAACTTTCTCTCCTGTTATCAAACATACAACTGTTTGAATCATACTTTGTCTTGCTGCTACTTATAACTGGCCTCTTCAACAATTAGATGTTAAGAATGCTTTTTTGCATGGAAATCTCAGAGAAACTGTTTATATGGCTCAACCTCAAGGGTTTGTGCACAAACAGTTTCCCAACTATGTGTGTAAACTGCAGAAATCAATCTATGGTCTCAAACAAGCTCCCAGAGCTTGGTTTGAGAGATTTACCTTCTATATTCAATCTCTTGGCTTTGTGACTTCTGGAGCTGATTCATCTTTATTTGTGAGACACTCTGCTCATGGCATCACTCTCCTTCTACTCTATGTTGATGATATTATCTTAACTGGTAGTGATAACAGATACATCACTTATCTTATCAAAAGGCTGCACAATGAGTTTGATATGACTAACTTGGGGCCATTAACCTACTTTCTGGGTTTACAAATCAAAAGGTCAAGCCAAGGCATATATGTTCATCAAAGCAAGTATGTCAAAGACTTACTTGTTAGATACAATATGGTCTCTTGTAAACCTTGTCCCACACCATTGGCCTCAGGTGCAAAGTATCACTCTCAGGAAGGTACTCCCCTACATGATGCTACTGTTTTCAGACAGCTGATAGGAGCTCTTCAATATCTTACATTCACTAGACCTGATATCTGTTTTACTGTGAATCATTTGTGTCAATTCATGCACTCTCCTACTGACATTCATCTTACTGCTGCTAAAAGAGTACTCAGATATTTGCAGGGCACTATTTCTCATGGGCTCTTCTATCAACAAGGACATTTGCCAGTCCAAGCATTTAGTGATGCTGATTGGGCTGGCAATGTCACAGATAGAAGAAGCACCTCAGGTTTGGTTATCTTTCTGGGCACAAATCCCATTCACTGATCATCCAAGAAACAACCAACAGTTGCTAGATCTTCTGCTGAAGCAGAATACAGAGCATTGGCCACCACAACTGCTGAGCTTTCTTGGATACAAACTCTTTTTAAAGATCTCAAAATCTCTATTTTTCAAACTCCTCACATTTATTGTGATAGTCAATCAGCCATTTCCATGACAGCAAATCCCATCTTTCACTCAAGAACAAAACATGTTGAAATTGACTATCACTTTGTGAGAGAGAGAGAGCTGTCAGAAAACTTATTCAAATCTCTTTTGTGTCTAGCAGGGAACAGGTTGCAGATATTTTCACAAAGGGTCTCACCATCCACCACTTCAACACTCTCAAGCACAAACTCATGGTGAAGACTCCCCATCAGTTTGAGGAAGGGTAAAAGACTGAAGGACTAAAACAGAAGGAAGGACAACTTAGGAGGACCATGATAAAGATTACAAGACTTCAGGGCCACTCTATAAATACCAGAAGACTTGTGGCAGTTTCAGAATTACAAATGGACTGTCTTGTAATGTTTCCCAAACTCTCTGGTTATCTATTATATTAGCAAAACAGTACAAGTAATCCAACGGCTGGAATTACTACCGTTTGGATTACTACTATATCATCTGTATTTGGTTCTTGATGAATGTATGGATTAATTAGGGTTCATCATCTTCTCTGCACTGTCCTTTGGTTTCTGCGTTTTATTCCTTGAATTCTATCATCACTGTGGCAGGGTTAATCACCGGTTGAACGCATGCCCTTACCGGCGAACCACCGATGATACGACGGAGAAGACGCAAGGCACTGCGGAAGGGAAAAACAACGGTCATAATCCCCACTCACAAACGCAATCGCAGAAGCCCTCAACAACGATGGAGACTCACAACGGTTACACATCCAACCAAAAGACTAACCAGAAGCTTGAAGGAGACTATGGTTCATGGATCTTCCCAAAGAAGAAGCAAACCCAAAAATTCGTCAAGAAGTCGGGTCAGGAAAGTCATAACAACAAGGCTCAAAACAAGGGTAAGCCCAACCCTTCAACAAATAGATTTGGAGCTCTCAATGGAGAAGAAGAAGCCCAAAGAGAAAATCCCATAGAAGGTTAAAGCCCAAACCCAAAAAGAAACACCAACAACAACAAAGGATTGGCATCAACTGAGCCGAATGAGAGAGGAAGAACTTTCAAAGGAAATCCCATTACTACCCCCGTAAATAAGAAAGCCTCCCAATCACAGGAAGGAGGAAAGCAACAAATTTGGAGAGACAAAAGGCCACGGGCAGAAACAACTTTTTCAAAGCCTGGATCTGTGAATATCAATACACGTTTTGATAAGAACAAATTAGGGCATATCAACGGGAGAAACAAGAAGGATGTTAAAGGAGGTAAAGGGAAGGTTGTTGCTTACGATTACAAATCAAAGCCGCCATCAAAATTCTCCGCAAATCTCTTTACAGATCTTGTTGTTGGAAACACGGTACCATTCAAGTTCTCCGCTTCAATTGGTACTGTAAACACCAACCTCCTCCATGGATCTCCTTCGAGAAGAGAGGAGATGGGAACTGAGAGAGACGAAAATCCATCGATTGAGCCTAATGCACGGAACGATGATGGACCTCACCGAGAAAAGGAACAACCAATGATTTTATAAGTTCCATGGTTTGCGAAGGAAGCCTGGATGAGACTACTAGCGGAAGGCATACCTGGAACGGCGGAACACATGTCGACGGAAATGGTGAAACCCAGGAGAGCATTGGGGGAGAACCTCCAGAGACATCACGAGGTAACAATATTGGTTCCGGCTCAGGAACGGAAACATCTATCTAATTGTTTCTCCATGAAGATGCTTTTTTGGAATTGTCGTGGCACGGCCAACGACGAATTCAAAAGACACTTTAAAGAGCTACTCATATCCCATAAACCGGAAATTGTGGCTCTTTTCGAAACTAAAATCCCCCTGGCTGATATGGGGAATTTCTTTGATAGTATTAACCTCTGTGGTAAAGATAATGTTGATCCTATTGGTAGAGTCGGTGGAATTTGGCTCCTCTGGAACAAGAATGAGGTGGAGTTAGATGTCTACAACAAAACTTCTCAAAGCCTAACCGTCGTTGTCAAGAAGTTGAATTACACGGATTGGGCACTTTCGGCTATCTATGCTAGTCCAAATCATAACAAACGTGAGGATCTTTGGGAGGGTTTGGAAAACATGGCTTCTTCCATGGATAAACCGTGGCTTGTGGCAGGAGATTTTAATGACATTTCTAGTGCCAGTGAGAGAAGAAGCTTCTCACAACCAAATGATGCTAATAGGATTCAGAACTTCAACAATCATGTTAACCAATGCCAGGGTTGCAATGGCCCGACCCTGATTTGGTCTAACAACAGACATGGAGTAGCCAACACTCTAAAGAGGCTTGACAGGGCCATGAGTAATGGGGAATGGATAGGGATCTTCCCTGATTTTAATGTGACCAAGTTTCCCAAAGTTCACTCGGACCACTCTCCTATTTTGGTTAACACAGAAGGTACCCCTACACCCTCTGCTAAAGCTTTTCATTTCAAATTTGAACCTATGTGGGCTAATCACTGTGATTACAATAAAATTGTGGAAAATGCTTGGAACCTAGAAAATGATATCCCTAGAAAAATTCTTAACACTGCTCTAGCCTCTGCTAATTGGGCCAAAAATGAATTTGGGAATATTATGAGGAATAGAAGGTGGCTGCTGGGGAGAATTAATGGCATCCAACATGCCCAATCCACAAAGTATACTCACTCTCTATTTATGCTTGAAATTGAACTTATAAAACAATATAATATCATCTTGAAAGATGAGGAGTTAATGTGGATGCAGAGGGCTAATAGAGAATGGATAACCAAAGGTGAAAGAAACACTATACTCGTTCACCTCTCGGCCACCATAAGGAAAGGCAAAAAGAACATACAGTGGCTCAAAGATATCAATGGCCATTGGACAAATGATATTTGTAAGATCAAAGAGGTTGTTCAGAATTACTTTACTACCCTGTTTAGTAGTTCTGACTCTTCTATTTCACACAATAACTCTTGTGATGACACTGTCTTTGGTACTGTGTCTGATCATATGAATGCTTCTCTTACTGCCCCTGCTAGCAAAGGAGATCCATGAAATTATCAAAGCTATGAAACCCTTCAAAGCTGCGGGGGTTGATGGCTTCCATGCTTATTTCTACCAAAACTATTGGAACATTGTGGGCAGGGATATCACTAACTTTATTAATCTGTGTTTGAGCACTGGGGAAATCCCCAAAGAAATCAACACAACTTAATTTCCCTGATACCTAAAGTCAGCCATCCTAGTTCTATAAGTCAGTTTAGACCAATTGGTCTATGCAATGTGAGCTATAAAACCTTGACTAAAACTTTAGTTGGGAGACTTGACCTTTTCTTGATGCTCTTATTATCCCTATGCAAAGTAGCTTTGTGCCTGGAAGAACCACTACTGACAACATTATTGTTGCTTAAGAGATCCTTCACTCTGCCATGAACAGAAAAGGCAAAGGGGGTGACATGATCATAAAAATTGACCTTGAAAAAGCTTATGACAAATTGTCATGGTCTTTTTTACATGGAACTCTCCTTTACTTTGGGTTTGATAATAATTTCATCACTCTTGTTATGAATTGTGTCACTAGCACTTCTTTTTCTGTTATCTGGAATGGAGAAAGAATTGAGCAATTCCAACCTCAAAGAGGATTAAGACAAGGAGATCCACTCTCTCCTTACCTCTTTGTCCTCTGTATTGATATATCTTCTTCCATGATCAATAACAGAGTCACTGAGGGGTCTTGGAAAGGCATTAAAGTTGCTCAAAAAGGCCCCACCCTCTCTCATGTAATGTTTGCTGATGTTATTTTACTCTTCGCTAGAGCCTCTGATGAGATGTGTAGAGTGGTTATGAATACCACTATGGATTTTTGTGACAAATATGGTCAATTTGTAAACTTATTCGAGTCTAAGACCTTCATTTCCCCCAATATTAGTAGGAGGAAAGCCAGAAGTCTAAGTAGACAATGTGGCATTCCTCTCACTAATAACCTTGGCACTTATCTGGGAACTCCCTTGCTCCACTAAAGAATCTCTACTGGGGACTTTACCACTGTCCTTGACAACTTTAACAAAAAGTTGGCTGGTTGGAAAACTAGTCATTTGTCCCTCTTTGGAAGGGCAACCTTGGCTAACACTGTTCTTACTGCCATCCCTTCTTACAGAATGCAAACCTCCATTTTCCCTAGCTCTATTTGCAAGAAAGTGGATCAAATTTGCAGGAAATTTATTTGGGGTGATACAAATGAAAAGAAGAAGCTTCATTTAGTTAACTGGGACACTATTTGTCATTCCAAAGAAAAGGGTGGGGGGGGGGGGGGGACTTGCCATTAAAAAAGCCTCCCTCCTTAACAAAGCTTATGTGGCTAAGTTGGGATGGAAAATCATGACTGAGGACAATCCAATGTGGATTAGAGTTCTCAAATCCAAATATCTCACAAAGTCTAGTTTTTTCAATTGGAATTCCAAGAGAAGTGCTTCCCACACTTGGAGAAGTATTGTTAAGTGCAGATTTCTTGTCCAACAAAACTTGAAATGAAATATTAGAAAAGTAACTAACATTTCCTTTTGGTTTGATTGGTGGTGTGGGAACACACCTCTTTGCAACATGATCACCAATCAAAATAACACTGATGACACTAAAGTTAGCAACTATCTGAATGCTGACAACACTTGGAATATAGCACCATATTCCAGATTGCCTGAATAATATTGCAGTTCATGCCATAATGAACACTCATGTTCCCTTGTTTAGTCTGCATGAAGATAAACTCTTCTGGACTAGCAATGTCAAAGGGATTTTCACTATATCCTCTGCTTATGATTCCATGAGGATGGAACCTCACAACATTCAATCCTGGAAATGGTTGTGGAAGTTGAAAACGGCTTCAAAAATAAAAAGTTTTTTTGTGGAAAGCCATGAGAGAAAGGCTTCCCTCAAATGTCATGAGAAAGAATAGAGGCATGACTAGTGACAATCTGTGTACTAGACGCAAAAAGGCTGATGAAGACCATGATCATATTTTCAGGAATTGTGAGTTTTCAAAAGCTATCTGGGCCATGATCAGAAATGATAACTGGCTATCTAGAAATACTCAGTCCAACTTCTCTATCTGGATTTTGAGTAATGCTAATGAAAAATGCAGCATGCTTCATAACCTGAAGTGGAAGGCTTATTTTTTCACTAGCATGTGGGAAGTTTGGAAACAGAGAAACACCATGAGCTTTGAAGGGAAAATTATTCCCCCTTTTGTTTGTGCCAAGGAGGCAATCAAACATGCTACTGATATCCATGAAGATTTTAATGATAACAACCAAGGGAGAGCAGATCAGAAATGAAACTAATGCTTGGATTTTGCCTCATGCAGGTAGTTTCAAACTCAACACTGATGCAAGTCTCTACCCAGGAACTGGAGGAGCTAGCTTTGGGGGCATACTGAGAGATGACAAAGGAAGTCACATTTTGAGCTTTACTGGAAAATTAGTTGAAACTTTTGTTATTGAAGCTGAGTTGATTGCCATCTACAATGGCCTTAAAATCACCTACTCAAGTGGTTTCAGCAACATGGAGGTGGAGAGTGACTCTACGGATGTTGCTGACATGATAAGCAACTCAAATAACATTCACAACTTCAGATATTCCCTCATCCCTGACATCAAGAACCTGCTTATTCTTTCCAAAAGCAAAATCAGCTATGTGCCAAGAGAAATGAACAAGGTAGCAGACCTCCTTGCCAGAATGGGATCTTTCCAGCTTCAAGACCTATTGGTGTACAACTCACCAAGAGAGGAGATCTTGGAAGCTTTGAACAATGATGTGGTCGCCATAACTCATACCCCTGAGTAGCTGTTGTTTGGTTTTATTTTCCGGTGTATCAAAAAAAAAAGCAAATACCTCAATTATTAGAGTATTTATTACGTACTCTAGAGTAAGTGAGGTGTTCGTACTCCAGTCCATACAGCACACATGTAATCATTTCATATCATGTGTCATGACTAAACCCTCTTACAACCATCTTTCCTTATTTGATGCCCTCCCCAGCTGTAGTTCCTTCTTTTTCTGAAAACCAACTTGCAACTGACTATCTTCCTTCCCGCTGGCAATTAAACACGCTCCCAAGTTGATTTCTTGCTAAGAGACTCCATCTCTTCTCCCATGACGCCAATTCACTGTGTTGGTTCAGAACTAGTTATAGCGGACTGTAGTACAGACACATCATTTACTCCAGAGTACATAATAATTAGTCCAATTATTAAGCGTTTACAAGGGAGAGTAGATGCTCTTGACTTGCAATGAATCCTTGAGAGAAGTGTTTTCTGTAGAGGTTAGTCACAACATATCAGGTCAGGTTTCCATATTTGGTTACAGATGAAGTTTAGTCACAGAGACAATTCCACAAACACTTGTGAACAAATGAACTTGACACCATAACAGCTTTCACACCAGTGACAAATGACTTGACACCATAACAGCTTTCACACCAGTGACTCTACCCCTTGAAATTGGAAAAACCCCTAATTTCACAATTCGAATGCCTGCAAAGTGAGCTTACCATGCACGCTGGTGGCCGACGACACAATTATGCACTAATGAAATCACCTCGCTGTCTCTTTAAGAGTTCAATTAATTTCTTTTGTGTCGACTTGAAGGATCTCAATGCAAACAAAGAACAGAACTCTTCAGTTTAATGAGGGAATTTAAGCCAAAGCCAGAGTAAAGGCACCAAATCCATCGACTGAGGCAAACCATATCTTCTTCATTGCAGACGTCATTCCACTTTGCTTTGACACAAGTACTTTGTTATAACCTGGAGTTATCGAGCAAGAACCAATAACGAATAATAAAGAACGCAAGAATTTAACGTGATTCACTAACCTGAATGCTGGCTACCTCAACGGTCAGAAAAATCCGAAATATTATGAGAAAAAACCACCGATTTACAACCCACACAAGTCTAGCCACGATCTAGGACACTTATATAGACCTAGGATACTAACTTGTGCCCAGAGCAATCCCAATACATTGGCAAAGCGGACTAGGAAACAACCCGAACTGCCCCAGCCCCGACCTGGTCGTACGACTGGGCTTTCTCTTGCTGCTTGCTGCTTTGCCTTGTGCTTCCTCGCCTTCCTCTTCTTTCTTCTTGCTTTGACCGAACGTGCTTGATCTTGGTCAAGCAAAAAAAGACTCTCCGTATAATTGAATACTCTGACCCAACAACTATCAGTGTTTGGGGGGCCGACACTCTTCAAAGGAGGTAATTCTTTCTTCACTTGCCCATTTGTTGGATCACATATTGAAATTTCCGTCAGTGACATAACTAAAAGCTCGTTATTTTTCACTAACCAAAACAGATCGTAGTCGCCTTTGAATGAGTGGAGTTTAACCCAAGAATATGTTTTTTTACCGCACTCATCCTTCTTCACCCAAGTTTCACAAACATCGCCACGGCGACACGTGATACACAGAGACTCTTTGTACTCCGAAATTGTAAAATCCGAAACGTTTTCTGGTAGAGAAATTTCATGGAACACCTCGTCATCGAGGCTGAATCCAAGAATATAATTATTATAGACTCTTTCACAAGTAGTCCTTACTTTGGCCTCCCAATAGGCAACCCCATTCACTGATACTGCAGGGTAGTTGTAGTATTTCCTTGTGCCCAAATCATTGATCTTCTGGATATTCCTCCTCCATGTATTAGTACCTAATGTGTAGACATCAACTTCACACAGCAGGCTCTTCTCTTCAGCAAGCATCAATCTTACTAACTTGAAGTCGTTTATCCGTGGTACAAATCCAAATCCAAACGTGACCTTCTTATGCGCCGCGGAAGCCCCATAGTAGACGTCTGTGGTTTTATATCTCTTGATTGCAGGATTCCAGAAATAAACATTGTGATTGTGGACACTTCTTAAGCATACCAAACCTTGAGAACAGCCCAATGGTATAAGAAGGTAAGGAGAATCGCCATAAGGAGATTTCACCTCAAAGCTTTTGGAGAAGGTTTGGTCATGAAAAGTAAAGATATTTCTCGTGTGCTTGGTCATGATGTAGAGGGGTTTAGTTATTGGGTAAGGGCTTTTGTTATACGGGTAATGGCATATCAATGTGTAGTCGTGTTCTTGTTGGGCATGATGTTGTTGGTGAAGAAGAATGAATTCATGGCTTCTGATGATTGCATGGAAAGATTTGGAGACTGAGAGACAATGGAGGAGTGATTTGGTGGGTAAACGCAAGAGGATGTAAATCAGAAGATCCCTGGGGAGAGTCTTCAACATCTTTGTTTATTTCTTAGGGTTTAGAGAGATGGAGGGAGACAGAAAAGATCTTCTCTTCTCTTGGCATATATATACTAGATAGATCAGTTTCCTGAGCAGTGCCTGAAGAAGCTGAAGTCCGAATAGGTTTTGGAGGAAAACATGGCTATTAATCGGCTTGACTTGAAACATGATTAGGATTAAAAAAGAACTTCACTGGATTTATTGGTTTAAGGAATTTGTAACAGGACAATGGATTTGGGTAATTTCTGTTTCACCCCTAGTAGTAGGAACAAAGAGCCAATGAAAAACCATGTTTGTTACCCCTCGGATTTGGGTAATTTCTGTTTCACCCCTAGTAGGAACAAAACTGATGGGTAGTTTGTGTAAATTACAATTGTATCAACGAAATCAAGATTGGGCTATAATGATGATGGCAGAGCACACATTGGGCCGTTCCAGTGGAGTCTGCTGTATCTTCTTCCAAAAGGTTGGAAAATCATCCTCCTACTTCCACTAGTAGTAGAAAGGAATTGAACCGTGACTACACAGTTTCTTACCTAGTTGAATCATGTGGTTTATCACCCAAAGATGCTATTTCTGCTTCTGAGAAAATAAAAACACCCTTTGCAACTCCAGAAAGACCTGACTCTGTCCTAGATTTACTGAGAAGCCGTGGTTTCACTTCGACCCAGATAACCCAAATCGTGAAGAAATACCCCCTTTGCTCTTAATCAATGTAAGGAAGATCATTTTGCCTAAATTGGACTTTTTTCAGTCTCTGGGTCTTTCAACAAATGACCTTGCCCCTATAATTTTTTATAACCCAGATGTGCTGACAAGAAGTTTGAAAAATCAGATCCAACCAGTCTGCACATGGATCAAAAGCTTTGTGCTATCCGATGAAAGAGTTTGCACTGCTATCAAGAATTCATATCGGATCATCCGGGCATGCCATGAAACAGTTCTAGTACCAAATGTAGAGCTGCTACAACAACACGGCGTGCCCAGTCTTAATATTGCACTCTTATTGACTCATTTTCCCTGTGCTCTAGTGCGGAATCATGAGGTGTTCAGTGCAGGTGTTAACAAGGTCAAGGAAATGGGATTCCACCCTTGCAAAGCAACTTTTGTAATGGCAGTGAATGCCTTGTCAGGGAAGAGCAGGAAGCAGATTTGGGATCGATCCTACAAAATATACTCAACGAAATGGGGTTGGTCTGAGGAGGATATACTCTCAGCTTTCAAGAAGCGTCCGCAGTGCATGACATTGTCAGAGGAGAAGTTGAATTCAGCAATGGACTTTCTAGTGAACACCATGGGTCGGTCGTCCAAATGCATCGCCCACGAACCTATAGTCCTCCTACATAGCTTGGAGAAGAGGATAATTCCAAGGTGCTCGGTCATTCGTGTTTTGTGGGGAAAAGGCTTGTTAAGCAAAGATTTGGCCCCAGGTAGTGAAGCCAGTGGAGAAAATTTTCTTGAAGAGGTTTGTGACTAGATTTGAGAAACAAGTACCTCAACTATTAAGCCTTTACAAGGGCGAGGTGGATGCTCTTGACTTGCAGTGAAGTTTCTCCTCCCTCTTCTTTTGCAATTTCCTGGAAGCTGTTAGTTTAGTGTATTGCAGTTTACTGTAAACTCTTGATCTGCTTCATTTGTACTGTAATTTTTTCTTCTGTCTGTGCAAACTCAATCATCAAGCTTGTCGGGAATTTGCAGAATTTCAAAAGACACTACCTTTCATTGTGTTTGTCTAACAAGCTAAGCCTTTCCTTTTCGGAGGTGTTGCTACTAAGAACTGTTGGATCAACATTTTCCGGGCTTCAGTTGGGTCCGGAAGTTTTGGACCCTAAGAACACAATGAAAATTGGTGTGATCATCATCATCATCATGACGAAGGTGGTTTGGGATTTATTGAAGATCAAGGAGTTCAGCATTCTCTGTTTCTCATTTCTGGTCTGGACCAATTTGTAATTGGTGCCAAATTGATGACATGAAGCAAGATGCTTCAGTAGCCGTCGGATGAAGAAATCGGTGCAATCTTAGTCGTTGGTTTCTTTTAAGTGTAACGCTGTCGTTTTATTTGTTATTTTGCAGCTCCTCTTGTACACGTGTCTTGCACGGATTGGCTACTTTGTTTAAGTGGCTAACGGTCACCTATATAAGTGACCGTTAGCTCCGTTTGTCAATTTGAGGAGATTTTCACCATTTTACTCTATTTTGTTTTTCCTCCTCCTTCACTGGTTTTCTCTTCTTCTTCTTCTTCGTTTCTTCACACTTCAAAACCCTAGATCTGTGTTTCTCAATATGGTATCAGAGCCTGGTTTGGCTAGATCGTTTCACAGTTAGTTTTCGTTTGAAGATCAGCTTCATCGTTTTGAGTTTCATCAGATTGGATCTGGTTTTTTTGCTGATTTCAAATTCAAATGTCGACTCATGAATCAACCGTTCATGGTTCTCACTCGCGAGCTTCGCAGCAAGGTATTGAAGCTGCTTCACCTTACTTTCTTCATAGTTCTGATAATCCTGGTGCAATTCTGGTTTCTGAAAAATTAGATGGATCTAATTTTTATACTTGGCACAAATCAATCATTGTTGCTCTTCGAGCTAAAAACAAGTTAGAATTTGTTGATGGAAGTATCACGGAGCCTCTTCCAACTTCTGATATGTATGTTTTGTGGAGGAGATGTGACAGTATGGTGATGTCTTGGCTTCTTAGCTCAATTTCAAAGGATATTGTGAGTAGTGTGGTTTGCAGGTCTAATTCTAGAGAAATTTGGTTAGATCTCATTGAACGTTTTTCACAAGGAAATCTGCCAAGGATTTTTCAACTCACACAGATGATTTCAGCTCTAAGACAGGATAATAGATCAGTTACTACCTATTTTACACAGTTAAAGAGTTTGTGGGATGAGTTAGCCAATTATAGGCCTAATCCAAGTTGTATTTGTGGAGTTCTATCTCAATGTCAGTGCAATATTGTTAGTCAGCTGAAGAATTATCAGGAACAAGAGAGGATTATGCAATTTTTGAATGGTTTAAATACTCATTTTGCTTCTGTGAGGGATCAATTGTTATTGACAGATCCATTGCCACCTATAAATACTGTATTTGCCAAGATTATTCAACAAGAAAGACAGATGGAGTTACAGTCACAAAGTGGCTTTCAATCACAAAATTTGGCAATGTATGCACATGGTGGTGATTCATATATGCAAAGTCCTTATCCACAATACAGACCTTCACTTGTCAATGCAGTTCATAATCAACATGGTGGTGGTGGTGGTTTCATGCATAAACAAGGTGGCATTCAGCCCAGTTCTGCACCTCCTAATAGAAATGGGAGATTAATATGTCATCATTGTGGACATGAGGGACATGTCAAAGCAAAATGTTACAGGTTACATGGATTTCCTCCAGACTTCAAATTCACAAAGTCTAAGTCTAGAGCAAATAATGTGAGCACTGAGGTTACTTCTGGTACTGCTGATATTTCAACTAGCAACATGTCAGGTACCATCAACTCTATGAATCAGCAATTGTCCAAGACTCAATTACAACCACCTGCATCACACGTTTATGGATCTCCTAGTTCTAGTCATGGAGGTTATATGGATTCTCCACTTCAATCACCTTCTAGTTCTTCTGGTTCAATCTATGGAGGTCACCCTTTTATGGCAGGTATCATCAATACTTTTCAGTCTGGTTTAACTTCTGATCACATTGCACCAGATAGTTGGATAGTAGATACAGGTGCTACAGATCATATGTGTTCAAATTTGCAGTATTTTGATTCAATGCACACAGTTGTTGACACATTTGTGCATCTTCCAAATGGAAAGACTTCTGAAGTGACTCATGTTGGTACAGTTAAATTGAGCACTCATTTGACTTTGGAACATGTATTATTTGTACCATCTTTCAAATTCAATCTCATTTCTGTTTCAAGATTGACAAATTCTCATAACTGCAACTTTCATTGTACCACTGATGGTTGTTGGATCAAGGACAAGCATGATATGATTCTTGCAGAAGGAGAAAGGCAAGGTGGTTTATATGTTTTAAAACATAGTTTCTCAAAAGTCAAAACAGTTGTGTGTGCTGGAGAAGTTGCTATTAATCAGGTAAAGCTTTGGCATCAAAGATTAGGACATCTATCTCATTCAAAGTTACACAGCATGTCAGGTTATTTGGATAAAAATTTGAAAGATGGTGTTGATTTTGTGTGTGAAATCTGTCCACTGGCAAAACAAAAGAAGCTGCCATTTCCTAGTTTTGGACACATTACTCAAAATCTATTTGATCTAGTGCATTGTGATACATGGGGTCCCTACAAAACTCCTACTCACCAGGGACACAGATATTTCTTGACACTTGTTGAAGATTGCAGCAGAACCACCTGGATTTATTTGATGAATCACAAGTCAGATGTTGAACAAATTATTCCTGCTTTCTGGAAGATGATAAGTACTCAGTTCAATGCTTCTATTAATAGATTCAGAAGTGATAATGCACCAGAATTGGAATTTTTCAAATTTTTTCAAGAAAATGGTGTGGTTCATGAGCATAGTTGTGTAGAAACTCCAGAGCAAAACTCAGTTGCAGAAAGAAAGCACCAACATTTGCTAAATGTGGCTAGAGCTATAAGATTTCAAAGTGGTTTACCTATACAGTTTTGGGGAGATTGTTTCATGACAGCAGCATATTTGATCAACAGAACTCCATCACCAAAGTTGAAAGGAAAGTCACCATTTGAGATACTATACAATGCACAACCAGACTATAGTGTGCTAAGAGTATTTGGTTGCTTGTGTTTTGCTAGCACTCTGGTTCATGGGAGGTCAAAATTTGATGAAAGAGCAGTAAAGTGTGTATTTGTTGGATATGTTTTTGGTACAAAGGGGTACAAGGTCTATGATTTACAGCAACAAAAGTTCTTTGTTTCCAGGAATGTGGTATTTCATGAGCATCTATTTCCTTTTAAGGAAAGAGATGCCATTGTTCTTCCTCACAAAAATGCAGTTATTCCTTTGCCAGTGTTTGATGAGACTATGTCTCTATCTGATTATTCTGTTTCCACCACCTCTATGCCTCCTCCAACAATAGAGTCAACACCATCTCTCAGCTATAGAGATGTTCTTCAGTCTCCCAGCTCAATTGTGCCAGCTAGAGCTACCACAAGAGTTAGAAATCCACCAAAGTACTTGCAAGATTATGTCACAAAGCCTCATCATGGGGGCAATGTAGTTCTCAGCTCTAACTACAATCTTGGTAGCTCTCTGGTAATGTCTGCAATTTCAGAAGTCAATCATCTTGATCTAGTCAATTTTCACAGTCAGATAGAACCTAACTCTTATTTGCAAGCAAAGCAGTCACAAGAATGGATAACAGCTATGAAAGAGGAGCTTCATGCTCTGGAATTGAACAAAACTTGGGAATTGACCACTTTGCCCTCAGGACATAAAGTGATTGGATGTAAGTGGGTGTATAGAATCAAATATAAGTCAGATGGAACTGTGGACAGATACAAAGCTAGATTGGTAGCAAAAGGGTATACTCAGACTGAGGGTATAGATTATTTTGAAACCTTTTCTCCTGTGGCTAAGTTAGTTACATTCAGAACTATGTTGAGTTTAGCTGCCATATATCAATGGCCCCTTCTTCAACTAGATATCAACAATGCTTTTCTTCATGGAGATCTTGATGAGGAAGTGTATATGAAGCTTCCAGAAGGCTATTTTGAATTGCAGAATATCATCCCAAATTCAGCTTCTCAGGTGTGCAAGCTCAATAAGTCACTCTATGGTTTAAAACAAGCTTCAAGACAATGGTTTTTGAAATTTACAGAAACTCTATGTAAATTGGGTTTTCAGCATTGCAAGTCTGACTACACTCTCTTTATGAAGCATGAAGGCAATTATGTTGCTTTTCTATTAGTATATGTGGATGACATCTTGTTAACAGGATCACACATTGATGTTCTGAATCAATTCAAGTCAGATTTGTCTCAACATTTCAAGCTTAAAGATTTGGGAGCTCTGTCTTATTTTCTTGGTTTTGAGATCTCCAGAAATGAGGAAGGTATCTTTCTATCTCAGCAAAAATTTGCTATTGAAATTTTGGCTACTGCTGGATATTTGAACTGTAAACCAGCTACCACACCAATGATAGCTTCTAGCAAGCTTAGTATTCATTCAGGTATGGTTCTGGAAGATTCAGAAGCTCTTGATTACAAGAAGCTAGTTGGAAAACTTCTCTATCTTTGCAATTCTAGACCAGATTTATGCTTCTCTGTACACAAGCTCAGCCAATTTATATCTCAACCTACCAAACAGCATTTGGCTGCTGCTCATCACATTTTGAGATATCTCAAAGGATCAGCTACTCAAGGTTTATATTTCTCAGCTTCTTCTCCTTTAAAGTTGCTTGGATACACTGATTCAGATTGGGCTGGATGCATAGATTCTAGAAGGTCTACTTCAGGTTATTTTGTCTTTTTGGGACATTCTCTCATTTCCTGGAAATCTAAGAAGCAGACAGTGGTTGCTAGAAGCTCAGCAGAAGCTGAATATAGAAGCTTAGCATTGCTGGGATGTGAAATACAATGGCTTCTCTCTTTGCTGCAAGAATTGCAAGTATGTTTGGACTGCAAACCTGTTCTCTTCACTGACAGCTCTTCTGCTATTCAAATAGCCAGAAATCCCATCTATCATGAGAGAACTAAGCATATAGATCTTGACACACATCTCATTAGAGACTTGATTACTTCTGGCGTGTATGAATTGCAATACATTTGTGTTGCAGAGCAATTGGCAGATATATTGACTAAACCCTTGGCAGCTCAGCAATTTCTTCATTACATGAGCAAGTTGACTGTAATGTGCACATTACATCAACTTGAGGGGGCGTATTGAAGATCAAGGAGTTCAGCATTCTCTGTTTCTCATTTCTGGTCTGGACCAATTTGTAATTGGTGCCAAATTGATGACATGAAGCAAGATGCTTCAGTAGCCGTTGGATGAAGAAATCGGTGCAATCTTAGTCGTTGGTTTCTTTTAAGTGTAACGCTGTCGTTTTATTTGTTATTTTGCAGCTCCTCTTGTACACGTGTCTTGCACGGATTGGCTACTTTGTTTAAGTGGCTAACGGTCACCTATATAAGTGACCGTTAGCTCCGTTTATCAATTTGAGGAGATTTTCACCATTTTACTCTATTTTGTTTTTCCTCCTCCTTCACTGGTTTTCTCTTCTTCTTCTTCTTCGTTTCTTCACACTTCAAAACCCTAGATCTGTGTTTCTCAATAGGATTTAAGGATGTAAACTTGTTCAACCTCTCTTTGCTAGCCAAGCAAGCTTGGAGGCTTTGTATGGTGAGCCTTCCTTGTCTAAAAAGATCTTTAAAGGAATTTTTTTCAATAATATAAGCTTCTGGAGCGCAAACCCCTCTGGTTGCTCATGGGCATGGAGGAGGATTGTGGAGGACGGAGAGTTTCTTAGGGAGGGATGGAGATGGTCAATTGGCAATGGGAAAAAAAGTTAGAATATGGGAGGACACATGGCTTCCTATAGAGGCATCGTTTTTTTGTAAAATCTCCAAGAAGTGACATGATAGCAGTGAACAAAGTGGCTGATCTAATTGATTATTCAACAAGAAAATGGGAAGCTGATCTGGTTAGACAATCATTTGTTGATGATTAAGCAAGATTGATACTCTCTGTTCCATTTGGCTCACAGTTTTGTGAAGACAGAAAGACATGGTATTTTTCTTTAAGGACTTATTTTCTCAAGGACTGATGGTTCATTTTCGGAAGAGTTTGCCTTTCCTGTGCCTTAGATTAAGGACCCTTCGGTACTTGAGTGTATGGCTATAAGGAGAGCTCTCATTATTGCATCAGAAAGAGGGATTAAAAGGATTCAAATTTGCTCAGATTCAAAGGTCTCAGTTGATGCTATAATCTCAAGAAAGCCCAGGTGTTTAGTCAAGATCTCTCCAGTTGTTGCAGACTGTTGTTGGCTTCAAACTTTGATTGCTGTATTCAATTTGTAATGTTCATGGCTGTGCAAAAAAAGCCATTTCTCTGCTGTAATGTTTGGCATGTTTTTAATGAAAGCTTCCGTTGTTTGCCAAAAAAAAGCACTATCATCGTGCTAATTTTCTCATGTCAGCATAATAAAATTTCCAGTGGCATTACAGAATTCATCTCGGAGCTTTCTTGTAAGACGGATAGATGTTACCAGATAACGATGAAATATCCTAAGCAATATAGAAAAAAGATCGTTGTGCGTACACGGGAGTTTCTTGCACAAATACTAGTTTCTTTTCTTAGAGCACAGCAAAGCTTTCATCAGTGAGCTTGAAAAAATGGATTGAACCTGTCTCAGCAATGCTACCTTTGATTTGTTTGTCCTGAGTTTGGTCTTAGTTTCCTTGGAATAAAACTTATACCAGTGAGTATCAATTTCAAAATTGTCCTCTAGGAGCACTACGCCACACCATAGAAAAGGTGACTTGGCAAAAAATTAATGTTCCTGCCCGGGATCGAACCGGAGACCTTTTGCGTGTAAAGCAAACGTGATAACCACTACACCACAGAAACCTTGTGTTCATTTAATTATGCATGTAATTTATCAATAAAATCAAACCCAAAATCAGCTTCCTTTTCATATGATTGCCCTTCTTGAATCTTGTTTAGCTCGGAAAAGAGGATAATTGTATGATCATCAACACTTGTGTCTTATCCATTTTTCTTCTACTAGTAAAGGACACGTGCGTTGCACGTGTACTTTGACCTTTTATAAAGTAACAAATGAGCAAAGTTCTTAAGTAACAAATGAGTAAAGGGGAATAGAAATTGAATTTTATACATGCTTTTTCTTTGAAAGAACAATCTTAAGATTTTTCGAATACGGGGACTCGGCTAAAAGTGTGCAAAATATGGACACGTGTACGGGAATACTGCATTATTATATTTACTATATAATTATGTATAAAAGAATCATAAAAAACCAACTAAAAAGTCACATTAGTGATAAAAAAAAGTCTCATTATAATGTAATATAGGTAAACTTTAAGGACTATAATCTGTTTAATGTATTTGACGGCTACAAATGGCAACCAAGTCTTTGTCGGAATCACGTGTCTCTTTTAGTCAACGTGTCCGGAGAGATTTAGCAACACCCGCCACACATCCCACACCCACACCAGTTTCATATCGTATCACACGGTTACGGCTGCGAATTAGAAGAGTCCGGGTAACGTAGTGGAAGATTACCTTCGTATATTTGACAGTTCAATCATAATAAACGAGGCTTAATAAGCTCCATTAGGTTTTATTCTGAGATCATAGAGCAATACTTTGTCAGATAAAAGAACACACAAATCACATAATCGATTGATATCAGCACAAGGTGAGGAGGATATCTAACAAGGCGGTTTTCAATACAATGATCAAAACTCAAAAGTAATAACATAAACCAGTGCCACATAAACCAATGAAAGCAATGGAAGGGAAAGACGAGAGGGTTACTAAAAAAATGGGTATCAAACCGGATTATGACTTTATTTTGGGCTCAAACTGTTTAACCGGATTATGACTTTATTTGGATATTTGAGATGAGAGAGACAGTTTCTAAAAAGTCTTACTACATAAACCAGTGACCTAAAAAGAACATGATCTAAGAGTTATTACATCCAGGTTATTAAGTAGGAACTGAGAGCAAAGGAAACATACTTCTTCTTCTCAATTTTAAGGGACATCAGTCCTTTCCGCCAGTGCTACCACAATTCAGTCATACTACCGCAAATTGTAAATTGGATCAGGCATTTCAAAACATGGAACACCATAGATTCATACCGCTTAAATTGCCACAATTTTTTTCACTATTTTGACATTAACTATGTACGGAGAAAGGGAAATTAAATTTAAATTTGCTAAGTTACATCCATATTCAAACTTTTATAAATAATTCTTATACGGAGCAATTTCTATGTTTTTTTTTTCCCAAAAATAGTAGAACTCCTATGAAGGTATCCAAAGAAACATACCCTTGACGTACTGAATTTTATAGGCGTTCAACATTCCTCTTCCTGTTCCACGAACGGGAACAATCCATGTTCCCGATAACTTATCTTTCAGCCTTCTCCACAATTTCCGTGACGCCAAGGGTACTTCTCGTTAATTCGGGAAGACTCTGAATGCCTCTTCTCTGAAAATTGTCTAATATGAGCAGCCTGCACCGAATTGAAGAGAAGAAAGGAGGCGATCTCGCACTTGTTATCTGAGCTCGATGCATTCAGCACACCACATACACCGATCAACACACACGGAGTATTGGATATGGACCGACAAAATCAGAGAGGGAAAGTGAGTGAGACAGACATGTATGGGATAAGATTTCCAGGCTTGCATTAGTTAGCCCAATTTCAAACCAACTTTTTGCACTTGATCTCCTTATATTCATTTTGATAGTATAGGGTAAATTATCTTCTTTCAGGAATTTATGCTTCAATCTTCGTATATGAGCATATCTAAGAGTTATTTCATAAAAATAGCATGCATCAAAAACCAAACGAAGAAGTTCCAACTAAAGCAACCAGAAAAGTTCTTCATATTTCTTGTTCTCGACAACACATGTTCTCCTTATAATTACTTCAAGTATGATTTTTAAAAAATAAGCTATATCAAATAGATACTGAAGAAATGCTATGAAACTTGGATTTGGAGCGACTGCAAAACCCTGATAGGCAAACCAAAACTCGTTCCACACAAATACAAATACTCCGAAATTTCAGCGATTGAAAACCTTGATCATAAACAAAAACTGGAAACAACAAAGAGAGACCGAATCTCTGAAGTTAATGCACCAAATCAGCGGAGGAGGAGAGAGAGAGAGAGAGAGTTTGAAGGAAAGACGCTAGGTGAGGGACAAAGGGACACAGACCGAGAGGGAAAGACGGTAGATGAGGGAGAAAAGGATAGAAAAGAGGACAGCGAGCGAGGGTTACCTCAGTTAGTTTCTGTAGTTGGCAATGGATATGCCAGCGTCTTGCCGGGGATGGGCACAACGTCTTCATCCTTGACAGGAGGGTGAAACGGGCGATTGATATTTGATAGAGAGGAGGGGATCTCCCATTAGGGCATCTCCAATAGTCTATGCAAAATGCAAAATATAAAAAATATGATGAAAAATTGACCTCCAATAGACAACGCATAGGCTCATGCATTTTGCAGAACATGCATCCTCCTCTCCATTAATAGCTAGCAAGAAAGTAGGCATGCAAAATTTTGTGTCTATCTCTCTCCTCTCATGCATCTTTCATATGTATATTTAAACTTCTCATACCTAAAAATGTATAAATTGCATTTTATTGCTGGAGCAAAACTACAAATGCATGTCATGCAAATTTCGAAACATGCAAAAAATACCTACTACTATTGGAGATGCCCTTAGGCCAAGGGTTGCGTCGGTTAGAAGGAACATGACGAGTCCATTGAGCAACAGACAGTTTCTTTTGGAAGACAGATGGAGCATGAGTAAATAACTAAGTTTAATGGGGATGCTTTTGTAATAAACAATTTTAGATAGACATTTTTGTAATAAATCATCTTAGGAACACATTGAAATTATTCATGCTTTTATAAGAGTAAAGATTGTCTTATGGAAGCTGGAAATGCACCATTTCTGGTGACTTTGCAGTGAAAATCTGATTACAAACCCATTGATGTTGGGAGTTCCTCATTATCTCCATTTTCAAATACTCTGGAGATTTGAATTTGTTTATGGAAGCTTAAGCTTCATTCCAATAAATAAAATCTTCGTTTTTCTCTACACGGCTGTGCATAAAAAGCTTCTCACCAATGTCAGCAGGAAGAGTAGAGACATTACTGATGTTGACAATTGTAGTCTCTGTATACTGATCAAGAAGACCATGATCATCTTTTCAGGATGTGTAGACGTTTCTAGAATCTGGGATAAAATCTGGGGGTAGAGATTTTTCTTTTGAGAGAGGGGAATATTATATTAAACTGTACGGTTACATACCCCTGTGACATATTCTTTGCGCTAAACAATGCGCATCAGAGACTTCCTCTCTTGAGACAGAGAAAACTAAGATACAATCAAACAAAAAACAGAAAGTTATAATATCATGGATGATCTTTCTTATGCTATGTTGAGGAAGCTGAGCATTTAGAGCTTGGACCACTGAGAGGCAGTCCATTTTTAACTCAGATTGTTTTGTATCCGTGAGAAAGCATCCACCGAAGAGGTTCAGAGATTCCTCTTGCTTCTGCTTGTACTGCGTTTCTGACTTGGAAAGTACAACAGGAGCGAATTTCTTCTAATGATATGTGAACCCAGGCTGCAACAAAAACAATATCCTTTATCAACTAGAATTTAGATCTTGAGAAATGTCAAAAGTAACTGCACGAATGACGACAATGTTAACCCTAACATTAAATTTGTGACTCCTCTATGGTTTATCTGACTAAGAAGCAAGAAATGGGCATTTAATGGTATTTTGGATACTAATCGGTATTTGACAGAAATCAAACTAAATGTGGATGGATGCGTGAAAGAAAACACAAAAAGATGCTGGGTTTGGTGGAGTGCTTAGAGATACGAGAGGAGCATGGGTTTTGGGTTTTTATGAAAAGTTGAAGCAATGTACTAACCTTGATACAGAAAATTTTGAGTATTTATAGCGGCATAGTTCTAATGCTTTCTATATAAACTGGAGGAATACTGAAGTGGAAAGTGCCTGGACGCTGTGGAGATCTTCAATGGTGATAAAAAGGGCTTGGCTCCATGCTGAATCTGATCAGAGATGGCATTTACCACCTCCAAATATGCAATGGAAGTATCAGCCACTTCATGTACAACCCGTATGTTATGACCACTTTTGAAGGGCCAAGCCAGTTTCATACAACAGTTACAGCTATAGTAATCGATACTCGTACAAAAAGAAAAATGAGGCTACCCCCATGTTTTGAAGGGCCAGTTTCAGACAACAATTACAAACACTTCTATTTTCCAATTTCCAAGCAAAAAGTGAGAACTGAGAGGGTTGTTATGACCACTTTTGAAGGGCCAAACCATCATCTTCACCTAAAATTCCAGTAGTGTAATTATCTCCTTCTCTGAATCATTTCGTGCAATTTTCTCCGACACAATGCATCATGCCAACTTGCCTAGTACCTAGAGCAACAAAAAATGCAGCAGACACCTTTGGCTTTCACGCCGGGTTAATTCTATAATGCTTACTTTGTAAGTAAATTTATGTAATGAAACAACTACCATGATGAACACAGCAACTCGTACTTGGAAAAGCATGCTTTAGGTCAGACATATCTAAAGAGAGTGTCTTCTGAAATTCCACCGGCAGCTGGAAGGATCATGTCAAGTCTTAGTAAAGGAAGGAAATATCTCAAAATAGCTATCTACAAGTTGATGATTGAGTTTGGTCAGGCAGTAAAATTAAGGAGTGAACAGTTCCAGCGTATGGCTTTATGCAATTGGAATCATGAGTCGAATTAACAAGTGTAATACATGGCTTTATGCAATACTCAAAACAAAGAACTTTAGAAACTTAAGACAAAAGAAACATGGAGATCTCACCTGATAGAACCAAAATCATAATCCTACTTCAGAGAGTTCGCTTCCAGTCATAGATAATCAATATAGCTCAGTAAAAACTTTCTCCACCGGCTTCTCATACTTGGTCACATACCTCTTCAAACAAACTTTCTCCACCGGCTTCAATGGTATGCCGGGGCTCAAATCTTTGCTTAACAAGCACTTAGCCATAAAACACAGAATAACAGAACACCTTGGGATTGTCCTCTTCACCAAGCTAAATATGAGGATAATAGGCTGCTGAGCAATGCATTTGGGCGACCAGCCCATGGTGTTAACTAAAACCTCCATTGATGAATCAATCTTCTTATCTGACAATGTCATGCAGTGCGGGTGCTTCTTGAAAGTGGAGAGTATATCCTCCTCAGCCCGTCCCCATTTCAAAAAATATATTTTGTAGCACCGATCCCAGATCAGCTTCTTGCCCATCCCTGAGAGGGAATGGTCGAATCCCATTTCATTGACCTTGTTTACACTTGCACTGAACACCTCACGATTCTGCACTAGAACACCAGGGGAATGAGTCAACAAGAGTGCAATATTGGGACCTGTCATGCCAAGTTTCTGTAGCAGCTCTATCTTCGTTACTAGAATTTTCTCATGGTTTCTTGACTGCACAATGCTCTCGATCCAGTTGCACACTGGTTCGATCCGATTTTTCAAGCTTCTTGTTAGCAGCCCAAGGTTATAACTAAGTACTGTCACAAGGTCATTTTTCGAAAGACCCATAGAGTAAAGGAACTCCAACTTAGGCAGAATGATCTTCTCTGCATTGAGTAAGAGCAGAGGAAGATTGCACAATGCTCTTTCCTCACGATTTTGGTTACCGGGTCGAAGGGGAACCATGGCTTCTCAGTAGATCTAGGACTGAGTACACTTCTTTCAGCAGTAGCAAAATGCAATATTTCAGAAGCAAAAGCAGCTTCTTTGGGTGATAACCTGCATGATTCAACAAGGTAAGTTCAGAAAATTGGAGAACAGAGGGGTCTCTTCTTGCATTTGGGTTCAACTATCGCATACTGACAGGCTAAGAAGACAATTGATTTTTCCAATTCAATCTCAAACTTGATGAACATTCTATTAACTTTTTGTTAGGTTCATAAATGTAATGGATAAGACTGATGCGGTGATTATCAAGAGATATATGGAGATGAGTTGCAAGCACAATAAGAAAGGGAGATAATGAAGGACACAGTTATTCACGGCCATAAGGGCAAAAGTGGGAATGCAAAAAAAGGTTGTGTATCCATCCCAATGACCTGTGTAATTATCAACTCCCTTGAATTTTTCGTGAAATTATATATAAGCCGGAAATCATTTTATTAGTCATTAATTCGTAAAAGGTCAGATAATTGATTATATATCTTAAAGTTATAAAGAAATAATAGAGTTAGTAAGTATTTATCATTCATGAAGGGCATAATTGTGAGTTTGCCAAAAAAGAAGGGTAAAATTGTGCAAAGTTACTGAGCAAGTGAAATCAATTAAAGGGACAAATGATGTAGTTAACATCATAATCGAAGTCCTCTCAATAAATTAGCATTAAAACAATTAATTGATTGAATACTTATTCATTCCTGTAGGAATTAGAAGATATGACTGAAAATTAAAGTGAGAATGGATGTAATTAACACAATAATTGAATTTATGACATTAATTACCAAAATGTGTTTACTTTATTGACCATATGTGAAAGGTAAAACGCAACTAAAAAATTGAATTAGTAAAATCAATTAAATTAATTTCTCAAAAAAATTAAATTAAATCAATAAGGATGTGATTAATAATTGTAGTTCCGTTACAGAGTGATCAACAAATAGTAAATTTATCCAGTAATTAATAGATAAAATTAAAAGGATTCCCCCAATTAGTGGATGTGATTAATAAAATTAATAAGGTTGTGATTAATGAAAGAACTCCCCCAACAAATAGTAACCAATTGAATTAGTTAAATCAATTGAATTAATTTCTCAAAAAAATAAATTAAATTAATAAGGATGTGATCAATAAAATAATTGTAGTTCCGTTACAGAGTGATCACCAAATAATAAATTTATCCAGTAATTAATAGATAAAATTAAAAGAATTCCCCCCAATTAGTGATGTCAAATGCATCAGTAGCTTTTTCCAAAGTTAATTTACGGGAATGCAATAAATTATATAGATGACCGTTACCATTCTCTTCATTAATCATGTAGGATTCACATTCACCTGTGTATTCAACAACCTATATAAATACCAGAGTCGGGGAACCTAGTTAAGTATCCTTGTCCTACCACAAACTTTGTAGTATTATTCAATATGAGATCTCCTTCTACTTTCGTAGTCATATCCTTCTTTGCTCTGGTAAGAAACACTCACTCTCTCTCCCCCCTCTCCCCCTCTTATCAGTTTACTACAACTTATGATATCAATTTTTCTATCCAGGTTGCTTGTAGTTTGAGTGCCGCAACAAGGAATTTTCAAAATTCCGTACTGAAAGAAATTTCTGTGTCTAAGACATCCCAAGAACCTACAGGTCTGGCATCAACACCGACTGACTTTCCACCTGCATCGAAGAGAGAAGGTACAAATGGTGGAGAAAATGGAAAATTACATTCAGTGCCTCAAACGACCAAGGGTCTAACAGGTGATGCATCCGTACATTTGCCCAATGGACAAAAGAATGACAAAAAGAATACCTACTTCACTAAAGATCTCATTAGGGAGCCCGATTTGGTTTTGTGGCACAAAAGCGATGGGAAAAAAGATGTTAAAAATAATGTCTACTTCACTAAAGATTTGATTAGAGAGCCGGATTTTACTTGGTGGCACAAAAGCGGTGGAAAGAAAGATGTCAAAAATAATGTCTACTTAACTAAAGATCTCATTAGAGAGCCCGATTTGGTTTGGTGGCACAAAAGTGATGGGAAAAAAGATGCCAAAGATAACGTCTACTTCACTAAAGATCTGATTAGAGAGCCGGATTTTACTTGGTGGCACAAAAGCGGTGGACAAAAGAATATCAAAGAAAAGGTCTACTTCACTAAAGACCTCATTAGAGAGCCCGATTTTACTTGGTGGCACAAAGGTGGAAAACAATAATCCTTGTATGAGGCGAGAAATAAAAAGTACTTGCGAGAAATTGATTAGATGGTGAATGTAATATGATTTTCTTTGTAATGTTCGACAAGGAAAGGGAGACTAGCAATAGAAATCACTTTATATATGCCTTTTATGATTTCATTCTACTAGTTACTTGCATTGTCTTTTTAAGAACTATACCTACACCCATGTTTGTTTTGAAGAGAGTATTCAGAATTTGAACCGAAGTTTGATCTTTCATATAGTTACTCTCAAAAATGAAACCTACACCCATGTTATATGAATTTGAACCGAACTTAAAAGCATTGTGCTAACCATGCTTTTAAGTTATTAGTTCAAAAATGAAACCTACACCCATATCTTACCAGATTATGCTATAATCCAAAATTGCAGCTATTACAACTCTAGTACGAAGTACTTGATAAAAAAACAAAAAACAAGAACAAAATCATGCTTGTTATGACCACTTTTAATGGCCATTAACACCAGTTGTGTAGTTATCTTATTCTCTGAAATAACCGCACAATACTCTTCATTCCATTCTTCAAAACAACATCATGCTTGGTATTTACAGCAACAAGATAATGTAGAAGACACCTTTTGCCTTCGCACCGAGAATATTGTAACATATTTTCCCGAAAATATGCCTAATACAGAAAGGTTCCAGGTAAATTCTGTAATGCTAACCGTTATAACTTTATGTTACGAGAACACATCAATCTTTACTATTTTGTGTTCATGAAGTCCAAAACGTCCAGTCACAACTGAAGGGCATAAAATGTCAGGTAATCATGGAACTTCTATGCATCATTTTTACATTTTCTACTTGTATTGATCCCAGAGTATCTAATTGAGGATTTGTGGTAAAATACCTTGGACACGAGTGCTTTAGCTGGTTGACAAACGCATTAAAAGAGAATGTCTTTTGCAATTCTAACAATTCTCGATATGAAGTTGTCAAGTGTGAGAAAAGGTACAAACCCCACTCCACAACCCCCCCCCCCCCAAAAAAAAAAAAAAACAAAAAACAAAAAAAAAACAACAAATTCTCAATATAGCTGTGTACAAGCTGATGATTGAGTTAGAAAGAAGTGCAATAGTCTAAAACTAAGAACTTCTGAAATATAAGAGAAAATAAACATGGAAATCTCACGGGATGGTATCAAATCCTAAACCAACTTCATAGAGTTCACTTCAAGTCATATATAATCAGTAGATCAGTTACTTGCACTTCATATAGATAAGTGTGACTAACCTTTTCAAAAAACACTAGTCCCCTGGATTCATTGCAAGTCAAGAGCATCCGTCTTTCCCTGGTAAATGCTTAGTAGTTGGGGAACTTGTTTCTCGAATCTATTCACGTACCTCTTCAAGAAATCATTTTCTACTGGCAGCAATATCGTACTTGGGCTCAAATCTTTGCTTAGCAAGTCCTTCGTCCATAAGACACGAATAACACGACACCTGGGCTTTATCCTCTTTTCCAAGCTCAATAGGAGAATGCCAGGTTGATTGGCAATTAATTTGGGCGAGCAACCCATGGTGTTCACTAAAAAATCCATTGCTGAATCAATCTTGTTCTCAGACAATGTCATGCAATGTGGTTGCTTCTTGAAAGCGGAGAGTATATCCTCATCAGACCAACCCCATTTCGTAGAATACATTTTGTAGCACCGATCCCAAATCTGCTTCCTGGTCTTACCTGACAAGGCATTCATTGCCATCACAAAAGTTGCTTTGGAAGGGTTGAAACCCATTTCCTTGACTTTGTTTACACCTGCACTGAACACCTCGTGATTCTGCACCATAACATGAGGGTGATGAGTCAAAAAGAGTGCAATATTAGGAACCGTCATGCCAAGTTTCTGTAGCAGCTCTATCTTGGGTACAAGTGCAAACTCTTTCATCGGATTGCACAAAGCTCTTGATCCACTTGCAAACTGGTTCAATGTGGTTTTTTAAGCTTCTTTGTAGCAGTTCTGGGTGATAACTAAGCATTTTCACAAGGTCTTTTCTGGAAAGACCAATAGAATAAAGGAACTCCAATTTAGGCAAAATGATCTTCTCCGCGTTCATTGTGAGCAGCAGAGGATATTGTCTCACCATTTTGGTTACCTGGGTCGAACTGAAACCATGGCTTCTCAGTAGATCTAGGACCGAGTTTGATCTTTCTGGAGTTGCAAAGGGTGTTTTTATTTTATCAGAAGCAGAGAGAGCTTCTTTGGGTGATAACCCACATGATTCAACTAGGTAAGAAACTGTATAGTCACGGTTCAATTCCTTTCTACTACTAGTTGAAGTAGGAGGATGATTTTCTAACCTTTTGGAAGAAGATACAGCAGACTCCACATGGGCAGATTGGCTGGAGAGTTCAGCAGCAGCTGCAGACGAAGTGTTCGATGAATTGCGTCTGAGAAAAAGACCCATTTGGTGGAGAAAAATTGCTGGGTTTGTGGCTGAATACACTGCAATGTTGTTGGGTCGGAATAACTTGGTCAACAGAAACATGCTTGCACTTCGCTAATGATGGAAGCGACTGGAACATGAATTCCCTTTGGAGACGATTGACGAGTAGCTTTGTTCCCGTTCGAAACCCTCTGAACTTCGGACGAAGAGAGTATTGAGCATTTGAGCAGAGTGAAGGGTTGGAAAAGTCAAGCTTTAAAAAATGGTTAATTGCATCTGTACTACCCATAATTTGCCTTTTGTGCAATTTCGGTACTCATTAATTGCAATCAAGTACCATGACTGACTGACGGGGAAATTTGGTACTATATGCTTTCCCCTTAAAAGCACTATAATTTTATAATTGGCCAAAGTCACTATAATCAGGTCTTCTACTCTTCTTCTTCCGGAGGCAGATTGCAAAGACGAATTCACCTGTCGGTTTTTTCCCATATTTTTTTCATGAAAGATGACTCTACTTCTTTTGGTCGGAATAAGCTAACACCTGCAATTTGTAAATGTTAGAAAAACTTTCGAAAATAACCATATAGCCCAAGCTTCTTCACCATCCTCTTTCTCACTTTATAAGCCTGATCCCTCCATATCAAAATTGATGCGATTCAGCGAAAGTACCAATTACAACCACAACAACAAATCATTTTCTCAGGCGAATTCCCGAATCGAACCTAGATTTACGGTTCGGCAGAAATCCGAACCTAAACTGAACCTTTTAGAAACGGTTCAGTTGGGTTCGGTTCATCTTTTAACGATCCGATGTCGGTTCGGTTCCGGTTTAACCGGATAATATTTAACATATTGGCAGTTTAGTCCCGAAAATTTTAAAAACTTCAAAATTTACCCTAAAGTAACAAAAAGAGTGTTCAAAAATTAAATCCAATCCAGCTAAATATCTAATTCAGCAGCCTAAAGGCCCTAAACAACTAAATACTAATTGAGCAAACTGCCGTAAACAAAAATATCAAATACCAACAACTTGGTTCCCAACAAAATGAGAACACTTTCAAAAACGGTATAAAGTATAAAGTATAAACGTATGGTATATATACATATAATTTTAATATTTAATAATACAATAAAGTTAATCGGTTTTGATTTAAACGGTTTTGACGAAGCCCGAACGGTAACCGAACCTAAGATAAACGGTTCGGGATTTTCTGAACCTTAACCAAACCTAAATTCGACCCAAACCAAACCTAATAGCGCGGTTCGGTCTAGTTTGACGGTTTGGTCGGTTTAATTAGCAGCCCTACTGCCTGCTGCTGCAAGTGATAGTAATAATGATGCTACTTCCTTATTTGAGGATAACTCTTCCTTATCAATTCCAAGTTCTCAGTCATCTTCACTTCAGTAGCCAAATTACCTACTCTAAAGTGTCTCCTGGATTTGGTGGCTATACATAGTTGACACTTGCATCAAATGGATGTAAATAATGCCTTTCTACATGGAGACTTGATTGAGGAAGTCTACATGGATCTACCTCCAGGTTAGGAAGTTTATGATCTTTCTTTTCATGATTCTGGCACTATAGTTTGCAAACTCGAGAAATCATTGTATGGCCTTAAACAGACTTCACGACAATGGTATAGCAAGTTCTCCAATACTCTTACAGTAAGTCAGACTACACTTTGTTTCTCAAGACTTCTTCAGTCTTTGCAGCACTATTAGTGTATGTTGATGATATAGTGTTGACTGGCAATAATCAAGACTTTCTAAACAAGTTCAAGACTGATCTTAATGGCAAGTTTCAGCTTAAAGATCTATCTTTTTTTTGCCGAACTTAGAACATTGAAATTTGTGCGGTAGCTATAGAGTGTTTTATATGTTGGGATCATAGTCTAATTCCTCAAGTTATTCAATTTTTCTTTAATTCTAATCTATACCCCAATTTTTTAGAATTTGCAAATCAACCTCCCTAGTGCATGAGTGCCACTTGGCATGCTCATTTTGACACATAACGGGTTAGGTGGCAACTCTACCACCTCCGGAGTTGTATGTGAAGGAGACCTTCACCTAGCCCCATCATCATCATATTCTTCTTCTTCTTCATTCCTAAGAACACAACCACCATGAACACCACTTCCACCACCTCTGAACCACCACTTCTATTTCTTCTTTGCAAGAACTACTGCTACTAGAAGTTAACCGTGGATCAAAGATCATAAGTCCCAAAGTAATTTGGAGAACATTCAGTTTTGAGGGAGATAATCGAATTTAAAGGTGACGAACCCTAGATGTTATTCCAATTAATTCTCTCGGTATTTTGTGTTTCGGGTTTTCTAAACTTTGTTTTTGTATTGCTGAGTAGATGGCGAGTTCAGGGACGCCGGATTCGGGCGTAAGTTGTTGAAAACCGTCGAAGGACGCCGGAATCTGGGTTAGCACCCACCAGAAAACCCATGGGTGATCTAAAAGCGGTAAAACTTGATCATTACAACAACCATGTAACAACCAAATAGTACAATATGTATGGTCTTGGTTAGTGCGTAAATATATTGTAAATTTCTCCCAACGAACATAACAAAATAAAGGGTAAATGACAAAAACCATCCCTCGAGTATGGAGTATATACAAAAACACCCCTCGTGTTCGGGGATATACAAAAACCACTCCTGTCCAGACAAAAATCACCCCTGTCAGTGGATGGACGTTAGACAAAAAGCACCTTTCGGTTACAATTAATTAGTATGGGGTGTAATCTGTCCTTTTTATGACTATTTTGCCCCTATTTGTATTTTTTGTTATTTTGGTCATGTTCTTGATGTTCTTGACCACCGCCGCCACTACCACAACATCCCCACCACCACATCCCCACAACCACCACCACCAGCCACATCAAGCAACAAATCTTCTATTGAAAAATGATAAAAATGACCAAATCAGACCTCATTGATCATTACCTTAAAAGAATCATTAAACTAAAAATTGAGAGACTTTCTAGAAAGTATTTTACTTGAAGAGAAGCAGATAAATATAGGAACATAATCAGCAGTTTGTTGGTGATTCATTGATCACCACCTGATTAATGAGCAACAACAGCAACAACTTTTGTTTACAGTAATTTCTCTAAGAACAGATCCAAAGAAGCAAAAAGTAGATCAACATAAAAAAAATGGCAGAATTAAATAAGACGTGGAAAAAAAATCTAACAGATCAATGAGAAGATTAAGAGCTGGATAATTTTATTACACCGCCACAACACCACCACCGCAACCACAACACCACCACCACCATTCAGTAACTTTTTTTTTAACAAAACAGATATGTAATTAAAATAACAAAGAAGAAGCAGTAGAAAAAGATGAAGAAAGAACAGATGATGATGAAGAAGAAAAAACAGATTTGAAATCTTTAAGCTTTCGTCGATTTCAACGGAACAACTTTTGTCCGTGAATCCATCGAACCCTCACCACCGAGAGAGAGAGAGAGAGAGAGAGAGAGAGAGAGAGAGAGAGAGGGCGAGAGGAAGGGCGTGGACATGGAGGAGCTTGAAGGGATGTCGGCGGCGGTTGCTATTGACGGCTGTCGGCGTCGACAGTGTCAATCGGAAACCTCTCCGACTTACCTCCAGATCTAACCAGACATCCTTGTCGTGTTGCTCCTTCCTCGTTGATCTCACCCATTCCAGCTTCTTCTCCCTCTGGTTCTAATTGATCTGTTCGAAACCCCTCTAGATGAAGAAATCGTCGTTCGATTCACCATCTCTGGCTCGTCTTCTCTCTGGATCTGATTCCCCCGCGAGCTCTTGTTTGAGCCTTCTTCCTCGAGCAGGTTGGTCGGTGAAGGAGTGGGCAGTGGTGGTGGAGGAAAGTTGTGGATCGGTGAGGAGAGTGAAGGGAGAAGGAGAGAAAGAGAACAGAGAGAGATGAGGAGGAGATGGGTTCTCTGCTGTTGTGGCCAAGAAATGAGAGGATTTAGGGTTAGAGAGAGAGAGGAAAAGGAGAATAATAGGTAATTATGTCATGTCATTTGTTTTGATCTGAAGGGTAATTTTGTCTTTTCACACTTCCGTTAGTTGCCGTTAGTCACCGTTAAGTGACAATTGTAGTTTTTGTATATCCCCCAACACGAGGGGTATTTTTGTATATACCCCATACTCGAGGGGTGGTTTTTATCTTTTACCCCAAAATAAAACATACTAATATCTATGGCTAAAACAAACGGGTTTTAGAGCTCATATTGTGGTTCTAGCACATTTCATTTAGCCCTTTGTGTGTCACAGTCAGTCGCACCATTTGACGCGGGAGCGGATAGTCCGGCTGAAGCACAATTGTTCACCGCGAGGAGTAAACTTAACCACAATGAGATGGAAGATACGTCCAAGGCACGAGAGTAAATACTGGGTCATCACTGTGTTTTGTCTGTAACTTTTGCTGATGGTATGAGAACGATGATAGCGACCCTAATTGTGAAATCTCTCAATGAGTTGAACGAAGGCCCTCGGTCGGGAAACTAGCTTCATAATCAAATTCTTTCGTTTGACCAGTCAAAAATACATTTTAAGTTTATTTTTTATAATTTATAGTAATATTTTAATTGCTGATTAGGACATCAATTTTAGCCTGATTTAGTTAAATTTTTTCCAGTGTGTTCCTTGAAATAAGGCAAACGTTTATGGCTAAATTCGATATTTTTTTGTTTCTAGGTTTTTTGACTTTAACTGTCCGACTTGTGGACATTATTCGACACTTTTGATTATTGAACTTTTATGAACACTAGACAGGAGTTCTTCTAGGATTTTCCCTTATAATCCGTTGCTTACCGCTGCTCGATAATAATGCTCGATTCTATTCGACCTCAATGTTTGTTCCTGAAAAAAAATCCCCAAGGCCGGGGCAGAGACACATGGGGGCATGCTAGACTTTTCGTTTATTACTACTACACCCCCTATTTGTTGTGTTTTTTTTTTTTTTCAATTTTTCCCTTCATTAAGTGGTATAGGTGCACCCTAAAAAAAAATCCCAACAATATATCCTGGCATGCAACTTTGTACCACCTCACTAGTGAAATTCTGGCTCCGCCGGTGCGGTCAAGGCATGTACAAATTAAATCTGGGTAGTGAAAATAATCATTGAGGGATGAGAAGCACTGGGCTTATATATGGGCTTCTCCATGGGCTATTAAAGACCTTTTTCTTCTTGACCAAACCAGAAAAAATACCTGTTTCTTCAGTGAAGGACTCCTCCAATCAGAAACGCAGTGAGGCCTCCTTCTACTTCTCCTTCTTCGACGCTTCAACGGTAGCAACCCACAATGTCTCCTGCGTTTCTGTTGACAAAATTGTTCCGGAACAAGAAGATCATTCCTGTGTATTATTCAACCACAATCCCAGGAAATTTTCTTCACAAAAGCTGTCTTTTTCTCAGGCGCATTTCATCGAACAGTTCATGTGCAGCTGCTGAACTCTCCACCCCTGTCAGCTAATCTGCTCTATCTTCTTCGAAAAGGTTAGAAAACCCTCATCCTCCTCCTACTTTGATTAGTACTAGTAGTAGAAGAAAGGAATTGAACCGTGAGTACACAGTTTCGTACCTAGTTGAATCATGCGGGTTATCACCCAAAGAAGCTGCTTCTGCTTCTCACAAAATGACACACTTTGCTACTCCTGAAAGACCAGACTCGGTCCTTAATCTACTGAGAAGCCATGGTTTCACTTCTACCCAGATAACCCAAATCGTGAGAAAATATCCTCGGCTGCTCTTACTTGATGCAGACAAGATCCTTCTGCCTAAATTGGAGTTTCTTCAGTCTCTGGGTCTTTCAGTAAATGACCTTGCGCGAATGGTTACATATAACCCAGTTCTTATTAGTGATCTGGACTAAACTGCAATCGAGACCAAATTGATGACATGAACTGAGGAGGTTCAGTAGCCGTCCGATCCAATTATCGGTGCTTCAGGAGCCGTAGATCTTCTTATATCCGTTTGATTCAAATGTTTAGTCTAACGATGTCGTTTCCTACTAGCTGTTATGACCTCGGCACAGTCAGCACTCTCGGGTGTTTCTGATTGGTTGATGATTGTCATCACAGCCTAGTTGGCTGCTGACTGGGTTAGTTAGTTGTTAAGTTTGGTTATTTACGTTTAGACCCCAAGCTTATATAAGCTTTGTATTTTCCATTTCTGAATTGAATTTTGCTGTTTTTGCAATTCCATCTTCTTCTTCTTCTTCTTCTCTGCAACTATCTTCTCTCAAATTCTTTCTCTCTCCTCTATCTTCTCTTCCGCCATTAACTCTGATATGGTATCAGAGCCTGGTTGGCTATTCTATTAGCTCCTTGAGTGTTATAGATCTGCTCTTGTGGACCATTTTGAGTATAGTGAAGACCTGTTTCTGAGATCTAGATGGATACTCCTAATCCAGCTAGTGGTGGTCATTCCGGCAACAGCTCCGGTGGTTTCTATGGTCATGAGTTCTCTAATTCTCCCTATTTCATTGCTAGCTCAGAAAATCCTGGAGCTATTCTGGTTTCTCAATTGCTCACTGGTGAGAACTATTACTCTTGGGAGAAGTCTATGCGAGTGGCTTTCCAAGCTAAAAATAAGCTTGACTTCATTGATGGTACACTCTCTCAACCTGAGGTTACTTCTGATTTGTTCTCTATTTGGAGGAGATGTGATTCTATGGTCATTTCATGGTTGCTTAATTCTGTTTCTAAGGACATTTCTTGTAGCTTAGTGGGAATTTCAACTGCTAGAGATATTTGGATAGACCTTCAAGAGAGATTCTCTCAAGGAAATCATCCTAGGGTTTTTCAGCTGACAGAAATGATATCTAGTCTTAAACAGGGAGATAATACTATCACCATGTATTACACTAAATTGAGAACTATGTGGGATGAGCTAGCTAATTACAAGCCTTGGCCTGCTTGCACTTGTGGTGCTTTTGCATTAATGAGACAAAGAAGGGAGGAAGAATACATTATGCAGTTCTTAATGGGTCTCAATGAGCAGTATAAGGCAGTAAGGGAGCAGATTCTTCTTGTTGAGCCATTACCTACACTTAATCAGGTTTATGCTAAAGTTGTGCAGCATGAGAGGCAATTAGCTATTTCTGTTACTAAATCTGGTATTCTGCCTACTCCAAGTGTTGCAATGTATACTCAATCTTCTCATAATCTAGCACACCAATCTTCAACTTATCCTAATTCCCCAGCTAGGTACTCTAATGTGCCTAATTACAAGAAGGTTTGTCATCATTGTGGAGATACAGGACATGTTAAAATCAAGTGCTATAAGCTTCATGGTTACCCTAGCCATTATAAAGCTAAGCCTAAAGTTAACAGTGTAGTTGCTGATTCTTCCACTTCAAATGCTACACTTACTTTATCACCAGCACAATGTCAACAGATTGTGTCACTTCTTAGCACACAATTGCAGTCTAATGCTGTTTTGGCTTCTCCTACTTCTCCTACTGAGGTCAATTCTATCAGTCCATATGATTCTATTTCTCATGTTATGGGACTAGATTCTCCTCTACAACATCATTCTAAGGCAACACCATCTTCTAGTTCTCACAATTCTGCCAATAATCTTCATTTCATGGCAGGTGTTTCCAGTTCTTTTTCACTTCACATTGTTAAAATATCACCTGATTTGGCAGCTCATTCTTGGATCATTGATACAGGTGCTACTGATCACATGTGTTGTAATTCAACACTATTTTCTGAAATGCACCCTGTTACCAACACTTATGTGCATTTGCCAGATGGCAAATCCTCAGTTGTCTCACATATTGGCACAGTTGTCATTAATGATAAGCTGACTCTTAAAAATGTTCTCTATGTGCCCACTTTCAAATTTAATTTGATTTCAGTTAGCAAGCTCACTCAATCATCATCTTGTGTCTTTCTTTGTGAGCTTGATCAATGCACCTTTTATGATAAACACAATGATTCTGTTCTTGGCATAGGCCACAAAATTAATGGTCTCTACTTGCTTGATACTGTTAAATTTGCATCAAATGCTATTTTGCATCCCACTGTCTCTTCTAAGTCAGCTATTTGACACATGAGATTAGGTCATCCTTCTTTTAAGAAATTGAAATTTCTAAGCCCTCACATTGTTGCCTCTCTTGATCCATGTAACCTCACTTGTACTGTTTGTCCTCTTGCCAAACACAAAAAGCTTCCTTTTCAAAAACACAATCACATTTCCTCTCATGCTTTTGCACTCATACATTGTGACACTTGGGGTCCCTATAAGGTGCCAACTCCTTCAGGACATAAATTTTTCTTGACTTTGGTGGATGATGCTACTAGACACACATGGTTATTTTTGATGCATCACAAATCAGAAGCTGGTACTATTTTGATGGATTTCTGCAGTTATGTTGAGACTCAGTTCAAAACTCTTGTCAAGAGGTTTAGAAGTGACAATGCTCCTGAGCTCCATCTAGCTGTTTTCTTTGCCAAGAAAGGCATTGTACATGAACTGAGCTGTGTCTAAACACCTCAGCAAAACTCAGTTGTTGAGAGAAAACATCAGCATTTACTTAATGTTGCCAGATCTCTCAGGTTTCAGTCAGGAGTGCCTCTTAGGTTTTGGGGTGAATGTGTGATGACAGCAACTTATCTGATCAACAGGACTCCTAGTGCTAGGTTGCACAACAAATCACCATTTCAATTGCTGTTTGGAACAGCACCAGATTATGATTTTCTCAGAGTTTTTGGTTGCCTGGCTTTTGCTGCTACTTTACATCAAGGCAGAACCAAGTTTGACCCCAGAGCTTCTAAGTGTGTTTTTATGGGGTATGTATTTGGGACTAAAGGTTACAAGCTGTACAATCTAGATACCAAGGTGTTTCTGGTCTCTAGACATGTTGTCTTTGAGGAAGGAATTTTTCCTTTTCTGACTCAAATTGAGCCTTCTCCATCTTATTTAGACAATTTCTGCTTGCCAGTTTCAGCTACTGATTCACCTCTTGCATCTGATCACATTTCTTTAGATTCCACATCAACAACACCCCTCTTTCCTGATTCTTCTTCTCCTGGCTCTCATGCCTCTACTCCAGTACCTTTACCCCCTCCTTTACCTCTCAGAAGATCAGGGAGACCTACTAAACCACCCTCACATTTACAAGATTATGTTCTCAACAAATCCTCTAAAACTGCTTCAGCTTATTCATATGACATTTGTGCTTTTCTTGTTCCACCAACTTCTTATACTGCACAAGCTTTTCTTTCTGAAGTTACTGTTGTTTGTGAGCCTACCAAATATGCTGAAGCTGCATCTAATCCAGCTTGGGTTGCTGCTATGCAACAAGAAATTGCAGCTCTTGAAAAGAATCACACTTGGTCTATTGTCTCTCTGCCTCCTGCACACAAGGCTATTGGGTGCAGATGGGTTTTCAAGATTAAATATAAGGCAGATGGGTCTCTTGACAGATATAAGGCTAGATTAGTAGCCAAAGGTTTCACTCAAACTGAAGGAATTGATTATTTTGAGACTTTCTCTCCAGTTGCTAAGTTGCCTACTCTTAAGTGTTTGGTGGCCTTCGCTGTTATGCACAATTGGTTTTTAGTTCAACTAGATGTGAATAATGCCTTTCTTCATGGAGATTTATTGGAAGAGGTCTATATGCAGCTTCCTCCTGGTTATGTTCTTCCAGCCTCTTCTTCTACATTGTCTACACCAGTGTGCAGACTCCAAAAGGCATTGTATGGTCTTAAACAAGCTTCTAGACAGTGGTTTTCTAAATTTAGTTCTACTCTTCTTCAGCTGGGCTTTCATCAGTGCAAGAATGATTACACTTTGTTTGTCAAGAACTTATATGCAAGGTTTCTAGCTGTTTTGGTATATGTTGATGATATTTTGGTTGTTGGTTCTCACAAGGAAGACATTCAACTGCTTACTTCAGCTCTTAATAGCACTTTTCAGCTCAAAGATCTGGGTAGCTTGCATTATTTTCTGGGATTTGAATTCACTACTTCTTCAGCTGGCCTGTATATGAATCAACAAAGGTTTGCCTTAGAGATTTTGAAATTCAGTTCTTATGTTAATTGCAAGCCAGCTTCTACACCTTTGGTTGCCAACACTCAATTAAGCAAAGATGATGGTGATCCTCTTTCTGTGGAACAGGCTAGTCACTACAGAACTTTGATTGGCAAACTTCTGTTCCTTTGTCATTCTAGGCCTGATTTATGCTACTCAGTTCACAAACTCAGTCAATTTGTTTCTGCACCCACCACTGTTCATCTTACTGCTTTGCACCATGTTCTGAGATATCTAAAAGGGACAGTGAGTTATGGTCTGTTCTTTTCTTCTACATTCTCCCTTCACCTCACTGCTTACAGTGATTCAGATTGGGGTGGCTGTCCAGACAGCAGACGATCTACCTCTGGCTATTTGGTTTATTTGGGTGCTTCTCTTATTTCTTGGAAGTCCAAGAAACAGCAAGTAGTTTCCAGAAGTTCAGCTGAAGCTGAATACAGGAGTTTGGCTCACACTTCTTGTGAGATTCAGTGGTTGCTGCTTCTTTTCTCAGAAATGCATATCTCCCTTGCTGGGCTTCCCTCCATTCTTTGTGACAGCAGCTCAGCTATTGCCATTGCACATAATCCTGTCTTTCATGATAAGACAAAGCATATTGATTTAGATTGTCATCTTGTCAGGGATTTGGTTCATAATGGTGTTCTTCAGCTACAGCATGTTTCTTCTTCTTCTCAGCTGGCTGATCTGCTCACTAAGTCTCTCCCTGGTCCTCTCTTTCATAGCTTGGTTTCCAAGTTGGGCATGAGATCTCTCCCCTGCTCAACTTGAGGGGGGATATTAGTGATCTGGACTAAACTGCAATCGAGACCAAATTGATGACATGAACTGAGGAGGTTCAGTAGCCGTCCGATCCAATTATCGGTGCTTCAGGAGCCGTAGATCTTCTTATATCCGTTTGATTCAAATGTTTAGTCTAACGATGTCGTTTCCTACTAGCTGTTATGACCTCGGCACAGTCGGCACTCTCGGGTGTTTCTGATTGGTTGATGATTGTCATCACAGCCTAGTTGGCTGCTGACTGGGTTAGTTAGTTGTTAAGTTTGGTTATTTACGTTTAGACCCCAAGCTTATATAAGCTTTGTATTTTCCATTTCTGAATTGAATTTTGCTGTTTTTGCAATTCCATCTTCTTCTTCTTCTTCTTCTCTGCAACTATCTTCTCTCAAATTCTTTCTCTCTCCTCTATCTTCTCTTCCGCCATTAACTCTGATAGTTCTATTGACTAGGAACTTGAAAAACCACATCGAACCGGTCTGCGACTGGATCAAGAGCTTTGTGCAATCCAATGAAAGAGTTTGCAATGCTCTTCATCACTCGTCATGGATTCTCTCCATAGACCACAAAAAGTTTATGGTGCCCAATATAGCGCTACTACAGAAACATGGAGTATCTGCTGCTTGTATTTCACTCCTCTTGACTCATTTCCCTCGCGTTCTAGCTCAGAATCGTGAGGTGTTCAATGCAGGTGTAAGCAAGGTGAAGGAATTGGGATTCGACCCTTCCAAATCCACTTTCGTGATAGCAGTGAATGCCTTGTCAGGGAAGAAAAAGAAGCAGATTTGGAATCGGTCCTACAAAATATATTCTACGAAATGGGGTTGGTCTGAGGGGGATATACTCTCCGCTTTCAAGAAGCACCCTCACTGCATGACATTGTCTGAGAAGAAGATTGATTCATCAATGGATTTCTTAGTCAACACCATGGGCTGGTCGCCCAAATGCTTCGCCCAACACCCTACCGTTCTCCTATTGAGCTTGGAAAAGAGGATAATGCCTAGGTGTTCTGTTATTCGGGTTTTATGGGAAAAGGGCTTGTTAAGCAAAGATTTAAACCCAGCTACAGTTTTGGGGCCTGTGGAGAAATATTTCATGAAGAGGTATGTGACCAAGTATGAGAAACAAGTACCTCAACTATTAAGCGTTTACAAGGGAGAGATGGATGCTCTTGACTTGCAATGAATCCATTGAAAGATGGATGTTCTTGAAGAGGTATGTGACCTAGTTTGAGGAACAGGTACCTCAACTACTAAGACTTTTACAAGGGAAAGATGGATGCTCTTGACTAACAATGAATCCGTGGAGAGGAGTTTCTTTTGAAGAGATAAGTCATCAAAATATGAAGAACAATTAACTAAGCTATTGATAATCTATGAATGGAAAGATGGATGCTCTTTCAAGTTGGATTAGCATTGGTTCTATCAGGTGAGATTTCCATGTTTCTTTTCTTTTATATTTCGACAGTTACTTGCTTTGAGTATTATCCATCTTTGTAATTCCGACGTGTATTACACTTAACAATACAAGTCTTCTCATTTATTCCAATTGAATAAAGCCATATTCTGGAACTGGTCATGATCTGTAATTCTACTTTTCTGTTTTAGCAAAACAGAAATGTAGAACTGGTCATGAACTTCTTCTGGGTTGGGGGGGGGGGGGGGTGTTAACTTTACTCTGATTGACAGAATCGTGCCGACAATAGGTAGTTGCAAAAAGGCATTCTCTTCCAATGCGTTTGTCTGAATGCATCCCTTTCCAAGGTATCATTACCATAAGTCCTCAATTTCAAACCCTTGGATCAATGCAAGTAAAAAACGTGTGGGCGTAGAACATTCCATGATTATCTGTGATGTGACGTGATGTTTTTGACTTCACGGACAAAATATTGCAGGATTGGTTAGTTCATCTTGGTAAGTTTCTCATGACATGTATATAACGAACGCTGTCTTTCTTCTAGTAGGACATTTTTTGAGAATAGATGTTACCAGTTTTTCAGTGTAAAGGCAAAATGTGTCCTTTACATTTTTTGTTGCTCTAGTTACCAAGCACGATGCATTTTTTCGGACTCTCCCCCTTGACTTTTTGGTTGAAACTGTCGTTATGACAGTCTACTTGAACCACATTCTTCCCACCACGACCCTCTAGAATAACGTTCCTACTGTCATTGTATACCGTCTAGCCACCTACGATCATCTTCGGACGTTTGGGTGCTCGTGCTATCCCAACCTTTCTACCACTGCCCGCTCCACTCGATGTGTCTTCCTCGGTATTTCCACCGGTCCGATCTTTATTTCCACTCATGTCACGTTTGATGAAACTGTCTCCCCTTCACTATCCCCTGGTTTGTCTCTCCTCCTGTGCACAAGTCTCCTGATCTTGATGAGAGTCCTTTTCTCACCACTATGAGAGACCTATGTCATAACCCAACTTCAGCAATCGCCCCCTATTGCCCCTCCTCCTTTATTGTGGTTCACACCATCTCGGCAAGTCTACACACGCCGGCAGCCGGCAACTCCTGCTGTGGTACACGCCCGCAGCCGGCTACTCCCTCTGAACTCCTTGTTGTGCCCAAACCACCCCCTGCCCCTCCTCACATCCCTACAGATGACCATTCGCTCCAGACACGGCATCACCAAACCTATTCACCGTCTCACCTTCCACAAGCAAAAACCGCCTCCTGTATTGCCTTTACCAAAATTCCATTTGTCTGCCCTGGCAGACCCACATTGGAAGGTTTCTCTAAATGATGAGTTTGTTGCCATGTTCCAAAATCGTTCTGGGATTTGGTGCCTCGTCCTCGCCGGGCTAACATACTTTAGGCATTATGGATCGTCTAACATAAGTTTCGGGCATATGTTACTCTTTAGAGCTATAAGGCGCGTCTAGTCAATAATGGTAAATCCCAGCAGGTGGCCGTGGACTGCGAGGAAACATTAAGTTTGTTTGTTAAACCGACCATTCTTACTCTTGCTGTCTCCCATTTTTTGCCTATTCGACAACTTGATGTCAAGAACACTTTTGCTCATGGTGTTTTGGAGGAAACAATGTATATGCATCAGCCCCCTTGCTACCGTGATTCTCGCCATCTAGACTATGGATGTCGTCTTTGGAAGTCCCTCTATGGCCCCGTACCTCAACCTTTGTTTCGGCGGTTCACTACCCTTCTCACAGACACTGCCGTTTCTTTGAGTTGCTCATGTGATGAGTCACTCTTTGTTTTATAGCCGTGGCGCTAACGCTGTCTATCTCGTGTTATATGTGGATGATGTTATCATTACTAGCTCTTCCTCTGCCTCCTTACTGCATCACTCGCCCTGAGTTGTCCTACGTCGTTCATCAGATTTGTCTTTTCATGCACAATCCTCGAAAGCCTCATCATCGTGCATTGAAGCGAATCCCCATTTCTGCGGTACTCTTGACTACTGTTTTCGGATATCTGCTACCGCTTCTGTTGGCCTTACCGACTATACAGATGTCAACTGGGCCGGATGCCAGGACACTTGGGGGTCCACTTTCAGTTACTGTGTTATTTTTTTGTAACAACCTACTCAGCTGATCCTCCAAACGTCAGACCACGGTTTCAGGATCTAGCGATGAGGCTGACTATCGTGGTGTGGTAAATGTTGTTTTTGAGTTATGTTGGATACATTGTTGAGAAGTCCCCCATCAGGAATTCAAGAGGAAAACGAAGAATTAATAAGTCTCCTGGGCTACTCCCCTCTTTGCCAATTGGTTTTGAGGTGGAACCCCATGGATTTCGTACATGGTATTAGAGCGGGTCACAGATCTCGTCTCAAAAACTCTAAACAACTGCCGTCCAAGAGGATCGACCGCGTCGTTCCATCCACCGTCGGCCAGACAAAAAAGAAAGAAAAAAAGATTCACGTGTGCCAAAAGATGCCACAGGTGAGGGGGCGTGTTGAGAAGTCCCGTATCAGGAATTCAAGAGGATAACAAAGAATTAATATGTCTCCTGGACTACTCCTCTCATTGCCAATTGATTTTGAGGTGGAACCCCATTGATTTCTTACATACATTACCTACTCCTTGAGCTCCGTGTGCCACTGCCTCATGCCTCAATTTTTATTGTGACAATGCTAGTGTGATTTCTCTCCGGCAATCCTGTGCAACACCACCGCACGAAGCACGTGGAGATTAATTTGCATTTTGTTTGAGAGAAGGTGTTCCCAGGACAACTATGCGTGTTCTACACATCCCTGCAAATAATCAGTATGCAGATATTTTTACCAAGGGGCTTCCCCGCCATCTGTTGGAATGTGTCTGGCCCAGCCTGAGCGTCCGGGGGGGGGGTAATAGTGTTTATGATAATAACACAGTTTAAAGGACTCACTGTGTAAATGTAATGTGTATATTTTCTGAGTAATGGGATGAGCCGGGATAAGGCAATTATTCACAAATACATATAGAACTCTGAGAGTATTTGTGTGGAGTTATAATAGATCGAATCGGATTAGATCGAATATCCACTAATATTACTATATCCAAATCTGGATCCTAATTTCAATATCCAAATCTAACTCATATATAAATGGATCGGATTCGGACTTGTTCCATTCATATTCGAATCACTTGGAGCTTTGATTGGACCGGAATGCATTGCTACCTCTATTGGCTCAAACTGTTGGCACATTTTCCAGTGACTGCTGGTTTACCTCTCCGGAATATGAATTAGAGGAACACAATTATCCCAGTAAAGTTCATCTCACGGAGCCTTTTAACTGTTAAATTCCGGTCAATTCAAGGGTTATCAAAGACACATGTCTGGTTCAGCATACTAAGTGCATATTTGGCATTGTAGATCTTAATCCAGATGAAAATCTGTCGGTTCAGCCAACTTTTTTTGGTGGTGTATACCAACTTATTTAATGGAGAGGAGTTCGACCAGTCGCGCAGACAAACAACAATAGCCCTAACTACCTGTAGTTCTACCACAATAAGCTTTTTTCGCGGCTCTATGGGCTTTACAAACTACAACATAGGGAACCTTAGAAATATTATAAAAAATAAGCTATAAGCTGGCTGTCTGATTCTCCCAAAAAGCTGTGTCTTGATATGCTGGACTGCTCCTACCCTGAAAGACAATGGAAACACATCAGTGAGAATATAAGACATGATTCAAATTATGGTGCTAAAGCAACAAAGTAGCACTCGTTCGATCACTAAGAGCTCCCCTTGAAGGGGGCTGGAGGTGCTGATACGCTTGACAATAATCCAGTATGTCCTATCTGTTGCTTCGACATGCTGACCATGAATACCGCTGTATTTTGTCATGGGGGTCATTTCATATTTATATAAACTTATGTGTGTTAATTGGTATAATTTTCTAAATCACGAATATGAGTAACTGTATTTACAATTCCTGTATCCCTTTTAAATCCGTTTTCTGTTTTATTCTAAAGGGTATTTCTAATTATTTATTTATTTATTTATGTATTTATTTTATATTTTAATCTTATTTACCCTCCTATTTTTAATTCTCGCATTAATTCCTAAATTTCTGCACACTACGTTGTTTCAGACCAACCCTCCCGAGAGGGATTTATCATTCCAATCGCCGTCGACCGAGATATGGAACACCCAATTAGGATCTGTCGGAGGAGAGCCAACAATAGTCACACTGTTATTTGGGCACAACTCCAAATAATAGATCCGGGTTGTCTACTTATCTTATTATCCTAATTGCATGCATCATCCATACACCACCCACACAATAATAAGACAATAAAATAAACAACCACAAAACAGAAATTAAACGTGATGTGGATATGGCCTTTTCTAGACTAAGATAATTCCAAGCCAATGGAATTATCTATGAACCCTAAGGCAAACACATCTCCATGCGTCTTGTGTTGGAATAGATGCCCTAGAGGCAATCATAGATTTAGTATGAACAATGTTTTGGCTAGAATATTCATTTATTATTTATGGCGATATTTAATATAATGAAGTCCTTAGATAAATTGTGTTATTTATCTTAAATGTCCCTAGTCCATTATATTGATTAACAGGACGATCAAATATAGACTAGTATATGGGTAGATTGATATGGAGATATCAAGTCTAACATATGGGTATGCATTAGGAGTAATGGCATACTGGACTGACCCACGACGAAAAGGATACATTAGATTATGTGAAGTCACAATCGCTTTTCGTAGTGCTAATATTATTGCAATCCTTGGACTTGAAGTCACTAGATACTCTAGTTGTGAAATATTGCGCTTTGATGTTATCAAACGTTACACCGTAACTGGGTAATCATAAAGGTGGCTATCGGGCGTAATAGGAAGCAAGCTTAGAGATCGTAGTGATGTAGATAGGATTTGTCCCTCCCACATAATGGGGGTAAATATCCACGGCCACTCGAGGGATGAGGCTTATTGAATGTCTGGCCAGACTCAGATAAATTAATATAGAGATATTAATGTTATCTGCAAGTATAAGCATATTCCCAGGATCGAGGAACTATGGATTGGATATACGAGTGTGACTATTTATGTCTCGTGTCCAATCCGGATATGGAGACAAAGGGATAATGCAATATGACATATTGGGCACAAAGGTTTGTCGGGATCACTGACTATTTCTATTGGTTGGGTGGCATGGATGTGTTGCTAGACACCGCTCCATGTTAGTAATAGTTACTACCAACTATATAGAAACCTATGGGGTCACACGTCAAATAGAGTAGAGCTAGATTTGGGATTAATTAATATGGATTAATTAATAGAAGGATCATTGTGCAACACCTTGCAAACTTAGTAGGACTAATTTTCAAGGAAGGGAATAGTTCTTGTCCTACTAGAACAAGAAAACTCTTTTATGGAAACAACAAGGAGTTGTTGGAGTATATAAAGGAGGCTCTAGCTTCCTTCCCACACATGAGTTATTATTAGACATAACACATAAAAGAGTGGGAGAGAGAAAAAGAGAGAGCAAGACAAGTAGCTAGGGCCGAAACCCTAGCCACCCGTCCGCCCCCCTACCCGACGGCAAAGAGAGGGCCGCCCCTCCTTTGTTGCCTTGGTGATTTGTTGCTTTGATCTTCATCCCTCTTCCTCCAAGGTTCAAGCTAGCAATTGATTGAAGGAAGAATCTAGATCTCACCTCTAGACGTGGATCAACCGTAGAGACGAGGACATCATTCTTCGTGTGATCTCACAAATCAAAAGGTACACATCTTCTATGTCCTTGATCATGTTATGATGTCTCTTCCTGTGATCCTTGGTGGGCTTTGAGTAGGATTAATTTTGTTATTCCGCTGCGTTACCTACATCAAAACCCAACAGTGGTATCAGAGCCACAGGTCGTAGAGCATAACATGATATTATGTGTTTACGATTTCAGTTCATACACCGTATTATTGTTTATTACGCGAAAACTGAAAAATTGGCATAGTAGATGCAATATTGAATTTGATTCAATCAAACAAGACCCAATTTAACATTGGATGTTAGAATTGGTGAGTTTAATCACATAGGATGTGAATAATTGGGTTCTTGAAAAATTAGGGTTCATGGGCACATGATTGAAAAGGGGTTTTCAATTATGGAAACAAAATTATGGAAATAATTCCATAAGGAAACAACCTTGCTTGGGCAACAAGGAAGGAGGAAGGGGACTAGGGCCGAAACCCTAGCCGCCCGCCCCTCCCTTGCGCGCCAAGCAAGGCCGCGGCCCCCTTAGGCGTGCGGCGGTCCTAGGGTTCGGGCCACTTGTTGGCTTGGACCCTTTGGACCGTTGTGAAACCCTAGTTACCCAATTTCATTAAAATTAAACAAGCGCGTTAAAAATTGGTTTTAACTGTATTATGTGCTTTATTGCATGGTGGATGGATATGGCCTAGGATTGTGGATGTTTATTGTTTTGTGGTTTGGTTTACGGCCTGCGAGCTGATCAAATTAATGTAATAATTAATTAAGTTTTACGGCCTGCGAGTCGTTCTTTTTCTCCTCGACATGTGAGGCTTTTATTATTTATTTATTCTAGATGTTAGGCTAGAATTAGAAATATTTAGATGATAGCCAAGAACATGGAGAAGAAGACCGGAGAACCAAAGGAGCCAAAAGACATCCCTAGGCGCGCAGCTATGGTGGAGCACATGGAGATGAGCTCGGCACTTTAGGGCAATTAGATATTATCATTGGCTTGATAATATCATTAGTCTAGAGGCCATATCCATGCCACGTTTTTTTTATTTTGTGGATGTTTATTATTCATGCCTTGTTATTTATTTTGTGTGTATGGCGCTACAAGCAAAACGATAACAAGATAATAATAAACAAGGATGGTCTTTTATTGTGGATGGCCCAATCCAAATAAGTAGACCATGTTGATAAGATCAACCAAACAAATTAAAAGAAATCCCTCAATTAAATATTGCGTTTTGCCTTCTCTTGCCGAAACACCCTTCATGATCATGGCCTATTAAAATTCGGGCTTGCCAAAGCAAGGCGATTTTAATTTTTCATGATGTGTTGCGGACGACGCAAGCTAGTAATGCGTGTATGTTGAAAGCAAGAGGTTGGACGCAACTAGGCAAGAGTCAATTGGATTGATGAGCTTAGAGGCATGACAATTAGGAGTTATCCAATTGGATAATGAATAAAAGGAATTTATTCACCTAATTGGACCAAGAGTTGCATGGGATGCAATTGGAATGGTTCCTACCTAAATAACCAATTCTTGGGTGACTTGCCAAAGCAAGCTCAAGAAGAAGTGAAAAAGGAATCTTGGACCCACTAGAAAATATAAAGATATTTTCCGCTTTAATAGTGAGGGCTATTAATCCGAGAAAAATAGTGGGAGCTATATTTAATGATCTAGCCATTGTTAAATATAGTCAAATTGTTCAAAATACTAAATTGCATATTTCTCGTTTTGTAGAATTCCAAATGGCAAACAACAATGCATCGAGTTCATCCTTACGATCTGTCCTTGAGAAGGATAAATTGTCTGGAACAAATTTCCTTGACTGGTACAGAAACTTGAGGATTGTCCTCAAGCAAGAAAAGAAGCTGTACGTCTTGGACACTCCAATTCCAGACCCACCACAAGATGAGTCTCTACTAGCGGAAGTAAGGGCACGTCAGAAACATATTGATGATTCTAATGACGTGACTTGCCTCATGCTTTGTACCATGACTGGTGAGCTTCAGAAGCAACACGAGAACATGGAAGCCTATGATATGATCAGACACTTGAAACAATTGTTTCAGGAACAGGCAAGGCATGAGCGCTATGAGGTGTCTAAAGCGTTGTTCAAGAGTAGTCTTGCAGAGGGGAATCCAGTAGGCCCTCATGTACTCCGAATGATCGGGTACATAGAGAACCTTGAGAGACTGGGGTTCCCACTCGGCCAGGACTTGGCGACTGATCTCGTCTTGCAATCGTTGCCTGACAGTTATAATCAGTTCATCATGAACTATAATATGAATGAGATCAACAAGTCTTTGCCAGACCTATTGAACATGCTAAAGACAGCTGAGCAAAGCATCAATAAAGGCAAGGGCAAAGCCATAATGATGGTGCACAAGAAGAAGGGCAAGTCAGTTGCATCTACTTCAAAGGTAAAACGCAAGAAAGTTGCGAAATCCAAGGAAGCCCTAAAGCCTAGTGGAGGCGTGGCTAAAGGTGAGTGTCACTACTGCAGCCAGCCGGGTCACTGGAGGAGGAATTTCCCTAAATATCTGGAGGATAAGAAGCTTGGAATAGTGATTCCACCACCACCAGGTATTTATGTTATAGGCGTCAATCTTTCTATTTCATCATCCTGGGTATTGGATACCGGATGTGGTTCTCACATTTGTCGTAATGTGCAGGATTTGAAAAGAAGTAGAAGATTGCAAAAAGGGGAGATAGACTTGCGCGTCGGGAATGGAGCAAGGGTTGCTGCATTAGCTGTAGGCGTTTATGAGCTATCTTTGCCTTCTGGACTTATTTTAGAATTAGACAATTGCTTTTATGTGCCTGCTATGAGCAGAAACATTATTTCCGTTTCTTGTTTGGACGAGAAAGGTTTTTCTATTTCAATAAAGGACAAGTGTTGCTCCATTTATTTTGATAGTATGCACTATTGCAGTGCGCATTTGTCTAATGGATTGTATATCCTTGATCTAAATAATCCAATCTATAACATAAGTACTAAAAGGATTAAAACTAATGATTTAAATCCTACATATCTATGGCACTGTCGTTTAGGCCATATAAATGAGAAACGCATATCTAGACTCCATAAGGATGGACTTCTAGACTCATTTGATTTGGAATCATATGAGACATGTGAATCTTGTTTATTAGGAAAAATGACAAAGTCCCCTTTCAATAAGAAAGGCGAGCGGACTAGTGAGTTATTGGCACTCATACATACTGATGTATGCGGGCCATTCCCCACGCCTGCCAGAGGTGGTTATACCTACTTCATCACATTTACTGATGATTTCAGTAGATATGGATTTGTATACCTTATGAAGGCCAAATCCGAATCCTTTGAATTGTTCAAGGAATTCAAGAGTGAAGTAGAGAAGCAACTTGGCAAGAGTATTAAAGCCCTACGATCGGATCGTGGAGGAGAATACTTAAGCCAAGAGTTTGATGAGTATCTTAGAGAGTGTGGGATAGTATCCCAGCTCACTCCACCCGGAACACCACAATGGAATGGTGTATCTGAGAGGAGGAATCGCACTCTATTAGATATGGTGCGATCTATGATGTCTCAAACAGATCTTCCGATATCCTTTTGGGGACATGCTCTAATGACGGCAGCTTTTACCATTAACCGTGTTCCATCCAAATCAGTCATGAAGACGCCATATGAGATATGGACTGGGAGGCGTCCCATAGTGTCGTTTATGAAGATTTGGGGCTGCGACGTCTATGTAAAGCGTTTACAAACAGACAAGCTCGGGCCTAAAGCGGATAAGTGTAAGTTTGTGGGATATCCTAAGGAAACTAAAGGATATTACTTCTATAACCCTACCGAAAACAAAGTGTTTGTTGCTCGGACCGGCGTGTTTCTAAAAAGAGAACTAGTCTCTAAAGAAGCAAGTGGGAGGGTTGTAGAACTTGAAGAAATTCATGAACCACAAACCACTGAACCGATAATGGAACGTGAACAGGAACCACAAGAAGTTGTGGAAGAACCTGTTCAAGTAACACAGGAACTCCGTAGATCAGGAAGAGTGCGTCATGAGCCAGAGAGGTATGGACTTCTCGTGACTGAGCCCGATGACGTACCACTCATGGATGATGAGCCTGTAAACTATGGAGAAGCCATGAGTGGCCCAGACTCTAAGAAGTGGCTAGAAGCCATGAGATCCGAAATGGATTCCATGTATACCAACAAAGTATGGACTTTGGTGGAACCACCCGAAGGGGCTCGACCCATAGGGTGCAAGTGGGTCTTCAAGAAGAAGACCGACATGGACGGCAAGGTAGTTGCCTATAAGGGGCGATTGGTGGCCAAAGGTTATAGACAGATTCATGGTATTGACTATGATGAGACCTTTTCACCAGTCGCCATGACTAAATCCATTCGAATCTTACTTGCTATTGCAGCATACTACGACTATGAGATTTGGCAAATGGATGTCAAAACAGCGTTCCTTTATGGGAACCTCCTTGAGGATGTGTATATGACACAACCAGAGGGTTTTGAGGATCCAGAGAATGCCGATAAAGTCTGTAAGCTGCAAAGATCCATTTATGGATTAAAGCAAGCTTCCAGGAGCTGGAATCGACGTTTTGATGACGCGGTCAAAGAGTTTGGCTTCATCAGGAACGAAGATGAGCCTTGTGTTTACAAGAAGGTTAGTGGGAGCTCTATAGTATTTCTGGTCTTGTATGTGGATGACATACTAATCATTGGCAATGATATTCCTACTCTGCAATCTGTTAAAGATTGGCTAGGAAAGTGCTTTGCAATGAAAGACTTAGGAGATGCAGCCTATATACTTGGTATAAAGATCTATAGAGATAGATCTAAAAGGTTGCTTGGCCTAAGTCAGAGTACATATATTGACAAGGTGTTGAAGAGGTTCAACATGCAAGATTCCAAGAAGGGATTCTTGCCCATGTCACATGGAGTCACTCTTTCTAAGAATGACTGTCCCTCCAACGAGATGGAGAAGGACCGCATGAGTAGGATACCTTATGCTTCGGCCATATGATCCATCATGTACGCCATGCTATGTACTAGACCAGACGTATCATACGCGTTGAGTATGGTGAGCAGATATCAGTCCAATCCGGGTGAGAGTCACTGGATTGCTGTCAAGAACATCCTAAAGTACTTAAGAAGAACTAAGGATGTGTTCTTGATATTTGGAGGAATGGAAGAGCTGAGTGTAAAGGGTTACACTGACGCAAGCTTCCAAACCGACAAGGATGATTACAGATCGCAGTCTGGATACGTGTTTTGCCTGAATGGAGGAGCTGTGAGCTGGAAGAGTTCCAAGCAAGGCACAGTTGCTGATTCTACAACAGAAGCTGAGTACATTGCTGCTGCGGAAGCAGCAAAAGAGGCAGTTTGGATAAAGAAGTTTATCACTGAGCTCGGTGTGGTACCTAGCATAGTGGATCCCGTAGAGTTGTACTGTGACAACTCTGGGGCAATCGCACAGGCGAAGGAACCAAGATCGCACCAAAAGTCAAAGCATGTACTTAGGAGATTCCATCTTATTCGTGATATGATCGATCGAGGAGATGTGAAGATATGCAAGATTCCGACGGATGACAACGTGTCAGATCCGCTCACGAAACCTCTTGCGCAGCGAAAGCATGAAGGGCACGCCAGATCTATAGGCATACGAGATGCGCCAGATTGGCTCTAGTGCAAGTGGGAGACTGTTGGAATAGATGCCCTAGAGGCAATCATAGATTTAGTATGAACAATGTTTTGGCTAGAATATTCATTTATTATTTATGGCGATATTTAATATAATGAAGTCCTTAGATAAATTGTGTTATTTATCTTAAATGTCCCTAGTCCATTATATTGATTAACAGGACGATCAAATATAGACTAGTATATGGGTAGATTGATATGGAGATATCAAGTCTAACATATGGGTATGCATTAGGAGTAATGGCATACTGGACTGACCCACGACGAAAAGGATACATTAGATTATGTGAAGTCACAATCGCTTTTCGTAGTGCTAATATTATTGCAATCCTTGGACTTGAAGTCACTAGATACTCTAGTTGTGAAATATTGCGCTTTGATGTTATCAAACGTTACACCGTAACTGGGTAATCATAAAGGTGGCTATCGGGCGTAATAGGAAGCAAGCTTAGAGATCGTAGTGATGTAGATAGGATTTGTCCCTCCCACATAATGGGGGTAAATATCCACGGCCACTCGAGGGATGAGGCTTATTGAATGTCTGGCCAGACTCAGATAAATTAATATAGAGATATTAATGTTATCTGCAAGTATAAGCATATTCTCAGGATCGAGGAACTATGGATTGGATATACGAGTGTGACTATTTATGTCTCGTGTCCAATCCGGATATGGAGACAAAGGGATAATGCAATATGACATATTGGGCACAAAGGTTTGTCGGGATCACTGACTATTTCTATTGGTTGGGTGGCATGGATGTGTTGCTAGACACCGCTCCATGTTAGTAATAGTTACTACCAACTATATAGAAACCTATGGGGTCACACGTCAAATAGAGTAGAGCTAGATTTGGGATTAATTAATATGGATTAATTAATAGAAGGATCATTGTGCAACACCTTGCAAACTTAGTAGGACTAATTTGCAAGGAAGGGAATAGTTCTAGTCCTACTAGAACAAGAAAACTCTTTTATGGAAACAACAAGGAGTTGTTGGAGTATATAAAGGAGGCTCTAGCTTCCTTCCCACACATGAGTTATTATTATACATAACACATAAAAGAGTGGGAGAGAGCAAAAGAGAGAGCAAGACAAGTAGCTAGGGCCGAAACCCTAGCCACCCGTCCGCCCCCCTACCCGACGGCAAAGAGAGGGCCGCCCCTCCTTTGTTGCCTTGGTGATTTGTTGCTTTGATCTTCATCCCTCTTCCTCCAAGGTTCAAGCTAGCAATTGATTGAAGGAAGAATCTAGATCTCACCTCTAGACGTGGATCAACCGTAGAGACGAGGACATCATTCTTCGTGTGATCTCACAAATCAAAAGGTACACATCTTCTATGTCCTTGATCATGTTATGATGTCTCTTCCTGTGATCCTTGGTGGGCTTTGAGTAGGATTAATTTTGTTATTCCGCTGCGTTACCTACATCAAAACCCAACATCTTGATCTTTTGGTCCATCCTTCATAGTCATGTGGCATACTCCATGCTTCATGCTCCATCTTTTGTGGCTTCTTTGGCTTTGGGCTTCTTTTTCTTCAATCTTGGCTAACAATCTACTTTATCTAGCACTAGCTAACTTCTATACTAAATAAAATAAATCTCACAAGTTGAGAAAAAACATGGCACGCATGCCATAAAATCCTAATTAATTATTACAATTAATTGATCAACTCGCAGGCCGTAAAACCAAACCACAAAATTAAACATCCACATCAAACCACATCCTAAGGCCATATCCAATCACCATGCGATTTGCACATAAATAGTTAAAATCCAATTTTAACGCGCTTGGTCAATTTTAATTAATTTTAGGATTTCTAGGGTTAAAACGGTCCATGGGCCCAACAATCAAATTGCCCGGGCCAAATAACATGAACCACAAGGCCCTAGGACCGGCCCGGCCCAAAACCCACAAGCCTAGGCCCGCGGGTTAGGGCCGCCCGGCCCCTAGGGCGGCCAATCTTGGGCGGCAAGCAAGGGGGGCGGTCCCTAGGGGGGCCGAACCTCCTTGAGGGAGTTGTTTCCAAAAACAACTCCCTTGCTTGGTGCCCAAGTTTGGTTGTTTCCTTGTTTTGGGAGAACTCCTTCTTCCCCAAGGATGCCCAAACCCTAGATCTAAGATCCTAAAATTCCTCAAACTCACCAATTCATGCATCCAATGAAAAAATTGGATCTTGTTATGATTAATTATTGACAAATTGCATCCCATACTTGATTTGTCTTGTTTTACGCGATAAACAATCAAATTAAGGTGTAAAACAACTAAAACGTAACACATAAACCACGTTTATGCTCTACGACCTCTGGCTCTGATACCACTGTAGGGTTTTGATTCATGGATGCGCAACGGAAGCATAAACAAACATAAAACCATGCAAAACCCTCCAAAGATCACAAGTCAAGATACATAACGATGGTAAGGGTTAGAAATCATAAACACACCTTAGGGTTCTCCTTTGATGACTTCAAACGCGAATTGTGTCACGTTCTCTATGGTTGATCCACGCCTAGAGTTGATCCTAGATCTCCCAAGCCCTTGGTGCTAGACCGGAAGAGAAAGAGGAAGAAGAATCACGCAAAACGAGACCCAAAAGGAGGGTCTCGGCCTCCTTTGGCCGACGGGGACGGGGCGGCGGCAAGGGGGCGGTCGGGCTCCCTTGTTGCTTGCTCTCTCTCCTTTTGTTCTCTCCCACTCTTGTTATGTTCAATTATGAGCATAAGTTATGTGGGAAGGAAGGAAGGAAAGTCCTTTATATAGTCCAACAACTCCTTGTTAACTACCTAAAGGACTTATTCTAGTCCTACTAGAATTCAATTTAGTCCCTTCCTTGCAAATTAGTCCCTACTAAGTTTGCAAGGTTTTGCAAAGTGATCCATCTAATTAATTAATCCAATTAATTAATTCCCAAATCTAGTTCAACTCTATATAGCGTGTGACCCCATAGGTTCTATCTAGTTGGTAGCAACTATTTGCTAATTGGAGCGGTTTCTAGCAAAACATCCATTCTAGCCAACTAATAGGATAGTCATCTTGACAACCTTTGTACAAGTAATTATCTCATCCCTTTGTCTCTATATCCGGATTGGACACGAGACATACAATTCACACTCGTATATCCAATCCATAGTTTCTCGATCCATGGGAATAGCCTTATTCGTGCAAATAACATCAATATCCCATATTGATTTATTTGAGTCTGGCCAGACATTTTATAAGCACTATCCCTCGAGTGGCCTAGGATATTTGCTCCCGTTATGTGGGAGGGACAAATTCTATCTACGTCCACTACGATCTCTAAGCTTGCTTCTTATTGTATCCAGTACACGCCTTTATGACTACCCAGTTACGGTGTAGCGTTTAACGCTACCAAGATCACAATAATCCACAACTAGAATATCTAGTGACTTCAAGTCTAAGGATGACAATACCATTGCACCGCGAGAAGCGCTTGTGACTTAACATAACATGTATGTAGCCTCCTCGGAGATGGGTCAATCCAGTGCAACATTCCCTAATGCACACCTATGTGTTGGATCGTGATATCTCCATATCAATCCAACCCCATACTAGTCTATAGATGATTGTCCCATTTAATCATTATACTTGAGTAGGGATATTTAAGATAAACTTGTAAATCTAAGGACTTCATTATATTAAATATCCAATAAATAATAAATGAATATCTAGCCACAAATAATTCATACTAAACTAGATTGCCTCTAGGGCATCTATTCCAACACTAGATCGCACGATCCCATTTGTAGGTCGTTCGCGATCTAGATCGCCACTTTCTGCGATCTGGAGTGGAAGTAGAACATAACGCAGACGCAAATAAAGATTCACTTACACAGGTCACCGTGAAGAGCATCATCGATCGCCGGTGCTTGAAGACGATACACATACAGACTTAACAGAAGTAGGAGAAGAGTGCGATGACAGAGGACGAAGAAGCACACCAGACGAAGGGAAGAAGAAGACAAAGGAAGACGATGTTGAATCGTTGACCAATTTCTAGCGAATTTTGTGGAGGCTACGTGGGTGGGTGGGTTGTTACTCGATTAGTAGAGTATAATTGCAGAATTAGTGGGTTTAAAAAAAATAAGGAATGTTAATGAATGAAAATATCATAAAAATATCTTTTTGTTTGAGAGAAATCAGGCAATATCTTGGATCATTCTCTTTTATTGATTGGATTGTTTTAAATCCGAAATATTATAGATAATTCTATCTTTTTTGTTGAGATTTTTTAGCGAGATATTCGAAAAGGAAATATTATCTGGTCAAAATAGTACTAAAAATATGTTATTTGAGAAATATATGATATTCGAAATTAGATGTTATTTGAGACTAGCATATAAAAATAAGTGTGTTTTATATCGCCTTACTATGATGATAGGTTAGTTTTATAGAAATAAAATACTACAAACAATATTGCTATTCAATTTTGTGACGAACTCTGATATTACATACAAATGTTGTAATACTTGATTGCTTTAGTCACATTAAACCCTCATATTTTCTAATAAAGAACGCTAGTAGTGATTTTTAATACTTGTTAAATTGTGTTAAGGGCACTACAATGGATAATTACTTTAGAATTGATAAATTTTACTTCACTTAAAAAAGCAAAAGTTATATCATATATATATATATATATATATATATATATATAAGAAAACGATTCTAAAAAACGTCCCGTGAACCGGACAGACGAATTTCGATCCAACAAAGCGATCTGAAGAAACCTACCCCTAGCGTACCGCGAACCAGTCACCCTAGCGTACCGCGATCCCGAACCCGTACCGCGAACCGTAGCGAACTATGATCCAGGTAACCTAGGTCCGACCTAACTGGTGAGTGGTGAAATGATGGAGTTGCAAGAAGAAGAAAAAGACATGTTTTACTTCACACAAGTTTGACACAAATGGATTTTTTTGCGCACTATTTCACTCAAGACATCAAATATATGAAATCATTAACATTTTGGGCTCGTTTGGGAAGGTCGGTTGGGTTAACTCCAATCGGAAATGGACTTCTTTTTTAGTTTGGGATAAATCTGGTGGACAAGAGGAGGCGGTGCCCTGGTGGAGGAGCACCGATGGCCTGTTGAGTTTTCTGTGAAGAGAGGGAGAGAGCAAAAGAATTGTCAAAGAGAGAGACTCTAGGTGGAGAGAAATATGTGGGTTAGATGGGATACATGGTGGTGGCCGGTGGGATAGGACCAAAGACAGATACGGGGGACCAGTGGAAGTGGGTTTTCAACCGGTGGATGGGATTCCTCCAACCGGTGCCCCGTTGTAATACAAAAATTTAAAAAGAGATTATAATCGGTGATTGGCTATTTCTCACCCGGTCACTAAATTCTCTAAACTCTAACCTTCTCTCTCAAACACCAAGCCGGTTGGGTTAACCTACACAGCAAAACTGTGCCTCCCAAACAGCCCATTGGTGTCGCAGTGAATACAATAAAGGGCTGGGCCGAAAAGCACTGGGCTTATATTTGGGCTTGTTTATGAGGGTAAAGTTAATTCTTCTTCACTTTTGGAAGAAAGAAAAGGATTTCTTCTATCAGTAGTGAAGGACTCCTTCATTCGGCAACGCAGTGAGCTCTTCTGAATTCTTGACGCTTCAGTCTTAGCAACCCGCAATGTTTACCGCATTTCTGTTAGCCAAATTGTTCCGGAACAAGAAGAACATTCATGTGTACTATTCAACCACAAACCCACCAAATTTCAGCTGTCTTTTTCTCAGGCGCATTTCATCCAACAGTTCGTGTGCAGCAGCTGAACTCTCCACCCCGGTCAGCCAATCTGCTGCATCTTCTTCGAAAAGGTTAGAAAATCATCCTCCTCCTACTAGTATTAGAAGAAAAGAATTAAACCGCGACTTCACATTTTCATACCTTGTTGAATCATGCGGGTTATCACCCAAAGATGCTGCTTCTGCTTCTGAGAAAATAACACCACCCTTTGCAACTCCTGAAAGACCTGACTCGGTCCTTAATCTACTGAGAAACCACGGTTTCAATTCAACCCAGGTAACAAGAATTGTGAGGATAAACCCTTGGCTGCTCACAATCAATGCAGACAAGATCCTTCTGCCTAAATTGGACTATTTTCAGTCTCTGGGACTTTCAACTACTGACCTTGCCAAAATAGTTTCATATACCCCATTTATATTGACTAGGAGCTTGAAAAATCGTATTGAACCGGTCTGCAACTGGATCAAGAGCTTCGTGCAATCCGATGAAAGAGTTTGCAATGCTCTTAAGCGCTCTCCATGGATACTCTCGAGAGACCATGAAAAGGTGCTAGTGCCCAAGATAGCGCTGCTACAGAAACATGGAGTGCCAGCTCCGTGTATTTCACTCGTTTTGACTCATTTCCCTCGGGTTCTAGAGCAGAATCATGAGGTGTTCAGTGCAGCTGTAAACAAGGTGAAGGAAATGGGATTCGACCCTTCCAAATCAACTTTTGTGCTAGCGGTGCAATCCATCTCAGGAAAGGGCTGGAAGCAGATATGGGATCGGTGCTACAAGATATATTCTACGAAATGGGGTTGGTCTGAGGAGCAGATACTCGCAGCTTTCAAGAAACACCCACACTGCATGACATTATCAGAGAAGAAGATTAAATTAGCAATGGAGCTTTTAGTGAACACCATGGGCTGGTCATCCAAACTCATAGCTCAGCGGCCTAGTCTTCTCCTATTGAGCTTGGAAAAGAGGATAATGCCTAGGTGTTCTGTTGTTCGGGTTTTATGGGAAAAGGGCTTGTTAAGCAAAGATTTAAACCCAGCTACACTTTTGGGGCCAGTGGAGAAAGATTTCTTGAACAGGTTTGTGACCAAGTATGAGAAACAAGTACCTCAACTATTAAGCGTTTACAAGGGAGAGATGGATGCTCTTGACTTGCAATGAATCCATAGAGAGAGGGATGTTGTTGAAGAGGTATGTGACCAAGTTTGAGGAACAGGTACCTCAACTATTAAGCCTTTAGAAGGGAAAGATGATTGCTCTTGACTTACCATGAATCTGGGGCAGAAGTGGCTTTTGAAGACACAAGTCATCGATATGTGAAGAACAATTAATTAAGCTATTGATTATCTATGAAGAGAAAGATGGATGCTCTCTGAAGTTGGGTTAGCATTGGTTCTATCAGGTTAGATTTCCATGTTTCTTTTCTCATATATTTCTACAGTTAGTAGTTTTGAGTATTATCCATCTGCGTAATTCAGACGTGTATTACACTTAACAAGTGTCTTCTGATTTATTCCAATTGCATAAAGCCATATTCTGGATCTGGTCATGATCTGTAATTCTACTCTTCTGTTTTAGCAAACTCAATCATGAACTATGAACTTCTTCTTGGTGGTGGGGGGGGGGGGGGGGGGGGGGGGGGGTGATGATAACGCTACTATGATTGACAGAACCTTGCCGACAATAGGTAGTTGCAAAAAGGCATTCTCTTCCAATGCGATTGTCTGAATGCATTCCTTTCCAAGGTATCATTACCATAAGTCCTCAATTTCAAACCCTTGGATCAATGCAAGTAAAAAATGTATGGTCGTATAACATTCCATGAGTATCTATGATGTGACGTGAAGTTTTGGATTTCGCGGACAAAATATTGCGGGATTGGTTAGTTCATCTTGGTAATTTTCTCATGACATTAAAATGAGGGAAATATCACAGCGCTAGAAATGGGTAAATGCTGCTGTGCGAATACGGCTTTGCAAACTATTTCGAGAATTTGTTTATTTTTCAAGATGGCCTGGGTGGATTTATTTATCGTCCGAGAAATGAAGGTTTCATGAGCTAGAAGTTGTCTTGCTTCGTATTGCTCCCTCTAGGAACTCTGAGGGATCAAGACCCATAGAACCTTTTTCCGCTGCCACACATGGCTCAGAGGGATGGAAATGATCGGATTCGGATCTGATCCCACCTTATCCGAATTTAATATGACTAGAAAGGGAGTAATCCGGATAGATACGGATATGCAAATCATCAGATCCAAATCCAACCTAACCCGCGCAACATGTTGTTTTTCGTTTTGCGTGTCCACAAACTTCTCAAAATGGCAAGGCTGAGGGTATGATTCATCAAGTCAACGATATTTCTCGTACCTTCCTCTCTCAAGCCTCTCCCCCCTTGACTTTTAGGTTGAAACTGTCGTTATGGCAGTCTACTTGCACCATATTCTCCCCACCAAGACCAGAGTTACCAGAAATCGCTCAACGGGGTGCAATCTGCGATCCAGATCGCGCGATCCCAACTCAGGACCGTTCGCGATCCAGATCGCTGATTTTGGCGATCCGTAAAATTTTCACACATATCTTTATTCTCTGACCCAATATCTTGATATCATTACTCTCTGAATCATAAGTTCATCAACAAATTCACATCTTTACCCCTACGTTTTCTTATGTATGATGGAAGTCACTACAAAATTTTACCTGATAAGAAACCCATAGTACTAGGCAACGCTAATATGAGTATAATTTAGCAAGAAATTCACAAAAAGCATTCTTTGAACCAGACAAACAAACGAATATCGTTCCAACTAATCGCTCCGAAGAAGCCTACCCCTGGCGAACCGCATTCCTACCTGACCGCGAATCGCGTTCCCGATCTCGATCGGCGAACCGTAGCGTTCCGCGATCCTGGTAACCTTGACCAAGACCCTTTAGAATAATGTTCCTACTGTCATTGTATACCGTCGTCTAGCCACCTACGATCATCTTCGAATGTTTGGGTGTCCGTGCTATCGCAACCTTTCTACCACTGCTCGCTCCACTCGACCTGTCTTCCTCGGGTACCCCCCGAACCATCCCGGTTACCATTGTCTAGATATTTCCACCGGTCTGATCTTTATTTCCACTCATGTCACGTTTGATGAGACTGTTTTCCCCTTCTCTACCCCCGGGTTTGTCTCTCCTCCTATGCACAAGTCTCCTGATCCTGATGAGAGTCGTCTTCTTACCACTATGACAAACCAATGTCATAACCCAACTTCAGCCATCGCCTCATATTGCCCCTCCTCCTTTATCGTGGTTCACACCATATCGGGTAAAGTTTACACACGCCGGCAGCCGACTACTCCTGCTGCACCACCTCCTGCTGTAGTACACGCCACAACCGGCTACTCCAGCTAAACTCCTTGTTGTGCCCAAACCACCCCCTGCCCCTGCTCACATCCCCACATATGACCATTCGCTCCAGACATGACATCACCAAAGCTATTCATCGTTTCACATTCCACACGCAAAAACCGCCTCCTGTATCGCCTTTACCGAAATCCCATTTGTGGGAGACCCACATTGGAGGCTGCTATGAATGATGAGTTTGTTGCCATGTTCCGGAATTGTACTTGGGATTTGGTGCCCCGTCCTCGTGGGGCTAACATACTTTAGGCATTATGGCTCTTCCAGCATAAGTTTCGGGCATATGTTACTCTTTAGCGTTATAAGGCGCGTTTAGTCAATAATGGTAAATCCCAGCTGGTGGCCGTGGACTGCGAGGAAACATTCAGTTCATTTGTCAAACCGACCATCATTCGCACAATTCTTACTCTTGTTGTCTGCCGTTCTTGGCGTATTCGACAACTTGATGTCAAGAACACTTTTGTTCATGGTGTTTTGGAGGAAACCGTGTATATGCATCAGCCCCCTGCTATCGTGATTCTAGCCATGTGGACTATGGATGTCGTCTTTGGAAGTGCCTCTATGGCCTGAACTAGGCACCTCAAACTTGGTTTCGGCAGTTCGCTACCTTTCTCATAGACATTGTCGTTTTCTTAAGTTGCTCATGTGATGAGTCACTCTTTGTTTATAGTCGTGGCGCTAACACTGTCTACCTCTTGTTATATGTGGATGATGTTATCATTACCAGCTCTTCCTCCGCCTCCTTACTGCAGATTGTGTCGCATATATCTGGTGAGTTTGCTATGTCTGACCTAGGCCCCCCCAATCATTTTCTGGGTGTGGTAGTCTCTCTGGATTCCACTGGCTTCTTTCTCTCTCAACGTGAGTATGCTATGAACAATCTTCCCAACTCCTCGATGACAATTGCAAGTCCATTGCTATACCCGTCACAAGTTCCGAGCTCACCGGAGGGTCTGCTCAACCACTTTATGACCCTACTCTTTATAAGAGTCTTGCGGGTGCTTTAAATTATCTCACTTTTACTCGCCATGAGTGGTCCTACGTCTTCAGCAGATTTGTCTTTTCATGCACAATCCTCAAAAGCCTCATTATCATGCATTGAAGCTAATCCTTTGGTATGTCTGCGGTACTCTTTGACTACTGTTTTCGGATATCTGCTACCGCTTCTGTTGGCCCTACCGACTGTACGGACTTTAACTGGGGTGGATGCCGGACACTCGGGGGTCCTCTTTCAATTATTGTGTATTTTTTTAACAACCTACTTAGCTGGTCCTTCAAAAATCAGGCCACGGTTTCACGATCTAGCGCTGAGGCTGACTGTCGTGGTGTGGTGAATGTTGTTTATGAGTTATGTTGGATACATTGTTGAGAAGTCCCACATCAGGAATTCAAGAGAAAAACAAAGAATTAATAAGTATCCTGGGCTATTCCCCTCATTGCCAATTAGTTTTGAGGTGGAACTCCATGGATTTCTTACTTTTTTTTGATAAACGGGACGATTTTATTCCAAAGCAGGGGGAAACAAGTCCAACCCATACTCATTACATAAATTTAAAACATGAAAATCTAGATTACCAAAAACCCTATTTCCTTTTACCCATTGAACAAGATCATGAGCTCTAGCATTCAAAGCTCTGGTAACATAATGCAAGACGCTGTTGGACTCTTTGAGAACGAAACTGCAAGCCAAGCTTCTATTTCTCCAACTCCAGTCTCCTCCTTTTAGAGTGTTGACTGCATTTACCACCTCTTGAGAATCAGATTCTATTATGACATTTCTCCAACCTTCCTTGATTATCCTTTGGATCGCCATTTCTATAGCCATTAATTCACCATCAGCTACTGTCCCCAAATCAATCCTACCAGCTCCAATACCAACCACTTCCCCTTGCCAATTTGAAATGATATAGGCTGCAATCATATCCCCATGGATTTCTTACATGGTATCATAGCCCCATGAATTTCTTACATGGTATGAGCGGGTCACCGATCCTGCCTCAAAAACCCAAAACAGTTGTCGTCCAAGAGGATCGACCGCGTCGTTCCCTCCACTGCGAGCCAGGAAAAAAAAGACAAAAAGATCCGCGTGTGCCAAAAGTTGCCACACGTGAGGGGGCGTGTCGAGAAGCCCCACATCATGAATTCAAGAGGAAAGTCTCCCGGGCTACTACTCTCATTGCCAATTGGTTTTTAGGTGGAACCCCATGGATATCTTAAGTACATTACCTACTCCTTGAGCTCCATGTGCCACTGCCTTATGCCTCAGTTGTTATTCTGACAATGTTGGTGTGATTTCTCTCCGGCAATTCCATGCAACACCAGCGCACGAAGCACACGGAGACTAATTTGCATTTTGTTCGAGAGATGGTGCGCCCGGGACAACTATGCCTTCTACACATCCCTGCAAATTATCAGTATGCCGATATATTCACGAAGGGGTTTCCCGCCATATGATGGGGCGTGTCAGCTTGAGAGACCCTCCCGCTTTCGCTGGGGGGGGAGGGGTGGTGTAATAGTGTATATAATAATAACCATAGTTAAAAGGACCCACTGTGTAAATGTAATGTGTATATTTTCTGAGTATTGGAATGAGCCAAGATAAGGCAATTATTCACAATTACATATAGAATCGGAGTATATGTGTGGAGTTATAATTGATCGGATCGGATTAGATCGGATATCCACTAATATTACTATATCCAAATCTGGATCTTAATTTCAGTATCCAGATCTTACTCATCCACAATGGATCAGATTTGGACTTGTTCCATTCATATTCGAAACTTGGAGCTTTGATTGGACCGGAATTCATTGCTAACCCTATTGGCTCAAACTGTTGGAACATTTCCCAGTGACTGCTGGTTTACCTCTCCGAAATGTGAGTCAGAGGAACACAATTATCCCCGTAAAATTCATCTCACGGAGCCTTTTAACTGTTAAATTCCGGTCAATTTAAGGGTTATCAAAGACACATGTCTGGTTCAGCATACGAAGTGCATGTTTGGCATTGTAGATTTTAATCCCGATGAAAATATGTCTGTTCAGCCACCTTTTTTTGTGGTGAATACCAACTTCATTAATGGAGAGGAGCTCGACCAGTCACGCAGACAAACAACAATATCCCTAACTACTTGTAGTTCTACCACGATAAGCTTTTTTCGCGGTTGTTTGAACACAGATTTTCGATCTGGCAAATTTATGAGCCTTTTGATTTAGAAAACTGTGAAACAAATTATTTTTGTTTACATGGATCCTAGTCTTCCTAATTTTACCCTAACTACGTAGGAACCCCTGATTAATAAGACACAAAATAAAGAACGAAATACATAAAACAAAAGAAATAAGAACAAACAGTTGATTTCATTGATTTGGTGGATTTTGTACCCAAAAAGTTACATTGATTTGAAATGGACTACATTTGATTTCAGATGTAGAAGAAAACACGGAGTATAGTGTGGAGAGAGAGAGATTTTGGGTTTCTTGGAACCCTTTACCAGTTGGCCGCCATGGTCGTTTTGGTGGACTTTGGCTCTGGTGTTCTGCTTCTCAACTCCTGAAACTCCAAGCTTGGATTTCTCCGACGGCAGAATGTCTCTGTTGCTTTTTTATTCGAGCGTGATCTTTGTGTTTCTCTCCGTAGCTTTTCTCTCTCTCCAGGCTCTCGAAGTGAAGTGTCTCTCCAAAAGTCTCGGAAAGAAGAGTCTCTCCAGGATCTGAAAAGAAGTATCTCTCTAGGATCTCAAAGTGAAGTCTCTCTCCAGGATCTCAAAGTGAAGTCTCTCTCTGGAAAAGTCCCATTTCCTCTCTGTGAAACCTCTTATTTATAGAGGTTCAGAGAGTCAATATTCTAAGATACGTATTTTATCTCGTATCTCGTAGTTTGAATTTGAATTCAAACACCAGCTTATCTCCTGGCTTTGAAAGTATCGCGGAGATCTCTTATCTCCTCTTCAAGCATAACAAATCGTTATCTTTGAGATGTGAGAGAAGATACTGAAGATGTCTCCATCTTTTATCCCCTACTACGAGTGTACCTGGGGAGCACGTCCAACTTGGCGAGATTCTAAAATTTGACACGTAAAAAATATTTTGTTGAAATTTAAGTGCCAACAGAGGCTCTATGGGCTTTACACTACAACATGGGAAAATCCTAGACATATTATAAAAAGCTAAGCTATAAGCTGCCTGTCTGATTCTCCCAAAAAGCTGTGTGTCTTGATATGTTGGACTGCTCCTACCCTGAAAAAGAGAGACAATGGAAAAACATCAGTGAGAATATAAGACATGATTCAAATTATGGTGCTAAAGCAACAAAGTAGCACATGTTCGATAGCTAAGAGCTCCGTTTGAAGGGGGCTGGAGGTGCAATACGCTTGCCAGTAATTTGGTAGAAAAAAAGATACACCATATGACCCGGAAAAATTATGTGAACACGATTATTTGAATGGAAAGAATCATAAAGAAGTCATTATTTGAGTAACTATCATGTATTTCCTTTATTTGCAGTTTCAGTTGATTGTCGTTTTTATCAGTAAATTTTTAAATGTCAGTCTCAATTATAGTATACAGGGGGAACATGTATTCTACTTCACATGGATATAATTTGGGAACCAAGGGTTAACAATTTCCATATTTGGTTACAAATGAGCTATTTGCACTTTTCAATAAAGTCCTTTTAACCTCCATGCATGCAAAGCCAAGAGCACAAGAAGAAGAAGAGGGTGATTGCCTATGCTGAGAGCTCTGCAGATCAGATTCATATAGCCTTTTTAGCCAGCGCATTCATCACAGAAGGTCAGCTAACTTTGGAATTTTGAAGGATGGATCTTTTGGCAACTAGAGCGAGATTGGGATCATCTTGATCATGGACTCACTCACAAAAGGACCTCAGAACTTTATTGGATGGGCTGCTTTGGATGTGAGGAGGATATGATAAATTTTCATAGAACTGTCCTTGAAATATCCAATTAGAATCTCTGCAACTCCAATCTGCATTCAAGCACTGCAAGTGACTCTGCACTTTTTTGCTGATAGACCGTAACACAGAATCGGATGAGGACTTGGAGGATTTTAAGCATCTCATCAAAAAGTTATGCTATGCAAGAATCTTTCTGGTGTCCAAATTGCAAGTCAAGTTGTATGGAACACTTATGCCTTAAGAGATTTCTGGTTGGCTGTATGGTTGAGTGGGCGTTCTCGGTTATCATTTTGGTTTATATGTTTTCTGTCTTAGCATGGTAGTGTTTGCTTAGTTTGGTTAATGGCTCTGTCTTTTGAGAAACTTTTAGTTGCTCCCAGAGCACCTGGTCAGCATGATACATGGTGCTCTACCCCTGAAGCAAATGTTATCTTTTGGGTTAGTCCATATATGTATTTGCAGGATTAGTGTGTGGTCAGTTGTCGGCTGGTTTTGTTGTTTTGGCGCTTGTTCGTGGCTGCACCATTTTTACTCTTTGTTTGTTTCATATTATCCATTATGGTAATCTATTTTATTTTTCTTGTAAAGAGAAAGAACACCTTGAGAGCAAGAAATGTGCTTGTGTGCTTTTGCTGGATAATCTTTCTCTGGGTCATGCACGAGGCGAAGGAACTCGTTGCGTACCTTATTAGCTTGCAGGTTCATAATAAATAGGACAGGCCATATCTATAACAAAAGTCGTCGTGCTTGTGGCCAGAATTGTAGAGAAATGCAGAGAAGACCATTTTACCCCATGTTCAGGAACTCCCTGCCCCAGTATTTCTTCTCTCTAATTGACTCATTCAGGAAGGCCATATCTATAACAAAAGTCGTCAGTGCCAGGTGTAAGCAAGGTGGTGAAGGAAATGGGATCTGATCCCTTCAAAAGCAACCTTCTTGCTAGAAGAGTAATCCATCCATCTCAGGGAAGGGCAGGAAGCTGATACGGGACCAATCCCTACAAAATGGGGTTGGTCTAAGGAGGACATACTCTCAGCTTTCAACAAACACTCGCACTGCATGACTCTGTTGGAGAAGAAGATTGAATCAGGAATGGAGTATAATTAGTATTCAACAAAATGGGTTGTCATCCAAATGCATTGCCCTACTGTCCTCCTCCTACTGAGCTTGGAGAAGAGGATACTCTCTAGGGCCTCGTTTGGGTAGCGGATAAGATACAGCGGATATGGCTTATACTGGGATACGAGGTAGGATATGTATGCTGTCGGATAAGGCCTGATATGATATGCTGGCTTACTGTGTTTGGGTGCTGCAGGATATGAGGCAGGATAAGAAGCAGGATATGAATTACCATGTTTGAGTAGTGCAGGATTAGAAGAAGCATATATATCCAAATGACTATAATACCCTCAGTGCAGTGAGTTTGTATAAAACTAGTTGTATTGTAAATTGAGGCCTGAATTGTATGAAATGTTTGTAAATAACGATGTCTTGCTAGATAATGTCTCGTTTGCTTCAAAAAAATTACGTTAATGATCGTCCTCATGTAGTGGAGTAATTTAATATAATATTGATATTGTACTTTGCTGCAGACACCGATAGTTCAATAACAAATGACAAAAACATTACAACGCGTTTGAAATTAGAGTGTTGAAATTTTCGTTACGAAATACTAAAATTTAATATGAATACATCATTAGGCCTTAATAAAAATGCCGACACATGCCCGCAAAGAACCCAAGAGTGTTAAAAATTAACCAATTAACATTGAACTTGGAGAAAAACTCACTGTAATGAAAATATTCTTGATACAAACAGTATCAATTCCATATATTCCTGACCAATCAAAAATGTAGCAAACTTCGTTTTTGAAAAAGCCATATTATCTAATAATTTGTTGCAATAGTATGCTCAGACATGATTCACCAAGGTAAACATGTCTCAAAGCAATTCATGAATATCTAAAACTATCTTAATCAAATCTGTTACTCGAAGACAAGGTATGAAAGCGCATAACACTACGTCAAAATGAATCAAGGACACAAGGCTGTTACGACTCTTCCGATCAGCATCTCTTCAAAGATCCTGCACGCTCAAACCTGGGGGGAGGGATTACTTCAGCTTATCAGCCTTCTCCTGGTCAAACACACAGAGTGTGGAGATATTTGGAGCAGCGGACCTTGATCTTCACCACGTCTTTGCTCCGTTTGATCTTCACTGACCGTGCATGCTTCCTTCTGGAACTCAAGAGGAAGTCCTTTGATCTCGTGAATTTGCTTAGGCTGTTAGACAGAAAAGAAAAAAGGTAAATGTTGATGAAATTGAAGCGGAGGGAGCATCATTCTTTCAATGAAAGATCCAAAAGGGATCTACAACGACAAGAACTCGTTGATTGAAGACTGGAATGATATAGTGCAATACTCATGTTGAATGATATAGTGCAATACTTGATATAGTGTAATACTCATGTTAAACAGAATGATTACGAAATAGAGACAAATGATGAGCAGCTAGTTATGGCGAACATGGGTATATTTTAGTGCAGACTAATGCTATTGATAAGGGGAGTAAACAAGATTTCTTCATAAATAACCCTTTTAATTGACATCTACTTTCACTAAAAAGAAAATTCATAAAATGTTCATGTTTACGCGAATTGTTGATATTTAACCTACTATATCTAGCCAAGTACTGACATGCTCACGGTTTGTGGTTACGCGAATTGCTGATATTTTCTACCAAATTGTGCTAATGGGCTGTAAAATACTGCTATAATTACAGGGGATGAAATATCTATCTGAAATGTTTGTCTGGCCACTGAATAACAATCTTACGATCACACTAGACTACCAGATGCAACACACTCTTCAGTATAGGAAGAAATGTAAGTAGTGGACGAGTTTTTAACATGTACTCTTCTGAATACGAGGGTACAACCTTTACATTGAAAATTAAAACACAAGGATAAGTTGTCTCAAGAAGCTGATTGTTTCACATTGAGGAAATACTAAGCTAAAGACATAATTGGTGTATAAGATATCTTTGATACTCTATCGAGTGGGTTGGGGACACTACAGTTAAACATCTACTCACTGATGCATCAATTTGAACTGAGATAACGGAGTGGTCATGACCAGCAAGGCTTCATTTTGGAGAATGCAATGGGCCACCAAAGATCACGCACTCCCAGAAACTAGGGCTTGTACATTGTTTAGCATATATAGTGATTTGCAGCAAAGAAAGCCATCAACTACTCATACTCAAGCAACATCATATACACCTTGACATGATACAAGATCGAAATCAAACAACAACAGATCGAAGAACTACCAGTCACGGATTCGCACCTTCAAATCCAAACAGAGGCTCGCCCGAAGCAGTCAACAGCTCGAAATCAAAATCAAAACAACAACTCACCTTACCAGAAGCTTTCCAAGGCGAATTCGACCACCACCCCTCTCGATTGCACGTCCTGCGGCCCCGTCCGAAGCTTTCTCACGTTGTCTCTCTCTCTCTAGCGAAGGAGGCGACTTCTCTCAGTATCGTATGTTCTGTCTGAAAAAGGGGGGAGGAGATATGGTTACACGAGGGACAAATTCAGTATTACAAATATTTCTTGAGGGTATTTTGGTCACGAATGGAACCCCCTCTTATCCCCTCATCCCTTATCTGGTGTATACCACCTCCTCCATGGTATAAGATTTTAGACAAAAAGGAGAGGGAGGATATGGGTCAGATATGATTTTCCTCTCATATCTGCAACCCAAACAAGGGATATGATATGGGAGGGGATACCATATCATATCCCCCCTCCTTATCCGCTACCCAAACGAGGCCCAAAATTGTAGCTTCCATTCCATTAAATGGTTGTCACGGCCAATGAGACCAGATAACATCCGAAACACGGACTGGTACAAAGTTACAAACAACCACCTCTGAAAAACAAAAGCTCTAGAAAAGAGCAAAAAATAAAAACATTTTTTTCTAAAATAAAAAATAAAAACATGGAAAAACAATTTCTTTTGAACAATTTCCTCATTATAGGCACAAGTCTCTAGAAATGGAAAGTCCCATCACAAATTCTGCGAATGCATAGTACTAGTAATATTCATTTCTTTCGGAGTCCCAGGAACTGTAAGTTGCAGTTGTCATATGAACTTGTACATGCTTCAAGCACTTTCCAAACTGTTTCTGATACTTCAGCTTATATACTACAATAGAGGAAGACTGTTTCTGTGCTATCGAGTTACAGAAATATAGATTGCGGCGAACATCAATGAAGGGTGAGCAAGAACTCGCTAAAATCCACTACAATATCCAGAATAGCCATTTACGTCTTCCCTTGCAACTCTTGCTGGTGGTGAGCTCGATTTATCTGGATTTAGAGTGCAACCACTGGAAAGTTCTCGGCCAATTCCACCATACCGGCTTCATAATTATTTCTGCTGCGAATGTGCTTTTTCACAAACTTGCACCTGTAAACAAAATCTGAGCAGCTTTTTCGAAAGACAATTAGGCCAACTTCATTTTAACCAAGGGTGTAAAATGCATGCAATAACCGATGCGTCATTCTCCTAATCGTGTTATGATGTTTCATCTAGGGGGGCTCCTTGGTCCCGTTCATGAATGTATGTTGCTTCAGGTATCTTGCTCCAAAGAACACCCCAGGGAAATTTTTCAGCTAATGCAATCCAGCGCCAGACTTATTCCACAAACTTGTCCCTGCAATTAGGAATATTGTCACACACGTCTGCATAGCTCATGCAAAGGAAGAAGAAAAGTGCAATCTCATTTTAAGCCAAGAGTGAAAAATGCATACAATGCATCAAGCTCCTAGTAGTGATTACGATTAGGATGTTTCACCTAGGGGCCTCCCACATGGCCCTTGTTCGCTAATCCAATATTTCATCAAGTAATCAACTCTGCTTAGCTAATTGCATGATAGTGGAATATTTGATTACCTTAGGACAAGGACTACAAATCCAATGAAGACAAGACCGCTCATAAAATTTCAGGATATGTTTAATTGTCCTCCATCAACGAAAGATCGGTTTGAGGTGAACCACGGTTTTCTCAAGTACAAGTCTTTGTAATCCCCTCTCCAAATGCAATATCCTGTTTACAAGTAAACCACAGTTCCCTCGTATCATAGATGTTGATAAGGGCAGTTTTGAGCCAATACAATACATTGCCAGGCTCGTTCCACAAACTTGTCCCTGCAATTAGGAATATATTGTCACACATACCTGCCGATGTCATACAGAAGAAGAAGAAAAAAGTGCATTTTCATTTAAACCAAGAGTGAAAGATGCATACAGTGACCATTGTTTCAAGCTTCTAGTACTGATTAGCATTATGATATTTGGTCTAGGGACCTCCTCAGCCCTTGTTCGTCAATCCAATATTTCATCAAGTAATCATGGTGGACAATCTAAAATCAACTCTGCTTGGCTAATTACATGACAGTGGGTTATTTGATTAATATTGAAGTTAATATTGTCCTCCCTTGACAAACTACGATTTATAAACCACAGTATCCTCACATCATAGAAGTTTATAAATTCACCTTTCCTACAAGTCCTTGTAATAATACCGGGAAGGGCTGATATTAATTAACATTTCCTTTTCCTGTGTGTTCCATGCCCTATTATCGGAAATTCTACCCAAGGAGGGCATTGCAGAAGTATCTGCAGGTGGAGTGTGTCTGTGTGTGTGTGTTTGTTTGAGAGAAAGATGGCTTTCAATCGACTTGGTACTATCACACAGGCCACCAACAATGGTACCTCATTTTTTTTTTTTTTTTTGATAAATTCGATATTTTATTCCAGAAAAAAAGAGACTAGGTGGGGCTGTCACCCCTTACAGCAGAAACTACACAGTCAGGTAGACTGTTTCTATCTAACAAACCAGAGAAAACATTTTCAAAACCCCATTTTGCTAAGTTGTGAGCTACATTGTTTGAAGTTCTTTTACAGTGCCTAAAAACAATGTTCTTCCCTTTTGTCAGCTCCATCAAGGCTTCAATCCTGGTCCTCCAGTTCCATCTAGCTTTTGATAGATCCTTGTAGCTATTTATCACCCAAAGACAGTCTGATTCTATATCAATTAGGCACCATGAGGAATTTGCAATTCTCAGACAAGCAGTTTCCACAGCTCTGAATTCAGCATCCTCAGCACTTTCACATACTTCACTAATCACTTCAGCCATTTGAACTTCATTTTCTTCATTTCTTGCAACATCGGCAGCTGCACATCTCCCCTCTTTAAAACTAGCATCACAATTGATTTTTATGTGATGTTTTTGTGGCTTTTCCCATTTGTCTTCAGGGAGAGAGGGGCTTTTTGGTGCTTCATCAGAGTCTTTACTACAAATTTTATGATCCCACCAAATAGACCAAATGTCATCCACCATCTTCTGGAAATGGAAAGTACAATTTCTGTGAAAAATTTCATTTCTCTTGAGCCAGATTCTTTCCAAAATGATGGCACACATCAGCCACAGATCATCCTTACTCCAAGAGTGGATCCCCTGCATGATGTGTTGGAGGAAATTTGCCACACTAGTGTTTTGGAAGCTGTCTGTTCTAATCCCCAAAATACAGAACCAAAGAGATCTGGCAGCAGGACAAGCAAGGAAAATGTGATTTACATCTTCAAATTCAGAATGGCAAAAGGAGCATGGTTTTTTCTGAGTCCAGGAGTTCACAGGGAGACAATTTGACACAGTTCTCCATATCATCACTTTTAGTCTGTTGTGAAACTTTGCTTTCCACATGTCTTGCCAATTGAAATCATCTCCCCTATTGCTAGTGTGGTTCCAGCTTGCCACTGATACATGCTTTTGACAGAAACCATCCCATTCTTACCAAATTTCCACATCCACCTGTCCTTGACTTTAGTAGCTGGTATATGCAATTTCTGAATTTCAGCACATTCAACATCATCCATCCACATTTGTAATTTATGTGCATCCCAACCTTGGCCATCATTTCTCAAAAGTTCACAAACATATTTAGGAGCATTTGTAAGATCCCAGGGAGTGACAGGTTTACCATTTACAAGAGTAGGCACCCAAGGGTCTTGCCAGATATTTATATCTTGTCCATCCCCAATCACTTTTATAGCTTCATTTGAAAGCAAATCTCTCACAGCAAGGATTCCTTTCCAAAAGTAGGAGTCAGTAGTCTTCTTCTCAATTCTGGTGAAGTCAATATGAGAACAATATTTCTTCAATAACAGCTGAACCCAAATGTTATCTTTTTGGATCCAGAGATCCCAGGCTAACTTTGCCAATAAAGCTTTATTTTGGGTTTCAGCTTTTTTAAAACCCAGCCCACCTTCTTTCTTTGTTCTGCACAAGAAGTCCCAGGATTTAGAGTGTCTTTTTTTCCTTTCAGAAGTGCTTCCCCACCAAAAATTTGCATTTAGAGAATCAAGTTTGGAAGTAATAGATTTAGGCATCAAGAAAGCTGACATGATGTAAGAAGGAATAGCAGAAGAAGAGCTTTTTATCATAATCAATCTTCCAGCAAATGAGAGGAGTTTTGATTGCCAGCCATCCAATTTAACTTGCAGTTTTTCAAAAATACTACCATAATCAGCCTTCTTTGATCTAGTATTAAACATAGGGATGCCAAGATAATTAGCATCATTTCTCCCTTCTTTAAGGCCTAGTATACCTCTGATAGCTCTTCTCTGCTCCCTTTTTGTGTTTTTGCTAAAATGCACTGCAGATTTGATTTTGTTTACTCTTTGACCAGAGACTTCTTCATATAAGGCAAGACATAGATTTAAGTTTTCAGCTTCTTCAGTATTTGCTCTGCCAAAGAGAACAAGATTATCCGCAAAAAATAGGTGGTCCAGGGCATTGCAGTTTTTAGCTAACTTGATTCCCTTGATCTTCCCTTCCTCCATGGCAAATTGAAGTATTCTGGATAGGACTTCAGCACAAATTATGAATAAAGTTGGGGAGAGGGGGTCACCCTGCCTCAGCCCACAACAGCTTTCAAAGAAGCCAAATGGAGAGCCATTCACCAATACAGAAAACCTTACAGTGCTTATACATTCATACACCCAGTTTATCATCATATTGGGGAGCCCCATCCACTTAAGAACATTCTTGATGAAACCAAATTTCATTTTATCAAAAGCCTTCTCCATGTCAATTTTGATTGTCAACAGACCCCCATTTCCTTTCTTTTTCTTCATAGTATGTAGAACCTCATGTAGGAGAATGATGTTCTCCTGGATTGTTCTACCAGCTACAAAAGCTGTCTGTTTTGAATTGATGAAATCTCCCAAAACCTCTTTTAATCTATTTGCAATGATTTTAGCAATAACCTTATAAATAGTATTGCATAAACTTATAGGTCTAAAGTTGTGTACCTTTTTTGGATCTTGTATCTTGGGAATGAGAGCTATAAAAGTGGAGTTGATACCTTTCTTCAGATGGCCAGTTTTGAAGAAGTCTTGTACCACTCCACAAAAGTCATCACCCACTGTACTCCAATAAGTCTTGTAGAAAAGTACTGGCATTCCATCTGGACCAGAAGCTTTAAAGCTCCCCATTTGAAATAATGTATCTCTGATTTCCTTGTAGGTAGGGATTCTGCACATGTCTTCTCTTTGGGTGTCATTAATCTTGTGGGGGAATAACTCTTCAAGCCATTGATAATCAGGGGGGGTTGAAGAAGTAAATAAGTTGCCAAAGAAAGAAACAAATTCCTCACCAATCTTCTTGTTACCTGTTATGGTTTCACCCTCTTCTGTGACAAGTCTTGAAATGTTGTTTCTGTGACCTCTTATTGCAGCAGCTGTGTGAAAGAACCTGGAATTTGCATCACCTTCTTTTATCCAGGAGATTCTAGAGCCTCCAGCTGACTTCTTGCCTTTTATATAATTCTTTGAGTCTGTTTTGAATATTGCTTTCTTCCATAGCAGTCTCCAGTTGGTTTTGAGCTAGTAGCTTCTCAAGTTCCTTGTTGAGAGTTTTGATTTGGTGCTGCACATTGCCAAAGTGATCCTTATTCCATTTTTTCAAAGATGTTTTAGTGTTCCTCATCTGTGAAAACCAATTTGACCCTGGTCTTCTGCCTTTCTTTTCAGTCCATGCACCATAAACAATCTCCCCACATTGTCTATCTCTTGTCCACATAGCTTCAAACCGGAAAGGTCTTGTACCACTAGATGGAGAAGGGTTAGTATCTAAAATGAGGACATGGTGATCTGAGTAGCAAGTTGGAGTATGAATCACTTGAGCTTTTGGAAACTGGATTCTCCAATCATTGGTGCAGAACATTCTATCCAGTCTTTGCTTGATTATTCTTCCTTTTTGCCATCCATTTGACCATGTGTACTTTGCTCCAATAAAACCTGCATCTATCCAACCTCCATTGTGTACTAGCTTTGATAATCCTCCTTTTGAGGATTGTGCAACCACCCTTCCCCCTTTCTTATCCTCTTGTGATAAAACTTCATTGTAGTCTCCAATAAAAGCACAAGGGAGACAGCTAACATCTTGGATATAGAGTAATTCGTCCCACAGAGTGTCCCTTTTTTCTTTTGAGCAAGGAGCATAAATGTTGTTGAGTATCCAATCACTGTCACCATCTTTACCATACACCATCACAGAAATAAGATTTCTATGGCTGATAAGAACTTCACATTGGACATTGTCATTCCAACAGAAAAAAAAGACCTCCACTCAACCCCATAGGTTCCACAACTTCGAAATTTTTAAAACCAATACTTAAGAAATGCTGGATATAGTTTTTTGAAGTTACCTTTGTTTCTGACAGGAAGACCCAGCTAATATCTTCTTGCCTTATTAGGGACTTTACATGGCGAATTACCGGGGTCTGTCCCAACCCCCGGCAATTCCATACAATTCCTCTCATTTGGGGTTGGGGGCGTGGTAAGGCCCGCCTCCTCAGCCATGTAGTTGTTTCTGTCAACCCTTTCCTCTCCTTCCTTTTGTAGTTCCTCAGATCTTTCCACACTTCTGAAAACCCCATCTGAATCTCTGATAATCATTTTTTTCCTTGGTAACTGTTTTAGAGACAGAAAGTTTTGTTTTGTTTCATCCTCAAAGCAAGGAATTTCTATTACCTCCATATCATTGGGTGCTGCTTTGATGTGACCGTCCTCATCAGCAATCAACCGTCTTTTGTTGGAGATTGAAGATTTGTTGTTGATGCACTGAAATTCCCTTTTTAATTGAACTTTAGTGCGAAAGTCCTCAGCCATGAGCTTGTTCACCACTAATCGCCTTGTGTCTTCCTTGAAGGCTTGCATGCCCAAGGTCGTAGAGGTTGATTCTCCCTGTAACTTCTCATGGATTTCTTTCACCTTCCTGTTCTCTGCATCTCCATAGTCTTCATCGTCACCAAATTGTCCTTCTAGGGTTATCGAGATGGAGTCAGATGTCTGTATTGTTTCCTTCACAGACGTTCCCAATTCCTTCACTAAAGAAGACGACATTGTATCTTCATGTGAGGTGATTTCCTCAATAGTTGGGCTAGGGGAGTGGGCTGGACCAACGTTGTAAATGATGTTTGGGCCTGTGTTGCTTGAAAAGTGGTTTTTATTATTGGGGTGAAAAACTTCAGGCCCAAACCATTGAAATCATCTAGATTGGCCCAAACCGGTCTATCTTCTTCCTCATGATAAACCCTAACCTGTTCTTTCCGTCCCCGATTTTCTAGCTCATAATTCCGTACTACTATTGTGCCAGCATGAGCTTTCTGTGGTAGTACAGCTGTGGCGATTTCCTCGTACGTCGCAATATTCTCTTTGTAATCATTCCGTTGCAGTGATTTCCTCGTGCTCTCCACGCGCCTGCCAACTGTCTCTTCACTCCGTGCTCTTGTCTGCTCTACACGCGCCGCCATCAAGCTGTTTTCCGGCGATTGTGTCCCTGTTCTTCTCGTTTCCAGCTTGTCTCTTTCTTTCTTCAAATCCTTCCCTGATCCAAATCTCTTCCCCTTTGTAGTCCGAAGATGATTGCCGTAACCTGAGTTTAAACCCTCCATCTGAGAAAGAAATTTACACTCATCCTTCTCATGACCCAGACGGCCGCATCTGTAGCAGAAATTTGTTAGTTTCTCATATTGGAATGGAATCCATTCCGCCACTCCTGTTCTCATATTGAGGAAGAAACCCCTCTCCAATGGCTTTTTTAGCTCGATATTTATGCGGATCCTAATTGGATCTGGCAGAGTTTCTTCATCATCTTCCTCATCCTCTGCATCGATTTCAATAATCTGTCCTATTAGATCTCCAATCTTCCTTGCGTTTTTTACAGTCAGCTTTTCTAGGGGGAGTCTCCAGATCTGAACCCAAAACTCACAGGTTGAGAAATCCATGTCCTCCGGCCTCATTTCTGGTCGGAAGTGACGCATAATCATCGTGTTGTTCTGTACTGACCATGGTGTGCCTTTCCATACTTTGTTGCAGTCCTCCTCATTCTTGAAACTGAAAACAAAGAGGTTGTTCCCTCTTGCTGTGACTGTGAATTCGTCGCGGATTTTCCAGATTGACCGGAAAGTAGCCTCCACGCTTATTGGTCGGATCTCTCTTTTGGCTAGTATTTTTCCGTAGAGGCATAGTTTGGTTAGGTTTTCTATTGCTTGTTCTCCGTCGTCAAGAGATAGGGTGGCCGGATTCTGGGAAATTTCCATCGGAAAGGTGAAACGGAAAAGAATCACAAAGAAAAAAACTAATCTCAGCAGAAAAAGCTGGAATAACAAAGCACTACGCAGCAGTACACTAAGACCATAACTGGCTTCTCATTTCACATGTTAATAATACAACTAGTCCTAAAAGGTTTGGAGAAATCTTCCCTACTTTGCATTCATTATTTACACCCTTAAATAGGTAAAATACAATGCTAAATTATACAACTAGTCCTCTAATTATTTACATAAGAGTCCTATAACTATTACTCCCCCGCAGTCGAAACTGTAGGCGTGCCAACACTGAGACTGGAACCGAAGCGCTGGAACAAGGGCCGAGGAAGACCCTTGGTGAAGATGTCGGCGTACTGATAATCTGCTGGAATGTGCAACACGCGAAGCTGACCCAAACGAACCTTCTTACGAACGAAGTGAAGATCAATCTCAACATGCTTAGTGCGCTGATGCTGAACAGGATTACCAGAGAGATAGACAGCACTCACATTGTCGCAATACACGACGGTGGCCCGAGGCGGGGCAACACGAAGCTGAAGAAGCAAATTTCGAACCCAGCAGAGTTCGGAGACGGCGTTAGCAACACCGCGATACTCAGCCTCAGCACTAGAACGAGATACCGTGGCCTGTCGCTTGGACGATGACAGCTTGAAAATGTATTAGTCTGGGACATCTTTTTACCATTGGTTTTAACCCTGTGAGAGTTGAGTTTGGCCATTTTCAGCTTATTTTCCACCTGATATGAGGCAGAGATTTATATATCATGATTGCAAAATTTGAGTAATTTTATGCATACTTTTGTTTGTTGGATATGATCGCGGGTGCGTGTTATGTGCAGGTAACAGGTGCCGGAAAAATGCATGAGATTGACTTGGATTGGAGGCAGCGTATCAGGAGAGCTGAGCAGAAAAAGAGGAAAAATGACTAAGTTGTGCGTTCAAACGCAGAAGCTGCGTTCAAACGCACAAGACAGGCAGCAGGAAAAATGGCAGAATTTGGCTAAGTCCTGCGTTCAAACGCAGAGGCAGGCTGCGTTCAAACGCAGGAGTCAGAGACTAAGTGCAGAAAAAACTAAGTCCTGCGTTCAAACGCAGGTTGTGCGTTCATACGCAGGGCTCAACACTCAGGAGAAGAAACGGCCAAGGGGTGCGTTCAAACGCAGGCAAGCTGCGTTCAAACGCATGGGTTCAGGAGCCAGAAGAGGAAATTGACTAAGTCCTGCGTTCAAACGCAGGGGGGTGTGCGTTCATACGCACTGCATTTAAACGCAGGAAGTGTGCGTTTGAACGCACAGACGTGTTCCAGAATCTTCCAGGACGGATCTTTTCGAGGGTAAAACAGGAATTTCGTGCATCAGTTTTGGAGACTGTGGCAATATAAAAGGAGGTGTCCCAGCACTGTTTTAGGGTTACGAGGGCATACCACAGCTATCATCATCATCAGCAGCCAGTTTCACAGCAGCCAGGACTTGGAGCAGAGCAGGATTGGAGCAGTTTTCCAGTATCTTCAGAAATAACTAGTTTGATCTTTTCTCTTTTTATGAAACATTGTCTTTTAATAATGCAAGCTAGCTAGACCTTTTGCCTAGGTTCTCGGTGAACCTAGGGTTTATGAATTCAGCAGACTTGGATGTTTTGATTTTCAGATGCATGGCTAGCTAAGTCTTAATACAGGATGGTTTGTTTATTATTCTGTCTTTGATTTTATTTACATACATGAATGGCTTGATCACCCAGGAGTGTTACAGACAGGATCTGGTGCACGAGAGTGACCAGTGAATGTTAGGAAGAAAAGACAGGATTTAGTACTCTGCCTTGATGGACCGAGAGGTGAAGAGAATCAGGGGACTAGCCCAGAAGCATTAGACCAACTGTTAGACGTTTAGGGGGAGACCGAGAGGAGAACCTGTAACCCTAGCAGACTTAGAACGAACCTGCAGATTTAGGTGGACCGAGAGGACCCGAAAATCTGCAGTCGAGTGATAAGTGCATGAGACCGAGAGGAGATTGTACTATTGGTATGCTGGCATAAACAAAACCACTGTGTGTTTCTGAAATCAAATAAACCATGGAAGCTGGAGAGTAATCCTAGGGGATCCTGGAATCTAGATTTTTAGAATTATCGACTTTTACAACTACAACAATTTTAGCAAAATATTCAGCAGAAAAATAAACTAAGTCTTTTTACTGTTTTTATTTATTAGAAGTTAGCATAATCAAATCCCAACTCTTCCTCCTTTTTGCAAACTTCGTGTCCTATTCTAATTCTGATTAGCAAGAACTTAACCTGTTCTCGTGGGTTCGATAACCAGAGTCATAATCTACATACTCTATACTACTTGATCGTACACTTGCGAAAAAGCAGATAGTTTACGCTGTCAAGTTTTTGGCGCCGTTGCCGGGGAACGGTTACAGTTTTTGTTAAAGAGACATTAGAATAAGTCTCAGAGTTTTTCTTTTATTTTTACAGTTACTTTCTTTCGACTTACTGCTCTTGAAATCTGATTTTCAGGCTATTCTAGTTTATGCCCAGATTGCCCCGCAAACTGGTATCACCACTCGAAGATCCCGAAAAACTTTTCAGAGAGCAAAGTCGCAGACACCGAGCCGCGATGTCTGAGCACGGAGAAGACACCACGACCGAAACTGGAACACCCACAGGACAGCCACAACGTACTCCAGCACAGATGGCTCTTTACATTGAAGAGCTAATAGCAGCAGGTTTTGCTGCCAGGAACAATCAGAGGACTTATAACAGGTCTGGAAGGGCACTGGTCGAAAACTTTGAAGTCCCAACCGGAGGACATCAACCAGCTATTGTAGTGCCCCCCATTACAGCAGAGCACTTCGACCTGAAATCATCCACCATTCAGACCGCCCAGACCCATTGTCCTTTTAATGGGAAGGCAGATGAAGATCCAAACGACTTCCTCGGAAAATTTGAGGATTACTGCAACAAGATTAAGTACAGAGGAGTCGAAGCGGACACGCTAAAGCTGATTTTATTCCCATACTGTTTGTTCGGTACAGCAAAGGATTGGCTGGAGGCAAGACCACCAAGGTCTATCACTACCTGGGAGGGGTGTGTTGCTGATTTCTTGGCAAAATTCTACCCTGCATCCCGCGTTATCAAGCTGCAGAGCGAGATCTTATCTTTCAAACAGAAGATGGGGGAGACAGTGGTAGATGCATGGGACAGGCTAATGAGACTTGTGAAAAAATGCCCCAATCACGGCTTCGGGGACGCAAAGATTCTGCAGGTGTTCTACCACGCACTTGACAGGGAGAATGCAGACAGGATTGACAGGGAAGCTGGGGGTAACTTTTTGTACCATGTGGATAAAGATGGAGCCTACGAACTGATGAAGCAACTAGCCAAACAGGATACTCGCCTGTTTGATGACCGCAGGCTCGCAGCAGTAGCAGAACCAGTGGTTGATGACAGGATTGATAATCTCACGAAAGTGGTACAGGACTTAGTCAAGAAGGTGTACACAGAAAAGAAGCCAGTGGCATCAGTAGACGAACCTGACTTTGACGCAGCAATTCTGGAGCTTCAGAATGAAGATGCTAACTATGTTCAGCAGCAGCGGGATCCTAGTCGCTACAGACCAGGCACACGTGACCATCCAGGGTTTCGCTACGGAAATCCCAATGCAGCAGTGTATGCACCAGGATTCCAGCACAGGCCACAGGCACAACAGACAGCTCCAGCCCAGCCTGCGCAAGCAGCACCACAACTAAACCTGTCTCAGCAACATTTTGAGTCCTATATGGAGAAATTCAATAAGCAGTTGGAAACTAGATTCGCACAGATGGACTCATTAACTGCTGATGTAAGCCAGATGAAGATTGCTATCCGCAATCTGGAAGTACAGAATGGACAGCTTGCACAGAACCAGGCAGAACGAGCCCCAGGGAATTTACCGTCTAACACAGTGAACAATCCACGCGCTCAAATCAATGCTATCACAACTCGGAGTGGAATTGCACTGCAGGATCCACCGTATCCCAGTCATGCACGCGCAGAAAAGTCAAAAATTATTGAACAGGAGGTGATTGACCGGGAAGACAGTTCAACCGCTGACCCTCAGAAAAGGGGTTCGGTCGAGCAGGAAGCAGCGCAGATGAATGAGGGTAATCCAGAGACAGTGCCAACTTCTAAGGAGGTTCCTTACCCTCTGAAGACACGCAAGAGAGATGACAGCAAAGACTACGCCAGATTTCTGGAGGTATTCAAGCAATTACAGATAAATATACCTTTCGCTGAAGCACTTGCCAAAATGCCTACTTATGCGAAATTTCTCAAAGACATCTTGTACGGTAGAAGGCGAATGAGTGACTTCGAAACAGTGAATCTGACGGCAGAAGCGAGCAGTTGTGTAAAAAATGGTCTACCACTGAAAAAGAAAGACCCTGGCAGCTTTGTTATTCCAGTAACCCTGGGTAGTGCATACACAGGAAAAGCCTTATGTGATTTGGGTGCCAGCATCAACTTGATGCCACTGACCATCTTCAAAAGTCTGGGAGTTGGAGAGCCACGCCCAACCAGAATTATGCTTCAAATGGCTGACAGATCCGTGAAACCTGCCTATGGGGTAATTGAAGATATCCTGGTAAAAGTGGGAGAGCTTATTTTTCCAGCAGATTTTGTGATACTGGATATGGAGGCAGGAGAGGTTCCGCTGATCCTGGGCAGGCCTTTCCTGGCGACTGGTGAAGCCATTGTTAACTGCAAAAGTGGAGAGCTGTCCATGCAAATTAATGAAGAAAAAGTAAAGTTTAACGTTTTCAAATCTCTCCAGCTTCCCGATCATTATGGGCATGAAAACTGTTTTGCAGTTGAGGTAATTGATGACCTGGAAAGCGATGAGATAGAAAATTTATGGGAGGAATTTGAAGACATATTTCCAGAGGAAACAGAAGAGCAACATGATGAGCAAATCATGGGAACAGAAAGCTGGGTCAGGCTATACAGGGATGAAGGAGGCGAGCAGAAAATGACACTGGTCCCGTCACTGCAGGAACCACCAGCCCTGGAATTAAAACAGTTGCCAGAACACCTCAGGTACGCTTTTATTGGTGAAAATAATACACTGCCGGTAATTGTTTCATCTCTTTTATCTCAGGAACAGGAACAAAAGTTACTGGAGGTACTCCGAGAGCATAAAGAAGCTATAGGATGGACAATTGCGGACTTGAAGGGAATCAGTCCCGATTATTGCATGCACAAGATAAGAATCGAAGACAGTAAGAAGCCAGTCATCCAGCCTCAAAGAAGATTAAACCCAATTATGAAAGATGTGGTACGTAAGGAGGTTATGAAGTGGCTAGAAGCAGGAATTATATACCCCATATCAGACAGCACCTGGGTGAGTCCTGTCCAGTGTGTACCGAAAAAAGGGGGTACTACAGTAGTGCAGAATGCTGATCAGGAACAGATCGCCCAGCGAACTGTCACTGGCTGGCGAATCTGTATGGACTATCGGAAGCTGAACGATGCCACACTGAAAGACCACTTCCCGCTGCCATTCATGGACCAAATGTTGGACAGACTAGCACACCATGCTTACTACTGCTTTCTGGACGGGTACTCGGGCTACAACCAGATCTACATAAATCCAGAAGACCAAGAAAAGACGACGTTCACTTGCCCGTATGGAACGTTCGCCTTTAGAAGAATGCCGTTTGGACTGTGCAATGCTCCAGCAACATTCCAGAGGTGTATGATGGCAATTTTCTCTGATATGATAGAGAAAAACCTGGAAGTTTTTATGGACGATTTTTCGTTATTCGGAGACAGCTTCGAAGATTGCTTATACCATCTGGCCAGAGTTCTGATTCGCTGCAGGAAAACAAATCTGGTACTTAACTGGGAAAAATGCCACTTCATGGTGACTGAAGGAATAGTGCTGGGACACAGGATTTCCAGTAAAGGGCTGGAAGTAGACAGGGCAAAAATAGAGGTGATCAAGCAGCTGCCGTATCCAACCACAGTGAGAGCAATCAAGAGTTTTTTGGGCCACGCAGGATTTTACAGAAGGTTTATTAAAGACTTCTCAAAAATTACAAAGCCACTATGTAATTTGTTGGGAAAAGATGTTCCCTTCGTATTTGACGAAGCCTGCAAAGAAGCTTTTGATGTGCTTAAAGAAAGGCTGACGACTGCACCCATTATCACAACACCAGACTGGACGCTCCCGTTCGAGCTGATGTGCAACGCCAGTGATTATGCTGTGGGCGCGGTACTGGGACAGAGGAAGGACAAGGTGTGCAGTGTCATCTATTATGCCAGCAGGGTCCTGAATGAGGCGCAGATTAATTATGGGACTACAGAGAAGGAGCTGCTGGCAGTCGTTTTTGCCCTGGATAAATTCAGATCGTACCTGGTAGGCTCTAAAGTCATTATTTTTACAGATCATAGTGCACTGAAGTACTTGCTGGAAAAGAAGGATGCAAAGCCAAGGCTGCTGCGCTGGATTCTGCTGATGCAGGAATTTGACGTCGAAATCAGGGATAAAAAGGGAGTTGAAAATGTAGTAGCTGATCATCTATCTCGTCTGGAAAAACCTACAGAAGAAGTGGTGCCTATTCAAGAAAATTTTCCAGATGAACATATTATGAAGATCAAGACCAACAGACGGCCCTGGTACTATGCCATAGCCAATTATTTGGTCAATGGTGCACTCCCTGAAGATATCACCCCTTGGCAGAAAAAGAAATTTATTTCAGATTGCAGGCAATATTTCTGGGACGACCCTTATCTGTTCAAGCAAGGGGCAGATAATATTCTCCGTCGATGCATTCCATGTCACGAAATTTTGGAGGTAATTCAGCACTGCCACTCAGCACAGTGTGGAGGACACTTCAGCGGACCGAGAACAGCTCACAAGGTGCTGCAGTCAGGATTTTTCTGGCCAACAGTTTTTAAGGACTGCCATGATTATGCGCAGAGTTGTGATCGTTGCCAACGGACAGGAAACATCTCCCAGCGGAATGAAATGCCCATGACACTTTGGCAGGAGGTCGAGCCTTTCGACGTGTGGGGTATTGATTTTATGGGTCCTTTTCCTTCGTCGCTGGGAAATCTCTACATCCTATTGGCAGTGGACTACGTGTCAAAGTGGGTCGAAGCAATAGCCTGTCAGAAGAATGATGCGTCAGTCGTAGAAAGGTTCCTCAAACGCAACATCTTTACTAGATTTGGGACACCGAGAGCCATGGTCAGTGATGAAGGTTCTCATTTTATCAATAAAGTCTTTGCCAAGGTTCTAAAGCAGTATGGGGTGTCTATCCATAAGGTATCACTGCCTTATCACCCTCAGGCAAACGGGCAGGCAGAGGTGTCCAACAGGGAGATAAAGAGCATACTGGAAAAAACTGTGAATCCAGGACGAAAGGACTGGTCGTTAAAGCTGGATGATGCGCTTTGGGCATACAGAACTGCTTACAAAACCCCACTGGGAATGTCCCCGTACCAGCTGGTGTTTGGGAAAGCATGTCATTTACCAGTAGAATTGGAGCACAAAGCCTACTGGGCAATCAAGCAGCTGAATATGGATCACAGTTTATCAGGAAACAAACGGAAGATGGCACTCCTTGAACTGGAGGAATTTCGTAAAACTGCATACGAGAGTGCCAAAATTTATAAGGAAAAAACAAAGAAGTGGCATGACAACCGCATTCTACCAAAGAAAATAGAAATCGGGCAGAAGGTCCTCCTCTACAATTCAAGGATGAAATTCTATCCAGGGAAGCTGCGCTCAATATGGTCTGGACCATTTATTGTGAAGGACATTACATCATGGGGAGTGGTGGAGCTGGAGAACCCGAGGGACAATACAGTTTTCAAGGTGAATGGGAACAGAGTCAAGCCATACAGGGATCCTCAGGAAATCATGGAGGTAGAGGCACTCTACCACGACATTCCGTGATTACAGCAGAGGTAACAAAGTCGGGTTGTCGACTGTAAATCACAAGCGCTGGTTGGGAGGCAACCCAACGTAGGTTAGTTGTTTTTAGATAATTTTTACAATGTTCATAATTTGAGAGAAAAGTGAGAAAGAGGGATTTAATGTTGAACTCAGTGTTTTCAGGAAGCAGAGGCGTGCGTTCAAACGCAGAAGACTTGCGTTCAAACGCAGTGCGTTCAAACGCAGAGATCGTGCGTTCAAACGCAGCCCCACCAACGGACAGGAAGAGCACTGAAAACTGCTAACACTTTTGCGTTCAAACGCAGCAGACCTGCGTTCAAACGCAGATCATATCATGAAAATTTTCAGCCACCAAGTGGTGCGTTTAAACGCAACACAGTGCGTTCAAACGCAAGATGACAAAGAAGAGGTGAAAATTCTTAAGGCGTGCGTTTAAACGCAGATCCTGCGTTCAAACGCAGATCCCATCCAGCAGAGAATTTCTAGAGAGACAAAGGCATGCGTTCAAACGCAACTCATGTGCGTTCAAACGCAGCTTATCCGAGATGCAGAAGATAAGCGTTGCGTTCAAACGCAGCTCATGTGCGTTCAAACGCAACTCATCAGACCCAGAAAAATTCAAGAACGTTCAAGCACTGCGTTCAAACGCACAACCTGTGTTTAAACGCAGCTCATCAGATCTTCAAATTTTCCAGAAAAACTAAGCAGTGCGTTCAAACGCAGAACCTGCGTTCAAACGCACATTTGAGCGGGATCAAAAATTTCGGAAAATTTTGAAAAAATTTTGAAATTTTGGGGCCATTCTGCAATTTCTGAAAATTCGCCTATATATACTGTACGGATGACAGTGACTCATTTTCACACAAGTCTTCCAGTTTTCAACTCTCTCTCTAGAAAATTCTCTCTGCCCTAGCAGCCGCCAGAGCAGTCTGCCGCCAGCAGCCTCCGACAACCACCGCAGCACCGCCAGAAGGTCAGGAACAGTGTGGGGGTGATCCAAATCAGCCGATCCAAACACCAACAGATTCATCTCAGAGAGATATTTCCAGATCTGTACCCGTAAGATTCACTCCGGGTACCCAGGTTCTATCTTTTCATTCTCTTTGTATATTTTCGATTTTTACTGTTTGGATCAGAAATGGAGGTGGATCAACCTTTCATGAGGCCGGATAGGGCTATTGCACCATTGAACATCATAGACTGCCGTCTGCTTAGGCCTAACTATTTCTGCGACCATAGGTTCGTTAACATGGAGGCTCACCGTTTCTTTTTGCAAGACAAAAAGATTCGGTATGACATTCCCGCTGAGAGGACCTTTCCACGTGATAGGGTAGCCATGGGGGACGAACTGTTTGAATTTACTGGGCAGGATCAGTTTGGGGATTTATTTACTGGGTTTCCCAATCTGCGGGTCAGTTCTGTGCTGGCTAAGGAGATTTACAGCAATCTCCAGCAGTGCATGAACAGTGAAGTCCAGTCAATTGACTGGATTTACTGCAGAAAGAGATGGATTAGAATCACCCCAGAGAGTATCCGAGAGAGTCTGGGTCTAGAGTTGGTGTTGGATGACTGTCAGTTCCAGGAACTGAGACGTCATCCATCAGAGCAGTTGAGTGAGCAGATCCTGACCACCCTGTGTGCTGGTGTCCCCGGCGCAGCTTGGTACCACCCTGAGAGGAGTCCTTCCTACCGGAAACTGCCATCGACCTACCTGATTCGAGAGGCGAAATGGTGGACAGAGTGGGTGAACAACAGAATTGTGGGTATAAAACATTTTACCCACATTGATTATAATATTGCCTTGCTTGTTTACTGTTTGATGGCCCGTGAGCCTGTGAGCCTCCCGGAGATTATATGTGAGTTTTTCCGGGAAAGGAGGGAGACCCACAGCAAGAAGGGTTTGGGTCTTCTGGGGATGTTGACAAAAATGGCGCAGGATTATCTTGTGGTCATTCCTGGCGAGCTGAGAGACATTCGACCTGTTCAAGTACGCAAGTACAAGAACATGAGATGTGCGCTGGAGGAGGCCATTCACGGCCCTCCTGAATATGTCCAAGTGGACGATGATGATGATGTTGTTCCACCTCAGGGTGGGGGTGGTGGCATGCCACCACCGCCTCCTCCCGGTGACGGGGGTTTACCAGCTTTACCAGGACCCTTCCCACTGCCCCGTTCTGCCAGTTCCAGCGAACACAGGCAGGCCGACCCTGACTTGGGGCAGTCTAGCAGAGGGGCCAGGCGCAGCTCTTTTGGGCGCCTGGAGAGGACTGAGCATGAGGAGTGGGTCAGAAAGAAAATTAAGGCCCAAGAAAAAGTACAAAACTACCTGGTAAAGACGGTCAAGAAAATGGCCAGGGGTCTTGGCAAATTGTTTAAGACCCAGAAGCATATCTACCACGCTCACACAGCCGCCATGAGAGCTCATGAGTCGGCACTTGCTGAAATTCAGAGTAACATGCGTGGTAGGCAGTTTAATTTTCCAGCCCGCTATTCTAGTGATAATTGTCCAAGCTGGACAATGGAGGATAGCCGGCCATTTGATAGCTTCTCTGGCCATGACCCCACACCGAGCCCGGAACATGGAGACAGTGTCGGTGACCCCGGCAGACCCGGTACCCAGTACCCACCTAGGAGAGATCATGCAGACCCAGGGGCCAGCAGTGCCCATCCCGGTGCCAGCCACGCTGGTACCGCTGCCGCAGCACGCCATGCTGCGAGGAAACGCGCCAGAGGGCGAACCCCTTCACCATCTCCTGAGCCGACTGACCAGTCTACTCCGGAGAACACAGATTCGAGTTACCGACCAGATCAGTAGAGTCGCGAGGACGCGCCACCTCTAGTGTGGGGGTGGGGAATCGTGTCCTCCTGCATAGCCATGTCAGCATATTTTGGTCACTTTTATTTTTCGGTTTATTTTCATTTTTGAGTCAGCACGTTTTTTATGTTGAGTCTACCCACCAATCTTTCTGACCTTGCATGATAAAAAAAAAATGGTAAAAAAATATATAAATAAAAATATATAAAAAAAAATAATAATAAAATAGGGAAAATTAATAAATATTTTTTCCGAGAAAGGGCAACTTAGGACCTAGAAACTGAAGAGAGTCCAATGAAAGAGCTTATTAGAGTAGGAAGCACCGTAGCAGGGATACTTCAATTTTAGTATTTTGTGCACAATTTTCACGACAGGCTATCCCGGGTATTCAGGAATGTGGAAAGTAGATACAGGCATACTTTTGACTTCTCTAGTGTGCTAGGCAGATTCGGTCTTTAGATAGTTGAATATTCTGTTTCCCGTGGAAACTGGTGGACTCTTGGAATCTGGGGTGGACCTTCGTGTTGAGTCGGTTTTATGTGGTACAAATCTGTAGCCTAAGCGAAGTTGTAGAATGTACACCACCATCCCTTAAGGTGGTTCCAAGAGAAAATCCTAAAAAGCCTACACTCTTAACGCTCTACTGCACCGTTATAAAAAACAGAGGGGAATATAAAAAAAAAAATAAATAATATTTTGTGCTTAAAGGAGAAACAACATAATGTGCTTCCATTCACATGGAAAATTTGGATTCAATCCAATTTAGAGCTTAAGAGGGAAATTAAAGTCAAGCCGTATTACACAGGAGTTGTGTCTCCCAGCAATGGGACAATTTGCAAATCAAACGCAATAACGGCTAAGAGGGTCTGAAAACCTCAAATGACTTGGCGAAGAAAAACTATCTGTTGACTTTAGATGCCTGGACCCTCAAAGTCAAAAGACGTGCCTTATCTTGGTTGGTTTGGTGGATGTTTGGGGATACCTTAGTGAGTTTGTGCATAGGATCAGTTTATATCATTTCCTGCTGCGTGTTGTGGAATTTCGAAATAAGCTAGTGAGGATTTGATGATTTCAGTTTATGATAGAGAGGTTGCCCAATTTCAGAAAATATATGTAAAAAAAAAAAAAAAAAAAAAAAAAAAATTAGTTGTGTCTTGAGTCAGTTTGTGTATTCTGTATCTGAGTCAGTCGTCTATCGAGTGTTTTGGTCTGTGTCTTGAATCTGTGGAAGAGGGGAAGTATGCAATGAAAGTATGCAAAAATGGGTCTGCAGGGCAGTATGCAAGGGTCTGCTCGGGACGAGCAGAGATAAGTGTGGGGGTATTTTGACAGCTTGAAAATGTATTAGTCTGGGACATCTTTTTACCATTGGTTTTAACCCTGTGAGAGTTGAGTTTGGCCATTTTCAGCTTATTTTCCACCTGATATGAGGCAGAGATTTATATATCATGATTGCAAAATTTGAGTAATTTTATGCATACTTTTGTTTGTTGGATATGATCGCGGGTGCGTGTTATGTGCAGGTAACAGGTGCCGGAAAAATGCATGAGATTGACTTGGATTGGAGGCAGCGTATCAGGAGAGCTGAGCAGAAAAAGAGGAAAAATGACTAAGTTGTGCGTTCAAACGCAGAAGCTGCGTTCAAACGCACAAGACAGGCAGCAGGAAAAATGGCAGAATTTGGCTAAGTCCTGCGTTCAAACGCAGAGGCAGGCTGCGTTCAAACGCAGGAGTCAGAGACTAAGTGCAGAAAAAACTAAGTCCTGCGTTCAAACGCAGGTTGTGCGTTCATACGCAGGGCTCAACACTCAGGAGAAGAAACGGCCAAGGGGTGCGTTCAAACGCAGGCAAGCTGCGTTCAAACGCATGGGTTCAGGAGCCAGAAGAGGAAATTGACTAAGTCCTGCGTTCAAACGCAGGGGGGTGTGCGTTCATACGCACTGCATTTAAACGCAGGAAGTGTGCGTTTGAACGCACAGACGTGTTCCAGAATCTTCCAGGACGGATCTTTTCGAGGGTAAAACAGGAATTTCGTGCATCAGTTTTGGAGACTGTGGCAATATAAAAGGAGGTGTCCCAGCACTGTTTTAGGGTTACGAGGGCATACCACAGCTATCATCATCATCAGCAGCCAGTTTCACAGCAGCCAGGACTTGGAGCAGAGCAGGATTGGAGCAGTTTTCCAGTATCTTCAGAAATAACTAGTTTGATCTTTTCTCTTTTTATGAAACATTGTCTTTTAATAATGCAAGCTAGCTAGACCTTTTGCCTAGGTTCTCGGTGAACCTAGGGTTTATGAATTCAGCAGACTTGGATGTTTTGATTTTCAGATGCATGGCTAGCTAAGTCTTAATACAGGATGGTTTGTTTATTATTCTGTCTTTGATTTTATTTACATACATGAATGGCTTGATCACCCAGGAGTGTTACAGACAGGATCTGGTGCACGAGAGTGACCAGTGAATGTTAGGAAGAAAAGACAGGATTTAGTACTCTGCCTTGATGGACCGAGAGGTGAAGAGAATCAGGGGACTAGCCCAGAAGCATTAGACCAACTGTTAGACGTTTAGGGGGAGACCGAGAGGAGAACCTGTAACCCTAGCAGACTTAGAACGAACCTGCAGATTTAGGTGGACCGAGAGGACCCGAAAATCTGCAGTCGAGTGATAAGTGCATGAGACCGAGAGGAGATTGTACTATTGGTATGCTGGCATAAACAAAACCACTGTGTGTTTCTGAAATCAAATAAACCATGGAAGCTGGAGAGTAATCCTAGGGGATCCTGGAATCTAGATTTTTAGAATTATCGACTTTTACAACTACAACAATTTTAGCAAAATATTCAGCAGAAAAATAAACTAAGTCTTTTTACTGTTTTTATTTATTAGAAGTTAGCATAATCAAATCCCAACTCTTCCTCCTTTTTGCAAACTTCGTGTCCTATTCTAATTCTGATTAGCAAGAACTTAACATGTTCTCGTGGGTTCGATAACCAGAGTCATAATCTACATACTCTATACTACTTGATCGTACACTTGCGAAAAAGCAGATAGTTTACGCTGTCAGACGACCAACTCAGAAGATTGTCTCCATAGAAGACACAGTAACCAGAAGTGGAGCGGCGCGTGTCCGGACAACCAGCCCAATCTGCGTCAGTGTAGGCGGTGAGGGAATCAGCAGCGGAGGCAGATAGCCGAAGACCATACTCTAGTGTCCCACAGATGTAGCGCAAGATACGCTTCAGGGCATGAAAGTGCGGCTCACGGGGATCGTGCATGAAGATACAGACCTGCTGAACGGCAAACTGGATGTCTGGTCGAGTGAACGTGAGGTACTGCAAGGCCCCAGCAAGGCTGCGGTATAGTGTAGGATCAGCAACCGGTGGGCCAGATGTGGCTGTGAGTTTACTCCCGACCTCAACAGGGGTGGCAGTAGACTTACATGTCGACATAGAGGCACGACGAAGAATCTTGGTCGCATACTGATGCTGAGACAGGAACAGGCCAGACGAATCATGAGTGACAGCGATGCCCAGAAAATGATGCAGATGGCCCAGGTCAGTCATAGCAAACTCTCCAGAGAGCTGGGACACAATCTGATCCAAGAAAACCGGAGACGACCCAGTGATGACGATATCATCCACATATAACAGGAGGTAGACGATGTCCGAGCCACGACTGTAGACGAAGAGAGACTCATCACATGAGCACCCAGAGAAACCAATAGTCTGTGTGAGGACGGTGGCAAATCGCTGAAACCAAGCACGGGGAGCCTGCTTCAGACCATATAAGGATTTGCGTCGGCAAAAAAAGTCAGGATGGCGTGTGTCGCGGTAGCCAGGGGGCTGATGCATGTATACCGTCTCAGAGAGATCACCATGAAGAAAAGCGTTCTTAACATCCAGCTGACGGATAGGCCAAGAGCGCGTGGCGGCAATGCTGAGAACTGTACGGATGGTGGTTGGTTTGACAACCGAGCTGAAAGTCTCCTCACAATCGATCCCAACCATCTGGGACTTCCTATTAGCTACCAATCGCGCCTTATAGCGCTGCAGACTACCATCAGCGCGAAACTTGTGGCGAAAGAGCCACATATATCGCAGAACATTAGCCCCTGCCGGGCGAGGAACCAGATCCCAAGTGTGGTTTGTAACCAGAGCTCCAAACTCATCATCCATGGCTGCTTTCCAGTGAGGATCCGACAAGGCTAGGATGGGGGATTTGGGAAGGGGCGAGATGGGGTCTGGTGGCTGGGCCGCTAAAGTGAGACGGGTGACTGGTTTGACTATACCATGCATGGATCTGGTGGTCATCTGAGGAGAGACATGGGGAGGAGAAGTGGCCACTGGGCTCGGTGTGGGTGACTCAGGGGGGTCCGGTAACACAGGCACAGAGGGTACAGGACGAGGGCGAGTGGACACAGACCGACGGACGTAGTGCTGAGGAAAAGGTTCCACAAGAGTCCTGGACGGGAAAAGCTGTGTGGGTGCCCTAGTAGGTGCGAGTGGTGATGTGGATGCCCTAGGAGGGGTGGGTGAGGGTGTGTGTACCACAGAGTTATGAGCACGATGAGTGAAAAGGGGAGACGGAAGACTCTCATCGGGATCAGACGTCCTGTGGACAGAGGGAGACACATACCCAGGAGTGGAGAAAGGAAACACCGTCTCATCAAAGGTGACATGACGGGAAGTGTGAACCCGACCAGTACTCAAGTCTAGACACCTGTACCCACGATGATTAAGAGGGTACCCCAGAAAGACACATCGAACAGAGCGTGGTGCAAGCTTGTGAGGTGAGGTGGCAGAGAGGTTCGGGTAACACAAGCATCCGAACGTGCGGAGATGCTCATAGGATGGTGAGCAATGGTAGAGGGAAACAGTAGGAATATTGTTGCCAAGGACTTTGGTGGGAAGAATGTTATGAAGGTAGACAGCAGTCAGAAGAGACTCAACCCAGAAAGAGGCTGGAAGGGAGGCCTGAGTTAGGAGGGCACGACTGATGTCATTGATTCGACGAATCATGCGTTCAGCTTTGCCATTTTGAGATGACGTCTGAGGACACGCAAATCGGAAGACAAGTCCATGATTAATGGCGTGAGAGTGAAAAGAGCCATTATCAAATTCTCCACCAAGGTCACATTGAAAAGTTTTGATGGGTCGCTCAAATTGAGTATGTACGAAGGTAGTGAATTGTTTAAATTTTGATATCGCTTCGCTTTTCTGTTTAAGTGGGAAAACCCAGAGAAAATGGGTATAGTCATTTAATAGTAGTAGGTAGTATTTGTAGTGCGATTTGCTTAAGACCGGAGATGTCCATAAATCACTGTGAACAATGTCAAATGGACTAGAAGTAGAAGAAGTAGATGGTGAAAAAGGCAAACGCACGTGTTTACTAATTTGACAAGCATGACAAAGAGCTTCTGAATTGTGCCTACTACAAGAAATGAAATGACTATTACGAAGCGAATCTAAAACTAGACGCCCGGGATGACCAAGGCGGTTGTGCCAAACGGAAGCAGGAAGAGCAGCAAAAGAGACAGCAAACGACGGTGGTGGGACATACTGGAATGGATAGAGATCACCGGAACTGTTGCTCCTCTGTAAAAGAGCTCCCGATCGTAGGTCCTTTACAGAAAAACCAAAAGGGTCAAACTCAACGGAGACATTGTTGTCAGTAGTGAATTGACGAACATAAACTAGGTTTTTGATAACGTTTGGGGTGAGTAAGACATTCTTAAGGTGAAGGGAACGGGAGTTGGTGGTAAGGGTGTGATTGCCGGATCCTTTTACTGGAATGCTAGAGCCGTTTCCCACAAGTATGTTAGGAAAAGGACAAGATGACGAGAGAGATGAAAGTATACCTGACTGCGGAGTGAGATGAACAGATGCGCCGGAATCAAGATACCAAGTCTGATCCGGAACGTTGGGTGTCATGCCAGAGAACTGAGATCCCAAATCAGTAGCAGTCGGGTAGGCAGAAGCGGCTGTGAGGCCTTGCTGAGAAGGTCCTGGACCAAGAATACCTGACGTAACTGTAGGCTGAGAGGGTCCTGACTGTGTCCAACCCGGTGTCGGGGGATATGGGCCCGACTGAACAGTCGGGGACGATGGGGCAGGATACCACACCCAATTGCCGTGAGAAGAGGCAGGCGGTGCAAGATACTGTTGATTGTGTACCCGACCTTTTCGGCCAGAATGGCAACAATTACTATTGCCTCGGCGTGCTTGGAGAGGAGAAGTTGTTTGCTTGACTGTCGACATGATGAGTGACCAATTGACAAAAAACTAACTCACCACCTTTCAAACAATTGAATTTTGAATAAAAAATATCCACCAGCAAGTAATGTTGATTGTATCCCCCACAAGGGCACAAACAAACTAGGCCACAAATTGACAAAGCAGTATTAGATTGACAAAGCCACAAACTGACGTGGCCCTTGCAAATAAGTGTCTCTGGAGCAGTGCCCAAACCTGAAGCACTCCTTACACTCTGGAGCGGAGAAACAAGACAGAAGAAGAGAAGAGTGCCCTAACTGCTGAGGACGGCGCGAATAGACGGCTTCGGAAGAACTGGAAGGGCCGAAGACTGGTGCGATCTCGACGGCACAGGACTTGCGGACAGAACTGGGAAGAACGCCGGTGATTCTGGCGGCGTTGAGATCGTCGATTAGGGCACAAAGAGCAATAATCGTTCTGCACAGTGAACGATTGGCAAGCAGAAGCAGAAGGAGGGGACGTCGACAATGGTACCAGCAGAAGACGTGGGCGACGACGCTGAGAGGGTTTTGAGCGGCGAAGAACTGAATCAAGCAGAGGGGCTGGTGGGGAGGACAATCGGTCGTTAGGTGCGACGGGAAGGGAGGCGGAAGCAGGTGCGAGGGTGAATCGAGCCGCGAGGGCAGCAGTGGCAGCGGCGACGCAACAGGCGGACGTGCGACGGCGGTGAACGAGGCTGCTGGGGCTCTGATACCATAAAAGGTTTGGAGAAATCTTCCCTACTTTGCATTCATTATTTACACCCTTAAATAGGTAAAATACAATGCTGAATTATACAACTAGTCCTCTAATTATTTACATAAGAGTCCTATAACTATTAGTTTATTAGTTAATAGAGTTGTAGAAGACAAATGAGGGGCACGCACAGTTCTAGGGAGTCGGAGGCACCTTCTCCAAGTTGCTCCAACCTCTATCCGAAGAGGATGCTCCAATCTGAGGTCAAAGAAAAAACAGGGGTCAAACTAGTCAGCCAGATGGTAGAATATCATCCATAGTAAATTATTTCTACACAAACCTAGATCTAATAACAGATGCAAAACATGCAAACCAATGGCGAAGAAGTTTAGGCAGGTAGTAATTGAAAACTTTCTACTGAGGTTGATCGACCCACTATTACTGTGATGTCCTCATAAGTTTAACGGCACACTGTGACACTGAGCTGGCAAGCATTGGCCTAATGTCTAGAGCATCTCCAATGGTTAGGTTAAAAAGTTAGTTTAGATATAATTTACATAATTAGAAGAAATAACAAGCTCCAATGGTCTAGTTAAATGACTCAATACTTTACATATTATGTATCCCGCTCTCTACTAATAGCTATCTAGAAAGTAGGAAGTTAAACTTTTTGTGTCTATCTCTCTCCTAATTTAATTTAATAAATAAATATTTTTATAATTTCATGCCTGCAAGTTATGTAAAATACATGACACCATTGGAGCAAGCACTAAATAGTTCACTTAGTTAAAATTCATACTAGTTATAATTTAGCTAATTTGTGGTTTTACCATTGGAGATGCTCTAAGTGCATCTCAAAACCCTGATATAGAAGCAAACCCTTTGTCACAGAGACCACACAAATGCAACCTACAACGGAAGTGTGTTACACAAAACTATTAACTATCCCCCTGCGCCGATTTCCGCCCTCGTAGTAAGCGTGACCTTCACCGGTTGCCGCGACCGCTGTTTGTTCAACAACATTTCCTGCCCTTCTTGTTCTCATGTTTGAACACGCATAGAAAGCCATTTTTACAGTCTGCCTGAGTGATTGATTTTGAACTACAGTGAGCTAGAGAGTGAGGAGAGTGAGCTAGAGAGCGAGGAGAGTGAGCTTTTAATAAGGGTTGGAAATTTCTGTTTCTTTTGTGGTGGTGGAGTGAGCTTTTAACAAGTGAGGTAACTGTGTTTCTTTAGTGTGGGTGATGTGGCAATCCGAGTAGTTGTCTCCAATTGGTTAATTTTGCTCCAATGGGAGGACGGTTCATGGCTGCTTTTGGGATCAAATCCAAACCCAAGAGCAGCCATGGGAAGATCAATTGAAGGCCTTGGGAGCTTAACAGCCTTCCGAATAGCATGATTCCACAAACAACAGTTTCAGAACCAAAAACATATGGGTCATCACGGAGACAAATCAACCCATTGCAAGTACCCACAAGCCTATAGTGAAATGATCTGGATTTTAATGCAAACACGGATGAAGCATGCTCATCAAAAGTAGCATTGTCAATACAGAAGATATACTCTTCCCTTCTAGTGATCTGAGAGAAGTACCTGAGCAATAGAAGCTTCTGGGCATTGTTGGCTGTGGCATTTCCAGAAATGGGAGGAGGGAGCGATTGATTTCTAGGGTTTTGCAGAGAGTAGGTAGGCGATGAGAGCTCTGAACCTTGGAAGAGAAGATGGTAAATGAAAACCCTAGATACATATAGAGGGAGGAAGCTTTTAACTGTCTTGGCACTGCTGTTTTGAGCAGATTGCACTTCAGTATACCCATTTTTTTTCCCAAAATTGTAGCTAATATTCCATTAAATGGTTGTCACGGCCAATGAGACCAGATAACACTACCACCTCTTAGAGACAAAAGCTCTAGAAAAGAGTAAAAAATAAAAACATTTTTTTCTAAAATAGAAAATAAAAACATGGAAAAACAAAGTGCTCCTTTCCAGCGAAAACAATAAAAAAAGTCTTTCATGCTTCCACCTGCGGACATCGAGATTTTCCACAAAAGATAAACCACCGAAAAATGAAGGATGCTCCGACCACGGATAAAACAGCCACCAGAAAAGTAAGAATCGGCAATCATAGAATAGATTATAGCCTCAAAACATGCTCAAACTCAGCCAACAATAGATCCGAACAAAATCCATCACCATCATTCTAAGCAAGATTGAAGCCTCTTCACTTAAACAAGGGGAGGATGGATGAGTGGGTGGCTTAACGTCGATCGGAAAAAAAATAGAAAAGACACAAGACAGGAATAGATTCAAGCCTGGATGAGGACTGAGCAGTCCCAAGGATGAGCAGGTAAAGAAGAACAAGGGGTCATGGCACTTGCTGGAGAAGATCTGACCAAACCATTTAAGCCACGACCTCACAATCACCCGAAAAACGTCACTTCTACGCGAGAGAGGCAGTAAATCCCATCTAAGACCAAGATGCCCAGATTTGCAAAATAAAGACTAAAAGACTAAAAAATGAAACTAAAACAAGAAACGGGAGGGCTCGCCGCCGCAAAGAGGGGCGTCGACAGCGAGTCTGACAGAGCCCTCCTAGCAGCAACCCAGGGCGGCAGATCTTGGGGAGAACGGGGCAAAAGAGAGGAAGAAGAAGGTGGAACTTCCAAAAAAGCAAGATTGGGAAATTCCGGGTGGAGTACTTCTCTTTCTAGAGAAGGCAGAGAACTGTCACTTGAGTACACGCATTAAAGCTGTAAAAAGCCAAAACGTTAACCGAACGGTTAATCTGGTTCTCCATTCAGATTCGAGTATGTTTCTCTTATTAGTAGGGATGTCGACATATCAGATTGAAACCGAAACCACCTATATCCAAATTTGGTTCATTTGGTCTCAATTGAATCGTAATCGAATTCAGATTTTGCCGAGATCGAATATGATTATTCATCGCATCATAACGACAAATATTTTTATTTTGTGTGCCATAAGAAAATCACAAATTACAATTGATGTTAGATAAATTTTTCATTTTAAAATAATAAATTTACAAATTTTATCATAGCAAAACTATAAATTTTTAATAGTTTATGATGTATTAAAAGTAAAGATAGTGAATAAAAATTCTCAATAAATATAATTATAAATTAAGATAATAAACAGTACATTTATTATTTAATTTAGTGTGTGTAATATCTTAATCTGACCGGACTCTACATAACACGAAGTATGCGATCGACATCCGATCCATTTGTAAACAGACCCAAACGCTTGTGAGATGAGCATGCTGTGAGGTTAGAAGTAACATATGCCGATGCACGTTTAGAAAATTGAAGTAATAATCCGGTCACCTGCACCATTCTGACGTGCCTATGCATGAAGGACGAGAACACCTTTATTGGGAGCATGATCATGTGGCGCGTCTGTGTGATGGTCGACACCATTTCTAGTACTAGGTGGACTAGAATTGCTCGCCCTACATTTCTTTTGAACAATTTCCTCATTATAGGCACAAGTCTCCAGAAATGGAAAGTCCCATCACGAATTCTGCGAATGCATAGTACTAGTAATAAATTCATTTTTTTCGGAGTCCCAGGAAGTGTAAGTTGTAGTTGTCATATGAACTTGTACATGCTTCAAGCACTTTCCAAACTGTTTCTGATATTTCAGCTTATATACCACAATAGAGGAGGACTGTTTCTATGCTATCGAGTTACAGAAATAGATACTTCGGCAAACATCAATGAAGGGTGAGCAAGAACTCGCTAAAATCCACTACAATATCCAGAATCAGCCATTTACGTCTTCCCTTGCAGCTCTTGCTAGTCGTGAGCTCGATTTATCTGGATTTAGAGTGCAACCACAGGAAAGTTCTCGGCCAATACCACCATACGGCTTCATAATTGTTTATGTTGCAAATGTGCCTTTTCACAAACTTGCACCTGTAAACAAAATCTGAGCAGATCTTTCGAAAGAAAAGTAGGGCAACTTCATTTTAACCAAGTGTGTAAAATGCATGCAATAACCGATGCGTCATTCTCCTAATCGTGTTATGATGTTTCATCTAGGGGGGCTCCTTGGTCCCGTTTGTGCATTCAATATTCTGGCAAGTAATCATGGTAGACACTAAAATCAAATCTGCTTGGCTAATAACATGATTGCCGAATCTGCATTAATTACCTTGGGATAAACCTATTGTGCATGCAATGAACGCAAGATGTGTCCAGTATACGAATATATGTGTAAGTATACGAAATACACGTGTTCCATATTTCTTGCATCTATTTGAAATGTGGCCCAGTGGGATACTGGATATTCTTAGGCCTCGTTTGGGTAAGGGACAAAAATCATGGGGATAAGAGATATACTGGGATAGGAGGTAGGATATAATTGTACTGCGATAATGCAGGACAAGTGGTTTTTGGTTCTGAGTGTTTGGTTAGAGCAGGATAATATATATGGATAAGATGCAAAAATATTGAACTAACGAAGGGGGGCCTCTAGGGTCGCACCTCATATGTATCCTTTTATTTGGAGGTAATTTGGTCTTTTCTTAATACCCAGCCAATCCCCCACTTTCTTATCCGGACTTGTAAGTTTTAGGCAAAATATAGTGAAGGGGATAGGATAAAGTGTCTCATACCTGCTGCTTAAGGAGCAGGAGGTATAAAATTATCCCTATCCCCTCCCTTTATCCCTTGACCAAACAAGTCCGGGAGTAGCCTATGAATGAGGTTCATTATCCTCCCCCTCTACAAACTAACACTCCCTCGTCATTTCACCTAATAAGGAAAATACAGACAGTAACTTCTGACACCTCATTCTCCAATATGATATTGCAACTTCTGTGGACTCTTAAAAGAAACAGATGGTGACATATCGTCTAGGGGCCGGCCTCCTCAGCTCGTTTTGCCAGTCCTATATTTGGCGAGGAAGAGGAATCATGCGAGAGAATGAAGCAACTACACCCTTAGCCAATTAAGGAAAGTATGAACATGTAGGCAGTCCATCTACTTGGTACAGTGTTTACAACAGAGGTGCAGTTGGTCAGATAATACCTTTACCCAAAGTAGGCCATGAACAGTAATCCGCGGCAACACCCTCTTATCAGAACATGATGATCACATCTGTGGTACAAAAAAACAGATTATCAGGTGGCATGACATTCTAAGTAGGTCAACAACGCTGTTTCGGGATTCAATAATTCAGCAAAACTTACAAATCTGAAAGACATTCAATGGCATATTTGCTTCTGGGACAACAAAAATGGCATATGGCCGTATAAAACTTTCTACTCGGATTGTCAAATGTCAACCGTTCCCGATGTCCTAAAAAGACAACATAACAAGTACCCCATTAGACAAAATAAGAAGTTCAGTATAATGGTATTGAGACAATAAGTTGAGCAAGCACTGGCGTAATAATTAACCTCGTGCAGTCGTGTTAAAAATCCATACATTGTCCAATCAACTCTTTGAAATAGTGAAAAATTTGGTAAGGAACCACCACCACACAGCGACAAGATGCGTAGGGAAAGAAAAAGATAATGCTCATCTTTGCTAAGCCTGCAGGAGTATCCCCATGAAGATCAATAAAATACCGATGGAGGCTCTAAGCCATCCAGATAGCAAAGTTCCATAGGATAACAGTATGAGAGGGACTATATCAATAACCAGAAATAAATTAACCCATTGCAAATCCCCACATCTCTTAGGGGCTCGTTTGGGTAGGGGATATAAAACAATGGGATATGATGTTTGCTGGGATATGAGCGGGATATGATTCTTGTGGGACAAGGTAGGATAAGAAATTTTGCTTTAACTGTGTTTGTGTGAGCAGGATATGAGGTTGGATGTAGTGCAGAATATGAAGTACTATGTCTGAGTAGTGCAGTATAAGACATAGGATATATGTCAAACTGACTACAATACGAGACCGAAACTGCCAACAACATTAACAACAGCAGCACGCTACTAAACTTGACAACACACATCCATTTCCCTAAACTCAGCCCCTTAAGGCATCATGCACATCAACATTTGCCTAAACAGCACACCTACAATTATCATGCAGCCACTTAAGACAACAAGAACACCATATGTGCCTAAATAGCACACGCACAATACTCATGCAGCCACATAAGGCGAGGAAAGTACAAAACTCGTACACTTAAGGCATCAAGCAGATAAATATTTACCTAAATAGCACACCCACAATACTCATGCAGCCACTTAACAGCTGAAAAATAATTAACACAACTCTGCCAAGTTAACAGAAAATCCAATAGCAACTTGCAATACACACAGACTGCAACTGAGTATCCATTATACATTACCAGAGACTATGAAGTGATAGGTTCTACTTCGTCGCTGCTGCACAGATAAATTACATTCTGCAAATGCATGGAGAAATTTACCTAACCTGGTCCAGTGTTGAATAAATGTATTTAGGGCTAGCGATGCAACAAGACAGTGATTTACAATACTCGCCTGAATTGAGGGAAAGACTTCGCTAGTAATTTCAAGAGGATCCTACCATCATTTCTTGGAGAAAATATCTGAACACTCCATTCTTCAGAGTGTTGTACCATGCGAAAACACAGCAAGCAAGAGTGAGGTTCTTTGCACACACCATGCGAAAAGCCTCGTATCTAATAGTAACAGAAAAGGAAGACATTTCAAAGAAACAATGCCACCATCTTATGATAGATTGGGATCAATGTTCTAGTCTCTAGCATGTTCAAGGTCAATGTGCGAGATCTCACTCCATCTGAAATAGAGACAATGCCAAAAATAAGTGAGCACTAACATAGAACTTCGTGAACACACACTACTAAACATATCTGACGGCGAACTTCCCCAAAATTAGTACCAAGCGGAAAAAGTAGTACTCAAGGTATACTCCACTTCTAGATCTAGTAGTAGCCAAAGAACACTGCATTACACAGGGTAAGGATGAATGATTCATATACATGAAATTTACCAGCAGCATGTAAGCAGATCACACCATAATCATTTCTATCTAACCAATGTTGAAGGTGACGTGCAGTTTCACAGACACCTACCAACTTCACCTCATGACCTTTCAATGATGATGCAGTGAGACATGGAGCGATTAAACCAATACCAACTCATATTGCAATCCTCATAAATGCTAACTCTAAACTGTTAACATAACTGATAATCCATAGACTTCACCTAACTGTCAAAGCAACCTATCTTTCACCAAGTCTCCATTACTATTTTCTTTCTTATTAAATACTATTCGGCCACCTAATTATGGCTGAATTTACAAGGATCGCATTGGCTGACTGAAAGTACCTTCATTCCAATTCCAGGGGTTCTAAATAAATCCAAGTCAACAGTAATCAATAACCAACGCCCTCTACGACCAATATTATCAGAATGGGAGAGAAAAGCTCAGTAGCTCTATGATAACAAGAAGCGCAAGAAGAAAAATGAATTATCTAGAACAATCGCCACATTCAGCTGAAAAATTAAAAAATTGGCTGAAATTAATCTGGGTGAAAAATCCAGGTGAACTGAATCAAAATCTGTTTGGTATGAGCTGAAATTGTATATTATTAACTTGGCCCATTTGACAACTCAATGCAAGAATCGACGTAAGGTAATAGAATAGGACAAATAAGCCTATACCTAAGTATTTAATCAACAAGCAAAATCATATAAGCCAGCAGATCGATTCACTCATTCTTGTATCGTTTGGCAAATCAAATAACTTCCTTAAAAAAGCAGGGCACATAAAAACAGGCGAAGGGAGTAGATATGTTTAACAACAGAACCTTCAAATGCAAAGGTCATTTGGCATATATTACAATATGCTCAAAAGTCTATATTAATAAAGCACACATCATCAGCATTCTTTCAGTAACTATAAAAACATAGGCTATATGAAGTTATGAACGGCTAGGAGACCTAAGACAAGAAGACAACATAACTCCATACCAAGATTTGGTACAAGATATTAATCATGAACCACACATTCGGCTTTCAGGTGCCCACTAAAACCTGTAAAAGGTACTCAAAATAACATTGATCCCTTCCTTTTATTCTCTAGCATCAGATTTGGGAAGTTCGAAAACTGAGCTAACCCAAGTCAGTAAGTAAGAAGTCTATCAAGTTAGTGCTTATGATAGTAGTTGAACGTATGAATATCATCTTTGTAGCCCTCTTTAGTTTTTCTGCTTCATCTCCTTCCTCATTCGAGAACCTACAAGGCCAATTGAGATCTCTGATGCAAGCACCACCACGAGTTCTAAAACAACAGTAACAGTCTAATAGATAAGATATTACTACAAGGAAAAAATGATGCAAAATAACTGTTTTTAAAAAGGGACCAATGGCAATAGCATAGAACATTTACCGCAAAAATAATGGCAACGTCGTGTAACTTCAATTGACTGGCTGCATCATATTCTAATAATCTGTCTTGGTGTTACTCTACAGCATGTAATTAGAACTTCAGGGAGCAAAGTCATTAACAAATCTTGTGTTCTTCTCTGTAAAGACACTTGGAAAACTCAACAGCAGGCAACATGTGTTCATCAGAATAAACATAAAACAAGGCATCACAGGCATAAGGTGTTAAAAGTAAAAGCGCACAAAACCCAAGCAACAAGAGGTTCATGATCTTAGTTGAGGTGCTGCAAGAGAAGACATTGCTCTGGTTCAGCCAGCTCTTGAATTTTCTGCCATATTTAACTTTACCGCAGAAAAGTAATGCTAATTGTCCATCAATATTTAACAAACACCGACTAATCTTTGAAAAGCAGGTCTAACTTACAAGGTTTCAAGCAAAGCAGGGTGGAAGAAAAATGCTGCTCCAGCTAGACATTTGATTATCTACATCCTTACCGGTACTAAACCACTTTCCATTTAAACATTCTTTTGAGAAGTATGATCCTAGAAAATTTAGTGATCTCTAAATGCTTCTGTGAAAAAAGACAATTTAACCATTTGCTCAGTGTAACCTAACCAGAAATGTTTCACTATCTCAATCTCAACCTGGCACAAGCCTATACAAATACAGTACATACCAAATTAGCATTCCAAAAAAGCAACCAAATTGGCATCCAAAAAGACCAACCAAATTGGCCAAAGGACTTCATTTGCCTGAGTTTGGCATCCATTTAATGTAAGATGGCTCAAGGATGGTAATAGTATTTAATCCATAAAGCAATAACAAGGATGGAGATGTCAACAACAGTTCAAAATACCGGCCAACGAAAATGAGTCGAGTTGATAGTTGATAAGACAATATTAAAATGAACGATAATTGAAATGGAAAGACACTTGATACTAGATAAATCGAGAAATCAATGGGGACTGTCTTCAACGTGAGATGTCCAGTTTCCATTCTAAAAGTACCTTAATACATGAGTAGTAACACTACGACAAAGATATTAAACCAAAAGTTAACAATTGAGCTGCCACACAATCTCAGTTGGAGTCATATCAGATGCAACCGTCTTGCTCTCTTACGGACATATCAGCGACAAAAGTCAACAAGCAAACCTACGCTGGGGAAGGGTGACGTAACTAAAAATGCTAACTCTCAGCAAAAAAGATAGTTTGTAACATCCATAAGAAGCCCCAAAATGACTGTGATGCTAATGGTGGAGGACGAGCCCAATTAACGAAGCAGCAATGCCGAGGTAACGCCAATTCAAGCGCTTTGAATACAATTTCTCATCCTGTTTGTTCTCTTCTACCACATCTGCCTCAGAAGCAGCTAGCTCCTCGTCAGACATAAGTAGGTCAGCTACATCATCGTTCACTTTCATGTCCAGCAAAGCCAAGGTCTCGACGAACGAACCAGCATATAACGAGCCCTTGAAACCAGGGCTTCCAAGAGTTGTACAGCCCCCGCCAAGGGAATAAGAGCGTATTTGGTTGTCAGTTGCTGCCACAAGAACATCGCCACCATCTGTGAAACCAAAGATAGTACATATACCCTCTTTATCCTTAACCGAATACGGACAACTCCAAGATTCCACCACACCATATTCTTTCATAACAAATACACCCAACGCTTGGCAATTAAGTCGGGCGTCGTACTGAAAAAGAGCCAGAGAGTCTCCATACAGCCCAAGTGACAAGTCCAATGGAAACTTATCAGCCAAAACCTCAGGGATTTCAAAAACCCGGAACTCCTCTTCAGCCAAATCAAACGACAAAACCACATTGTGGAAACCGTCTTCTGGGGTACTCTTGTAACTCTGCAACTTGAAATACTTTTCAGCACTATCAAACGAGGCGGCAAGGAATGGACCACCTTTCTTCCTGCTGCGGTCGGCACTCTTATACCCAAGCCAGTGAACCGACCCGTTGAGGAAAACCTGAGACCAAATCTCCTCAACAATACCATAATCAGGACCCCACCCATTAGGAACGGTTCTCCAGGAATCTGACCCGAACGAATAAACTTGGACCAAAGGAGCAGTTGCTCTCCCCACGACCCTTTCGCAAGCAAGTCTGACTACCTTAAAGACATTACTCTTGGGATCAAATCCAAACCCAAGAGCAGCCATGGGAAGATCAATTTCAGGCCTAGGGAGCTCAGCAACCTTCCTAATAGCAGGATTCCATATAAGAACAGTTTCAGAGCGATTATCATTATCATCTTGTGGACAATCATAGAGACAGATCAATCCATTGCAAGTACCCACAAGCCTATAGTAATATAATCTGGATTTTAATGCAAACACGTTTGAATCATGTTCATCAAAAGATGGATTGTCAAGACAGAAGATGTAATCGTCCCTTCTAGTGATTTGAGAGAGGTACCTGAACAAGAGAAGCTTCTGGCCATTGTTGGCTGTCATGGTGATGAATTTGGGGCTGGTGATGAGAGAAAGCCATGTCTTGCAAACACACCTGAATCGGAGGAGGGATTTCACCGGAACCCTTGAGAGGATCTGTTCGATCACTTCGACGGGAAGGTAGTCCGACATTGAAGATGAGCGATTGATTGATTGATTTTCTAGGGTTTTGCAGAGTCGATGAGAAGAGAAGAGGGCAAATGAAATGAAAAACCCTGGGTACAGAGAACACACGGCTGATGAAATGGGGAAAATGAAAGATATATACTTTCACTTGATTTTAATGCAAACACGTTTGCACTTCAGTACCTCTCTTAATCTTTACACAGAACGCTACTGACCAAGTTATACATTCGAAATGTTCAGTGAAATGAGCATGATCAGTCTGAGAAACACTAAACTAACCGACAACAAATCTATCTGTTTTTGTCGGTTTTTATTTTTTCACATTTAGCTAAGAACAGACTTTTTAACTATCAGTCATTAAGAACCAACAGTACCAGTGTCGTTTTTTTTTTTTTTTTTTTTTTTTTTGCCATTTAGAACCGATACTGGCATTATCGGTTGTATACTTGTTATTTTAAAACTCTTATCCCTATTCTTTTTCATTCAGTCATCCATCGTATTTATGTGTCTGGCTCCTTGATAGAATCACGCCTCTATCGATTTACGCCCAATTGCTGCACTGGGTTTTGCTCCAGCAAAATTGGTTCAACTCCATGACAATAACTTTGCTATCTCTTTGAACAATTGTGGAACTTCTAGGAAATTATTGGTCTGAATTAGGCTGAAAACAACTCTAGTTCTTGCCATGATTGCATATTTGCACTCCCTTTCTCACGCTCCCTGTCAAATTACGCCGTATTGCTTGGATCCACAGGTAACATAAATGCTCTAGTTTGTCGAGTGGGGGACAACTTGGGGCGTACCCCATTTGACGTGCCATACAAGGTTTCGCTGCAGTCACAGGCCTTCGCGACAGACTGTTAGCCGAGGCTTCACTGCCATCACGGGCCTTGGCAGTTAATGGCGGCAGACGGCTAGCCGAGGCTTCACTGCCGTCGCGGCCTTGTCGGCTAGTGGCGGCAGGCAGCTAGCCGAGGCTCCGCTTCCGTCATGGGCCTTGGCGACAGACATCGATAGCCCAGTTGATTATTAATGTGGAAGCTCAGTATATGAGAAGTAACTGAAACTTGACAACACAAACACAATCATCCAGCATGAGTTTCCATGAACTATGATCCAGCTACAGTTGAAGTAAAACCATATTAGATTACCATAAGTAATTCAATTGAAACCACTGCAACAAGAAGATTTGTTACAGAACTTAACTAGTTTGGACTTTGGACCCTAGAGAAGATCATTTATTGATGTAGAAAGATAACAACAGCAAAAGAGGGGAGATCCACATTGCTAAAAATACATTTCTTTTGCAAAGAAAATCCTACAATGCCGAAGTAATATACAGAATTCGCAATGCATATGGCACTTAACATCTGAGATCATAGCATAGTTGCAACCGGGTCTTCTCTCGCATTATCAAATCTTGCATACTCCCTCACCTCCGATAAAATGTCGATCAGATTGAATGTTACTTTGAGACGAGGCTCTAGCAAGTCGCTCGGAAAATTGGAGCTCGTCTTTCTGGCTTTGGCAATCAAACCACGTGAAAGTTTCCAGCCAATAAAATTACATTGTCCGACTTTTTTTCTGGTGGAAATGGACATTCCATAGAACTTTGTACCTATAACGAGGAAAATTGACACAATTTAAAGAGGTTTTTCAAAAGCAAGATAGGGCACTTTCAGTAATCCTCCATTAGAAAATGCATATCATAACCTATACAGCCTATAACTGTTTCTAACGGAAAGGACACTTTCACCCCTTCAGTGCGCTGAACTTAAAGTCGTTCACCCTCTCTAATTGTGATGCCCTTAGTCTGGCCGTGGGGTCTGTCGCTGAACTTTTTGCATTATATCCATTAGAAAATGCATATGATGCAAAAAGTCTAATATAGCATTGGGTAATCCCTACAATTTTCACAACATGAGAGAAAATTTGTCCCAACAATTATTTTTATTAACAGTTCCAATTCTAGACTAACGATGTTAGTCAAACGCTGTTAGCTAACGGTGTAACAGTATGTGGTGTAACTTTTGTTCGACACAGTAAAGGGGTGAAAGTGTCCTTTCTCAAACTGGAAGGGGTGAAGTGTCCTTCAATGAAACTAGTGGGTGTGACAGTGTCTTTTACCCTCAAGGAAACTGTATTCATTACCTTGGACGAGGACCATTGTGTAATGAAAACATTAGCCGTGGGAAATGGCCATAATAGGTGCAACCCCAAGCACACACAGAAAGAAAAGAAATACCACAAAAATATGATGCCTCTCGATGCGTCCCGTATGCCTAGCATCTCCGTTTCATGAGATACCGTAGAGGCTCCATAGTTAAATATCCCCTAACAAGCCTCGAAAAAAGAATGGACTAAGTAGCCTACGAATGAGGTCAAAGGTCCTTCCCCACCGCAAACTACTGCTTCGACATCCCAGTTGGTACTGTAGTAACCATCTAAACTAACAATCCTTTGCTGGACTATCGCATCCAATACAATACATTGTCAATCCAGGTAAGCCGTGTTATCCATACTTTATGAAAGCCTCTACTATTCTACTCATCCTTAACAAAAGATGTCCTCATTACAGAATACTCAGACTAGTGATGATACAAGTTCACACTTCCATATGTGTTGTAGCATGATTACCCAAAATCCAAATCAAGGGGGACGTTGCAGAGAATAGTTGTTTAGGGGACATTTTCAAAGTGGTGTTACATGTGTGTGCGCAACTTGTGGGTAATTCATATTCGTGAACATGAATCATGCTCAGGTTGTTATGTTTGTTTGAATGTGGTTGTGACAAAGACGACATGTACTTGGCATGATATAGTTACAACTGAGGAGTAGGTTTTACCTTGACTCTCAAGTGCGCACCCATAAAGGTTCTAAGCTCACAGGGTTCTCATTTCGCATGTGAACAGCTGTAGAAGCCAAAGGAGGTGCATTCACAGTTATTGGAAGCACCCATTCACATTTGTCCCTTCCCTCAATCAGAAGAGGATGCTCGTATCTGTAGTCAAATAAGCAAAAGGAGTTAAAACAGATAACCAGGTCATAGATCATTCGAAGAAAGTCAACTTGTATCTACGCACTGGGATCCAACTACAGCCGCAATGCTTACAAATACCAACAGAAATTCAATGGCACACTAGTTTAGGCAGGCTATTTAGGACATGGATTGTTCAATCCCACTGTAACTATTATGTACTAAAGAGTGGATTTAACGGAGTTTAAGATAAGCTGGTACTGTAATACAGTGTATGAGTAATGTCACATTATGATAGTGAGTTGAGCAAGTCATGGCCTATTAGCCTGCTTGCCCACAGAAGTTTGGCCACTGATAACATTTCTACTGGTAAAATAAGTGACCCCTTCAATATAGAAAGCACCTAAAAATACAACATTTAGAACCATTGTCGCTAGAGTAGAAAGTCATACCTTTTCCAATCCACGTTCTCTGGAGTGATAAAGAACTCAAAACGAAGTGACCACTGCACAGAGACACGGGGAGTCGAAAAGGACATGGGCCCATCCATGGGACCGGAGAATAGAAAGCTCGTCTGCACTAAATCAGTTACAACCTCATGGTGATCACTTTGCACCTGCATAATTAAGTTCAGACAAGAAACGATTAAAATATGATTGTTCTTTACTAAATGGCTAGAATATGGAAGAGCTGTTATTTGGGCATTTCTTTCCATGAAGATGAATGCAGGTCATTAATTTACTGAAACAGACTCTACTATGGTGGTTTAGAAATTCAACAATCCTTGTAAAGCTCAACGGAAGGGCCATTTACAAGGAGTTTGTTTCAGGAAGAAAATGAACTATTTCTTACAGTCCAAGAACCTGCAAATAGTGTTGCCCAGGAGCTTTAATTGCAAAGCAAAGGGCCATATCGATTCACCTACAGTCCAGCCCCCCCCCCCCCCCCCCCCCAACTACAACAACAAAAAAATGTAGCTGTAGCTATGGCTGTGATACGATATACTCGTAACACACCATACAAGACGTCCAAAATTATCCAATGGGCATCTGAATAAACGACTCTTGGATCCACATTTCTGCATGCCATTCTTTCTCTAGATCCCATTGGGTTCTGGGTTTCCATACTTTTTTCCAAAATTCTATAGCTACTGCGCTATGAGCGAGGGGGTGGAGCTAATAGTTCTGGGTCAAATCGTAATTTCATTGTAGTTCTGGGTTCCCATCACGTTTGCTTTACATGCGAAAGGTCTCCGGTTAGATCCCGGGCAGGAACATTTTTTCCCTTTTCCTGAAGCGGAAAAAATTTACTTATAACATTGCAGAGATGGGATCCATCCGATCTTTCAAGTTCACTTAAAACAATAGTTTTGGGATCTACTTGAGAAACTAGTACTTGGACAAAGTGATATTTTTCTACATTGCATAAGATATTTCATCACAATCTGGTAATATCAATCCGTATTATAAGAAAGTTCCTAGATCATTCTGTAATGGCACTCCGCAATTTCAGGTTACTATGAGAAAATTAGCATCATGATGAGCATGCCAATTTTCACCATATTGTGTGCATTTTACCATGGATATTCTGATAACTTTGATCCAAAAACTTCTAATAGCATTAAGTTGATTGAGGATTTATGGCAGCAACACCTTGGATAGGAACGTTTTTTAGCTGGTCAGACAAAAATATCGGAAGGGAGTGTCTTTTGCAATTCCACCAATTCTTGACAAGCTGATGATTGAGTTTGCTTAAACCAAAAAGAAAAATTACAGTACTACAAACACAAAGCAAAATCAAGAGTTTACAGAAACATCACCTCATAGTTCCAAATCCTAATCCAACTTCAAAGATTAGAATTTGGTGGCTACACCTCTTCCCTTGATTCATTGCAAGTCAAGAGCATCCATCTCTCCATTGTAAACGCTTAATAGTTGGGGTACTTGCTTTTCAAATCTAGCCACATACCTCTTCAAGAAAATTTTCTCCACTGGCTTCAATACTTGACTTGGGGTCAAATCTTTGCTTAACAAGCCCTTTTCCCATAAAACCCGAATAACAGAACACCTAGGCATAATCCTCTTCTCCAAGCTCAATAGGAGAACACTCGGCCGCTGAACAATGCGTTTGGATGACCAGCCCATGGTGTTCACTAAAAGCTCCATTGCTAACTCAATCTTCTTCTCTGATAATGTCATGCAATGTGGGTGCTTCTTGAAAGCTGAGAGTATATCCTCCTCAGACCAACCCCATTTCGTAGAATATATTTTGTAGGATCGATCCCATATCTGCTTCCCGCCCTTCCCTGAGATGGATTGCACCGCTAGCGTGAAAGTGGATTTGGAAGGGTCGAATCCCATTTCCTTCACCTTGTTTACAGCTGCACTGAACTCCTCATGATTCTGCGTTAGAACGCGAGGGAAATGAGTCAAAAGGAGTGATATACAGGCAGCAGGTACTCCATGTTTCTGTAGCAGCGCTATATTGGGCACTAGCACCTTTTCATGGTCTCTCGAGATAAGCCATGATGAGTGCTTAAGAGCAGTGCAAACTCTTTCATCGGATTGCACAATGCTCTTGATCCAGTTCCAGACCGGTTCGATCTGATTTTTCAAGCTCCTACTCAATATCCATGGGCCAGATGTAACCATTCGCACAAGGTCATTTTCTGAAACACCCACGGACAGAAAATACTCCAGTTTAGGCCGAATGATCTTGTCTGCATTGATTGTGAGCAGCCAAGGGAATATCCTCACAATTCTTGTTATCTGGGTCGAATTGAAACCGTGGCTTCTCAGTAGATCAAGGACCGAGTCTGGTCTTTCAGGAGTTGCAAAGGGTGGTGTTATTTTCTCAGAAGCAGAAGCAGCATCTTTAGGTGATAACCCGCATGATTCAACTAGGTAAGATACTGTGAAGTCGCGGTTCAATTCCTTTCTACTAATACTAGTACTAATCAAAGTAGGAGGAGGAAGAGGGTTTTCTAACCTTTTCGAAGAAGAAGATACAGCTGACCCAATTGCAGCAGATTGGCAGACAGGGGTGGACAGTTCAGGTGCTGCAGATGAAGTGTTCGAAGAAATGCGCCTGAGAAAAACACAACTTTTGTGAAAGAAATTTGCTGGGATTGTTGTTGAATAATACACAGGAATGTTCTTCTTGTTTCGGAACAATTTTGTGAACAGAAATGCCGGAGTCATTCTGGGTTGATTCGGTTGAAGACTCCAGAAATGCCGGAACAATTTTATCCTGCCTTTGTATCCTGCACCCAAACGAGGCCCAGAAGAAGAAGGAGGCCTCACTGCGTTGCTAACTGGAGAAACAGGTTTTTTGAATACTGGTGGTGCTTTTCTTTGTTCAAAAAGTAAAAAAGAATTTACCATAGCCCATGGATAAGCCCATGCATAAGACCAGCCCATGATTTTTTTCACTACTGGGAACTACTTCGTGTAGGCTGGGAGATCTCATTATATAGTACTACCTTTGTTTCTTCTCTTTCACCTTACTTCACTTTTTGACATTATTTAATGGGTCATTTTGACCCGGTGATTTGGTTAGCAAAACGATACACGAATTTAGCAATTTTTACATGATCTTGTTGAGTAAAATTTACACTACAATACTATGAAAAAATTGTCAAAACTTACATCGTTTTGCTATTCAAATCACCGAATCAAAATAACCCAGATACGGGTAAAAAAGTCAACCGCATGAAAAAGAGAAAAAACAGAGGTAGTATGTCCTAGTGTGAAATAGTGTCTTAAAGTTTCTTCTTGTAGTAATCGATATTTACTCCATTATTTCATTAGTTAGGAGCTTTACTTATGTGTAATCTGCTAATGCGAGAAAAATCAAGCTGGACACATGTTTGAGGGTCATTTTCCTTTTTTTTTTTCTCCATGAGAACATAGAATTTCATTATTGAAAATGAAAAGTACAAGGTGTAGGCAAGAACAACAACTCAACCAACGACAAGTCTAAGCAATAAGCAAAACGACACAAAATCAAGCAGAATAGTTTCAATCATCTATGTGAAGCCTCGAGCCCTTACATGCGCCTGATACGGGTCAACCGTATCGTACAAGTCAACATTATTATTATGATTGTTTATTTAATTGTTTATTTAGAGTTAATTAGTTATTTACTTTAATTATTTAGTTAAATAATGATCGGGTCTTGTCAAGCCCGTAAGAGTCTAGGGTTAGGTTCCGCTTAGCCCGTAATCTGGAGCTATATGGTTTAGCTCCAGATTACTCTTCTTTCAAAACTTTTGGTTGCTTGTGTTTTCTTTAGCTCAAGTCTTACAATCAACACAAATTTCAACCTAAGTCATCTAAATGTGTCTTCCTGGGGTATTGTCTTCATTCTAAGGGTTTTAGATGTTATGATATTTCTACACACAAAGTTTATATTTCCAGGCATGTTCATTTTTATGAACACATTTTTCCTTTCAAACAGTCTGCTTCTCATGTTGCCTACAGTATCTTCCAATACAAAATCTTTGTTTCCTTCTATCTACACTCCTATTATATCAGCTCAACCATCTATGCCCTCTGTTGCACTCCATTTGTATCACCATCATCTCCTGTTTCTTCACCCCAATCTCCATTATCTCATGTTTCTTCACCTCCCTCCCAGTCTCACAACCTTCTTTCACTACTCATTCTTCTTCTTCTCCTGATTCTGTGTCTCCTCCTGCATCCAGATACATTACCAGATCTCAAACTGGTACTCTAAAACCAAACCCTAAGTATGCCTGCCCTGCAACAACAGTCAACACTGGTTCTAATATTTTTCTTCCAGAACCCAAGACATGTCATGAAGCTCCAAGTGTTCCTGAATGGAAGCATGCTATGTCTGAAGAATATCAGGCATTAATGAGACAGGTACATGGCATCTTGTTCCTTTACCACATCATAGACAGTCTATTGGATGCAAGTGAGTTTTTAAGGTTAAGAAAAATGCAGATGGGACTTTAGCCAGGTACAAAGCAAGGGTAGTTGCTAAAGGATTTTTGCAACATTATGGAGTTGATTATACAGAGACTTTTATTCCTGTGGCCAAACAACCAACCATTAGGTTGGTTCTCAGTCTTGCACTTCATCAAAATTGGTCAATAAGGCAACTACATGTTTCAAATGCCTTCTTACACGGCACATTAGAAGAAGAAGTCTATATGGATCAGCCAGCTGGGTTTGTGGATCAGAATCACCCTCATTTTGTGTGCAAGGTTAAAAATCACTCTATGGGCTTAAACAAGCGCCAAGGTCGTGGTACACTCTGTTGACTTCCTTTATTCTATCTCAAGGTTTCAAGCCTAGTCTAGCTGATTCATCTCTATTTGTGAAACATCATGAAGGCCATTCTCTGGTTGTTCTCATTTATGTTGATAAAATCCCAATCACTGGAAGTTCACCAATTCTAGTTCAACAATGTATTGTATCTCTTAGCTCAAAATTTGACATGAAGGACTTAGGACCTCGGTCTTATTTCTTGGGAATTGAGGTGAACCATATTGCTGGTTGTAATTGAAAGGGTGTAGAGTAGGTAGAAATGCAGGATCATTACTCTAGAAGGGGGGGGGGGGTTGAATAGAGTATGCCAAATTTTGCCAAAACTTGCAAGAGAAGTGGTTTCAAAAAGAGTTTGTGAAGAGAAAGTGTAGTGCAAGGCCTTGAACTGAGTTTCAAGCCCTTGGAATGAAAAACAGTTAAGTATAAAAGAGAAGAGGTCTATTTCAAGGCCTTGAAATGAGTTTCAAACCCTTGAAATGAAACTGCTTGAAAGCTGCAATTAAACTAAGTATGAACTGTAAAGTAAATGCAAGAGATACAGCATATATAGAGTTCAGTCCACTTGGACCTACGTCTCTACCTCATGGATCTTCTCCTTGCAGGATTTTCAACTCAATTCTTATTAATCCACAGCTAAGCCCTAGATCTCAAGCATATAGAGATACCTTACTCTGTTACAGCTTGTGGTTCTCACTAACCTATCTAGTACCTGCTCTAGCTATCTGATTAACTAAGAATTCTCTATTGTTCACTTTGAACAATCCTTGAGAATAAGAACTAGAAGTATAAACAAGAAGATATACAAATGAAGTTCAGAACAGAAGAACACAAAGAATGGAACTGCTGGAAGAGTGCAGTGTTTGTCTGAGAATTGGATTGAGAATTTAATTTGCTTCTTTGTTGCTTGACAATCCTTGAATGTGTTTGAGTGTCTTTGTTTTTGCCCGTTGAGTTGTGTCTTCAAATGCTTCAAACTGAGCTCCTTTTATACAGCTCAATTGGCTTGCAAATCTTCCAGATTTCCAGCAACCAACTTTCCTATTTTGTAGGCAAGAGCTTTAACTTCTTTAACAGCTTCTCCAACGGATAGTTGATTAGTATCTTCACTGATACTGATCTGATTTCGTGTAAGCACAAATTGAGAAGCTTCCAAACACATCAACATGATCACATAATCAAATCATTACTCAGTTTCCCTTCCTGCAAAATACAAGTTAGGAAACATATCCTGTAAACCAGGAAACAAATTTCTTCCTGCAAAACTAAGTCAAACAGATGGATTAGATAGTGTTAAACATGCAATAATGCTTTGTCTTTCATCATCAAGTAAACATTGGTCAAGCACATGGGTTTAGGAGCTGAGTTAAGATCCAAAACTCCCCCTGATAACAAGCAATTATAGCCCATTCAGTTTCAAGGCTTTGAAAGCTGTTTCAAGGCCTTGAAATAGACTAGCTATTTCAAGTCTTTGAAACTAATGAAACTGAATTGATCTTACAGTGGTGTTGTTCTACATCAGCAGAAATATGCACATGAGTTGATCAAAAAGGCTGGTATGAGTGATTGCAAGCCTTCTGTGTCTCCAGTTGCACCTAAGATCAAACAACAACACTGTTCTCTGTATAGTGATCCTGCTCTTTATAGAAGCATTGTTGGTGGATTGCAGTACTTAACTGTCACAAGACCAGACATTCAGTATGCTGTCAATACTGTTTGTCAATTCTTGCATAACCCTACAAATAGCCATTTTCAGGTAGTAAAGAGAATACTCAGATATGTTAAAGGCACTTCTGAGTTAGGTCTCAAGTTCACTCCCAGTCCATTTAAACTTCAAGCTTTCTCTGATGCTGACTGGGCAGGGCATCCAGTTACAAGAAGATCTACTACAGGTTATGGAGTGTTTCTGGGTGACAATTTAATTTCTTGGTCTTCTAAGAAGCAAAACACAGTGAGCAGAATCTCCACTGAGGCAGAGTACAGAGCTCTAGCTTCTGTTACTTCAGAAATTAAATGGCTCAGTTATTTGTTAAGAGATCTGCATATTAGAGCTGATCAACATGTAGTTTGGTGTGATAATCAGCCAGCTTTAGCCTTGCCTTCAAATCCAGTATTTCATGCTAGGGCTAAACACATAGAACTTGACTATCATTATTGTGAGAGAGCAAGTTTTGGCCAAAGCTATTCAAGTGAAGTATATCAACTCCAAGGATCAAACAGCTGATATTCTTACTAAAGGTTTGCCAAATCATCAATTTCTTTATCTTAGAGATAAGCTGAATTTGAGTAGAATGCCTCTTGATAGTTAATTCATGATTGGTTAGTGTTGTGTTCTTGTTCAAAGTGCTGCAGTGTTTCAATGTTGTCAGAGTAAAGAGTTTAGAGAGGTTAGTTTCAAAAGGGATGTTAAGGTTCATATTGAAGTGTCTTGTAATGTAGAAGGGTAGTTTTGTAATTGCTTTTATAGTAATTCTGTTAGAGTTGGGTTATGTGATATAATTGTAATCTTCTGTAATGATGTTCAACTAATGAAAATTACAGATGTTCAATAGTTTTGTAGGATCGGTCACATATCTGCTTCCTGCCCTTCCCTGAGATGGATGGATTACTCTTCTAGCAAGAAGGTTGCTTTTGAAGGGATCAAATCCCATTTCCCTTCACCGCCTTGCTTACACCTGCACTGACTGAGGTAAATGAGTCAGTCAACAAGGTGAAGGAAATGGGATTCGATCCTTCAAAAACAACCTTCGTGCTAGCAGTGAATGCCTTGTCGGGGAAGGGCAGGAAGCTGGCCTGGGATCGGTGCTACAAAATGTATTCTACGAAATGGGTCTGAAAGTTGGCAGATTCTTCTCCTAAACTGGATTAGCATTTACTAATTAGGTGAGATTTTGATGTTCCTTTTTTCTTAAAGTTCTCGACATCTTAATATTTGTGTAGTGCACCTCTCTGTAATTCCAACTTGTGTTACTCTTCATATAATTGCGTAAGGCCTTGAGCTACAACTTCTTATGATTTGCTTTGTATATCTTGTCTAAAGAACATCTAATATTCTACTTCTGACTAAGCAATGCCAACAGTTTTCTGTTGTTGGTTCCATAGACATTGTTCCATGTTCCATATTTGGCATGGAATTATGAAAAGGTAATATCTGAGACATACTGGAATATGAGGTGGGGTGTGTGATTTATGGACGATGAACGTATGGTTATATGAGCTGATGAGAGGTGATACATATTCATTTGTCCAAAAAAATAATATGTATTTTAGGATAGTCTTTCAGGTAATTAAGTAATTTTAAACTGATCTCTATTACTCAAACTCTTATCCTGTAAGCTATGTAAGGATAATTGAGTTATTAAAGATTTTAGGCAAAAAAAAAAAAAAGGAAAAAAGAAAATGGTGAAAGGCATGGGGGTGTGATACCTGTCTCATAACCTCAACCCAAGCACAATATGTGAACTCACGGGTATAACGGGTATAACATATCCTTGTCCTCCTCTTCTTATACCTTACCCGGCTTGGGGTATAAAGTTGGGAAGCATTGAACTGATAACATTTTTCGACAAAACACATTCAGCTTTTTAATGGCATAATCTCTTTTGACAAGACACATCCAGGTTTGGTCGGTGGCATTGTCACTCAACAGATCTTGTACCTCTGGTGAATTCTGCTATTGACCATAATATAATATTGTGGATAATGTGAAATGATGCAACCTTCTTGCTTGAAAATGAGGGAAGGTGGAACCTTGAGGAGGCTTCATGAAATCTTAATTCCACTGTGGTGGATGTCATTTGTGGCGTTCTTGTGCCTTCTTTCGGTTCTCAAAGAGATTTTTTGAGCTGGAAAGTTGCTGCTGATGAAAGGTTCACAAAAGTAGCTTTTTACTATTTCTGGTAATACTTTAATTGTTAATTAGGACTTCAATTTTAACCCGTTTTGGGATCAAACATTCGCGTACGTGTTTCTTTTAAGACTAATGTCTTAGGCCAATATGGTGAGTTTATCATAATTTGCTAAAATTTGGGTTTTCGACTATAACTGTCCGGCTTGTGGACCTGGTTCGATAGTTATAGATTATTGAACTTTTCAAGAACCCTAGAGACGTTTTCTCTCGATTTATGCCTTTCTGTAAGTTGTTTCCGCTGCATCCATCCCCTTGATTAGATTCAACTGCAGGTAGCCATATTCAGAGCTTCACTGGAAAATTGTGGTGACACCAAGATTATACAAGATGATATTTCTGCTATTTATAAAGGGCTGAACATCATATATTTCAGAAACTTTTGTAACACGGAGATGGAGACTAATTCCATGAATGCTCTAGAGATGATTACTGAGGGCTTTAAGGTTGTTCTTCAAAAGCATCAAGACTTCAGTGAAGCTGTAAGCAAGGTTAAGAAAATGGGATTTAGCCGAGCGACGTCAAGTTCAGTGCTCGAGCGTGCTATTTCAAAAAAGGGCGGTTATCATGGTAACTACTATGTGAAAGCTTCATTGTTCTCCTTTCAAAAGGAAAGAGGACCGACTGAGTATAGGCTCTCCCTTAACTCCCGTTTGCAGCTATCGGACACCTTTTGCTGCTCAAATCGCGGCTGGAATGCTATTTGTAGAGTAAAAGATCAAGGTATGCAACGAGCCGAAGTCATGATAAAAGGTCCCTGTCTTGGAAGAGACGCCGCATTAGGAAAATAGGTGGAATGTCATGTTTAGAATGCTTTCCAAAAGCGAGAGATGATGAAAAAACCATGGATCTGCGATTACATTCCTAGAAGATCTGAGGTAAGGCTACTTGACTCCGCAAGCCCGTCTCTAAAAGTCATTGGCACCCCCAACGTTTGGCTATTCCACCCGAGTAGTGGTCTTTCTTTGTTCTAGGATCTTTTATCCTTTCTAAGTGAATTTCCAATCTTCCCAGCTCATGCTAATGTATTTGGAAATGGGTCAAAACTAGTCTCTATCCTATGGGTGCAAAAGTAATCAAATCGGTTTCCATAAGAACGGGATTAATTAGCACCCTATTATAAAGCTAAGAACAATGGTCTATGTTGCGACAAGCAGCGATGAATCAATCTATTAAATCTGACTCCGCGACCCATTAAAATGTTCCGAGATAAAGAAATGAGAGATTTATGGTAAGATTTGTACCGTTAACGCGAAAAATAAAGCTAAGGGCCACTAGAGAGCCCAGCTCTAATCCGAAGAATAAATAATGTATACTATAAATTTACAGACACGATATCCTAGAATGAGTCCTTCGATGGTGGTGGGAGGAGGGTGGAAGTGGGTTTAATTTGGTGATGCAGCCCATAAAGATAACGATGTCCGACCTGAAACTGGCGAGTGGTGAACATCTCATCTTAACTATAAATTGTTCACGTGTCATGGACCAGTCAGAGCCAACCTGTAGGGAAACAGCTGGTGCCACGCTTTAGACCAAGGCCTCGTTTTTTATAAATATAATTAATTTAATTAGACATATCTTTTTTGCCACAAAATTGATTCAAGTTCGATTCTCATCAATAACATATGTGAAGATTTTAATTTTTAATTGCTAAAACCTTTTAAAGTTTTTCAATACTTATCAAAATCAGCCTTAGTTATTATGTAAAGAATTAAATCAATCTACCACACGCAAGCATTACAAGTTAATTGTTTTCAAGGTACAAATAAATCGTGTAATTATCTGAAGAAGGGGCCTTAAATTTTTACATGCTTTAGGCCCCCAACATTCTAGGGCCGGCAATGCGTTGAGCTTGATCTTTCTTGCATTATGAAGTTGTGTTTTTTTATTCACACCATGTCTAACTTTACTGGTGACGGGTGAAATAATAGAGTAAGAGTCAAATACTGCAAGAACCAAAAATTGGCATTACGTCTTATTTCACAGAAGATATGACATAAATGAAATCCTTTGAGCATTATTTCACGTAAGACATCACATATATGAAATTATGAACATTTCGGGCTTGTTTGGGAAGGACGACTGGGTTAAGCCCAATCACCCTTTTTCCGGAGTTTGGGATAAATTCGGTGGATGGAAGGGGGAGGGGTGTCCAGGTGGAGAAGCACTGGGCTTGCTTATATTTGGGCTTGTTTATTTATGGGGTAAAATAAATTCTTCCGAAGAAAGAAAATGATTTCTTCAGTGAAAGGACTCCATTCGGCAACGCGTGAGCTGTTCTTGTTCTTTATTTCCTCTTCATCAATCTTGATGCTTAAATAGTAGCTATTCACAATGTCTCCTGCATTTTTGTTAACCAAATTGTTCGGAAACAAGAACATTCATTTGTATTCAACCACAACCCTAGCAAATTCCCTCCACAATAGTTGTGTTTTTCTCAGGCGCATTTCATCGAACAGTTCGTGTGCAGCAGCTGATTTCTCCACCCCAGTCAGCCAATCTTCTTCCAAAAGGTTAGAAAACCCTCATACTCCTCCTACTTTGATTAGTACTAGCATTAGTAGAAAGGAATTGAACCGCGACTTCACATTTTCATACCTTGTTGAATCATGCGGGTTATCACCCAAAGATGCTCTATCAGCATCTGAGAAAATAACAACACCCTTTGCAACCCCAGAGAGGCCAGACTTGTTCCTAGATCTACTGAGAAGTTACGGTTTCAATTCGACCCAGGTGACCAAAATCTTGAGGTTGTTCCCTCGACTGCTCTCATTCAAAGCAGAGAAGATCATTCGCCCGAAACTAGAGTTTATTCTGTCCACGGGTGTTTCAGCAAATGACCTTGCGCGAATGGTTACATATAACCCAGTTCTATTGACTAGAAGCTTGAAAAAACAGATGGTACCGGCCTGCAACTGGACCAAGAGCATTGTGCTATCCGATGAAAGAGTTTGCACTGCTCTTAAGCACTCCCCATGGCTTCTCTCCATAGACCATAAAAAGTTTCTGGTGCCCAATATAGCGCTACTACAGAAACATGGAGTGCCTCATGCCTCTATTTCACTCCTTTTGACTCATTTCCCTCGGGTTCTAGCTCAGAATCATGAGGTGTTCAGTGCAGGTGTAAGCAAGGTCAAGGAATTGGGATTCCACCCTTCCAAATCCACTTTTATGCTAGCAGTGAATGCCTTGTCAGGGAAGAAAAAGAAGCAGATTTGGGATCGGTCCTACAAAATATATTCTACGAAATGGGGTTGGTCTGAGGGGGATATACTCTCCGCTTTCAAGAAGCACCCGCACTGCATGACTTTGTCTGAGAAGAAGATTGATTCATCAATGGATTTCTTAGTCAACACCATGGGCTGGTCACCCAAAAGCTTCACCCAGCACCCTAGTGTTCTCCTATTAAGCTTGGAGAAGAGGATAATGCCCAGGTGTTCTGTTATTCGGGTTTTATGGGATAAGGGCTTGTTAAGCAAAGATTTGACCCCATCTTCAGTTTTGATGCCAGGGGAAAAATATTTCTTGAAGAGGTTTGTGAGCAAATACGAGGATCAAGTGCCTCAACTATTGAGCGTTTACAAGGGAGAAATGGATGCTCTTGACTTGCAATGAGACGAATCCAGAGAAAGAGGTTTCGCCACCAAATATGAAGGTGAATATCTCAACTATGAGGTGATGATGTTTCTGTAAACTCTAAATTTGCTTTGTGTTTGGTACTGTAATTTTTCTGTAAACTCTGGATGATGTCTCTGAACTTTCTTGTGATATGGATGGATGCTATCACATTTTCAATAAAAGTGTAGGCAAATGGTGTCTTCGAGAATAGGGGGTTGGAACAGTAGTACGAGTGTATGATCCTTCTTCACGACACTCTAATAAGCAGAATAGGGGGTTGTTGTTCTCGTCTTTTTTGGTTTCTTCTCTACTATTTCTCTGTTGTTGCAGAAGTTACCTTGTAGAATCAGAAGTATAAATTTATTCACTGGCAGGTGATAATCTAAGTACACTTTGAAACACCGTCCCCCCCCCCCCCCCCCCAGTTGAATTACTGTTCCTTCGATTTAAACTTTTCACTTCCCTCTTTGGCTGTAGGAGATGGCCTTCCTAGTCCTGATCAAATAATCAGTGGTGGTGTTGCAGATAACAAATTTCTCTCGTTTCTGGCTTCTGTTTCAAACTTTCAGTATCACACAGATATCTTTTCCCCCAACATGAATAGCTAGCTCTAAACATTTAAGTATTTTCACATACAAGGTTTTAGTTGTTTCTTCTGAATTTTGACCTTAATATGGTGAATTGAGGGCAAAGAACAAAGCAAACTGGTAATATAATAACACATCTATTATCACCTGAGAATTACCCATTTGCACACAGTTTTCATCCAAAGGTATCAACATCAATTCATGTTAATCGTTGGATTGAAGTCCATGTCATGACTCCTTCATTGCATCAGCTGATAACAGCCAATTCCATGTGTGAACGCTCAAATAGTCAAATGGTGTAAATTTATTCATGGGATCAGATGATAACAGCCATTTCAACAGCTGATAACAGCCATTTCATATATGGAATGAATTATATGCTATTGTTCTTAAACATCCTCTTTCTAGTCGTCCGATTGATGCTTTTCGTGATCCTTTAGCGAAGTATTGAATGCCTAGGGAAGAAAGTTAAGAGACCAAATGAAGCGAGTGTTGCCTTTGTTCCGTTCTCAAAATGGTAGGTTATCAAAATGGTGCAAGTATTAAAGTTTTCGAAGATTCACCTTGGTTCGAAGCATCACGTATTCACTGCTGAAGATATTAACTTTCACACGTACTCTAACAACCCCATCATTACCAGGGTTGTAACATTTATTTTCTCCAATTTCTCAGGAATCTCTTGTAAAAGTTGCTGTTTACACCAATGCAAAAGGTTGCGCTAGAGGTGTTGAAGGAAGAATTGAATTGAATGGTACTGATCCTGCACTTTTTTCTTGACCAGCTTTCATGGTTTAACAGAACAATATCTATTCTTAAAACTCCAGTGAAAAGGCACTTAACATCCATGCTCATGACCAAGGTTCAACTCTTGGGTATGTACTATGTAGTCAGATAGCAAAAAAGCTATTATTATAAGATTGTAGTTAGTCAATATTTCCTACCTTTTAGCAGTATCAAAATATTGTCAAATAGCAAATAAAGCTATTATAAAATGTACGCGATGTAAGAGTTCCCCCGAAATGCTATTATCTGATCAACTTGTGCCAACATTTGTAATAATCCAGGAACCAACCATAATGCAAATTGCAATTGTTGGAAAAGTACCAACAAAATTGTAGAATTAAGAAGCTTATTCCTACATTCTTTGTCTTCTCCACGCAGTAGTAGCAGAATATGAACATTGCTTTGGGCCCCTCCCTATTTCCTCGTAGTAATGATGTGTGAATTGACACTGTGACCCCCCTTTCGCAGTGTTTGAGTTTTACGAGCTTGAAACTGACACCCAGATTGCAAATTGGGATGCTAATATTGAACCTGGGTTTGCAAACAGACAGTTTTGATTAAAGAGGGGGGGGGGGGGGGGGGGGGGGGGGTTGAGGTGTCAGTTTCACCGTATTCGTTGGGGACCCATCATTAGCTGCCACTAGCAGGAAGGGTATAATAGGGTATGAGACCAGTATGGGATTTAATTGTCAAAACTCAAAACCGTATAGGGTATGGGATTTGACAAATTTCCTGTTAATATACCCGACCCAGTAAAGCCCTTATACAAGTGAAATTAAAAATTTACCCTTGTGTATCCTTTTTGTTAATGTTTATTTTACAAATAGATTGTTAACATAGTACTTCATATAAATTTGGAGCTCATACAAATTAGTGTATATTAAATGGGAACCTCTGTGAACCCGGTGGGAGCAGGGGATGGGACGGGAAGGGTGCTCTTGGTCTGAGTGATATTCTTTGAGCTGGTAAGTTGTTGATAATGGCAACTTCACAATGTTATTTGCCTATGATCTCATCGCATAAAAGAGCTGTTGTTGCAGATCAACTATAGTCGACACCCATAGGTTTTGATGAATGGCTTTCTTCTTGGATCCTTAACAGGAAACAACGATTTGACAGTCCTTCAGCACGTCCTCGCCATATTTTGGGCAATTTGGAAATGTCGGAACACGGTTGTTTTTTCATAACGAGGCAGCACTCTCCTGTATGGATGAGCTAAGCATCTACACCTCCGCCAGGAAGCCATTGGACAAGCTCTTGAACCGGACGGTTAGGCAGGCGGAAAATCTTATCCGTGTGTTAAAGAATAATAAAACAACTCTGCAGCCAACCACTGAAGAACAAGTCGCCAATAAGTGTCATGTGACTGTTGATGTGGATTGGAAGGGTGATTAGTTTGAAAGCGGTACTGGGTCGATGATCAATTCAGACGATGTATAGCGATATCCTATGCAGTGAAAACCAAATGTGTCTCATCATCGCCCTTGCAGAACGAGCTCTTAGCCATTTAGTTATGTTAATATCGCATTCAGTATTTTGCAGGGTCGTGATCGGGAAGCTTATCAGGATGAGCCGGTGATAGCCAGAACTCAGTAGGCGAATGCACATGCTCGCGGTGTCACATAGATATTGGAAGTTGTTCTACTTGATTTGTGTAGTTTTGCTTCTCTGTTTGCTTATAGTTTAGACTTCATAGCTGGTTGCGATGTTGTTTTTGTCTCTCACCTTGCACTTTTCATTTTTATTAAGGAAGTCTTTTGTTCTTTTGGAAAAAAAAAAAAGAGAGAGAACAAAGAAAAGAAAAAGACCATGAAAATTGCGGCGAGCTTGATTTTTCCTGCTTTAGCAAATTACTAATGCTGCTCCCAATTGTTGAAATATGAAATCATCTATCGGATGTATTGGAATTACATCAATCTAGTTAGCAGCTCTGGACTAAAGTGAAAGTCATGTCAAACTGATGACATGAAGTATATATCAGCAGCTACCGTTGGATTGCTAGGTCTTTCTTCTAATCTAGACCGTTGATAAGAACGGTGTCGTTCCTTCTATTATTTGTAATTTATTTTCCGTTAATCATTTAGGACAGCTGTCAATTTCCTATTGGTTGTTATTTTTCTTCTGTAACAAACTCAGAGATATCATCATTTGGATGATATCATTTTTGAGCTATGAAGAAATTCATCATTCTCTCTGCAATTCCTTATCTCCTTCCTCTTCATTTTATGTGATTTAATCTTCGATCTCGTTTGTTTATATTAAGATTTCAATATGGTATCAGAGCCTGGTTATCAAGGCTGCCGATCGATCTATTTTCTCTCATCGTTTTGTTCATCTCGTTTATTTCGAGATCTATCTAATCGCCGGATTTCATGGCGCTTCATACTCTTCCTAACGCTCCGGGGACGGTTGACTATACCTCCCCATACTTCTTATCGGCCGGTGATAATCCCGGACATTTGCTTGTCAATCAAATTTTGACAGGAGAGAATTATTATCCTTGGGTTAGGGCTATGAAAGTGGCTCTCATGGCGAAACACAAATTGGTGTTTGTCGATGGATCGTTGTCTTCACCTGCTGTTAGATCTGCAGATTTCTCTCTTTGGAATTCCTGTGACAGTATGGTAATCTCGTGGCTTCTTAATTCTGTGTCTAAGGAAATTGGAAGTAGTGTAGTTTATAGAGCTACTTCTAGAGAAATTTGAGTTGATCTACAGGAAATGTTTGCTCAGCAAAATCAACCTAGAATTTTTCAACTCTCTAGTAAAATCTCTTACCTAAAGCAAGGAGAAATGAATGTTACCAGCTACTATACCAAGATCAGAACTCTCTGGGATGAAATGTCCAATTATAAATGTTTACCTACTTGTACTTGTGGCCACTAAGAGGTGCTGTAGCCACTAAGAAAACATGTGGGTGAGGAGATGTCGCTCAGATCCTACATGCCAAATCTGCTGTAATACTATAGAATCTATTCAGCATCTTTGCTTTCACTGCCCCTGGACTGAACCACTGTGGCTTGCCATAGGAGTTTCATCTAGAGAAGAACTCCAAAATATCACTTCCTTGCCAGGGTGGTTTTCTGCAATTACAAAGAAAGAAGCTCAAGCCTCAATCTCTCAAGAAGTGGTGGAGAAGGTATTTTCACTTGCTGGAGCATCTGGTTGGCTTGAAACAGTTGGCTCTTTCAGGGTATCCCCCTGAATCCTTTACAGTGTGGTTCTTTGGAGATCAAACTGGATTTCAGCTCAGATATTGAAGTGGAGGCTATTGTTTATGACATCCATCTTCTTCTAGCAACCCAGCAACTAGAGCTAAAATGGATTAGCAGAAATTGCAACAGAAGTGCTGATTGGGTCTGAAGAAGTGCAGCAGAGAGAAGCCTCCCAAGGGATTGGGTGCAAAACTTCCAAGAAGAACTCAAGAAATGCTTAGATAGGGATATGTATGATGGTGATTGTAATCCCTCAAATAATAATGGGCCTAATAGTTTCAATGTTTGCTTCTTCTTCTTCTTCTTCTTCTTCTTCTTCTTCTTCTTCTTCTTCTTCAACTGTAGCAATTGTAGCAACCCACAATGTCTCCTGCATTTCTGTTAACCAAATTGTTCCAAAACAAGAACATTCCTGTGCATTATTCAACCACAATCCCAGTAAATTTCCTTCACAATAGTTGTGTTTTTCTCACGCTCATCTCGTCGAACAGTTTATGTGCAGCAGCTGAACTCCCCACCCCAGTCAGCCAGTCTGCTGTATCTTCTTCGAGAAGGTTAGAAAATCATCATCCTCCTACTTTGATTAGTACTAGTAGTAGAAGAAAGGAATTGAACCGTGACTTCACATTTTCGTACCTAGTTGAATCATGCGGGTTATCACCCAAAGATGCTGCTTCTGCGAAAATAACACCACCCTTTGCAACCCCAGAAAGATCTGACTCGGTTCGTGCCCAGATTTTTCCGTTATATCGGTTTTAGTGTCACATTGTTGCTGGTTTCAAAGGTGTTATTAAGTTCCTCCTAGTCAATTCAGCTTAGTAATTGAAGGATGTTTTGCTGGTTTGGTGTGTGACGATTCTGGCTTAGTGTCACGATTCTGGCAATCGTAGTAAAGTTACCCCCCCCCCCCCCCCCAACCCAGAAGAAGCGCGATTGGAATAAACGAGAAGACTTGTTAAGTGTAATACACAGTCGGAATTACACAGATGGATAATACTCAAATCTACTAACTGTAGAAATATAAGAGAAAAGAAACATGGAAATCTCACCTGATAGAACCAATGCTAACCCAACTTCACAGAGCATCCATCTTTCCCGTCATATATAATCAATAGCTTAATTAATTGTTCTTCATATTTTGATGACTTGTGTCTTCAAAAGCAACTTCTCTCCACGGATTCATTGCAAGTCAAGAGCATCCATCTTTCCCTTGTAAAAGCCTTAATAGTTGAGGTACCTGTTCCTCAAACTAGGTCACATACCTCTTCAAGAACATCCATTTCTCTATGGATTCATTGCAAGTCAAGAGCATCCATCTCTCCCTTGTAAACGCTTAATAGTTGAGGTACTTGTTTCTCATACTTGGTCACAAACCTGTTCAAGAAAATTTTCTCCAGCGGCACCAACACTGAAGCTGGGGTCACATCTTTGCTTAACAAGCCCTTTTCCCATAAAACCCGAATAACAGAACACCTAGGCATTATCCTCTTCTCCAAGCTCAACAGGAGAACAGTAGGCTGCTGCGCGAAGCATTTGGGCGACCAGCCCATGGTGTTGACTAAGAAATCCATCGATGAGTCAATCTTCTTCTCAGACAATGTCATGCAGTGAGGGTGCTTCTTGAAAGCTGAGAGTATATCCCCCTCAGACCAACCCCATTTCGTAGAATATATTTTGTAGGACCGATCCCAAATCTGCTTCTTTTTCTTCCCCGACAAGGCATTCACTGCTATCACGAAAGTGGATTTGGAAGGGTCGAATCCCATTTCCTTGACCTTGCTTACAGCTGCACTGAACTCCTCGTGATTCTGCGTTAGAACGCGAGGGAAATGAGTCAAAAGGAGTGAAATACAAGCAGCAGATACTCCATGTTTCTGTAGCAGCGCTATCTTGGGCATCAGAATCTTTTTATGGTCTATGGAGAGAAGCCATGGGGAGTGCTTAAGAGCAGTGCAAACTCTTTTATCGGATTGCACAATGCTCTTGGTCCAGTTGCAGGCCGGTACGATCTGTTTTTTCAAGCTCCTAGTCAATAGAACTGGGTTATATGTAACCATTCGCGCAAGGTCATTTGCTGAAACACCCGTGGACAGTATAAACTCCAGTTTCGGGCGAATGATCTTCTCTGCTTTGAATGAGAGCAGTCGAGGGAACAAACTCACGATTTTGGTTATCTGGGTGGAATTGAAACCGTGGCTTCTCAGTAGATCTAGGAACAAGTCTGGTCTTTCTCGGGTTGCAAAGGGTGATGTTATTTTCGCAAAAGCAGATTCAGCATCTTTAGGTGATAACCCGCATGATTCAACAAGGTAAGATACTGTGTAGTCGCGGTTCAATTCCTTTCTTGTACTATTAGTACTAATCAATGTAGGAGGAGGATTTTCTAACCTTTTGGAAGAAGATAGAGCAGATTGGCTGACAGGGGTGGAGAGTTCAGGTGCTGCACACGAACTGTTCGATGAAATGCGCCTGAGAAAAAGACAGATGAAATGCGGTGGGTTTGTGGTTGAATAGTACACATGAATGTTCTTCTTGTTCCGGAACAATTTGGCTAACAGAAGTGCAGGAGACATTGTGGGTTTGCTACGGTTGAAGCGTCAAGAAGAAGAAGAAGGAGGAGGAGGCCTCACTGCGTTTCTGACTGGAGGACTCCTTCACTGAAGAAACACGTCTTTTGTTTTTTTTTGGTCAAGAAGAAACAGGTCTTTAATTGGAGAAATTATTGTTTGCTCTAAGAGCAAATACACGTGGTGCTCTAATCAATACAGCACATGACACGTCAGAAAGAAAGAGAATGAGTGGCAGACAAAAGAAAGTGGATTCCTACATGTCCCTGACGTGTCCTGTGATGTATTGATTAGAGCACCACGTCATATTTGCTCTTAGAGCAAGCAATAATTACTCAGAACAAAGTGAAAGAATTTACTATAGCCCATGGAGAAGCCCATATATAAGCCTAGTGCTTCTCTCCTATTATTTTCACTACCCAGAACAAATTTGTCGAGGCTTTGTAGATTTTTATTTCAGGAATAAATGTTGAATCGGGCGTTATTATCGAGCAGCGGTAAGCAAAAGATTAGAAAGGAAAACGTTAGAAGTAATCAAAATTGTCGAATTATGTCAACAAGTTGAACGGTTAAAATTCGAAAGAGAAATGTTAAGGAACCCACCAATGTCTCTCACTCATCTCCCACATTCCTTCTAAATAGATGTAATCATGCCAAATGAATATTCATCTTACCAATTCTGTGTTTGAGTGGGAGATATTGAAAACATAGAAACGGAAAATATCGAATTTAGATAAACGTTGGCCTTATTTAAAGGAACATACTGGAAAAAACTGAGCTAAATCGGGCTAAAATCGATGTCCTAATCAGCATTTAAAATATTACTAGAAATTATAAAAAATATAAGTTAAAATGTCTAAATCAGAAGAATTTGATTATGAAGCCAGTTTCCCAACCGAGGGCCTTCGTGCACATCGTTGGAGCTTTCAGAATTAGGGTCGCTATCGTCATTCTCATACCTTTAGCAAAAGTTACAAGCAAAAAGAGTGATTGATACGGGTAAAGTCGTATCTATATTATCAATTTATTAATTATAAGGCTTAATTACTTAATGCATACCCTGTATTAGTGGCGCAACTTGGACAGACTGAACCCGACCAATCCGGACCCAGCCCGGACTAAAGTCGGTCTTGGGCACGTGTTTTGAGTAATTCGAACGGGCTCGGAAAAAAATTATGAACCCGAATTGCAATCGACTTGGGTACGAATATTAAATGATATGCCAGCCCGAATTGCCCGATTTGTATACTTTTTTTGTTTTGAGGAACGGATGTTATATAGGAAAACTCAAGAAAAAGCACTGGCAGTTACATATGCTTCTATCAAAATATCTAACCAAGCTGGAGAAGTGTCTAACCAACTACATCTTCACTTGACTTTTTTCTGTGATTAGCTAACTCGTGCGCCACCTTGTTGCCTTCTCGCTTGGTGAAGACAAAGCTGTAGTTGTAAACTGATCATATCATCAATTATGTCTTCTACCTAACTGATGTCAAGAGGACTACTAGCTTTGCTACGCCTCTGGAGCTCGGCTATAACAGTTCTTGCATCTCCCTCGAAAACAAAGCTTTCAAAACCCAAGCTAATACCCAGTTCTACTCCAACTAGCATTGCCCTTGCTTCTGTTTCTTTCGGGGATTGGCACCAACTCGTAGATCTTGCAGCAGCAGCTACAAAAAGACCCTCTCCGTTTCTAATAATGGCTCCTGAAGTAGCTATACCGGTTCTAATATCCCAACTACCATCGACGTTGATTTTTAAGTCCACATAGGGGGCTTGGACCAATTGTTCTGGCGGCGCCTTGTGTCGAGAGTGGAGATTGTAGCAGCCTCCTGGGTGTCATGAGTAATCTGGACTCGAGCTAGAACTTCCTCAGCAGCTTGTGGGTGATACACCCCGTTGAATACCTTGTTGTTTCTCCCTATCCACAGTCCATAAATGGCCATGAAAATAATTTGTAGGTCTCTGTCTTCTCATGTTTCCAGCTAGTACTCGATCCAATCTGCAAAATAAAACAAATCGAGTCTGGTAATGGATTCTTCAAACAGAGCATTCCATAGCTTCTTCACAACTGGGCAGCGCATCAGGACATGCGTAATACTCTCTTCATCTTGATTGCAGATCTTGCAGGTCCTCTTCACTTTTATACCCCTTCTCCTAAGCGCGTTACAAGTTGGAAGAGCATTGCTAGCAGCTCTCCACACCGCGTGGGAAACTTTTTTTTGGCACATTCACGTCCTAAAGTTTCAAAAACTTGCGGCTTGTCTCTGTGGAACAACCGGTGTGTAACCTGGCATTGCCAGAATTCATAGCAACATCATAACCCGTCCGCACATTGTATCTCCCATCCTTGCTATATTTCCATATTAGCTTGTCTTGTTTTGGCACACGAGGGAGTCTTATGCTTTCAATAGCTGCAATATCCACGTCCCAAAGAAACTGTTTCATCCTTTCTATGTCCCATCTTTGCTCTTGATTGTTAATCAGGTCAGCAACTCTGTAACTCGAATCCGGAGGGAGGATTGTGATGACTTTTCCAGCGTCGGAGGAAGGAATCCACTTGTCTTTTATATGCACCCGGCTGTCGTCCCCTATCTTCCATCTCAGTCCCTCTTCCAGGATCGTACGACCCGCATAATACTCCGCCAAGCGTAAGATGGCGCATGACCCCCCTTTTCATTCATAAACGTATCATTTGGAAAATACTTAGCCTTGAGAACCAGGCTACAAAGAGATCCATTGTTGTTAAGTAATCGCCATCCTTGTTTCGCTAACATTGCAAGATTGAATTTTTTAAATCCTTGAATTGAAGCCCCCTTACCGTCTTGACCTTTGCATCTTGTCCCAAGCTATCCAGTTAATTCCCCTCTCACTCGACGATTTGCTCCACCAAAATTTTCTAATCAACAACTCCATCTTGTCACAAACTCCGTCAGGAAGCTTGAAACAAGACATCGCGTATGTGTGGAGAGCTTGTGTAACTGCCTTAATCATAACCTCCTTTCCTGCTGCCGTGAGATTGCGCTCCTTCCATCCCTTCAATTTGTTGCACAGTCTTTCAATCAGCTTAATGAAAGTTGTACTTTTGTTTCTCCCCATTGTCGTAGGGAGTCCCAAGTACTGATCGTGTTGGGCTACTTCAAGAATACCTGCAGTTTGAAGGACACTGTTGCGAATATCTGCACGGACGTTTGGGGAAAAAGCTACAGCTGATTTATCAAGATTAATCTTCTGGCCAGAAGCTTTCTCATAAGTTTGGAGCAACTCCAAAAGCACTTGAATATTTTATGTATCAGCCTGAGAAAAAACATAGAATCGTCAGCAAAAAACATGTGGGAGACCACTCGTCCTCCCCTAGAGGCTGTTACACCCTCTAGTCTCTCTTCCTTCACGCTTCTGAGACAGATCGTGACAGCATCTCACTACATAACAAAAATATATAGGGAGAAACGGGGCAGCCTTGACGAAGCCCCCTTTCAGGCACAATATGTCCCATTAGGGCACCATTTCGGATCATTGAAAAGGAGGATGAAGAGACGCAATCCAGAATCAGTGCCCTGAATCGAATTCCAAAACAACATAACTTCATTCAAAAACTTCCACTCAATTCTGTCGTACACTTTGCTCATGTCGACTTTCAGTGTGAGGTAGCCTTTCTTCCCCTTCTTCCTGGTCTTCAGAGACTGGATTACTTCAAAAGCAGTCAATATGTTATCAGAACTCATACGCCCTGGTACAAAGGTGTAGGGTTTTGATCATGAATACGCAACGGAAAAAAATATTTTATCCATTCAAAACCCTCCAAGGATCATAGGAAGAGAATCATAACGATGGTAAGGGAAGAACCATGTTACACACCTTAGGGTTTTTCATGTGATGACATGTAACGTGAATTGTGTCATGTCTCTACGGTTGATCCACGCCTAGAGTTGAGATCTAGATTTTCCTTCTCCTTTGTGCTAGCTTGGATCGGAGGAAGTGGAAGAATAAATCACACAACACGAGGCAGCAAGGAGGTTTCGGCCTCCTTTGTTGGCCGACGGGTAGGAACGACATAAGGAGGTCGGGTTCGGCCCTCTTGTTGTTGCTCTCTCTCCTTTGTTCTCTCCCACTCAAGTTATGAACAATAGTATCATAAGTATGGTAAGGAAGGAAGGAGTATCCTTTATATATTCCAACAAATCCTTGTCAACTACCTAAAGGCCCTCTTCTAGTCCTACTAAAATTCGGTTTAGTCCCCTCCTTGCAAATGAGTCCTACTAAGTTTGCAAGGTGTTGCAAAGTGATCCTTCTAATTAATTAATCATATTAATTAATTCCCAAATCTAGTTCAACTCTATATAGCGTGTGACCCAATAGGTTCTATCTAGTTGGTGACAACAATTTGCTAATATGAAGCGGTCTCTAGCAAGACATCCATTCTAGCCAACTAATAGAATAGCCATCCGACAAACCTTGTGCAAGTAATTGTCACATCCCTTTGTCTCCATATCCGGATTGGACACGAGACATACAAGTCACACTCGTATATACAATCCATAGTTTCTCGATCCTGGGAATAGCCTTATTCGTGCAAATAACATCAATATCCTATATTGATTTATTTGAGTCTGGCCAGACATTCAATAAGCACTACCCCTCGAGTGGCTTCGGATATCTGCTTCCGTTTTGTGGGAGGGACAAATTCTATCTACGTCCACTACGATTTCTAATCTTGTTTCTTATTGTATCCAGTACACGCCTTTATATCTATCCCCAGTTACGGTGTAGCGTTTGACGCTACCAAAATCACAATAATCCACAACTAGATAATCTAGTGACTTCAAGTCTAATTATGACAATACCGTTGTCACCACGAGAAGCGCTTGTGACTTTACTTAACATGTATGTAGCCTTCTCGGAGATGGGTCAATCCAGTGCGCCATTACCCTTAATGCACACCCATGTGTTGGATCATGATATCTCCATATCAATCCAACCCCATACTAGTCTATAGATGATTGTCCTATTAATCATTATAATGGACTAGGGATATTTAAGATAAACAACACAATTGTAAATCTAAGAAGTTCATTATATTAAATATCCAATAAACAATAGAATGAATGTTATAGCCAAGACAAATTCATACTAAACTAGATTGCCTCAAGGGCATCTATTCCAACAGTCTTCCACTTGGACTAGACCCAATCTGATGCATCCCATATGCCAATGCTCCTAGTGTTCCCTTCATGCTTCCATTGCACAAGCAGCTTTGTAAGTGGATCTGACAGATTCTCATCTATAGGAATTTTGCATATCCGAACGTCTCCTCTATCGATAATATCTCGAATCAGATGAAACATCCTGAGCACGTGTTTGGATTTCTGGTGTGATCGCGGCTCCTTTGATCGCACGATCGCCCCAGTGTTGTCACAGTACAACTCTACTGGATCCGCAATGCTAGGAACCACACCAAGTTCAGAAACTTTGCAGCAATGTACCCAGCCTTTGTTGTAGAATCAGCCACCGTCTCTTGCTTGGAACTCTTCCAGCTCACCGCTGCTCCATTCAGGCAAAACACATATCTCGACTGTGATCTAAAATCATCTCTTTCGGTTTGGAATCTTGCATCTGTGTAACCCCTTACACGCAACTCTTCCTCTCCGCCAAATTTCAAGAATGCATGCTTAGTTCTTCTCAAGTACTTTAGGATGTTCTTGACTGCAATCCAGTGACTTTCACCCGGATTGGATTGGTATCTGCTTTTCATACTCAAGGCATATGACACATCTGGTCTAGTACATAACATGGCGTACATGATAGATCCTATGGTCGAGGCATATGGAATTCTACTCATATGTTCCTTCTCAATCTCATTGGAAGGACAATCACTCTTCGAAAGAGTAATTCCATGTGACATGGGCAAGAATCCCTTATTGAAATCTTGCATGTTGAACCGTTTCAACACCTTGTCAATATATGTACTTTGACTTAGGCCTATCAGTCTCTTAGATCTATCTCTATAGATCATTATACCAAGTATATACGCTGCTTCCCCTAAGTCTTTAAACACTTTCCTAGCCAATCTTTAACAGATTACAGCATGTGAACATTATGAGTAGTATGTCATCTACATACATGAACAGAAAAGCTATAGAGCTCCTACTAACCTTCTTGTAGACACAAGACTCATCTTCGTTTATGATGAAGCCAAACTCTTTGACCACTTCATCAAAACGTCGATTCTCCTAGAAGCTTGCTTCAATCCATAAATGGATCGTTACAGCTTACAGACTTTATTGGATTGCTTTGGATCTTCAAAACTCTCCGGCTGTATCATATACACGTTCTCGAGGAGATTCCCATAAAGGAATGCTGTTTTAACATCCATCTGTCAAATCTCATAGTCGTAGTATGCTATAATGGCAAGTAAGATTCGGATAGATTTGGTCATAGCGACTGGTGAAAAGGTTTCGTCATAGTCAATACCATGAATCTGTCCGAATCCTTTAGCCACCACTCGTCCCTTATAGGTAATCACATTACCATCCATGTCGATCTTCTTCTTGAAGACGCACTTGCACCCTATGGGCCGCGCGCCCTTCGGGTGGTTCCACCAAAGTCCATACTTTGTTGGTATACATGGATTCCATCTCGGATCTCATGGCTTCAAGCCACTTCTGAGAGTCTGGATCTTTCATGGCCTCTTCATAGGTAGTAGGCTCATCATATATGAGCATCGTGTCACCAGAGTCTGTCACGAGAATTCCATACCTCTCGGGCTCCTGGTGTACTCTACTAGATCTACAAAGCTCTTGTGTTACTTGAACAGGCTGTTCCACAACTTCTTGTGGCTCCTGTTCATGTTCCATAATAGGATCAGTGTTTTGTGTTTCTTGAATTTCTTCAAGTTCTACAGTCCTCCCACTTGCTTCTTTAGAGACAAACTCACTTTCTAGAAACACGCCGGACCGAGCAACAAACACTTTGTTCACAGTTGGATTGTAGAAGTAATAACCCTTAGTTTCCTTAGGGTACCCCACAAACTTACAGTTATCCGAATTTGTCCCTAGCTTATCTGATTGTAAACGCTTTACATAGACATCGCAGCCCCAAATCTTCATGAACAACAGTGTGGGGCGCCTCCCACTCCACATATCATGTGGTGTCTTCATGAATGATTTAGATGGAACACCGTTAATGGTGAAAGCTGCACTTAATAGAGCATAGCTCCAAAATGATAATGGAAGATCGGTTTGACACATGATAGATCGAACTATATCCAATAGTGTTCGATTCCTCCTCTCGGACATGCCATTCCATTGTGGCATTCCGGGTGGATTGAGTTGGGACACGATCCCACACTCTCTAAGATAGTCCTCAAACTCTTGGCTCAAGTACTCTCCTCCACGATCCGATCGTGGAGCCTTGATACTTTTGCCAAGTTGCTTCTCTACTTCACTCTTGAATTCTTTGAACCTTTCAAAGGATTCGTATTTGGCCTTCATAAGGTGCACAAATCCATATATACAGAAGTCATCAGTAAATGTAATGAAGTAGACGTAACCACCCCTGGCCGGCGTGGCAAATGGCCAACACACATTAGTATGTATGAGCGCCAATTGCTCACTTGTCCTCTCACCTTTCTCATTGAAAGGGGACTTTGTTATTTTTCCCAATAAACAAGCCTCACATGTCATATATGATTCAAAATCAATTGGGTATAGAAATCCATCTTTATGGAGTCTAGATACAGGCTTCTCGTTTATGTGGCCTAAACGACAATGCCATAAGTAAGCAGGATTTAAATCATTTTTGTAATACTCTTAGTATTAATGTTGTAGACAGGATTGCTTAGATCAAGGACATATAGTCCATTAAATAATTGCGCACTACAATAGTGAATATTATTAAAATAAAAGGAACAACAATTGTTCTTATTGAAATAATAAAAACCTTCCTTGTCCAAACAAGAAATAGAAATAATGTTTCTGCTCATAGCAGGCACAAAATAGCAATTATTTAATTCTAAAACTAATCATGAAGGCAGAGACAGCTCGCAAACGCCTACGGCCAATGCATCAACCTTTTCTCCATTCCCAATGCGCAGGTCTATCTTCCCTTTAGCCAATCTTCTACTTCTCTTTAGATCCTGCACATTTCGAAAAATATGAGATCCACATCCAGTATCCAATACCCACTATGTAGAGATAGTTAAATTGACATCTACAATAAAAATACCTGGAGGTGGTGGAATCACTATTCCAAGCCTCTTGTCCCCCAGATATTTTGGGCAGTTCCTCCTCCAGTGTCAGGCTGACTGCAGTAGTGACACTCACCTTTATTCACACCTTTGGCAATGCCACCAACAGGCTTAAGGACAGGTTCCTTGGACTTGGCAACTGACTTGCCTTTGCCCTTGGATGATGAGGCATACCTTTTGCCCTTTCCTTTCTGCACCATCATAATGGCCTTGACCTTACCCTTGTTGATGCTTTGTTTAGCTGTCCTCAACATATTGAGTAAATATGGCAGTGGTTTCACCATCTTGTTCATGTTATAGTTCATAATGAACTGTCCATAACTCTCAGGCAACGATTGCAGCACGAGATCAGTGGCCAACTTTTGGCCGACCGGAAACCCCAGTCGCGCGAGATTCTACAAGTACCCGATCATACGGAGTACGTGAGGTCCCACAGGGTTTCCTTCAGCCAGATGACATTTGAACAACGCCTTATAAACCTCATACCTCTCAACCCTTGCTTGCTCTTGGAAGAGCTGCTTCAAGTGTTCGATCATATCGACAACATTCATGTTCTCATGTTGCTTCTGAACCTCAGAGCTCATGGTGCATAGCATAAGGCAGGCCGCATAATTAGCGTCATCAACACGCTTTTGATACGCCTTTAGGGCTGCAGGGGTATTTTTCTCTGGACCTGCTGGAACTTGCTCTTCTATTGCGTACAATTTCTTCTCTTGCTTGAGAAAGATTCTCAAGTTTCTGTACCAATCAAGTAAGTTGGTTCCAGAGAGCTTGTCCTTCTCAAGGAAAGATCGTAGTGAATGTTGTGAAATCAATGAGTTGTTTGCCATTTGGAATTCTACTAAAGGAAAATACGCAAGTTTTAGTATTTGTGAATTTTTGACTATATTCAATAATGGCTAGTTTATCAAATACATCTCCCAATATTTTTCTACATATTAATAATAACCCTCAAGATATTAATGCGGACAATATCGTTATATTTTCTAGTGGGCCAAGATCCACATTTCATCTCCTTTTGAGCTTGATTTGGCAAGTCACCCAAAATTTGACTACTTTAGGTAGAAAAAATTCCAATTGCATCTGAAAGTGTGTAATGTAGACTGAATACAGGACCTAAATACTCTAGAAGGGGGGATTGAATAGAGTATGGAAACTTTTTTCAAAACTCAGATTCAAACAAATTAGCTTTGTTTGAAGCTCAAATCTCAAGGCCTTGAGATTTTAGAAAACTGTAAGAAACTTTCAAAGGCAAAATAGAAAGCTTCAAGGCCTTGAACTATTACCAGTTCTAAACAGCTTATAAACCCTAATTTGATTTGAGTTGTGTGCAGCAGTAAATAACAAAACTGTAAAGTAAGAACACAAAGCAATTTACAGAGTTCAGTCCCAATGGACCTAATCTCTGCCTGAGGGATCTAATCCCACCAGGATTGGGCAAACACTTCTTATTACTCACACAGAAACAGCCCTAGATCTTCAAGCCTAAGTGATTTCCCTTACACCTATACAGCTTGTGGTTCCAAACCTATATAGTATCAGCTACTAACTGTTGAGCTAACAAGAACCTCTTGTTGTTCACTTGAACAACCAACCACTAGGTTTAGTGAGGTTTTAGATATACAAAAGATAAGCAGATTACAAAAGAGATGAAGAACACAGTAGAATGATAAGCTAGTGAAGCCTGGATGTGTTCTTCTGGAAACTGGAATGATTTGATCTTCTGAAATATGGAATTGAAACTTGAATGTCTATGTGTTTGAATGAATGATCTCCCACGAATTTGTCACACTTCTCTCATTATTCTGCAAGCCTCTGCATTTTAAAATTCAAACCAGTCTCTTTATCCACCCATCGCAACTGAATGAGAGATTTTAGGATCTCAGTTCCTACAAATCTTCTTTCTGTTTTCAACTGCAAATCGAACAGCTCTGAGAAGATATCCGTTGGAGTTTTTTGAGATTGTATTTGCACGTTTAACAAACCTGCAACAACATTAAAACACAGCACAACAAAATCCAGAAATATAGCAGTGCTATGACTGTTTGGTTTTCCAGCTTCTGATAAAAACTGGTTAAAAGATTAGAACAATAATCTGATTAACTTATGACACACATAATTCATGAAAAACCAGTTTAAGACTCTTAGAAGTCATTTAAACAATCACAATAATAAGAATCAAACCCTCCAAGAAAGAATCAAATTAGTTCTGTAAAACTGTCAGCATCTCAAGGCACATCTCAAGGCCTTGAAGCTCTGAACATGCTTCATAGTTTTTCAAAGTTAAGTCCTGAAAAATTTGATTCTCTCTGATCAGGATATCTTTAATTGTATTAGATATGTAGACAATGTAAAACATGAGTATATGCAGATCTCTGATCTATATAATCAGGTAGCCAATCTTCAACACAATATTGTTAGAACATTCAGCAGAATAAAAACAACTCTCAAGGCTTTAAAGCTTTGTCAGTATCTCGAGGCCTTGGAGTATCTGAAATGCTTTGTCTTTGTCTTTCATCACTCAAAACAATTACTTCTCAAAACACACTCAAGGGTCTTTGAGTCAACAACATCCCATGCAACTCTTGGTTCAATTGGGCAAATAACTCTTTATTTATCCATCCGCATGCATAATCCCAATTGATTGTCTCTAGGTTTTAATCATATTAATAGCCTAGTTGTGTCCAGCCTCTTATTTAAACAATTGCACATTACTTGCTTGTGCCATCGCATTTCCTCATTATGAACCAAGTCGCCTTGCTTTGGCATGCACGAGCTTGATAAATTATGACGATAATGAGTGTGTAAATAACGAGAAGGCAAAACACAATATTTGAATTTTGAGAGATTTTAAAATTCAATTTTTAATTGCTTTGTTGATCCATATCAACTAATCTATCTATTTGAGTTTGGGCACAACTCAAAATAATAGATCAGGGTTGTCTAATTATCTTATTATCCTAATTGCATGCATCATCCATACACCAACCACAAAATAATAAGACAATAAAATAAACAACCACAAAATAAATAAAACGTGATATGGATATGGCCTTTTCTAGACTAAGATATTGCCAAGCCAATGGGAATATCTATGAACCCTAAACCAAACACATCTCCATTCGTCTTCATCTTTTGGTCCATCCTTCATAGTCATGTGGAATGCTCCATGCTCCATCTTTTCTGGCTTCCTTTGGCTTCGGGCTTCTTTACTTCTATCTTGGCTAACAATCTATTCTATCTAGCACTAGCAAACAACTATACTAAATAAAATAAATTCCACAAGTTGAGAAAAAAAATGGCTCGCAGGCCATAAAACCCTAATTAATTATTACATTAAATTGATCAGCACGCAGGCCGTAAACGAAAACACAAAATTAAACTATCACATCAAACCACATCCTAAGGCCATATCCAACCACCACGCTATTTGCACATAAACAGTTAAAATCCAATTTCAACGCGCTTGGTCAATTTTTAATTGATTTTAAGAATTCTAGGGTTAAAACGGTCCAAGGGGCCCACCATACCATGGTCGAACCCTATTAGAGCCGCCCCGGGCCGAGCCTAGGCCGGTTGGCCCAACCCTAGGGTTCGGCCTAGGTGGCTTGGGTGGCAAGGAAGGAGGAGGGGCGGTCCTAGGGCCGAACCTCCTTAGTTGTTTCCAAAACAACTCCTTCCTTGCTCCCCAAGTCCAAAAAGTTTCCAATTTGAAATTAGTTTCCAAATTGGTGCCCAAACCCTAGATCTAAGATCCTAAAATTTCTCAAATCAATAATTCATGCATCCAATGCAAAAACTAGGTCTTGTTTTGTTTTATTATTGACAAATTGCATCATATGCTTGATTTGTCCGTTTTACGAGATAAACAATAAATTTAAAGTGTAAAACTATCACAACGTAACACATAAACCATGTCTATGTTGTACGACATGTGGCTCTGATACCACTGTAGGGTTTTGATCATGGATACGCAGCAGAAAAATATAATTTATCCCTTCAATACTGAAAGTGTGAGTATGCAGATGTTAATGCAGCTAAGATACTCTAGAAGGGGGCACTACAGAATTTTCCAGAAAAAACGGCAGAAGCAAACCGCCGTAAAAAGTGTAAAAACCGCCGTTAAAATTTTAAACGGCGGCACATACGGCGGTTGACCTTGGGCCGTTGATCTCGGGGTCGGGAAAACTAACTGACGGTTTTCAGCCGCCGTTAAAGATAACGGCGGTTACAACTACCGCCGTTTGATTCCCGACGGAAACCACAAACCGTCGTATATTGAGAGGCAGTTTCTATATTTACGCCGGTAGTTATATTATAATATTTGTTTTCATCTTTTTTTCGTTTAAAACTCTCATTTTCGTATATGTTTATATTTCAATTCTTACTTTCAAAAAAATAATTATTTCCATTCTTTTTTTTTCATTATTTCATTTTTTTTAATTTTTAATTAATCAAGACATTCAAACCCCCTCGCCTCTCTGCTTCTCACAATCAAGACATTCAAACCAACAAACCCAGATTTACACATATCAAGTTAATACCCATATTTACACAGATTCAAGCAAGAAATTTCTGGAACCAAAAAAACCTTAACCCAGATTTACACAGATTCAACTCAATATCCAGAAATTTCTTTAAGTTCACAAACTATTTGATGAAACCAGATCTACTTTCCGAAACCCAAATTCAAGAAAGAACATAAACATGTGCTAGAACCCAATAACTTCTTTTCGACGAGGAGGTAGCAGGAGTTGTGTCTTGAATCAAGATCAGAACTATTGATACTTCAAAGAGGGAGGCGGTCCATGCTTCAGTCGGACTCTCCGACAGAGAGCCCGATGCAGTTGATTGATTCAACGAGCGAGACCATGAACCAATCTCGGGGTCGGTTGAGAGAAAATTGAAGGTGGCTGCTTGTGGCTGAAAGTGGGAGAGAGAGAGAAGACTGAAAGAGGGTGGCCGGAGGTTGAGAGAAGAAGTGAGGAAAGATGAACCACGCATAGAGATGCAGAATAGAGGACGGGAAGGAAGAAGGGTAGGTTGAAGGAGGAAGAGACGAACAGGAACACGATGGAGGTGGAGGCGAGAAAGGAGGAGACATGGGATAGAGGGGGAGACGGCTTGAATGAATGTGAAAGGTAGGAGATGTTAGGTCAGTTTATAAGGATAGGGTTTGGATTCCTACGGCTGAGATTAAATCAATAATATACGACTGAGATTAAATTCCAATTTGCGACGGTTATCATAAAACCACCGTTAAGGACACCCATTATAAGACGGTTAAAAATATTCTGCCGTTTGAATAAAATTTATGGCAGTTTGCTGCTTTATCGCCGTTAAATTGATACTTTATACGACGGTTAGGTGACAACCGCCATGAATAAATACGGCGGTTTACAAGTGTCCGTCGTTTAGTATAATTTTACGACGGTTATGATCCAACCGCCGTTAAATGACACCTTTAATGGCGGTTTTTCTGTCCGTCGTCTAGCAAACCGCCGTAAAAGGGCCTAATTCTAGTAGTGGGGGTTGAATAGAGTATGCCAACTTTTTACAAAACTTGCTAGGAAGATGAAAACTTATGCAAACAATGAAGTTCAAGGACTTGAAAACTAATTCAAGCCCTTGAAGAAGATGCAGACAGTATAAAGCAAGTATGTCTTTTCAAGGCCTTGAAAAAAAGTTCAAACCCTTGAAAAATAAACAGTTTTGTGTGCTGCAAAAACTATGAAAATGAATGAACTGTGAATGCATAAGACATGTGATTTATAAAGTTCAGTACACTTGGATCTACATCTCTACCTTAGGGATTAGATCCCTGCAGGATTTTCAAATCAATTCTTACTAATCAAAAGCTAAGCCCTAGAACTCAAGCCCAGAGAGTTCCCTTACTCTGTTACAGCTTGTGGTTTTCCCTAACATGTCTAGTACCTGCTCTAGCTAAATGATTAAATAAGAATTCTCTATTGTTCACTTTGAAAAGTCCTTGAGAATAGATGTAGAGATAATACATAAATGATCTACCAATACAGCTCAATACAGAAGTACACTTAGATTAGAAAACTACGGTGAAAATGCTGTGAACTTCTATGGAATGGATTGAGAGTTTGATGTTCTTCTTTGGTGCTTTGTCAATCCAGAAACTTGTCTCTTGTTTTTGCCTGTTGAATATCGCCTCTTGTTGCTTCAAAGTGATCTCTATTTAAACTGTTTGAAGATCTGCAAATCTTCCCAGATTTTCAGCAACAACTTCCTACTTTGTAGGCAACAACTTTGACTCTCTTTAACAGCTTTCTCCAACGGATAGTTGATCACAATCTTCAGAGATATTTTTGTGATCTCGTCCATAAGAAATCTGAGAAGCTGTCATAAGTCTCTAATTGATTACGAGATCAAAATATCCAACTATTTCCAAATCTGCACAAATTCAGTTTAGGAAACAATCTTGCAAATATTGGAAACAAAAAGTCCTGCATTATAATGGTCAAACAGATGATATATTATGATCAAAACAAGTTAGAACAATTTGGCTTTCATCATCTAATAACAATGAATCAAGCAATATGAAAGAGAGAGAGAAACTCAACTCAGGTAGTTTGCAAAAAACTCCCCCAGAGAGTGTGCATACAGGTTAAGAAGTTTCAAGGCTTTGAATCCAGTTTCAAGGCCTTGAAAATAGCTAAACTATTTTCAAGACTCTGAGATTGATTCAACGGTTTGAAAGCTGGTTCAAGGCCTTGAAATAGCTGAGCTATTCCAAGTCTTGCACAACCTGATCTTTCAATCTCCCCCTTGATGAAAGACAAAATCAAATTTTGTTTGATCCTTAGTCTCTGCAAAATAAACTGATTAGTTCACAATTTATAACACAATATTTCCAAAAAGATCCAACATATTAAAAATACCAACAAAAACTTAAACAGTTCAGGCAAAATAGCAAATAAACCTAAGAACTACTGAAAGCAAAAATGAAATACCCCCTTATTTAGAAACGGGTATTTTTAACAAATATTAAGTTTTAGTTTATAAAATGGGTATTTTATAACCATATTAGGCGTGAAAATAATATTAGTATAAGCTTTGGGTCTTAGTTTAATTATTTACAAGTTAAATTTTATGGTAACAAGCTTTAGGGGGCTTAAGTGTCTTTTTCGTAACTTAGTTAATGCTTTTAATCTAATTCTGGGGGGTAAAAAGTGTCTTTTAACTAACTAAGGGGGGGTGAAAGTGTCTTTCACACATAATCATCATCTTCTTCCTCTCCTGGTTGCAACAGGAGAGTTCTCACGTCCTCCTTCTCCGACCCAAACACCACCAACACCAAATTCGCCGCCAAAATCTCCCAAATTCCGTCCCAATACACTCCCCATTCGACAAATATCGAGTATTTAGCACCAAGAAACCGATTTCGCCCAAAATAGTGAACCAATTCGGAATCAAAAATCAACCCGGAGGAATCCTCCTCTTCGCCGGATTCTTCGAATTGAAGCCTATAAATACCCTGTGAAATCAGAAACAAAATCACAACAAACCCACCACCAATGTCTCTCTCGCTCGTGCTCTCTCTCCCGTTCAAATCTCCGAGCACAAACCCAGCCGGGTCCGGAGAACCGAACCCGACCACGACCGCCCCTGTCCGACGCCGCCGCCGTCTCCGGCGTCTTCCCCGTCGCCGCCGCCCTTAGCTTCGACCGCCTCCTCCTTCGCCACCACCGCGAGCCACCCCGTCGCTCTCACCATCGTCGTCGTCCTCTGCTCTGTTCAGTTAAGAAGAGAGCAAACCCGTCTGTAGTTCTTGTTCTTCTTTTGTTTGTTTCTTTTATTTTTTTTATTATTAGCATTAGTGAACTGTAATACATAATATTACTGTCTGGGTAAAAACAATGAGAGTGGGCAGTGGCCCAGTGGTTAAATCATGTGATAGTATTGAGTTGGTCTAGGGTTCGAGTCTCATAGCTAGCAACTATTTTTTTTACTACTCTACACTCAAAATTTGGAAGAGAAGTTTTGAGGGTTTGAAAGCCTTATTAAAACACTTGAGAATTATTTATTTAGGAAGTTTATTTTCTTGTTTAAAAGTTAATATTTTGAAAAAATAATATTATTGGGTTATATTTTATAGTAATAAAAGAAGAATTTAAATTAGATAATATTATAAGCTATGTTTTACGATAGTAAACAATAGTCCTATAAATCACGTTTTAAAAATAAAATTATTATTATTAAAGTTTGGGGATATAATACGGGGAATACAGTTGCATTGCATATAGGACTTGTTTGTATTTGTGTGTTAGCGATAATTGATTAGAATATTATCGAATTATAGGAAATCTCCGACGAACGATACGCCGAATACTACGATTGACTTGCAGTGATTGCTATTTGTTGAGGTAAGTAAACATGCCAGGCCTAGCGCCCATTCCTCTTTTCGTGTCAAAAGTTTTTCATTCCTAATTGTCTCAAAATGGTTTTACATGAAATATGTGCTATTTGAAGGCTTGTTTCAAATTGTTAACTTGTCTTCGGAAAAATATCACTGTAATCTATTAATCGACGATAACGTAAAGTGGAAGAGTTGTGCGGGGTTTGTTATTGGTTACTATTGGCATTGGGCGTGTTGACTTCGGTCTTCCGTTCAATTTATTTTATTTAATCCGGTTGCAAGTCCCCGGATAGCTCCCTGTACTCACTCCTCTGGCCGCAAGAGTCTTTGGGGGGTGTCGACACTTAAGGTCTTGGATGCTTGCGAGATGGTTGGTTCTTTTTCCCCGTCACAACAAATCAACAATGCAGTTTTGGAATTAATGGAAAGGATGGTTGAATATGAGATTTTGGAACTCTTAAGTTCAAATAATGGAATTGGAATCTTCCTGTTTTTTTTATGAGTGTCAAAACTTTTTGTTATCACCTGGTTTTAGAAGAAACTACTACGAAATACTCTGATTTGTAAATTACTTCATAATCGTTTTACATGCTTGGGTGTTACTTACTCAGTATTTCCGCTGAATTTTGGAACTTTGGTGTTCTCTTTTTTTTTTTTTCTGCACCACAGGTTAGATGGGAGCTTGGTCCGAAGGGAAAAAGCGACTCACGCTAGTAGTATCATTTAAATTTAGTTTTTTTGAACATTTGTTAGTAGTTTGAATTTTATTGGATTTGGAATAATGCCCATATTTGTGGCAAGACAAGTTTTAAGTTTTAATTAAATATTTTTTATGGATTTGGTTTGGAATTTCTGTTGTAAAACCTCCTTGTATTCGGGTTTAACCCCGGGTACGGAGTGACACCCTCGGTTTCCGGCTTAGCCAATTTGGGGTGTTACAAAAAACCTATAATTTCTCCCCATTTTTGAATTTTATCAAAAAAATAGAAGATGTTGGATCAAGTGTCTAGAAAATTTTGAAAACTTTGAAGAAAAACATTGAAGAAGAGATTGGGGAAGAAAGAGTATGCAAGATTAAGGGGTTGGTTCTTCATCTTCATCCTGATCTCCTTCCTCTTTCTCATTGTCTTCTTCATCAGTCTTGTCCTGCTCTTCCTGTTCCTCTGCATCCCCACCAGCAACAGTTTTTTTATTCAGTCTTGTCCTTTGCAGCAGTATTTGGAGATTTCTTTTGTTTCTTCAAGGTAATCAACAGTTCATCTGAGTCGGGGCTATTGGCTTCATCTTCTTCCCGTGATGTCTGTTCTGCTACATGCTTTCCCTTATCTGAAACTGGAGTAACTTCCTCCTGGTCTGAATGCTCACTAGGAAAATCCTTGTCAGAGTCTCCTTTCTTTGTACCTTCAGCATCCTCAGGAACATCAAGCAAAGTCATGCTTATGAAGATGCTTTCCATCATGTACTTGACTTGCCCCATATCACTTTCCAGTCCAAAAACAGTTGCTCTGACATCCTCCATGTCCAACTCCAAACCATCAAGTCTCTGATTGTCTGTTGGATGAGAAGTCTGACTTGAAGAGGGAGTCAAGGTCTTGGGCTTAGGAAACGTCTTTGCACCTAGTTCTGCTTCAGTCAAGTCTGAGTAAAGTTTCCAAACTTTATCTTTGGTCTTCACCACTCCAATGTTCTAAAAGGATTTCTCATTGAGTACCCCAAATCCAGATGTGACTGATTCCTCTCTAGTTGTTGGAATCTCAAAGTGTTCAAAGAACAAAGTGAGCAAGTTTTCATAGGGAAGAGGATGAATCCTTTTACTGATAAGGCTAAAGAGCATGTGTTCAATCACTAGTTTTGGAAGATCAATCTCATAGCCATGCATAACCAGATACATAATGTGCAGAATTCTCTCAGTCACCAATTCTCTAGAGTGCTCTCTGGGAAAGATACACCTAACCAGAATGGTATGAAGGACTTTGGCTTCAACATTAAACACAAAATGTGTTAACTGTTTGGCTGAGATTGATATGTTTGGAAGAAAGAACTCATCTTGGTCTAGCTTCAGGGTTTCTGACTTTGGTGGATGGTTGCTAGTATCATACCTCTTTGGACACCCTAGCACATTGGCAAACTCAGAGTGATCCAGTTCAATTACTATTCCAGCAACTTTAGATTTGATCACCAAATGTGCAGATCTCTTAACTTCGGTCAAGTTTAGGTAGAAGAGTCTGGTGAGTCTAGGGTAGGCTAATTCTTTAGGATTCAGCATACACCACAAATAGCTCTTCTTCAACATAGAGATATATTTAAGTTTCATGTGTTTCACCACATGCTTATTAACCATACTACAGAAACCAATAGATCTTGAAGCAAAACCATCTAACCACTGACCTTTAGAGATGTTTGAGACAAACCAAGTCTCATCTGGTGTTGTGTTCTTTGTTTAGGCTTGTGAATAGATCTGCAGTGCCTTCTCCAATTGTCCTTCTGGTTGTTCTTCTGTCACCTTCCCTTTCCCCTTCTCTTCCAAAGTTTCTTTCTTCTTCACCTTCTTTCAACTGGTAGGCTCTGTTTCTGGTTGCTTTTCTGTAACAGCTTTCTGCTTCTTTTGCTTTTCTGAAGAGGAGGCTGTAACCTTCTTGACCTTCTTCTTTGATGGAGGAAGATCTTGAACTGCCTCTGCACTAGGAGTTCTGGAGCTAGAGTCCCCATTGACTTCTTGGACCTCATCCACAGCTGCTTTTTTTTTCTTCTCTAATACAACTTTCGAACCTCCATCCATCTTGATTCTGTTTGCAGGTCTCCTTGTGCTCATTAGGATTTGGGAGAATAATAGAGAGAAGTGGAGTGATACGGAATGAAGAAGAAGATAAGAAGATAAATACTGAAAGAATTTGAGTTTTAAACGGAAACTAGTATCTCTTTGATCTCAAAAGATTTGCAATGATCAGAGAGATTTCGAAACTTTTATGCCGTTGAAAAATAAAATATACTAATACTATTTTTGGCTAAATTAAATTTTTGAAAAGGGTATGGGCTATATTAGGCATATATCTACAGAGATATCACCCAACACAGAATGATCCAAGATTGTTGACTATCAGTGTAGCAGACTTATTTTCAAGGCTTTGAAAAGGTTTTCAAGGTCTTGAAAAACAGCCAAGGCTTTGAATTGATTTTCAAGGCTTTGAAATTCAGTTCAAACCTTTGAAAACATATAAAGCTTACCTTTCTTACCTGATGCTCCCCCTAAACCAATGCATCTTTATTTAGCATTCCCAATTTCAATCTTAGAGCTGAAAACCTTTCATCTGCTAATGGTTTAGTGAAGATATCTGCAACTTGCATATTAGTAGCAACAAATTCAAGAACAATATCACCTTTCTCAGCATGATCTCTGATGAAGTGGTGTCTGACATCAATGTGCTTGGTTCTTGAGTGTTGCACTGGATTCTTTTTAATAGAAATTGCACTAGTGTTATCACACTTAATAGGTATGCCCCTGAAGTCAAATCCAAGGTCTCTCAGCTGTTGAGAAATCCATAACACTTGTGAGCAGCAAGCTCCTGCAGCTATATATTCAGCTTCAGCTGTTGATAGAGCAACTGAATTTCGTTTCTTGGAATTCCAACTGGTCAATGATGATCCAATGAATTGGCAAGTTCCTGAAGTAGTTTTCCTAGCAACCTTGTAACCTGAAAAGTCAGCATCTGAAAAACCATGTAAAGAGAAGTTAGAATGTCTTGGATACCAAAGCCCTAAGTCTTTGGTACCATTGAGATATCTGAATATTCTCTTCACAGCAGTCAAGTGTGATTCTTTTGGATTAGATTGAAATCTAGCACACATACACACACTAAACATAATGTCTGGTCTGCTTGCTGTCAAATAGAGTAATGATCCAATCATGCCTCTATACTCTTTTACATCGACACTCTTACCAGATTCATCCTTGTCTAAGGATATTTTAGAGCTCATGTGAGTCTTGGCTTCCTTACATTGAGCCATGCTATATTTGTTTAGTAAGTATCTTGTTTACTTGCTTTGATGCAGAAAGATGCCCTTCTTCAATTGATGTATTTGAAGTTCTATGAAGAAGTTCAACTCTCCCATCATGCACATCTCAAATATACTGCTCATAAGACTTGAGAATTCTCTGCACAATTGATCATTAGTAGCTCCCAACAATATATCATCAACATATATCTGAACTACAAGTAAATCTTTTCTCATGAGTCTTTATGAAAAGAGTTTTGTCTACTAAACCTTTTTTGAAATCATTTTCAAGTAAAAACTTTGACAATCTTTCATACCAAGCTCTTTGGAGCTTGTTTCAAACCATAAAGAGCTTTGTCAAGATTGTAAACATGATCTGGAAACTTGTCATCTTCAAAACCAGGTGGTTGTGCAACATAAACTTCTTCTTGTAAATAGCCATTCAAAAAAGCACACTTCACATCCATTTGAAACAATTTCATGTTTTTATAAAATGCAAATGCAAGCAAAATTCTAATTTCTTCTAACCTGGCAACTGGAGCAAAAGTTTCCTCATAATCAATACCTTCTTCTTGATTGTAACCTTGAGCAACTAACCTTGCTTTGTTTCTGATCACATTTCCACTTTCATCCAACTTATTCCTGAATACCCATCTGGTACCAATGACATACTGGTTTGTAGGTAAAGGAACCAAGTTCCACACCTTATTCATTTCAAACTCATTGAGTTCACTTTGCATAGCAATGATCCAGTCTGCTTCTTGTAAAGCTTCTTTCACAGTTTTTGGTTCTACAAGAGAGATAAAAGCATTAAAAGCACATAATTTCTTCAACTTTGATCTAGTTTGTGTACGAGTGGTTGGATCTGATATGATATTATCAGCTGGATGGGATGAGAGATATTTGAATATCTTTCTTGGAGACCATGGTTCAGGCTCTCCATAGATCTTCTCTTGTCTTGCAGTAGTGGCTTTGTCACTTGAATCCTTCTGATCATCTTTTTCAAGGCTTTGAGGTTTACTTTCAAGGCCTTGAGAACCATTTTCAAGGTCTTGAAAATGTCTTCTATTTTCTTCTGAACCTTTCTTGAATCCTAATGGATTCTCTTTCTCTTCCTCTGATTCATGCTTGTTCAAATTCAAGTTCGCAAAACTTTCACTCAAAAAACCATAATAGCTTTCATAAAAAATAACATGAATGCTCTCTTCAACCAGTTTGGTTCTTTTATTGTAAACTCTATAAGCTTTTCTATCCAGAGAGAGTAACCAAGAAATATACTTTCATCACTTCTTCCATCAAACTTACCAAGGTTGTCTTTTCCATTGTTGTGGATAAAACAAGTAAATCCAAAGGGTCTGAAGTATGAAATTTTTGGCTTCCTCCCTTTGAATAGTTCATAGGGGGTCTTCTTCAGAATGGGTCCGATCAAGCACCTGTTCAAAATATAGTTTGCTGTATTCACAGCTTCTGCCCAATAATGTTTTGGCAGCTTGTTCTCAAGAAGCATTGTTCTTGACATATCTTCAAGAGTCCTGTTCTTTCTTTCAACAACACCATTTTTTTGAGGAGTTCTTGGAGAAGAAAAGTTGTGAGTAATACCATGCTTATCACAGAATAAATCAAATTCTAACTGATCAAATTCTCTACCATGATCACTTCTGATTGAAGCCACAAGTAGGTTTTTCAAGTTTTGAAGTTCTCTGCAAAGCTTTGAAAATTCACAGAGTGCTTCAAATTTTTCTTTGAGAAACATAACCCAAATATATCTAGAAAAATCATCTACAACAACTAGCATATACCTTTTACCTTTTGGAGTAGGAGTTCTCATAGGACCACAGAGATCCATATGAAGCAATTCAATAGGTTTAGTTGTACTTACAAAATTCTTTAGCTTGAAGGAAATTCTGGTCTGCTTGCCTTGTGCACAGGTTTTGCACATTTCATCTTCTTTGAACTTGATGGATGGCAATCCTCTTACCAAGTCTTTGGAAATCAACTTGTTCAAAGTATGCAAACTGATATGACCAAGTTTCTTGTGCCAAAGATTTGAATCCTCTTTCAAGGCCTTGAGACACTTCAAACTTTCACCTGCAATTTTGTTAGTCTGAAAAGTGTAAACATTGTTTGATCTAGAGGCTGTGAGAATGCAATCTCCTGATTTCTCATTTTGCACCACACACTTCTCTTTATCAAAGATAACTTTGTTGCCATTATCACAAAGCTGAGATACACTAAGCAAGTTAAATTTCAACCTTCAACTAGATACACATCAGAAATAGAGTTTTCAGAATTTTAACCAACTTTTCCAATACCAAGAATATTGCATTTTCCTTTGTCACCAAGTGTTATTGAACCTTCTGATTGCTCCTTCAATTCTGAGAATAGATATCTCTTTCCACTCATATGCCTTGAGCAACCACTGTCCATAAACCACTTTTTTTCTTTGACATTGGTGACAACCTCAATGTTCTTTTCAGAACTTTCATCATGCTTAGCCATGAAGCATAGGTTGGCATGTTCTTCCTCAGATTCAGATTCACTAAAGCTATATGAATCACTCCATGAAGCTATCATGGCTTTCTTTCTTATGTCATGATCTTTCTTTTGAAAACTCTTGCATTTCTTGTGTGGACAATCTCTTATCAAGTGTCCTGCATCACCACATTCAAAACAGTTCATAACTTTTGGTTTATTTTGTGAAGAGGACTTACCTTTGTAGTCCTTGCTGCTGGATGATCTATGCCTTTCTCTGTTGAAATCTTTGTTTCCAAAGTTTTTCTTCATTTTGAGAATCCTTGTCAATGCTTTGGAAATTAAGGAAATTGGATCTTCATTATCACCATCCTCAGTTTCAAGGCTTTGTGTTCTCTCATTCTCTTTGGCTTTGAGGGCTAAGTTCTTGCCACCATCTGGGAGTTCTACGTCAACTTCATTCATAGATATCTCATGTGTCATGAGCTTCATCAAGTTGTAAGGTTGAGAGATTCTGAGCTTATTCAATGGCTGTGGTCTTTGGTTCTCAATTTGCCTTTGGAAGACTTATGAGAATCTTCCTCACCTTTTCTTCATTGGAATTTTTTTCCCAGTGAGTCAAGGTTGTTTGATAAAATCAGTGAACCTCTTGAACATGTCTCTGATGGACTTATCTGCATTCATCTTGAACAACTCATATTGTCTGAGATAAATATTGATCTTGGTTTGCTTGAATTGACTGGTTCCTTCAAAGGTAACCACAAGTTTATCCCAAATTTCTTTAGCAGTTGTGCATCCAGAGATCCTGTTTAATTCATCTGTACTCAAAGCACAATACAAAATGTTAATATTCTTGTAGGTCTTATAAAATTGCACTAATTCAGAAGAGGAGAGTGAGTCTTCAATTTTGGGAGTTCTGATCCCATCTTTCTCTGTGTAAAAAGTATGAGGTCCATTTTGGATAATGGTCCAAAGCTCTAGATCTTGATCAATAATGAACATTTTCATAAGAGCTTTCCAGTGAGCAAAATTTTCTCCACAAAATAGAGGAGGTCTATTAGCATCTCTTCCGTGTGAGAAACACCATCACCTGCATTACTCATGATCACCAGATGGTTAAATCTTATACAGTGATACAAGATCTGATACCAATTGAAAGTGTGAGTATGCAGATGTTAATGCAGCTAAGATACTCTTGAAGGGGGGGGGGGGTGAATAGAGTATGCCAAATTTTTGCAAAACTTGCTAGGAAGATGAAAACTTATGCAAACAATGAAGTTCAAGGCCTTGAAAACTAATTCAAGCCCTTGAAGAAGATGCAGACAGTATAAAGCAAGTATGTCTTTTTCAAGGCCTTAAAAATAAGTTCAAATCCTTGAAAAATAAACAATTTTGTGTGCTGCAAAAACTATGAAAATGAATGAACTGTGAATGCAGAAGACAAGTGATTTATAGAGTTCAGTCCACTTGGACCTACGTCTCTACCTCAGGGATTAGATCCCTGCAGGATTTTCAACTCAATTCTTATTAATGAAAAGCTTAGCCCTAGAACTCAAGCCCAAAGAGCTCCTTACTCTGTTACAACTTGTGGTTTTCCCTAACCTGTCTAGTACCTGCTCTAGCTAACTGATTAACTAAGAATTATCTATTGTTCACTTTGAACAATCCTTGAGAATAGATGTAGAGATAATACAGAAATGATCTACCAATACAGCTCAAAACAGAAGTACACTTAGAGTAGAAAACTGCAGTGAAAATGCAGCGAACTTCTATGGAATGGATTGAGATTTTGATGTTCTTCTTTGGTGTTTTGTCAATCAGAAACTTGTCTCTTGTTTTTTCCTGTTGAATCTCGCCTCTTGTTGCTTCAAAGTGGGATCTAAACTGTTTGAAGCTATGAAAATCTTCCCAGATTTTCAGTAACAACTTCTTATTTTGTGGGCAACAACTTTGACTCTCTTTAACAGCTTTCTCCAACTGATAGTTGATCACATTCTTCAAAGACATTGTTGTGATCTTGTCCATAAGCAATCTGAGAAGCTGTCATAAGTCTCTGATTGATCGCAATATCAAAATATCCAACTATTTCCAAATCTTCACAAATTCAGTTTAGGAAAGAATCCTGCAAATATTGGAAACAAAAAGTCCTGCATTATCATGCTCAAACAGATGATAACTTATGATCAAAACAAGTTAGAACAATTTTTCTTTCATCATATAATAACAATGAATCAAGCAATATGAAAGAGAGAGAGAGAGAGAGAGAGGAAATCAACCCAGAGAGTTTGCAGAAAACTCTCCCCTGAGAGTGTGCATACAGGTTAAGCAGTTTCAAGGCTTTGAATCCAGTTTCAAGGCCTTGAAATCAAGCCTCTGAGACTGATTCAATACTTTGAAAGCTAGTTCAAGGCCTTGAAATAGTTGAGCTATTCGAATTCTTGCACAACCTGATCTTACAAATACCATCCAAAGATCACAGGAAGAGAATCATAACGATGGTAAGGGAAGAATCATGTTACACACCTTAGGGTTTTTCCTGTGATGACTTGTAACGTGAATTGTGTCATGTCTCTATGGTTGATCCACGCCTAGAGTTGAGATCTAGATCTTCCTTCTCCTTTGTGCTAGATTGGACCGGAGGAAGAGGAAGAAGAAATCACACAATACGAGGCAACAAGGAGGTTTCGGCCTCCTTTGTTGGCCGACGGGTAGGGGCGGCACAAGGGGGTCGGGTTCGTCCCTCTTGTTGCTTTCTCTCTCTCATTTGTTCTCTCCCACTCAAGTTATGAACAATAGTGTCATAAGTATGGGAAGGAAGGAAGGAGTATCCTTTATATAGTCCAACAAATCCTTGTCAACTACCTAAAGGCCCTCTTCTAGTCCTACTAGAATTCGGTTTAGTCCCTTTCTTGAAAATTAGTCCTGCTAAGTTTGCAAGGTGTTGCAAAGTAACCCTTATAATTAATTAATCATATTATTTAATTCCCAAATCTAATTCAACTCTATATAGCGTGTGACCCCACAGGTTCAATCTAGTTGGTAGCACCAATTTTCTAATATGGTGCGGTCTCTGCAAGACATCCATTCTAGCCAACTAATAGAATAGTCATACGACAAACCTTGTGCAAGTAATTGTCACATCCCTTTGTCTCCATATCCGGATTGGACACGAGACATACAATTCACACTCGTATATCCAATTCATAGTTTCTCCTTGGAATAGCCTTATTCGTGCAAATAACATCAATATCCTATATTGATTTATTTGAGTCTGGCCAGACATTCCATAAGCACTACCCCTCGAGTGGCCTCAGATATTTTCTCCCATTATGTGGGAGGGACAAATTCTATCTACGTCCACTAAGATTTCTAAGCTTGTTTCTTATTGTATCCAGTACACGCTTTTATAGCTACCCAGTTACGGTGTAGCGTTTGACGCTACCAAAATCACAATAATCTACAACTAGATAATCTAGTGACTTCATTATATTAAATATCCAATAAATAATTGTATATTAAATATCCAATTTAAACTAGATTGCGAAGACAATGAATGTTCTAGCCAAGACAAATTCATACTAAACTAGATTGCCTCTAGGGCATCTATTCCAACAAAAGGCACTTTAATATTCTGAATTAGAGTGGGGAGCACACTTTTCAAGTGATTAGGAATAAGTTTGGCAAATATTTTATAAATAATCGTGCATAAACTGATAGAGCGGTACTCACCAGGCTTCCTTGGCTGTTTGATTTTTGGGATCAGATCAATTACCGTATTATTGTAATCCTTGACGGATTGACCTTCATTCAGCACTTTCAGAATCTCATTCGTAACATCCCTTCCCACAACATCCCAGTGCTTCTGAAAGAATCCTGCATTATAACCGTCAAATTCCCGAGCTTTGTCCAAGCCATATGAAAAAGCACCGTTTTAACCACTTCTTCAGTAAACAAATCCTCGAGCTGGTTGCAGTCACGGTTAGAAATCATCTCAGCAGATGGGACTAGGAGTGGATCAATCTCTTCCATCATTGGGTTTGAAGACCGATACAAGTCATAGAAATACTTGTCCAGTGTACTGCTGATTCCCGTCTCCGTCGTTATCCAATTGCCATCTTCATCTTCTACGCTCTGAAAATTGTTTCTAGCACGACGAATAGTAGCTTTCAAATGAAAAAAACTTTGTATTTCTATCACCTTGTTGAAGCCAGTCAATTCTGGAACGTTGCTGCCACTTAATTTCTTCTCTCTTCTGTATCTCATTGTATTCCCGCATGATTGCCCTTTTCTCTGCTACAACCTCATGGTTCTGAGGCAAGCTGTCAAGAAATCTTCCTCTGTCCTGTAGTTGGTTGATCCTCTTATTTACTAACCCTAAATTTTCTTTATTCCATCTCGAACAACGTTTATCTAGGAAATCTAGCTTACTCAAAACCGTACCCTGCTGGGCAGTCCAACTTTCAGCAATAACAGGTTGGAAAGACCACATGAGATTCCCACATCTTCTCGTATTGAAACCTCCATTTGCGGCGCAAAGTTTGATGCTGTTGTTGCCACTCAAGTAAAATTGGTATATGATCAGAGTTTGGACACCATAGGTGTGTGGCCCTAGCTCCCTGAAACAAATCCTATCACTGAATATTTGAAACTGCTCGATCTAACCTCTCCCGAATGTTGGCATTATCATTCTGAGTGTTGCTCCAAATGAAGGCATTATCCTGAAATCCCAGATCAAGAAGACCCACATCATTAAGAACATTCCTTAATTGTTGAAGTTGACTAAACTAACCCCTGTTCCTCCATACTTCTCGGCACTTGAAGCAATCGCATTGAAATCGCCTATCACACATCATGGGATTTACGGCTGAGGTAACAATCTACGTAACAACTCCCGAGAATTGGAATGTTGCGCTCTATCTGGATCCCCATAGAAACCTGTAAACTTCAAACTTTGTGTATCGTCTTCTCTTTTCACTATAGCATCAATGAAGTAAAAAGAATGATTGATCACCTAAACTTGCATACTATCCTCCATAACAACGCTAAGCCCCCGCTTCCACCTCTGGAATCAACTGCATATCCGTTGTAGTAGCCTAGTTGCGCAATATACTGTTGCTTATCGATTTTGGACCATTTAGACTCCATGAAGAATGTTGGGTTTTGACGTAGGTAACGCATCGGAATAACAAAAAAAAATATCCCTACTCAAAGCCCACCAAGGATCACAGGAAGAGACATCATAACATGATGAGAGGCATAGAAGATGTGTACCTTTGTGATTTGGGAGATCACACGAAGAATATTGTCCTCGTCTCTACGGTTGATCCACGTCTAGAGGTGAGATAAAGATTCTTCTTTCTCCTAGTGCTAGATTGGACCAGAGGAAGAGGGAAGAACAAATCACGCAACGAAGAACAAGAGAGGATCGACCTCCTGTCTTGTGGCCGATAGGTAGGGGACGGCTAAAGGGGGCTTCGACCCCTTTGGCTTGCCTCTTGCTCTCTTGCTTTCTTTCCCACTCACTTATGTTATGAGAATGAACATTAAGTGGGAAGGAAGCTAGAGCCTTCTTTATATAGACCGACAACCTCTGTTATTTTACATAAAAGCCCCTTCCTAGTTCTACATGAACTTAGATTAGTCCCTTCCTTGCAAATTATTCCTACTAAGTTTGCAAGGTGTTGCAAAGAGATCCTTCTATTTAATTAATCATATTAATTAATACCAAATCTAGTTCAATTCTTTTGACATGTGACCCCATAGGTTTCTACTTAGTTGGTAGTAACTCATTACTAACATGGAGCGGTGTCTAGCAACACATCCATGCAACCCAACTAATAGAAATAGTCAGTGATCCTGAAAAACCTTTGTGCCCAATATCTCATATTGTATTATCTCTTTGTCTCCATATACGGATTGGACACGAGACATAATAGTCACACTCGTATATCCAATCCATAGTTTCTAAATCCTGGGAATATGCTTATGCAAGCATATAACATCAATATCTCCATATTGATTTATCTGAGTCTGGCCAGACATTCAATAAGCACCATCCCTCGAGTGGCCATTAATATTTTCTCTCATTATGTGGGAGGGACAAATCATCTCTACATCACTATGATCTCTAAGCTTGCTTCCTATCATGTATGATAGCTACCTTTATAGTTGCCCGGTTAAGGCACAACGTTGGATAACATCAAAGCATGATATTTCATAACTAGAGTATCTAGTGACTTCAAGTCTAAGGATTACAATATTATTAGCACTACGAGAAGTGATTGTGACTTTGACATAATCTAATGTTTCCTTCTCGTTGTGGGCCAATCCAGTATGCCATTACTCCTAATGCATACCCATGTGTTGGATCGTGATATCTCCATATCAATCCAACCCCATAATAGTCTATATATGATTGTACCATTATTCATTATAATTGACTAGGGACATTTAAGAATATAACACTTATATTCTAAGGACTTCATTCATGTTAACATATCTCTATATCGATAACATAATGAATCGTAAATCCACATATCTGTCACAATTAATTCATTGCCTCTAGGGCACAATTCCAACAGTCTCCCACTTGCACTAGAGTCAATCTCCTGCATCATATGCCTATTGATCTAGCGCGACCCTCCATGCTTACGCTGCATAGGGTCATGGTAGGCGAGACATCCGCTGGTACCTTGCAAATATTCACATCTCCTCCATCAACAATTTGATCGAGATTGAATATTCTGAGTAAGTGCATCTTATGCATTAATATACTCAGTCCTCTGTGATAGAATCGGAAACTGTATCTTGCCTGGAACCTTTCCAGCTCACAGTCCCTCCCACTAGTGCAAAACGATAAAACTAGACTATAATCTGAAATCTTCTTTGTCAGATTTGGAAGTTCGCATCACTATAACCCCTTGTAGTAAACTCTTCCAATCCTTCACATATCAAGAATTCATAATTTAGTTCTTCTTAAGTACTTAAGGATAATCTTTGATAATTATCCAGTGACGCTCACCTGGATTTGATCGGTATCTCAGTGTCTTGCCATATGACACGTCTGGCCTAGTACATAACATGGGGCATCTCATGAATCTTATTCATACGGTCTTTTCCAATCTAATTGGAAGGACAATTAGTCTTCCAAATACTAATTCCGCGTGACATAGGTATAATCCATATTCTATACATGTTGAACCATTTTAACACCTTTGTCAATTCGTGTACTATGACCTAAGCCTCACAACCATCTTGATCTATCTCCATAGATCTTCATAGGTCTGATTCGCTTAAGTCTATCATTGAAGATTTAATTCCCTAGTCAATCTACATAAGATTGCCAAGTAGGGACGTCATCCCAATGTTTAGTATGTCTCCACATACAAGACCCGAAATATAAATGTGCTCCCACTAACCTTCTTGTAGACACAAGCTTCATCTTCAATTTTGATGGAACCAAACTCCTTTGATTGCATCATAAATTCGAAGAATCCAACTCCAAGAATCTTGACTCAATCTATAGACAGATTGCTACAAGCAAGATGCGAATGGATTTAAGCATCACAATTGGGGAAAGATTTTGTCGTAGGCTATACTACGAACTCACATGAAACCCCTTTTCAAACCACTTTTCCCTTAAAATTAATCATATTTCCATCCATGTTGGTTTCCTCATAACCACTAGCACCCTATGGGTTCTATCATTTCAGGTGGTTCCACCAAAGTCCAAACTTTGTTGGTATACATGGATTCCATATTGTACCTCATGGCTCCTTAGCCATTTCTGAGAGTTTGGCCCATACGTGGCCATCTCATAGGTTGTAGGCTCATCTTTATGAGCAATATTTATGAGAAATTCTTATTTCTCTAGTTCGTTGACATATCCTACCTAACCAACGAGGTTCTTGTGTAAACTGAGTAGGTTGCTCCACAACACCTTGTGATACTGCTCATGTTCCATCAAAAGGATCAATATTTGTTGTGGTTCTTGTACTCCTTCAAGTTGTACTATCCTCCCACTGTTTCTTTTAGAGACAATCTCTATCTAGAAACACTGTGGTTCGAGCAAAAAATAATTTGTTCTCGATTGGATTATAGACATAATATCCCTTTTCAGGATATCCCACAAACATTTATCCGACTTCAGCCAAAGTTTATCTGTAAACTCTTTACATAAACTTCATAACCCAAAATATTTATAACCGACCTACTAGGACACTTCCTAGTCCATATCTCATATGGTGTTTTTCATAATTTTTTTTTATGGAACAAGGTTAAGGGCGAATTTTGCTGTAATTAGAACATAGCCCCTAAAAGTAAACTGGAAGTTCTGTTTTATACATCATGGACTGAACCATGTCCAATCAAGGTCCGAATTCTCCTTTTAGACACGCCAAACCCATGTGGCGTGCTAGGTTGAGTGAGTTTGGATCATATCAACACTCCCACAGATGCTTGTCAAACTCTTGGCTCAAGTACTCTCCTCTACGATCCAATCGTAGAGCCTTAATACTTTTTCCAAGGTGGCTCTCTACTTCATTCTTGAATTCGTTGAACTCTTCAAAGGATTCTTGATTTGTTTCTTCATAAGATACACAAATCCATATTTCTCTGATCCCATCAGTAAATATGATGAAGTACTGAAAACCATATTTAGCATTTGTGTTTAGCGGCTTTCATACATCAATATGTATGATTCCCAAAAGATCATATCTTTGTCTAATAAATAAGTCTTATATATTCATGTGGCCTAAAACATAATGCTAAAGATAAGTGAAGTTCATATCATTATATGAAAACCTCTTGGTATTAATGTTATAGATGAAATTATCATGATCAAGGATATACTATCCATTTAGACAAAATTGCATTACAATAATGCATATAAGAATAAATGGAATAACATTTGTCCTTTATTATGATAGAGAGATTTCTTGTCCAAATAAGAAACTATGATAATGATCCTACTCATAGCATGGACATAATCACTTTTGTCTAATTCATGAACAATTTCATAAAGGTAAGAATAATTATATACGGCTAATTCTGCAACTCCTTGCTTCATTGCCTCACGTGTAGGATTATTTCTTCCTTATCCAATTGCCTTTATCTCTTGAGATCCTCCACACTTCTATAAATGTGAGATCCTCATCAAGTATCATATACTAATGATGATGAGATAGACACATTGACTTCTATAACAAAAATATCTAAATTGGAATTCACAATTCCATTATTACTTACTTCCAGGTACTTTGGGTAGTCACTATTCCTTTACACTACCTATGGGACTTTAAGACAACTTGATTTTAGCAACAATCTTGTTTTATACCCATGTGGTCGACACAAACCTTTTTTCCCTTACCCATGCTGTTAACCATTAACAGTTTTGCCTATTCGCCCTTTATGAGTGCTTTGTATAGCGATTCTTAATATATTGAGTAAATCACCTTTGAACAAAACTATAATTGCATCCAATGCAATTCTTGGTCCATGAATAACTGTTAATTCTTTATCTATCCAGTCTCTAAGCTTTCAATCCTATTGAAGTAGCTTAGTTGCGCTTCGTACCTTGCTTCAGCAGTCACACCTTACTAGCTTGTGTCGTCGCGTCATATATCGATGAATTAAGTCGCCTTGCTTTGGCAAGCCCGAACTCGCTCCATCTTGATCATGACGAGTGCTAAGCAAGAGAGTGCAAAGTGGAGCAACACTTCAAACCTTTAATGTCAAGCTAGCTCCGTGAGAGAGCTTCTTTTAATGTAAGATCTCATCATAAGCCTCCATATTTCCCATCTTGCTTCCAAAGCTCAAAGTTCATGGGAGCTGACATGAGACAAGTTACATCCAAAGAACCATTCTTCGATGTTTCTTAGGCTTTTTGTGTGTCTTGGTAGTTGCTGGGAAGAGAAATTTTATGTTCTGTGATGTACAACATTTTTCCTTTATTTGAGAACAATTCTCAATTTTATACCAGTCTAAAATTAAATTCCAGACAGCTTGTCCTTTTAAGGACAAGAAGTCACGTTTTGTTTGTTTAATGCCATGGGTATACAACACAATAAGATTTATGCAAAGCATTGTGACGTTTTAACTATATTAATCAAGGACTTAAATTATTAAATATAGCTCCCACTATATTTCTCGGATTAATAGCCCTCACCATTAATGCGAAAAATATCATTATATTTTCTAGTGGGTCCAAGATCCCTTTTTCACTTCTTCTTGAGCTTGCTTTGGCAAGTCACCCAAGAATTGGTTATTTAAGTAGAACCCTTCCAATTGCATCATATGCAACTCTTGGTCCAATTAGGTGAATAACTCATTATTCTTTATCCTTTAGATAACACCTAATTGTCATGCCTCTAGGTTCATCAATCCAATTGATTCTTACCCAGTTACGTCCAACCTCTTGCTTCAACATACACATATTACTAGCTTGTGTCGTCCGCAACACATCATGGTGAATTAAAATCTCCTTGCTTTGGCAAGCCCGAATTTTAATAAACCCTGATCATGAAGAGTGTTTAGGCAAGAGAAGGCAAAATGCAATATCTTATTTGAGGGATTTAATCATTCTTAATTTTTTTGGTTGATCCAATCAACATGATCTACTTATTTGGATTCGGAAATTCACAATAAAAGACCATCTTTGTTTATTATTATCTTGTTAAATTTTTGCTAGTATACACACACAAAATAAATAACAATACATAAATAATAAACATTCACAAAATAAAAAAAAACGTGGCATGGATATGGCCCCTAGACTAAGATATTATCAAGCCAATGATAATATCTATTTGCCCTAAAGTGACAAGCTCATCTCCATGTGCTCCACCATAGCCACGTGACTAGGGTAGGGTATCTTCATCGTCTTTTGGCTTCTTGGTTCTCCGGTCTTCTTCTCCATGCTTTGGCTATCATCTAAATATTTCTAATTCTAGCCTAACATCTAGAATAAATAAATAAATAAATCCTCACATATTGAGGAGAAAACGACTCGCAGGCCGTAAAACCTAATTAATTATTAAAGTAATTTGATCAGCTAGCAGGCTGTAAACCAAACCAAAGAAAACATAAAATATCAACAACCTAGGCCATATCCATCCACCATGCAACAAAGCACATAACACAGTTAAAAACCAATTTTTAACGCGCTTGTTCAATTTTAGTTGTTTTGACATACTATGGTCAAAACGGTCCAAGAGGTCCACCAAGGGTATGCCCGAACCAAACAAGGAACCGCCACACTAGGCCCGGGCCGGCCGACCCCTAGCCCACACGGCTAGGCCGTGCGCTAGGGTGCGCTGACCCCCTTGGGCCATGTGTCTTGGACGACAAGCAAGGGAGGGGCGGTTCCCTTGTGGGGCCGCTCCTTCCCATGTAATTGTTTTCAAATCCTTCCTTTATTGGGTTGTTTCCAAAACACCCTTTTGCCTTGGTGCCCAAGTTTAATTGTTTCCATACTTGAAAAACCCCTTTTCCAAGCATGTGCCCAACCCTAGTTCTTAATCCAAAAATCCACACATCCTATGTGATCAAACTCGCTAATTTACACATCCAATGTTAAATTAGGTCTAGTTTATTGCATCTCCTATGTCAATTAATTTCAGTTTCGCGTAACATGAATAAAACGATGTAAAAGTGAAACCGTAACACATAAAATCATGTTATTCACTACGACCTGTGGCTCTGATACCACTGTTGGGTTTTGACGTAGGTAACGCAGCGGAATAACAATTTTTTTTTATCCCTACTCAAAGCCCACCAAGGATCACATGAAGAGACATTATAACATGATGAGAGACATAGAAGATGTGTACATTTGTGATTTGAGAGATCACATGAAGAATATTGTCCTCGTCTCTACGGTTGATCCACGTCTAGAGGTGAGATCTGGATTCTTCCTTCTCCTAGTGCTAGCTTGGACCGGAGGAAGAGGGAAGAATGAATCACGCAACGAAGAACAAGAGAGGATCAGCCTCCTATCTTGTGGTCGACAGGTAGGGGACGGCTAAAGGGGGATTCGGCCTCCTTTGTCTTGTCTCTTGCTCTCTTGATTTCTCTCCCACTCACTTATGTTATGAGAATGAACATTAAGTGATAAGGAAGCTAGAGCCTCCTTTTATATAGACCAACAACCTTTGTTAGTTTACATAAAAGCCCCTTCCTAGTTCCACATAAACTTGGATTAGTCCCTTCCTTACAAATTAGTCCTACTAAGTTTGAAAGGTGTTGCAAAGTGATCCTTCTATTTAATTAATCATATTAATTAATCCCAAATCCAGTTCAACTCTTTTGACGTGCAACCCCATAGGTTTCTACTTAGTTGGTAGTAACTCATTACTAACATGGAGCGGTGTCTAGCAACACATCCATGCAACCCAACTAATAGAAATAGTCAGTGATCCCAACAAACCTTTGTGCCCAATATCTCATATTTTATTATCCCTTTGTCTCCATATCCGGATTGGACACGGGACATAATAGTCACACTCGTATATCCAATCCATAGTTTCTCGATCCCGGGAATATGGTTATGCAAGTAGATAACATCAATATCTCCATACTGATTTATCTGAGTCTGGCCAGACATTCAGTAAGCACCATCCCTCGAGTGGCCATGGATATTTTCTCCCATTACGTGGGAGGGAAAAATCCTTTCAACATCACTACAATCTCTAAACTTGCTTCCTATCATGCCTGATAGCTACCTTTATAGTTTCCCGGTTAAGGCACAACGTTGGATAACATCAAAGCATGATATTTCACAACTAGAGTATCTAGTGACTTTAAGTCTAAGGATTACAATATTATTAGCACTACGAGAAGCGATTGTGACTTTGACATAATCTAATGTATCCTTCTCGTTGTGGGTCAATCCAGTATGCCATTACTCCAAATGCATACCCATGTGTTGGATCGTGATATCTCCATATCAATCCAACCCCATACTAGCCTATATATGACTGTACCATTAATCATTATAATTGATTAGGGATATTTACGAATATAACACTTATATTCTAAGGACTTCATTCATGTTAACATATATCTATATCGATAACATAATGAATCTTAAATCCACATTTCTGTCACAATTAATTGATTGTATCTAGGGCACAATTCCAACAAGGAAGACCAAGTATGGGGATTTTTGCTTCATTAAGTCGCGAAGCGATAGGAACGTAAAAAGGTTCCCCAACCCCCGTACGTTCCAACTTAAGAGACTCATTGGAGATGGCAGGACTGCATCGCAGCTGCCGCCAAGATTGGATCAAGTGATCGAGCATAATTCTTCGCCGATGGTATACTGTCAGATTTTGTTAAGGGTTGTGACATCCCTCCCTTCAACGGTGAATCTTCCTCTACAACCGCTGTTTTTGTTGGATGTGGCGGTGGACTGAAATTCATTGTGTTCCCCTTTCTTTTACCCAATTCATTCCTCGTCTTGGTGGATGTTTCCTTCATTGTCGAGAGATTAAAGTGATTTATCTTGTCTATGATTTTGCCACTGGACTGATCATGGGTCTGGTTTGTTTGTCAGGGACACTAGTGGTTACAACTTCCACTGTCGGGAATTTCAAAGTAGCTTCTTCCACTAACCTTTCTTCCGTAGCTGTGGCATTGACCGCAGACTCCAGGTCATGTTCCATCTCCATTGAAGAGTCTGGTTCTATTTCAACATTTTTCTTCTCCTGCGATGTTTGTTTTTGGCTCATCTACACTGCCTCGTGGTGGTTCTGTGACTTCATTACCCATATCCTCTGGTCCATCTCTTTGTCTTCTGCCCCCCATATATTTTCTCGCCGTAGCCCTTCGAAGACTCTGTAGATGGCATAATAAGAAGTCGCCATAATCCGGTTCCATCTCATTCTCCATATCCTTTGTGTAGACATTACAATCAACACTTTGGTGCGTAATACACACACACCATTTGCAGAAACTCAGCATCCGTTCATATTTAAAATCGATCCAAATCTCTTCCTCCTTGACCACTAGGTTAACTCCTCGAGGAATTGGTTCATCAAGATACATACGAGCCCGAGCTCGGATGAAACTGATACCATCCTGGCTTTCAATGCGCCCATCCACAAAAACAGTTTCTGCCACCGAATCAATGATTAACTTCCCAGTTACTTTATTCATCAGGTGGACTAGTATGTTACTTAATTGAATCCACACTTCGAAATCTGAGAAAGCGACTGATTTTGTTTGTTCACCCAACTTCCATGGCTTCAAGAGTAGGATACTACCGTTGAAAGCCCAAGGACCTCCGGAGGCTACCCGTTCCATGCCAGCTTGATCCGGGAAAACAAAAAGAAAAGTATTGAAATCGATTTCAATCATATTCACTTCATTACCTCGGTTCCATATCTTCTTGAAGACAGGCCTCATTGTCGAACCATTGATTTTTTCCTCTGTTGCAAAAAAGCCGATCAGGACGTTTTGGAAACCTTGCTCCGCTTTGTTACAGTAATCTTCATCCAAGACTAGTCTGGTTCGCTCCTTCGGTGTGTAATCTGTACTTGCCATGGCTGGGAGAGAGAATAAGCAGTAGTCGGAAACAAAAACGATAGGGAAGAGATTCCGATCAACCACCATAATTACTTAATGATGAACATGAAGGTGTCAAAAATTGCACAAATACCTCCCGTTAGGTGACTAAAATGACATGTGTCACTTCCGTCCAATTAGTCTAACGACAGTTAGCAACATGTACCTACTTGCTCGAAAATGTAAAATTTGAAGCCTGTGGTGCTCGATTTTGAAATTTGGATACCCACTTGCTCGTTTTTGCGAAATATGAGTACCACCGGTGCAATTTAGCCAAACCAAAATTCCCCGTCCGTCATGGATAGTTATCGCAATTTATGAGTACCAAAACAGCACAAATGTCAAACTATGGGGGTAGTAACGATGCAATTTAGCCATTTTTCAAAGCTTTGACTTTTCCAACCCTTTCACTTTGCTCACTTCTCTCGTCCTGCAAAGTTCAGAAGGGTTTCGAACGGGAACAAAGCTATCAATCCCCAAAGCGAGTTCTTCTTCCATTGGCGAAGTGCAATCATGTTTTCTGCATCTCTGTTGACCAAATTAATCCGACCCAACAACATTGCAGTGTATTCAGCCACAAACCCACCAACTTTTCTTCACAAAAGTCGCATTTTTCTCAGGCGCATTTCATCGAACAGTTCGTCTGCTGAACTATCCAGCCAATCTGCCCCTGTGGAGTCTGCTGAATCTTCTTCGAAAAGGTTAGAAAACCCCCCAATATTGATTATTAGAAGAAAAGAATTGAACCGCGACTTCATAGTTTCTTACCTTGTTGAATCATGCGGGTTTTCACCCAAAGATGCTGCTTTTACTTCTGAAAAGTTGCATTTTGCTACTGCTGAAAGACCAGACTTGGTCCTTGATCTACTGAGAAGCCATGGTTTCAGTTCGACCCAGGTTACCAAAATGGCGAGGCAATGTCCTCAGCTGCTCACAATGAATGCGGAGGAGATCATTTTGCCTAAATTGCAGTTTCTTTATTCTCTGGGTCTTTCTAAAGCAGACCTTGTGCGACTTATTTGTTATAACCCAGAACTGCTAAAAAGAAGCTTGAAAAATCGGATCAAACCAGTTTGCAACTGGATCAAGAGCATTGTGCAATCCGATGAAAGAGTTTGCACTGCTATCAAGCATTCGACGTTGATTTTCACAAGAAACCCTGAAAAAATGCTAGTACCGAAAGTAGAGCTGCTACAGAAACTTGGCATGACAGGTCCCAATATTGCACTCTTGTTGACTCATTTCCCTAGTGTTCTGGTGCAGAATCATGAGGTGTTCAGTGCAGGTGTAAACAAGGTTAAGGAAATGGGATTTGACCCTTCCAAAGCAAACTTTGTGCTAGCATTGCAATCCCTATCAGGGAAGGGCAAGAAGCAGACTTGGGATCGATGCTACAAAATATATTCTACGAAATGGGGTTGGTCTGAGGGGGATATACTCTCAGCTTTCAAGAAGCACCCGCACTGCATGACATTATCTGAGAAGAAGATTGATTCAGCAATGGATTTTTTAGTGAACACCATGGGTTGGCCGACCAAATTAATTGCCAATCAACCTGGCGTTCTCATATTGAGCTTGGAAAAGAGGATAAAGCCCAGGTGTTGTGTTATTCGTGTTTTATGGACAAAGGACTTGCTAAGCAAAGATTTGAGCCCGAGTACGATATTGCTGCCAGTAGAAAACGATTTTTTGAAGAGGTATGTGACTCGATTCAAGGAACAAGCACCCCAATTACTAAGCCTTTACCAGGGAAAGATGGTAGCTATTGACTTGCAATGAATCTAGGGGACAAGTGTTTTTTGAAAAGGTTAGTCACACTTTCTATATGAACTGCAACTGAGCTACTGATTATCTATGACGTGAAGTGAACTCTATGAAGTTGGTTTGGGATTTTACACCATCCCGTGAGATTTCCATGTTTATCTTCCCTTATATTTCAGAAGTAGTTCTTAGTTTTAGAGTAATACACTCCGACATGTATTACACTTACATTCATCTCATGATTGCAATTGCGTAAAGCCATAAGCTGGCTTTGCTCATGATTAGCTCTGTTTAAGAACTGTAAGTTTACTTGTGTCTGAGAAAACCAAACCATCAGCTTGTAGACAGCTATATTGAGATTTTTTTTGTAGGTGGAGGGAAATTCATGTCCAGAATTGGTACAATTGCGAAAGACATTCTCTTTTAATGTGTTTGTCTAACCAGCTAAAGCCCTTGTGATCAAGGTATTATACCACAGATCCTCAATTAGAAACTCAATATAAGTAGAAAAAGTAAGTGGACGTATAGCTGGGTCCATGAGTATCCAACAGTTTATGCCCTTCAGTTGTATTCATGAACACAAAATAGCAAAGATCTACTGTTCTCGCAACATAAAGTTATTGCCATTAGCATTACAGAATTCACCTGGAACCTTTCTGTATTAGGCATATTTTCGGGAATATATGTTACAAGATTCTCGGTGCGAAGGCAAAGGTGTCTCTTCTACATTATCTTGTTGCCGTAAATACCAAGCATGATGTTGTTTCGAGCAATGTAATGAAGTGTATTGTGCGGTTATTTCAGAGAATAAGATAACTACCAACTGGTCATAATGGCCATCAAAAGTAGTCAAAACAAGCGTGATTTTTTTTTTTTTTTTTTTTTTTTTTAATACAAGTGTACTAGAGTTGTAATAGCTGCCTGAAACTGTATTGTTTTGCATTATAGCATAATCTGGTAAGTTATGGTGGAGGTTTCATGTTTGAACTAATGACTTAAAAGTAGGGTGGACGAAGTGGAGGAGTGCATTTGAGTGCTGTGTTACCATATGATCCCAGTTAGATTAAAGGGCAACTTCTATATTACCACTGTAGGACTCTCTTTGATGTATGGAAGTGGAACGCTGGGTTGGGAAATTATGAAAAAAAAAAATAATAATAAATAAAATGAGTATAGCAAAAATGAGAATGTTAAGGTGGATGAGTGAGTTAACTAGAAGATATAGGATATAGGATACACAACTACACAAATAGAAGAAATTCTAAAGGGTAAATGACAGAAACCACCCTTGGGGACAAGACTTGTGCAGGAGCCAGGAATGAAGCAGGATTGCAGAAGCAAGAGCCGAGGAAGCTGAAATGCCAGAACCGAGAATGACTTGGAATTTTGAAGTGAAACATGGGGCAAAAGAACGAAGACGTCGAGGGCTTTCCGAAAAGAGGTCAAAATGCTGAAACGGAGTCCGGCCGAAAAATCGACTCCCGTCAAGTGTGGGTCCCAGAGAGGCCACGCCTAAGTAATGAGTCTCGGTTCTCGGTGTCCGGAGTTGTGAGTCACTGTTTCATGTTCGTGATGCTTTCCGGGACAGTTCTGACCAGGGGTATTTTGATCATTTGGCACCGGGCCCAGGTTCTCGGAAGTCAAGTCTGGATTTTGGCGCCTCGATTCAGTCAGCAGTCTTTATAGGGGTTCTCATACGCACACAGGAGCTTCATACGCACAAGTGGAGAGAGAAAAGGAAGACAACATGTCTTTGCCTGCGTATATACGCAGACAGGCTTGGTATGTACGGAGACTGAGAGGAAAATGGGGAGTTGAGACGTTGTTGCCTGCGTATATACACAGACCCGGTGTGTATATACGCAGACAGAGTACGTATATACGCAGACAACACGTATTCTGAGACAGATTTTGACCAGTGGCAGTTTTGTAATTTCGACAGTTTCCAGAAACGTCTTCAGCACTATATAAATACTCGCCAATGGCTCGTTTTAAAGACACAACACATCCAAAGAAATAAGTTCGGAGCATTCACGGAGAGCACGAAAGCACGAATCCACATTCGAAGACCTAGTTTGATTTTACTCTCTCTCTTGATCTCAGAAACTTTGTTATTTAGTTATGTCGTTTAGTAGCTAAACCTTTTACCTAGGTTCTCGGTGAACCTAGGGTTTCGTACTCAGTGATTGTTCTATGTTTTGGCATTGAATTCATGATCGTACGATCTTAATTCAGCAGTATAATCAGTTATTCTGTCTTTGAATATTATCGCTTGTGCATGATCGGAGTCGCGAACCAGAATTGCTACAGACGAGCCTGTAGGTGAAAACGTCAGGTTAGGGTTAGGAAGAAAAGACAGATTTAGTACCTTACCCTGATAGACCGACCAGAGAAAGGGAGATAGGGCTAGCTAAACGTAAAGACCAACTGTTGGAGAATCTGACCCGGACCATCAGGACAGGTTAGAAACCCTAACAGACTTAGAACGAGACTGCAGACTTAGCCAGCTTAACAGGAATCCGACAGTCTGCAGGATCGTGATAACGTGCAGGATCTGAAAGGTTACTGTACAACCGGTACGTGGCACGGATAATTAAAATTGCCGTGTGTTTCCATACCAAACGAAGAACGTGAATCTGAAGCAACCCTAGGGGATCCCGGGACCTAGTATTCAAACCCTAGATTTTACAACCTTCGAGATTTTCAGAAAAACGTCACAAAAAATATTTACGTTTTTAGTTGTTTATTTTCAGTACGTAGTAATCACACTCTCAAACTACTCCTCCTTTTATACTCTGCTAGTTAAATCTGATCACTCGAAAAACTCAAAACACTCCTCGTTGGAGCGATCACCCGAGTTGAAATACACCCGGTACTCCTCGATTCGTATACTTGCGAATAGCACGTTAGTTTGCGCATCAAGTTTTTTGGCGCCGTTGTCGGGGACTATTTAGGTTAAATTTAGTTATCATAATTAGTTTTCAGAGCTTTTTATTTTCAGTTTTGTTATTTTTCTTTTATCTCACTACGTTTTGAATCTGCGTTTTTCAGGACTGTTTAGTTAATGCCCTGATTGCCTCGCGATTTGGTGCCACCACTCGACAATCCAGAAAAGCTTTACACAGAGCAGAACCACAGAAACCGAGGAACCAGAATGGCCAACAACGAAGGAGACCGTCCTGGAAATCCATCAACCGGCCAAGAGGAACCAGAGACACGTACCCTAGCCCAGATGGCCCGGCACATTGAAGATCTCATCACAACAGGCTTTGTCGCCCGGAACAACCAGAGGACATATAACCGGTATGGGAAGGAATTGGTGGAGAATTTCGAAGTCCCCGCGGGAGGGCATGTACGAGCTATTATGGTGCCCGAGATCACCGCAGAGCACTTTGACATAAAACCCTCCACCATCCAAATTTTTCAGACCCTCCGCCCGTTTTATGGCAAAGCCGACGAAGACGCGAACGACTTTATCGGGAAGTTCGAGGACTACTGCAACAAGATCCGGTATAAGACAGTCGACGCAAAGGCACTTAGACTGGCTCGAATCCCGACCACCCAGATCCATCACTACATGGGAGGGGTGTGTCACAGATTTTCTGGCCAAATTTTACCCCGCTTCCAGGGTCATTCAGCTACAAAGCGAGATTCTGTCATTCAAACAGAAGATGGGGGAGACGGTGGTAGACGCATGAGACAGATTGATGAGATTGGTGAATAGATGCCCGAACCACGATTTTGGAGATGTTAAGATTCTGCAGGTATTCTATCATGCCCTAGACAGGGAGAGTGCTGACTGGATTACCAGAGAAGCCAGAGGAAACTTAATGTACCATGTGGACAAAGACGGTGCTTATGATCTGATGAAGCAGTTAGCCAAGCAGGACACTGTTTGACGATCGCAGGATAGTGGCCCGAGCCAAACAAGCAGAAGACGACCGGATAGATAATCTGGCCAAGATGGTGCAAGAGTTGGTTAAGAAATTCTACTCGGAAAAGAAGATTGTTGCAGCAGTAGGAGAACCAGATTTGGACGCAGCCATTGAGGAGCTCAGAACCGAAGATACCAATTACGTACAGCAGCAGTGGGACCCGAGCCGGTACAGACCGGGTACGAGAGATCACCCCGGGTTCTGATACGGAAACCCGAATTCTGCAATTTATGCACCGGGATTCCAGCACAGGCCACCGGCTCAGCGGGCCGCACCGAAACCGCAGGTTCAGCCAGGTCCATCTGCTCAGCAGTACGATGCTCAGATGAAGAAAATCGAGTCCATGTTTCAGACCATGGAGTCCCAGTTCGCACATATGGACGCCCTGACAGCTGACGTGCAGACGACCAAAACGTCACTACGCGCTTTGGTAGGACAGTTAGCACAACAGCTAACAGAGAGACAACCGGGAAACTTGCCCTCGAATACATTATGCAATCCACGTGCTCAGATCAATTCCCGTCACCACTCGAAGTGGATTAGCACTACAGGATCCGCAGTATCCACGCACGTGCAGAAAAATCGAAAGAAGTTGAACGCGAAGTATTTGGCCAGGATAACAGCTCAGCCGACCGCCCCCAGCCGAAGGGCACAGTTGAGCAGGATGCTGTGCAAAACGAGAAGGATGCAGAAACGATACTTGTCTCCAAGGAGGTGTCGTACCCTTTGAAGACATGAAAGAGAGATGATAGGAAAGACTACGCCAAGTTTCTCGAGATGTTCAAGCAGCTACAGATCAACATACCCTTTGCTGAGGCTTTGGCGAAGATGCCCACTTACGCCAAATTCCTCAAGGACATTCTATATGGGAGGAGGCGAATGAGCGATTTCGAGACCATAAACCTGACGGCAGAAGTGAGCAATTGTGTGAAGAATGGGCTACCGTGGAAGAGGAAAGATCCTGACAGTTTTGTTATACCGCTTACCCTAGGTAATGCTTGCACGAGAAATGCTCTATGTGACCTAGGGGCCAGCATCAATCTGATGCCGTTAAATATTTTCAAGAGTTTGAAAGTCGGTGAACCCCAGCCCAACAGAATTACGCTGCAGCTGGCAGGCAGGTCCGTAAAGAAGGCATACGGAGTTATCGAGGATATTTTGGTGAAAGTCGGCGAGTTGATTTTTCCGACAGATTTTGTGATCCTAGACATGGAGGCAGGGGAGGTACCGCTCATACTGGGCAGGCCGTTTTTGGCCACTGCAGAAGCTATGATAAACTACAAGAGCGAAGAACTGACCGTGTAGATTAACGAGTACAAGGTTAATTTAACGTCTTCAAAAATTTGCAACTGCCAAATTATTATGAGCACGAAGATATCTTTGCCATAGATGTGGTCGTTGAAGGCTGGGAAAACGAGGAGATGGATCAACTATGGGAAGAGATTGACAGTATGTACGGAGAAGAAAATGAGATGACTCGGTGCGAGCAGGCCATAAGAGCCGAAGACTGGACCACTTTGCACCGGGACGAAGATGGCGGGCAAAAGATGATCCTGGTTCCGTCACTCAAGGAGCCACCTGCACTTGAGTTGAAACCACTCCCGAGCCATCTCAGGTATGCATACATTGGTGATAATAGTACCCTGCCTGTAATTGTTTCCTCTCTTTTGTCACAGGAACAGGAGCAGAAACTGCTGGAAGTGCTGCGATAGCACAAGGAAGCAATCGCCTGGACGATTGCGGATATTAAGGGGATCAGCCCCTCCTACTGTATGCACAAGATCAGGATTGAAGAAGGCAAGAAATCGGTGATTCAGCCCCAACGGAGACTGAATCCGAATATGAAGGATGTTGTGCGCAAGGAAGTCATAAAGTGGCTGGAGGCAGGAATCATATACCCCATATAAGACAACACTTGGATCAGCCCGGTCCAGTGCGTACCCAAAAAGGGGGGTACTACGGTGGTGCAGAACGCGGGCCAGGAACAGATTACGCAGCGCACCGTTACAGGCTGGCGGATCTCTATGGACTATCGGATTCTAAACGATGCAACTTTTAAAGATCACTTCTCGCTACCTTTCATGGACCAGATGTTGGACAGGCTAGCACATCACGCCTATTATTGTTTTCCGGACGGGTACTCTGGGTACAACCAGATTTGCATAGCCCCGGAAGATCAGGAGAAGACAACATTTGCCTGCCCGTATGGTACGTTTTCTTTCCGGCTCATGCCGTTCGGATTGTGTAACGCTCCAGCAACGTTCCAGAGATGCATGATGGCGATATTCTCGGACATGATCGAGAAAAATATGGCAGTCTTTATGGATGATTTTTCACTGTTCAGGGACAGTTTTGACGACTGCCTGCACCACCTAGGCCAGGTGCTGATCCGATGCAAGAAAGCGAACTTAGTACTGAACGGGGAAAAGTGTCACTTTATGGTCACCGAAGGTATCGTGCTGGGTCACAAAATTTCCAGCAAGGAACTCGAGGTGGACATGGCCAAGATCGAGGTGATAAAACAGCTTCCGTACCCGAAAACTGTAAATGCGATCAAGAGTTTTCTGGGACATGCAGGATTTTACCGGAGGTTCATCAAAGACTTTTCTAAGATTACAAAGCCACTCTGCGCTTTGCTCGAAAAAGACGTGCCCTTTGACTTTGATACAACATGTCAGCAGGCCTTTGACCATTTGAAGAAGAAGCTGACCACAGCCCCGGTAATCACTACACCAGACTGGTCACTTCCGTTTGAGCTGATGTGTGACGCCGCCGACTTCGCAGTCGGTGCAGTTTTGGGACAGCGGAAGGACAAGGTCTGTCATGTGATTTACTATGCGATTCGGGTGCTCAACGACGCCCATGTCAACTATGGCACTACAGAGAAGGAATTGCTTGCTGTGGTGTATGCCCTGGAAAAATTCAGACCATATCTGTTCGGGTCGAAAGTGATCATTTTTACCAACCACAGTGCCCTGAAATATCTGCTGGACAAAGAGGAAGCAAAACCGAGGCTGCTGAGGTGGGTATTACTGATGCAGGAATTTGATGTGGAGAACGGGATAAGAAGGGATTTGAGAACGTAGTTGCGGACCACATGTCCAGGCTTGAGAATGCTAAGGTGGACCCGATACCGATCAAGAAAAAAATTCGGACGAACACACCATGGCAGTCAAACAAGGGAGATCGTGGTACTATGCCATAGACAACTACTTGGTTAGCGGTGCGCCTCCCGAGGACCTAACTCCGTCACAGCGGAAACGGTTTGTTTATGAAGCCGGCAGTATTTCTTGGACGAAATGTATCTATTATAGAAAGGGGCCGACAATATTCTGAGAAGATGCGTTCCGACTCACGAAGCCTGGATTGTGATCAAACATGGAATGTGATCAAACACTGTCACTCAGCTCAGTGTGGGGGTAACTTCGGAGGGACTCGCACGGCACACAAGGTACTGCAGTCATGTTTCTTTTGGCCAACACTTTTCAAAGACTGTCATGATTATGTACAGGGATGTGATAGATGTCAGAGGACAGGGAGTACGTCATAGAGGGACGAGATGCCTTTAACTATATGGCAGGAAGTTGAACCCTTTGATGTTTGGGGGCTCGACTTCATGGGACCGTTCCCGTCTTCTATGGGTAATCTGTACATACTTCTGGCGGTGGACTATGTTACGAAGTGGATCGAGGCGATAGCGTGTCAGAAAAACGATGCAGCGCCAGTTGAGAGTTTTTTGAAACACAACATATTTACGCGGTTCGGGACCCCCATGGCGATGATCAGCGATGAAGGATCTCACTTCATCAACAAAGTGGTTTCCAGGGTATTGAAGCAGTACGGGGTGTCTATCCATAAGGTATCGCTTCCTTATTACCCCCATACTAACGGACAAGCTGAGGTGTCGAACAGAGAGATCAAGGGCATTCTTGAGAAAACCATAAATCTGGGCCGAAAGGATTGGTCGATGAGAGTGGACGATGCCCTATGGGCATACAAGACAGCTTTCAAAACACCGTTGGGAATGTCACCGTACCAGCTGGTGTTTAGGAAAGTGTGTCACCTTCCGGTTGAGCTGGAGCACAAGGCCTATTGGGCCATCAAACTGCCCAATATGGATAAGAGTCTGGACGGAGATAAGAGAAAGATGGCGCTGCTGGAATTAGAGGAGTTCCGCAGGACGGCATTCGAAAGCGCCAAAATTTACAAAGAGAAGACAAAAAAGTGGCATGATCAGCGGATCACGCCAAAGAAGCTTAACGAAGGGTACAAAGTTCTCCTCTAAAACACGAGAATGAGGTTCTTTCCGGGAAAATTGAGATCTCGTTGGTCAGGGCCGTTCATCATCAAGAAGATATTCGCATGGCGCGCATTTGAGCTGGAGAATGCAAAAGATAACTCGAACTTCAAGGTGAACGGGAACCGGATCAAGCCGTATCTCGAGACCGCCGAAGTCGCCAAGGTAGATCCGATATACTTTGACGACACGTGATCAGACCGGAGGTAACTGGGTCGGGCCGTCGACCGTAAATTACAAGCGCTGGTTGGGAGGCAACCTAACGTAGTAAGTTAGTTTAATTTATTTAATTTTATTTTAAGTTCTGAAATTTTGAGAGAGGTAAGATGAGTGGGTATTGACTTTGAAGTGAGCATGTGCAGACACGGCGGAACAGAAACAGGACACAGGAGGTAGACAGAGAGAGAAAATGACGAATATGGCGCAGTTGTCTGCGTATATACGCACAGCCTGTGCGTATATACGCACACAGTAGCCCCAAAATTGTCAGAAAATTGCAAAAACACTACGCAAACAGTAGCCAAGTGATGTCCAAAATTTAAAAAAAAAAAATGAAGCTGTCTGCGTAGCTGTGCGTATATACACACACAGCAGCGACTTTTTTTCAGAAAGCCCCGTTGTGCGTATATACGCACAAAAATTCAAATTTTTTCAATTTTTAAGCGGGGGGCATTTTGGTCATTTTTTGTTTTCCGGTGAAACGTTTTGGCGAATTTAGATTTTCATTCCGGCAAGTTTCGTTTTCTGGCGACTTTTCCGGCGACCGGCCGGCCACTTTTTCGGCGAATTTCTTGCCGGATTCTGCATTTCACACCCTTTTGAGGGCATGTCCAAATCACTTTCTTTTTCGTAAATTTTCAATTTTAGGCACGACCCGTAGCCGGGTCATTATTTTCTGCGATTTTTTTTTCTCGGTCTCCGTGCCGTGTGGACCTCTGGTAGATTCTAGGTAGATTATTTGCTGAGACTCACAATTCACGCGCACGTTAACTAGTTTCTCTTTCTGCGCATTTTTTTCTTATTTTTCTGAAATGGACATAGTCAAACCTGTGATTGACCAGAACTGTAACCACCACCCGACATACTTTATAGCGAACGCAATTCACCCGCAGTATTTTGACAGTTACCGTTTTGTGTCAGCCGTGGCTCATTACTATTTTCTGACCGGGAAAAAACCGAACTACCGCATAGCTAAAGTGTACAGTTTTGAGGTTGATGAGGATCGGATGCCAACACATATGGCGACATTTGCGAGCCGACATGCAATTTTTGGGGTATCCCTAGGGGCGTTCGATGGGTGTCTAGTTCTTCCTTGACCAAGGAATTCTTTAGTAATTTGTTTTATGTCGATTCGGCTGAGAATCAGGACCCACGTTGGGTCTACCGCCGTAGGGACTATATTTTACTGACCCCAGAGTCGATTCGTCGGGCGTATAGGATAGCCCCCACAGATGAGCTTTGTGCTTATAATTTAGTACAGGCTAATCTGCGGGTTGACGATGATGTGTTACGGGTTTTGACCGCTGGGGCCATGGGGCCCTCTTTGAGGGAAACGAGGAAGGCCAGGGAGGCTTTAACTGCACTCTCCGTTTTTGTGCCCACAAGCTCAGTGGTGGCAGAGTGGGTGGTGAACCGCATCGTGGGGATCCAACACTCTACCTATCTTGACTATGAGTCTGTCCTCATTGTTTACTGCCTCATGTTGCGGTAGAGAGTGGATATCCCACATCTGACTTGGGCGTATATACTGGAGAGAAATGCGTCCAAGAGCCGGAAGAGGCTCGGGTACAGCTACCTGATCACCAAACTGGCTCAGGATGGTGGTATTTACTTGCATGGCCTAGAGGGTGACATAGATCCACCGTCCCTGAGAGAGTATAGGAAGATGGTATCCCGACGTCGTGGAGCCCCTGGCCCCAACGATGCATTCATCAACCTAGAGGGTGATGATGATGACCCCATGGACGAGGATGGGCATGCACCTGCCCCTGCGCCTCGAAGGCGCTCGACTCATGAGATTCGGGTCCCGGCTCCTACCCCTGTGTCCCGACTGCATTCGAATCAGGATCGCCCTACACCGGTACCTACCCCTGCCCCTGCCCCTGCAAGGCGGTCCACCCAGAAGCGCCTTGCTATGAGAAAGCCGTCGGCCGGACTTCATCGTTCTCCGTGTACCTATGAGCACGGTGATTCTAGCCAGCCGGATCATCCTGACCCGACCATACCCCCATGGACAGCCCGTCCAGAGCCTACTAGGCCGTCTCGGGCCGCTGATCGTGACCCGACCATACCACCTTGGGCGGTATTCGAGCAGAAACTGAATAGGGGTAGATGAGAGGATGGAGTCCAATAAGAAATCCATCATTGACATGTTCACGAAGAAATGTAGGAAGTTATGGAAGCTACTTCAGCATAACCGACGGACCACTCAGAAGGTGGCCAAGGATCAGGCTTCAGCTTTTACTAGCTTGAGAAGGAGCAGCGAGATGCCGCCAGGAGCGCCGGACGAGAGGTCCGGCTTCCTCTGTATTTTCCACCAACCTACTCCAGTGAGTTCTCGACCAATTGGTCCGGTGAGGCCGAGTCGAGTCACCATGACGATGACCTGGCTCCCGCGTAGTCGGATAGTTGGTCTAGTTCCCGGGCCTATAGGACGCCTCTAGCAGGAGCCCGTCGAGCGGCCAGTACCGAGACCGGGACAGAGCCTAGCAGTCCTAGCTTCCGGTCCACTAGCAGCTCACCTAGCACTCTGTCTGGTACATCCGTGACCGAGTCCGACCCGACATTTCAGCCAGATCAGGACATGTCATGAGGGCATGTCATCCCTTAGTGTAGGGGTGGGAGTCGTGTCTGCATTAATCCGGTTTGTACGTTTTTTTGTATTTATTTTCAGTTTGAGTTTTATTTTATCGAGTCTGCACGTTTTCTTTATTTGAATCTACCCACCAACTTTTTCTGGCCTTGCATCGTATATCGATATTTTAAAAAACATCCGAAAAAAAATCCTTAAAATTAAAAAAAAAAAAAAAAAATCAGAAAATTTTGAGAAAGGGCAATCAAAATAACGGAAACTGGAGAGAAATCAATGGTAGTCCTTTGACAGAAAAGAAAACTTGCACCGAGGTACAGTAGATAGGTGAGAGCCAGTGTGTCTTGGAATCCGCGTGTAGTTATCACCTGAGCTAGGGATCCGACTAGTTGCCACACCGCCGTCATTTAGGTAGTCGACAACCCGCTCACGGGCGCCGTCACGGTCATCGCATCTTTCGATGGAGTGATTGGCTATCAAGGGACCTCACGTCCTGTTTCTTACCCCTAGGTCTAAATAGTAAACCCGTTTGAAGCCGTTTACCCCATTTTATTAATAGCAATTGTAGCCAAGGAAGCCTTCTTTGAAACAATCATCAGTCGTTAGTTAGCTATTCTACGCGTTATGACAGAGGGAGTGAGTTAGGGAGGGTTTTAGATGGGAGAGCTTCATGATATATCAGTTTTGGACAGTTTTGACATTGGAACGTTTTTCGAGGGAAGGACATGGTGAGTTAGTGGCGACTGCATTAATTTGCGGAGGTGGATCACGGCATTACATAGTGACCACATGTGGAGTTAGTCGCTTGCGAGTATCTTTCTGCACAAACTGGGTTCCGGGGGTTGTAGGGTCAATTGGTGGTCGTGCCGTTTTTCTGCATCTTTGGTGATGAGGAGCTTCGGCGGGACTGCACATTATCATTCCGACAACAGGATCAGCGCTTCAGGATTAGTGTGGGGGTACTTCACATGGGCACAATTTTCGTACCCCAGGACAGCATTTTATTTCTACCTACTCAGCTTTAGCCAGTTTTGTTTATATTCTTGTATTTGTTTATGTATACATTATCGTAAAAAAAGGGAAGAAAAAAAACAAAAAAAAAATCGAAAACAAAAAAAAAAATGAAATGAAAAAGAAAAAAAAAGAAAAAAAAGAGCAATGTTCTAGTTTTACATTTTTTCAGTTATTTAGGTTATTTAGTCAAAAATCTGAGTTGGTAGCAAAATTTTCGAGACATTTGCACAGCTTCACATTTGTGGGCGCAAAAACGGCGAAGACACACCGGGGGGCAGGGAGATTGAAAATGCGGGAACTTAGGTGTTTCGGTCAGCTTTTCGGAATCTCGGTGAGGGGTGTGAGTTTGGGAAATTGTGAGAATGTCATAACAAGTAGGATTGTGCCTTACCTTGATATATTTATACCTACCTGTTAGACTCAGAACCTTGATTCGGAAATAGCTCGGATGGTAGGCTAACTAGGAATTTGCTCAGGTTGATAATGGAAGTAACAGTATTTGGAGCCATAGCTTGTTTCCACCAAGAAATCTGTTCAGACTTATCGATCGCTTGCAGGGAAGTATTTTCTGAAAAAGAGTGAGGTCTCAAGGACACACTGTAACACCCCCAAATGGCCAAAACCGAAAAGCCGAGAGGGTGCCACTCCGTACCCAGGGTTAAACCCGAATACAAGGAGGTTTTAATAATCAGAATATCCAACGATTAATCATAGATCCTTAATATAAATTTATTAAAACGTTGTGCCACAAATATGGGCATGATCCAAAACTGGGAAAAACTATTTAAAATATTTTCATAACTAAACGTGAATCTCCTAACTATTGTGATGTGTCTCGATTTTCCCCAAAGGCATGCTTCCACATAGACCTGTGGTGCAGAAGCAAAAAACAAACACCACAATTTCCAAAGTCAGCGGAAAATACTGAGTAAGCAACACCCATACATGTAAACAGATTATGAAGCAGTTTATAAAAGGCACATAATTTTGAAGAGTAAAGAATTCGAGTAAGAGTATAAGTATGAAATAAGAATTCACCAATCTTTTTCCTTTTATCACTTCACTTGTGGGAAACATTCACAAACTCTTTTCACTTTAGCATTTCACGTGGGGAAACATTCCTGAACTCTCTTCATTGTCCAATAAGGACTTTCAACTTTAAACAATAAATGTCCATTCTTGGAAATCCGTATTTTATCTTGTTGACACGGGGAAGATCTACCATCACACACTATCAAGACCATAAGTGTCGACACCCCCCCCCCCTAAGACTTCTCGCGGCCAGAGAGGTAAGTACATGGAGCAAAGCTCGGGGAATTGCAACCGAGTAAACCAAATAAACGGGTCGAGAGACCGTAGTCAACAACGACCAAACCATAATAACGATCCACGGTACAACTATTCCACTTTACGTCACTACGCCTTATTAATTCTTCATGTGATAGTTGTGACATCGTCACTTTTGTAAAACAAACGAGATGCTCAAATAAACATTTAAAAAAGATATTTCATTTTGAGACAATAAATCACGAAAGCAGTTTGACACGAAAGAAAGTATGGGCGCTAGGCCTGGCATGTTTACTTACTTTGAATCTCAAGCAAAGAAAATCACTTCCTAGTAATACTCGACGTATCCTTCGTCAACGAAATTTGTCGCCTACAAATTTAATAATATCCTAATCAACATACTGCACACGAAGTCCTATAGGTAAATGAAATTACTAACTCTCTCCAACCTTTACTCAAACGAAGAACCTCTTTTATAGAAAAATACACTTTATAGAGTTAAAGTTTATCAATTGTAAAAACAAACTAAGCTATAATTATATAAATAGAACTTGTAAGATTAACTAAACCATCGTTTTTATTATTTAGGTTAGAGAAGCATATTATTTTACCCCAAAAATACTTTTGATTCAAATAGTAGTTTCTCCCAACCAAACAAGGCTTAGTAGAGAATATAGGTTATAAACTAACTAACTTTTATTTAAAAGAAATAACAAATTTATTTGAGGAAAATAACTTATTCTAACTTGTTACAAACTTATAAAAATAAATAAGAAATATTTTTGAGTAAAGATGAGTACAAAAAGATTACTTTAAACTTGTATAAAAAGAATTGTCTCTTGTGAGATTCGAACCTAAAACTTAGCTTTCACATACCAACCAAACCTTAAGTGACAGCATTTAACCACTGGGCAACAGCCCACACTTGTTTCCTTCTTCTCAATTAGTAACAGTTAACTTAACAAATATATAATAATAATACATAAAATAATAAAACAAAGAAAGAAAAAAGAAGAGAAGGAAGATCGGGTTTTCATACCCGATGGAGAAAGAAGCGACGGGATGGTGAAGGGTGAGGCCGACGGTGGAAGAGCGGTGGTTTCGACGACGGGGAGGACGACGGCGACGTCGAGCTCGGCTGGGCTCCGTCCGACTAGGCTCGCTCGGGTTCCGGCGACCCGGTCGGAAAAATTGAGAGAGAGAGAGACAGAGAGATGGGTGAGGGAGATTGAAATCAAGAGAGATTGAATGCTTGAGTGGGTGTGAATTCTCTCTGATATTGATGGGTTTATATAGGTAGAGAGGTGAGAAATTCAACCGGAAAAAGGAGACCCACTTCGAATTATCCGATTCCGAATTGGACTATATTTTGGGCAAAATTGCTTTTCTTGATGAACAAGATTGGATCTCTACTGAAATAGGAGTGTATTGGGACGAAAATCAACAAGTTTGATGAAGATTTGAAGTGGCGATGGTGGTGTACGGGTAGGAGATGGAGCCTCCCGTCCATGGAAGTGTTTGAGGAAGAAGATGACTTCCTCTAGGGTTAAAGACACTTTCACCACTGGTTTAGTCATTATACAACTACTACCCCCAAATTCAATCAAAAAACACACTTTACGTTAGGAAAACTACATAAACCCCCCTAATGGTTTATGACATTAAAATTAACTTTCTAAATAATAATAACTAATACCCAAACTTATACAAATGTCATATTAACACTTATACTATTATAAAATACTCATTTCTACCTAATCTTATTATAAATTATCTGTTTCTAAATAACGGGGTATTTCACACACCAGTTACGTTTTGGAGATTGCCTAATCTCGCCAAAAATATAATTTTGTCTTGTATACATTATGATTCTTTGTCTATCGAGTCAGTGTATATTTTGTTCTGATTCGGTCTTTCTATCGAGTCATTTGGTTGTAGGGTTCGGGTCAAAAGAGTATGCAATTAGGTGAGGCAAAGGTAGGGTATGCAAAAGCAGGGTCGTTGCAAGATAGAGTTGTATGCAATCCATGTTAGTATGCAAGGGGTTGCTCGGGACGAGCAATGTTTACTAGGTATTTTATAACGCCCAAATAGGGGTTATCTTTTAGCCCGATTTGACGTGCCATTGTGTCGGAAAGTCGTGTTTTAGCCTGAATTCACCCTCGGAAAGCCTCGGTTTTAGGAACGAGATGTTTATTTTCTCTTCGTAAATTTATGCTTATTTCACGCATTTCGAGATATGATCACGGGTTTTGTTCGCGTTGTCTACACAGGGACAGGACTTGTGCAGGAGTTGGGAATAAAGCAGGATTGCAGGAGCAAGAGCCGAGGAAGCTGAAAACACCAGAACCGAGAATTACTTGGATGCGCTCGGTGGGAAACACAAGGCGAATGAGGCAGGAGGCAGTGTGACAAGGGACAAGAGGTTTAAGCCCAACCATGGAGGAAACTATCATAATCAGGGTAACCAGCAGAATCAGGTAGCTCAGCAAGTTCGCCGCTACATCTGCAAGAGATGCCAGCAAAACCACCCAGGGGTTGGCTGTATGGGAAACTTGGTTGTATGCCACAACTGTGGTAGAAAAGGTCATCGAGCTTACGAGTGTTTAGATCCACCAGCCAGGAACCAGCCAAGGAACCAAGGAGGAAGCTATCAAAGGCAACCTCAGAACAGCTACCAGGGGAATCGCCCGCAGTATGGGAACATGAACTATGACAACCGCAACAACCACAACAATGGAGGCAATGGCTATGGAAGGCAGCAGAACTACGTACAGGGGAATGAAGGACAGTATGGAACCCAGAACCGCAACAACAATGCTGGTCAATGTGCTAACATCAACAATGGAGCTGGTGGAGGAGGAGCCAGGGCTCAGAATGCCAATGTGGGAAGGATTGCAGTCATGACTAAGACTGAGGCTGATCCTGATCATGGAGTTGTTACGGGTACTTTCCTTATCCATGAGCAACCAGCTTTTGTACTATTCGACTCTGGTGCATCATACTCTTTCATATCATCATCATTTGCTGAAAAATTGGGATTACCTAACTCATATAGCATATCCACCCCTGTTGCGACACCCACTGGCCAAATAGCAATATGCGACACAGTGTTCGAAGGAGTAGGAGTGAAAATCCTATCTTGTACCTTGCCTGCGAATTTAATAAGGTTTGACCTTAGAGGCATAAATGTCATCCTAGAGATGGATTGGCTTAGTAAATATCAGGCTGTCATTGATTGTTATGATCAGAAGGTCCGATTAAAAGGACCAAACGAGGAAAAGATTTCTTATCGCGGAGTCACAAAGGAACCCTGCATTAGACTAGTGTCAGCAATGACCATAGTCAACCAAGTACGGAAAGGGAATTCTGCCTACTTGTGTTACATCCAGGACGTATCCAAGAAGGGGAACGTGCTGGAAGAGATACCCGTTGTGAAGGAGTTTCCTGACGTATTCCCAGACGAGATACTAGGAATGCCACCAAGAAGAGAATTGGAGTTTACCTTGGACTTAGTACCAGGAACCGCGCCTATCTCAAAAGCACCGTACCGGATGGCGCCAGCAGAACTGAAGGAGTTGAAGGATCAATTGCAAGAACTTCTGGAGAAGGGATACATACGACCAAGTGTTTCACCTTGGGGAGCAGCAATGCTTTTCGTAAAGAAGAAGGATGGAATCTTGAGGCTATGCATTGACTACCGTGAGTTGAACAGTGCAACCATCAAGAATAAGTACCCTCTACCCCGGATTGACGATTTGTTTGATCAAATACAAGGGGCTAGTGTCTTCTCGAAGATTGATTTCAGATCAGGGTACCATCAGCTTCGGGTAGCCGAAAAGGATATCCCGAAGACAGCCTTAAGGACAAGGTATGGCCATTATGAGTTCACTGCGATGCCGTTTGGTTTGACCAACGCACCTGCAGTGTTTATGGACTTGATGAATCGAGCCATGAGGCCATTTCTGGAAAAATTTGTAGTCTTCTTCATTGATGACATCCTTGTGTACTCGAAGAGCAAGGAAGATCATGAGGATCATCTCAGAGAAGTGTTGCAGACTCTGAGGCAAGAACAACTGTATGCTAAGTTATCCAAGTGCGAGTTTTGGCTGGATCGCGTTCCATTTCTGGGTCACATCATCTCGAAGGAGGGAATATCAGTGGAACCAGGAAAGATTTCAGCAGTTAAGGACTGGCCAACACCGAAGAATGTTTCTGAAATAAGGAGTTTCCTTGGCTTAGCAGGCTATTATAGGCGTTTTGTGAAGGACTTCTCAAAAAATTGCTAGGCCATTGACCGCACTAACGAAGAAATCAGTAAAGTACCAATGGAGCGAAAGCTCTGAAGAGGCGTTCCAGACCCTGAAGGAGAAATTAACTACAGCACCAGTATTGGCGCTTCCAAATGATTCAGGCGAGTTTGAGGTGTACAGTGATGCATCGAAGAAGGGGCTAGGATGTGTACTTATGCAGGAAAGAAGGGTGATTGCCTATGCGTCAAGGCAGCTGAAACCCCACGAGGAGAACTATGCCACTCACGACTTGGAGTTGGCACCAGTAGTCTTCGCCTTAAATATATGGAGGCATCACTTGTATGGAGCCGTTTTCAAGCTCTACACGGATCACCGCAGCCTAAAGTACATCTTCACACAGAAGGAGTTGAACAACAGGCAACGACGATGGCTGGAAGTCATCAAAGACTATGACCTGCATATCCAGTACCACGAAGGAAAGGCAAACGTGGTTGCTGACGCATTGAGTCGAAAGTCGAGCCATGTAGTGAACGCCATACTAGACTTGCCTGACTGGCTAGGCCAGGAGTTCAGAAAACTCGAAATTGAAGTAGTGGATCAAGGAAAAGTGAAGAACCTGCTTGGAAGTATGACAGCTGTACCAGACTTCTTTGAGGAGATAAGGAGCAACCAGGCAGGAGACGTGAAACTGGAGAGAATCAAGAAGAAGATCGCAGCAGGACAAGCCATAGGATTCCAGATCCATGAGGATGGAAGCATTCGCTACAAAGGAAGGTGGTGCGTTCCACAGAAATGCGCAGAAACGAAGGAAAATCTGATGCGTGAAGCACACAACACACCTTACTCAGTACACCCTGGAGGCGACAAGCTCCACAAAGACTTGAAGAACACATTTTGGTGGCCGAACATGAAGAAGGAAGTAGCAGAATTCGTGGCCCGATGTTTGACATCTCAGAAGGTGAAGTTTGAGCATAAGAGAATGGGAGGTCTAGTTCAACCATTGGACGTACCGGTTTGAAAGTGGGATTCCATTTCGATGGATTTCGTGACTGCCTTGCCAACATCGAAGAATGGACTCAACCAGATTTGGGTGGTATTAGACAGGTTGACGAAGACAGCAAGGTTCATCCCGATGAAGGATACGTGGAACATGGAGCAGAGAGCTGACGCATATATCAAGAATATAGTGAGGTATCATGGGGTTCCAAGCTCGATCATTTCGGACCGGGACCCTAAATTCCTCTCTCATTTTTGGAAGGCCTTACAAGAAGCATTGGGGACCCAACTAAGATTTAGTACAGCTTTCCACCCAGCTACAGATGGGCAGACAGAACGAACAATACAAACGTTGGAAGACATGCTTAGGGATTGCGTTATGGTTATGGACTTCCAAGGATCATGGGTCGACAAATTGCCGCTGATAGAGTTCTCGTATAACAACAGCTATCACGCTAGTATTGGCATGGCACCGCACGAGGCTTTGTATGGAAGGAAGTGTCGAACACCCTTATGCTGGAGCGACATTAGCGAAACAGTGGTTATTGGCCTGCAGATTATCGAAGAGATGACATATCAAGTGAGGCTCATCCAACAACGAATGAAGGCAGCTCAAGACAGGCAAAAATCCTATGCAAACCAGAAGAGAAGACCATTACAGTTCCAAGCAGGTGAAAAGGCGTTTCTCAAGATTTCGCCAACCAAGGGAGTAACAAGATTCAATCAAAGGGGAAAGCTGAGCCCGAATTTTATTGGACCATACGACATTCTTGAGAAAATTGGAGAAGTTGCATACCAACTAGATCTACCGTCCAACTTGGGGAGAGTACACAATGTCTTTCACGTCTCACAATTGAAGAAGTATGTGCCTGAATCATCCCATGTATTGGATCCCAAACCCGTGGAGTTAGACCCATCTTTGACTTACGAGGAGCATCCTGTGAAGATCCTAGACACCAAGACGAGGGACACGCGTACCAAGAGCATCAAACTGGTAAAGGTACTGTGGACGAACCACCAGACAGAAAAGGCAACTTGGGAAGCCGAGGATGAGATGCGAAAGAAATATCCACACCTTTTCGATGAGGTAATTTGAGTTCCGGGGACGTCACTCTCCTAAGGGGTAGAGGATGTAACCCTTTGAATTTTCGTACCATGACCCGTAATTAAGTATTCACACATTATATCACGTAGGTACTAACACTGTCGCATACCATATTAGAATGCATATCATATTACATCATACCTTATATGCGGGTTATACATAACGACACTAAACGTTTGGTGTGTAAGCTTCGAGGAAAAAGCAGTGTTTAAGGGGGGAAGGATGTAATACCCCGATTTGATATGAAAGGATAAATTAATTATTTTGATATGTTTAAGGGTCGAAATTGTAGTATTCAAAAGTTATAAATTAATTGATATATGGAAATGGTATGTAAATGTAGTTTTAATAAAGTTACAAAGTAGTTGGATAAACTTTTGGGGGTTCTAATTGTAGTTTTTGGAAGTTATAATTGGTTAATTTGGTGAATGGGGAGAAAAGTATAGTTTAGAAAATTTAAAAACTAACTTGATAAAAAGAATTGTGGAGGTAGTCGTAGTTTAAATAAGTTTAAAACTAAATTCACTAAAGTTTGGGGAGGTAATTGTATTTTATATAAATAAAAGTATGTTTATACGTATTAAATACTTGATACAACCCGTATTTGATTTCACCCGACCCGTATAATAGTACAACCCGATAAAATATACCGTATAAGTATACATACCCGTATTTCTAGCTACAACCCGACCCAAAACCCGTATTTTATTATGTATTTATAATTTTATTTGTTTATTAATTTTTCCTCCCACCCATCTTTTTCTTTTCTCTCTCTCTCTCTCTCTCTCTCTCTCTCTTTTTCTCTCACCTGGCCAACCCCGCCTCCCTCATCTCTCTCACATCTCCATCTCAACTCCTCCCTCACACATCACCATCCCTCTTCCCACCTATTTCTCTTCTCCCTTCTCTTGTTTCTTTTTACCCGTACACACACACACACACACACCATCTTCCTCCTCCCTCATCTCTCTCACATCTCCATCTCTCCCGACTCCTCCTTCCTCCATCACCATCCCTCTTCCACAACTCTCCATCCTTACAAAATTCATCTTCTCCCCCAATATTTTAATGATCCTCCTCCTCCAAATCTTCTATAAATAGGGCCATCCTCCTCCTCATTTTTCATCACCAACACCTCTCTTCTTCCTCACGATCTTCTCCTTCCTCTTCCCCCTTTGGCAACAACACCACACCCACACCCACACCCCCACTGCCACCACCAACATCGCCACCATCACTATCACCACCCCTCTCCCACCTCTCTTTCTCTCTCCCTCACGGTACAACACCCACATCACCACTGCCACCATCACCAACAACCACCACCATCACACCACCTCCACCTCCGGCAACACCACCATCACCACCGACCTCCTCTACCCCTCTCTCCCTCCCCAACCTCTGTTCTCTCTCTCTTTCTCACAACCCATCAGCAGCAACAACAACAGCAGAAACAACAACATAAAACACCACCGCCATCGACACCACCACCACCACCTCCATCGCCAGTAAAAACAGCACCGGCGACCCAATCGCCTGCACCTCCACCCTCTCTATCCCTTCCCTTCGATCTCTCTCTCCCTCTCTGCTTGTCAGACCGAGAGCCAGCAGAAACAGCAGCAGCGACGGCAAAAGTGGCCGAAGCCACCGCCGAAGCTACCGGCCCGTAACCCGACCCGACGGAGAACACCTCCTCCGTCTCTATCCTCCACTACCAGAAGGTCCCCCACCTTCCTTGAGGCTCGACCAAGCCCTGAGAAGCCAGAAGCAGCCACCCCAATCGCCGGAGCGCCATATTTTCCGGCGAAATTCCGACAAAGTTCGGCGTACGATTTCTCGGTCATTCGGTAACCAAATCAATCGATTCTTGGCACTAATCTACTTGTTTTGACCTAAATTAGAGTTCTATAACATCAGATTTGAATGGGTATAACATTAAGAAGAGATTCACAAATTGAATTTGTTGGGTGTATGGTTGGGGGGGCGATTTTGTAATAAACTGGAACTTGGGGGAGGCTTTTGTATGAAACATAAATCTGAGGGTAGAAACTGTCAAGTGTTGGGGATCTTATTGAAGTTTCCACAATCTAATTACTTTAAATAACTTAATATTTGTTTAAATCACTCAAATAATATTATTTATAATTTCTTATAATATAACACATATGAATATATATGTAAATATGTATATAAGTAAGATACCCAATCTTTTACAAACTAGCAAGATAATATTCTATAAGCTAAAATTTTATTTACAAATTTATGAACTATATATTTATAAATATTTAGTAAAAAGAGATGTTTTTAGCTAATAAGTGATAAATTAGTTAGTTTAAGTATATATGACTAATATATTATTAAAAGGATAAATTATAATGTTTTTGGTACTTATAAACTAGCCATAATCAAATAGTTATAAATCTTGAAGGAGTTATGTATTTAAAGTATATTTTTAAGAAGATAGGAATTCTCTAAAAGTGAATTAGTATCCTAAAAATGTGATAATAAAGTTTACTAAATCGATTTGTGAGGTAAACTACTTAGTGATTCCAAATTTTTTGTAATTATAGAAGGTTATGATTAATTCTATGTAAAATAATGTTCTAGATAAATGTTCTATGTAAAAGAATACTTCTTATAATTGGCTTGAAATTTATTTGGGGATTTTGGGTTGTCTTGAAATTAATAATAATAATAATAATAATAATAATAATAATAATAATAATAATAATAATAATAAAATAAATAAATAAAAGTCATATCAATAATTAGAACATTTGTCGTTTGCTTGCATCATATGTGTTAGTCGAAATTGTGATTGATTAAGAAATTATAATTTGTAGGCGACAAATTCATAGACGAGGGTTACGTCTACTTCTGGAAGTTGTTCCGTGCTATTTAGGGTTGCTGTTTGAGGTGAGTAAACATGCCTTACCTAATGTGCCCGTCCTCCTTTCGTGTCTAAATATTTTTATGATTTTATGTCTCAAAATGTGATTTGTGATATACGTGTTGATGTGAGATTTCAATTATGTGTCCAAGTGTTTTCTTTCAAACTTATCACATGGAAAATAATAATGCGTAATAACGTAAAGTGGAAACAGTTGTGCGGCGGAACATTATTTGGATTTGGATTATTATATATTTTGCTCGGTTGCAATTAGCCCCGGGCTGCTCCATGTACTCACCTCTCTGGCCGCGAGAAGTCGTAGGGGGGTGCCGGCACTTAAGGTCTTGGATGCATGGGATATGGTTGGATACTTATGAGATGGATTATGGATTATGGATACGGATTGGTTCGTTCCCTGCTACAACTAAATAATCAATATGGATTTTTATGAGAAAATAAAAAGGAGTATTTGGATTTTGGAAATCCCTTAATTGGGAAAATTTAATGGTTGAAAATGATCATCTTGGTTATATTCACTTTGTGACGATTTGGGAATGCAAAGTTAAATAAAGAGTTGGAAAATTTATTTCTTTTCACACATGGTTAACGGTGATAACATATTTGTTTACTTCGTAAATGTCACCCTTGTTTATTAAACAAAATTTCCTCTTATCCGGTTTACGTGTTTGGGTGTTTACTTACTCAGAATTTCTTGCTGACTTTGGAAAAACTGCGGTCTTTGTTTTATTTCCCCCGCAAGTCTAGGAGAAGGGAGCTCGGCGTAAGGGGATCGCGGTATCACGTAGTGTTTAATAGTAGTTTAAATAAGCCGAACTCTAGTTTAATCTCACCTTGTGTAATAGTATGTTGTAAATTACGTTTGAGACACTTAAGAGTTTGTAATATATAATTATGGAATGTGTTGTTCTTGATTCTCACCGCTTCATTTTGAGTAGCACCCTCCCGGGCTCTCCGGTCCGGAACGGAAGGCTCGAGAATCGAGGGGTGTTACAAGGGAGATATGGCTAGCTAAACGTAAAGACCAACTGTTGGAGAATCTGACATGGGCCATCATGACAGGTTAGAAATCCTAGCAGACTTAAAACGAGACTGCAAACTTAAGCAGCTTAACAAGAATCCGACAGTCTGCAGGATCGTGATAACGTGCATGATCTGAAAGGTTGCTGTACAACCGGTACGTGGCACGGATAATTAAAACTGTTGTGTTTTTCCATACCAAACGAAGAACGTGAATCTGAAGAAACCCTAGGGATCCCGGGACCTAGTATTCAAACCCTAGATTTTATAGCCTTCGAGATTTTCAGAAAAACGTCTCAAAAAATATTTACGTTTTCAGTTGTTTATTTTCAGTACGTAGTAATCACACTCTCAAACTACTCCTCCTTTTACACTCTGCTAGTTAAATCTGATCACTCAAAAAACTCAAAACAGTCCTCGTGGGAACTATCACCCGAGTTGAAATACACCTGGTACTACTCGATTCGTATACTTGCGAATAGCACGTTAGTTTGCGCATCACTGATATAAGATAATCTGATTCTAGCTCAACAGGTGTTTCATTTCATAAAGAAGAAGAAGACTGGTAAGGAGGGATGTGCTGCCATAAAGTTGGATCTTGCAAAAGCATATGACAGAGTGTGTTGGAGTTTCCTAGCTGCTGTGATGAAAAGACTTGGTTTCAACCAAAAATGGATCTCTCTTGTTCTTCAATGCATCACTACTGTTGTCTTTACCATTTCCATTAATGGTAAACATAAAAATTCCTTTATCCCATAGAGGGGGTTAAGACATGGAGACCCCCTATCTCCCTACCTATTTCTTCTTGTTTGCTGAGGTTTTCTCAAGGATGGTCTCTAAAGCCCAGGAGGATAAACAACTTACAGGCATTAAAGTGAGCAAAAAGGCCATACCTATTTCCCATCTTTTATTTGCGGATGATGCTATTGTCTTTCTCAAAGCCAACAAGGAGGAAATCACAAAGTTCTTGCAGCTGGCTAGCAATTTTGAAGCAGACTCTGGTAAGCTTACCAATGTTTGGAAAACTTCCATTCTCTACTCTCCTAAAACTTGCCCCCAAATTTAAAAATGAGATGCTTGACTTATTTGGGATGAAAGAGATGTCCGAAAATGCTAAATACCTGGGTATATCAGCTCTCTGGGGAAAATCTAGAAGTGAAGCCACAAACTTCCTTCTTGATAGAATCAGGTGCAAGTTGAAGGGCTGGAAGTGTTAGTTCATGTCTCCTGGTGGCAAGGAAATTCTAATAAAATCTATTGTTCGAGCTCTTCCTAGCTATATGATGCAATGTTTCCTCTTAACAAATAATTTTTCCAAGAAAGTTGATCAACTTATTAGAAATTTTTGGTGTAATGGCAATGTGGATAAAAGATCTATCTCTTGGGTTGCTTGGAATAAAATCACACTTCCTAAGTGTCAATGAGGATTTAGTTTTAAAAGCTTTAGAGATTTCAATTTAGCCCTGCTTGCAAAAGTGGGCTGGAGATTAATTCAAAACCCTGACTCACTTTTAGCAAAGATTCTGAAGAGTATTCATTATCCTCATATCCAGTTTCTAAATGCTAAGAAAGGTCAAAACCCTTGTTGGGCTTGGTCAAGCATTTTAGAAGGGAGAGGTGTTCTCAAACAGCAAGGAAGGTGGAGAATCAATTACGGCCAACAAGTGACAATGCAAGACAAATGGATTCAAACTAGCTCTGCTGGTATAGAAGTGGAAGTTCCAAATCAGTTCAAAGCCTCCCTAGTTGCTAGTATTATAAATCATGTCTCCATGAGCTGGAAAGTGGGGGTTATTAGAAACAGCTTCCCTCTTGAAATAGCTAATGTCATTCTCAGGAGACGATGTTTTTGTTTGGCCTTGGGATTCTGATGGTATTTACTCTGTGAAATCTGGTTATGCAGTTATTAGAAGGGTGGAAATTGAGAAGAGCTCTTTGACTAAGGGTGGTAGTTCAACACAAATGACTCCCAGAAGTTGGAAGCTTTGTTGGAACCTGCACTGTCCCCCAAGAATCAAACATTTCATCTGGAGGTGCAGTAACAACTCTATAGCTACCACTCCGTCCCAGCTCTTACTACCCATTGCAGTTGGGCACGGGTTTTAAGAGTTAGGGCGGAAAGTCTATTTTGCCCCTATCATAATTGTGAATTACAAAACCACCACCACCACCACCACTCTCTACCAGCCACCATCAACACCACCACCAGCCACCATCAACACCACCATTATGCCACCAGAAACAATAACACAACCAAACACAACAAATTTAACCAATTATGTACAAAAAAATACAGATCTAGATTAAAACATTACAAATCTAATAAAATTACAAAAGGAAGAAGAAGAAGAAGAAGAAGAAGAAGAAGAAGAAGAAGAAGAAGAAGAAGAAGAAGAAGAAGAAGAAGAAGAAGAAGAAGAAGAAGAAGAAGAAGAAGAAGAAGAAGAAGAAGAAGAAGAAGAAGAAGAAGAAGAACAAGAAGAAGAAGAAGAAGAAGAAGAAGAAGAAGAAGAAGAAGAAGAAGAAGAAAAAGAGTGATGTGGGTGTCGACACTTGCTTGTTGTGGGTGTCGACGGAGAGCACAAACATATCCGGGTCAGCCTTGTCGTCGTCTTCAACCAGCAACGAGCTCGTCGCCAAGATCTGCAAGGCAAATAGAGCAGATCTAGAGGCTTGAGAAGAGAAGAAGAAGAAGAAGGAGAGAGAGAGAGAGGAACAGAACTACCTGGTCAGCCATGCCGTCGTCTTCAACCAGCAACGAACCCGTCAGACACCGGCAAACAGATCGATCGATCGAGAGAGAGAGAGAGAGATAGAGAGAGAGAGAGAGAGAGAGAGAGAGAACAGATCTGTACTCACCAGCGTCGCCACCGCCGCATAGACCGGCGTCCTCACCGCCGGCGTCCTCACCCCCGTCGATTTCTCCACCTCTACCAGTCTCTCTATCTCTCTCCCTCTCTTTATCTCTATCTCTCTCCACTGTCAACGACGTACTCACAGCCGTCCTCTCCGTCGTCTCTTCGCCCATCCTCTCCATCGTCTCTTCGCCCATCTTCTACCAGAACTGCCGCCGCACCCTCTCTCCCCTTTCTTTCTCTCTCTCTATCCTGTGGTGTCTGGTGTGTAATGAGAGTAGTGGGCTGTGAGTTGGGTGAAGAAGATAAGGGTAGGTAGGGTAGGGTTAGGGAGGGCAGTTTTGTCATTTCAAACACATTAAGGTTACCAAAAAAGGAAATTGGTAGAAAGAGTTGGGACAAACAAAAAAGAAATGGATAGAAAGAGTTGGGACGGAGTGGTAACAAAAAAAGCTCTCTGCATGAAGAAGCGTGCTCAGTCTAACACTTGCCCTCTCTGTTCAAGAGATGCAGAGACCATTAATCATATGCTCTTCAATTGTAACTGGACATAACCTTTCTCGTTTGGCTATCTGGGAATTAGAAAGACTAATTGGCCTACTTCTCAGCACTTCGGAGCTTGGTCGGTAAATTTAGCTGAAACAGTAGAAGACAAGGTTAGAAAATCATCCTCTTCAATGATTTGAGTAGATTCCCATTGAAGATTACTTTTACCCAGCACCATATTGACCACTTGAAGATTGTCAGATTCTATGAAAGCTCCATCAGTTGTGTTGGAGCAAAGAATCTCAGCTCTGTGGTTTGCATAGAATCTGACAATCTTCAAGTGGTCAATATGGTGCTGGGTAAAAGTAATCTTCAATGGGAATCTACTCAAATCATTGAAGACATTAGATCATACTACCTCCGTTTCTTCTCTATCACACCGGTTTGACTTTTTGACTCGTATCTGGGTCACTTTGACCGGGTGATTTGGATAGCAAAACGATGCGATTTTTTGATAATTTTTTCACCGTGTTATAGAATCACCGGGTCACTTTTATCACTACTCTATAACGCCATGAAAAAATTAACAAAAAATCTCATCGTTTTGCTACACAAATCACCGGGTCAAAGTGACCCAGAGAGTAGTGATAAAAGTTAAAATGGTGTGATAGAGAAGAAACGGAGGTAGTATATAGTTAATGATAATTATAAGATAGAGTGGATCTGTAGGAAGGCAAATGAGGTAGCAAATTGGATAGTATCTAGAAGAACTCAGAATGCTATTAGATGGAACTGGGTGGTTTGTCATCCAGAAGATCTAGCTCTTTTAGTTGAAAAGGATTGTAATGGTTCTCTTGGTTGTTAATGAAATTTGGATTGTTCAAAAAAAAATGCACCTGTTTCTGGAAAAAAATAGGGATTATTATAAAAAGGCATAAAATTTAAAACTATTTGCTACTAAGGCAAAAAAGGAAAAATAATTATCAAAAAAAGAAATTTTAGCAAATTATTTACTAACAAGGCAATAGTTTATAATTTAGTACCGTAAATGACATTTATACCAATACTACAATTAGAGTGACATTATTATCCTTATCTTTAGGGATTATTAGGATTAAAAGAAAAAAAAATATTATGATGTATAAAGCAGATGAAGCATTGTACAGCGCAGGCAGTGATTTGTTCTTCTTGAACGATTTTCTTCTTCAATAGAACTTGGGGAGATTGTTAATCTAGAAAGTCACACCTCGAAGTTCGTGATTGCATATGGGTTTAGAATAATAGATCAAGGTAAAAAGAATCCTGGAATGATGTGCAGACTTTGTTTTTGAGAACGATCGGCTCTGTGATGAGCATTTCGACTCATCAGAACCAACAAATTCTTGGTGAAGCTTTGGCGATCAATTGGGGGGGGGGGGGAACAAATTTACTTATATTATTTTAGTAAAGGGTATAATTGTCATGCTAATTATTAAATTATAGATTATTGCCTTCTTAACAAATAGTTTGCCGAAAGTTTTTTTTTTTAACAATTATTTTTTCTTTATTGTGCTCTCCGTCGACACCCACAACAAGCAAGTGTCGACACCCACATCACTCTTTTTCTTCTTCTTCTTCTTCTTCTTCTTCTTCTTCTTCTTCTTTTCTACATCCTCTTGTAATTTTATTAGATTTGTAATGTTTTAATCTAGATCTGTATTTTTTTGTACATAATTGGTTAAATTTGTTGTGTTTGGTTGTGTTATTGTTTCTGGTGGCATAATGGTGGTGTTGATGGTGGCTGGTGGTGGTGTTGATGGTGGCTGGTAGAGAGTGGTGGTGGTGGTGGTGGTTTTGTAATTCACAATCTATGATAGGGGCAAAATAGACTTTCCGCCCTAACTCTTAAAACCCGTGCCCAGCTGCAATGGGTAGTAAGAGCTGGGACGAATTTTTTTGCGATGAACCCCTGGTCGAATTTTTTTGCGCTGCTTTGGAAGATTAAATGTCCAAAAAAAGTGCAATTCTTCATTTGGCGGAGCTTTCATCACTCACTGCCAACATGTGAGAATCTCAAGCGAAGAGGCATTCAAATTCATAATACATGCCCACTGTGTGGGGCATCAGGAGAAACGGAAATTCACCTCTTTTCCCAGTGTTCAAAAACAAATAAGCTGTGGTCACTTTTGGGCTGCAATCTGGATTTGCTTCGAATCCAGGTTAGTTTCCAGTATTGGCTGGCATCTCTTCTCTCTCGAGCCAGTAAGGAGGACTGCAGCAAGTTTTGTTTATTTTTTTGGGAGTTGTGGAAACAACGGAATGATAGTTTCTTTAATGGTGTGGTCAAAAGCGAGGAAGTTTTTTGCAGAAGGGTTGAAGATCAGTTCAGGGAGTGGGAAGCTTCTTCGGGGATTTTACAGAGGACTTCTTCGCAAGGTCTAGGCGAACAAAGATGGCTCAAACCAGGAGATGGGTTCTTCAAACTCAGCTTCGACGGGTCTTTTGAGCAGACGAGTAAGATGACCGGAGGAGGAGCGATCATCAGAAACCACCAAGGAAGAGTTATAGTTGCTAAGTCTATGGCGAGAAGACGAGGTGATAGTGCAAGAGAAGCGGAAGCAGCGGCTTTAAATGTGGTGCTGTTAGATGTTTTCGAAGCAGTGGATGTGTGTTGGGTGCCACGGCAGCTCAACAAACCAGCGCATCTTCTTGCTGCGAGATCAAAGCAACTCTCAGCGGACGAACAGTGGCAAGAAGTTCTACCGTTTTGGCTAATTGAAGCAGTAGAAAATGATGTAATAGGGGTTCTTTCTTGAGTTGTTTTGTATCGGTTTTCCCTCAAAAAAAAAATAGTTTTTAATTTTATGCCTTTTCTATAATAATCCCAAAAAAATATCCCCAAGGCCCCAAGTCAGTTTGCAGAAATTACAAAGGAGATTTCTTGATGGCTACCACAATCCCAATTCCGATTCCTCACAATTCGGATTTCGGCGAAGCAAAAGCTCTTCTTGAAACTGGCAGATTACTCAAAGATCTCAACTATTACAATGGTTCTATCATCTTTGAAATTGACTCTCTGAATGTTTGCGAGTGGGTGAATAGATCTCAAGTTTGGTTAAACGAATGGAAAGATATTTTGGCAGAGTTTCGGCACATCATCATCAATCACTTCAGAGGAGAGCTTGTTTATATAAGAAGAGATGGAAATAAACCGGCGCATGTGTTGGCTTTGAAGGGGCTTGAAGATGAAGATGCAAAGATTTATACCATTCATCCACCTGAATTTCTGAGAAATGTTCTAGATGAAGACATAATTGAGATTCATTGTACTGCTAATGCTCCGACTTCTGGTACGAACTGAAGCGTTTGGTTTACTTCCAGTTCTAGAATTTGATAGGAGTTGTTCTTGTTTGGGCTACTATTGTTTTATGTTGGTTTATTGGGCTTGTATTGTATTGTTTTATTTGTGGGTAAGGTCTATGTCCCCCCACATGTATTTATAGGTTGGAAGCCCAATTTAATCTTATTGAAAAACGGGATTTATGCCGCCATACCTACAAGGTAGGTTACCTCAAAAAAAAAAAAGTTAGGTTCTATGGACTGGGCCGAGAATTACTGGGCTTACATTAGGGCTTATCCATGGGCTACAGTACTTTTTGAACAAATGAAAGACCGGTTTCTTCAGTAAAGACTCCTCCAGTCACAGTCACCAGCTTCTTCTTCTTCTTCTTTTTCGACGCTTCAACCGTAGAAACCCTTACAATGTCTCCTGCGTTTCTGTTAACAAAATTGTTCCGAAACAAGACGAACATTCCTGTGTATTATTCAACCACAATCCCAGCAAATTTCCTCCACAAAAGTTGTGTTTTTCTCAGGCGCATTTCGTCGAACAGTTTATGTGCAGCTGCTGAACTCTTCATCCCAATCAGCCAATCTGCTGTATCTTCTTCGAAACGGTTAGAAAATCATCCTCCTCCTAGTTTGCTTAGTACTAGTAGTAGAAGAATGGAATTGAACCGCGACTTCACAGTATCTTACCTTGTTGCATCATGCGGGTTATCACCTAAAGATGCTGCTTCTGCTTCTGCGAAAATAACAACACCCTTTGCAACCCCAGAAAGACCTGACTCTGTCCTAGATTTACTGAGAAGCCATGGTTTCACTTCGACCCAGATAACCAAAATCGTCAGGCAATTTCCTCAGCTGCTCACAATCAATGCAGACAAGATCATTCGGCCTAAATTGGAGTTTTTTCTGTCCATGGGTGTTTCAGCAAATGACCTTGCACAAATGGTTGCATATAGCCCATTTATATTGAGTAGGAGCTTGAAGAATCAGATCGAACCGGTCTGCAAATGGATCAAGAGCTTGGTTCAATCCGATGAAAGAGTTGGCACCACTCTCAAGCGCTCCCCATGGCTTCTCTTGCAAGACCCTGAAAAGTTTCTGATGCCCAATATAGCGCTATTACACAAACTGCAAGTGCCTGCTGCGAATATTTCACTCCTTTTGACTCATTTCCCTCGGGTTCTAATGCATAATCACGAGGAGTTCAGTGCAGGTGTTAGCAAGGTGAATGAGATGGGATTCCACCCTTCCAAATCAAATTTCGTGCTAGCGGTGCAATGCATCTCAGGGAAGAGCAACAGGCAAATTTGGGATCGATGCTACAAGATGTATTCTACAAAATGGGGTTGGTCTGAGGATGACATACTCTCAGCTTTCAAGAGGCACCCGCACTGCATGACGTTGTCAGAGAAGAAGATTGATTCAGCAATGCAGTTTTTAGTTAACACCATGGGCTGGTCGCCCAAATGCATCGCCCGACAGCCTATAACTCTCTTATATAGCCTTGAAAAGAGGATAATCCCTAGGTGTTCTGTTATTCGGGTTTTATGGACACAGGGCTTGCTAAGCAAAGATTTGAGCCCGATTACAATTTTGGATTCGGTGGAGACAATTTTCTTGAAGAGGTATGTGACGAAGTATGAGAAGCAACTACCTCAACTATTAAGCAAATACAAAGGAGGGATGGATGCCTTTGACTTGCAATGAAATGAATCCAGGGGAAGAGGTTTTGCCACCAAGTATGAAGCGCGTGGACTTGTGTATCTATTAAGTGATGTGGAAACCCTCAAGTTGGATTAGGATTGGGAACTATGAGGTGATTTTGTGTAAACTCTTGATTTTCTTTGTGTTTGGTACTGTAACTTTTCTTCTGTCTGAGCAAACTCAATCATCAGCTTGTCAAGAATTTGTAGAATTGCAAAAGACACTCTCTTACAATATTGTGTTTGTCTGACCAGCTAAAACATTCGTCGTTTTAATGGTGTAAAATGGGTTCACAGCAGTTCCATGAGTATCATGCTAATAAAAACTTTACATTGCAGCATAAAATACGGAATGAATCTAGGATCTTTCTCGTAGCAGAGATATCGTAAGCGAGGTAGAAATGATCATTTTGCGTAAATTGGAGTTCCTTCATACAATGGGTCATTCCCTTGGGCAAATACTAGGTTTTGGAGCCCAAAGTTTCTCACTGAGCTTGAACTGACTTGGGAGAGTATCTAAGTTCATGGTTCAAAATAGTTTCCTCTGGCATTGATGTGTGGTGAAGTTTGTGGATTCTTGCCTGCAATTGTAACTCCACAGTTAGAGAAAACAAGTCCTCAGCTGCTTATAAGCTTATAGAACGGAAAAGCTGACTTCTAAAAAATGAATGTTCCTGCCCGGGATCGAACCGGAGACCTTTTGCGTGTAAAGCAAACGTGATAACCACTACACCACAGAAACCTTCGTGCCAAGTGCTACCGTATTTATGGATGAAATCTACAGTAGTTTCATGCCAATTCCAAATTCAGCTTGCTTTCCTGTTGTTATTTCTAGTACTTAAGCCTTCACATCCTGCAATTTCCATTGTCAAATTAATTAATATCAATGGAGATGCACCAATTAAGGAGGGTGGCTTCATTTACATACATGCTCGCAATACATGTAAAATATGTCGACAAAAGAAGATAGTTCACATGTCAACAAAGATCTTAAGTCGTGCTTAGTAAAGAGATAATTCTTTAAATACCCCAATGTTAATTGCTGAGGGGGTAGACGCGTCCAATGCAAGAATGTCATGTGCTCTCGTTTTAAGATAAGCCTGTATCGGCTCTTCCACTAGACCATTTCGGCGGTCGCCTAGGGTCCCGAAGGCCCCTACATTGAAATGTAGGAGTTTATGTATTGCATATGTAGTTATGTACTACTTTGTTTTTTTTTTTTTTTTTTTTTTTTGAGAGAAAAATATGTATTGCATTAGGATTGGGCTGAGATCAAATCCAACATTAAAACATCGTTAAACCAAGCAGGCCTAGGAGAATTCAACGAAAACTTTCAAGTTTCCGTAAGACATTTTTGGGCCAGGTGGTGAGCCACCGAGTTGGCGCTTCGGTGGATGTGTTCCACTGAGTATTGTCGGTTACTTCCCAGAGCAATAATGCACTGCTTTAAAAGTTGGCCACTTTCCGAGAGGTCTTCACTTATCTCCTCGCCATTGATGATACCACTCCGTCTCACCTATTTTGCATCATTTGAACTTTTATCATTATTTACTGGGTCACTTTGATCCGATAATTTGAATAGTAAAACCTTACAATTTTTAGATAATTTTTTCGTAGTGTTGTAGAGTAGCTCTTATTCTAGAAGACCATAAAAAATTGTCAAAAAATTACATCGTTTTGCTATCCAAATCACCGGGTCAAAGTGACCCAGTTACGGGTGAAAAAAGTCCAAATGGTGCATTAGAGATGGGACGGAGTGGTATGTTCTTTCTTTTCCTTCAGACGCTTCCAGAGAGATACGAGACCCTTCGCGTCACTTTTAAAAATTACTCCTTCGAGGTTCAAATCTGAGGCCATAATCGCCCCTGTGAGCATCGCATATGCTTCTGCTTCGCGGGCCGATCCTCCAAACGGGATTCTTCTTCTTTTTCCGGCGATGAGGATCCCCCATTGTCTCGAATTACCACTCCGGCACGGGCAACCTCCATATTCGGGTTCCACGCTTCATCTGTGTTGATTTTGACACAGCTAGGAGGTGGTTTTGTCCAGAGCTTCGCTGAATTGTGGTTGGGCTGAGCCGGTTGTACCGTCGGAGGCCCATGCACATCCTCAACTGTCGAGATCTCAGCTAAGTTATTTCGAATCTCCTCTATCAATTCAATTTCCCCTTTTCTGATGTGGTTGTGGAAGATGTTGTTCCGATTCCTCCACAAAACCTATATTCCAGTGCATAAACCCCTTCGATCTTCATTTTGTAGGCTAAAAAAACGCCCCCTCAACCAGTCGGCGAACTGGGTGGAGTCAACATCCCGGTCAGGTTTGGCGATGAGATTTGGCCAAAGTTTCTTCGCGATCTTGCAGTCACGGAATACATGAAGCTCAGATACAAGATGGCCTCCACAGACCACACACTGCAAAGGTATGTTCATCCCCCTTCTTTTTAAATTTACTCTTGTATGGAGGCTTGCCTTGATAGCTCTCCACCTAGTAAACAAGACTCTTTTGGGTAGCTTTTGCTTCCAAAATAGTTCAAACCAAGAGTTATTTTGCGAGTTACATGTGAGGTGTTGGAGATTTTCATCTTCTAACAGTTTGTAACCTGATTTGACAGAATATTTGCCGTCCTTTTCGAAATGCGAAATGAGCTGATCTGGAGCTGGCACTTGAGGGATGTTCAACCGGAGCACTTCATTTACATCAGGGGGCCAGAGAACGGATTTAAGCTTGTCAATATCCCATGTACTTTTATCTTCTCTCATATGCTCTAAAACACGCATATTTGCGTTTGAACCTGGAGTAGTGATTGTTTTGAATTGGGGTCGCAGAAGCCAGGGGTCCTGGAAGACCCGTAAATTTTCTCCGTTTCCTAGCCTCCATCTAATGCCGTTGTGAATAATTTTTTTTCCTGCCATAATACTTCTCCAAGCATAAGAACAATTAGACTAAGATTCGGCCTGTAAAATACCAGAATTAGAATAATATTTTCCCTAAAAACTCGAGCAACAAGAGATTTAGGGTGATAGAGAAGCCGCCAGTACTGCTTGGCCAGCAGTGCGAGGTCAAAATTTCTTAGATCTCTGAAATGTAAACCACCTCTGCAACACCCCAAAATTGACCAAACCGGAAACCCGGGGGTGTCACTATGCACCCGAGGTTAAACGCGGATACAAGGAGGTTTATAGATAGAAAATCCAAACAAAACTTCCATAAACTTTAAAGTAATAATTTATTGACAATTCAAATCTTTGTGCCACTAACATGGGAAAATCTATCTAAACAGAGTTCTATATGAAGGTTCTAAGAATTTAAATGTGATGTCACATCCCCCTTCCGCCGACCCCGATTAGCGATTAATAAAACTTTACGTTAACGGGAGGAGGGCGCGACATGCCGGTGCGGCCTCGACTCGTCGAGAGGCTAAACGAGTTGGTTTTAAAAGTCGTGGTCAAAAGATTGTATTTGAAAAAAACTTTGCGGAAGCGTAATTGATAAATTACTTGGGGTCGTCTTGATAAACAATTAAACTTATAAAGAAAAGAAAGTTGGAACATAAAAGAATTCATGTAATTTAGCCATCTCGACTCATAACGTAAGCAGAGCATACCACGGGAAACGTTCTAGGTATCACACAATGGCTCAAATATAGTCTTAAATACATAATTATTCAACTCTTACATACTTAAACAAATAATGGACATGTATTTCACAATATACATCTAGCTCCAAGCCGACTTGCATAGAACATCTAGGCACATAAGCATCAACAAGCATGCATCCACAGATGAACTTAAATCCTTGCTACTTCTTGCTTCTTACGTGTTCTTAAAATCCTGAAAAAAATGTAACATGAAAGGGTGAGCTCAACTAGCTCAGTGAGTTACATCTACGCCCCTCCGTAGATTTGAAAAACCAAAAGAGGCTAGCTTTCCCATGGAGCGACATGAATATAAGGCATAGTCATACATACATATACTTGTGAAGCTTGAAAGAGCATGACATTCATAAAGCATAATGTGTATCGTAAAGAAAGCGTAACGTAAAGCATAACTTGAGTCATGAGAAATCGTATTGTTCCAAGTAGGAACCTTGCTTTGTCTCGCATAGAGACCTTAACATACTTGAACATGCTTGCTTAGTTTATTATCTTATGGCCCGTGTAACCTTCGTGACTTAACATAACGTAGGGACATGTCCATCGCGACGGCTCGTGAGGCGACGCGTTGCCTGCTTATATTGCCCCGGCAAAAGGGTCGTAGCCTGCCTATACCCGACAGGGGGTTTCACTACGGTAACCGTGGCCTTTGTGAAAGCGTGTTTTATCTTATGAAACGTTAATTTCTTTGTTAGCATCCATGGGGCATAAACATTTTACTTGAGTAAAGAAAGCATACGTACATAATATAGGGACGACATGAACATACATAAGCTTGTAAGAAAATTGAGGTTCGGTACAAACTTCGGGAGGTAGGGTAACTCACCTTGCGAGCTTAATCTATTTATTTAACATTCCTTAATTCATCCCTTAATCGTACGAGCATCAACTCCACGTCACGTAAATAGCAAAGAAGGCTACAAATCATACATATAAGCACTTAGCCCGAAATCATTCCAAACATAGCACATAAGCACTTAGCATGAATTCACTCCAAACATAGCACATAATGATTTATCATGAAATCATTCCAAACATAGACATGCCTAAATCACTTAGCAAAATGATACTAGTCTTATCAATGCAAGATAAACAAACTTCTCACACATCCATATACTTGTATTGTATTAAACATATTATTTGATGCATATGCAATGTAAAATGTAGCACATAAGAGCAATATAACATATAATGGGCTAAAAGGTAACTTGCATAAACTAGCTTTAATAACTTGATAAACTTCTAAATCATGCTTATAAGATGAGTGTAACCATCGCTAGTACAAAATTCATAGGTGACACAAAATAATTATTTGGGACCTCAAATTTTTACATAACATATATAAAGAGTTCACTGATGACATATAAAAATATCAAAAATTAGGAAAACTTTTAAGTATTTTAAAACATTAACTTTCAGAGCTGTTTAGGTGTAAAACAGAGGCTGAAAAGCGGTCTTGGTAATAAATTCATAAAATATTCATAGTAATTCCAAAAATTATGAAATTTTAACTGGAAGTAAATAACACCCATTTGAAAAACATATCCAAATTTTGTATCCATTGGAGTAAAATAAGTACATGAAATCAATGAAAAACTTCTCTGGTCTGGGTTGGACAGATTGTAAAGCAGCCCAAGTTTTTGGCCAATTAAAAATTAAATACAAATCCAATGGTTCTGAAATTTTTACTGTAGAAACATCATATGAAAATACACAAACCATGAATTTTTCGTAATTTTCTGAAGTAATTAAGTATTTTTCTCGATTTTGTGAAAATCAGCTCAAAACATGAGTTTGATGGTTTTGTATAGTTCAAAACTTGTTGCATGCAAGAAATTTTCTTCCAAGATCTGAAATTGGACAATCAAAATATTTGAAGCATATACATATATACCCAACAACTCAATTTTATACTTGCATGTGTGAAAATCATGAAGATGATGATGAATCAAGAACATGCAATCACAAATCCACAATGCTAGCATACAAATGAGATGGTCAATGCTAAGATTGCATCTTAAAAATGATGATCCACTAACATGCAACTAAAGATTTTCATAGAATCACAAGAATGGGGAGTGAATGAACAAAATCATGATGTAGATGCAAAAGATGTAGAGCTTACTCATACTTTCATGGTGTTCTTGATGTGGGTTTGGTGAAGAGATGAATAATGGCTCCTAGAGGCTTCAAAGTTGAAGAAGATGCTCAAAATGTGCTCCCCAATTGATATACTAACACCCAAGATGGGTTTCCAACACTTAAAACCTCAAAAACTTAATTTTTGGACCATGTTTGTGGAGGGTCATGAACAAAACCGGGAATGAAGTTAAAGGGGAGAGAAATGAGAGTTTTGGAACTTCATAGAGAGAGAAAATTGAGGAGAAAAATGATGGGAAAGATGCAACTTGTGCTTATATAGTCCCCAAAATAATAGAGTGTGATGGTCACACCAAAATAAGTGAAAACAAGTGAAAATAAGTGAGTTTCAAATCACATAATGCACACTATCTATTTCATATTGATGCAAATACTTGGTGTATGCAAAACATTCAATTAAATCAAGAATGCTATATTTTATTTCACATACAAATATTGCACAAAAGACCATAAACTTATTTAAAAGACATTATAGTTACCAAATAAAACAAACATGTAACTTGATTTATACTTCTATAACTTTTGTTAACAAAAAAAATCTAGCATAACTAACAAAATATTTTCCTTAAACACTCTTTTAGATAATACTATCATCACTTAAAGTTAAACATGTAACATAAATTTCGGGGTTACTACATTCTACCCACCTTATAAAGAATTCGTCCTCGAATTCGCTTAACGAACTTCTAACATGAATAAAATCACATAAGCCTCTAACTACTGTGAAAACAATGCACAACTTACCCTTATAGGTTACCTTACCATTGAACTCGTGGTGGAAAATATATCAAGCCTGTCACGCTTACGAGAGGGAACAATACGCAGTGTCGTCACACTTTGTACCGCTCCAGCAAGCTCGTAATTGTTTCAGAGGTCCTGTCTTTCACGCTTACGAGAGGGAACAATACATCGTGTCGTCACACTTTGTACCGCTCCAGCAAGCTCGTAATTGTGTCAGAAGTCCCCGTTCGACCGTACAGCATAGCGGGAACAACTTATACCGTCGCAATGATATAGCTGCTCGTCCAATCTTGCACATGTAGAGGACGAAATACTTGACATTCGCACATCGGTTTAAACTTTCGACATGCTCAGATTTATAATTTATTTACTTACTAACATGCATATATACATGGAAATAACTTATCAGGCGCAAAACATACATGTCATGCATAATTTACACGTAATACATCACATAATTTATATGCTCACTTAGTAAATATAAAAATAAAAATATACTTCAAGCACATAACTTGGACATATAATGACATAACATAACAAATATATTTTTTTAAACTTTATTTTGGACCTGAAAATAACACTTGTCGCATATACACACTCCAATTAGAACATCCAATGACATAGTTCAAAGCATGCTATATATTTTTTATTTTTTTTTTTTTTTATAAACATCATACATAATCAAGAAAGATAGCATACATAGTTTCCATGATCTTCACATAACATGTACATGCATTTACACATATAACATCTTACATATATGAAAAAGACGTCTTGATAGCATATGAATCACATAAACACACTTATCATACCATAACATTTCAAATATCCAACTTATCACTTTACTTAGGCAAACATTAAAGAAATGATAACCATGTAACTATACTTATCAACGAACCGTTAGCAAAAATATATTCCTTATCTTGTTCATATGAGACATGCTCTTAGCTTTAACCATTCTCTTGAAACTTACATTCATTTTTCTTATCTTAGCCATGACTAAAAAGTAAAACCACTCTCATGCATAAGACATATTCATGTATCTAGAAGAAATCAAATTAACTTCGAACATGATCTCACATGACTACTTAAACATAATTGACTAAAGCATATAAATCGATACTTAGCCACATACGTCACATAGAATCATATAAACATGGGATCTAACTAATGATCTTGGGCCTTTTAAATATTAGTGTCATACTAACATAGTATAGAATCATGCACATAACATACGTACACATAAATTTTCACATTAGCAAGCACATAATGGGTTTCTAAGGTTTACTAATCTTAGGTATCTATAACATAATGCTCTGATACCACAAAATGTCACAGCCCCCTCCCGCCGACCCCGATTAGCGATTAATAAAACTTTACGTTAACGGGAGGAGGGCGCGACATGCCGGTGCGGCCTCGACTCGTCGAGAGGCTAAACGAGTTGGTTTTAAAAGTCGTGGTCAAAAGATTGTATTTGAAAAAAACTTTGCGGAAGCGTAATTGATAAATTACTTGGGGTCGTCTTGATAAACAATTAAACTTGTAAAGAAAAGAAAGTTGGAACATAAAAGAATTCATGTCATTTAGCCATCTCGACTCATAACGTAAGCAGAGCATACCACGGGAAACGTTCTAGGTATCACACAATGGCTCAAATAAAGTCTTAAATACATAATTATTCAACTCTTACATACTTAAACAAATAATGGACATGTATTTCACAATATACATCTAGCTCCAAGCCGACTTGCATAGAACATCTAGGCACATAAGCATCAACAAGCATGCATCCACATATGAACTTAAATCCTTGCTACTTCTTGCTTCTTACGTGTTCTTAAAACCTGAAAAAAATGTAACGTGAAAGGGTTATAAAAATCCGTACTAACTCTCCCCAACCTTTACTAAGGCGAACAACCTCTTTTATAGAAAAATACACTTTATAGAGTTAACGTTTATTATTGTAAAACATAGCTATAGTTATAAAAATATAACTTATAAGATTAACTAATTATTTCGCTTATTATAGGGTAGAGAAGCATATTATTTTTCCCCAAAACAATAATAATTCTAATAGTAGTTCCTCCCAACCAAACAAGCCTTAGTAGAGAGCATAAGTTATAAACTAACTAACTTTTATTTAAAAGAAATATCTAATTTATTTTAAGAAAATAACTTATTCTAATTTGTTACAAACTTATAAAAGAATAAGTAAGAAAAAATATACTTTTATCATCCTTATTCTACACTTTTATTTTGGAGTGAATATGAGTACAAAAATATTACCTTAAACTTGTATAAAAAAAAATTGTCTTTTGTAAGATTCGAACCTACATACCCACCAAGCCTTAAGTGTTAGCATTTAACCACAGTGCCAACAGCCCCTTTATTCTCTCCTTCCCAACTAATAACCTTAACAATACTAATCATAATGATAACTGAAAAAAAATAAAAAGAAAGAGAATGAACAGACGGGTTTTTTCTTTGTTTACACGATGGAGAAGAAGAGGATGGCGACGGGAAGAGGCGAGGCCGACGGTGGCGAGGACGTCGGCGGTGGCGGCGTCGTCTGGGCGCGGCGGAGGCAGCGGAGGCTGGGCCGGCGCACGGCGGTGACGCGGTGGCGGCTCCGGCTCCGGTCGGGTGATGCGCAATTTAGCATGCTATTCGCAAGTATACGAATCAAGTAATATAGAGAGTATTTTCGACTCGGTTTATCGATCCCACAGGGACTTTGCAGGTTTTTCTAGTAATCAGTTGTGCACAAGAGATTCCAGCGGGGAGACCTCCGTGTACACCGTATGTAGAGGATCGAGGATCGCACAGGAAGAGTGGGGTTGTGTGTAGGGAGAGAGTAAGTCAGTAGTAATGTCTGAGAGAGAGACAGAGGTTTGGCAGAGCTTCCGCGTATGGCAAGTGTGTTTTTTCTCTGTATGGAAAGGGTAACGTCCTATATATATAGCAGAGACCGTGACCACTGTAGTGTGGTTAATGCGCCCATTGATGGCGGCTTAATTAGCTTAACCATAACGGCACGTTCGTCCGAGTATATAGGGACCGTTACAGCACGTTGTGCGCGAATACCGGAACCGTTACGAGGTTGACCGGGTTTGACCGAATTGACCGGGTTTATGGAGCTCGTGCCATAAATCTCTCAAAACAGTTACTAAAGGTCGCGCGCGGGCTTGGCTCGCACGCGACAGGGCTTACTCTAGCCTCCAAACCACTAAGTCCCTACAAGTCCCGTGCAGTGGTATGCGAGGGCTCTGTCTCGCAGCCTCCACATGGATCAGCTCGGCTGGTGATCCAGTGTGTGTGGAGCACAATATGGTGTGCTGGATGGTTGCCACGTGGCCAAGATCTGTCAGCTCAGAAAGCACTATCTACATTAGCCCCCTTTCTGCGCGTGAAGACTCATAGCTGTATAGACTTCCATGCACGGAAACCAACATACGCGTTGCCGCCACGCACCAATTCAAATACGGGTAAGTTCAGCCCCCGTGCGTGCCATTATGACCTAAAACCCCTAGAGTCGTGCCGTCTGGCTTCTAGGGTTTTAGGCGTGACGTCAGCTTCTCCTGTGATTGCGCGATTCGACGGTGACGGTTGCGATTCGACTACTGAAAGGACGCAACCCTTCATTGTTTTTGGATTAATACTTTGTATCCTCCATTGTTGCAAAGCATCACTTCTTTCTCTTAAAGTGAATGGTACCCGGAGATCTTCGAGAGCAGATTCAGATAATCAATCACCAGTTCAGAACCGCAAATCGTGTTCTTCAGTTGTGCATATCCAAGCAGGCTTCAAGAAAACAAGGTCGGCCTTGTCCAATTTTGATTTAAGATACCAGTGTTTGCCTTGAACTGTGTTGAATCTGTAAGCCCAGAACATATAATCTGTTGAAACTTGCGAAGAAGCTTTGATTTTTGAACCCACTTTTGCTTTAATCCTTCAATAATAAGGGCTCCGGCTGTGAGATCTTGAAATCACTGATAATGTAACCCTTAATTTATGAAATTGATACCAGAAACTGTTCATCTTTCTTTTCATACTAGATCTTGGATTTCGAATTTCAAACTGAAGTGTAGCACCTTTCTCCCCCTTTTTTTCTTGCTCTTCCGCAGGAATGGACAAGACAAAAGGAACCAAACCCGTCAAGGAGGATGAAGAGATACCCGACCTTCCGCAGGCCTTGTGGCGAAAAGCCCCCTATCTAGGTGGCAAAGATTTCTATCATGCGAGAGTTAAGGCGAAGAGGATGCCTGATCCTGTCCCGGTTGAGGGATTGCTGACACTGACTCGCCCAGTTAACTCAGCCTTGCTCGAGTTGATTGGTTCCGAGGATGTGGTTCGATTGGGGATCGAAAACGGGTACTTCCCCTACACTGCGATTTCTACCCAGGCTTTCGTCCAGAAATTGGACTATATGGATGAGTGGATTGACCACGTGTTGGACAATCATGCCGCGACTCTCGATGAAGCCGGCGTATACTTTGCTATCCGTGCTATGAAGGGTGCTGCCGTGAAGCTGGACCAGTCCATGCTTCTAGACCTTCTGTCCCGCTACTCGCCTGCGACTCACACATTCCACTTTGCTGAGTTCGAGGCTGCTCCTACACTCGAGGACGTGCAGATGCTGTACGATCTTTCCCCCATGGGTGAAGTGGACCCTTTGAGTCCTTTGAGGACGGCTGCGGAGATTGCCTTGTACACGCAGATGGAGGAATGCCTGGCAGAGGTAAAGAAAATCTCCACTCGGTGGACTACTACGAAAGCCCTTCCAAACTGGCAATTGGTTGATACGTCTGCGAAGAACACTTGGAACAAATGGTTGCAGTACTTCTTTCGATACTATGCGAATAGCAGCATCACTAAGAAGCTTCTGAGTGAGAACCCAGACGCCGAGAATTATGTGGAGGGTAAAGGCTATCACTTGACCCTCTGTGCTTTCCTCTGTGCTTGGTTGTCGAGGTACTTGATCGACGGTCACCCCCATGATGGGGTCTTTTACCATGTTTTGCCACTTGCTGTGAGGCTCGCCCTTGGCCAGAGAGTCGCACTCGGACCCTTGGTCTTGGGCACTCTGTATTACAGGCTTGATCAGTTGGTTTTGGCCATGAAAGAGTCGCGTGGCCGCCTCGATGTACTGACTTTCGTCAACATCTCCTTTTTGACAATGTGGGTCTTCGAGCGGTGGCCATCCTATGCCCCAACTGCTCTCAAACCCGACAAGTGGTGTCCCCCAGGCGAGACGGAGGAACGCAACAGCGGTAGAGCTGCGAGGTGGTTCGGAGCGAACAATACCAAGTGCGTTTGGAGCTTGATATGCGACAAACGGAAAGAGTTTACTGCCAGGCCCTATGCTACACGTGTCGAGAACGTGCGATGGTTTCCAAAGCTGTACCCTTCTAAGGGTGTTGTCTTCTCAGAAGAGTTGCTCTTCGAAGAGGGATCGCATTTCCACGAGCGCTATCGCGAGTTCTTTTGCTGGTGTCTACGAGGTTCTCTTCCTGCCCTCGCAGAGCATATTCGTGAGCTCGCACCAAGGTATGAAAGGATTACCGTGGACGTTGACCCCACTCGAGTTTCGCCCCAGTTCGGTTTTGACGCGGTGGCACCATCAATCTGGCCCCAGTCCATTATCAGAGGTTGCTATAAGCGCTTGCTAACAAAGGAGTGCAAGACAGTCTTCATGAACAATCTTCCCTTTGAGCAGCCTGCAGGGACCCGCGAGGGTGGTTGTTCTCAGAACTGGCTCGCATACTGGATCGCCCAGCAAACGAGGATTGAGACGCAGTCGGCCGCACAGCCAAGCAGAGCCCCCTTGATCAAGAGAAATTCTTTTCCGTTTCGCCCCAATTGCAGTCTGAGCGAGTCTGAATATGGTTGCTACTCACTGTTGGATCGTGAGAACCATTTGTGCCCTGACATCATTCTGAAGGAGAAGGTCGCCGCAGTTAAGAAGGGCGACACGCATGTCGTCAGATACAGCAAGGCATTTGCTGAGGTAAGCAATTTCTTCGCGTGCGTTAAGCTTCTTGATTTCCTTATGCTGACGCCTTTATTCTGTACTGCTTGCTGTAGTGTCATGTGCGGCGATTCGCATCTGGTGATCGCTCCAAGTCATTGATTAACACCATTGTTGCCACCCGAAGACAAAAGCAGTCGTTTCGGCTAGCATGGAGGATGGACCCTGAGGTCGAGACCAAGATTCGCGCAGTCATGAATGCTTTTGCTGACTCGCTGATAGACAATGCTCCGGCCTCGTCTCCTCCCGGAGATGATCCGTCCCTTCCAGCGACTGCGGCGCCGAGAGTGAAAAGACCTAGGCAAAAGGGAATTACAATTTCTTCCCCTAGAAGTGCTCCAACTTCTCCTCCGGTGAGGTCCCTTTCTGTCAAGGACAAAGGCAAAGGTCGCATGCCCAGCAAAGTGCGGAAAGAGCTCGCAGTTGAGACTTTCGTTCCATTCAACCAAGAGGAAGAAGGAGAGAGGCAGGAGCCCAGAGAAAGTGATGAAGAAGAAGAAGAAAGAACAGTTGTGATGCATGAGGAAGAATCAGGAGGTACCTCCGTCGCATTTCCTTTATCGTAATTCTTTTGCACTTCTTTCTTGAACCAATCATTTCTTCGCAGATGATGATGATGATGAGATCATCGGCGGCCTTGTGGCACGGAGACAAAAGAGAGATGCCCATTCTGGCATTCCAGACGATCCCATAAGCGAGGACATTCTTGCTGAGTCCAGGAAGACAGCCGCGGAGGCTGCTGAAAGAAGAAGGCAGCGAGAAGAGGAAGAGCTCGAGCGTGTGAGACAGCGAAGCCTCGAAGAGCAGCATGTTGACGACTTAGTGCGTCCAGTTGACGAGGAAGATGAGATTCCCGAAGAAGTGGCTCCCCAGGCGGAGGAGGAGGATGCGGTTCCAGAAGAGGATGCAGCAGCCCTGGAGCAAGTCCAAGCGGACTTTGAAGAAATCGCAGGCGGTGATAAAGGTGAGATCTTCAATCTCGCAGTAACTTATAGAGATGTTATTGTGGGTGCGTTAAAGCATGGTGTGTCAAAGACTGACATTCGCTGTTGGCTAGTAGACAAATGCGGAGAACCTTCAGGTAATTATTTGAGCGATATGCATGTGTTAGACCTGAGCAACTTGAAACAGGATCATGACTGGTTTCTTCGCATCCCAGGTCACGCCCCTCTTAAAGACTTGCTTAGTGAGGACACACTAATAGGACATGGTTCCTCGTCTTTAGTGTATGACAAAGAGGCTTCAATCCCACCTTCGCGTGGAGGTGCTTGCTCTTAGCTTAAGTAAAGATAGCAAAATATTATTTAATGCGAGTTACCTCATACCATGGGCATTTTGTATCGCAGGCAATGTTGAGGAACATGCGCCGGAGCAAAGAAGTCAGTCTTCTGCATCCTATGTTCCGACTCCGAGCCCCCATACTGAGAAGCCCGTCGCAGCTATTGATCATGCAGGTGAGCCTTTCGAGGACATCATCGAACTTTCCGACGATGCTGAAGCTGGTGCTGTGCTAATGGATGAAGATGCCCATGCTGGCGCTGAGGAAATAAGGACAAGTATTGCCGATGCTTCCGCATCTGAGAATGTTCCTCGCCAAGCGACCTCGGCTGTCACTTCACCTCCGGCGATGACTGAGTCGGCGGCACCTATTCCTGCGTGGGGCTTTTGGGGCTCGCAGGTTGAGAATGCAGTCGCAGCTGGTGCGGCCTACACTCTTCCTTCTATCTATGAGGAGTTAGAGCTCGCAGCTGACAGGAGAGCCATGGAGCAAGGGCAGTCTTCAACGACCCCAGTAATGCGCATTCCTTCTCTTCGTGAGATTCTCGAAGGAACTGGTAAGTAATGATTCACTGTTCGCATCTTGCATAGTGCATTTGCGAGTTTGATAACATAGCTTTAACATTGCTTTAGGTTTGAAGCAAACTGATGTGGACTGGCTAGTCCGGATGCGCCTCACCTACCCCCGATCGTTTGCAAGATCTCTGGAGATAGGGCCCTTTGACAGGAGGCTATTTCTCACCGAAGCCATTTGGATTTTGGAGCAGCTGTCTGCGGCCACGCCTGAGACCATCTCTGTCCAGAGCGCCGAATTGCTTTGTGGCATGTGCCAAAATCTTCTTACCAAAGTTCAAGACAGACTGGGTTTCAGATTTCTTATGAAAAGAGTCACTCTGATTCGCGCAGCCGTAACTTTGCAGCTTGGCCACCAGAAACTCGCAGCTGAAAAGCAGAAGGTGGAGCAGCAGAAGCAAAAGGTTGAAGAAGCTACGAAGCTCTATCATGAGATGAATGCCAAGTGCGAGCAATTGAAGCGAGAAGTGGAGCAGGTAGAGAAGCTGAGCCATCAGTTCGCGCCCCATGACTCCTTGATCAAGAATTTGCTTTTGAATTTTTGAATTTTGAAAATAGCAAGGAAATGGCTGAAACATTAATGTAATGTTTGAAACATTAATGTAATGTTGCTAGGGTTTCTCCCCCCTTTTTTTAACAACAGGAATCAACTTGCCCGTTTTGCCCTTTCCGGGATTTGATAGGATATCTCTGTGCATATCTAATTATGACATCAGCAATTGATACTCTGCTTGATTTTCGCGCTAATTTCTCGGAAGATAAGCACGCTTTCGTTGGGAAGTCCATCCGAATCATGACCATCCGTCATTTATTAGGATACGCAACTGAATCGTTGTAGCCTTTAGTAGGGTAATTGATGGTTACCGCTTTTCAAGGCGTAAGTGATTGGCCTTACCCTCTTTTCAAATTCTGCTGACTCATCTTTGGCAACTGAAGAGTCTCCGCAAGGTCTATATAAACCCTGTGTTTGCCATTTGGGTTCTTCATCCCAAAAATGTGCTTTGCCGTGAGTCCTTACGACTGCTGGCTTCAACGCTTGTTTTTCGTTGATTCATGGCAACTTCAAGTTGTGAATCCTGAGTTTGCGCTTTGTGCTATAGAAATAGTTTCCAAGATCCACTTTATGAGGAATATTGTTCTTGATAACCATCATAAAGAAGATGGAGATGATATCTCATGTGTGTTCGAAGAAATTTCTTCGTGTATTATGTGTGCAGGTCATGTTTCCGGCCGCCTCCCGGTGAGGTGCAGCGCCGAAGTGACCGTGCTACCGTCTCGTAATGAACGGCGGAATTCTCCTCCAGCATCCCTGGAGGAGGATTTCTTGCCTCTTCGTTCTTGAACTCAAGGGGCTTGTCAATGCCCTTGTCTATCATGACAAGGAGTCCATCACCAGAGGAATGACTGCTTCGCCTGTTTTGCAGGACAGCATATGTCGGAACAGGAGGTCCCTCCGGTGCCTATCTTGATCAGACAGAGGCCTTTGTCACCCCTTGGGGTCTTGGACGTACCGTCACGCAGATCTTGCCACTAGGGACGTAGCAAATGACGAGTTGATCTCTTTGCAGCAGCATCCCTTTTGCTATAGATCTTTGGCCGCAGATCTGTGTATTGCATAGCCGGTGTTAGAACCAGTGGGTTCATCCCTTTCAGTCAGGATTCCAGTAGTGTGTTTCTGCTGACTTGTCAGCTACTTTTCGAATGTATTTTAAGCCATGTTGGCTGTGTAGTTAGATTTGAGCTTTTTCGCTTGTAAGCTGCTATCTAGACAGATAAATTGTAAGTCTTTTCGACTCATAATGATAAATAGCCTTTTGTGTTATCTGCTGTCTCTTTGCAACAAAGTACAACTTCGCATGCGTTTCGGCATATTTCGCTTTGCATAATGCTATGTAATGGTTTCGCATTTGCTATCTGCCATATGAATTCGCAGATGTTTCATTAGATCGTTCGAGATCATATTTTCGCAGCTGTGCCATCTCGGCAGATGGGCTTGTGATCTGCTTTCAGATTCAAGTGCTATCATATCAGATAGACCTCTGTAGATCACTTAGGATCATTTTGCATGATATTGCTATTGTAGCAGATAGGCTTTAGTAGATCAATTAAGATCATTTCTTTTTTTCGCATGAGTTGCTATCGTAACAGATAGACTTTTAGAAGATCAATCAAGATCGTATTTGCATAAGTTGCTATCGTAACAGATAGGCTTAAATGATCAATTAAGATCGCATTTGGATAGGCTGCTATCATAACAGATAGGCTTAGATGATCAATTAAGATCGCATATGTATGGGCTGCTATCGTAACAGATAGGCTTAAATGATCAATTAAGATCGCATTTGTATGGGCTGCTATCGTAATAGATAGGCTTAGATGATCAATTAAGATCGCATTTGCATAGGCTGCTATCGTAACAGATAGGCTTAGATGATCAATTAAGATCGCATTTGCATAGGCTGCTATCATAACAGATAGGCTTAGATGATCAATTAAGATCGCATTTGCATAGGCTGCTATCGTAACAGATAGGCTTAGATGATCAATTAAGATCGCATTTGCATAGGCTGCTATCGTAACAGATAGGCTTAGATGATCAATTAAGATCGCATTTGCATAGGCTGCTATCGTAACAGATAGGCTTAGATGATCAATTAAGATCGCATTTGCATAGGCTGCTATCGTAACAGATAGGCTTAGATGATCAATTAAGATCGCATTTAGCAGATTGCCATTGTAGCGGATAACCCATTGTTAACAGTTATAACTAACTAAATGAAGCAAAATTGACATCCAGAAATACGAAGTTTCTCATTTGGGAGATTTTTTTTATTATAACGCTCTCATATGGGAGAGATGAGATTACAATCCTCTCATTGGGGAGAGGAGATTGTGTAAATCGTAATCATACAAGAGATTAAGCGACGTTATAATAAAACGCACGAAATGAGAGAAGTTAGGGATAGTACTTCTTTATCCAACGCATGTTGACTGAACTTGGGGTTGAGGTTGTGCCGTGCAACCTTCGTATGCTGCAGTAGCCACTGTCGAAGACTTCTGTGACTTCGAAGGGTCCTTCCCAATTGGCTGCGAACTTCGGGTGAGTCGCTTCTCGCATACAGTGGTCAGATGCGCGCAAGACCAAGTCTCCAACTGCGAAATCTCTTCGCTGGACTGTCTTATTGTAAGCGCGAGCAATCCTTTCTTGATATCGCTTGTTGGTTCTTTTGGCTTGTTCTCGCTTTTCCTCCAGCAAGACTAAGTCATGATCACGTTGATTTTCGTAGAGTGCGTGGAAGGCTAGCCTTGCCGAATTGACTCTCACTTCCGCAGGTACCACGGCCTCGGCCCCATAGCATAGTAGGAATGGTGAGGCCCCCGTGGGTGTCCTTGGAGAGGTTCGGTAGGCCCACAGAGCTATGCTTAGAGAGTCGGCCCACTTCTTGTGGTCATCTGCGACCATCTTGCTCAGAATTCTCAACAGCGTTTTGTTGGTCGCTTCGGCTTGTCCATTTCCCTTCGGGTAATAAGGGGTAGAACATATCTGCCTGATATTGTACTCCGCTAATTTCGCAGCTACCTGGCGATTAACAAAGGGAGTACCGTTATCTGAAAGAATGGTGTTTGGGATTCCGAACCTGCATATGATGTTTTCCTGGATGAAGTTGACCACACTTAGCGCATTTGCCGTTTTCAGTGGTAAGGCTTCCACCCATTTGGTGAATAGCTCAGTTGCAGTGAGAATAAACTGATTCCCGCGTGACGCTGGTCGGATGGGACCGATGAAGTCTAGAGCCCATGTGTGAAATGGCCATGGCGTCCCTAATGCATGTAGATCCACAGCGGGAGCGTGCACCAGGTTTCCTTTGAATTGACACTCCTGGCAGCGTCGTACTTTGGTGCGGCAATCGACCTCCATTGTGGGCCAGAAATATCCAATTGAGAGGAGCTGCCTGCATAATTTCGCACCTCCTTGATATTCCACCTGATGAGAAAGGTCCATGACTTCTTGTGCTTCTCTGCCGTCTAGACATCGCAGCAAGTTGCCCTCGTGACCTCTTCGCCAAAGCAGGTTTTCCTGTACTACATATCGAGATGCTTTCCTCTTCAATTTCTCGGCTTCTTTTCTTGATTCGGGCACGGTGCCCTGGGTGAGGAAATCAAAGAGTGGCTTCCTCCAGTCCGTGTCGTCATCGGTTAGGGCGATGAGTAGAGAATCTTTGATTAGTGCGCAACTCTCGCACTTCCCTTGTATCAGGGCTGCGGCTGTTGACATGTCTGGCCAATGAATGCCATATCTTTGAGCCTTCCTGTAGATTGACACCTCGCTTTCTCCACAAGCATGTTGGTGAATCTTTTCTAACAGCAGTTGTCCCTCTCGCTCGGAGACGCATCGCATGAGTATTCCGCCAGGACCCTTGTAGTAAAGGGTGTTTTCATGTATACAGTACCCTTTTGTGAGTGCCCAGCTTTCACTGCTTGTGCCTTTCGCAATAGCTTGTAGGATTGCTTTTCTCCAATCCGTGTCATCCATGTGTTCGTCATCGCACGCATCTTCTGTCAACGCCGACGATGCTCGCACTTCGATAGAGATCTTCGCGGGACATTTGTCTGTACTGACCTTGGATCCCAAGGTTGCCAAAGCATCTGCATGTCTGTTGTCTGCTCGGGGCTTGTGCTCGTACCTCACATCACAAAACTGCTGTACCAGCTTTTGCACTAAGGTGCGGTAAGACAGAAGGTTGATCTCCTTCAAACCGTACTCGCCCGAGGCTTGCTTGACGATTAATTTGGAGTCTCCCATGACCGTTAGATTGCTTACTTCCAAGGCTTTCGCCGCACGGAGCCTTGCGATGAGAGCCTCGTATTCCGCTTCATTGTTTGTGACTGCGAAGTTGAGCTTTGCGGACATCTGTATGACCTCCCCATCTGGTTTGGTCAAGACTATCCCAATGCCTCCACCTTTCCTTGTGGACGAGCCGTCGAAGTGGAGCGTCCAATAGGGCACGTCAATTGCATAGATCTCAGGGCCTTCGAGCTCTTCCTCGATCACGGGCTCGTGGCTGTTATCGGGGAACTGTGCCAATAGATCCGCTACCGCCTGCGATTTAATCGCTCGCGGTCGCACGCATGTGATATCATATTGAGAGATGGTCATGTACCATTTCGCCAATCTCCCGCCAGGAGTAGTGTGAGTTAGCAAATATCGTATGGGGTCGCTCTTGGTGACCACTACTACTTTGTGTGATGCAAAATAGTGTTTTAACTTCTCTATCACAAAGAATAGGGCAAGGCAATGACGTTCGATGTCCGTGTACCTTGATTCAGCAGGCTGCACGATGCGAGAGATGTAGTAGATAGGCCTTTCCTGACCTTCGTACTCCTGAGCCAAGAGTGCTCCTATGGATCTCCTTGTTGATGTCAGATATAGCAGAAGCGGTGATTCCAGTTGAGGTGCGATCATTATTTTTGAGGATGTCAGCAAATCCTTCAACTTTTCGAATGCGGCTTCGTGCTCCGGAGCCCAGTTGTACACGGTGTCCTTCTTGAGAAGAGTGCTAAAACAGCATGTGATTTCGGCAATCGCTGGGATGAATCTTCGCAGATAGGATAGCTTTCCTAAAAATGTCTTCAATGCACTCTGGTTATGGGGCGGCGTCATGCCGGTTATGGCTGATACTTTCGCAGGGTCAGGCTCGATTCCTTGGCGATGAACTACGCATCCCAAGAACTTCCCTGATGTTACCCCAAATGCGCATTTCATGGGATTCATCTTTAGTTGAAAGCGCCTGCATCTATTGAACACCTTCGTAGATCCGCGAGGTGATCTGCTTCGTGCTTGGATTTAACCACCAGGTCATCCACATAGAATTCCACCTCTTTATGCATCATGTCTTGGAACAGAGCCATCATGGCCCGCTGATAGGTCGCACCCGCGTTCTTAAGACCGAACGGCATTACTGTGTAGTTGAACACTCCCACCGGAGTGATGAATGCAGTTTTCCGCGCGTCTTCGGGATCCATCTTGATCTGGTTGTACCCGCTGAAACCATCCATGAAACTGAACATGCGATGGCCCGCTGTTGAATCGATAAGCAAATCGATATTGGGCAGTGGGAAATCGTCCTTGGGGCAGAAGCGATTGAGATCTCGGAAGTCCACGCAGATGCGGAGCTGTCCGTTCTTCTTCACCACTGGAACGATGTTGGCCAGCCATGTGGGATGGTGGTTCGGCTCTATGAACTTGGCATCTAGGAGTTTGACAATCTCCTGCTTCATTTTCACGTTAAGCTCCGGCCTGAAGCTCCTTGTGCTCTGCTTTACCGGTTTAGACCCTGGGATGATGTCTAAACGGTGCATTGTGATGCTTGTATCCAGACCTGGCATCTCATCATACTCCCATGCGAACACATCCTTGTATTCAGTTAGGAGTTGTAGCAGCCCTTGCTCCTCTTCGCTTGTGAGGTCCGCACTTAGAAAGACTGGCCTTTTCTTTTCCTCGTTCGGGCTGAGGAACACTTCCTTTAGCTCTTGCTTTTGCGGTCTGGGCCTGTCTTCCATGCATTCAGGTGCTTCCTTGAGTTTCTCGTCTGGAGCGCCCTGCGTTGGCTTTTCCGTCAGCGCAATTTGCTCGATTTGATTGATTTGCCCAGGGATATCCCCATGCCCGTGTGAGGACACCCCCGCGCACCTTCATATGCGATAACATTTCTTCCCATTGGCATAGAATCTTTCTATCTCCTTGCCTTCGGTATCATGCCTTGCGATTCTTTTCAGAGTATACACATTCTTCCGATGGTATGCGATACGCGGCGCCTCTTCGCGTGTAGGCGGCTTGTCCTTGGCATCTTCCCTTGTTACCATTACTCCCGCAGGTGACTGGTCCTTGATGTCCTCCCAGAGAGGCAAATGAGTAGGGTTGAATGGTCCCGGTGTTTGCTCATCCGCCATCTCGGTGAACCACACCGCCTCGCTGAGATGTGCTTCGTCCAGGTTGAATGGGTTCGTCGAAGCCGGTATCTCGACTACTTTGTCGTTCCAGATAGCTTTCATAACCTGGTGAGCTGTTGAAGGAACCGCATCGAAGCGATGAATCCAGGCTCGACCTATAATCATATGGTATGTAGTGTTCGCGTCTATGACATAGAACTTTGCTGAGCACTTGATTTTGCCAATCTGAACGCCCAGGCGGATCCATCCGATCGTCATTCTAGAGTTGCTTCCGAATCCCATCAGCGGAGATGGACGCTTGACGATCTTGTACTCGGGGATCCCTGCTAGCTTCAGTGTGTGTAGCGAAACGACGTTGACCGCTGCTCCTCCATCAACGAATGCTCGTTTGAACTCGACGCCGTTAATAATGGCTGTCACGTACAGAGGCCTCTGGTGGCTCGCATCTGTCTTTTTGTCACTGGCAGAAAAGGTCATAATCTTTTCTGTAGAGCGAGACGCCCTGATGACTTTCCCGTCGGAGACTACGAGATCCTCCTCGTAGTCCTCCGCTATCCTCAAGATTGCTTTCGTCATGTCTGTCCGGCACTTCTCGGAGAAGTTCATCTCGTCGAAGAATCTGCTAAAGCCGTGCGACCCCTTCATCCGATCGGCACGTTCGTCTTCTGTGTCCATAGTGTAGTCCTCGTCATTGTGGACCTCTGCGATGATGGGTAGACCATCCTCTGCGACTTCTTCCAAGTCGACAATTGAGATCATGGCAACCTCCTTGCCTTTTGATTCTTGCTCCGCGTGGGCAGGAAGCGGATTGTTGCGCACGTCCTTTCTACGATCGCTGACGATCAGCTCGCCGTTCTTCATTTTCTGGTCGAATGTAAACCTGAGCTTTTTACATTCCGCTGTGGGGTGCATGACCTTGCCGTGGTACTCGCACCACTTAGGGTCCCTCACCATCTCCTTATAGGGTATCCTCTCGAGCGGTGGCAGGACGCCGTCCTTGCGCCACTGTCTGCAGAGGTCGCTTGCCTCCTCTACTGAGCATGGCAGAGGTGGTACATCGAAGTTCGCAACCTTCACTTGCTTCTGGGGTGAAACTGTATTGACCTCAGCTTCGCGTCCCCTCTTGTAACTAAATCTCCCGATCTTGTAGGTGGTGCCGCTCGAAGGTCGCTCCGGAGCGTTCTTCTTTTTCTGTCTCTCGACTATAGGCTCGATGTTCTTTGTGCATTCAATTAACTTTGAAAACGTAGGTGTTTGCAAATTAATGAGCATACCTTTGTATTCGTCTCGCATGCACTGCAGGCATATCTCTACAAGCCGGCTTTCGGGCATTGGATCTTTGCACTCCAAGGATTTCGCCCTGAATTTCTTGATGAAAGTGATCCCGTCCTCCTCGCGTTTCTGGTACATCCGCGAGAGATGGATCATCGTCACCTTTTCTTCCATTTGGAAGAATTTGGTGTAGAACTTTTGGACCATGTCATCCCAAGTCTTCATAGACCCGGCTTCCAACGTTCGGTACCACTTGTACGCTACGTTCCCTAAAGACTTTGGGAACTCTCGCATCAGCAGTTTGGGATCGGCTCCGTATGGCCCCATGACATCAATGAAACGCATGACATGTTCATGGGCATTTCCGTTGACATCCTCGAACTTGTCCCACTTGGGAGCTTTGTACCCCGCGGGGTTAGGCATGAGATAGATCTCTCGTGGGATGGGTGGATCATTGTCCAGCTTCGGGATAATAGTATCCGCGAATGACTGATGAGCCAGAATAGTGTCCATGCGCTTCTGCAGAGACGTCATGCATTCTAGAATGCTTCCCTCGGTAGCTGAAGGAGGGGTTGCCGCCGGCGGGGGTGACACATACGCCGTCGAAGGATTAGGGACATATGGACTACTCGCATTGCCCCAGATCGCCGTTGAAGATGGCAAAGGGTACTGCAAAGTTGGGTTAGACGCCAAAGCCGAGGGCTGAGGAGTGTGGGCAGCGAGAGGTAACATCTGAGCTGTTGACCCCTGAATTGGAGGCGGCTGCGCAATCGCCGGTGGAGTCTGCAGGTTAGGGTTGGGAGGTGTGGTTGACACTCCCAGTCCCGGAGCGGTAGGGGCTCCTCCTCCTTGAGAGACGGCGGTGGCTGATGAAGGATTTGGTGCAAGGGTGCCCAGAACGGCTAAGATCCGTTCTAGCTGCACGGATTGGGCTTTGAGAGCTTTCGCCTGACTTTGAACAGTGGCGTCCAAAGACTCCAGCGTCGGTGTTTCGCCGGGAGTGGTAGGAGTACGGCGGGTCTCCTCTCCCGAGGCGGTTTCGGTGGAAGGCGATCTGTTGCTGATATCATCCTCCTGAGACATGGTTGCTTTGGTTGGTAAGTTCACGTCGGGTTCACCAAAATGTGCACAAGAGATTCCGGCGGGGAGACCTCCGTGTACACCGTATGTAGAGGATCGAGGATCGCACAGGAAGAGTGGGGTTGTGTGTAGGGAGAGAGTAAGTCAGTAGTAATGTCTGAGAGAGAGACAGAGGTTTGGCAGAGCTTCCGCGTATGGCAAGTGTGTTTTTTCTCTGTATGGAAAGGGTAACGTCCTATATATATAGCAGAGACCGTGACCGTTGTAGTGTGGTTAATGCGCCCATTGATGGCGGCTTAATTAGCTTAACCATAACGGCACGTTCGTCCGAGTATATAGGGACCGTTACAGCACGTTGTGCGCGAATACCGGAACCGTTACGAGGTTGACCGGGTTTGACCGGATTGACCGGGTTTATGGAGCTCGTGCCATAAATCTCTCAAAACAGTTACTAAAGGTCGCGCGCGGGCTTGGCTCGCACGCGACAGGGCTTACTCTAGCCTCCAAACCACTAAGTCCCTACAAGTCCCGTGCAGTGGTATGCGAGGGCTCTGTCTCGCAGCCCCCACATGGATCAGCTCGGCTGGTGATCCAGTGTGTATGGAGCACAATATGGTCTGCTGGATGGTTGCCACGTGGCCAAGATCTGTCAGCTCAGAAAGCACTATCTACATCAGTTTTAACGAACAGAGTGTAAAAAGGAGGAATATTTTGAGAGTTTGAACGTAAATAACTGAAACGTAAATATTTTTGTGAAAGTTTTCTGAATAATCTTAAGGTTGTAAAACTAGGGTTTGAGATACTAGGTCCCGGGATCCCTAGGGTTCTTCAGATTTTCGTTCTTTGTTTGACATGAAAACACACAGCAGTCTCGTTATCCGTGCCACGTACCAATTGTGCAGTATCTTTTCTTTTCCTCCACGTTATCACAATCCTGCAGACTGTCGGATTCCTGTTAAGCTGCCTAAATCTGCAGTCTCTTCTAAGGCTGCTAGGGTTTCTAACCTGTCCTGATGGCCCGGGTCAAATTCTCTAACAGTTGATCTCAACGATTTCAGGCTAGTCCTAACTCCCCTTCGCTAGTCGGCCCATCAGGGTAAGGTGCTAAATTCTGTCTTCTCCTCCTAACCCTAACCGGACGTTTTCACCTACCGGCTCGGGTCTGTAGCAATTCTGGGTAGCTACTCCGATCATGCATAAGCAGTAAAAATCAAAGACAGAATAACGAATAAAGCTGCTGAATTAAGATAGTACGTAATCATGAATTCATAGTCAAAACGTAGAACTAATCTGAAAACGAAACCCTAGGTTCACCGAGAACCTAGGTAAAAGTTTAGCTACTGAAATTCATAACGTAAATAACACATTTTTGAATGAGAGAGAAGGAGAGCAAACGGGTGTCTTGAATCTGGATTCGCGTTTCCGTGCTCTCCGGGGATGCTCCGACTTCTCCTTCGGTTGTGCTGTCTTGTGCTGATGATCAAAACGAGTCTGGACGAGTCTTTAAATAGTGTTTTTTTTTCCAGAAACGCTTGCGCCAAAAATTACGAAAACTGCCACCGGTCCACCGACTCTGGAAAAAAAGTCAAACTGGCTGCGTATATACGCAAGGCTGCGTATATACGCAACCAGGGGCCCAAAATCCACCAATCACCACCTCCCTGCCTGCGTATATACGCAGCCCTGCGTATATACGCAGACAAGGCTGTGTCCTGGCCCGACTTGGTCCTCTGGTGGGCCCGGTTGGGTCATCTGGGTCCCACACTTCTGCCTGAAATATCCGGTTTCCCTTCCTCGGTGTCTTCCTGCTCTCCCGTGTTCCCGTCTTGCGTTTTGACCCGAAACTTGTCAAAATTACCAAAATACCCCTGGGTCAAACCGCTTCAAATTCTGCCCAATCGTGACTCTGGCCATAGGAAGACTGCTGACTGAATTTGGGAGACAAAATCTCAACTTGACTCCGGAAACCCGGGCCCGGTGCCAAAATGACCAAAATACCCCTAGGCCAAAACTTTCCCGGAAATCGTCACGAACGTGAAATAGTTGCTCCTGAATCCGAGCATTGGGAACCGAGACTCCTTACTCGGACGTGGCCTGTCTGGGACCCACACTTGACGGGAGTCGGTTTTTCGGCCGGACTCCGTTTCAGCATTATAACCTGTTTTCGGAAAGCCCTTGACGTCTCCGTTCTTTTTCCACTGGTTTCACTTCAAAATTCCAAGTCAAGCTCAAGATATTGTCAACCGAGCGCATCCCGGTGATTCTCGGTTTTGGCGTTTTCAGCTTCCTCGGTCGGTTTTCACTGCCCGTTTTTCCTCCAGCCTTTCCGTTTTCCATTCCACTATCCCTTTTACCAGTCTCGGTCAAATCCTACTCCGAGCATTTTCTGCACGTTTCCCGAGGCGAACCCGGTTCTGTCTCGGCACGCATCCCGATGCACTTTCCAAACCTGTTCCCGAAAAAACAGGAAAAAACCCGCGATCATATCCAATAAAAGTACGAAACATGCAGAAATTCACGAAGAGCAAATAAACGTCTCGTTCTAAATTCCGTGGCTTTCCGAGGGTGAATTCTGGCTAAAACACGACTTTCCGACACAAAGACACGTCAAATCAGGCTAAAAGATAACCCCTATTTGGGCGTTATCAAATACCCCCACACTAAACTTTGCTCGTCCCGAGCAAACTCCAGCTATGTACTACCAATGCATACTATCCCGAATCAATCCAGAACGGTGTAACTGCACTTATTTAAAAACAGTATTAATATTATAAAAACAGTTTATATTTTTTTTGGTGAGACTGGGCAACCTCTTCAACTCAAACTGAACATCATCAAGTTCTCATATTCCCCTAAATTTCAGAAACTGCGGTGATCGGAAGAACTCGCGGCCAGCCTAGGTTAGGAACAAGCACGAACACCACTTACTTCCGCTTTTGCATGCAAACCGAACGTATCCCTAATGCACACCTTCCGTGCTTTTACTCTGGGTGTAATGTAAATCTGCCGGCTTTGGGACGGTAGGATATGTCATTTAGAAGCGATGTCCTAAACGTCACAGCACACTCACACATACCCCAATCTCACACTCCCTCACCAAGATGATAGAAACTGACCCAAATCACCTAAGATTCTAGACACTCAATTTCCCCAGTCCCGGTGTAACTGCCGTTCACGCGGCCACAACTGTGAACGAATGTGAAACTGTGATAAAAATTGCCGGCCTGGCATTTTGAAATAAAATCAATCAAGCACCCTGAATTTTCTTCCTTTGATACTTTTTTTCGTTTCGTTTCGTTTCGTTTCGTTTCGTTTTTTTTTTTTTTTTTTTTTTTTTGCTGGGCAACACAACAAACAGCAATAATATAAACCAGGCCAACTCTATGATAAACCAAAAACGTGGGGTGGCAGAAAAATACTGAAATAAAATCTGAAACGACCACCCCCACACTAATTTCGAACCATGTAGTCAATTTGTAAAATAATCGCGCTTTTCCAACCGATCCTCCTCACTCCAAGGATGTCTAAATCGCACAGCGCGTCCTCCAAATAACCCTGTCAACCCCAAGTTTCCCATGTCGTGCAGGAAATTTACGCACTACGGCTCTCCTCCTGTGCTCACGGTGTAATGTCGTGAGTCACCGCCACACCGAAGTGTGCTGTTGTCACTATCTCACCCTTACACACCCTCAAATATAAAAATAAAGCTCATCCACTATCAAATATGACAATTCTGCTCTACCCCAGAAAATCCCCCTCAACTCAACTCCCTCGTGCCATGACGCGTAGGAAGGGTAAAAATACTAACAATGATGCGAGTATCAAAAAACGGCTTCCTAGGTCAAACAGTTACCAAGAAAAGGATTAATGGATCAACGGGGCTCACTAGTGGACATAAGGTGCGAGACAGGACGTGAGGTCCCCTATGGCCTATCACTCCACCAGATGATGTGGTGACCGTGATGGCGGGTTGACGACTACCTGGTGACGGTGGTCTGGCAGCTAGTCGGATACATGGCTCGGGAGATAGCTACTTGCGTTTTCTGAAGTGCATTGGCTCTATTAACTCCCCTAGACAGATTCTCGCAGCTCTTCCTCACTTAAGTTCGTCCACTTCGGGAAATTTTCTATCATTAAGCTCTCTCCAGTTTTAAGCTAAATCCTTCGCCCAGTCTCAAAATTTTCAATTTTTACCAATTTTTGATTTTTTTTTTTTTTTTAATAAAACGTAATGCAGTTACAACGCCACCACCCCCACACTTGATGGTGCCATGCCCTCATGGTACTAATCATCAGGCATATAATCTGGATTGAATGAACTGGCTTGCCTCATCGAATGGGAACAACTGGTAGCATATGCAGAAAAATAAAGCGAGAGACAGAAATTGAACCTGTGCACCCGGAGTCAGTTCTTACAGGTGCTGACTTTTCTGCAGAGATCGGTGGAGAATGACCGTTGACCGGTCGCCGAAAAATTTCTCGGCGGAAGTCGTCAACCTTCCGGGCTCTATGTGCGCTCTTCAAATGTGCAATCCCCAAGCACCACTGTGTTTGACCATGTGCTCCCATATGGTCGAGTATACTTTCGTACACCGGGGTCGATTGCTCTATTCAGCAGAAAAACCGTTCCTGAAAAATCCCCAACTCGTATGAGTCCCTGTGATGGTCGAGTGTGCCAGAACACACCGGGGTCGATTCTTCAAGATTTTGAAAATCTGCCTTTCCTTCTACGAAATTTTCTGAATTCGCTTCAAACTCCACGGATCTGTGTATGGAGGTAGAGAGAGAAACATGGGGCAAAAACATGCTGCTGTCCAAAAAAAAAATATTATTATTTAATTATTATTTTATTTTTCTTCTTCTGCCTGCGTATATACGCAGTACTGCGTATATACGCAAACAGGGAGCATTTTGAAAAAGATTTTTTTTTTTTTTTCAAAATTCCAGATTTTCGCTGCTGTCTGCGTATATACGCAGGGTTGCGTATATACGCAAACAGCAGGTCAACTTTTTTTTTTTTTTTTTTTTTTTGGAAAAAAAATTCTCCCCTGGTTGCGTATATACGCAGGGTTGCGTATATACGCAACCAACAGAGTATTTTTTTTCTCTTTCTTCCTCTTTCCCTTTCTCTGCCTGTTCTCTGTTTTGCTGTATATGCACACGCTCAATTCAAAGTCAATACCCACTCATCTTACCTCTCTCAAAATTCAAAACTGAAAATAAACCTGAAATAATTTAAACTTACTACGTTGGGTTGCCTCCCAACCAGCGCTTGTAATTTACGGTCGACGGCCCGACCCAGTTACCTCATGTTTGCTCAAGGGACGTCAAAATCGCCGGGGTCTACCTTGACGTCTGCTCCCGGGCCCAGATATGGCTTGACCTGGTTTCCGCTCACCCTGCAAGTTGTACTGTCATGCAGATTCTCCAATTCAACTGCATCCCATGAAAGTACCTCTTTGATGATAAACGGTCCTGACCATCGAGATCTCAATTTTCCCGGGAAAAACTGCTTCCGAGAATCGCAGAGACGTATTTTCTGACCTACTTGAAACTGCTTTGGCTGTGCTGAAGTTTGATGGCTCGGGAGCGGTCTAACCTCTCGGGTCGGTGGCTCCTTGAGTGACGGGACCAGGGCCAATTTCTGTCCACCTTTTTCGTCCAGCTGTAAAGTGGTCCGGTTTTCGGCTTGCATGGCCTGCTCCTCCTGGAATCTCTCCTCGTTCTCTCTGTCCACTCTATCAATCTCTGCTCATAGCTCATCCATCTCTTCGTTTTCCCAGCCTTCTTCGACTACCTCCACTGCGAAGATGTCATCATGCTCGTAATAATTCGGTAGTTGCAGATTTTTGAAAACGTTGAACTTCACCTTCTCTTCATTAATCTGCATGGTCAGTTCTCCGCTCTTGCAGTTTATCATGGCTTCTCCAGTGGCCAGAAACGGTCTCCCTAGAATGAGTGGTACGTCCCCTGCCTCCATGTCCAGAATTACAAAATCTGCCGGAAAAATCAATTCTCCGACTTTCACCAGAATATCTTCAATAACTCCGTAAGCCTGCTTCACGGATCTGTCCGCCATTTGCAGCTTGATTCTGGTGGGCCTGAGTTCACCGATTTTCAAAGTTTTGAAAATCGACAAAGGCATCAGATTGATACTGGCCCCTAGGTCACACAGAGCCTTTCCTGTGTAAGCATTACCTAGGGTCACCGGGATAACAAAACTGCCAGGGTCCTTCCTCTTTCTCGGTAGCCCGTTCTTCACACAGTTGCTCACTTCTGCCGTCAGATTTATTGTCTCGAAATCGCTCATACGTTTCCGTCCATACAAAATATCTTTGAGGAACTTGGCATAAGTGGGCATCTTTGCCAACGCCTCCGCAAATGGTATGTTGATTTTCAGCTGTTTGAAAATCTCGAGAAATCTGGCGTAGTCCTTGCTATCATCCCTCTTTCGTGTCTTCAAAGGATAAGGAACCTCCTTGGAGACCGGTACCGTTTCTGCTTCCTTCTCCTTCTGCACTACATCCTGCTCAACCGAGCCCTTCGGCTGGGGGCGGTCGGCTGAGCTGTTATCCTTGCCAAATACTTCACGCTCGATTTCCTTTGATTTTTCTGCACGTGCATGGCTAGGATACGGTGGATCCTGTAGTGCTAATCCACTCCGAGTGGTGATGGCATTGATCTGAGCACGTGGATTATTAACAGTGGTCGAGGGTAAGTTCCCTGGTGCTCTTTCCGTTAACTGCTGTGCTAACTGCCCTACTTGTACCTCCAAAGCGCGCAGTGATGTTTTGGTCGTCTGCACGTCGGCTGTCAGGGCGTCCATATGTTTGAACCGGGACTCCATGGTCTGGAACATGGACTTGATCTCCTTCATCTGAGCGTCGTACTGCTGGGCAGATGGGCCCGACTGAGCCTGCTGCGTCGGTGCAGCCTGCTGGGCTGGTGGCCTGTGCTGGAACCGCGGTGCATAAACTGCTGCGTTTGGGTTTCCGTACCGAAACCCGGGATGATCTCTCGTACCCGGTCGGTACCGGCTCGGGTCCCATTACTGTTGTACGTAATTGGCATATTCGTTTCTGAGCCCCTCAATGGCTGTGTCCAAATCTGGCCCGTCCACCACTGCATCAGTTGAGTAAACTTTCTTGACCAAATCTTGAACGATCTTGGCTAGATTGTCTATCCGGTCGTCTTCCACTGGCTCGGCTTGGCCGTGATCCTGCGATCGTCAAACAGGCGAGTGTCATGTTTGGCTAATTGCTTCATCAGCTCATAAGCACCGTCTTTGTCCACATGGTACAGGAAGTTTCCTCCGGCTTCTCTGTCAATCGTGTCAGCACTCTCCCTGTCTAGGGCATGGTAGAATACCTGCAGGATCTTCGGGTCTCCAAAAGCGTGGTTCGGGCATCTTTTCACCAGTCTCATCAATCTGTCCCATGCGTCTACCACCGTCTCTCCCGTCTTCTGCTTGAATGACAGAATCTCGCTTTGGAACTGGATGACCCGGGAGGCGGGGTAAAATTGGCCAGAAAATTGGTGACACACCCCTCCCATGTTGTGATGGACCTGGGTGGTCGGGATTCGAGCCAGTCGTTGGCCACTCCGTATAGGCAGTATGGGAACAGAATTAGCATGAGTGCCTCGGCTTTAACTCCCTTATACCGGACTTTGTTGCAGTAGTCCTCGAATTTCCCGATGAAATCGTTCGGGTCTTCGTCAGCTTTGCCATGAAACGGGCAGAGGGTCTGAACAGTCTGGATGGTGGAGGGTTTGATGTCAAAGTGTTCTGCAGTGATCTCGGGCACCACAATAGCTCGCTCATGCCCCCCCGTGGGGACTTCGAAATTCTCCACCAACGCCTTCCCAGACCGGTTGTATGTCCTCTGGTTGCTCCGGGCAGCGAATCCTGCTGCGATCAGATCTTCGATGTATTGTCGCCCATCCTGAAAAAATAGAGATCTCAAGAGCAGTGAGATTACGAAAAAAAACAAAAAATAAAATAAAAATAAAAACTCTGAAAATTAATTCGAACTACTAAAGAAACCCTAAAAAGTCCCCGGCAACGGCGCCAAAAACTTGATGCGCAATTTAGCGTGCTATTCGCAAGTATACGAATCAAGTAATATAGAGAGTATTTCCGACTCGGTTTATCGATCCCACAGGGACTTTGCAGGTTTTTTTAGTAATCAGTTTTAACGAACATAGTGTAAAAAGGAGGAATATTTTGAGAGTTTGAACGTAAATAACTGAAACGTAAATATTTTTTGTGAAAGTTTTCTGAATAATCTTAAGGTTGTAAAACTAGGGTTTGAGATACTAGGTCCCGGGATCCCCTAGGGTTCTTCAGATTTTCGTTCTTTGTTTGACATGAAAACACACAGCAGCCTCGTTATCCGTGCCACGTACCAATTGTGCAGTATCTTTTCTTTTCCTGCGCGTTATCACAATCCTGCAGACTGTCGGATTCCTGTTAAGCTGCCTAAATCTGTAGTCTCTTCTAAGGCTGCTAGGGTTTCTAACCTGTCCTGATGGCCCGGGTCAAATTCTCTAACAGTTGGTCTCAACGATTTCAGGCTAGTCCTAACTCCCCTTCGCTAGTCGGCCCATCAGGGTAAGGTGCTAAATTCTGTCTTCTCTTCCTAACCCTAACCGGACGTTTTCACCTACCGGCTCGGGTCTGTAGCAATTCTGGGTAGCTACGCCGATCATGCATAAGCAGTAAAATTCAAAGACAGAATAACGAATAAAGCTGCTGAATTAAGATAGTACGTAATCATGAATTCATAGTCAAAACGTAGAACTAATCTGAAAACGAAACCCTAGGTTCACCGAGAACCTAGGTAAAAGTTTAGCTACTGAAATTCATAACGTAAATAACACAGTTTTTGAATGAGAGAGAAGAAGAGCAAACAGGTGTCTTGAATCTGGATTCGCGTTTCCGTGCTCTCCGGGGATGCCCTGACTTCTCCTTCGGTTGTGCTGTCTTGTGCTGATGATCAAAACGAGTCTGGACGAGTCTTTAAATAGTGCTGTTTTTTCCCGAAACACTTGCGCCAGAAATTACGAAAACTGCCACCGGTCCACCGACTCTGGAAAAAAAGTCAAACTGGCTGCGTACGCAACCAGGGGCCCAAAATCCACCCACCACCACCTCCCTGCCTGCGTAAATACGCAGCCCTGCGTATATACGCAGACAGGGCTGTGTCCTGGCCCGGCTTGGTCCTCTGGTGGGCCCGGTTGGGTCATCTGGATCCCACACTTCTGCCTAAAATATCCGGTTTTCCTTCCTCGGTGTCTTCCTGCTCTCCCGTGTTCCCGTCTTGCGTTTTGACCCGAAACTTGTCAAAATTACCAAAATACCCCTGGGTCAAACCGCTTCAAATTCTGCCCAATCCTGACTCTGGCCATAGGAAAACTGCTGACTGAATTTGGGAGACAAAATCTGAACTTGACTCCGGAAACCCGGGCCCGGTGCCAAAATGACCAAAATACCCCTAGACCAAAACTACCCCGGAAATCGTCACGAACGTGAAATAGTTGCTCCTGAATTCGAGCATCGGGAACCGAGACTCCTTACTCGGACGTGGCCTGTCTGGGACCCACACTTGACGGGAGTCGGTTTTTCGGCCGGACTCCGTTTCAGCATTATAACCTGTTTTCGGAAAGCCCTTGACGTCTCGTTCTTTTGCCACTGGTTTCACTTCAAAATTCCAAGTCAAGCTCAAGATATTGTCAACCGAGCGCATCCCGGTGATTCTCGGTTTTGGCGTTTTCAGCTTCCTCGGTCGGTTTTCACTGCCCGTTTTTCCTCCAGCCTTTCCGTTTTCCATTCCACTATCCCTTTTACCAGTCTCGGTCAAATCCTGCTCCGAGCATTTTCTGCACGTTTCCCGAGGCGAACCCGGTTCTGTCTCGGCTCGCATCCCGATGCACTTTCCAAACCTGTTCCCGAAAAAACAGGAAAAAACCCGCGATCATATCCAATAAAAGTACGAAACATGCAGAAATTCACGAAGAGCAAATAAACGTCTCGTTCTAAATTCCGTGGCTTTCCGAGGGTGAATTCTGGCTAAAACACGGCTTTCTGACACAAAGACACGTCAAATCAGGCTAAAAGATAACCCCTATTTGGGCGTTATCAAATACCCCCACACTAAACTTTGGGCGTTATCATCGGGGCTGCTCGCGAAACCGAATGGAGAGAGAGATCGAAGGAGAGATTGAGAGATGCGTTGTGTGAATTCTCTATGGGTTTGAGGGTTAGAGAGATGAGAAACCCGGCGAGTGGTAGGAGACCCACTTCGAAAATTTTGGTTTTGAATCGGGCCCAAAAATTGGCAAAATTGGGTTGCTTGATGCTAAATTGTCGAACTTTGTTGTGTTTGAATCGTATTGGGATTGAATTGGGACGAAAATCAACAAGTTTGAAGAGAATTTGGAGTGGTGATGGTGGTGGATGGTACTCTTCCGTCCATGGAAGAGTTGGAGGAAGAAGATGATTCTTTTTAGGGTTAAAGACACTTTCACCCCACTAACTTTAGGCTTAGTACAACTACCACCCATTTAGTTAAGTAAAAGACACTATAATAGTTATAGGAAAATACATAAAAGCACTTAGGTAGTTTATAACATTATAAATTAACTTTTAAATAATTATAACTAGTACCCAGACTTATATTAATGTCATATTGACACTAAATAATATCTTAAAATATAATAGTAGCATATTAACACCCAATACTTATAATAATATTATATTAACACTCAATAATTATAGTAATATCATAAATACCCATTTTCACAAAACAGGGTATTTCACCTCGATTCTTTGGGTCTTGAAGCTTCTGCTCTGCAATCCAGAATATTGATTTTTTTTCTTCTTGCCGACCTCACCAAAAATTCGCAATCAGCGAATCAATTTTTTGACATAACTCACCCGGTAAAAGGCTAGGAATGGCTTGGATAACAGATTTGATAAGATTTTCTTTCTTGCCGGTGAAAGCTTTTTCTCCTTCCAGCCTTTCATTTTATGTTATGTTTTTTCAACAAGATGCTGAAAGTTCTTCATCTTTTTTCCTTCGAAACATGTAGGGAGCCCCAAATATCTTTCGTGGAGCTTTTCAAGATTTACCCCTCCAATGGCGCTGAGAGCTTCTTGTTGGGCTTGTGGGACATTTGCCGAGAAGACTATGGCAGACTTTTGAAGATTTATTTTTTGCCCTGTAGCTTTTTTGTAGAGAGAAAGTAGATTCTTGATTGTTGTAATTTCCTCTATTGTTTCCTTTGTAAAAAGTAAACTGTCGTCCGCAAAGAAGAGGTGGGAAACTAAAGGACCCCCTCTTGAAGCGGCAAGCCCTGACAACACACAATCATTGGTTAATGTAGTGAGAGCGCGAGAGAGAGCTTCCCCACAAAAAGAAAAAGGTAAGGGGACAAGGGACATCCTTGCCGGATTCCCCTTTCCGGCCGAATCAACCCCATCGGTCTTCCTTTAACATTCACCGAAAAAGTGGTAGACATCGTGCAGTCCATTACGAGCTTAACCCACTACCGAGTTTTTCCATGACAGCTTTTAGGTAGGGCCATTCGACACGGTCGTAGTTCTTGCTAATATCAATTTTTAGGGCGAGGAACCCCTGTTTTCCTTTTTTTTCCGATGCTTCATCGTGTGGATTAGCTCAAAAGCGGTGAGACATTATCAGTAATAAGGCGTCCAGGAACAAAAGCGCTCTGGGTTTCCGAGATAATATGCGGCAGGATTCTTTTGAGCCTATTCGCCATAGTTTTCGTAACCAATTTGAAAATCACGTTACACAAACTTATTGGTCTAAAATCTGTCGGCTGCCGAGTTTGTTTAATTTTTGGGATCAGTGCAAGCACGGTGTGGTTAATATCACTCGGACTGGATAGGCCATTAAGAATGGAAAGAACATAGTTGCTGACCTCTGTGCCCACCGTCGGCCAGAATTTCTGAAAGAAAAGGGCAGGAAATCCATCCTCCCGCGGTGCTTTGGTGGGAGCCATAGCAAAAAGACTAGCTTCGACTTCCTCTCTAGTATAGGGACGGTCCATCCATACCCTATCTTCCTCAGAAATCTTATGAGTGATGAAACTTAGCAGGACTCTAACATCCGCCGGGTCTGGGGTTGTCCGTCTTGAAAAGGTCGGAATAGTAGTCTTCCAAAACTTTTGCAATTTCTTCGTCTTTTGTCACCCACATCCCGTTAGCATCTTCTATACCCTGATCTGGTTGCGGACTCTCCGTGCCGATGCCTTATGGTGGAAGAAACTCGTGTTTCAATCCCCCGCTTTTAACCATTGAACCCAAGACCTTTGTTTCCACAACTGTTCTTCTTCCGCTAGCAGCTCGTTAATCTCTGTTTTAATCTTCCTCCTCCTCGCAATTACCGCTTAATTCTGCCTTTGTCTGTCCAGGTTCTTCAAAACAACGCGGAGTTTTCGGAGCTTGACCCTTATGTTCCTAAAAGTACCTTTCTCCCATGTTCGCAAGTGCGTGGCCAGGGTGTCCAGCTTTTTCGTAACATTCTGGATGGGGGAGTTCCCCCAAACATTAATAATTTCAGACGAACATGTTGCATGTCGTAACAAACATTCTTCAAATTGGAATCTACGAGGGCAAAGACAATTCCCTGAGATACTCGTGTTGCAAAGGAGCTCAATTGGACAGTGGTCAGAAGTTGTCGTGATAAGCGTGTTAACTCGGGCATTTCCGAATTTTGTCCTCCACTCGAGGTTGGCAAGCACTTAAACATGTATATGTTGTATATATCTATTGACTTAAATTTAATATTTTAGATAGTATTGAGTTAAAAAGTGGTTAGAAGCTTCGACGATAATAGGGGTGTAAAACCGAATAAACTGGGTTTCACCGAACCAAATCAAGAATAAACCGGGTTTCACCGAACCAAATCAAATGACATGATTTTGGACAATTTTATGTTATTCAATATACAAATGGTTCATGTTTTTTTAATCAATTAAAATGATGTGAATCGTACGATTGCGTAAACAATATAATTATAATCTATTAGTTAACTAAAATGATCTAATCGATGTTAGTTTTTTCAAATTTTCCCATGTCCTATCATGTCTCTATCTAAAACTATAACTGTGTAGGCTTTTTAAAGTCTTATAATTTATTTCTGAGTCAAAATTCAAATTTTGGTGACATACGACTATAATGATATCCGTATAAATATATTTAGGTGAACAGACCGGAACGAACCGAACCAAACAAAGCTTTTCGGTTAGGTTAGGTTAGGTTTGGTTCGGTCCACAATTTTGAATGGTTCGGGTTGGTTATAAAAGCCCGGCCCAATCAATGGTGTGACTTAAGGATGTAGTTCGCCGCCGTAACTCAATTCTGCAAAGTGCAAGCGAGAGGCTCCACACACTTCTCATCAGTTTCAGTCATTCTTCTTCTCTAAATCTTCCATCGTTCGTCTAACCATTTCTTTTCTTCAATCACTGTATTGTATTCAGCCACAAACCCAGCATCATTCAATCCAAACTTGCCTTTTTATCAGACGCATTTTGTCGAACACTTCATGTGCATCTGCTGATGAACTCTCCAGCCAATCCGCTGCATCTTCTTCGAAAAGGTTAGAAACTAAACCTGCTTTGAGTAGTAGAGACAGTAAATGAGTTTCTTACCTTGTTGAATCATGCGGGTTATCACCCAAAGATGCTGAAGTTTAGATGCAGACGAAGTGTTCGATGAAATGCGTCTGAGAAAGTGCATTTTGCTACCCCTGAAATACCCACTCGGTTCTTGATTTACTGAGAAGCTGCGGTTCACTAGGACCCATATAACTCCAAATTGTAAGTTTATTACCCTCCACTGCTCACAATCAATGCATAGAAGATCATTTTGCCTAAATTGGAGTATAACCCAACAAATAACATTGCGCCAATAGTTTGTTATAACCCAAAACTGTAACCATGAAAAAGTTATAATACCGAATGTAGAGATGCCGCTTAATATCGCTCTCTTATTGACTCATTTGCCTGATAATGTTCTGGTGCAGAAACATGAGGAGTTCCATGTTTTGTTTTGTTTCGTTTCGTTTCTGATTTCTCTAATTTTTAGTCACAGTGAATTGTGGTTCTCATGGATTCCGACTTGTATTGTACTTAAGACGTGTCTCACCGCTGACCATAGATTCTAAAGCAATCGTAAAACTTCCTATGTCTAAGTGGAGTTATGCATTTATGCTCACATTTTAGGAATTCGTGCCATCTGACTTCTGAGTATAATGTAATGTAGGCTAGCGAGATTTGCAAAGTTGTTAAATGGGCGGGTTCATGTGTCTATATTAGCTCATTTATAAGAATGATAAACCGCCAATTTATAGAAGAGTGATAAACAGGTTGATGTGTGATTAAAAATACCTTGAGTATCTGAAACCTTTAGTTCTAGTGGCCTGGCTCGTTCTGCAAGATAGTGCAGCCTTGAAAACGCAGAGATCTTCCATACACGATTCATGGTAAAATTTAAGTCTTTGTGAGAATCTTCCCATAAGTCTTTGTGAGGTTGCAAGTCTTTGTGATTCAGGGCACATGTTTTTATAGCCGCTAATTCATTTTAGTGCACACTGGTATATACTAGATGGAATTACTACCAAATGAGAATTTTCCCATAAGTTGCTACTTCATGACACTCTAAGCAGAATGGGGCTGCTCTTGACTTATTGTCTTTAATGGTTCCTTCTCTAGTATTTTTCCGGTGTTGAAGAACTATCCTTGTATCGGTAGAAGTACAAATGTATTCACTGGTAGGTGATAATCTAAGTACACTCTGAAGTAACTTTGTCAAATGTGTGAAAGATGAATAACTTATGTACAAGTTGCTTCTGCATTTCAGCAAAGAGAGAATGGACGACTGATTGTAAACATGAGTGGGAAGGCCAAATTGCCTCTTCTTTCAGAATTTGGAGCTTGCATGGTTAAGGATGTCAAGTTTAGGTAAGCAAACCATTGAAACTTAACACCAATTCTTTCTGGATTCTGGTTTGTGTAGCTGTAGTGATGGGTGATGAATACGCATTTCCTACAGTTAAACAGTATCTGGAGCATCATATTCAAATACTGTTAAACAACAAATAAAGCTATTGTAAGATTACGCGATGTAAGAGTTCCCCAAAAGACACAATATAAAACCATATTTTAATCGTTGATTGTACATATGGTTACACAGAAACACACTTGAGTTGGTTTCTAATCAAATGCACTATCTTATCTTGTCGTAACGTACAATACTCTAGGCAAGCCATGCTTCAGCTAATTCTTGTGAACCATCCACTGGTTTTGTCTGGTTCAGTTTGCGCCAACTGTAGAAATATTGATCTTCATCAAACTCTCTTTGAAAGTATTTGTTGTTTTTGTTCAATTCTGGCAAATTAGTACTTCCTTTCTCCTCTGGCACAACCTTTTCTGCCAATTTACTCATCCTGTAGTCTGTTTTTGGACCTCCTCTAGCATCACTCAAGCTGGAGGCAACCTGTAGAATGCAATGCAAAGATTAATGAGAGAGAGAAGAGAGAGAGGGAGGGAGGAAGAGAAGGAGAGAGATTCTTACCAGAAAAATGAAGGAGATGATCAAGAAGGCGGATGGAGATCTCATTTTCACTTGCAACTGGTGGAGTGTGAATCGTTCTTAGTTGTGGAGTCCTATTTATATAGAGTTAACTACATGCACTCATGTAGTATCGATTGATGTTATTTCTTTATTAGTGACTTATGCATTTAATTATAATTCAAATGAATCATTGTTCTATTATTAATTGCATTCTCAACTTTAGTTTTATTTGTGACTTGTGCATTTAATAATAATTCAAAGCTGGAGCATTATTCTATTCTATTAATTGCATTTTCATCTTTAATTTTATTTGTGACTTGTGCATTTAATAATGATTCAAAGTTGAAGCATTATTCTATTATATTAATTGCATTCTCAACTTTATTTTTATTTGTGGCGAGTGCATAGGCGACACTACTTGCTAGCCGACCGCGGGACACCTAGGGAATTGCCAAATTGCCAAGGTTCAGGCGGGGTTGGCCCTACCAAAGGTGCCTAGACAGTCACCAGGCACCTAAGTGACCACCTTTGATAATTATAGCTCTACATAGTTTAAAGTTTCTAGCCTGGTCTCCCCCAATCTATAAGTTAGTATTTAAGTATGTTAATGTTAGTTTTAACTATGCATTATTACTTTTTGTTGACGGACAAATCGTTATCTTTTATCTTAATTATATACCATTTGATGACTAGAGTTCATGCATTTCTTTCCCTTTAGATTTTCTGGGTTTTAAATATTGATTTTGCATCAACATAATCACAGATTTTAATATTTTACCTAAAAATAGTCACGAAGTTTATGTTTTTGGAATGATGTCATTTATTTTATTTTATTTAAAATGAGTGCATTCATTAGAAAATCACGGAGCATGAATAGGCCTACAGCATTATATGTGATGGGCAACTGTATTACTTTGTTAGGAAAATGCTGAAATGTGTTACTCCTGGTACTAATTTCTTGGTTCTAGATGTTAAATCACAAAGTTTAGGTTTATTTATTTATTTTATTTATAATGGGTGCATGTATTAGAAAATCATGGAGCATGAACAAGCCTACAACATAAATGTTACGATGAAATGTGTTGATCAATCCTTGTATGTCGAAATGAACTAGAAAGGAAGAAACTCGCACATCTCTCGGGCTTTCACCTGTCTTTCTCAATCACCCACAAATGCACTTAGCCCTTGTTTGTTTTTGACTAAGCAAAGATGGGATTGATAGTGCTGGGATTATTAGTGGTGAGTGGAGATTAAGAAGGTGTTTGTTTGGTGATGGGATTGAAAATTGACTAATTTTAAGATGTCAAACATACCCTTTTAAACAATGTTCACCACAAGGCTCCTAGGATCGCTGAACGCTGTGGGACGCGGAACAGGATTGGGAACACAGTACACGTTCTGGTAAGAATGTGGTTTGCCCGGGGTAGGCTTCTTTGGGTCGATAAGTTGGATCTGAATGTGTTTTTACTATACGGGAATAGTGAACTCATATACAAGGAGAATGAGTTATTTAGATCCTTGAAATCAGCCCTCAAATTGATCACATCCTTTTCTAATTGGAATGTCAACCAAGTAAATCAATTAATCTATTTATACTATAAGGGAAGGTGAATTAGCTTGATCATTCTGGTCCATCTTCCTTTAACACTCCCCCTCAAGTTGGAATATATATTAATCATTCCCAACTTGTCTGACCAGTGACTTGGTGAAGATGTCAGTTGGCTGCCTTGAAGTTGATATATGGAAGGTTTTAATAGTTCCGCCTTGCACCTTTTCCCGAACAAGGTGGCAGTCTATCTCTATATGTTTTGTCCGTTCATGAAACACGGGATTGGAGGCAATGTGAAGGGCTGCTGGATTGTCGCAATAGAGATTGACTGGTTGTGGATGTTTTATCCCAAGGTCATCAAGAATGCATCTTAGCAAGTGACCGAAACAATTTGCTGGTGCCATGGAGCGGTATTCAGCTTCAGCACTGCATTGTGAAACTGTGGTTTGCTTCTTAGTCCATGAGATAAGTGAGATTCCATGGAAAACACAATAAGCCGTAGTCAATCGTCGCATGTCTCGGCAAAAAGCACAAGGAAGAATTTGCTTCAAAGTAAGAGTCCTTGTCCTGGTGTGCTTTTGATGTAGCGCAAGACGCGACATGCATCTTCTCAGTGTGGGGGTGCACACAAATTAACGTAATGTGGTTCACTAGTTTTGAGACTGTAAGAATCCATGGGGTTCCACCTCAAAAACAAATGCCAATGAGAGGAGTAACCCAGGATACTTATTAATTATATTTCTTCTTCTTTAACTCCTAATGTGGGACTTCTCAACACGCCCCCTTACGTGTGGCATCTTTTGGCACACGTGGATCTTTTTTTTTTCTCTGGTCGACGGTGGAGAGAACGAAGCGGTCGATCCTCTTAGACGACAACTGTTGAGAGGGGATCGATGACCTGATACCATGTAATAATCCATGGGTTCCACCTCAAAATCAATTGGCTATGAGGGGAGTAACCCAGGATACTTATTAATTATATTTCTTCTTCTTGAATTTCTGATGTGGGACTTCTCAACAGGGACTAACTCCATCCATGGTCAACCGAAACCAATATTATTGATGAGAGAGACCAATTACAACCCACCACAAATGCACTGCGTTTTGCTTTGTCTTCTTCCGTTGCTTGCTCCTCGCTTATTACTTCGCCTGCTAGCTAGGGTTTGAATCATCCCAACAGATCTCCACCTTGATTCACGCACCCTAGCAACCAAAACCGATGCTTCTCTCTTCGATCCAAAAACGGATGCGCCTCCCGAACAAGGACGCCTCCCCTATCGGATGCACATCCAAGAACCGAATTAAGTGCTCCATCCAAAACAAAAAATCGAATGTATTCCCTATTTGCAGAAATGAATACACTCCTGATGCGCCCCAACAAGCACCAAACTAATGCGTCCCAACAAACGGCAAACCGATGCGTCCCAACAAACGCTAAATCCATGCACCATGACAGAATGCCCAATGTTGCTACCAATACCAATTGCACTTAGCAACAAGTGTCCCAACGATGTCATGCCAATCGTGCCACAACCCGCACCAATGAGTCCGAAACCAATGCGCGGCAAAAAGCCAGCTGCGTCCTGACAAGCTCACACGTCCGATGCTCCATGTAATGGGTTCAATTTGCTAGTTGATTCGATTCGTCTCCACCTTGACTTGAATCCTCCTGGCAGTCAAAACCAGATTACTCGACAAATTTCGCGCGCCAGATCGTTATATGCGTGCCGGATGTGCCAGGATCGTATTCACGCACCAGATGCTCCACGCTAGGAGCCCGATTAGGCCTTAACGCCGAATCGCCAGATCCACACCAAAACCGTTGCGTGCTAGATGCGCCAGATGCCATGATGCACCTGATCGCTAGTTTGCACGTGTGAACACCCCATCCTATCCCATCTTTTTTCATTTGAATTACTTATATATATCCTATGAATTTCATTTAGCATTGGAAACTATTTTAGGAGAAGTTCGAATCCGTTTCGTTTGGATATTGATTGGTCTTGGTTTGATATGGTTTACGTGTTACTGGTTCTCGGAAGAGTTAATATTTCTATTAGCAAAACCCTTTCTTACCCTGCCCTTGGACTCGTATTTTGTACCTGCCCATCGAACTGAACATTTTCCTCGCACTGAACCGGTCGATCTTGATCATCGAACTTGACACCGCTCCTCTCAAAACCCTAACCCTACCAGTTTGTTATAACAAACGTTTACATTGTTCTTCTCGATGCGTTGGTTATAACAATCATGTCTTCCACATAGAGAAGCAAAGCAGTGAGGGAATCACCACGGGTTCGATGAGCAAAAAGTGATCTGATTTCCATTGGTTAAAATCTGCTTGGTTGGGGATTGAGGAAAGCTTGATGAACCATTGGCGGGAGGCTTGTTTGAGGCCGTACAAGGATTTGTGTAGCTTGCATACACGTGTCTCCCCCTTTCGTCCGAACCAGGAGGAAGAGTCATGTAAACATCCTCGTCGAGTTCTCCATGTAGAAAGGCGTTGCTTACATCAAGTTGGTGTATAATCCAATATTTAGTGGCAGCAACAAGAAGTAAGAGGCAGATAGTAACCATCTTGGCAACATGAGCAAATGTTTCCCGATAATCAAAATCTTCAATTTGACTATATCCCTTTGCAACCAATCAATGTGCAAACTTGATCTTGTAAACTCATTTGAAGCCAAAGGGTTTCTGGGTTGGTGGGAGGGGCTGAAGCGACCAAGTGCCATTTGTTGTAAGTGCTATAAGTTCCTGTTCCATTGCGGCTTGCCATTTTAGATCTTGGACAGCTTGAGCAATTGAAGTAGGTGCTTTGGGAGCTGACATTGAAGCAACAAAAGCTTTGTGGCCAGGTAAGATTCTATCTTAATTGAGATATAGGGTAAGAAATAGTTTTTGTACCAGCCAACACAGAGTGAGACGAAGGGATCGAGATGGCAAGGAGGCCTCTACTTGGTATTGTTGAAGGTAATTAGGTGCCTAGGTAGTCCGTCGTAGTCGTGGTTCCGGAGATTGATGTGTTGGTGAGATAGGAGAGGTTGGAATTTCAGAAGTGGTTGATTCGGGTGTATTAAGGACATTAACGGAGTCGACAGGAGATATTGTTGAGGTCGAGAACGGTGGTGGTGATAGTCTTGGAGAGAAAACGCGTTCTGGACTTGAGTGGGGCTCATGGCAAGCTGTAGATTTTATAGTTGGGAACATGGGTGCTAGACTTTCGGGGGAAGTAGGAGATGGATGGGGAGAACCTGGATAAGGAAAAACCTTTGCGTGGAAGTCGAATCTCTAGAAATGAAGAGCTCCCTGTGTTCATGTCATAGACTCGATAGCCCTTTGTGCCATATGGCTATCCTAAAATAAGTAACGAATGGAGCTGAGGGTCGAATTTACTTGGACAATGATGATGACTTGATGCGAACACATGCAGCCAAAAAACACGTAGGTGCTCATACTTGGGTGCGTTGCCAAAAATGATTTCGAATTGTTTTTTACCTATAAGGATTGGCGTAGGGGTTCGATTGATTAGATTGGTGGCAGTAGGTATGGCATCACCCCAAAATTGTTTAGGCATATTGGCTTGAAAAGGTAAGGCACGTCGAAACATTTTGGAGATGGCGGTGCTTACGCTCTACAACTCCATTTTGTTGTGGAGTATAAACACAACTTGTTTGGTGTAAAATTCGCTTTACAGAATAAAGTTGAGTGTTTTCGAATTCAAGGCCATTGTCACTGGCTCACTGCGAATGTTTTTGATACGAGATGAGAATTGGGTTTCCACAAAATTGATGAAGCTGATGAGACAATTTTGTGCATCAGAATTTTTGTGCAATAGATAGACCCATGTACATCGTGAAAAATAGTCGACCATGGTGAGGAAGTCTCTTTCCCCAGAATGTGCCCCCCCCCCCCCAAACGTATCCACAATATTGCATGTTAATCGTTTGATTAAAGTCCGTGTCATGACTTCATCGGATCAGTTGATAACGTCCATTTCAACAGGTGAAGACTCCACTGGTGTGAATGTATTCAGTATTTACTCGTGGCTCAGGACATGGGATCAGGTATATGTATAAGGAATGAATTATATGCTATTGTTCTTAAACATCCTCTTTCAAGTCGTCGGTTTGATTCTTTTTGTGTTCCTTTAATTATTATTGAATACCTAGGGAAGAAAGTGAAGAGTCCTAATGAAGCTAGTGTTGAAAGGGTCCCTTTGTTTCGTTCTGCAATGGTAGGTTCACAAAATGGTGCAAGGATCAATGTTTTCCAGGATTCACCTCGGTTTGAAGCTTCAGGTATTCACTGCTGAAGATATAACTTCGACATATACTCTACCAACCCCATCATTACCAGGGTTGTAACATTTATTTTCTCCAATTTTCCAGGGATTTCTTGTCGTAATTAGCAATATGCAATTCAAAATGTTTGTGGGTACATCATTGCCAAAGGTTGTGCTAAAGGTGCTGAAAGAAGAATTGAAAGGTACTGATACTGCACCTGTTACATGACCAGCTTTCTTAGTTTAATCAGAGAAAACTCTATATTCTGAACTCTAGTGAAAAGGCACTTACAGCCATGCTCATAATCAAGGTTCAAATCTTGGGTATGTAGTTAAATTAGACATTAGATAATCTAATATTGTAATAATGCTATTGGTTTGATCAAAAGAAAAATAAAACTCGAGAGATATAAAATAAAAAAGAATGAGAAAGATGGAAAAAACAAATGGTATTATCAATTTGGATTGCTTTGTTTCTAGTATTGGGTGACGAAAATAAAATAATTTGTACTCCAGCCTAGTCAACCAATCTAATGTGGAGTCCGTATCTTCAAAAAGTTTAGAAAAACCTTACCTTGTCGAATCATACGGGTTATCACCAAAAGAAGCTGCTTCTGCTTATGAGAAAGTGCGTTTTGCTACTTCTGAGAGACCAGACTTAGTTCCTTATTTACTGAGAAGCCATGATTTCACCAGGACTCAGGTAACCAATGCTGTTAGGAAATATTATGCGCTGCTCACCATCGATGCATGGAAGTTCATTTTGCCCAAATTGAAGTTTTTTCGGTCTATGAAAGTATGGAGTATAGTTTCTTTAGGCTTGTTAGGTGGTTGTTCTTGCACTTTTGGTTTCCTCTCTAGCATTTTCCTGGTGTTGCATCCAGTTCTTCAATAGGATCAATGCCCACAATTATGACATCACCATCTGTAGCTAGCATGGATTCAAAGTAAGGATGTCGTGAATAAGTAATTGAGCCATTGAAACTTAACAACAAATCTTTCTGGTTTTTGGGCTTGTGTGAAGATGTTTCCTTCAGCTGACTTTTATCTGGTGGTTGTCAAGTCATTCGCTCTGATAAAGAAACATAGGAATATCTGGTAGCTGAAACATATGTTAAGGAAAAGCAGGAGCAGATCTAGAGCATACATGTAGCTGTAGTGATGCGTGATGAATACGTATCAAACTGTTTAGAAGTATCTAGAGCAGTCAAATATTGTTAAACAGAAAATGAAGCTAATTATGTGATTCAAGCGATGCAAGAGTTCCCCAAGACACAAAATAAGACCATACTTTATTCGTTTATTGTACATATAGTTATACAGAAACACTTGATTTGGTTTCTAATCAAATGCACCATCTTGTTGGTAACACACTAGTACTCTAGGCAAGCCATGCTTCAGTTAATTCTTGCGAACCATCCACTGGTTTTGTCTGGTTCAGTTTGCGCCAGCTGTAGAAAAAATATTGATGTTCATCGAACCCTTTTCGAAAGTATTTGTTGTTTTTGTTCAATTCTGGCAAATTAGTACTCCCTTTCTCCTCTGGCACAACCTCTTCTGCCACTTTGCTCTTCCTGTAGTCTGTTGTTGGACCTTCTCTAGCATCACTCAAGCTGGTGGAAACCTGCAGAATGCATAGGGAAGATTGATGAGAGAGAGAGAGAGAGAGAGATACAGAGAGATATTCTTACCAGAAAAATGAAAGAGATGATCAAGAAGGCGGATGGAGATCTCATTTTCACTTGCAACTGGTGAACTGTTAATAATTCTAAGTTGTGGACTCCTGTTTATATAGAGTTTGTCGCCGAAAGATTCAAGAGAGTGGAGTTTGACAGATCAATCATGCTAATGGAACTTAGAGGGATCCGAAAAGGGATGGAACTAGCAAGGGACGCGAGATGTGCAAACTTAATGGTGGAATCGGATTCGGCTCTTAGCATTGACTATCTAGGGAAAGTGGTGGAAGTTTCTGAAGAGATAACGACGGGAGGGCATTAATTGCTTACAGCTGGTCAACAATTTCAAGAAGCTCACGTTTGCACATGTGCCGAGAGAAATGAATGCGGGGGCAGACTTATTCGCTCACCGATCCTTATCTATTAGTCTATATAGTCTATTTACCCAAGTTTCCGATTGGGCTTTTGATGTAATAGAGAAGGATAGAATTGGCATTTCAGTGGTCGGTTAATATAATTTTTCCCCTCAAAAAAAATATATTTGTGACTTGTGAACTTGGTAATAATTTAATGGTTGGATAATCATTCTATTATTAATTGATTCTCTGCTGCAATTTTATTAATTGTATTAAAATATTGGAACATTTTTATTATTATATATGTGTTATAGTACTTTTTGAGGTTTTAAAAAGTACTATAACGATTACATTGACCACTCACTTGGAAAATATTTAGGATAAAAGACACTGACCACCCCTGAGTTTAGGCATAATACCACCTCGTTACCCTGTAATTTGGAAAAAGACAGTTTGCACCTTTTTTTAGATGGGACAAACGGTTGACTAACAGCACATGAAAAAAGTCAAGTTTACCCTTGAAATGTTATAAAATTACTTACTATATATTTATTCTTCATCTCATTTCTAAACCTAATTCCTCTCTCTTCCCCCTCTTTATCTCTACTTCTCTTGCTGGGAACAACTAGAACACAGGCACAACCGCCTCCCTCAATTCGATCCATCTTCTTCTTCTCTCCGCCACCACCACCGCCACCCACCACTGCCCAGATCCGACAGAGATTAGCTATCTGAAGAAGGAGCAGATTCTCTTCACTCCCTCCGATCTCTATCAACGCTGCCACCAGCGTCTTCTTCCCAACGCCGCCACCGGCGATCTTCTCCAACTGACGACGAGGAGCCATTAGGGTCTGTTAGTGGGTTTGCAGTGGCGGCTAGGGTTTCCTCTCTGCTGCTTCGCCAACGCCCATCTCACCAACAGATCGAATCTGGGAGAGTGCAAAATCGACAAGCTCAAGAGCTCGGTTGTTTCTCGCCCCAGGATGAAGCTCTGGATGATTAGAGCCACAACGTCGATTATGTTATGGACTTGTTTGGAGCAACTCACAACATTGGAGGATTTGTGGGGACCTAGGGTTTTGAAAGGCTTGCTTTCCTGTTTCTCTAGTGACTTTGCTTCTGCTTTAGATTTGAAGCAGGTCTCTGCTAGGCCCAGAATGCTACTCCCACCCAAGAGTGAGTCCCTGTTTTTTTATTCTCACTTTCTTCTTAATTTATGTAGATGTATTATGCTCTTTTATGAACATTAATTGAAGGAAGGATTTCTTTAAGTATTTAGTAAATGAGAGCCAGTGTATTGTAGCCAACAAAACGTTACAGGTTGTTGATTGTTGATGATTTTGGCTGCGAAATTTGAATTGCAGAGCCTCTTTCGTGTTGAACTTGAATTTATGTTACTTTGATTAATTTGTTTGTCTTGTGTTTATCTGGAATATGGAGAATTCGAATATGCGAAATTGGTGTGTTCGATGTGTTCTTGATGAACTCCTTCAAATTTTGTATTTGAGTTTTGATGTTTTTATAGATTCTTTTGTGAGCTGATCTTGTAATGTGGCTGTTATAGTCTTTCAGTTTTAATAAAAAATCTTTTGTGATTTCTTCTTGTAATTCATTTTGTTCTTGAATTGAACTAAAAATGTGGGTGTTGTTCCTTGTAGTTTGTTCATAGTTTTTGGATGGTGATGTTCGTAGTGTTCTCGGTGTTCTTGTTGATAAACAATGGCAAAAAAGTACAAAAAATGCACAGGGGTAATACGGTCTGAAAAAATTCAATCACCCACTTTTCTAACGGAACATGACAGAAGGGTGGTAGGTGTCCACGGAATATTCCTTTAACTGGGTGCAGAGTGTCTTTTTCAAAAACACATGGTAGCGGGGTGGTATTATGCTTAAACTCATGGACGGTCAGTGTCTTTTTATCAAAATATTTAACATAGCGGTGAGTCATGTTGTTGAGGTGGTCAAGTTGGAACATAGTTGCGATGTATATATATATATATATATATATATATATATATATATATATATATATATATATATATATATATATATATATATATATATATATATATATGGAGTGCTGATAATTACAGCACAACATTTGTTAGTTACAACACTTCTTTCTTATATGACTTTTTTACCCTTCAATCTCTCACCTCTCTTTCTTCATTTCAGACGCACATCTTTCTCACACACGCCACCACTGCAACTTTAACCTCCCACAACAACCACTCCTTAGAATATCACTGTCAAGCATGGCCGGAAATCTATTAATCCTCACAATCACCAACCACCATACCTTACATACACCGCAATCCTTAACCACTGACCACTTAGGCGGATGGTGGAAAGCTAGGTCTGTTCGTGGAATAGGAGGTTTTAGATTGGAAACGTGGTGGCGATGGTTGTTGGAGACGAGAAACGAGGTTGGATCGATAATGAGAGAGATTGGGATTTCGGTGTCGTGGCCCGTGGGTCTACTCGATCTGATGTTTAGATTGGTTTCGACGGGTCTGGTTAGAGTTGAATTCGATTTTGCCGTTCTGGGATGTTTAGTGATTGGTTCGGTCAATTTGATGGGAATAATTAGACCTGTCAAAAACAACCCGGCCCATTTGCCCGCCCGTGCCCGTTGCCTTTAAATGGGTTGATACCCGCCCGTTTACATAAATGGGTGAATACTGCCCAGCCCATTTCAACCCATACTTAAATGGGCGGGCACGAGTCGGTCATTGGGCCCCGTTTAACCCAACTTTTGTTTTTGTTTATTTTCTTGAACTTTATATATTTTTGAAACATTTTTTGATAGAATGTCTTTTTATACCCCTTAAAACATCAGTTTTTTTCTTAAAAATACTTATACACAGATCTAAAAATAAAAGTGAAATATTAATACATCAAATTTTTTAGATAGATCACAATTTTTTTTTTATTTTTTTTATTTTTTGAAATAGAGAGATCATCATTTTTTTTTGAAATAGAGAAATAGAGAGATCATCAGTTGTATGAGGAGAGAAAACCTCAACTTCTCTCCCGTCTTTCTCCTACCTCTCTTTCTTCTCTCTCCCGCAGCCGCCGCCGCCACCACACCACCCAATCACCGCCTTCAATCCCTCCGCATGACCCCTGTTTTCATCCTATCACTTCACTCAGTCCCGAGTCTCGACTCCAATATCCCATCTCCTCGGAATCCTCACAATGTTATCAACGCTGAGAACAGAGTCCATATCTAGTAGTGACCATATCGACGGTTTCTTGCCGCTCGACGAGGTGCCGAGATCTTCTGAAACGATTGTTGAAGCGATAGCAGAGGGCTTTGAATGGGTTTTGGTTTGATTGAATTAGTTTATGGGTCTGGGTTTGTTAGGTGAGAGAAGTCGATCAGAAACTTGGTTGGGTTTAATGAAGGTTTACCGCCGGTAGTTCTGCGGTGACGGTTGGGTGTTGGGAGAAGTAAGGAGGTTATGGGGTCGGATTTTAAGAAGAGAAGAGATGGTGGCGGCTGGTGAATTTGCGCCTAGCGTTTGCAGAGACGGTAGGAGTTTTCAGAGACAGCAAGGGCGATGATAAGAAAGGAGAAGAAAGTTTTTGCCCAATTCAAAAATTTCATAAACCTTCTGTAATTTGTCAATAATAAACGGGTTAAACGGGCGGGTTAGGTTTAATATGGACCCGTCTTAGCCCGCCCATTTAAAATAATGATGTTAAACGGGTCGAGCGGGTTGAGTCCATTTACACTTGTGCCCGTTTATAAACGGGCCCAACCCGCCCGACCCGCCCGTTTGACAGGTCTAGGAATAATGGACGCCGACAGCGATGACAAGGACGGCGAAGAGGACGATGGCAGTGGGGGCCGTGGCGGCGATCTGGTTCTGAGGCGGCGGCAGCGGCAACGGCAACAGCGATCCGTTCTCTCCGGCGGTTCTTCATCTCCTCCGTCCGATCTCTCACATTCTCCTTCCGGATCTAAACATATCTAAACAGATCAATTGATCTCTTCTTTCTCTCTCTCTCTCTCTCTCTCTCTGTTCATGCATAGTTACCGACTAAACAAATCAGGTGTATGTCAGGGAGGAGTGGCGGCGGTGGCGGCCATGGCTATTGGCGGAGTCTGGTAGTGGCGATGGTGGTGACTTGCAGTGGCGATGGTGACTGGCATGTTCAGATCCGTTTCTTTCTTCTCCTCTTATGCTTTTTCTTCTTCAAATATTGTAAAAAGTATGATTTTTTGTTAAAATTAATTCAAATTATTCCTGTAAAAAAGAGATTCAATTTGGTCTTTTTGTTGCTGTTTGGTTTCTGGTGATGTGTTGTTTCCGATCAAAAAATTGGGGAAGAAACCATTTCTCTGTAACCCAGAGGAAGAGAGAGAAACTCAAGGGTAAAATTGTCATGTAAATAAATGTTGTGCTGTAAATGGTGTGCTGTAATTATCAGCACCCATAAAGTCAGAAAGTGTTCATGTTACGGTGCCAATTGTCATTTAATGTTTCCTTAAGGCAGGACATGTGTCATGCTCACTTCACATCACAACTAATAAGTACCACCGTGTAAGATTTTATTAAACAAGTACCAATCAGTTCAAGCTTTTTCTTCCCATCTGATTTTTTTGACTCGTATCTGGGTCACTTTGACCGGATGATTTGGATAGCAAAATAATACGATTTTTTTATAATTTTTTTCAACATATTATAGAGCACTTTTTACTCCAACACCATAAAAAAATTATCAAAAAATCACATCGATTTGCTATTCAAATCACGAGGTCAAAGTGACTATGTGAATAGTGACAAAAGTCAAATTGAAAATAAAGATCTAGGACAGACTGGTAATGCATCATCGTTAGTCCTATTCAAGTACGTTTCTCTACTACATAAATAGTGATACATCGTACGTAGGTCATCCATCACTAATTAAATAGTCGTTTCACATTTCTATAAAACCAGACATTCATCGGGCTCATTCGAGATGTGACCAGTAACTACCATCCAAATTATTATATTAATAAACAAATCATAGACGTGCATAGGAAAGATAAGTGTGGGTTGAAAAATACCCTCACCTCAACTCTCAAGTTACAGAGAAGTGAAAAGTATCAAAACTGCAAGGACTAGATTTCAAACTTGGCATTTTTGAAGTTGTAGTCAATAGGTAATTAAGCTAATGTTTAAGGACCAAATAGCAATTTGACGGTTGCTCTAAAATTTCAAATCAGATCACCAAAACCTTTTAAACCCTTCGTTATCATCTCTAGTGCTGCAATTGTGAGTGGTGACTCACCTTAAGCTGTGAAAGTCTGAGAACAACCACCTTGCCAACTTAGTCATAAGAAGCTCAAATTGGAACCCAACCTTCCAGCTCATCAATTCCTATGTTCCTATAAATCTCTCTACCTTCTCTCTTCACATGGGAATGCCTCATACCTCAGAGAGGATATAGTATAACTATAGACAATGTTAAAGATCCTAGACCTACGTGTACAGATAAGCAAATCCAAAACAATGCTAAAGAGGTTATAAACAAGTCCTTACAAGGGCACCAAACTCAAACCTGAAGCAAGAGATCAATAAACAGTTTACAACTCAGCTTCACAGATATGCCCTGACTCTAGAATAAATAAGAAGAATACGCCTAGCGAAGTCAAACACAGCGGTTAAAGATACCTATGAGGTTTAACTGATTATGACAGAAAAATTCTAAAGTTCGAGATATGTAGACGTATATATGGGAAGATCGCCTGAGATATAGATCTAAACACAATTCAAATATAAGAACAATAACACGAGATTTAGATTTATAACTCATGAAACTTTTGGGGCTGATCTAAACACAGGTATGAACGATATATATGATCTTCGAATTGATGCACTACATTTAAAGAAGCTTGAATTGCCTGCAAAATCAGGGTTAGCATCATAGAGATATCTAAATAAGAGCGCTCAAATCATTTATATAATTCCTATAAATCAATCTACACGTTCTAAGATATTCGACCCGAATTAACAAGTCTGATTAGCATAAACTAACACTTCCTGTTTCAGCTGGATAGTTGGCTGATACGTGGCGAAAGATAACAATAAAGATTAAACTTGGCCCAATCAATGAATCCGTAAAATTTCATGTTATCAAGGCTCGTGTTAACTATCATGTGATTTTGGGAATGGCCGGGGATCCAATAGCACTCTGCTGTTCCATAAGCTATCTCCAGTGCTTGAAAATGGGAAGGGTTACTATAAACCCTAGGCCTGTCTCTTTATATGCTGAAAAGATCCATATGTTATAAGCCACGTTTTTTGGTTTTCAAGCTGTTGAGGGAGTCCCTCCCAGGAAGTCGGTGACTGTGGCGCCGACATCTAAGGGGAGGATTATGGGTGTTCCTGTCCCAAGGTGGAATGAACTGCATGAAGCGGAGATGCCTGAGGCTAGTGGGAACAGTGGATTCAAAGGGTTGGCTATCCATGAGATTAGTGTAGCGACGGTAAAAGGGTTGTGATATGCAAGTAAGGCAAGATACCCGCCTGAGGGCAATGGTTTGGGGTATTTGTGTTGGGGAATCCGGGCTCAAAACACGACTAAATCAACAAAGCCGTAGCGGAAGCAAGTAACCCAAAGAACCAAACTTTCCCCACAAATATGCAACTAAACGGAGAGCACCACAATTGCAAATTGAAGACAATAAGCTAAAAACGAGACAAGACAATTTTTAACGTGGAAAACCCGAAATCGGGAAAAACCACGGAGCCACTCTCGACTCAAAGCTTCCACTATAATCAACAATAGTAGGATACACCACTCTAGTACCACTAGAGTATAATCACATCCAAGAAATTAACTATCTTGGGATCAACAACCCCCACCAACACCAACAAGGTGAACAAGCAAAGTAGAAACCCTACTCTACTAACAATTGGGGATAACACAAAGAGAGGGAGAGGAGATAATCCGAACCGGTAGATTGGAAGAGCTCGTCACAAGGATCAACTCCCTGAAATTTGAGGCGAAACGGACAAAGTTTCACCGTTGAATCAAGCCGGAACCACAGCAGGTCGTGGCTTTCAAAACCCAGAGCAGAGGCTCTGTTCCTTCTTCCTTTTCACCGTTGCTTTCACCTCTCCACAATTGCTCTCTCTGTTGAGTGTGTTGCTACTGCCCACTCTCCTTTCATGTGACAAATCAAGTCACCACCTACAAGGCTCCACGTGGCATATTCATTAACCACACACACACATAAGTGTGAACAAAATCCATGGGGTATACAACCTGGAAGCAACCCAGCACATTTCAAATTTCTTTTTTTTTTTTCTTTTTCGTTTATTTGCTACTCATGAGAAATTATTGAGTGTGGCATATCCACCATATGTGGTGGACCCCACCCAACATTCTCCCCCTCCACCTCATATGGAGGACTCCATACCCGCGATGCTTCTACACACTTCAAGCTTCGCAACGGGTACGGACTTCGTCATCATATCAGCACCATTGTCGTCGGTATGAATCTTGACAAGTTCAACCGACTTCCCATCCAACACATCCCGTATCCAATGATACCTCACATCGATGTGCTTGGATCTCGAGTGAAAACTCGAGTTCTTGCTGAGATGGATTGCACTCTGACTGTCACAGTACAAAGTATACTTCTCCTGCTTCAAACCCAGTTGTTGTAACAACTTCTTCATCCAAAGCAACTCCTTGCAACCTTCAGTAGCTGCAATAAACTCAGCCTCGGTAGTAGACAATGCAACGCATTTCTGCAACCTAGACTGCCACGACACTGCTCCCCCTGCAAAAGTGTTCAGATACCCAGACGTAGACTTCCTCGAATCAATATCCCCAGCCATGTCAGCATCCGTGAAACTAACAAGAGTAGGATCACCATTATTAAAGCAAATACACAACTGAGAAGTACCCCTGAGATACCTGAATATCCACTTAACCGCAGACCAATGCTCTCTACCAGGATTGGAGAGAAACCGGCTAACAACGCCAACCGCATGAGCTATGTCCGGCCTTGTACACACCATGGCGTACATCAAACTACCCACCGCAGACGCATATGGAACCGACGTCATGTCTTCCTTCTCTGCCTCTGTCTTGGGACTCTGCTTTGAGCTCAACTTGAAATGACCAGCAAGAGGTGTACTAACTGGCTTCGCCTGGTTCATATTGAACCTCTTCAGGACCTTCTCAATGTAGGACTCCTGAGATAACCAAAGCCTCTTCGCTTTCCGGTCTCGCGAAATTCTTATACCCAGAATTTGCTCCGCGGACCCCAAATCCTTCATAGCAAAGGATTTGCCCAACTCCTTCTTCAATCTGGCAATCTTGCTGGCATCACGGCCAACGATCAACATGTCATCGACATACAGAAGAAGAATGATCGAATCACCATCAGAGAAATTCTTCACAAACACACAATGATCTGAAGTTGTCTTCTTGTATCCATGCTCCCCCATGAATGAGTCAAACTTCCTGTACCAATGCCTTGGTGCCTGCTTCAAGCCATACAGACTCTTCTTCAGCTTGCACACCAGATTCTCCTTTCCCTGAACTCTGAAACCCTCCGGCTGTTCCATGTAGATCTCCTCCTCCAAATCACCATGAAGGAACGCAGTCTTGACATCAAGCTGCTCAATCTCCCAGTCTCTGCTGGCAGCTATACCCAGAACAACCCGGATAGACGACATCTTCACCACCGGTGAGAATATCTCCTTGTAGTCTACTCCTTTCCTCGGTCTGAACCCCTTGACAACCAATCTTGCTTTATACCTTGGTTCTGAGTTCTCTGACTTCAACCTGTAGACCCATCTGTTCTTGAGTGCTCTCTTACCCTTAGGCAACTCCACCAACTCATAGGTGTTGTTCTCATGTAAGGACCGCATCTCAGATTCCATGGCTTTCAGCCACTTCTCTTTCTTGTCAACTGTCATGGCCTCATCATAGCTCTCTGGCTCCCCCTCATCCGTGAGTGTCACATACTCAGACGGAGAATACTTCCGATAGGGTTGCCGATCTCTGCTAGATCTCCTCAACTCTGTAACAGCTGGAGCTGGTGGCTCTGGAGGTACATCCTCATCCTGTGCATCTCCCTGATCATCAACTGGAGGTGGATCAACATCACCTGCATCACCCTGATAATCCTGCACTATCTCATCACCATGCTCAGCTGGAGTAGGAACTGGACTCATGTCCACCAAATCATCACCATCAGCCTGAGGCTTATCACATCTATCAATGTCCTCAATAGTCTGATCTTCGAGAAATACCACATCTCGGCTCCTGACAATCTTCTTGGTAATTGGATCCCATAGCCGGTACCCAAACTCTTCATGGCCATAACCCAGAAAGATACACTGCTTGGATTTATCGTCAAGCTTTGATCTTTCATCTTTCGGGACATGTACAAATGCCCGACACCCGAACACTCTCAAGTGATCGTAAGACACATCTCTACCTGTCCAAACCCTGTCAGGTATATCTGTCTCCAAAGGAACTGAAGGAGATAGATTTATCAAATCCACAGCTGTTCTCATTGCCTCACCCCAAAAGGTTCTTGGCAGCTTTGCCTGTGACAACATACATTTGATCTTCTCAATCATGGTCCTGTTCATCCTCTCTGCTACACCATTATGCTGTGGGGTCTTGGGAGGTGTCCTCTGATGCTTAATCCCATGGTTCCTGCAATACCAGTGAAAGGAACCCTTGTACTCACCGCCATTGTCAGTCCTGATGCACTTCAATGGCTTTCCAGTTTCCCTCTCAACACTAGCATGAAACTCCTTAAACACATCAGCCACTTGGTCCTTACTCCGAAGAGTGTATGCCCACACTTTCCTTGAATGATCATCAATGAAAGTGACAAAGTATCTCGCACCACCAAGTGTTCTTGTCTTCATGGGTCCACAAACATCAGAATGTACCAGTTCTAGAATAGCAGACTTTCTAGAACCATAAGAATGCTGAAAACTCAATCTGTGTTGTTTTCCAGCCAAACAATGAGTACAATGCTTCAAAGGATTACCTTTAATACCAGGGAGCTGCTCTCGCTTGGTTAGGACATCCAGTCCTTTCTGACTCATGTGACCCAGCCTCTTGTGCCACAACTCTGTAGAGGAATCATCAACTGCATTTACCACTGGACCGGTAAGCTTCGCATGCATCACATACAGTGAGCACTCCTTCATCCCTCTAGCAACAACCAATGAGCCCCGGGTAAGTCTCCATTTCCCATCACCGAAATGATTACTATACCCGTCTTCATCAAGCTTCCCTGCAGAAATCAAATTCAGCCGAATATCTGGAACATGTCTGACATCCCTGAGAACAAGCTTGCTTCCAGTGTTAGCCTCCAAGAAAACATCACCCATGCCAATGATCTTTGACACACCGTCATTCCCCATCTTCACAACACCATAGTCACCTGGTCTGTAAGATGAGAAGAACTCCCTCCTGGAGGTAACATGAATGGATGCCCCGCTATCAATAACCCAGCTGCTGCTCTGACAAGCTATACTGACAACATTCTCCTCACAGACAATGAGAGTATCATCCTTTGTCGTCGTAGCAACTGTCTTCTCATTCTTGTTGTCTGACCCATTCTGTCCCTTGTTCTTCAGCTTCCTGCACTCTTTCTTGAAATGTCCCATACCCCCACAATGGTAGCATTTCACACTTTTCTTCCAATCACTCGACTGGCCTCTCGAGTTGTTTCTGTTTTTCTTAGGACCCCTGCTGTGACTTCTCCCTCTATTCTTTTTCTTTTCTGAAACCAGTGCCTCAGCCTCCGAGTTCATGCCTGACTCGGACCGTCTAGCTTCTTCATTCAACAAGCTATCCTTGACCATGTCATTAGTCAACTTTCCATCCGGAGCTGAATTGCTGAGAGCCACTGTCAAAGTTTCCCAGCTGTCCGGCAAGCTACTGAGAAGAAACAATGCCTGAATCTCATCATCAAACACAATCCGCATCGCCGTCAGCTGATTCATGAGCTCCTGAAACCTGCTCATATGCTCAGACACACTTTGGCCATCCCTGTACCTCAAATTCACAAGCCGCTTCATGAGGTGCATCTTGTTCTGAGCTGTCTGTCTCTCATACAAAGACTCTAGCTTTTTCCACAAAACATCTGCTCTTGTCTCTTTGGCGACGTTGTGAAAAACGCTTTGGTCAATCCACTGTCTGATAGTGGCCACAGTCTTCCTATGCAATGTGTCCCATGCCTTGTCTGTCATGGTGGCCGGCTTCGAAGAATCACCTTCGACAGGATCATACAAATCCTTGCAGAATAACAAATCCTCCATCCTTGGCTTCCAAATTGAATAATTTGCCGAAGTCAATTTTATCATCGTGCCACCAGCACTATGCTCATCCATTTTAGTCAACGCTACAACCGAGCCAACAACAATCAACCTGGCTCTGATACCACTTGTTGGGGAATCCGGGCTCAAAACACGACTAAATCAACAAAGCCGTAGCGGAAGCAAGTAACCCAAAGAACCAAACTTTCCCCACAAATATGCAACTAAACGGAGAGCACCACAATTGCAAATTGAAGACAATAAGCTAAAAACGAGACAAGACAATTTTTAACGTGGAAAACCCGAAATCGGGAAAAACCACGGAGCCACTCTCGACTCAAAGCTTCCACTATAATCAACAATAGTAGGATACACCACTCTAGTACCACTAGAGTATAATCACATCCAAGAAATTAACTATCTTGGGATCAACAACCCCCACCAACACCAACAAGGTGAACAAGCAAAGTAGAAACCCTACTCTACTAACAATTGGGGATAACACAAAGAGAGGGAGAGGAGATAATCCGAACCGGTAGATTGGAAGAGCTCGTCACAAGGATCAACTCCCTGAAATTTGAGGCGAAACGGACAAAGTTTCACCGTTGAATCAAGCCGGAACCACAGCAGGTCGTGGCTTTCAAAACCCAGAGCAGAGGCTCTGTTCCTTCGTCCTTTTCACCGTTGCTTTCACCTCTCCACAATTGCTCTCTCTGTTGAGTGTGTTGCTACTGCCCACTCTCCTTTCATGTGACAAATCAAGTCACCACCTACAAGGCTCCACGTGGCATATTCATTAACCACACACACACATAAGTGTGAACAAAATCCATGGGGTATACAACCTGGAAGCAACCCAGCACATTTCAAATTTCTTTTTTTTTTCTTTTTCGTTTATTTGCTACTCATGAGAAATTATTGAGTGTGGCATATCCACCATATGTGGTGGACCCCACCCAACAATTTGATGGGTAGTCATCATGGGTTGTTTCAAAGACTTAAGATGGTAGAACGGGAAAAAGGTTGTGATATGCAAGTAAGGCAAGATTCCCGCTGAGGGCAATGGTTTGGGGTATTTGCTGGGTAGTCATCATGGGTTGCTTCAAAGACTTAAGATGGTGGACTGTTGTTGGAAAAGAAGATTGGGAGGTGCAGGTCTGGTAATATGGGGTGGCAGGTTCCCAAGAAGGATAACTGGATATCTTTTATATTTCAAGAACAACGTGTTCGATTGTAATTTCTTTTCTTGTAATTGTGGGACAATGACTTAGATAATATATAATGATGATTGATGGAAAAATTGTGTGTCCGTGTGCATAAATTTGTCAATAATTATTGGAAATAATTGGTGAGAATTGGGTTACTAAGGCAAACTACTTGATTGGGAAGGATGGTGAGGCTGGTTGGTATCTTGGGTTTTATAGTTGAATGCAAAGTTTTAAAAACCGGACCGGTCATCGAACCGGTGAGGCACCGGTTCATGGTCGGACCGGTCGGACCGGTGGTCGGACCGGTTCAATCGCACATCTATTAAATAATATATATTTAGTATTTTTTATACAAAAATAGTAAACATAATAAAAAATAGTCAAAAATATACTTGAATGTTTAAATTTGAAGCGTATTTAGCGTTGTAATATTTTTAATGTAATATGTATGCTTAAAAACATGAACACACACACAAAAATAACTAAATGATAGTCAACAACACTATTTTTTTGTTGAGTAAACAACAATATATTTTGATGAAAGATAACTAATACACAATTACATTAACAATTAAAATAAACATTTTCTGAAAGAAGAACATGCCTCCATGATATTTTGAGTGTAGACTTATATTTGTGAAAGATAAATATTTTTAAACATTTGATACAATAGTCGATTAAAAAAGATATATTTTATAAATTGATGTCTACTATCAATAAACATCTATAATAGTGAAATGTTGGTATGGTAAATCGAGGTTTACTGTAATCAATAAATTAATGTTCCAAAAAGAGGAGAGAATCATACTAAATAAGAAAGTAATAAGTATAGTTATTACTACAGATTTCACAAAGGGAGTAACTGGCGTGGTGGTAAGTCTTAGCCGAAGAAAGGGTTCGATTCTCAGCAGCAAGGGTTCGATTCTTAGCAGCGTCGCCAATTTCTTTTTAATTAAAGAGGAGAACCGGCGGGTCAACCAACCGGCTGGTTCGACCGGTTCGGCGGTTGAACCGCCGGTTCCGATGACGTGTCCCGGTTTTCATGCATGCACGGTCTGATTTTCCGACCGGACCGGTCAAGCACCGGTTCGCAGGTCCGACCGGTCGAACCGGCCGGTCCGGTCCGGTTTTTAAAACTATGGTTGAATGGATTATTAAGATGCATACAGGTATCAAGCTTCTGCTTTGGTCATTGTAGATTGGCTCATGGATGTTTTTGCCGTTACTGTTAGACTTGTGTCTTGATTCAAAGTCAAGCAAAGTAGTCAATGGTTGCACAAGGAAATAAATCAAAGAGGAATTTGTTTCCAAATTGGTTAGGAAAAAGAGAGGTGGTGTGCCGCCCCACATGGGTATAAAATAATGTCTTTGGTTCTCATGGCAAAAAAAACACACACGGAGAGAGGTGAGGTTTTGAGAGCTTTGTTTGGTAGTGTGTGTTCGGGTGGGTGTTTCGGGTAGCTGCCGTGGTCGTTGTGGCCACGGCGGCGTGCATTGTAATCGGGTTCTCTTCTCAATAAAATATCTGATTCTGGCCGTGGATTAGCTAGCGGGTTCGTTACGAATTCGCTAGTGAACCACGTTAAATATCTGTCTCGTTCTTGTTTTGCTTACGTCGTTCTTGCTCGAATACCCCCAGGTTACAATAAACTGGTATCAGAGCCAGGTCAGGAGGAACACCAGTTTCAACAAACTGGTATCAGAGCCGAGGTTTCAAGATCCGGGTGGAGTCAAGAGCTAGGGTTTCACGTTTTGGTGGAACTCAAAGCTAGGGTTTCACGATTCAGGTGGAGCAGGCTATCGAGAGTAGGGTTTCGAGATTCCGCCAAGAACGATGTCTGGTTTGGCGATCAAGATCGATCTGTTCGTGAGAGAGAAGCAGGTACACCCACCATCTGAAGTCCTGTGCAGGGGGCTATCCGGGCTCCTGTCGGAGCAATCTAGCGCGCATCTGATTAGGCGTGCAAGGGATCTGGCAAATCCAGCACGCATTCAGTACTGGCGCGAATCTGGTGATTCACGCGCATATGGCGTTATGGCGATTGACGTTCAGGCGCAATCCGGCTCCCGGAATGGAGCATCTAGCGTGTGAATTGAATCTGGTTGTGGCTCATGCGTTGCAGGAACTCGTTGGAGTTGGAGCAACGGCATGGAGCATCTGGCGCGTGAGATTTCTGGCACGCGCATCTGATTCTGGTTCTGGCGCGCATTATGCACGAGTTTGTTCTGGCGTGCATCTGGTTTTGCAGCGTGTACCATGACACGCACTGAGCTCGCATATGGCGCGAGAAGTTTCTGGCGAGCATCTGTCGCATCTGAGGCATACGGGGCGCATCGGGCATGACAATTTGGGCACTCGTCATCGGTGCATCTGGTCTGGATGACATTTGGGCACTCTGTCATGGTGCATCTGTCTTGCGCAATTGGGCGCATCGGGAATACATTCGGTCCTGCTTTCTCAGTGAATGTATTCGAGTCTGGTTCTGGGTGGAGCACTTTTTTCTGTTTCTAGAAGTGCAACCACATCGGGCGCATTCGTTGCATGAACCCATGGTAGTTGGAGCAACGATTTGGCGATTCGGGTTTTGCATACAGCTGCGAAACATCTGTTTGAGGAGGCATGCTCGTTTCTGGTTCTGGGAGACGCATCTGGTTCAGGTTTGAGAAGAGAAGCATCAGGTTCTGGTTTCGGGTTGCTGAGTTGATTCAAGACAAGGTCGAGATTTGTTAGACTTGTGTCTTGATTCAAAGTCAAGCAAAGTAGTCAAAGGTTGCACAAGGAAATAAATCAAAGAGGAATTTGTTTCCAAATTGGTTAGGAAAAAGTGAGGTGGTGTGCCGCCCCACATAGGTATAAAATAATGTCTTTGGTTCTCATGGCAAAAAAACACACACGGAGAGAGGTGAGGTTTTGAGAACTTTGTTTGGTAGTGTGTGTTCGGGTGGGTGTTTCGGGTAGCCGCCGTGGTCGTTGTGGCCACGGCGGCGTGCATTGTAATCGGGTTCTCTTCTCAATAAAATATCTGATTCTGGCCGTGGATTAGCTAACGGGTTCGTTACGAATTCGCTAGTGAACCACGTTAAATATCTGTCTCGTTCTTGTTTTGCTTACTTCGTTCTTGCTCGAATACCCCCAGGTTACAACAGTTACGATAGTATGCAGTGTCCCTGGTATATTCTGAGGATAGTTTAGGGTAACATAAGTGGGTGTCACAAGGATAATTGTAATGGTTGGATCTTGGTTATAGTTTTATGTTTGGTTCGGTACTGGATTATGGTAAGTGCCATATATGTTTCTAATGCTGGAGATGAAGCTATTCATTTTCTTCTTGTTAACAAATCAACTCTTATTAGTGTGATTGTGTCATTGTCAAACAAAGTCCTTTTACATAATAAATTTGAAAGCTTTCTATAATATACTTTACGCATTTGATAAAAGATAGTGCGCTTTGAAGTATGAAACCACAAGGATCTTCTTACACGATTCATGGTAAAATTTAAGAATATTGCAAGTCTTTGATTCAGGGAACATGTTTTTTTATAGCTGCTGCTTCATTTTTGTGCATTTTAAATAATTTTAACGAAATCACTGCCTAATGAGAATCCTCCCATAAGTTGTAACAGCAAATGTGTATGATCTTTCATGGCACTCTAAGTACAATATATGTTGGGTTTTTTTTATTATTAATTGATTCAAACAATAGATTGGTCAAAGAAGGAATTATTATTTTTTGGAAACATTGAATTACTTTGGCAACAAGTAATTCACATGTTTTTTTGGTAGTGTCCTTATTGGATTAGGAAACAATTCCTTGTTTGTCTAGGATTAGTTTTGGTCGTTACTTTGTCTCCAAGTCTTGTACTAGTATATAAGTAGATGCTAGGGTCATGACTTGGTGTGTGTGCTTGTAATTGGTATTAGCTTCTCATCAATAAATTGGTTGGTTTGGCCGTGGATGTAGCTAGTCTCAAAACTAGTGAACCACGTTAAATTTTTGTGTTCTTGATCTTGCACTTGTTTGTTCTTGCTTTCTCTTGTTTCTCGCGTATTGGATTCCTAACAAGTGGTATCAGAGCCAGGTTACGTTGAGATTCAAGAGGAGCGATGGTGGGTTCGTGAACAAGGTCTGGGTTTGATGGGAAGATTGGGTTTCCGCTGGTTGGCCTCTGAAACAGGGGGTGCAAGCACACCAAGCCTTTGTTGGGAGGCTATCGGGTTCCTTGTTGGGGGAGCTATCGGGCTCTTGTTGTGGAGCATCGGAATGGTGGATCTAGTTTTAGTACATCCGGCACGCTTTCGGTTCCGGCATGCGTCAATCGATATGGCGTGCTCAACCCGGCGAGTGATCTGGATCCATATCTGGATTTGGCGGCTAGGAGGATTCAAGTCTAGGTGGAGGCGACTCGAATCAGCTTGTGTTTGGAGGGAGTGTTCCAAGAATCGTTCACCTGTAGATCTCGCATCAGGTGGAGGAGGGACGCTCATGGACGATGTAGCTCTCTAGGCCCCTTGGGGGCAGTTCGGGCTCCTGCATGGAGCATGGAGCGTGTTATTGGGCATGCAGATTGGTAGCGTGTTATTGTGCACGCATTGGTTGGTAGCGCGATTGGAGCTTGGATTGGCGCGCTTCGGTTATTGGTTTTGTGCGCATTGGTGCGGATGGCGGCGCAAATTGGCATGACATCGTTTGATAGGCACTTTGTTGCGAAGTGTCATTGGCGCAACGTTGGGGTATGCATTGTCTCATGGTGCATTACGAGAGCGTTTATTGGGACGCATTGTCTTTGTGTTTGTTGAAGACGCATAGACGCGCTTGTTGGGGCGCATTGGGAGTGTGTCCAAATTCCGCAAATTGGGAATACACTCGGATCGTGTTTGTTGAATTGATGAGAATAATTGATTCGGTAGCTATGGAGTTTGAATCAAGCTGGAGGTTTGTTGGGTTTTTTTATTATTAATTGATTCAAACAATAGATTGGTCAAAGAAGGAATTATTATTTTTTGGAAACATTGAATTACTTTGGCAACAAGTAATTCACATGTTTTTTTGGTAGTGTCCTTATTGGATTAGGAAACAATTCCTTGTTTGTCTAGGATTAGTTTTGGTCGTTACTTTGTCTCCAAGTCTTGTACTAGTATATAAGTAGATGCTAGGGTCATGACTTGGTGTGTGTGCTTGTAATTGGTATTAGCTTCTCATCAATAAATTGGTTGGTTTGGCCGTGGATGTAGCTAGTCTCAAAACTAGTGAACCACGTTAAATTTTTGTGTTCTTGATCTTGCACTTGTTTGTTCTTGCTTTCTCTTGTTTCTCGCGTATTGGATTCCTAACAATATAGGCTTGTTAGGTGGTTGTTCTTGTCTTTTCAGTTTCCTCTCCAGTACTTTCCCGGCGTTGAATCTTGTTCTTCTGTAGGTTTATTTTCACAGATGTTATAGGATCAATGTTCATAATTTTTTTTTTTTTTTTTTTGAAAAAGGGAAGCTTCATTACCTTGGTAGAAAAAAAAAGTGTTAATTAATCTTGTAGAAAAAAAAGTGTTAATTTATTCACTGGTAGGTGACGATCATAGTATTAATTTATTTTCACATTTGTTAATAGATGTTAACAATTTGGAGCTAGCATGGTTTCAAATTAGGGATGCCATGTCTAGGTCATCAAACCATTGGAACTTAAACCAAAATCTTTCTGGGTTTTGATTTGAGTAAAGATGTACGTTTCATTTAGCTGACTTTTACCTGAGGTTTTCAAGTCATTCTCTCTGATAAAGAAAAATAGGAGTATCTGGTGGCTGAAATATGGGTGTTGGAAAAACAGAAGCAGATCTAGAGCATACATGTAGCAGTGGTGATGCGTGATGAATACGTATTCAAACTGTTTAGGCGTTATTTTGAGCAGTAAAATATTGTTAAAACAGAAAAGGACGCTAATATGTGATTCAAGAGATGTAAGATTTACCCAAGACACAAAATAAAACCATATTTAATCGTTGATTGTACATATGGTTACACAGAAACACACTTGAGTTGGTTTCTAATCAAATGCCCCTTCTTATCAGTTCGCAGTGCACTACTACTCCAGGCAAGCCATGCTTCACATAATTCTTGCGAACCATCCACTGGTTTTGTCTGGTTCAGTTTGCGCCAACTGTTGAAATGCTGATCCATTGGATAATAGATCTTTATAGCCTCTTCTGTCACTTTGCTCTTCATGTAGACTGTTGTTGGACCTCCTCTAGCATCACTCAAGCTGGAGGCAATCTGAATGCAATCACCGCGTCAAAGTGACCCGAAAGTCGTGTAAGGACATAGAGAAGGAACGGATGTATGAATTAGTGATGGCCTAGGTGCAATGTATTATTATTATATGTTTAGTAAAATAAATACTTGGATGGTACTTATGATGTTGCATTAATCCTTTAAAAACATTGTATGCAGTGGTACTTAATACTTAGAGATTGGTTTTCATGCAAAATAAGCATGACAGATATCTTGTTTGAAGGAAACATTAAATGACAAATGACACGTATAAGCACCTTCCTACTTTTATCTTATTGATATAAACGTAATAACACTATGTGTCCTCGTAAAAACGTTTCAAGTATGCCCTCTTTGACCACCGCAACAACATGACTCACCATTATCTTCCGCGTGACTCGTCAACGTAATTAGTAACATTTCAAGTATATCTTAATTTGACCACCACAACAACATGACTCACCACTATGTTAATTATCTTCCACATGACTCGTCAATGTAATTAATACGGTGAGTAGAGACGCTATCGTAATGTTCATATCGGTAGGTGCAACATTGTCTCTATAAATATTCAAGTGAAGTTGATGAAACATATCAAAAAGTATAGTTAAGGAGTTACACAAGCATGGCAGACATGAGAGCTTCGTTATTGATCATTTCCTTCATTCTCTTGGTAAGAAAAAATCTCTCTCTCTCTCTCTCGATCGATCGATCTCTCTCTCATTCTAATCAGATTTTGGATTCAGGTTGGGTGCAGCTTCGGCGAAGAAAGAACAGATGCAAGACCAGACTATTGGAAGAGGATAATGAAAGACAAGCCCATACCGGAAGGTATCAAAACGCTATTAGCCCATGATGATGAATCAACTGGTTCTCAACCTTCCAAGGACAAAAACGTCAACTTTGCAAAAGATTTCGAGGGAACACCAATCTTCATAGCGGAGCCCAAACACGCTGATTCGAAAGCATTGGACAAAGACAACATCCGCTTCGCAAGAGACTTTGCAGAAACACCAATCTTCATAGCTGAGCCCAAAAATGCCAATTCGAAAGCATTGGACAAAGACAACATCCACTTTGCAAGGGACTTTGCGGAAACACCAATCTTCATAGCGGAGCCCAAACACGCCAATTCAAAGGCATTGGACAATAACAACATCCGCTTTGCAAGAGACTTTGCGGAAACACCTATCTTCATAGCGGAGCCCAAACATGCCAATTCAAAGGCATTGGACACAAACAACATCCGCTTTGCAAGAGACTTTGCGGAAACACCAATCTTCATAGCAGAGCCCAAACACGCCAATTCAAAAGTGTTGGACAAAAACGTCCACTTCGCGAGAGATTTTGCAGAAACACCAATCTTCATCGCGGAACCCAGAAAGGCCTCAGAGGAAAAACCAGTCGTTGCATCTGAGCCTAAAAGCCTTGGAAGGAAAGGCCTGTAGGAGGAATATGTATCTTCTGAAGGGGTTGTATAGACTACATGTGTCCTGTGACTTTTAAGGCGTAATATTAATGAGAAACTTATTCAAATAATTTCTGAAAGGCTTGATTACACCATTTGCAAAATGCAAACCCTATGCATTTTATAGAAACTGTATGTGTTTGCAAGCCCTGGGTGATTAAGAACATGATAAGTAGAATTGAAGGATTCTAATACAACTTTGGGTAAACACGTAATGTGACGCTGAGCCGAATCATACGCTTATCGAACAGCAGATGCCAAAAAAAGAAAGGGAAACGCAAGGAGAAATCTGTTCGCGTCACATTTACTAGTAGGAATACAAATCGTATGTGCATGTATGTAATCTCTTAATCTGTCACGCTCAGAATAATTCTATACACTGTACATAATTACCATATTATTTGTCATGGGAAGGTACTGAGTATTTGGTGACATACATAAGTAATTTTGTCAGGGGAGGTACCTGGTTCTGGCTCGACGTCCATAATTATCTCTTAACGCAATACATGATTAATCATAATGCTAAGATTAATATGTGCATTGCCCTAAAAAAAAAGACGTGTGCATACATAGCAATCTATGCTAATCATTAATCAATTGCAAGTAACAAAGGAACATAAATCTTATTGATATAACCATGTTTTATTTAGTATGCAAAATTGAGCAATTCCACAAGGGTAAGATACTCAGTTTCGCTAATTTTATCATTACTCCATTACACTGTGGTTGGTGAAGAAACCCAAGTGAAAGAATTAACCGGCAAAAAATGGCAAATCACCGACTTTCCCGGTTGAGTATTCAACACCTTAAACGCTATATGATCCGGGTCCCAAGAAGAGGTATTCCGGTTACACGCAGCCACAGCCTTTATTCTCTCGCCGTCGTCACCAACCATAGCGACCTTAAACACCATTAACGGGTCCTTCAATTGGGGGTGGCATATGTAAACCCTATAAGGGTAAGCCAAAGGGTCACATCCCACAAGTTTGGGAGTAACCACATCATTTACCTCCCAAACGGTGTAGTTTTGAAGGTCAACCTTGTGATGCGGGGACAGCTTGGTGCTTAGGACATCGATCTCCACGTCCAATCCTAAGACGCCACGTACTTGCTCCGTCATGGACTCCAGTGACGTGGCGCAGAAATTGGCCTCTCCTCCGCCCATGGGTTTTTGGCTACGCTCACACAATTCGAGCGTGTTTGCAATTGTTTTTCCCTGTTTGGAGCTTTCTGAGAAGGAGAATAACCGAAGAAGTTGATGAAGGTATTTGGAAGAAAAAGGAAAGGGATCGTCACTTTTTCTAGAGAAAAATGTTGTTGTTTCAAAAGGGCTCGTCACGGGGAAGCAGAGACGCATTTTATTGCCAACTTTTAGATCTTCCAATCTGAAATAAAGACTCTCGAAAGGATTCTTCAGGAGATATGCGTCTGTGACAACATTTTCTGCTACATCATTGAAACAATTAGTGAAGGCGACCTGAAAAAATATATGGCAAAAGATTAACATCAGTCCACTGTTAAAAATGTTTTATTAAAATTTGTTGAGGTTGATTTGTTACCTGTGAAATGAGCAGGGCACAGAAGAGCGAAAGGAACGATGGATAGGTTGAAGACATTTTCTCTTCTCATGAAGATCTCAAAAGCCTGGAATTCTTTATTTTTTTCTTTTACCTTTGAAATATACTATATGTAAAGGGTTAAGCAACATGGTATTTTTTACTTGGAGGCCCATTGATGAAGGTTTATGAGCTGGCACAAGTATAATAAAAATCTTGGGAGCTATATTAATTGGCCTTTTATTGTATCAACTCTTTTTTTTTTTTTTTTTTTTTTTTGAGAAAATTGTATCAACTCTTTAGGAAGTAAGAGTAGCAATTAATTAAATGTGAATATTTATTAAGGAAGCTTTAGTTTGTGACACGTAAAACATTTAAGTGTCACATGTAAAACAATTACGCGTCACAAATTAAAATATTCCTTCTCTATTCCTGTCTACGTTCTTTTTATGTTCCTTTTATTTTCTGTATCTGAATGGGTCATCACCCATGTTATAATAAGAAAAAAATTGTTGTAATGAAAGTAAGGTACATATCATAGAAGATTTACGTGTCACAAACAATTGTCTCTAAATGTACTTTCTGATTGTATCATAGTTTTTCTATGTTGAGTTATGGTCAATGTCATTTTAATACATAACGGCATTTTATAGCGATTATATTAGAATTTAAATGTGTAGACTTACATACTATAGTGTTATGATATCTATTTTCGTAAATTATGTAGAAATGCATACTATAAAATCCTCTCTCAGTTTCACCATGCACTCTTCCGTCACAGGAATCTCATGGGCTTATAGTGAAAACATGTGAAATGTTAAATCAAGGCCTTAATAATAAAAGTAATGCTACATGGACAGAATTTTAGACATAAGGCATAGACATAATTTTCAAATGTAGTAAAATCAATTACTACTATATAAATACCAAACCCTAAAGAAACATTGACACATAATCTAAATCACTAAAAGTACAAATTATGTCTAAAATTATGTCCAAAATTATGTCTGTTTAGAATTATTCTAATAATAATCTATTTTGGTGGTTGATATCTCTTTAATTAAATAAATGCTCAGATTTTCTCAATAAATAAATGCTCAAAAGACAGAGAGTAGTTGTATATTGGTAGTGTAGTGTTTCATAAATGATATTGACCACTTAAAGATGTGATAATATTAATTATAATATGAAAATACCGTTGTAAAATTTGGCATTTCTCGACAAGCCCTACCCCTAATTTTAAACATATATTTCCCCTAAAAATAATTTTAAACATTAAATTAACAACTATGAGACTTAATTAAGTAGACGAGTTAAAAGAACGTGAAACACAATCTCAAAAAATAACGTTAAAGAGAATATAAATCATGAAAATGTAATATTACGTAATAGGAACGACGTCTTCCGACTTGAACTTCACTTAATGGTAACGTTTTGAAGCATTGAATTAGACCCTTTGAGTATGAGGTCATTATCGGTATTTGACATAGTGTATTACGGAATGTTGCACTTAAATAATGCGAGTCCCTATAAATATAGCTTAGTCTAGCTGTGGATTATTTCTACCTATTAAATCTCTTTCACGTGTCTCCAATTATAGAAATTTGATTACCTCTAGCGATGTCTATCTTTTGAAGTTAGCTCATCCCTCCGCACATCTAGGACTTCACTTTCATATTCATATTAGATCCTCAATGATCATTTTACTTTATTTCAAGCATATGTCTATTGACCAATTTTATTCATCATTTTCTACTTTTTCAACGATAAATCTATCAGGGGTTTTCAATATGCATCCCGGTATAGAAGGGCTATGGAACCGACAATATTTTGATTATCAAAAAATGTTCATTCTTGTATTGCATCTAATTATATTTTCACACGAACCATCAACTTTAAATCACATTATATTTAATTCCCACATATTTTGGAATTAAGCATTTTTTTGCAAGGAGAATTAAGCATTTTGTGTTGTGGGTTGTTCTCTCATTCGGAGACTACATCATTGTAGTCCGTTACTCAATGGTGCATGAAAATAATTATACTTGAATTATTTGGTAGTTTGGTGGGCCTATTTGCATTCTTTTATAAGCAACTACTACTACTACGTAATGTTACACAAGGACAGACATGTCATTTCTTCATTTGAATCTAGTTTAAACGCAATCACCAAATACTTTTCTTCAAATGCTAATATAATTTAAAAACTATCACCAAACATACTAGTTTAAATACAATCTTTAAAAAAATTAAAATTCATAATCTAAAATTCAGTTTTTTCACTAAAAACCATTGCACAGTGGAGGTGATATTAGGGTTATTATCTGCTGTTTGCAGCATTGCGGTTAAGGCTACAAAGTAATAATGTATAACATAGTAATATGCCCTTGAAACAACTGCAAATAACAAAGTAACATACACCTTACAGAACCATATTTTATTTAGCTTAAACATGGGGAAACTTCACAAAAATAAGATTCACATTCTCACAATTTTATCGTTGCTCCATTGGTCGATGAAGAAACCCAAGCCAAATGATCAACCGGCATGTAGTGGCAAATGGTTGACTTTCCGGGTTGAGTGTTCAACTTTTTGAACGATATATGTTCCGGGTCCCACGAAGAGGTATTCCGGTGGCAAACCGCCATAGCCAGTATTCTCTCTCCATCAGCACCAACCATCGGGACTTTAAACACCATCGGGTCTTTCAATTGGGGGTGGCATAAGTAAACCCTATAAGGGTAAGCTAGTGGGTGGCACCCCACAAACTTGGGGGTAGCCACAGCACTTGGCTCCTCCGAAATGGTGTAGTTTTGAAGGTCAACCTTGTGCTCCGGGGACAACTTAGTGATCAAGACATTGATATCAGCATCCAATCCGAGGACGCCATGTACCGACTCCACCATGGACTCGAGTGACGTGGAGCAGAACTTGTGATGTTCTGTGTGCTCACATTGGTCTAGCGTGTCTGCAACTGCTTTTCCCTGTTTGGAGCTTTCGGAGAAGGAGAATAAGCGAAGAAGTTGAGGGAGGTATTTGGAAGAAAATGGAATGATATCGTCTATTTTGTTAGAAAAAAAGTGGAGGGGTTCGTATCGGCTCTTAACCGGGAAGGTTAGGCGCATTGAGTTTCCGAGTTTGAGATCTTCGAATTTGAAGTAATGACTCACTAAAGGTCTATTTAGGAGTAATGCATCTGTTATAACAGTATCGGCTTCCTGACTAGCACAATTGGTGAACGCGACCTAAAAATATATGACAAGAGATTAACATTAATCATTCTAACATAGACCGTAGTAGATGTTTTCGATTAAAAATTGTAACCAAGAGGTCGATTAGTTACCTGTGAAATGAGCAGAGAACACAAGATGAGAAGCAAAGATGGAGACATGTCTCTTCCCATGGAGATCTCAAAAGCCTGGAATGATTATCTTTTCTTTTCACTTTTTGGCATATATGTATATATAGCAGTAAAGGGTTCAGCGATTTCTCAAAAAAAATAAAGGGTTCAGCGACATAATTTTTTTACTATGAGGATCATCATTTAAATGGTTTATGATGTGGCAAAAGTTATCAAAATCTTCTATATCCTCCGTAAACGTGGACATGTGGAAGTGACAAAAGTTATTAGGTATCCTTATTACTGTATATTAATTACAGGAAGTAATATTAGCAACTTTTTTGGATAAAGTAATAACAGCAATTAAATAAATGTGTTTATTAGTACTCTATTATTTATGGTTGATGGTCACAAAGAAGATTTTAGTTTGTGACACGTTTTTAGGTACATGTAATAGCTAGAAGAAGGCTGGGTTTCCCCATTCAATTAATCATAAGCAACATTCAAGGAATCCTCCAAATGGAGGTCCAAAATTGCATACCACTTTGATTCTTCTCTTTACTATTATTTTGGTTTTTTGAGTCGTATCGGAGTCATTTTACCGAGTGATTTGAACAGAGCCGGCCCTTCCACTAGCCAATTTAGGTAGTTGCCTAGGGCCCCGAAGACGGGAAGGCCCCCCTCCTTTTGGTATGAACAAGTTGATATATAAATAACATATTTATTAATACATATTTTAGATAATTTAAAGCAAAAAATAAATGTAGTGAAAGTTTAGATAGTCGAATAAGACTAGGCGTGACCCCGCTCTAACGCGCGGAGTGAAATGTAAATTTATTCATAAAACTTAAATTTGATTTGTATCTCTTTTAACTATAAAACTTAATAAATAACATGTATAGTTTTATTCTATTCGACTTCACATATGGAAAGATATAACAAAAGCTTTTGTCTATTGTATAAATTTTCTCATAGTAAGAATATTAAGATATGCATGAAGGTACCACAATAAATTATTGTGCTTACACATTAGAATCATCATGTCGTGACTTGATTGACAACAAATTCTATTTTTATCGATAATGTAACATATAGTCTTCCCAACCCTTTGAACAAATTTGATTCATAAATTATCATGTTTCTAGACGATATTCAAATATACGACATTTTATTGTGGCCAATAACCGTCCACTCGTGGAGTGATGCACTTGTCTAATTTAAGAGATTCACTTGTTTTCATAAAAAAAGAATTGATAGAGGCTATTTAAACTGTCATTTTTACACTTAAATTGCCAGGTTTGCAAATGGGAGCAAGAGATCCTTAGTTTTAAAACGACTATATGTTGTAATTCCTGAAAAAAAAAAATCTATTGCTATTAATACTTAGAAAGTCGAACCAAAAATTTAAAAACAAACATAATTATCAAGTTTATATGTTGTTGAAGATTATTATAATCATACTATCACAAAATATTAGAATAACCGTTTATTTTTTAGAAACAAATGCGAATAAATTGAAATGATAGTAGAAAAATATAAACTTTTAATGAATGTTTCTTTCATTACATTATTGAAAAATATTATACATAATAGATACTTGAGTGTCGGTTAGTTCCAAGTTATATTTGTAAATTGCTGATGAGATGATGTTAATTGATATCTGACCACCTATAAAAACATCTTTTTTGTATAATGGAGTTTATGTATATGTATGAACTCATATAGCATAATTTATATATGGGTATGCAATGTCAATAATTGGAATTTCATAAATTTAAAATATATATATATATATATATAATTAGATTTATGTATATATATATACAAATTATATATTTTCTATTTTTACGGTTAACATCGGTATAGTACAGCCAAGTATGCACTACATATTATCAGTAGGATGAGAGGTTTTCAATGATAAATAGCATGTTGAATTTCACCTTAACCACATTTTTACATTTTACTTTATAGATAATAACATTGGATTCTTACAATTATATATTATAGGAAATGCATATTCAACTTTTGTTATTATACATAACTACATTTAAAAGAAAATATAAATAAATAAGATGCCGCAACAACTTTTTATTTAGTCATTAGATGTATAATGTTTGTAACTCCTTTCAAATTTATAGCTGAAATCGAATGCAAATATAAATGGTATATGGATGAGTCATTAATTACATGTCATATTTCTGTTGAGCTACATATCACCTATGATGACATGGCTAGACACATGTCTTTATTACAATAAACATGAATTGTCAAATGGCGATTTCATGTTCAACCTCAAGACTTCTCTATTTCAATATAAGATAAGATAAGATAAGATAAGATAAGATAAGATAAGATAAGATAAGATAAGATAAGATAAGATAAGATGTGTTTACATATTTTATTTTTCTGTAACCTTATTAGTTAGTTTAGATAGTTTTTTTTTTTTTTTTTTTGAGAAATAACGATTGAATTACTAGAAGCCAAAAGGCTCTAAATCTGTAGCAATTACATCGATTGCCCAAATAGGCTTTTGAGTAAACAGAGTAACTGAACTAGCTTGAAGCGCCCTCTGTGCAAAACAATGTGCTGCTGCATTTCCGGATCTCAAAACATGTTGCACACGATAGTCTTCGAACTTTGTTAATTGCTGGAAAATATCATCCACCACCTCCTTGATCCTATTGCATATATCTTCATAGCTTCTCCTCGATTTCCAGCTGCGCAGAATGTCTACGGCTGCCAAACAATCTGACTCGACAATTAATCGAGTACATCTCGCCCCAATAGCCAGTTCCAGACCGTCTTTTAACGCTTCCAATTCCAGTAACAGGACTGAGTTCTGGGGTTCAGTTCTTCGAATTCTTCCTGCAACAAATTCGCCGGCGGCATCCCTCAAAACAGAGCCTAGACCTGCTACGAGGGGAAACTTCTGAAGTGCCGCATCACTATTCAACTTCACCCAACCGTCCGGCGGTCTCGTCCAATGCTTTTGTCCCGTATCTCTCGGTGGTTGAGTCAATTCATCCGCTATCTCGCGCTGCTTGAAGAAACGAAGGTGATCATCTACCTTGTCTTTCATTCCTTGAATGGTGAAGTCCTCACCGCGGAATCGTATTGCATTTCTCGTGTACCAAATTACCCACACACCGATGACCCATATCTCCCTCTGTTCAGTGTTTGCCATCGTAAAGATCGTTTCAAACCAATTCCTTGCATTTTGCCCTTCCCTTCCAAGACTTCCCTCTCCCAGCACCCATTTCCAGAATTCGTTTAACACTTCACAATTTGTGAAGAGGTGGTCCTCTGTTTCAAAAGCCGACTGACAAAAGCAACAGTCACCATCTATCGACAAGCCTCTCTGCCTTAGTTTTGCCACTACAGGAAGAGATGTGTTGAAATACCCCGTTTTGTGACTACGGGTATTTTGTGATATTATTACAAGTATTGGGAAGTTAAAGTAATTATAGAGAGTTAATTATAATGCTTTGAGAGTTTGGGGGGAACTTTGTGACTTTAATCAAAGGTTTTAGTGTCTTTTACTTGAGTTTGGGGGAGGTGTTTGTCTTTTGGCAAAACTAAGGGGAAATAAGTGTCTTTTGACCTAAATTTCTTCCTACAATAAAAGTTTCCTAATCCAAGAGGGTTTCCTACTTATGAGGTTAATTTTAATTCTAACTCTCATAAAAACCCTCATTCTCCTATTTTTTCATAATCTCTCTCACTCTCCCTACTCTACCCGTCCCTCTCTCACTCTCTCTCTCCCTTGTGACCGACGGCAGCCACCCCACCGCCGCCGCCGCTCTCTCTCTCTTTTCCGGCAAGGTAACTCTCTCTCTCTCTCTCTTTTTCTCTTTTCTTTCTTTCTTTTCTCTTGTCTCTCTTTCTTTCTCCCTATGCCCGTCCGCCTCTCTCTCCGTCCGCCTCCATGGGCGGCGGGTTGAGCGGGTTGGGTTGTTTCGTTTCTTTTTCTCTTTTCTCTTGTTGATCTCTTGATCTTGTGATCACTTGTTCATGATTCATGTATGTTGCATGCAATCTTTAAATTTCAGTTTGTTAGGGTTAGGATCATTGTTCATGGATTCGTAAGATTGATTATCAAGTTTTAGGGTTTATCATGTTCTTGAGTGTTGGGAAGAAACCCTAGTTTGAAAGGGAAGGTTGATTGAATGATTTGGGAGTTTGAATGATCATATTAGGTGGATAACAATCTGATTTGAATGTGGGAATCATGTTATATTAGGTTTAGTATGATTATAGGATGAATTAGATGCTTGGGGGAAAAGTTTCATGAAGATTGACAATTCCCGTATGGATATTTTGAATGAAGTTGGAAACTTGAAACTAGTGTAACTTTTGATTCAGGAATCGAAATTAAGATCCGTTTGAGGCTAAACTTATTATTTCGAACGTTTTGAATCCAATGGAACTGTTTCTAGACCATGATCTGTTTGGGAAACTGGAGTAATAGAATTGGTGGAGTTATGATGGATTATGCATACTTTTGGATAAGGGTTTTTGAGGCAAAGCTTTAAGCTTATTTTGGAGCATGAATTGAATGAGATGTTGGGGAAGTGTTAGAACCCTAAGACATGGACTATCATATGCATGTAAATAGTATAGCAAGTATATTGCTAGAATATTGGTTTGATTAGCATATTGTTATGTGTAGGTAACGAGTTCGTCGACGACGAGTACGTAGAGTACGTTGATTGATTGCTATTGTTGGAATTTGCTTTGAGGTAAGTAAATGTGCCAAGCCTAGTGTGCTTATCTCTTTCGTGTCAAACGAATATTTGATTTATTACGTCTCAAAATGTGTTTACATGATACATGACTTGGAATATGTGATTTTTTACTTGTTAAATGTTTTTGACGAAAACATCACCATGATAATGAATGAACTAATACGTAAAGTGGAAGATGTTGTGCGGGACGTTATTATTCTTTGGGCGGTGTTGGCTGCGGTCCCGTCTCTTTTAATCCGGTTGCAAGTCCCCGGACAATAACATGTACTCACTCCTCTGACCGGCGTAGTCTTTGGGGGGTGTCGACACTTAAGGTCATGCACGCTGTAGTATTTGGTTTTCCCCGTCACAACAAAGTAATAATGGATTTGTTTGGTTTTTGTTAACGGAACGAAGTTAACACTGGATTTGGATTTTCCTAATAATATGGGAATTGATTTGGAAATATATTATGGAATTGGGAACTCTTATGTTTTGAAACAAGAGTCACTTTATTACCGCTGTGTTTGCGAAAAACTCTTACTTACAAATGAGTCTTGTTTTATAACTTTCCATCATCGTTTTACATGTTTGGATGTTTGCTTACCAGTATTTCAATGCTGATTTTGTACTGTGGTGTTTCTTTTTCATTCCGCACCACAGGTTTAGAAGAAGGTTCTCGGGCATAGAAGGGGACGCGCACCACATGGATTATTAATAGTAGTATTGCATTTCAATTTGAACTCTTTAGTAGTTTAAACGCTTTAGTTGTTTTTGCCGGTTTGTGGCTAGGACGAAAGTTTATGATAATACATTGTTTTAATTGGATTTAATTTATTATTGTGGATGTGTGTGCTTGTGAACCATGTTATAAAATCTCCTTGTATCCGGGCTCCTCTCGGGTACGGAGTGACATCCCCGGGTCTCCGGCTTGGGCCATTTGGGGGTGTTACAGGTGGTATCAGAGCCGGCATTCTAAAAAGAAATTTGAAACTTGTTAGGGCAACTAAAATGAATATAGGAGAAAATAACTTAAAATTCGACAAGCCGTGGGAATTTGGGTAGTATGGATAGGATTGTTATGTGTAAGTGTTTAGAAAATAGGATAGAAAACAAGTGCCCATCCACCCATTCGAATATTTGGAGTATCCCAATTGGATTCTAACTTAGGCCTACTTTAAGAGACTATGTTGGGAGATTTCTTCAAAGGTCTTGTAACCCTCGATTTGGAGTCTTGGAAATAATTATTGGTCTGCGAAGAGTAGTTATTTGGGTTACAGTTTATACCTTTTAAATTAGAGATTTATTAAGTTGTTTCCTCTTGTAGATGGCTAGAACTAAGCATACAGCAAGGAAGCGTGTGTTGCCAGTAGAGAAGCATCCTGTTGTGACACGTTGGGTCGAAGGTGAAGATTTTCCAGATTTTCGTGACCGTGTGGTTCAATATTGTGAAGATAGATTCCGAGCCTTAGAATTCCCTCGATATAGAAATCCAGCTTTTCAGGCTTACTGTATTGTGAAGGCATTACCTATGAAACCGATGTTTGGGGATATTATTACAAAATATAGCAACATCATGGGCAGGATGAATCGTTTGAATGATAGGGATTATCGTTGCCAAGGTGAACGGACGGTAAGTGCAGATTTTATATGCAAGTTGTTGATGGAGACTTACCTTAAGTGGCAAAGTTATACAGTTATTGAGATAAAGTCCAGTGATGAAGAAGACGTGATCTACATAAGCTCTAGTGATGAAAAAGAGGTGATTATTATAGATTCTAGTGACGATGAAGAAGTTGAAGAAGATCCAATGGAAGATGTCGATGAATACCCCGAGATTGAAGAAGATCCCATGGAATATGAAGAAAGTGAAGAAGACCCTAGTGAAGATGAAGAGCACGAGTATGATTCCGATGAAGAGGAAGAGATGGACGAAAGTGATGAGGACGACGATTAAGCTTATTAGAGTTCTTTAGATTTCTTAGACTAGATGCTTTAAGTTTTATTTATTGGTTTGAATAAGGCTCCATAGCCAAGCAACATCTGAAGTTTTAGAACGATTCTCGAATAGTCACTTTTGGGCTAGAGTTAAATTCTTAGCGTTTTGCCTTGGGACGAATAATGTTTATGTTTTGAAGACCCGATTTGGGAAGTTTCATAAACTTAGTTTTCTGAATTTTGGAGTATGATTTGATGAATTAAGGTTGTGTTAAGCTTTGTTATCATTAATTATGGGCTTAGAAAGTGTGCATGGAGTTAGAACGCGAAAACTTTGATTTTTGGTGCTGTTGAATCTGCGCAGCAGTGAGTTTTCGATGTAGCAGACGTATTTAACTTTGGAGTTATTTTTCCCTGAATTTTTCCCAGAAAGTAGACATACCCAGGTATCTCCCATAAAAATTTCAACCCCATATGAGTTCTGGAGAATTAGCTACGAATTTCCAAAGTTGACGGTTCTGTAGCAGAATTGCAAAGTGACTAGCTGTAGCATCTTTAATTGTTACCTATCTTCCAGATCTTGTTTTGACCCCAAATTTTTATGGCGACTATTAGACACGTTTGGCTAACTCCCAGAGAAAGCCTAGCTCATTTTGAGAATTTTAAGGTCAAATTAAGTCTTTTCAAAGTCGATGTTTCTGTTCTGGTGGGCTGTGACAGCAGCTGTAGAGTTTCCTTTATATCTTGAGTTCCACAATTGATTTTGAGTTGATTCTTCTTGATTATGAAAGTAGACACAGAGAGGGTGTTGCACACCAAAATTTGCAATTTTTGCTTGATTGATTGATCCTTTTTCCAATTTTGGAAGTAGATGAAAAGTTGAGACGTGATCAGTCTATGTGGAAATACATGAGTAATTGAGTTAAATGATGGTCAATGTGTGACATTACTTGCTTAATTGTGCACTACATGCCGTATATGCGTGATTGTTTGTACTTCTTGGTACTTTATAAGTAATACAATAGGTTATAGTGTAGGGATTATGACTGATAGACCACATCGATACCACACCAGTAGGAATAGTCAAGTCCCTATGGCAACCAACAACAACAACAACGACATGGACCAATTCTTTGCCCAATTTGCTCTGATGGATCTGGATTTGAACAATGGAGAACAGAATGCAACTAAATGTGCAAAGAAAGTGGCGGATATGAAGCCAGGGAACTTCATAGGCAATGAGGACCCTGTTGAGCTCGAGAATTGGATCGATGAGATGGATAAGATCCTTGAGCTAGTTGAGTGTCCCGAAGACCGCAAGGTGGTTTGCGCGGCATTTTACTTGAAGAACGAAGCTAATACATGGTGGAGGAGTACGCGCCAGAACTTTTTGGCGCAACCCAATTTCAATTGGGAGGCTCTTCAAACCGCACTTCGCACTCGCTTTTACCCGGACCATGTCCAGGATCAAAAGTACTTAGACTTCGTGAATCTGACACAAGGAAACGGTTCCGTGACCGAGTACTTCAAGAAATTCATGGAATTATCCCGATTCGCAGGTCAGCTGATGCCTGATGAAGCGACTAAAGTCAGGAAGTTCATGTCTGGTCTCGAACTTCATCTGCAGAAAGACTTGATGTGCAGGACGTACGATACGCTACAGGAAGCTTATGATAGGGCTGCAGCCGTTTGGCGTATTCAAGAGGCACAAGATGAGAAGCGTGGGAAACGCAAGGTTGAGAACGCCGTGGGCTATGGAAACAATCAGAGTAGGACTAACCAAGGTAGTCAGGACAAAAGATTTAAGCCTAACCACGGAGGAAGTAACCAAGGACAGTATCGTGGTAACAAGCAGAATAATGGAGATGAGCAATCTCGCCGTTATATCTGCAAGAAGTGCCAACAGAATCATCCAGGAAAGGACTGTCAAGGAAACCTTGTAAACTGCCAAAACTGCGGCAGGAAGGGTCATCGTGCTTTTGAGTGCCGATTGAAACCAAATGGGAACCATCAAGGCAACCAAGGAGGCATCTTAGTATTTATTAGGTGCGCCCCAAGGCCAAAGAGGAGATTGCTGGCGCCGACACCATCTTAGAGTGAGACTCTAGGTTTAGATTACCTTTAGCGCACCGGTACTGTTTGTGAAGAAGAAAGACGGAAGCTTGAGATTGTGCATTGACTATAGGGAGTTGAATAGCGCAACAATCAAGAACAAATACCCTTTACCCCGAATTGACGATTTGTTTGATCAGTTACAAGGGGCGAGTGTTTTCTCAAAGATAGACTTGAGATCAGGGTATCACCAGCTTCGAGTAGCCGAGAAGGACATACCGAAGACAGCCTTTAGAACGAGGTATGGACACTACGAGTTTACCGTTATGCCTTTTGGTCTAACCAATGCTCCAGCAGTATTTATGGATCTAATGAATCGTGTTATGAGAACGTTTCTAGATCGTTTCGTGGTCGTCTTTATTGATGACATCCTTGTTTATCCAAAGAGCGGGGAAGAACACGAAGAACACCTCAAAGAAGTGTTAGAAACTTTGAGACATGAGAAGTTATATGCTAAACTCTCGAAGTGTGAATTTTGGCTAAAACACGTTCCATTTTTGGGTCACATAATTTCCAAGGAAGGAATATCCGTGGATCCAGGAAAGATATCAGCAGTTAAAGATTGGCCTACTCCGAAGAATGTGTCCGAAGTAAGAAGTTTTCTCGGATTAGCAGGATATTACAGGCGTTTCGTGAAAGATTTCTCGAAGATCGCTAGACCGCTTACTACACTAACCAAGAAGACGGTAAGGTATAAGTGGAGTGAAGATTGTGAAGAAGCATTCCAGACATTGAAGGAAAAGTTAACGACCGCACCTGTCTTAGCTTTACCCAATGATTCTGGCGAATTTGATGTTTACAGTGATGCATCGAAGAAGGGCTTAGGATGCGTGCTTATGCAAGAAAGAAGAGTTATTGCTTATGCTTCAAGACAACTGAAAACTCATGAAGAGAACTATGCTACGCATGACTTAGAGCTTGCAGCTATAGTTTTTGCATTGAAGATATGGAGACATCACTTGTATGGATCTGTGTGTAGATTATATACGGATCATAGCAGCCTCAAATACATTTTCACGCAGAAAGAGCTAAATAACAGGCAAAGACGTTGGTTAGAAGTCATAAAGGATTATGATTTGCGTATCCAATACCATGAAGGGAAGGCAAACGTAGTAGCTGATGCGTTAAGCCGAAAGTCGAGCCATACTTTGGATACTATGCTAGTTTTGCCAGATCGGCTATGCCGAGAGTTCCGAAAACTTGGAATTGAAGTAGTGAAACAAGGAGAAGTGAAGAATATCCTTGGGAATATGACAGTTGTGCCAGATGTCTTAGAAGAGATAAGGAGTAACCAGCCAGGAGATGTGAAGCTGGAAAGGATAAAGAAGAAGATTGCAGAAGGCCAAGCAAAAGATTTCAAGATCCATGAAGATGGAAGTATTCGTTACAAAGGAAGATGGTGTGTACCACATAAGTGTACGGAAACTAAGGAAAAGTTGATGCGTGAGGCGCACAACACACCCTACTCAATACATCCAGGAGGTGACAAACTCTATAAGGACATGAAGAAGATGTTTTGGTGGCCTAACATGAAGAAAGAAGTGGCAGAATTTGTGGCAAAATGTCTAACTTGTCAAAAGGTGAAGTTTGAACATAAAAGAATGGGAGGCTTAGTACAACCATTAGATGTCCCAGTTTGGAAGTGGGATTCTATTTCAATGGATTTCGTAACTGCGTTACCGACATCAAAGAATGGACTGAATCAGATATGGGTCGTAGTTGACAGATTGACCAAGACAGCAAGGTTTATCCCGATGAAAGACACATGGAATATGGAACAAAGAGCTGATGCGTATATGAAGAACATTGTAAGATATCATGGAGTACCAAGCTCTATAGTTTCCGACAGAGATCCCAATTTTCTTTCTCACTTCTGGAAAGCACTTCAGGAGGCACTAGGAACTCAGTTGAAGTTTAGCACGGCATTTCACCCGGCTACAGATGGACAAACCGAAAGAACAATACAAACGTTGGAAGATATGCTAAGATCGTGTATTATGGATTTTCAAGGTTCATGGGTTGATAGATTACCTTTGATAGAATTCTCCTACAACAACAGTTATCATGCCAGTATTGGAATGGCACCACATGAAGCGTTGTATGGAAGGAAGTGTAGGACACCGTTGTGTTGGAACGACATAAGTGAAACGATAGTAATTGGTCCACAACTTATCGAAGAGATGACAGATCAAGTGAGACTTATACAGCAGCGAATGAAGGCAGCGCAGGATAGACAGAAATCTTACGCGGATCAGAAGAGAAGACCGTTGGAATTTCAAGTTGGAGAAAAAGCATTTCTTAAAGTATCACCAACTAAAGGAGTCATGAGGTTCAATCAGAAAGGGAAGTTGAGCCCGTTCATAGGACCATATGATGTTATAGAAAAGATTGGAGAAGTAGCTTATCGATTGGATTTACCATCAAATTTAGGTCGTGTCCATAACGTATTTCACGTATCACAGCTGAAGAAGTATATGCCTGATGCATCTCATGTATTAGATCCCGAACCAGTAGAACTGGACCCGTCTTTGAGTTATGAAGAACAACCTGTCAAGATTTTAGACACCAAGACAAGGAACACCCGTAATAAGAGTGTCAAGATTGTAAAAGTCTTATGGACTAACCACCTCACTGAAGAGGCAACTTGGGAAGCGGAAGATGATATGAGGAAGAAGTACCTCGTCAAACAGTTATTTGTCTAAGGGGTACCTTGAGTTCAGAGGTACCTTGAGTTACGAGGACGTCACTCCTCTAAGGGGGAGAGGATGTAATCCTTCGTTTTTCTTTAATACAATACTACTTATAGTATATTGCATATCATTCATGACCTTAGGTTGCATTTAGTAGTCGTACTAGTGAGGGAAGGTGTATACCTTTGTGTGGTTAAAGTTTAGTTTAAACTTCAAGGATAGTTTCTCTTTTAGGAGGGAGGTTTTTGTTTAAACTTCGAGGACGAAGTTCTCTTTAAGGAGGGAAGGATGAAATACCCCGTTTTGTGACTACGGGTATTTTGTGATATTATTACAAGTATTGGGAAGTTAAAGTAATTATAGAGAGTTAATTATAATGCTTTGAGAGTTTGGGGGGAACTTTGTGACTTTAATCAAAGGTTTTAGTGTCTTTTACTTGAGTTTGGGGGAGGTGTTTGTCTTTTGGCAAAACTAAGGGGAAATAAGTGTCTTTTGACCTAAATTTCTTCCTACAATAAAAGTTTCCTAATCCAAGAGGGTTTCCTACTTATGAGGTTAATTTTAATTCTAACTCTCATAAAAACCCTCATTCTCCTATTTTTTCCTAATCTCTCTCACTCTCCCTACTCTACCCGTCCCTCTCTCACTCTCTCTCTCCCTTGTGACCGACGGCAGCCACCCCACCGCCGCCGCCGCTCTCTCTCTCTTTTCCGGCAAGGTAACTCTCTCTCTCTCTCTCTCTTTTTCTCTTTTCTTTCTTTCTTTTCTCTTGTCTCTCTTTCTTTCTCCCTATGCCCGTCCGCCTCTCTCTCCGTCCGCCTCCATGGGCGGCGGGTTGAGCGGGTTGGGTTGTTTCGTTTCTTTTTCTCTTTTCTCTTGTTGATCTCTTGATCTTGTGATCACTTGTTCATGATTCATGTATGTTGCATGCAATCTTTAAATTTCAGTTTGTTGGGGTTAGGATCATTGTTCATGGATTCGTAAGATTGATTATCAAGTTTTAGGGTTTATCATGTTCTTGAGTGTTGGGAAGAAACCCTAGTTTGAAAGGGAAGGTTGATTGAATGATTTGGGAGTTTGAATGATCATATTAGGTGGATAACAATCTGATTTGAATGTGAGAATCATGTTATATTAGGTTTAGTATGATTATAGGATGAATTAGATGCTTGGGGGAAAAGTTTCATGAAGATTGACAATTCCCGTATGGATATTTTGAATGAAGTTGGAAACTTGAAACTAGTGTAACTTTTGATTCAGGAATCGAAATTAAGATCCGTTTGAGGCTAAACTTATTATTTCAAACGTTTTGAATCCAATGGAACTGTTTCTAGACCATGATCTGTTTGGGAAACTGGAGTAATAGAATTGGTGGAGTTATGATGGATTATGCATACTTTTGGATAAGGGTTTTTGAGGCAAAGCTTTAAGCTTATTTTGGAGCATGAATTGAATGAGATGTTGGGGAAGTGTTAGAACCCTAAGACATGGACTATCATATGCATGTAAATAGTATAGCAAGTATATTGCTAGAATATTGGTTTGATTAGCATATTGTTATGTGTAGGTAACGAGTTCGTCGACGACGAGTACGTAGAGTACGTTGATTGATTGCTATTGTTGGAATTTGCTTTGAGGTAAGTAAATGTGCCAAGCCTAGTGTGCTTATCTCTTTCGTGTCAAACGAATATTTGATTTATTACGTCTCAAAATGTGTTTACATGATACATGACTTGGAATATGTGATTTTTTACTTGTTAAATGTTTTTGACGAAAACATCACCATGATAATGAATGAACTAATACGTAAAGTGGAAGATGTTGTGCGGGACGTTATTATTCTTTGGGCGGTGTTGGCTGCGGTCCCGTCTCTTTTAATCCGGTTGCAAGTCCCCGGACAATAACATGTACTCACTCCTCTGACCGGCGTAGTCTTTGGGGGGTGTCGACACTTAAGGTCATGCACGCTGTAGTATTTGGTTTTCCCCGTCACAACAAAGTAATAATGGATTTGTTTGGTTTTTGTTAACGGAACGAAGTTAACACTGGATTTGGATTTTCCTAATAATATGGGAATTGATTTGGAAATATATTATGGAATTGGGAACTCTTATGTTTTGAAACAAGAGTCACTTTATTACCGCTGTGTTTGCGAAAAACTCTTACTTACAAATGAGTCTTGTTTTATAACTTTCCATCATCGTTTTACATGTTTGGATGTTTGCTTACCAGTATTTCAATGCTGATTTTGTACTGTGGTGTTTCTTTTTCAGTCCGCACCACAGGTTTAGAAGAAGGTTCTCGGGCATAGAAGGGGACGCGCACCACATGGATTATTAATAGTAGTATTGCATTTCAATTTGAACTCTTTAGTAGTTTAAACGCTTTAGTTGTTTTTGCCGGTTTGTGGCTAGGACGAAAGTTTATGATAATACATTGTTTTAATTGGATTTAATTTATTATTGTGGATGTGTGTGCTTGTGAACCATGTTATAAAATCTCCTTGTATCCGGGCTCCTCTCGGGTACGGAGTGACATCCCCGGGTCTCCGGCTTGGGCCATTTGGGGGTGTTACATGTGTTCCATAGTCTCCACGAAGTAAAGAGTACCTTTTTGGGTAGTTTCAGGGCCCATAAATTCCGAAGCCATGTCCGGTTCATACCACTGGATGAATCACCCATTTTATCTTCGAGTGATTTCTGCAAAGCATATCCCGACGCTACCGAGTAAACCCCTGTCTCCGTGTGTAGCCAATGTCTTGAGTCCATCTCTCCCGTTTCTGGAATAGCAATTTGCATAATCTCCTCTACGTCCATGTCTATAAGATGAGTACGCAGCTTCATCTCATGCCACGAACCGTTAACAATAAAATCAGAAACCTTTAGAGTAACAACTTCAGGGGTTAAAGTAATCACCTTGTAGCTGTGTGGTCTCGGGTTCCATCTATCACTAAATGGATTTATTGTTCTGCCATCACCCAGTTTACAGAAGATACCTTTCCGAATGAGGTCACGACCCGCCAATATACCTCGAAATCCGTATGAAATCGCCCCTTTCGGCTTTGCTTCCATTATTGTGCTGCCCCTGTAATACTTATGCTGTAAAACTCGATTCAGAAGACTATGTGGGTTATGCATTAATCTCCACGCTTGCTTCCCAAGGAGTGCAACGTTGAAGTTGTGTACGTCTCTAAAACCCAGTCCCCCGGTCATCTTATCTTCTTTCAATCGGTCCCAGCTTATCCAATGTATTGCTCGCTTGTCATTCGTGTTTCCCCACCAGAAATCTCTTATCAATCTTTCAATATCTTCGCAAAGACTCTTCGGTAAAAGAAAACAGCTCATAGTATAATTCGGTATAGCTTGGGCGACGGCTTTAATGAGAATTTCCTTACCCGCAGCTGACAACGTCTTCTCCTTCCAACCCTTCAATAACGCACTAATCCTTTCAACAATTTTCTGGAAAAGAGCTTTCTTTTGCTTGCCGAAGCTAGTGGGCAGCCCCAAATAAACATCAAGTGAATCTACCACTTGAATTCCACAAAGACCACGAAAACATTGTTTATCAAGTTCGCTCACGTTGCTAGATAACACCATTGCCGATTTCTCAAAATTTAACAATTGACCCGACGCCACTTCATAGGTTTTCAATAGTGCCAGCAAGCTAGACAACTCGCTTGTCGTAGCTTTAGTAAAAATTAGGCTATCATCGGCAAAAAATAAATGAGTTACCGTTGGTCCTCCTCTTGAAGCTGCAAAATCCGAAATTGTGCCTTCATGTACAGCATTGGTTAAGTTCCTGGACAACGTCTCACTAACCAGCAAGAACAAGTAAGGTGATAGCGGACAACCTTGGCGTAGTCCTCTTTCAGGAACAATGTGGCCTTCTACTTTACCATTGATGATTATGCTATATGTTGCCGTTGATATACAACGCATTACTACATCAATCCATCTAAAACTGAATCCCATACGCTCCATAACAGCCCGTAAAAAGTCCCATTCAACTCTATCGTATGCCTTACTGATATCCAGTTTTAGTGCCGCGTAGCCCACTTTCCCTTTCTTCTTCTTCATTGAATCTAAAAGTTCACACGCCGTAAGGATATTATCACTGATCAAGCGACCTGGCACAAAAGCACTTTGATTCTCCGATATAAGTTCTGACAAAATAGGCTTTAATCTATTCGCTAGCACTTTAGTAATCAACTTATAAATTGTTGAACACAAAGAAATAGGTCGAAAATCAGCAACTTTCCGAACCTCTTTTACTTTCGGGATTAGTGCTATAAGTGTGTGATTAAAATCCGAGACGTCTCCTCCATCATTCAAAACCTTCAAACAGATGTCAGTTACTTCTGCCCCAATGATCGGCCAGAATTTCTGGTAGAAGAGGGGTGGAAACCCGTCTAGGCCTGGGGCCTTTTCCGGTGCCATCCCCTTCAAAGCAGTCATAACCTCCTCTCCCGTGTACTGTTCATCTAGTCGGGCTCTATTTGAAGGGCTGAGTATTTCTTCAATTGGGCCCATCAAACTCTCCATATCCGCGCGCATTGGATCTGTGGACTTGAAAATTCTTGAAAAATAGTTCTCGAATATCTTAATTACCTCATCATCATCTTCTATCCAAGTCCCTTCCTGATTTTCAATCCCATTGATGCTGTTCCTTGCCCTCCAAATGCTCGCTTTCCTGTGAAAAAATTTTGTGTTTTTGTCTCCTTGCTTTAACCACAACATTCTTGATCTTTGCCGCCATAAAATTTCCTCTTGTTCTAGTAGACATGCAATCTTCTCCTTACAATCTTTCATCTCCGCTAGTGTCTGGTTGTTTTGTGTACCCGAAGTCAGTCTAGCCAACTGACTTCTCAAAGTCTTCAATCGGTATTTGATGTTACCGAAACTCTCCTTATCCCAACGGGTTAACCCCTGTGCTACCCGATTGAGTTTATCTCGGATCCCTCCTACTGCCGAGACCCAGTTTGTTGATACCACTTCTTTGCAGTCCTCGTTTTCCAGCCACACAGTTTCGAAGTGAAACCTACGCGGAGCTCTTTGTCTTCCAACAAACTTTGCATCAATAATCACTTCAATTGGCACGTGATCCGTTAGTTTAGATAGTTGAGTAAAAGGGCTTACATATTTTATTTTCTTATTACTTAGATAATACATTTTTTTGAGATGGATTGCTTAATAATTTTGAACTGTTAATTTACCTTAACATTTGTTGTCCAGTTTACACATAAGCACATTAGGGCCTTATTTCAAATTTTGCCTAAATCCCCAAAATGTGTAGGGCCGGCCTTGGATTTGAAATGCAAAACGTACAATTTTTTTGTAAGTTTTTAATTGTGTTAAAGAACAACTTTTACTCTACAACACCATAAAAATTTTATAAAAAGAATTGCATCATTTAACTATCCAAATCACCGGGTCAAAGTGATAGCAAGTAAAACACACAGCAGCAAAAAGTGTCTTGGTTCAGAGCATCAGAAGAGAGTCACAAGTTTGTGGAGTGTATGCATACTCTCTTTGTTCACTTCAACCACTCGTTTGCTTGAAATAAAAATAAGGTTCATTGACACTAAACATATACGCAGTTTGAGATTAGTGACAAGAAATCTCCCACAGTTTTAATTTTTCAGGACAACTTCCTGAACTTTAGCTTCCGGTGACAAATCAACTCAAATCGCTAAAAATATTTATTTTTTGGACGGAAATCCATCACGTGGGGCCTCTTAAATAAATTAAATGTCCATACGTGGTGCCCACGTGATCACTTTCCCTCCAAAAATAAACAGTGTTAGCGATTTGAGTTTAATTGTCACGAGAAGCTAAACTGCAGGGTTGTACTGAAAGATTGAAACTGTAAAGGATTTGTTGTCACTAAACCTAAATTGTATGTGGATTTGGTGTCGATGACCCTAAAAATAAAAAATAATTCAATTACGTTAACTCAGTGGTACTATTAAAGACCAAGAATAAGGAAGAAAGATAAGACATGGGTAAAAAACACATTCACCCCCCAAGTTTGATGCAAGACACTTTTACCCCTTCCAGTTCGCGACATGACACTCACCCGCCTTAGTGTGCCGAATTTCAAGACGTTTACACTACCAATCGTGACTTCATTAGTCCAACTGTGGGGGTTGTCACTAAAAGTAATTTTTTAGACACATTTGACCTCTTAGAGTACGAAACGGCACAATCATGAGTGTAAGTGTTATGAATTTGACACACTAAATGGGTAAAAGTGTCTTTTCCAAAACTGCAAGGGGATAGAAGTGTCTTTATGTCAAACCTCAAGGTGCGACCGTGTCGGGTCGGGTAAAGCCGGGTTTAGGCGGTGCCGAGGCTAGGCGGGCTGGGGCGGGCCATGCATAGAGTAGGACGGGCCTGGGCGTGCCTGGGTCGAAGCTCCGCGAGAAATAGAACGTGTCGTGCCGTGATGGGGGCGGGTCGTGCCGGGGTCGTGTCGTGCATCTTCCATTTTGTGCGAGTCGGGCCGTGTTGTGCACGGGAAAAAGTGACCCGACCGTGCCACGGGTTGAGCATGCCTTTGAGCGGGTCGTGCCGTGTCGGAGGGTAGAGCGGGCCGTGCTCGAGGAGTGTTATGTGCGGGTCGGTGCGGGCCGTGCCAATTTGGCGTGCGGGTCGGCCCGTATTGCCCCCATGAGTCAAACCTAAGGGGGTGACAGTGCCTTTTACCCTAAAACGAGAGGCTTGCCAAAGTTGGCTCATTGTCTGTCTTTCTGTCAGACAAAGATGACAAAACATTATCATGCTTTTCTGTGTATCTGTATCCTCCATACCACTCCGTCCCAGCTCTTTCTACCCAAACTGACTTTCTGTCAGACAACTCTTTCTTCTCATCTGACTTTTTTGACTCGTATCTGGGTCACTTTGACCGGTGATTGGATAGCAAAATGATACGAATTTTTGATAATTTTTTCACCGTATTATAGAGCACCTTTTACTCTACAACACCATGAAAAAATTATCAAAAAATTAAATTGGTTTGTTATTCAAATCACCGGGTCAAAATGACCCAGTGAATAGTGACAAAAGTCAAATTGGGAAGAAAGATCTGGGACAGAGTGGTACTTGCCTTAAATTTTGATGCTCACGCTACTATATTGTAAGTTTCATTATAGACTCTGCAAGTCTGTTTTCGCAATTTCATTAGATTTGTGTTCCTTGTTACTGATGTTTTAAATCAGAGGGAGAGACAGGAGAATAATTGTCAAAGAGGATCGAAATTAAATTAATCATTTCATCTCGTTTCTTAAAAATGTGCAAAATAAAAGTAGGACGAAGCTAATGAAAAAGAGGTAGTACTAGCTTTCAACCCGTGCGGTGCACGAAAACATGAACTCAATTGGTAGAAGAAGCAGTGGATTCTGGGACGTGATTACATAAAATATTTTATACTCTTGTCTTAAATGAGAGAGAGAGAGCCTGAGAGTTGGCTTCGCTTCTTTCTTCTTCTTCTTCGCTTCATCTTCTCTTCTTTTCGTTTTCCGTTGTGTTTTATATTCTTTAGTTTTTAATTTTTTAGCTTTTTTTGTGAAACTTGCTATTTTTTTGTTCTTTTCTGTTTTAGTTAATTTATTTTTAGTTTTTTTTTACTTTTTAATTTTTACATGGACAATTTTACCCTAACGAAGTTTAATTTTTAACAGAAAATTTACCCCAAACTGGAAGTACTTCATATTTAATTGACCCAAAAAATAATCATCAATTGGCTTTTGACTTAACAAAGAAAATTAAGTCAAATGAAAAAAACAACTTTGATGAAAATAATGCCAACGTTATTTATATCGATTATTTTGCACATCTGTTGTACATTTGGGCTATGACACACATAAGACATTTATTCATCAATACATCAGTACAATAACATACATATTTCTAACACATATTTTCTTATGAGATTATAGAGGAATTCTCGTATCTACACATAGGTTTTCCTATGATATTATAGAGCAATTCTCGTATCTACAGATGTATCAAACATCCTTCTACTCAGTTTTTGTAATTCTTCAAACATTGCATCCTGAAGAATTCAAACCAAAGACTTTTCTTGAAGATATCAGTAGAAAATTTCTTGTTCCAATGTCTTTTTTCACTCGAGACATTAGTCAAACATCATTCTCCACAATTTTTTGTAATTCTTTTAACATTAGGGATTGCGAGAACCTGTTTCGACTTTGCGTCTTCTAAAACTCAAAACAAATGTCAGTTAAAGAAACAATAAATGAAACAACCGCTAGGAGAAGAAAAAGATAAACCAACTCGTTTTACGCACTGAATAATGGAAAATAATCATTATTTATTGTGTAGACTTACGAAATTGACAATCATCAGCATAGGAATAGAAGAAGAAAATAGAGGAAGGAAAAAAATAAGGAAAAGTGAAAAACGAAAACTAACTCGAGTATCAATGTTGTGGGTGATTTCATATTTGCAAAGTAACACTTACAAATCCAATAGAGGTCAATATTGTATACAACGAAAATAAATCAATATTCTTATGAAAAAATCAATATGTATTGTGTGTTGGATGAATATTTAGAAGAAATACAATTACTGTATTTATAGGCAAAACTGATAAGTGGAAACCAATTGTAATCAAATGAGGAAATTCATTCAATTGTTCTTATTGACTTTTCTTTAAAATACTAAACTGAAATAAGGCTAAACATGCCAACCGTACTAAAAAACATGCAATATAGATTTAGAAACCTTTTGAAAAGTATACATAGGAAATCAATCGTTTCTATTTTATATTGTAACCTTTGAAATATCAATAATTTTAATTACTATAATTGAGGATGTGCTTCCGATCTGGATGTGGAGGCTCCGATTTGCTTTCTCTCTCTCCTTCTTCTTCTCTTGCAATGGCTTTCGTTGGTGGTGGCCGCCGATGGCGGTGTTGGTGGTTGTGGTGGTCGCTTTGGTGGTTCCTCATAAGCAATCTCCACCAACGACGACGATAGGGTTTTAGTCGGAGTAGATAGGGGAATCAGGTGGCGGTGATGGCTATTGATGCCGGGAATGGCCGATGGTTTTTGCCGGAGAAAAACAGAGAGGGTGGGGAATGATGAGAAGAGGTCGAATAGAAGTAATGGTTGTACAGAGTTTCAGCCTACGTAAAAATTTGCGAAAAGACTAATCTTGTAAGTGAGACCAGCAAAATCCAAACTTAAGGTTTTCAACCCTTTGATTGATGACAAACTTCAAACAGCTCACTATTAGAGGATTTTGAGTAGGTCTAAGAGAAGTAAACTCCGATTAAACAGACACTCGAATGATGAAAAAAACTTGTTTGGACCAAAATTCTTGTAACTTTCAGGTGGTGTTACAAATTTGTCAAATTTTAGTTTGCTAAAAGCAGGTGGGTGAATTGTGGTGATTTATGGGAAGATGGTGCTGGTAAATTGGTATGTTGGTTTTGGACTTGGCTTAGGTGAATTTGCCTCATTATTGTTGTTGTTTGTGGTGGTAGTGGTGGTGTTCTTGGTGGTAAATCGGTGGTGGTGGTGGTCAAGAACTCCAAGAACATGAAAAAAATGCAAGTGGGGGCAAAATTGTCACAAAAAAGACATATTACACCCCTATACTACTTGATTATAACAGGAGGGTGCTTTTCGTCTAACGTCCATCCACTGACAGGGGTGTTTTTTGTCTCGACAAGGGTAGTTTTCGTATATCCCCAAACACGAAGGGTGTTTTTGTATATACCCCATACTTGAGGGGTGTTTTTTTCTTTTACCCTTTATTTTTTATTTTATTTTTGTGGGCTTGGGCTAAAAGGGCAAGGGTCTCATTTTAAGCCAAGCTCGACCCAGTCGAGAAAAGAAAAAGGAAGAAATGTAATCTAATTCGTCCTGAAGTTTTCTTTAAATTGACAAGCATACGAGTAGATTTGGTATTCATGAAATGCAAGACTCAGCAAATTACTTGGGAGTTCCTACTCTTTAGAGCAGTCAAAGAAAAGAAGCATTTAACTACGTTGTGGAAAGCGTCAAGGATAGACTACAAGTTGGAAGGGTCTCCTTCTTTCTCAAGCAAGTAAAGAAACACTCATCAAGTCTATTGCTGAGGCCGTCCAAAGTTATGCTATGCAATGCTTCTCTTTTCTCAAATTTGTGTGTAATAAATTTAGCCAAATTACAAGAACCTTTTAGTAGGGTGAAGATCCTAATAAAAGGTTTACTCATTGGGTTAGCTGAAAATATGAGAAACCCACAGGGTAAAGAAAGATTAGGATTCACGGACTTCACCATCTTCAAAAATGCTCTCTTAGCCAAGCAGGGTTGGAGACTGTCAAAAATCATCAATCTCTCTTCTCAAAATTCATGAGAAGTGTCCAATACCCAAATGGTGAGTTATTGACAGCAAAAAAGGGGAATAGACCAAGCTGGACCTGGTCTAGCATTCTAGAAGGAAGAAAGTATCAGGGCAAAAACCTTCATGATTTACCTTAGTTTGTAGCTTCAAGTATCAGGGCTGAACAAGGGGTACCGTAGATGTAAGGAAAGATGTGGCCCCCTCTCAACTTTTAAAATTTGTAATTATGCCCTCTGTTTTGTGAATATAATACAATTTAACCCCCACTGACATCAAGTTATAAACTCTCACCACTTAGGTTTATTCATCACTCTTCTAAATTTTAAACCCCATCGTAGCAAAATCCTGGCTCCACCTCATCGGCGCTAAAGATATAACTTCGGCATGTATTCTAATTTCGTTGCCCCATCATTACAGGGGAGTAACATTTTTCTCTATTTTTCAGGAATCTTTTGTCAAAGTCAATGATATGCATTCCATAATGCTGCTGGCGCATATCACTGTCGATGCGTTGAAGGTGTTCTGGAACCAGGGTTTTTAGTTATGTCAATAGAAGAGATTTGGTATTAACTGATGATGAAGGACGTACAAGATCTATCACATACAGATCTACAACATGAATTATAGCGGAAGATTCATGTGTTTACCTTGTCTTCCTTAGCTCCTAAGCGCAACGGATGATCGTAGGGTTCTTGCTTTCACGTGCTCTTCTTGCTCCCACAATCTGGCTCAAATCTCTAGGACGAGAGCTCTGATCCACACCAAGTTCCACCCAATGGAGGCTAGTTGAAGAGAGAGTCTAGGGTTTACTGTATTATGATCAGCACATGATCTCTACAGTATTGTGTATTATTATGTCTCTAGCACACATAATAATCTAGGAGGCTGTCTCCTTATATAGACAGACTTATACCTAATTGCAACGTTACCCCCAAGGGTTGATGTCCTTGCTACTAACCCCATAAGGTTTGAGCTTGTCTCTCCTAAACCCATAAGTTTAGGATAATTGCATTGTGCACCCCACATGGGCGCACATAATGCTAACATCTCCCACTCGCACAGTGGGGTTGCACAAATACAGTAGTTCTAGTCTCCCTCAATCTCCAACTATTATCATCTGCCAAAGTGTTATGTGGCCTTGGTGTGTGACTGTGAGAGAACCTGCATTTCGGGAGATCCATACTCTAAACTCATACGAGACGAGCTAGCAGCAGGTGCACTCAACCCTTTAAGAAATAATGCAATATATATATATCTCTCGTATCCCCCAGATTCTGTCTATTGCCATCTCATAGACCATGAGCGCCTACCTTGTCCCGAAGGTCGTGCGTCAATGAGTCTATATCTCCTTTATTATATTCATATCCTGCATGATCCCATAAGATCTTGTAGGTGGGCCCAATGAACATGATAAAGAGCGATGCAATTAGAATCTTCCTTTCTATCCATTGTCGCTTTGATTCGGAGTCAGCTGCTTTCCTAGCAATGTCCTGGTAGGCCGAATCATTCATAGCCGTGAGGTGTCACGCTAAAGTAGCACCACCGAACCGTCTCTCCCCGAAATGGATGAAAGTACTAAGGGTATACAGTGTCAATCATTTTTATATGATCGACGAGGCTCACACGGCGAGGAAACTCAGGGACTAGTTCTACTCGCCACCTCATGTCACTCATAAGCACGCGTTATCTCATAAGATGTGCGTCATAGTGTTTGGACTCTATCAGAGCACATGTCCTATCCCATAGGGACCACTATACAGATGTAAGTCCAACAGCCCATATGACTATTAACCCGAGTACTGAGTGTTGCACATATGCAATCGAAATCAGTTCTCTCATCTGGCTTTCTCTACGCAGACTATACATGGTTCGGGGTAGTAACCATGCTCGAATGGCCATAATCCAATCTCACCTTGGAACTTATTCCAATGCGACAAATAAATCCGTCTGACAGGGTCTTGCACTATTGATTGATGTCCAGCTCGTGTCATAGGCCATGCGCCTCATATGACAGGAGTCATCATATCATAGGCTTCTAGCGCTTATCGGGATTCTGTCTCATCTTCTACTCACCTAGACAATCCAGGATATTGTAAAGGCGGTTGCTCGTGTGAGAGAGTCAACCTAGTGTCCGCGCGACATGTTCTATGCTAGTACGGGATATGTAAACAACATGTAGCATAACAAATCCAATTAAAGTCCAGTTATCAATGTCTCATATGCTCATCAATCATATCGCTAGTGATCGACTACCGAGTCCCAATTTTCTAAAGCAATCCACAAAGACAATTCTTATGTGGTTTAGGAATGGGAGGGTCTTCCACTTTGGCCCGTAGTCGATCTACTCCAAGATTACTCTTCAGGTAGTCATTTCACCTTTTGTGAAATGGTACCCTCTTCTATATGTTTGGCCTCATCAAAGTACTGTAGCCGTACGCTAGTACTACAGGTTGGTTGATAGCTCATAAGCTTATCAGAAACCTTCTTATCCAAACATGTTTCTGTCCGGTGACAAAATAGGCAATCGCGCTTCGCTTCCATGATAGATGGAGCGGTCTAATACGATTTTGCAACACTTATGCTGAAACTCCATGCGATATCATCTAGCATGGGTTATAGCCTGAGGCGGATCTACGTGCATCTAGGTCCCCACCCTAGTCATCATGCATAGCTGGCTAGTCGAAGCATCATCTCCGATAGTCATAGCACATGATCCTTCGTATAGAGTATCCTTTTGATTGAATCCAGTGTCTTAAGTTAGATTTCCTGAAATCCACTCTTCCGATTACATGAGGTTTGTGGGGTCTCTGTATATACCATAGTATATAGCAGACTCACACTGCATCGGGCACTTTGGTTATTTGGTCAACCTAGTATGGTGTCTTCTAGGGCACATATTCAGGCTCATAGAGTCTTGCAGCAAGCTATAGGAGTATCACATGGCCTCGGGTCCATAACATGGAATCGTTCAAAGTATCTTCTTGTTGTCCGCCTTATGCGTTAATATAAGAAGTCCTTTTGAACGAACGAGAATGCATCTCGCCCTTCTAATATCCTTTGTCACACATCGAAAGGATAACCACCCTATAGTGGATGTGAAATAGTCCTTAGACTCTCCTGGAACATAGTGTGTCATCGATAATAAGTGACGTAATCATCTACTCTCTACAACTGAGAGCGATATGCAGCGGTTTTTCATCCGTTGATAAAATACTGCTGACTTTAGAGGACTAATTAAGATCATACATGGACTTAATTAGCTTGCACCTATATGTGCATTTGATCATACGTCTCGAAACCCTGTGGCCGAGTCATACAGATCACCTCTCTGATTTCTCTATCGAGAAATTCAGTCGTCACGTTTATCGAGAATGGAGCCTTATCTCCATCATCACAACTAACACCGATATCTCTGCAAGTCGTATGCCTTAGTATGCTTCCGTCTGTGTCACTCTGAATGTCCTTGGAAATACATCCATTTCCAATAGTCTAATATCCAGTCGGAAAAGTCAACCTAGCCTTAAACTTGGTTGGTCCTTACAGACTCTAACTTTTCCTGTAAAGGTTACCTTTCATTCTTCATAATTAGGGAACGATAAGGCATAGTGTTATATCCTATCGATTATGCAAGGTGATCCTTAAGATCATCCCTTCGATCTCAAACAGTCGATGGGATATGCTCCTGTGAGCAATTCCTTTACATAGGAGAATCATAATTTGCTCTCACCCCTATGGATGGGCACCTCGCTTAGAAAGTCACTCCCACTGTCCGAAAGATCCTTGAGGGACTAATTCCTCATAGTGGACTAAGGAACAGGGTATTTTCAAGCGGTTCCTCCATGCTCGCGGAGATCATCATCTCTACGAACATTCCCTTAATTATGGGTATCTCCTAAGAGAAAACATATCTCTTGTGAATCCATTTGCGTTACATTACTAATCGGCTGTTGCGTTTCGAATACGCAACCCCCTAGAGTACTCCGAATAGTATGGGAAGAAATGTTACTCCATGAAGATACATTTCTTCCATCTAGGGTCTAAATTCCTTCATGTCAGGCGATGAAATATCCTGGGGCAATATCCTAGGTTCATCATCTTGCGTGGTGACTATTATGTCTTCCCCTTCGATGTCAAATCGTCGACGGGGTACGCTCCAAAGAGCGTTCCTACGCAAAGAGGATTCTTCCTCAGCATTATCGTCATATACGATAGGCTGCTCACTAGGTAAGGCACTCCCACTGTTCTCAAGATACATAGGAACAAATTCCTCTTGAGTAGTGGTGAATTGAGTGTCATCTAGTGGTTCCTCTTACTCGTAGAGAATACCATCCCCACGAGCTTCTCCCTGACTAGGAAAATTAGTTAGCTCATAAGCTGCCGATCCCTATGGCCTAAGGTGACCTCATATAGGTTGCCTTTTGGTCCACATCTCGTAGGGCGTAGTGGCTATAGACTTGGTGGGTTCTTGGTTGAGTAAATCGACAGCCGTTTAACAAAGTGTCACCTCAAGATAGGGAACATTTACTTTGCACGAGCTATCATACATCAAACCATCTCAGGCTGTATCCTATTCCTCCTATCCACCACAACAATCTGCTGCGGGGCATGGGAATAGCCAACTGCCTAACTATTCTCCTTCACATAGCTCTTGCTAAGATAGATACTCGCAGTCTCATTCTGGCTAAGGACATATCCTTTTATCCAGACGGTTTTCTACCTTTTGTAGATACCTGTCTGAAGCACCCTTGTGCCTCAGACTTATGTGGCCCAAGCACACATAGCTGAGATGCGTACAATAATCTACGAATGTGATGGAACAGTAAGCACCATGTCTTAGCTTTAACTTTTAATGGAACACAAATACAACAGAATGAATAATAATATGTAAAGACTCAATAATCTCTACTGCTTTACTGGATAGTTTGCCTTTCGCCTTTCGTGTAAGGCAAGAGTCACACACAGGTAAGGGTACCTTGGGCATATTCCAAGCAGGCATACCTTAGCTAGCCTGAATATCCTTTCCTGACATAGTGTGACTCAATCTAGCACGCCACATATCAGAATCATAAGGCACAACCCTAGTTGATATCCAAAGATCCTGAGGCGTTTATTCATGCTAGAAATCAAGAGTGCATAACCATACATAACATGACCAATTCCAAAAGTAAAACTGTGACCAAAACAAATTTTGGTGGCTACTCCATCAAGGATAATCTCATGGATCCTTAGACGAGAAGTTAGTGCCATGTCTGGCCTTCTAGTCTTAGGGAAACATCCTTTTCCTCCTTTGCATTTGCCAGTCTTGGGCTATTGGTCATGTACCAATATTGTGCCCTCATTCCCTTATCCTTGTCCCCACCTGTTCCTCACGGTCCTAATGTCGGGGTAGGGACTAAATCTGCCGATCATACTTCATTCACAGCCTTTAGCAATCATATATCGCTTAGACTTCAAAAGTATGCTGAACTAGTATACTTAGCAATCATATATTGCTTAGATCCTAGAACGGAGTGATGTTTGGTCTCATCCAAACATCCTGACACTTTCAAAGTGTGTCATATAACGTTTCCATGGCACTTTCATGAAACGTGGCAGAGATAGCAACAAATTGCTAATCGGATAACTTAAACACGATAGTTTAAGGTAGGATTTATGAGTCATTACTCACAATTTTAATGAGGCAAATGGCTAAGGTGGATCCAAGATTCTTCTTTGGCCCATTCCTACAATCTTTGAATCTCAAAGTGGTCTTGAACTTGCTGATGAGGTCATTTCCCCACCTTGGCATAGCATGCTCTATGACATTTATCTTGACTGCCTCCCACTTATTGGTTAGCCTAAAGATAATGTTCATGTGCTGCTGTGACAACTATTCATCACATGTTCGACCATACTTGTAGGTGTTTTGACAAACTATGCCCAACTATTTGGTTACATAGTACGATGACTTGTCATATCGTTTATTGTCACTATTTTAGCCTTTACAGTTTCGATTTAGACACGATTGATCTTGAGACATTGCATAGGAAATTAATACTAGCATTTTCTTAGCTCCGAAATAACATACAGATCTACAACATGAATTATAGCGGAAGATTCATGTGTTTACCTTGTCTTCCTTAGCTCCTAAGCGCAACGGATGATCGTAGGGTGCTTGCTTTCACGTGCTCTTCTTGCTCCCACAATCTGGCTCGAATCTCTAGGACGAGAGCTCTGATCCACACCAAGTTCCACCCAATGGAGGCTAGTTGAAGAGAGAGTCTAGGGTTTACTGTATTATGATCAGCACATGATCTCTACAGTATTGTGTATTATTATGTCTCTAGCACACATAATAATCTAGGAGGCTGTCTCCTTATATAGACAGACTTATACCTAATTGCAACGTTACCCCCTAGGGTTGATGTCCTTGCTACTAACCCCATAAGGTTTGAGCTTGTCTCTCCTAAACCCATAAGTTTAGGATAATTGCATTGTGCACCCCACATGGGCGCACATAATGCTAACAGATGAAAATAGTATGAATACTACTTTTAGTACCATGTTAAGCTTATTCGACATAAATGATTTATATCAAGCTATTTGACATGAATGCTTGGTTTGTTTCGAGTATTATTGTAACAGCTAATTCCTAATAAAAGTTTCCACTTCTCAAAGAAAGAAAAAAGAAATGTAATTCACCAAACCATTGTCAGGATTTAGAAAATGTACCTGGCCAAGTTGAAATGAAGACAAAAGACTTTCAACAATTCTTTGGGATGGATAGAGTCAACGGACAAACAAGAAAACTCGTGTTTTCAGCATGGTCAAATAAACATTTATCAAACCAATTCTTGTGATAACTAGTCTTTTGTCAAACCAATTCTTTGGATCACCAGTCATTTTCATTCCCCATCACTGGCGGATTCAGGATTTTCCCCCAGTGGGGGCTAAATGTTAACAGCATAAAAAAGCTATGAAAACACAAATAATAAGGGTTGGTATTTAATTTGAGTGGGGGCTAAACTACATTTATTATACATAATGTAGGGTATAATCGCAGTTTCACAAACTTGAGTTGATTCGCCCATGCTCCTGTAGAAGCTCTACTGCCTCTGCTTCACTACCATCGCAAGCAATCAGCTCCCGTAGAGCCTGCTCCTCAGTGCATCTTGTCTGATCCTGAATCTAAAATTATGCAAACAATTCAGCTAAACTTTTGAACAAATATGAAGACGATCTTAAAAGTGAAAGAACATACCCTTTTTAGGGTTTCACGGATGTTAGGATTAGAAGACTTCTCAATCTGCTCAATCGTATTCCTAGAAAGAATTCAATTAGAACATTCAGCATGATTTACTACTTCTCAATGATATTCCTTCCTAGTTATAACAAGATAATGTGATCCAACTCTAGAGAAGAACGAAGGTTATTAAGACACCAAAATATACTCACTCTACTGTTGGATGTGGGAAGCTCTGATACCACTTTGTTGGATTTGGGAAGGTTTGATACCACTTTGTTGGTTTTAGGAAGAGGCTAGTAGGCTAAGTGTTTGGTGGGTTAGTTTGGTGGAAGAGGGAAGTGATGGTAATGTTAGAGAGAGTATGGAAACACAAGTGAAGAGGAACTTCAATTGATTTTTGCTTGATCAAATAAGGGGAGGACAACAACTAGACACACTCTAATACATTACATAGAAGTCTTAATAGAAGACTTCATATGAGAGACATATTGGACACTTGAAGACTTTTTAGAGACTTAATACAAGACTCACTTAGACACTTGATATAAGGCTTGGACTTACTAAATGCTAGAGTACAACCCCCTATTTATAGGAAGTCTTGGAGGATTCTAGATTACATCATCTAGAGACCACTCTACCTAAAAACAACCTATAGATATTTTGTAAGACTTTTCTAGTAATACACATTACATCATTACTCTAGATTTTTCTACCACTTTGCTAGCTTATTGCTACTAGGACCACTAAGTAAATTACAATAATTATTAGGCCTCTCAAACTCAATTAGAATAATTATGAACTTCTAACATATTTGGGCTAAATCAAGTTTAGCCTCCAACATCTACAACATAAGGATCTGCAAGCACATGATATTCATGCATCATACGATAACACTCATCGTCAGCATCAAATAGGTTCCAAACAAAGGGGTCATTCTTCTGCAACGTGCCCCAGTACTCCTGTAATTAAGAAGTTCAATATCACTACAGCAAAAAAAGCCATATGAATTATTCTAATTGAGAAAAGAAAGGTGTGCGTATGAACTTCTTTGGTACATCCAACATCTTCTTCCGAAACAACATGAACTGATAAATACAACCAAATATCCCATTAACAAGCCAATAACCACATAAAACAAGGAAAGACTTTTTAAGTTGAATTGAGTTTACCCATTTAATTTGGGCTTAATCACTTAAGGCATACTCCAGTTTGCCGAAACTATCACATTGCAAACTCCCACTTCTGATTGCGTCCCCATTTGCAAAATACATGTCAATGTTAAACTCGGAACCGAATTTCATCACCAAATTTAAAACGGACGAAGGTATTTTCGTAAGTGCACATCGTCTACAATACAGAAGCTTCATGTTGCGTGAGGGAATGCCCTACAAGTATGTTAATTTTCGTTTACCAGTTTGACATTGACGAATATTGTGCAATTGGGGATGCAATCAGCTAATTCAGAAATGGGGGTTGCAATGTGATAGTTTCGACTAATTTGGGGTATGCATTGAGTACATGAGACTTTAATTTAATAGGTAATACGAACTATACAAAAAGAGTCTGGTAGTACGCTTTAAATTTCTTAAACACTGAGGAAGAACTTGTTAAGTGGAACTGAGTTGACTTATATAATTTAATATGTATGTAATACATACTACCACTTTGTCTCTTCTCTTATGCCCCATTCTGACTTTTACCACTATTCAGCGGGGACAATATGACCTAGTGATTTGCGGTACATAGCAAAATGAATCAGATACGAATCAAAAAGTCAAGATGGAAAAATAATGTGGTATGTACACGAGCATATAGATAATTTTTTATGCGAATTTCAAATCTGTAAACACTGAGCTTAGCCAATCACGAAACATAAAAAAATGAGGCCACAGAAATATACTAGTATAGCCTAGTGAGGAAGATCCATACTTTCCTGTTGTTGCGTCATTAGAGTCATCCCAGGTGTTGTTGTTTTGGTCCTTTTCTGTGCCCTGCATGCCTCATCACCACAGTTTGCAACATGACGGTAGGATCTTATATTATTATGAATAAGGGAGAGGACTACTCCATTAATAATTAACACTAAGAAATCTAACACACTGTGTTTCTTCATCTACGTCTGCAGAATCGGTAATTTATTCGTAGGAAGATCCAGCCTGAGAGGGCAACACGTCACCGGAGCTCGAACATCCTTCCTGATCTGTGGTTTTGATTTGGCTGACGTCATCATTCTTCTTCATAGCAAATTCGGCTTCAAAACAAACGACGATGATCACCAAGACGATCGCACTGGCTGGGTGGAGGAGAGAGGGACAGAAACTGTTCCGCGAATGGAGAGAGATAAATTAAGTTGGGCTTATCACCGGCCCAAACAAAGAACAAGTCAGAAGGGCATTTAACAGCTACGGTATATCACACTTCAAGCCCAGGCCCGTTTGGGTATGGGCAAGGGGATTTTGGGAACAAGACATGAAATTAACCGTAGAGCTTATCAGGTGTAGTCTCCTGCGACACTCATTGACTCTTTGAAAGAGTTCTACTCGATTCTTCTTCACCGCCATAACCGGTTGCTGACAATCCATTTCAATCCACATTTGACAAAGTCGAATTTCTCCTCTAATTTGAGGGTTTTGAGAAGAGATAAAGCCTTTGCTATTGTAGATAGTTCAAAATATGGTCCTAATAGACGTATTTGCAGCTAGGGACGGCAATCAAGCGGGTTCGGGTCGTAATTCATCCTGCCCGGCCCGGCGCGGCCCGAATACCATCCGCACCCGGCTACCCTACAGTGTCATATGCACACCATATGCACACCAGATCATGTCAAATCGGCATATGTGGACTATGGGAGAGGGATCCCTTGCATATTGCAGACGGCACGAGAACCATGGGACTTAGTGACTTGGATACTGGAATAAGGATCGTCGCAGATGGTTGTCGTTCCATCTACGACCCGTATATGTTGTGGAGTTGACTTACCCGGCCATGTGTATAAAAAAGTCTGGAAATGCTGACAGTAATCTCCTGAGATATGGGTCAAGGCTGCCTTACATGGTTCGTGCAGCTCTGTACAGCCATGTATTCTCCATTGGCTGACTTATTGGAATTGTATAAATACAGGGGGTCACCCTCACATTCATGGTACGTAAGGACGTGTATAAAGTACGTAGAAGAATTGTCTCTCTTCTCTACGACATATTCCATCCCCGTTTCTGCAAATGGATTTGTTTCCATCTATGTTCTTCATCTATGTCAATTACTTGTTTGATTGGAGTCCTAGTTAACTAGACACAATTGATTAGCATCATGACACTCAAATGCTTACATTGGTGAAACCGACGTGAAAAGAGATTTTATCAATCAAACAAGTAACTCTAAATACGTACCATGGTCGGAGAAGAAGGACACAAAGGGAATAGATTTGTACAAAATCCCGATCTGCCAATGGATCAAGACCAACCAAACACTGTCAATCCCACTGTGGCTGCTATTCCAGATTTAGGAGCAACTATGTAGATCCAATTGAACTAGAAAAAATAAGGTTTGACAGAAATGGGGGCTGCAAACACATATAGATATTCTAGCAGTGCAAACTGCCCCAAACTTACCGGCTTTTGGTACTGATTTAGTCCACCGCCTCCGAGGATTGGTGCGTTTACTAAAAATGCCCTCGGAATCCCCAGTTGGAAGAAATTCATATGACTTTCTTTCACAAATTGTGTATTCGGAACCCACACGGCAGCAATCCCGAAAAACCAGAATCATACTCCCTTCAATCCTCTCCAACCCCATATTTCGATCCATCATCTTCGTAGATTCGCTAGGGATGACTTAGGGTCCACACCGACTCTGACCATAACTACACTAAAGCAGAGACTAGATAGCTTCATGGCCAGCCAAAACCCCAATCCTAATATACTTGCAAGTGCTGAGTCCACACTGCATATTCATAAGGAAGCATATCTAATGCCCAATCACGCTGGATACAAAAAGCAATGAAGTGAGAGAAGTCTGACAGCCAACGGCAATGCTCAATCAATTCATGAAGTTCATCGACTCGTTTGGACCTTATGGCGCAGACAAGAACTTCAAGCTGCGCGAATTCCCCAAATTCCTAGGCAAGTAGTGTTCAAGTGGTATAGGCTGTTGGAGCCTAACTATTTTCACACGTACGAGGACATGGTGAAGAAATTCTACGTCAAGTTCTTTCAAGTTGAGGAGAAAACCAGAACTATCCATCTCTCTTGTATGCTTCAAATGAAATATGAAGAAGTTGTCGCGTTCATCAGAAATTTCCATCTGAAGTCGTTGGAATGCGCATAAGAAGTTCCAGAACAAAGGCTTGTGGAATTATATGCCTCCAAGGAATGTTGATGAAATATCAAGAACTGTTCATCAACCCCAATTTCCCAGCATTTTCTAGGCTACTCGAGAGCACGAGAAACATCTAGTCCATCGTGCGAACCAAGAGAAAGACGCTTGCGCATTCACTGTATCCCTTCAAAATTGGAATATACAACAGTTGCAAAATAGAGAAGATCGTTGAATTTCATGTTGTTGTCTCTCCACATAAATACCAGAATACAATTTTCCCTCAGAAGTTTCTTTGGGACAAGTCAGCACCAGAGTCACTCAACATGTAGCGATTCACGAACTAGATCCCCGACCGCATTCGTGGGTCATTCGCGATCTAGATCGCTACTTTGAGCAATCTGAAAGTGAAATAAGAACATAGAACATACTATTATGAATGAAAAAGCAAATGAAATATGTACTTACGCTTCACCGTGAAGAGAACATCCGCCGTTGGTCCTTGAAGACGAGACATGTACATCGAATGGTACTGAAACTCGATTGGAACTCAACAAACTCGAACGGGAAGAAGAAGAAGAAGAAGAAGAAGAAGAAGAAGAAGCGCTCCATAGGAAGAAGAGACACAGAGACGTGATTGACCGAGGAAGCGCGTGTTGACCAATGTTTAATTTTCTAGCAAAATTTTTGGGTATAGACGTGGGCACTTACTCTATTAGTGGAATAATTGCATAATAAGTGGGAGTCTAGCAGTTAATTTTGGTCATTCAAAAATATTTACATAACATATGGTTAATTCTAGTCATCTCATAATTACATAATATTTTCTTTCGTATTTTCTAATTTTAAAAATCTCATGATCTTTACTAATTGTACGAGAAATATATTGAAAATTGAAAATAAAGAAAATTGAAATATAATTTTTTTAGACAGAAAATTGAAATAAAAATAGTAAGAGTACTAAGATTAATAGTTATTTATTATTAAGTTGATGAATTAAGTCCAACATAATAATAAGCAAATATAAACAAGTTACACAATTACTACAGACATATACATAAAAGACATAAAAATCGCTCCCCGAACTGGACAAGCGAATTTCGATTCACCTAAGCGATCTGAAGAAGCCTACCCCTACCGTACCTCGATCCCGAACCCGTACCGTGAATCGTAGCGAACTACGATCTTGGTAACCTTGGTCAGCACCAACCTAGCCACTGCCACCACTCCCATGCACAGTAGAAAAATTGTCAAGTTCTGCAAATAGTGGAGGAAAGATGGAGTACTTCCTACACTAGGGAAGGCACGAACTCGGGATCAGCTGCGAGAACCCAAATTGTGTGAGTACCATGAAAATGTCTCCCACCGCACTAAAGAACGCAGAAAGCTCCGCTTGCTGATGGATCTGAAGGTAAAAGAGGAAGAACTTGTTGATGAATGATCAGTTAGAGATGAGAGAGACAACCCTCTCCCCTCGCACTCAACAGAGGAAGCGAGAGGAAAGGATATCGACATGATCTCCTATGGAGAGGAACCACAAGAGCACTACTGCGAAACTTTGAAAGGAATGGAATGGCTTAAAATGTATTACCTACTGGAGTATCCCTTATACATTATTCATGTGTTGAATTAGTGTTTGAAGGTGGATGACTTCATACCCTATTTTTCGTGCACCAAAAGACCAGACCAGAAAAAACTAATGAAGCGGCACTATTTTCGTATGGAGTTGACTCGTTACACCCGCGGGTCAACATGTGAGTTTACGAGTCTGACGGGTTTATATGAGTTTTGTGCGAGTTTGTCAGATGACAGGTTTTTGAGTGGGTCTACTCAATTTCCCATGTAGACTCGTATATTCGTCAAACCTGCGGGTCACCATTAGAAGTAAAGACACTAAACCATAAAATGTTACAACTTACAAGGGTCATAATGTCTTTATCCAAAATACCATGGACCGAAGTATCTATATGCCTAAGCATAGTGGATCCAAGTGTCTCTAACCTTTTCTTTCTCTTCTTGTTCTTCTCCCGAAAACCAATAGTGCTAGCTACTGCTAAAAGCAGCAAATGAGTGAGTGAATCATGGAGGGATGGGAACGGGGTTAGCTAGTCTAGTTGGCTGTCATATTGCAGAGATAGCAACTTCACGGAGTCACAAAGGATCAAAAGAGAGTCACAACTTCACGGATTAGTAGTAGTAATGACTTAGGTTGAGTTTGGGAATGCTCTGTTGTCAGCACAGCTGCTTTCTGACAGCAGAAGCAGTTTTAGTGAGTTTGGTAAATATAAAATTTCTACTTTTTCGGATAGTTTCTGCTGTCCCACAGCAGTTTTCAGAAAGCAAGATGGGAGATGTTTTTTCAGAAAGTACTTTTGATTAATTTATCTACAACCGATTTTGACCTCACATTTTTTTAAAATATCAATAGTTATCTTTCCGGAAATGACACGTCTCATATATTTTTATCATTTTACCCCCTCGCAGCAATTTCTCGGTTGATTTTACCAAACATAAAATTACTATATCAATATTTCACAGCGGCTTCTACGTAATATTTACCAAACAATATTTTATCAAGAATTCATAGCAGATTTCTACAGTGTTTCACACAGCAACTTTCTACCACTGCCACATCATTCCCAAACTAGCCCTTGATACCACTACTCCCTCTGTACCATATTTTAGTTCAATTTAGAGAACTCAACTACTTAAATAAACTTGTTGACTATTATGTTTTCACCCCATGTTACTGGCATTTACTTAAATATCTCTACTACTGAATTCGAAGAAAAAAATGTGTCTACTGCTTTTTAATCATACAATATTTTTAGAATTTCCTTTTTAAGAGAAAATGGTAATCGTATTAACTTTGGGCTCAAACAGCCTCTTCCAGTACACAGAGTATAACTAAAATGTTATCACAGAATGAATGATAAAAACTGAACAAAAACTCTTTGGATGTGCAGTTGAGTTGGCCGACCTTAAGTTTTTAGGCGTTTACCATAGAGAATTTGAGTTCAAATCTTGTAGAAAACTCAATGACTACCTATAGATTGATCTGTTCATCAGTCAGTCAAGACATTTTCAAACTGATTTACTTTTTAGGCGTTTGCACTAGAGTGATGGTTTATTCAGTGCGCATTTGAACGGTAACGGCTAAGTTTGCGCGTCATGCGAAAAGACCCAGGAAGAAGAAAAATGCAAGATATAATAAATGAGAGGCTTTTACTACCAGTCTGTCCCAGCTCTTTCTTCTCAATTTGACTTTTGTCACTATTTACTTGGTCACTTTGACCCGGTGATTTGAATAGCAAACCGAAGTAATTTTTTGATAATTTTTTCATGGTGTTGTAGAGTAAAAGTTGCTCTATAATATGGTGAAAAAATTATCAAAAAATCGTATTATTTTGCTATCAAAATCATACGAGTCAAAAAAATCAGATGTGAAGAAAGAGCTGGGACGGAACTGGTACTGAAGTTGGCACATACTGTAATAGTCTGTCTGTCTGTCAGACAAAGATGGTGATACATTATCATGCTTTTCTGTGTTTATGTATCTACAATATCAAGGAAATATCTCCTATCTCTTATGTCAGCGAGTACTCTCCAAGCAAGTTGGGTCTTTTTCTTCTTCATTCCTTTGTCAAGATGCAATGCATCTGAATCCCTCACTTTTCATTTGCAATATCTCGCTGCACTCCCAACACCTTATTGTAATAGTTTACCTTAATTTTGTGGGTAAAAGGCACTTTCACCCCCTCTAGTTTCATTGAAGGACACTTTCACCCCCTATAGTTTAGGAAATGACACTTTTATCACTTTAGTGTACCAAATTTAAAGTAATTTACACTATGATATTGTGAAGCACTTAGAGGCCGTTTGGTAATGCTTCTGTTTTCTAGAACGCTGTTTTCCGAATTTAAAGCAGTTTAACGTGTTTGGTAAAAAAAAATCATGTTTGAAAACAGTTGCTTCGCCACAGCAGCTTTTGAAAAGCAGTGGAAGGGTTGCTTTCCAGGATCTGCTTTTCGATAAATGTATTATTTGACCTTCTTATCCGTTAATAAATATCAATTATATTTTATTGTAATAACACTATTAGTTATTTATGCTATTGTCATTTCGACAGTAACAGCAACTCAAAAACACTAATTATCAAATACAAAATAATAAATTACTTTTTCGGCTTAAATGCGGAATTTACCAAACTCTTTTCGGGGCAGGTTTCCACATTAGCTTTCTCACAGTACTTTCTACACTGTAGCTTTCTAAAATGCCACATCATTACCAAACTAACCCTTAGTCTGGAAGTGGGGTACATCACTGAAAGGAATTTTAGTGACAAATTTGACTCGTATCATGCAAAAAGTCTAATATTCCATTGGGTGGTCATATAATTTTTATAACATTAGGAAAAAAAAAAATCCCGAACATTTTTTTAATTGACATTTCCCAATTTCAGACTAACAGTGTAATAATATGGGGTGTAAGTTTTCTGACGTTCGGCACATTGAAGGGGTTAAAGTGTCACTTTTCAGACTAGAAGGGGTAAGTGTGTCCTTCAATAAAACTAGAGGGGGTGAACGTGTCTTTTTCCCTAATTTAGTATTATAGTACTTTAACTTCACTGACTTGAACACACCATCCTAGTTTTCTTCAACAATTAATTAATTAATTAATAAAATTGTGTGAGTTCCCGAAAAAAGATATTGATTCTCGTTGAACAATCTTGGGGGTTGATACTGGGAAATCATGAAATCCCTCACGATTTCTTCTTCAGATCGAGTATCTTTTTTCTTGTTGTTTGTTTTCTCCATCCATCCAGTCATCCAGAGTAGCTAGTCTATTCAATTAGTGGTAGTAATAATTGTTAAAGTGGACAGTTGATGGCGATATTTATGTCAAACTAAACTGTAAAAATCTCAGCAAATGAGTGATAGTTCAATGATAATGTATTTGAAGCAACTCAGGTATGTGATTCGAAACCGGTTATATGACGTAATTTAAAAAAAAAGGGTAACGGGCATTTTTTGTTGGTTCTTTTCAAGTTCAATGAATTTCCGAATTAGTAGTAACTAATCTTTAACATTGGTTATGGCAGATATGGAAACCCTTAGTGACACGATGATAACAACACATACTTTATGAACATAGACTTGAAGTTCAGTTTCAAAGATCCTATCTACACTCAACATGTAATTTCACTCAATAAACTCCATGTTGAGTGTAGCTATTGAGTGGAGGGTCTATTTCAAAGACCCTACTCTTAGCAGCTAGGTGGCTAGGCACAATTGCGCCAAGCGCACTATCATGCCAGCCATTTAGCTGTAATAGTCATAAATGAATATTAGTATGTCATGCGGATATTAATTGGGATCTGATGACTTGATTTTGTCAGGCGAGGTAAAAGATCAGTACCGATTCACTCTTCATCTTTTCGGTAATTACGTTTGAATAGTTTCTCTTCGTAATATTATAATTAGTATCAATAAATAATGCCTATAGACATGCTCCTCTAGTATATATATGTGCATTTATCTTCTCAAGTTGAATACTCATTCTTCTTCTTCTTGTGGAAGTAATTGGTCTGTTCAATCACAATCTCTTAATCAGCTACCAACATATAGATCTAAGGAGGGAGGTAGATATGGATGCATCATTGGAGAAAAAGAGAAACCATCAACCACCATCATATTTAAAAACATACCACTACTTCTCCCACCACCACAACAAAGGGAGGAAGAAGATGGCGGCAGCAGCGGCGGCGACAAGAACGAGTCGTAGGTGTATCGGTGGAGGGTGGGTGTTGGTATTGGTTGCTCTGGCGGCTTCATTGGTGGTGTTACCTCCAATGCTACCACCATTCCCACCTCCGCCGACAATGCTGCTATTGTTTCCGGTTGGAATAATGGCCCTTCTCGTGTTACTCGCCTTATCCCCTTCTTCTTATGCTACCACTAATTATCGTTATGCTAACACTTCAGCTTCATCTCATGCTACTACTACTGCTGCTGGTTTAGTTAACATTGCTACTAGTTCATAGGAGGTGCTGCTACTTCTCACATGGGTTCTTCAGTGTCAATCTTATAGAAAATGATCAATTTGTGGCCTGGCCTCCTAATTTTTGTTACTCTATTATTGTTCTTGTTATGCGCACTACAATGCATACCTGTAATATCCTGTCCTACATCGGAAACTTATAAATAAGAATTCTTCTGGCACGAAACTTATAAATGAGTATCTTGCAGCTTTTTCACGCATAATCTTAACTGCACAACGCTATGAAATGATGTAGAAGCTTCTGAATCGTTTTTCTAGGTAAATCATCTCTTCATAATGTTTGAAAAAATTGGTGGACACGCTTCTGAATCGTTTTCGTACGTTTTCTCGGGTTGTGTGTACTAAATCGTTGCCGGTCAAGAAGATTGGTATTAGCTTCGCTGCCAGCTGCCAATCATTGTTTCCTAAGACGCATTTTGTCGAACACTTGGTGTACACGCTTTTATTCATCACTCTCTACCCTTCCGAGCTCGTCTGAACTGGATACTGCTACTTCAGCATCACCCCATCCTTGGAAAAACTTACCTCAAGGAAGAAAGAGATTAATCGAAGCTTTAGAATCTCAAACCTCACTGATTCATGTGGGTTTTCATCAAAACAAGCTCTTTCTGCTTATGAGAAAGCATGTTTTGGAAATCCAGAGAGCTAGATCAGTCCATCGGTTTCTCCATGTGTTTTCAGGAAAGAACAACAGAACAATTTGGGCTCGGTGCTATAACACATATACAAAAAGGGCCGGTTTATCTAACGCGATAGCTATTCGAGACGCTACTAAATCTCCACACGAACACACACGAACACGAAAACTAAAAACACGACACAATTTAATTATTCTTCTTGATTAATTGAATAAACGAACGATTACATTGTTTAAATAGAGAAATACCAACCCTAACTAGATGGTTGAAATAACTAATTAATAATGTTAGCATTATGTGCGCCCATGTGGGGTGCACAATGCAATTAACCTAAACTTATGGGTTTAGGTGAGACAAGCTCAAACCTTATGGGGTTAGTAGCAAGGACATCAACCCTAGGGGGTAACGTTGCAATTAGGTATAAGTCTGTCTATATAAGGAGACAGCCTCCTGGGTTATTATGTGTGCTAGAGACATAATAATACACACTACTGTAGAGATCATGTGCTGATCATAATACAGTAAACCCTAGACTCTCTCTCTAACTAGCCTCCATTGGGTGGAACTTGGTGTGGATTAGAGCTTTCGTCCTAGTGATTCGAGCCAGACTGTGGGTGCAAGAAGGGCACGTGAAAGCAAGCATCCTACGATCATCCGCTGTGCATAGGAGCTAAGGAAGACAAGGTAAACACATGAATCTTCCGCTATAATTCATGTTGTAGATCTGTATGTGATAGATCATGTCCTTCCTTCATTGGTATCAGAGCCTTAAGCTTGTTTTTCGTGCCTCGTTATGCGTTTCCGAATCAGTTAAAAAAATCGAGTTTTTGAAATTTCATAATCTGTTAGTGAAACATATAGGTTAGATAGGGTTTTTCACGAGGATTCCAGAAATATAAATTTTGTAATTTTTGGACGAACAGAGAATTAGTTATGAATTTTCTAAGATTTGGAACTGTATAAACCTGGACTGTTAGATCTGAGCAGTAAAAAGATTTTTTCAAAATATGTTAAAATTAGGTTTTGAATACATAATCTTGATCAGCGTGAAAAGACGATTCCAACGATATAAGGATCGCCGGAAACGGAGGCCGAGAAGGCGGCGCGTGGGCTTCACGCGCCACCGACGCCGCCTCCACGCGCGGCCACGCGCCAAAGGGCTGGCGGCGGCTGCTGACGTGGCTCTAGGGATGACGTGGCTGATGACGTGGCGGTGCCACGTTAGCACTAGGCTGACATGGCGCTGACGTGGCAGCCAGGTGGGCTGCTGACGTGGAGGGATGACGTGGCAGCTGACGTCACCACATGGCTGACGTGACATGCCACATGGCATGCTGACGTGGCACTCGGGCCGACGTCGGCGCGTGGCGGAGGCGGACTCGCCCGCGCGTGTGGGCGCGTGAGCGCTCCTCCGGCCACTATTTTCCGCCAAATTTTTTTCTATATGCTCAGAATTAAATTTCCTATTTTCTGGGATTTTTTTCATAATTTTTGGAAAAACAGAAATTTTATTATTTTCCAGATTAAATAATTAGTGTTTAGCACACTTCCCGAGGCAATTAGACGTCCTTAAACACACTGTTTTGAGCCCAAATTTTTTCTGGAGACTTAGAACATTTTTCCCTACCTTATGAGATAGGAGGTGAGATCTGCGTGTCGTGCCTCTCTACATACTCTATTGTCTTCTCTTCTCATCTAAATCGCCTATTAGAGGTTACTTCTTATTAGAAATAAGATATTTAGTGAAGATTGAAGAATAGAAGCTTCAAGAGAGGTGGCCAAACCAAAAGCTATGACGCGAGGTGCATGGAGCAAAGAGACGAACAGGGAAGCTTCAAGGAGCACTCGAGATTGGCGAGATCCATGAGGCGAGAAGTTCAAGACTTGTTCAAGACGTACTCTCAATAGTGGGAGTGCACCTTAAGGGCCACATCCATTGCATATTTATTTATGCTTATGCTTGTTTTATGTTAAAACTGCGTGTGATTGGATATAACTGTATAACCTCGCATGCTAAGGAACTAAAACAAAAGAGCTCACATGGTTATACATGATTGAAACTAATAGGGAATCATATGTGATGATATTTGATTCCTAGAATTGCCACTAGGTTTTGGTGGAGTCCTTATGATGAACTATGAAATTTTAATCATGTATCATGTTATTTCGGAGCTAAAAAAATGCTAGTATTAATTTCTTATGCAATGTCTCAAGATCAATCGTGTCTAAATCGAAACTGTAGAGGCTAAAATAGTGACAATAAACGATATGACAAGTCATCGTACTATGTAACCAAATTGTTGGACATAGTTTGTCAAACCACCTACAAGTATGGTCGAACCTGTGATGAATAGTTGTCACAGTAGCACATGAACATTATCTTTAGGCTAACCAATAAGTGGGAGGCAGTCAAGATAAATTTCATAGAGCGTGCTATGCCAAGGTGGGGAAATGACCTCATCAGCAAGTTCAAGACCACTTTGAGATTCAAAGATTGTAGGAATGAGCCAAAGAAGAATCTTGGATCCACCTTAGCCATTTGCCTCATTAAAAGTTGTGAGCAATGACTCATAAATCCCACCTTAAACTATCAAACTCAAATCATAAAATTTTGGCACTCGACTATAGTCTATGAGATTAGTACTCAACTGTAGCTTCTGAGATTCATGTCGTTATGATGATATGTTTAAGCTATCCGATTAGCAATTTGTTGCTATCTCTGCCACGTTTCATGAAAGTGCCATGAAAACGTTATATGACACACTTTGAGAGTGTCAAGATGTTTGGATAAGACCAAACATCGCTCCGTTCTAGGATCTAAGCAACCAAGTGCTTGCTTAGAATACTAGTCCAGCATACTTTTGAAGTCTAAGCAATATATGATTGCTAAAAGACTGTGAATGAAGTATGATAGGCAGATGTAGTCCCTAGCCCGGTATTAGGACCGTGGAACAGGTGGGGCAAGGATAAGGGAATAAGGGCGAAATATTGGTACATGACCAATATCCCAAGAAAGGCAAATGCAAAGGAGGAAAAGGATGTTTCCCTAAGACTAGAAGGCCAGACATGGCACTAACTTCTTGTCTAAGGATCCATGAGATTATCTTTGAGGAAGTAGCCACCAAAATTTGTTTTGGTTACAAGTATTACTTTGGAATTGGTCATGTTATGAATGGTTATGCACTCTTGATTTCTAGCATGAATAACGCCTCAGGATCTTTGGATATCACCTCTAGGGTTGTGCCATAAGATTCTGATATGTGGCGCGCTAAATTGTGACACACTACATCAGGAAAGGATGTTCAGGCTAGCTAAGGTAGGCTTGCTTGGGATATGCCCAAGGTACCCTTACCTGTGTGTGATTCTTGCCTTACACGAAAGGCGAAAGGCAAACCATCCAGTAAAGCAGTAAGGATTATTGAGTCTTTACATATTATTCATTCTGTTATTGTGATCCATTAAAAGTCAAAGCCAAGACATGGTGCTTACTGTTCCATCACATTCGTAGATTATTGTACGCATCTCAACTATGTGTGCTTGGGCCACATAAGTCTGAGGCACAAGGGTGCTTCAGACAGGTATCTACAAAAGGTAGAAAACCGTCTGGATAAAAGGATGTGTCCTTAGCCAGAATGAGACTGCGAGTGTCTATCTTAGCAAGAGCTATGTGATGGAGAGTAGTTAGGCAGTTGGCTATTCCCAAGCCCCGCAGCAGATTGATGTGGCGGATAAGAGGAATAGGATACAGCCTGAGATGGTTCGATGTATGATAGTACGTGCAAAGTACATGTTCCCTATCTTGAGGTGACGCTTTGTTAAACGGCTGTCGATGTACTCAACCAAATACCCACCAAGTCTGTAGTCACTACGCCCTACGAGATGTGGACCAAAAGGCAACCTATATGAGGTCACCTTAGGCCATTGGGATCGGCAGCTTATGAGCTAACTAAATTTTCCTAGTTAGGGAGAAGCTTGTGGAGATGGCATTCTCTGCAAGTAAGAGGAACCACTAGATGACACTCAATTCACCACTACTCAAGAGGAATTTGTTCCTATGGATCTTGAGAACAGTGGGAGTGCCTTACCTAGTGAGCAGCCTATCGTATATGACGATAATGCTGAAGAAGAACCCTCTTTGCGTAGGATCGCTCTTTGGAGCGTACCCCGTCGACGATTCGATATCGAAGGGGAGACATGATGGTCACCACGCAAGATGATGAACCTAGGATATTGCCCCAGGATATTTCATCACCTGACAAGAAGGAATTTAGACCCTAGATGGAAGAAATGTATCTTCATGGAGTAACATACCTTCCCATACTATTCGGAGTAATCTAGGGGGTTGCGTATTCGAAACGCAACATCCGATTAGTAGTATAACGCAAATGGATTCACAAGATATATGTTTTCTCATAAGGAGATGTCCATAATTAAGGGAATGTTCGTAGAGATGATGATCTCCGCGAGCATGGAGGAACCGCTAGAATATACCCTGTTCCTTAGTCCATTATGAGGAATTAGTCCCTCAAGGACCCTTAGGACAGTGGGAGTGACTTTCTAAGCGAGGTGCCCATCCATTGGGGTGAGAGCAAATTATGATCCTCCTATGCAAAGGAATTGCACATAGGAGCATACCCCATCGACTGCTTGAAGATCGAAGGGATGATCTTAAGGATCACCTTGCATAAACGATAGGATAAAATACTATGCCTTATCGTTCCCTAATTATGAAGAATGAAAAGTAGCCTTTACAGGAAAAGTTAGAGTCTGTAAAAGACCAACAAAGTTTAAGGCTAGGTTGACTTTTTCGACTGGATGTTAGACTATTGGAAATAGATGGATTTCCAAGGTCATTCAGAGTGACACAAACGGAAGCATAGTAAGGCATACGACTTGCAGAGATATCGGTAATAGTTGTGATTATGGAAATAAGGCTCCATTCTCGATAAACGTGATGACTGAATTTCTCAATCGAGAAATCAGAGAGGTGATCTGTATGACTCGGCCACAGGTTTTCGAGATGTAAGATCGGATGCACAAATAGGTGCAAGCTAATTAAGCCTATGTGTGATCTTAATTAGTCCTCTAAGTCAGCAGTATTTTATCAATGGATGAAAACCGCTGCATATCACTCTCGGTCGTAGAGAGTAGATGAACATGTCACTTATTATCGATGACACACTATTTCCAGGAGAGTCTAAGGACTATTTCACATCCACTATAGGGTGGTTATCCTTCGATTTGTGACGAAGGATATTATTAGGGCGAGATGCACTCTCGTTCGTTCAAAAGGACTTCTTATATTGACGCATAAGGCGGACAACAAGAAGATACTCTGAACGATTCCATGTAATGGACCCAATGCCATGTGATACTCCTATAACTCGCTGCAGGATTTTACGAGCCTGAATATGTATCCTAGAAGACGCCATACAAGACTGACCAAATGACCAAAGGGCCCGATGCAGTGTGAGTCTGCTATATACTATGGTATATACTGAGACCCCACAAACCTTATGCAATCGGAAGAGTGGATTTCAGGAAATCTAACTTAAGACACTAGATTGCAAACAAAAGGATACTCTGTACGAAGGATCACGTGTTATAACTATAGGAGATGATGCTTCGACTAGCCAGCTATGCATGCTGACTAGGGTGGGGACCTAGATACACGAAGATCCGACTCAGGCTATAGTCCATGCTAGATGACATCGCATGGAACAGCAGCATAAGTGTTGCACAACCGTATTAGTCCGCTCCATCGATCATGGAAGCGAAGCACGATTGCCTGTTCTGTCACCGGAAAGAAATATGTCTGGATAAGAAGGTTTCTGATAAGCTTATGGGCTGTCAACCAACCTGTAGTGCTTGCTTACGGCTACAGTACTTTGATAAGCCCAAACATATAGAAAGAGGTACTGATTTCACAAAAGGTGAACTAACTACCTGAAGAGTAATCTTGGAGTAGGTCGACTACGGGCCAATAATGTAGGCACCTCCCATTCCTAAACCACATAAGAGTCGTCTTTGTAGATTGTTTTAGAAAATTGGGACTCGGTAGTCGATCACTGGCAATATGATTGATGAGCATATGAGACATTGATAATTGGATTTTAATTGGATTTGTTATGCTGCATGTTGTTTCGATACGTGTATGATATGTTTACATATCATGTACTAGCATAAAAACATGTCGCGCGGACACCAGGTTGACTCTCTCACACGAGCAACCGCCTTTACAACATCCTGGATTGTCTAGGTGAGTAGGAGATGAGACAGAATCCCGATAAGCGCTAGAAGCCTATGATATGATGACTCCTGTCATATGAGGCGCATGGCCTATGACAAGAGCTGGATATCAATCAATAGTGCAAGACCCTGTCAGACGGATTCATTTGTCGCATTGGAATAAGTTCCAAGGTGAGATTGGATTATGGCCATTCGAGCATGGTTACTACCCCGAACCATGTGTAGTCTGCGTAGAGAAAGCCAGATGAGAGAACTGATTTCGATTGCATATGTGCGACACTCAGTACTCGGGTTAATAGTCATATGGGCTGTTGGACTTACATCTGTATAGTGGTCCCTATGGGATAGGACATGTGCTCTGATAGAGTCCAAACACTATGGCGCACATCTTATGAGATAACGCGTGCTGATGAGTGACATGAGGTGGCGAGTAGAACTAGTCCCTGAGTTTCCTCGCCGTGTGAGCCTCGTCGATCATATAAGAATGATTGACACTGTATAACCTTAGTACTTTTATCCATGTCGGGGAGAGACGGTTCGGTGGTGCTACTTTAGCGTGACACCTCATGGCTATGAATGATACGGCCTATCAGGACATTGCTAGAAAAGCAGCTGACTCCGAATCAAAGCGACAATGGATGGAAAGGAAGATTCTAATTGCATCGCTCTTTATCACTTTCATTGGGCCCACCTACAAGATCTTATGGGATCATGCAGGATATGAATGTAATAAAGGAGATATAGACTCATTGATGCACGACCTTCGGGACAAGGTAGGTGCTCATGGTCTATGAGATGACAATTGACAGAATCTGGGGGATACGATATGTATTGCATTATTACTTGAGGTTGAGTGCGCCTGCTGCTAGCTCGTCTCGTATGAGTTTAGAGTATGGAACTCCCGAAATGCAGTTTCTCTCACAGTCACACACCAAGGCCACATAACACTTTGGCAGATGATAATAGTTGGAGATTGAGGGAGACTAGAACTACTGTATTTGTGCAACCCCACTGTGCGAGTGGGAGATGTTAGCATTATGTGCGCCCATGTGGGGTGCACAATGCAATTAACCTAAACTTATGGGTTTAGGTGAGACAAGCTCAAACCTTATGGGGTTAGTAGCAAGGACATCAACCCTTGGGGGTAACGTTGCAATTAGGTATAAGTCTGTCTATATAAGGAGACAGCCTCCTAGATTATTATGTGTGCTAGAGACATAATAATACACACTACTGTAGAGATCATGTGCTGATCATAATACAGTAAACCCTAGACTCTCTCTCTAACTAGCCTCCATTGGGTGGAACTTGGTGTGGATTAGAGCTTTCGTCCTAGTGATTCGAGCCAGACTGTGGGAGCAAGAAGGGCACGTGAAATCAAGCATCCTACGATCATCCGCTGTGCATAGGAGCTAAGGAAGACAAGGTAAACACATGAATCTTCCGCTATAATTCATGTTGTAGATCTGTATGTGATAGATCATGTCCTTCCTTCAAATAATTATAATAACGCGATAATAATTAAATAAGGTTCTTAGAGCATCTCCCACAGTTAACATCAAATTTTACACCAAATCCTATATTTGGTGGAAAAAAATAGTTTGACCTCCCACAGTTAACCCTCAAAAACACCATTTCATCAAATTTGGCGAAAAAATAGAGTTTTTGGTCTCCCACAGTTTTCACCAAATTTTACATCAAATAGTTATTTCACCATTTCATCAAATTTAGAGAATGGTATTTTTGACCTCCCACAACAAATCATCAAATTTATCACCAAATCAGGAATTTCATAACTATCAAAAAAAAAAAATTATTACCAAAATAATATTACACGAAAATGTAAAATGATTAAATAACACTTCAAAAAATCTAAAATTAACTAGTGTAATCTATATGACTATGATTATCCCATAAGTGTGCAATGAGTCTTCTTCTTAGTTCGTTATGAGCTCCTTGTTTATCAATTCTCGATGTCGACCTAGGAATTGGATAAATGTTGAATTCAGTGTATTATGTTCGGCCAAACCTGTTGCAAGTCGAAGAAAAAGTTGTACTCCATCTATCAGAAAAGCGATGGCTCTTGTCCACGCTTACGAATTAGGCGACATTTTTCACAAATTTTACGAGATTGGTTGACTACTGAGGAGGGTCTGCCCGTGCTTTCACATTAATTCCTCCTTCAAGGTGATTACAATGCATGAATCAATACGTCCTAGGGAAATAGTCATTATGTTCCAAATCACGGGATATGCTCCCCTTTTTCGAGGATTTATCCTCAACAACTGACGGGATAAATTATAATAACTACATTAGTTTTTTCATTTTATCATCCCGCAGCATGATGCTGAAAATATTATGTTACACTATTGCTCAAAAGCATATTATACAAAGTGGGATAAGAAAAACGGATGACGTATATACTATAAAGACGAAATGCTACACTATTACATTAGAGCATATTATTACCATGAAAGTAATGTGAAAACATGCCCTAAACTCTAATTAAAAATTTGGTGTAGATTACACCAAATCCTATTTTTGCCATCAAATTTGATGGTAAAAATAGGATTTGGTGATATAGGATAGGATTTGAGGGTACTGTGGGAGATGCACTTCACCATTTCACAAAAGCTACACCAAATATAGGATTTGGTGATTTGGTATTTTTTTGGTCAACGACTGTGGGAGGCCTACAAAAAAATCACCATTTTTTTGGTGATTTGATGATTTGGTGATTTGTTGTGGGAGGCCGAAAACACCAAATTTTACTATCAAATATAGGATTTGGTGCACTGTGGGAGATGCTCTTATAAAGCAAAAATTAAATTTACATGTAAAATTAGTTAGTGATTTTGTAAGGATCATTTTTTATTTGTAAGAATCATCTCCCTTAAATAATTAGATAATATTAATTGACGATGAAGATAGGGTTAACCCGTATTAGTCGGGAAACAAGGCTTCAAAAAATATGTCTATGATGTGGCCGGTACTCACATTGTCAATAGTGAAGAAGGGTACAACCGTACAGCTAAAGATGTTATTGTTACTGCAGATTCTAGACATCATCCACTACACCTTAAAAGAAAAAAGGGTGTTAGTATGTAAAATATGTCTATACCCTTAAGTATGTAAAATATGTCTTTGGTATGGCCGGTTCTCACATTGTCAATAGTGAAAACGGGTACAGCCGTGCAGCTAAAGATGTTATTGTTACTATCGATTCTAGACATCATCCACTATACCTTAAAAGAAAAAGAAAAAAAGACATAATCCAATATGCATTTAGCAAACGGGTGTTAGTTCAGTACGTGGTAGAGCATTGAAGCCCCGTGAGAGGGTAGCCGCCCTAGGTTAGTGACAAAAAGGCTTGTTCCAGCATTAGTTGGCTAGGGAAATCAGACCACGAAAAAACTAAAAATCAACTTTGATGGTGGATGCATCCTCAAATGAAGGCCTGACTGAAGCCTTACACAGGTTATGTAGTTTTTTTTTAGGAGAAAAAAAAATTAAATAACAATGGGTCGTCATATCTCAAAAGATCGTCCGCAAATACATTATAAGCCCAGTTCGAACCTACGCTAAACCAAAATTTCAAGTAAAATGATCTAACCAACTCTTTACCGAGCTACCCAGTCTCTGTCAAGTTTTTATTATTAATACGTAGTCAATTTGAACTTTCATTTAATTATTTATTATGAGAAGTTTTTTTTAGAAGAAAGGCAGATTCTCATTAATGAATAAAGACAGGATTATTCATCCCAAGTACATACATCATTCTGAAGAACATGAGAGGCCCAAACCGGGTTACTAGCTAGCCAAACATGTTTATTGAAAATAGATAGTCCGAATTTAGCAAACTCGTGTGCTACTCTATTTATTAATCTCTGGCTATATCTAAACAAAACTTTCTCAAAACATCCTGCCAACCTGACGATATCACGATGATTGTCTCCATTATCAGATCGATCATGTTGAAAGAGTTTTCGGTTGTTAAGTGCATCCACCACTGTCTTGGCATCAGTCTCTATAATAATTTTCATCTATTTTAATTCCAGCGCTAACCGAAAACTTTTCGAATCGCCGCAAATTCGGCTTCGTGGGCAGAGGCAACGGTGAACAATGGTGTAGATAGACCAGCGAGAAAATTGCCTTCTTGATCCTTGATGACAACTCCAGACGCAGCCGTGCTATCCTCTTTCACCCAAGATGCGTCAGTGTTGACTTTGATGATGTCATTGTCGGGCGGTCTCCAACAGTCGGCTGGAGATATAGCCGTCTGACTAGTGTGCCAATGCTGTGACTTGGCCGACGTTAACTCAGAGAGCATACCGCTAATCGTCGACATCATCTCCTTTTCGGTTTTTGCTCGATTTTGAAAAATAGTTGTATTGCGATTACTCCACAAGCTTCATAGAACAAGACAGAAAGTTAAAGCATATGTTTATATCTAAAATTATTTTAAATAGAGAGCCGCTAGCTGTGACTTGGCCGACGTTAGCTCAGAGAGCATACCGCTAATCGTCGACATCATCTCCTTTTCGGTTTTTGCTCGATTTTGAAAAATAGTTGCATTGGGATTACTCCACAAGCTTCATAGAACAAGACAGAAAGTTAAAACATATGTTTACATCTAAAATTATTTTTTTTTTGAGAAAATAAAATTATTTTAAATAGAGAGCCGCAATGCTTCACTAGAGGCTGAATTCATTATGAGAAGAGGCTGAATTCCTTACCATCTTTACTGTCCGAATGGCCTCATAATCGGAGGCTGAATTCAATATGAGAAGCTTTGGTATAAGTTTTATAGTTATTGTCATGATATCTACACAAAAAATAAATTTAAAACATATGTTAACATTTAAAATTATTTTAAATAGAGAGCCCCTATGTTTCACATATTTTTCTTCACTCTTTAAGTTCATTTCCTACGTGTCAAGATATGATTGTGATAGCTATTTATTTTTAAAATATTTTTATTATCACATCTCCAATCAAAAACACTCATATAAATAGTGAACTTAAAAAGTGAAAAAAAATAAATAGTCACGTTTAGCATTTCACTTTTAAATATGTGCTCTCGCTCTCCCTCCGCCTCACCTTCCAAATTCCGGAAGACCCAATATGGGTCAAGTTGGTACCGGGTTTCAACGGACCGGGTCTTATTCCTCGGCTCAAACTTCAAACTCCATAAAACGGTTCATTTTCATTAGGGTTTATAGCAAAAGGGCTTTCCTGCTCAAAAGCCCCTGAGGATAGAACAAAGCCAAGAACACAAACGAAGAATTGCAAAACAGTGAATTTCTCTCAATACCTTGCCTCATTCAATTCATTTCTCTGCAATGTCTTCTCTGTTTCTATGCACCAAACTGATTCCAACCAACAAGATAGGCCTAGACTCAACACCACCGCCTCCATTCCTCCGCAACGAGCAATTCCTTCTCAGACGCATTTCATCAAACACCTCATCTGCAAAACCTCTCTCCGCCGTCTCCGATCTAACTCCGGCGAGATTAAAGAAACCCATGTCGCCTGAGAAGGAATCTCATCAAGGGTACACAGTTTCGTACCTCATTGATTCAATTGGGTTGTCACCAGAAGCTGCCACAACTGCTTCTGAGAAAGTTCAATTTGGAAGTCCTGAAAAGCCAGAGTCTGTTGTTACTTTGCTGAGAAACTATGGATTCACCAAGACCCAGATCACAGTTTTAGTTAAGAAGCGCCCAGTCTTGCTTTTAGCTAATCCAGAGAAGACCCTTTTGCCTAAGCTAGAGTTTTTCCATTCTATAGGTGTTTCAAGGACTAATCTCACTAGGATTCTTTCATTAGACCCTACTCTGTTGACTAGAAGCTTGGAGAATCAGATTATACCTTCTTACAAGTTTTTAAAGAGTGTGGTTCAATCCGATGAGAAGGTTTGCGCTGCGATGAAGCGCACTTCATGGGTTTTCTTGGAAGACCATACGAAGAGTCTTGTCCCAAACATTGCACTTCTGAGGACTATTGAAGTGCCCGAGACTAGTATCGCGTTGTTGATGACTCATTTCCCTGAGGCTGTAATTCAGAAGCATGAACAGTTTAGGGACATTGTGACCAAGGTTATGGAAATGGGATTCAACCCGTTGAAGTCGACGTTTGTGTTAGCAATCCATGTGTTCTCAGGGAAGGGAAACAAAGCGATTTGGGATCGGTGCTATGAAGAGTATAAGAAATGGGGTTGGTCTCATGATGACATTCTTGCTGCCTTCAAGAAGCACCCGCATTGTTTGATACTGTCGGCGAAGAAAATCTCTAGATCGATGGACTTTTTGGTGAACAAGATGGGTTGGCCTACCGAAGTCATTGCAAGGTGCCCGGTGGTTCTCTTCTTTAGCTTAGAGAAGAGAATGATTCCCAGATGTTCAGTTATTCATGTGCTGTCGAAAAAGGACTTGTTAAAGAGGCATATAAGCCTGAGTACTGTTTTGTTGCCAGTGGAGAAGTGTTTCTTAGACAGATTTGTGCACAGATACGAGGAGGAAGTGCCTCGGCTTATGAGTGTGTATGAAGGGAAGATAGATGCTTCAGAATTATGTTAGTACAGGTATGATTTTGATGCAGATTTAAGAATTTTGTGACTTGTGACTCTAGTTTCTTGCACGTCTTGTAGTTAGTACTGTTTGACAATGAGAATTACCGATTTACCGCTATGCTTCCTCAGTTTCCGCTCAATGTAATTATCTTCTTTGCAGCCTTTGCCAATTTGTAATTGTATGGTTTGAGTGAAAAAAAAAAAGTTTTGAAAAGGTCCTTTGGTATGACTTATCATTTTTCGTTTCATTCTGTGGGAACTAACTACACATTATGCTACTTTTGTCATGGCAACATGCTTAAAGAAGTGTGGAGTGTGATATGTGGGTATGCTGTGCACTGAGTATCTATCTGCACATTCCCGTAGCTGTATTAGCCTGATCTTTCCAGAAACAAAACATAGCAAAAACCTACTAGTTTGCTTTCTAGGGTTTGTAACATCAATTAGAGCTGTAATTTCGGTTAACCGCCGACCCGAGAAACCTTGAACCGGTCGGGATTGGTTCGGTTCGGGCACGGTTGCCAGTTATTCGGTTAACAGTTAACCGGCCCGGAAAATTTCACATACCCTATACTCAGTTATCAATATCGGGGGATACTCGATACGTATCGTACAATACGATACATGCCATCAGCGTTACGTATCGTTCGCTGTATCGTTAATGAATGTGTATCAAACTGTATCGAGCGATACGTATCGTAACCACTTGTACTAGCTCAAGGTGTCAAAGAGCCGGTCTGGGCTGGCAAGGGGGCCGGGCTTGGAGGGGAGGGGGCAGGCCATGCTGTTGGGGAATGAATGTGATCCGGACTCGTTAGGGGCTAAAAGCCCTTGGATTCGGGCCGGGAGGGGGGCGGGCCGGTCCGGATTAAAATGGTCAATTGAAGGGTTTTTTTGTGTGTGTGTATGGGGGGGGACAGGGCTAATCCGGAGAGGGATTTTATTTGGAGGGGGCTGGCCCGGGCTGCTGGGGGCTAAATGCGACCTGGACTGGTTTTGTGGCTGGGCTACTTCTTAAAGGGCCGGGCTGGGGCCAAGGGTGGTAGGCGCCGGGCTGGGCCGGTTTTGCCCGCGCGCCGACCCTCCTGACACCATGAGTACTAGCCATCAAATTCTGCAAAAAAAGCACCAGTGAAGCTCCTAATTCATTTCTTCTTCGAATTCAGAATTGCCTTCACTCTCTAAAGAAACTTTCAGCAGTTTCCCCTCTTGCACCAGCCCCACAACGAGCAGTGCCTCACCTGGTTAATCAATCAATAAAACAATAACACCTCGAGAAAACATTCCAAGTAGAATTCATGTTTCAGATTCTGAACTCTATTCGCTACAATGGAAAGTATTGGTGCAGGAAACTAGTAGGAATCTTATGGAAGCTTAGCAATTGTGCCATCATGAGATTGCACGGCTTTGGAGAAACCATTTTAGGATTCATCATTCACTATTAGAAGACTTAAGTGATCTAGAAGACTTAAGTGATCTTATGTACACACGTTATGAAACAATGTGAGTACTTGATGGTCATACTTACTTTATAGGAGAGTTTTCCTCGAGGGTTTTCATTTCCAACTTCGAGGTAGGGTTCACTATGGTTTCATGTTGATTCTGATCAAGTTCCATATTTACTTTCTATAAGTACCTGAGTTCCAGAATATATTCCTGCTGTTCCTGAAGATATTTCCAATATTTCATGGTAGTTTCATTCATGTAGTGGAAGCAAATTGTGGGGCTGTGGGGATACATAATGCCTACCCTTTTATAGATTTTAGGGGTTATGCTTTTGAAGCTTAGTAATAGTGCCATCATGATGGTACGCCCTTGGAATGCTAGGGATGGCTTTGGAGAAACCATTTTAGAAGCTAAGTGATATTATATACACACTTTAAGAAACATTGCGACTACTTGATTTTAACAGTAGAGTTTTTAAGAGGAGGTCCATGTTCCATATCTCGAGTATTTCAGAGAAGCTATAGAGTAGGGTGAAGGAGGACAGGAAGTAAAGAGGCATGAGAAAGCCATGGGTGTTTCTTGGTGGAGTACAGTGACGAAGCAACAGACGATGTCCAACAGCTTGGTGATGGGGCTTTGTTCAAGCACATGAAGCTATTGTTTGGTATTAACAATGCCGGTAAGCTTCAACTGGCTCAGTCTTTCAGAATCTCATAACCCTAGCTTCAGGCAAGTCTTCAGTTCGTTCCATATTTATAAATTGCATGCATGATTTTTTGTTCCCTGTATCAAATTCAGGGAGTTTGACAAAGCCAATAATTTTCTTTTTTTTTTCTTTTTTTTTTTTTTTTTCCGGTTATGACAGTGAAGCCCTATGCTCTATGAGCTTAGGAGATGTTGGAATTGAAGTATTGAACTTGGAGATGCTGAAATGCGGACCTTTAAAATTGGCTGAATGCTATTATGATGATACCTACAAAGGTTTTCTTAAAACGAAAACGGAGTGCAAGGTCTTCAAATTCTGCTGGCTGGGATTTGTTTTGTTGGAGCAATGTAAGACTTGATGATTACAGGAAGTGATGATTACAGGAATAAGATGATACCTACGGTACAAAGCAATGTAGTATGCTACTGTATAACACAAAGTGATGATTACAGGAAATGATGAAGATAGGTATTCTTGTGTCTCCTTTCTGGAATAAGATGATGCTATTGTTCCAAGTGCCTCGAAGCCTGCTCGACAAACACCATCCTCTGCTCACTCTTCTAACAACTACACTGAAGCAGAACTCCAGCTCTTTGCCTGAGTTTATATGTATAGTAGGAGTAGCGTTGAAAGCATGCAGAAGAACATTTTCAATTCGGTTAGAAATTCTTAGTTCTGCAAACATTCAATTGTATAAAAATGATAGGGTATGTGTTCATCCATATCTTACTCAGTTTTATCAGATCTTGGGACTCTCATTTGTTTTGTTTCGAATTTTAGATTTTGAGTACGATAAGAAGCCTACTTCAGCTCGACCCAACTCAATCCAGCCGACCCATGACCAGCCCCCTTATTATGAACTAGGTACAATTATATATTTATATCTGCTCATATCCCATTATATAATTATCGAGCATAGGTACAATTGATCCCACTTTATGCCCCTTTCACACTTTTACCGAAAAATTAAAAGAAAGAGTTTGAAATAGGGCAGGCAGTGCGAAAAAGACTAAAATACCCTCTAATGAATCAAAATGTAACTTCAATACCTCATTCATACCTCATTCGTTCAAGCACTTCTCAGTTCACATATCGCATCTTATTTTGTTTCATATTATGCTCTATTCAAACACAGAAGCAAAAAATTACACTATGCGTTATTATTCCAGTACAATTATACAAAAATATTATACCTCATATCCCAATATATGCCTCATGTACCTTTTTTCCTATACCTTGCCCAATCGAGGCATTGAACTCCTATCCTTGTGTCACGTAAAATTTAGACAAAAATTATGAGAGGGATAAGAAGGATAAGCCATACAAAGGAAGATGCATGCAATTCATTGTTGGGTTTGCGTAGTCAACTTAATTTCTCGCGAGAAAAATTGGGTCCTCTAAAGTATACTTCCTCTGTTCTCTATTTATCTTCATTATTTGCAATTTACTCCTATTCATTTTGTCTCTTTGATTCAGTGATTTGATTAGTGAAACGATGCAAGAATTTTATAATCTTTACATGATGCTGTAGAATTGAGTAAACAAAACCATGAAAATTAATTTACATCGTTTTGCTATAAAAAAAAGAGAACGGGGTAGTACAAGCTAGCAGATATAGAAAAGTAGAATACCAACAAGCATCTTAATAAGCAAAGCCCGAATGTTATTTTTCTAACACAGCAAGCCCAAATTTTGTGCTGGAGTAACTACTTTAGTCCCAACAGAGAGACTGGGCTCAGATGGTCGTCACTCGTCAGAGCTTTATGCCAGCCCAGCCCAGCCCATCTGAGCCCGATTACAGTCGCCTAACGGTTTGATTGCGTTGAAACACATCTTCTGCTCTCTCCTCCTCGATTCGCGCAATTCATCGTCACTCCGATTTCAGTTGACCCCTCTCTCTCTCTCGCTATGGATGGTCTGCAAATTCTAGGGTTTATGTTGAAGTAGTACTAAATTCGAATTAGAGAGACATGGTTGAGAGAAGAAGGAAGCCACTGGTGCTCTCCTCCACCAAAGCCCTCATCAATTCCCTTCTCAATTCACCACCCGATCATGGAACTGATCGGAGCTCCGGCGAACACATCTCGCCGCCGACCAGCCTACCCTTACGAGCAGGAATTCTCCGGTTTCAGAATGATGGAAAAGACATTGCCGGCTCAAAGGTCGCAGCTTTCGACGACTCTGCCTTGGTGGGCCTTCCCACATCTGTTCTCAAAAAGCTGTCCATCACTTCTGGCTCACTGGTATTCCTTCTCACTCTCTCACCATCTGTTCAACACTAAAGTTGTGTTTTTAAGGTGTTTTGTGGATTTTTTGAATGTTTGGTTACATTGCAGTTTTTCATTTTTAGCAATTGAGTTGAATCACTTCACTTGTTTATGAATTTGGGTAGCTAATTTTTTGTAGGATTGTTGAGTTTGCTATAGAATTACTACAATGGTAACGACGGTTGGAGAATTAAGTTTATCTGAAGTCTGATTAATTAGGATGTCCTCTATATTGGATATAGAAAAGAGATACAAGTATGGTAATGTCACGGGGCCGGATTTTAATCACTCAAAACGACACCGTGCGGCAACGAAGTTTACCGCTTCGTTCAGCCTCCAAAACGACGAACGGAATCACCGTTCAGTGGGCAAAAGTAAACGAATGAACAAGCAGCTTACGGGAACTCTCTCAGCCTTTTTATTCTTCCAAATAAACAAGGATACAAGACAATTTTCCTTGCTTTCCTGCTCTGCCCAGAACAGCCCCAAAAACCGCTTATATAGCCGCGGCGGTTACAAAGAAATCACCCCAAGTCATGGACACAACCATGACCTGGTTTTGCCCCACTTTCTAGCCCATTTCCCCCACTAAATAGCTTCTGAATTCAGCCCTAATACATGCCACAAATTCTGTAGGAAGTGACCGAAAATAGCTAGCAAACGTGTTACGAAATTCTGCAGCACCAAGCTGACAGAACGCACCAGGATTTTCGGCGATTGAATTAACGAATTGCACCAAGCATCCCGCACCAACCAGCCGTGTTTAACACATTGCCGAACCAACTAACGAATGCACCGAGCCAATGTGCAAGCCCCGTGCACTGTTTTCGTCTAAGGAACTCAACGGTGTGACAGTTACCATGTTAACATTTAGCCAGGCAATGCATTGTAAGATCAGAAAATAATCCAATACCACGTAGGACGTGATTTTCATGACTTACATTGATGGAGGAGATTTGTCTCCGTGTGGTTGTTTCTACATGAACACCAGATAGCTGATATCGGTGTACGATAGGTTATCTGCTTGTGGAGATATTGTATAAGCACTTTTAAAATGACATGGAGGTTATTTTGAGAACTATAAGCACAGACTAAAATATATAAGGGTTAAAAGCTTGACATGGCTCCAATGAGTGGATGCACAGTTCTCTCTTCTTCCGCTATTGCCTTAGTTAATCTGGACAAACGTGAAGTAACAATAAACCCAATGTGCTGCACATGATTGACACTGAGTAGTTTTCCTGGTCTATGATGTATACACTTGTTGCTAGATGCTACCATATGGGTAGCTTGCAAATATGTACGCCTCTTTGTTTAAATAATAGGCTTCGGAGGTCCTTGGTGTTCCAATTTATTCTTAAGGAAGTTTCATGTCTTTTCATGCATTAACTCAAGAAACTGATTGCATTCTCTTCTTTCCTTTTCCAAAATGTTTTAGGTGTGCGTCAAGAATGACGAGATGGGTTTACAGAGAATTGGCCAGGCATTTGTCTTAGATCCTCCCTCAAACCATGAACATGTGTCCAACAATAACTCTACGATCTCCAAATCTCCTCGAACAATGCTTGTTTTTCCTTCTTATAGTTACCCTGATATTTACATGGCCCCATTAGGCCAAGACATTGCCTATGTATCTCCTTTGTTTGCGTTTAACCTTAGTTTGCACGTTTCATGCTTCAAATCCCTTGTTCATGAAGGCAAAGATATTGTGGGCTCCCTTTTTGACATTAAAGTGGATAATGAAACAAATGGGAAAGAAGCTGAAGCCTCTGCTATCAACTTAAGACTAGAACCATTGACTGAATTGCCGTTACATGCCTCACACTTGAGGATTGCTTTTGTAAAGTTGCCGGAATGTGGTACCCTTGAACCTCTTAAAGGATCTTCATTTATTGAAACTGAAGATCGTCAAAAGTTGATTGATCTGGCCTTACATGATTACTTCGAGAAGGATAGATATCTAGCCAGGGGTGACCTTTTCAATGTACACATCAACTGGAATTGCAGATCAGCCATGTGCATCCCTTGCAGCCAAAAGATCCACAAGGCCAGTGGTGATGTAATCTACTTCAAGGTGAAAGTCGTGATGTTTTCTTGGTTAAGTGGCAGCCTTAAGAAATTTCAAGATTCGACCTTTCTAATTGATAGGTAATCCATTTTCTCAGGTTATGGCTATGGAGCCATCCGACAAACAGGTGCTTAGAGTCAATAGGAAACAGACGGCTCTTGTTCTTGGAGGGAGTGTTCCTTCTGCTGTTCCACCAGACCTGTTAACTTCCATGCCAAAGGGGTTTGGGCCTCTGCAAGTTGACACAGTAAAGAAATTGGGTTCTATACTTGCACCTACTCTATGCCCATCTGCAGTGTCATCAAAATTTAGGGTTGCTGTTCTGTTAGATGGTTTATCTGGTGCGTAATTTGTTGATAACAATCATATCTTGCGTTTATCATGATCTCACTTGTTCGATTTTGAATGATGGGAAATTCTACAGTAGTCAGTCTAATCATGATTTAAAATGGTAGTGTAATGTCCAGCCATTGCTATGGTTCCAGAACTTACTTATACATTTCACTGCCTTCACATTTTTAGTAATTAACTGCAAACCTTCTATTTTAATGCTTATTTTGAGCATTTTTTTAAGTTCATATACTCGTTAGGGCCTTTGTTTTTGTTAGCTTATCCAGTAAGTATTTTTGGTTATCATTTGTGTCTTCTACACGTGTGCAGGGTGTGGCAAAAGGACTGTGGTTAAATATGTTGCTAGCAGATTGGGCCTGCATGTAATCGAATATAGCTGCCATAATTTTGCGTCATCCTCCGAAAGAACAATGTCCGTTGCTTTAGCAGAAGCTTTCAGAACAGCTAACAGGTACTTCCATATTATTGTATCTGTAATGTATGTGTCGTAGTGCTTGTATGCTTGCTGTTTTGAACGATATCATTTGTTTGAACTTTCAACCCCCTTCTAAAGATGTGGCTTGATAAAAACTGTGATTTGTACTAATATATATTATTCATATGTAGTCAAGATTGCTCATCTCTTGTTCCCCGTGATTATCTTTTGACAGATACTCGCCGGCTATAATCCTACTCCGTCATTTCGATGTTTTCCGGAATCTGGGAAACCAGATGAGTTCCCCTTCTGATCAAGCAGGCATTAACTCTGAAATTGCATCAGTTATTAGGAAATTTACAGAGCCAGTTACAGAAGATGAAGATAATGAAGAGAACAGTGAAACAGATTCTGTAAGATGTAATTCTAATTGATGTTCTTTTATAGTTTTCTCTATTGTTATCTTCTAATGATATTGCAGCTGACTTCTTGCAGTCTAGGAGATATTGTTTAGGTTTAAGCTCAATAGATATTTGTAATATTGTAAACAGCTGAAATAAAATATACACTCGTTTTCTAATGGCGTGTTGCAGCAAGTCAAATATTTTGAAACGGTGAACAGGCATCCGTTGCTCTTAGTTGCTGCTGCTGACAGTTCCGAAGGTCTGCCACCAACTATCAGACGATGCTTCACACATGAGATTAGTATGGGAGCTTTGACTGAGGAACAAAGGCAGGAAATGCTGTCCCAGTCACTTCACCATGTTTCTAATTTGCTTCCAGACGTAAGTGATTGATTAACTTGCTTTACACATTGTTTGGTCAGGCCTAAGACAATGAATTATTATTCTCATGCTGTAATTTGATTTCACTAAATTCTGACCAAACATCTAGATCACTCCAGACTAAGCTAGTCTAATTTTTCATGGTTATAATTATGATAACTATATTAGCTTGCGAATTTGCTTGCAACTTGCTTCCGTTCTGGATGTAAAGTATCTGACCAGTGATAGTGTGGTACTATTCTATTTGATTGCGTTACACTTTGAGATTTGATCTTTACTTTTTTTCCTTAGGCGTTTTCAGATGATCTTATAAAGGATCTAGTTGGACAGACATCTGGTTTCATGCCAAGGGACATGCGGGCTCTGATGGCCGATGCTGGTGCAAGTTTGATTCCAAGGGAGAATATTGAATTTGACCAAGTTGAGCCGAGAAACTTAAGTGAGAAGAGATCTATTCTTGAACCTGAGAAGGAGGATAACAAGCCATTTGATGGATCTCGAGTTCTTGGTAAAGAAGACTTGGTGAAAGCTTTGGAGAGATCGAAAAAGAGGAATGCATCTGCCTTGGGCACCCCCAAGGTAAAACCAGTAAACAATAAGCTCTTCTATATGAGGGAGAATTCATACCTGTATTGAAGAAATATTCGGCAAATTATTCGATTCTGAAGCAAATTACACAAATTTGAATTGGTCTGCTATAGGTACCTAATGTTAAATGGGAAGATGTTGGTGGGCTTGAAGATGTAAAGAAATCAATTTTGGATACAGTTCAGGTCAGCCTCAGCCCTTCATATCTATACTGGCTAAGATTATTTATGTGCAAACCTGTACTTTTTTATTTCAACATCTTATTCCGTCCTTAGTTTTCCACATTTGTATTTCTTTTTCCTCAATTCGTGCCCGTTACTTCATAGTGTTCCTTTTAGTCGGTTCTAGTCTCTAGAAAACTCTAGCTTGTAAAATCCAACGCATATCTGGTGTTTAGTTGCTTCATTTGGTTGCATCCTTAACTTCATCACACTCCTGGAAATTGATTCTTTGTAGTGTTACATTTCTCATCTCTGGTCTTGTCTCTCAACATCTTTCTGATATGTGGGATTGTGGTCACAGCTACCTCTGTTGCATAAGGACCTATTTTCATCTGGGCTGCGTAAACGTTCAGGGGTCCTTCTTTATGGACCTCCTGGGACTGGAAAGGTCAGTCCTATTATTCCACACGTATCTCATATATTCTTGTCAGGAAGCAGCTCGTGAAATATGTTGTTGAATTGTTGCATATCTCAGACTCTATTGGCAAAAGCTGTTGCTACCGAGTGTTCTCTGAATTTTCTCAGTGTGAAGGGGCCTGAACTTATAAACATGTACATAGGAGAATCAGAGAAAAATGTGCGGGACATCTTTCAAAAGGTACTATAAACTCCATGTTTTTTCCAAGGTCTACCTGAGGTTTAAGAACAGAGGTTACGAGAATGAATTATGTAGTTTCAGCTGGAATGAAATTTCATTTGCAGGCCAGATCTGCACGTCCTTGCGTTATCTTCTTTGATGAACTTGATTCTCTTGCCCCAGCCAGAGGTGCATCTGGAGATTCAGGCGGTGTTATGGATCGTGTAGTTTCTCAGGTAAAGATTGTGGTGTGCTCGAAGCCAGCAAATTTTGGGTGAATTTGGTGTAACTTATAAGCAACTTATAAGTCTGTTTTAGATTATAAGTTGAAACCAACTTATGAGTTGTGTTTGGTATGGGCTTATAAGCTGAAACTTTGGAGTTGGACTTGTAAGTTCATAGTGTAAACAACGAGCGTAGAGAAAGTTTTTTTTTTTTTATGCTTTTCTTAGACTTTTTTAGTGGATAAACTTTTTCACCAAACACAACCCTCTTTTCTCTCCTGCTTTTTGTCAGACTTTTTGGACATAAGCTTATAAGTCGACTTAAGCTACAGATAACTCATACCAAACTCTCCCATTAGCTGATGGATTGTCCTTGTGTGATAATTTGTTTAATGTTCACAGATGCTTGCAGAGATTGACGGTCTCAATGACTCAACACAGGTATAGCTTACTAATAGAGACGATTTTGTCGATTTGCTCGCTACCATTATCTACTTTTTCTTTTCTCAAACAAGATACTGTTTTTCCTTGTTCTGTAGGACTTGTTTATAATTGGAGCTAGCAACAGGCCGGATCTAATTGACTCGGCACTTCTACGACCTGGACGATTCGATAAGCTCCTTTATGTTGGAGTTGTTTCTGAGCCATCTTACAGAGAGAGGTCTGTTTGATTATATTTACCTTCTATCAGGGGCGGAGCCAATTCTGGGCATGGGTGGGCACGTGCCCTACCCATTTTTTAAAAAAGATACAATTTTACCCATATATTGCATAAACTTATTCAAAAGTGCCATTGCTAGAATTGTAAAAGTGCCCCGGGTAAATTTTGAATTGTGCCTTAGTGCCCTGCAATTTCGGTTTCATAACATAGTGTCCTGGACTCATCGTGTGCTCCGCCCCTGCCTTCTATCATGCGATAATGTTTCTATTGATATAGTGTCCTCCATATTCATGCATCGCGATTTTTCTACAGAGTCCTTAAAGCATTGACCAGAAAAATAAAATTGCATGAAGATGTATCCCTTTACACAATAGCAAAGAAATGCCCCCCTAACTTTACTGGGGCAGACATGTATGCTTTGTGCGCTGACGCTTGGTTTCATGCCGCAAAGCGCAAGGTGAGCCAAGCCAATTCCTCATTGTCCAATGCCTATTTGCTGGGTTTGGAATTTCTGTGTTAACTTTTGGTTTGATCATATTCATGCAGGTTTTGGGTCAGCCCAGCGATTCAACTTGTACAGAAGATGAAGCAGATGCTGTTGTTGTTGAATATGATGATTTTGTGAAGGTACGGCGTTGTTTTCTTCAATTATTAGTATCTAGGGGGGTATTAGGTGAGTTTGGGATAGTTTTTTTGTTTTTAGCTTTTAATCCACTTCGGACTTTTAATGTGTTATGAACTTTTTTGGGAGTTTGGTATGAACTTTTTTGTGCGAGCTTTTGGATTTTGGTTGTTTAGTGTGAAGAAGAATTCTAAGAAAAGTTGGGATTCTCCCGCGTTTTAATTTTTTACTTTATTCTTCTCAAAGAACAAAATGACCAATCTACCCGTAGTCTTCTTTTGGAACTTATACTTGCCCAATTAATTTGACCTACCATAGATTTAGTAGTAAATATAAAAAAGGGTGAAGTGGTCACATCACTAACTTTTTAAAAGCGCAAGCTTTTTTCATCAAACACGTGCATATTTTTTCATCAACTTTTTTGTCACAAACTCTTTTTCATAACTAAAAAGTCGGCTTAAAAGGCCATAAAGTTATACCAAAGTCACCCATTATATAGGTGTGCTTGAACTCGTTTTTCTTGAACTTTGCAGGTACTAGGAGAGCTATCTCCCTCGCTCTCTCTAGCTGAGCTTAAGAAGTACGAACAGTTGCGAGATCAGTTTGAGGGAACTTCAAGATGAAACCATTTTGGTTTTTGCTACTGATGTGAAGTTGCTCTATGTTCTGGTGAGCAACCACCATATGTTCCAATCCCATCCACTATAATCTTGGTGCACTTATTCTGAAATCGATATACATACGTCACATATATACGTCCATGATTTTCTAATTTTGTGTTAGGTCACTAAATCTTAGTTCATATTTCTTTGTTAAACATCAGAGTTTAATTGGTCTGCAATAATGAGCAGGAAGTGGGTGTTCTTGTATAAACAATGGTTTATCCTTTTTCTTTTCTATTTTTCAATTGGCATATCCATGTTTGACTGGAAAAGAAAAATAAGAAAAAGGTATTTGATTCTGTTTTCTGAGTTTTGTTTGCTTTTTTAGTCTCCAGGTAGTGTGATGGACCAAATATTGTGAAATTTATTTGTTTCTCCAGGGATGACAGAAGCATGAAGCATATTCTATCTATTCCATTCCATTTGGTTATTGGAAGTAGTATCAAAATATTCCACTTAGATACCAACCAACACCACAAAGGAGTGTGGATATGCTTTCTCCAATTATGAGCTGTGTGGTCCATGTTAATTCCATCAATTTATGCTAATGTAACAATCCGAGTGAATTACTGTCTTAGTAAGTTGTTGATCCATACCATTGCGTTAAAATGCTCAAGCCTAGAAAGTGTTAGTAGCGATTCACAAGGTGTAATATGGGTATGTTTGGATGAGCTGACTTATTTGAGATAGATAGATTAAACTCTCAATTAACCAATACATGTTTGGATGAGTAAGATTATTTTTTAGATTTTTTCCTACAACCGGATTTGGGAACAGTTAAGAGCTGGATCCGGTAGTTTTTTATTATTTCTCTTTTTTCAGCAATAACCAAAAGTGGAAACAGGATCCGGCTTTTACCCGTTAAACAGCAAATATGAGCGTCCCACGTGTCCTTTTGCGCCAAAAGTAGTAGTATAATTATTCGTGACTGGTGATTGGTCTCTCCGATCTGGTTAGGACCAAGCCAGATCCTAGTCACTTTGTGCAATATCTTTGGACTCTGGACTCAGATTACCGGAAATCTATCTATCTAATAATTCAGCTCAACCCCCGAAAAAAAAAAAAAAAAAAAAAAAAAAAAAAAAAAAAAAAAATCAGCTCATCCAAATTGAACCTATGTACCGGATGTCAAAACTCACAAATCTCCGATATGAGACGGATATTATAACTGCACTTACTGTTTTTATAAGTTAGGCTAAATAAATGCATCCCCTTTTGTTATCTCTCTACAATAATGTTTCTGTCTGGGATAGTAGGAAAACCATTTGTTAGGTAACACAAAAAAGGAGAAGAAAATTGAACTCTTTCATACTGGGGTGGTAGCCTGGTAGGTATTGTTCTCATAAAAGGGTTTCATGATTCCTTCGTATACCAGAAAGACTCAAACAAGGTACTTTGGGAAATCAGTAAGATAAGGGAAAAAAGGTTGTCACTTTGTTCTTAGCTTGAATCTTGTACGTATGGTACTATTCTTAAGAATAAATAGAAAGATGGTGTAAATAATGAAAACCACACACTTTTATAGCCAATGGAGTTATTTGTCAGCCAAGAAAATGAGTGTAGATGCTTGTGTAACTAATGCTCCCTGTGCCCCTAAAAGAGACTTGGTATACTTCCTCGGTCATGATAGTTTTGTCCAGTTGGAAATTTTAACTCATACTGGTATAATTATTACATTCTCGCGAACTTTTTATAATGTCGTTTATTTGAATATCGTTTTTAGCTTTTTGATGATGTCATTCCTATTTTCATCTCCATTAATATGAGTTACAAAAACGAAAGTGGACAGAAAAAATGAATAGCCCAAATAGAATTAAAGACTAAAATATTAGTCGGAGGAAGTAAGTATTTGAGATGAAGATTTCACATGCGAAACGATATAAAAATTTATTTATCTTCGCGTAGTATCTTTGTATTATCTTCACACTATGACATTTTGTTGCCACGAGGAAGCAGAAACTGTTGTGAATTATAGATAAATTTGTCAATATGACGTAAAAGACACAAGGGAATATTGATACAATGACTTCATGTTTGATAAAATTAGATGTGAATATGCTACGAGAGAGTAAAATGACATACTAAATATATTATAAGCATTAGCCATGTCCGGTAAAGATAAATGTTAATTGTCGTTATAATATGGAATTGGTCTAGTAAATAAATCAAAAGCAGATTTCGAAAAAGCACCACCCCGTGCTTCTTGAAAGCTCGTGTGGGTCAGGAGAAATTATACGAGAAGGCAAAGAATTTTTTTACCAAACGCACTGAAAATTACTAGGAGCTGAACTATTTTTAAACTAACACTAAGGGCACGTTTGAAGCCGGGATAAAGAAGGGGTACTGCACTAATAACGCTAGTAGGAGGTAATAACTGGTGTTTGGTGCAGGGATAGTTTCAAGGGAGATTCACTCTCTCCTTATTATCTATACCCCTTATATGTCTAAAATCTAATCCCACCATGTAGGTGGGATAGAATAATAAAGTCTTAATTCCTTTATTTATACTGAGGCAAACAAACTTGTTACATAATTCTCCATATATAATTAATACTCACTTAATATTAATACACCCTATAATACTATAGGCCTCCATATACCCCCAATTTCGAATCCCGACACCAAAAGTGCCCTAAGGAGTTTTGCATCGTCTTATTTTTTATTAATGAAGTTATTTTCTTACAAAACGTGCAAAAATCGAACTAATACTCCCTTTGTATCACAGCGAGTGTCCCATTATCTATTTTTAGATGTCCCAGAATAATTGTTCACTTTTATTTTCATGTTTGAAAGTGGATAGTGAATGCAGTGACAAAAATGGCAAATGAAAAGTAATTATTACTAGCGTTGGAAATGAGAAATGAGGGACAATTGTGCCAATATAACCACAAAATTCAATTAAGTGTTGCATCTTCTATTATGAGATTAGTGTTTCTAAAACAGACAAAGAAAACTTGGCATGGGTACTATTTTGGGTTTACAACACGGGAATTGTTGTACTGGTACGAATCTTTTTACAGTCAAGAACGCTGAATATTATTTTCCTTTAGGATTCCTCGAGATGCAACAAAGTACTAGTAGTTCACTTATTAGCTTCTAGAGCAAAATGTAAAAATATCTCAGCAGTGGATAGTTAGATGCCCAAAAATAAATTGAAGTGATGCGGAAATGACGAATTCAACCCCCTGTGAAAGAAGTAAGCGCGTTCACACGACCACATACATTGGAATTGGAGTCGGACAATTATTATTATTATTATTATTACTATTACGACATCGGTAGGCAAAATCACTTATGAAACACGTGGGATGAGACCATGAGGCAACAGCAAAAACTTACCACCTCGAATTGACTGTTTTGTCCTAGATTTGATGCTTCTCAGATGTACCATACCATTATGCACTACAAGCCGGTTTAGGAATTATTATTTGACATCCAATGTTACAAATTTATGTATGTGATGTGGTTCACTGATATTAATTTTCGGGACAAATTTACTCTCCTAGTGTATGGAATCAAACAATCGAGGAGTCTTAGAGCTTGTTTGGTACCAGCTTAAAATCTCAATAATCAGCTGAAAATAATCTGAAAAGAAAATTCAACTTAACTGAGAATCACAATCTGTTTGGTATGAGCTGAAATTATTGATCAATAACTTGATCCATTTAACAAAATTTAAAGAGCTCTAAAGTCAAGTAATTGAATACACATTTATAACTGAAATGTGATCATGCTAATGTAAAAATAAAATTAAAATTATTTTTTAGAGATTTTTAGCTGCATAATCCCCAATTTTGGAGATTCTACAATTGCACACAGATTATTTTAATCTGCAGATTATCAGATTAAAATTTGCGAGCATAACAAACGAGATTGTTGAAAAGAGGCCGATTTTAATCCAATTGAATTAAAATCTGGGATACCAAACATGCACTTAGTTTCGTGTAATTTGGCACACGTAAAGGGTGAATGTGTGATTTTCCATACTGGAATGGGTGAAAGTCTTTGTGTCAAACTTGAGGGGTGGAAGTGTCTTTCTTTCTACATCTCTTTAAATGTAGTCAAAAAATTTGAGAAAAAGTTAACCTAAATTTTACTATGTAACTAGTGTGTGTATAAATATGTACTTATATATATAATGTGTGGCTGTGTGTGATTTTAAATTTATATTTTGGTTTTTTTTTTTACTCAAATGCAAAACAACCATATAGATTACAGCGAGACTTACCAGACCAAAAGTGTTCGTTTAAGCCACTCTGCATCTTCATCAAACTGATTACAGTATAGATTATAAATCGAACCGTACATAACCATACCTCTAGTAAATTTGGCAAGTGATGTTAATTTAGTGAATTAGAGCTCAAAGTGTACAATAGCTTGTTTCCTCTATCCAGGAAACTGCCTATGGGGTTTCTTCATGAGTAGTGGTGGTAGCCCCAAGAATTTTTCCGCACACATGGTTTGAACACACAAGTGTACAACACAACTGAGTCAATCCTTATCCCTCCCTACATGTGATGGATGAGTCTAAAACTAAAAGTACTCGAGAGACAAAAAAGATATGAGATGGGAAGTACTTCAAGAAAAGAAAAGAAAAGAAAGCCACGCATGCATGTTCAACAAAGTTCCTTCCAAAAACACACCCCCACTTGTGTGAGTTATGACTTGCCCATCTCCGACATGTTTATCTACATCTATTACTACTAGTATTTTTTTAGAATACTAGTATGACTCCCCTATCTAAGTGCATGTTTGGATGCGATGTTTATTTTTTTTGAGAAGTTTGGTGCGATGTATTGACTTCCTATTTTAAGTGCATGTTTCGTTCGGGATTATAATCCCACTTAATAAATTGTCGAGAAATTTAATTTTGTTTGTTTCGTAGTATTATATTTTGTAGATTTTTTCCTCCAATATTTTAATCGAAGTTAGGTAATAATTCGCAGTTTCGACAATTTTTAAAATCTTGTTTATCATGACTTGTTGAAATACCATATTTGCTCTAGCAAGTCGTGCCCAAACAAATGGCATTTTAGATGTGATGTAAGCTCAAAAAACATGTGTCGTAAATTTGATGGTAGAAGTTACAAGATTTTCAAATGAAATTAAGCTTTAATTCAGATTTCCAGCTCAAGACAAGCTATTTCAGATTATAATTTAAGTCAGATTATTCATTTCAGATTATTTTATCATATTATTATTGAAACTTTGAGATGGAACCAAACATGCTTGTATTAGTTGAAAAACACAATAAGAATGTTTAAATAAATAAACTCACTTAATAAAGTAATTTAAATATGCGATAAACTTTCCTCAACAAAATATACGATAATAACACTAGTGTACAAAAATCAATTTGAAATTTATTAGTCTCAAGTTTCTAGCCCCTACGGAAAACCCTAGTCTGGCTCTCATCAACGACTTGGTTAGTACAACAATGATGGCCGATTTCAAGGAGGAGTGGCAAATCTTGGTTCTCAATGATGGCTATTGGGATAAAGGAGAATAAGATTATGAAATCTGTCTTATTGAATTTTTGTCTCTGACGAGCCGATTAACAAAAGGCTATGCGATTTATGCTTAGATATATCTGGAAAAGAGGTAAAGAAGTTGATATCATTGAATCTGAATTCAATAGCTTTATGTTTGTCCCAGATCTAACGTGCCTAGAAAGAGTAGCGTTTGGAGGACATTGGGTCTTCAACGGAAATATTCTCTTGCTGAAACTCTGATTTCGGGCGACCCATTGAAAAGGGTTTCCTTCGAATCAATCGACATATGAGTCTGGATTAGCAACATTCCAGTACATCATGAAAGCTGAGACAGAAAAGGCAGTCATATATCTGGTGGGGGAATTAATATAACTGCGGATGGACGAATCGAAAGTGAAGATGGAATCACTTACAATAGGGTTAGAGGACGGTTCCCCATAGTCGAGCCTTTACTTAGGGGAGTTCATTTTCAAGGCAAGCACAAAGTTATCTGGTAGGACTGCAAATACGAGAGACTCCCGAGTATTTGTGATTGGTGCGGTTGCGTTACGCATGAAGGTACAAAATGTGAGGCAATTCTCGACAATATTCAAGATAGCGTTGATCCATGCTATCGACCATGGATGATCATCCACCCAAAGACAGAGAAATGAGAAACCTTCCAAACAACCCCGTACCACAAGCATTGAGTCAAACCTGCAAGGAAACAACATGGAAGAGAGAAGTGGTGATCAACAACAGACTAGTGCGATTGATAATGCGGGATTTGAGGATAATTTGACGGAAGAAAGCTTATCCACGACTATTGTAACCCATGCACAGATGAACAAACCACTTACAGAGACATGAATGATTACAAACCCATATATTGAAGTTGCAAACAAGCCACACGGCCTATTCGACATGAGTGAAGACGGTGAAATACTTTCCCAAGGGGGGCCCTTTGGCGTGGACAAAGTCATAATTGCTTATGGGAGGGTGGGAATTGCTAAAAAATCGAACAACAACCAAATAAGGACAGCCATTGATGGGAGTACTCCATTAACCATATCTCCAAATGCAACTAGTATAAGAGACAATTGCATTTTATGGGCACTAAGAAAGGAGGGCAGTGGGAAATCACAGTGAGTAGTTCTATCAAGAATAAGATTAAGGCATTAAACCAATCAAACCAAAGGCAAACTAAACCAAAAGCCAACTTCTTGCAATCTTAAAGCGCATGTAAGAAATAAATGTAAAGAGGGGCTTACAGAAGACAGTGGGGCTGCAAAACGAAGGAATCGAATACGGTCTTTAGCCCAGCAGCAAACAATGCTTCAGATCTGTTGAGTAGCAAGAAAGGGGAGACAACTCAACGTGGATATTGGTCCCCACGCACAATCCCAGACCACGAGATGGAAGAACAGGAAGGGTAGGCCTCCAACTCCTCAATGATGTATTGGTGGTGGCTACTGAGCAGCACCGCCAACCCCAATGAATCTACTCATTTGGAACGTACGCGAGTTGGGGAATCTAGCTATGTTCCTAGCTCTTCGCGACGAAGTGAAGAGTCAAGACCCTGATGTAGTGTTTCTCATTGAAACAAGGCTAAGTGACAGGAAGATGGAAAAGCTACAACAGAAGCTCAACTTTAAAAATGGTCTTCATGTTAGTAGCATGGAACATAGTGGAGCTTTGTCTTTGATGTGGTCACACGATACTTCTGTCAAAATTATCGGTTATTCAAGATTTCACTTTTCATAAGTATGAAATAATGAAGGTTAAGAAGATTGGTTGTTGACGGGTTTTACGGAGACCCAAATGCAATCCATAGACATAATTCGTGGTAACTACTCCACATATTACAACAATCAGGAAGACCATGGTGTGTTTTAGGAAATTTAAATGATATAACTTCAAGCTCTGAAAGAAGGAGTCGAGCAGTCATATTCAGCCAGCTATAGCCCTTCATTCAGGCGATCGATAGATGCCACGTACGTGATTTTGGGTTTTCAGGTGTAGCATTTATGTGGAACAACAGAAAAGAGTAATAGAAGTATAATTAGATAAAGCATGGATAAATACTTGGTAATTTTGAGTGGAAAGACAATTTCAGTGGCGCACAGGTCATGTATCAGTTTTTATCAAATTCAGACCACATCGAGTTATTACTGAAACTGCATATCATAGGAGGTGGTAGGCGGCATGTTAAGAGTTTTCAGTTCGAGTCCTTATGACGACAGACCCGAACTGCACTCATTATGTGGAAGATGCATGGAGTCAATCAGGAGATGTATCATGGAGTTTAAATAACTTAAAGATAAAAATAAAGTCATGGGAGAAAACATAATTCCATAATAATTTGAGAAAAGTTCGAGAAATAAAAGAGAGACTATAAGCTTGATGGGACCAGCCCCAAAATGCCCATAATATTGAAAATCGGGATGTGTTGCAGACTGAGCTTAACAAGTTCCTTAGTCTTCAGGAGAAATTTGGCACAAGAGAACACGGAGACAATAAAAACAATTATAAAACAAGATGAGCCAGAATGTGTTCAATGTAAAATCCTGCACTAGTTTTAGTGTTTGTAAATTCAGGAACAAAATATATTAGATCATGTAGTGCATTTATAGGATTAATAAAAATTATATAAATCTCTTTATTGAGACAATATGAGATGATAACTCAAGTTCTTGCATTCAATTCCGGCATCTTGAATCTAGTCCAGCAAGAAATAATCAGATATCCTCAGTTATGTGATCCTTAGGTCTCAAGTATTCCCCTAGAAGTTTATGAGTTATTATTAGGTCTACGATTATCCCTATAGCGGCAATCCATGTGTTTTTGGACTAAAATCCCGCCACTACAAACGAGAAAAGGACCAACGGGCAACAAGAACTCCCCTGCGCACCACCTGACCACACACGCATACCCAAGGAGGTTGTGCATCTTGGGGGCTAGGATTGAGTTATGGCTGCTCCTTGTCCCTTTGTCATGCTCTTTTGGTTCTTCTTATAGATTTTTTAGGATATTTTTCCTCATTTTTCAAGCAAGAGAGTTTAATAAGGAATATGATAAATAAAAAATATGAAATAATCTATATATATAGCGATAATGATCACAAAAATGTATTTTTCCGTTAGAACTCTTTTATTAATTTAATCGATTTTTTATTTAAATATAATTGAAAGAATATCAGTATAAATCAAACAAAATTTAGCAGAGAATATCACTATGAGAAATTGGGCCATAACATGTTATTTTTTTAATTAAATTTGTCCTAATTTATTTATATATGTTTTATTCTTTTTCCAGTATTATTTTTATGGATATTTGATTTATACTTTGATTAAAAAAATTATTAATACTAAAAAGAATAATTGACAACTTAATTTCTCTTCCCATATGAATACCATTTTTTTAGAATTACAACATATAGTTGGGTTCGAACCCGAGACTTAATGCAAGGGGTTCAAGCGCTATTTGCAATTAATTCACTATATTTATCAGTAGGTAAAAGTGGTATTATGATTTTAAAATTTAGAGAGATACATCAGAATGGAGTTAGAGAGAGAGAGCGGAAACGACGATTTCCGGCAAAGTCCGGCAAAATGCCGGTTACACTTCGGCGAACTCCAATCTTACAAACACTACCCTCAAAATATTCCCAACAACCTGATTTATCTATTCCTCTAAGATTTGAGGAGAAGTATCAAGGTTTTCAATCCGGCAGTGAAGCTCCAGTCAAGAAAAATAAACCCAGTTCCTCCTCGCGAGTGAAAATATTCCCTGGGAAGAAGATTACCTCGCCACTGAGAACTGTCGGCGAGTCTACGGCGAATGGGAACGCGTTAATTTTCAACCGCCTGGCCGCAGATCCGTCACTCCCAAGGCCGACGGACCCAAGAGTTCTGCTTTGGCGACCCTCGGCCAATGCTGGCGAATCTCTAATGATGTTCAATTCAAAGAACAAACATACCCGTAAATCAATCCCCGACCGACCTAGAACTGCTACCCTAAGTACAGAGAAACTTAGCGAGAAAGGTACGAGGAATCATGTATTGTCATGTGGTGGTTCCAAACAGCGTCAAACTGGTTCTGTTTCACCCCCTTCAACTTTCACCCACAACATCGTAGCCTCCTTCAAAGGTAAATCAATTGCAACCTTTTGCGAAACTTCACAGGTCTTGTTCAACATCGAGTTTGAATCTCTTTATTTTGAGAGCTTCGGAAGTCTATGTGATAAAGAAACCCTTAATGCTTTCGGACTTGGTCCCGATGATTTCGATCTATATGATGACCTTCACTTCGAACAACCTTATTTTCCATCCTCTTTCAACACCCCTACCGTTCAGGCCTCTTCCTCGGCCTCGACAAACTCAGAACACCACTCAAAGACCGCAACCTCAAAGCAAATCAAGTTGTCACACCCACCAAATACCGATTCTCCTTTGATAAATACCTATATCAGCAACGTCAAAACCTCCACTGACAGTCATGTGCCGAAAAAACAAGAAACCACCCCTCTTCAGTGTGATATGTCATTAGAAAGTTCGGATGTTTTCGTGCCCTCGACAGACTTTTCTCAACTCTCAGAGGTTATTGGGGGAACAATTACAAACTCAACTAAAGTTCAGACACCAAACTTTGATGAAGCAAATGTCATTACGAGCCCAAAAAACCCAATTTCATCCTCTACATGTTCGATGAGTTGTTGGCATTGAGGTTTACTTCTATACCCACAAAGGAATTGTAGTCAGTTTGTGCGCATACGAAGTCCTTAATGAGTTCAGCAGGTTCATGGCCTACTTATGATAAGTCTCCCGCCTCCTCTCCCAATTTTGTTCCCTACATAAACAGGAGGACCAAGCAAGTGGGATATGTCAAGCGCGCTCTGGTGCTTTCTGCGCTGAGCCAGAGCCAAAGTGAGAGGATCATCAAAAAATCAGTCCCTCTCAAGATTCGCTTTTCAAATGGGAAAAAATCAAATGCGCGTTACCTTCCTCGGAAGATAAGAGGAACTCATTGTAATAACCCACATTTCTAAGTCGTATTAGCACATAAATGATGTGTGATTATATATTAATATTTCATTTAGTGTTTGACTATTATCTCGTGCAAAATTATGAATAGCATGTCTCATGTAAATAAACTAGAGTTGGATACATTATTTTATTATTCGAGTTTCATCTTGCAAAATATGTGATAAATAAATTATGTGCCTAGTTAGATTAAATGACTAGTTTAGTAAATGTTAATTGTTGGTTGCTTAAGTTTCTAATTGAGTGTAGTGTTTCATGTATACAAGTACTACGTGGTAGTTTTCCTATATGGATCATATACGTAGCCATGTTCATGTATGCGTCGAATTTAGAATCGCATCGTACTAAAGTTGGTAGAATTGTTGCATCAAATAACTCCCAAATACTCACATGGCATGCTAGCCACTTGTCCTCACCCACTTGCCACATCTCCTTCCAAAATTGCCACTTGTATGCATGCATGAGCAACTTTATTTTATCTCCATACACATGTCCTTCCATACACATGTCTCTTCCCACATTTCACTCCATCTCTCTCTAGTGATATGGAAATGTCTCATTCTTCTTCTTCAATCCCGGTTTTGGTTCTTGACCCTCCAAAAACATGGTCCAAACATCAAATTCTTGAGGTTTTAAGTGAAGAAAACTCATCTTGGAAGATAGTATATCAAGTGGGTAGCAAGTTTTGAGCATTTTCATCAAGTCTGAAACCCTTAGGAGGCCATTATTCACCACTTCTCATAAGCCTTCTCATGGACTTCATGAAAAATGAGGAGTAAGTTCTATTTCTTTGCATCTACATCATAGTTTTTGTTTTCACGCCTACTTCTTGTGATTCCATGGAAAATCTCTACTTGCATGTTAGGAATTCATCATCCTCAAGACAAGAATTGAGCATGTATCATCTCATTTGTATGGTAGCATAGTATATTTATGGGTGCATGTTCTTGATTCATCACAATCTCCATGATTTACATACATGCATGTCAAAAGCTAAGTTTGGATAGTTACTACTTCTTAATTTGATGAAATAAGTCTCAAGTCTTCATCTCTTAGACATGATTTTGCTCCTTAAAAGATCATTATGTGTTTCTATGGTGAATTTCTAGTTGCATGCTCTTGATTCATCACTATTTTCATGATCTATATATGAAAGAAATTAGGAAGCAAGATCACCTAGTAGTCTGGATTAGCAACATTCCAATACGCATCATGAAAGCTGAGACGGGAAAGGTAGTCATATATCTGGTGGGGGAACTAATATAACTGCGGATGGACGAATCGAAAGTGAAGATGGAATCAAGGTTAGAGGATGAATCCCCGTTGTCGAGCCTTTACATAGGGGAGTTCATATTCAAGGCAAGAATAAAGTTATCTGGTAGGACTTCAAATATGAGAGACTCCCGAGTATTTGTGATCGGTGCAGTTGCGTTACGCATGAAGGTACAAAATGTGAGGCAATTCTCGACAATATTCAAGATAGCATTGATCCATGCTATCGTCCATGGATGATCATCCACCCAAAGACAAAGAAATGAGAAACCTTTCAAACAACCCCGAACCACAAGCATTGAGTCAAACCCGAAAGGAAACGACATGGAAGAGAGAATTGGTGATCAGCAACAGACTAGTGCGATTGATCATGCGAGATTCGAGGATAATCTAACGGAAGAAAGCTTATCACGACAATTCTAACCTATACACAGATGAACAAACCACTTACAGAGACCAGATTGATTACAAATCCATACATTGAAGTTGCAAACAAGTCACATGTCCTATTCGACATGAGTGAAGACGATTAAATACTTTTCCAGGGGGGGGGGGGCTTTGGCTTGGACAGAGTCATAATTGCTTATGGGAGTGTGGGAATTGCCAAAAATTCGAATAACAACCAAATAAAGACAACCATTGTTGGGAGTACTCCATCAACCATATCTCAAAATGTAGCTAGTATAAGTGACAATTACATTTTAGGGGCACTAAGAAAGGAAGTCAGTGGGAAATCACAGTGAGTAGGTCTATCATGAATAAGATTAAGGCATTAAACCAATCAAACCAAAGGCCAACTTCTGGCATTCTTAAAGCGCATGTAAGAAATATGGGTAAAAGACACTTTCTCCCTTCACTTTTGAAGAAATACTAGAATGCTCCCTGAGAAATTAACAATTCCACATACCTCCATGTAACGGAAAAAAGAAAGTACAAGTTGCCCCTTCTGTACCAATTCCATCCGGAAGTGCGCAGTTACAATGGCACAGAAGAATAGTAATTGCGCGCTACTGGACGAAATGGCACAAAAGAGGCAACTTGTCATTTCTTTTTTCCGTTACAGGGAGGTATGTGGAATTCTTAATATGCCAGGGAGCATTCTGATATTTCTTCAAAAGTGAAGGGAGCAAAGTGTCTTTAACCCGAGAAATAAATGTAAAGAGGGGGGCTTACAGAAGACAGTGGGGCTGCAAAATGAAGGAATCGGATACGGTCTTTAGCCCAACATCGATCAATGCTTTAGATCTGTCGAGTAGCAAGAAAGGGGAGACAACTCAACATGGATATTGTTCCCCACACACAATCCCAGACCACGAGATGAAAGAACAGGCAGGGGAAGCCTCCAACTCCTCAATGATGCATTGGTGGTGGCTACTGAGCAGCACCGCCATCCCCAATGAATCTACTCATTTGGAACGTACGCGAGTTGGGGAATCTCGCTATGTTCCTAGCTCTTCGCGACGAAGTGAAGAGTCAAGGCCCTGATGTATTGTTTCGCATTGAAACAAGGCTAAGTGACATGAAGATGGAAAAGCTACAACAGAAGCTCAACTTTAAAAATGGTCTTCATGTTAGTAGCGTGGGACATTATGGAGCTTTGTCTTTGATGTGGTCACACAATACTTTTGTCAAAATTACTGGTTATTCAATTTTTACTTTACATGCGTGACTTAGAGTTTTCAGGTGTACAGTTTATGTGGAACAACATAAAAGAGTAATAGAAGTATAATTAGATAAAACAGGGATAAAGCCTTGGTAATTTTGAGTGGAACAAGTTCAGTGGCGCACATGTCATGTATCGGTTTTTACCAAATTCATTCCACACTGATTTATTACTGAAACTGCATAGCATAGGAGGTGGTAGGCGGCATGTTAAGAGTTTTCATTTCGAGTCCTTCTGGACTACAGACCCGAACCGCACCCATTATGTGGAAGATGCATGGAGTCAATCAGGAGATGTATCCTGGAGGTTAAATAACTTGGAAAGGAAACTAAAGTTATGGGAAAAAACATAATTCCATAATAATCTGAGAAAAGTTCGAGAAATAAAAGAGAAACTAGAAGCTTGCTGGGACCAGCCCTAAAATGCCCATAATATTGAAACTCAGGATGTGTTGCAGGCTGAGCTTAACAAGTTCCATAGTCTTGTGAATTTGTCACAAAAGAAATCGCACCAACACGGAGACCATAATACCAATTTCGAAACAAGATGCGCCAGAATGTGTTCAATGTAGAATCCTGCACTAGTTTTAGTGTTTGTAAATTCAGGAACAAAATAGATTAGATCATGTAGTGCATTTATAGGATTAATAAAAATGCACTTGAATCTAATCCAGTAACAAATCATCAGATATCCTCAGTTATGTGATCCTTAGGTCTCAGGTATTCTCCTATAAGTTTATGAGTTATTATTAGGTCTACGATTATCCATATAGCGGCAATCCATGTGTCTTTGGACTAAACTCCCGCCACTACAAACGAGAAAAGGACCAACGGGCAACACAAACTCCCCTGCGCACCACCTGACCACACACGCATCCCCAAGGAGGTCGCACACCTTGGGGGGATGGGGTTGAGTTCTGGCTGCTCCTTGTCCCTTCGTCTAGCTCTTTTGGTTATTCTTAGTGATTCTTTAGGATATTTTTTCTCATCTTTCAAGCAAGAGAGTTTAATAATGAATATGATAAAAAAATTATGAAATAATATATATATATATATATATATATATGATGATCACAAAGATGTATTTTTCCGTTAGAACTCTTCATGAATTTAATCAATTTTTTATTTAAATTTAATTGGAAGAATATCAGTATAAATCAAATTCAGCAGAGAGACAGAGAATATCTCTAGGAGAAATTGGGCCATAACGTGTTTATTTTATTAATTAAATTCGTTTAAATTTATTTATATACGTTTTATTTTTTTCCAACAATATTTTTATGAAGATTTGATTTATACTTTGATTAACATATTTTTTCATAAATACTAAAAAGAATAATTGACAACTTAATTTCTATTATCATGTGAATACCATTTTTTTAGAATTACAGCATATAGTTGGGTTCTTACCTGAGACTTAATGCAAGGGGTTCAAACGCTATTTGCAATTAATTCACTATATTTATCAGTAGGTAGAAGTGGTATTATGCTTTAAAATTTAGAGAGATACATCAGAATGGAGTTAGAGAGAGAGAGTGGAAACGACGATTTCTGGCCAAAGTCCGTCAAAACGCCGGTAACACTCCGGCGAACTCCAATCTCACAAAAACTACCCTCAAAATACTCCAACAACCTGATCTATCCGTTCCTCTAAGATTTGAGGAGAAGTATCAAGGTTTTCAATCTGGCAGTGAAGCTCCAGTCAAGAAAAATAAACTCAGGTCCTCCTCGCGATTCCCTGGGAAGAGGATTCCCTCGCTGCTAAGAACTGTCGACGAGTCTGCGGCGAATGGGAACGCGTCAATTTTCAACCACCTGGCCGCAAATCCGTCTCTCCCAAGGCTGACGGACCCAAGATTTCTGCTCCGGCGACCCTCCGCCAACGCTGGCAAATCTCTGATGATGTCCAATTCAAAGAACAAACATACCCATAGATTAATCCTCGACCAACCTGGAACTGCTACCCTAAGTACAGAGAAACTTAGCAAGAAAGGTACGAGGAATCATGTATTGTCCTGTAATGGATCCAAACAGCGTCAAACTGGTTATGTTTCACCCCCTTAAACTTTCACCCACAACATCGCAGCCTCCCTCAAAGGTAAATCAATAGCAACCTTTTGCGAACCTTCACAGGTCTTTTTCAACACCGACTTTGAATCTCTTTAGTTTGAGAGCTTCGGAAGTCTCTGTGATAAAGAAACCCTTAATGCTTTCGGACTTGGTCCCGATGATTTCGATTTAGATGATGACCTTCACTTCGAACAACCTTATTTTCCATCCTCTTTCAACACCCCTACCGTTCAGGCCTCTTCCTCGGCCTCGACAAACTCAAAACACCACTCCAAGACCGCAACCTCAAAGCAAATCAGGTTGTCAGACCCACCAAATACCAATTCTCCTTTAATAAATACCCCTATCAGCAACGTCAAAACCTCCACTGACAATCATGTGCCAAAAAACAAGAAACCACCCCTCTTCAGTGTGATATGTCATTAGAAAGCTCGGTTGTTTCCGTGCCCTCGACAGACTTTCCTCAACTCTCTAGAGGTTATTGCAGGAACAATTACAAACTCAACTGAGGTTCAGACGTCAAATTCTGATGAAGCACTATCATTATGAGCCAAAAAAAACCCAATCTCATCCACTACTGGTCCGATGAGTTGTTGGCATTGAGGTTTCCTTCCATACCCACAAAGGAATAGGAGTCAGTCTGTGCGCGTACGAACTCCTTACTGAGTTCAGCAGGTTCACGACCTACTTCTGATAAGTCTCCCGCCTCCTCTCCCAATTTTGTTTCCCTACATAACAGGAGGACCAAGCAAGTGGAATATGTAAGCGCGCTTTGGTGCTTTCTGCTATAAGCCAGAGCCAAAGCCAAAGTGAGAGGATCATAATAAAACAGTCCCTCTCAAGCTTCGCTGTTCAAATGGGAAAAAATCAAATGCGTGTTACCTTCCTCGGAAGATAAGAGGAACTCATCATCTCTGTCTATAGTTCCAGGAGGCAATTCATTTGATATCCAAGTGCAACCTCCCAAATTGAACTCTCCTAGCCCCATCTTGTTACAAAACCCTTCTCCAAGGATAGTGACAGCTCGGATAGGCCCACACACTACGTAGGCCCGCACTTGGACATCAGATTCTACTATGCAACCAGGACACAAGAAAAGGCTTCACTATCTGTTCGGCAGGAAACATCTTCTACATTCCAAATGCCAATGTTCATCCCTCACTGCGTTTCATCGACAACACTCGATTCATCCATTTCATGGCCACATGAATTCACAACAAAATAGCATGTTGAAAAAGAGGAAATTTTTCTTAGACGAAAAAGGTCCTGCTTGTAAGATCCTGAAGACTATTGAACAGTGTGTTGGACATAGCAATGCATTTGCTCGTACTGGTTGGTTCTTTTCAGATGGGGTTTTCGAGGTTGTTCCACAACAATCTCCGGAGCAGCCATAACCTTCATTAGCTGGAATTTTCAAGACATGGAAAAGTCTTGGGCAGTTCGAACAACTCCGTCTTTGTCTCCTTTCGGAAATCTATGGCTCCTTGATGCAAACCATTTTGAACGATGGGTATCATGCCTTGTGTCACTACCAAATCAAGTTGCATACGCTTTTTGCTGAATTCAAGGTTGGTTCGGCCATTACTGGGTCAGTTGCAGTAAGTTTTCTTTTTCCAGTTTTAGTTTGTCAATACTGACTGTCTTTCTGAAACAGCCCGGGATCTCGGTTCAGGGTTAAAGAGACAATCGACAACCAAAAGTAGAAACATACTATTAAGATTACATTTCGCTTAATGTACATAATAAAATTTCGATAATAAGTACAATTTAAAACAACATTTGTGATCTACTAAGTGATCTAAGTTAAGCTATACTTCTTCGTCTCGTTCCAGCGTTCCCATCCCCCACTTTGATTGACGACCTGCGGTTTTAAAATGGCAAAAGCCGACGCAGTTTTGAAGAAATTGATCAGTAAAAACTGAGTAAGTACACACTACGACATGTAAAGCAACGAGTGGCACGGAAGCATGAGTTGAAACAAATCAGAAGATTTAAACAGTAAAACTATCATATTGGAGAATTTGGATCAACTTGAAGTAACCGAGTAACAAAAACCTCTCAAATTAATAACATTGAGAAACCGCGAGTAGTTGGTAAAATATCCAGAGTAAACAAGTTCATTTGAACTGATAACGATAGTAGTTCATGAGTAGCCAAGATTTACAATTCATTTCAATCGATTAGGGCATATCAAGAGCCACAAACAACATTAATAAGTAGTCAATTTTCAATTTCGAATTCAATCAACAGTTTAATTTAGCTGAGGCGTGTCAAGAGCCACCAGCAGGATCGATGTAAACAGAGGGATCACGAAATAATCACTAAGGGTTCCTTCTAGGGTCTATCAAACCCTATTTCACCCGAGCGTTAAGGGAGCCCATTCGTCAACCCCGCTCACAACATTAGCTAAAAGGCCTTAAGTGTCGACACCCCTATACCGTAGTGACCCTTACAAGTATACGTAGCACTCTATAGCTCTATAAACCCCTTGGCCTCAATATCTTGATACATTTTGGCTCATCGGGGGCGGATTTGTGAACATTAACGTTCTATCCAATAATAAGAAGCATTGCTTCAATGATCTTAGCCATAAGAAAATGGAGGATCGCTTGACGCCTCCCATTAATAACAGTACTCTGTACATCGTCCTAAGTATATTAGAGGTATTTTATTTCTTCTATTTCACATAACCAAATCGGAATATCAAAATTTCACAAGTAATTTCCGAGAGTTCTCAAAGGAGATGAATAAAATAGTTTAACAACATTAGAGTGGAATACATGCATTCTCATACTTTTTTCAACATAACAAGCATTCATTTGAAACATCAAACACATACACACATTTTGATATGAAAAGGTCGTACATATGTACTTACCACTGAGATGAAGCACAATCAAAATCAAGAAACTAAGCCTAGCACTCCGACGACAACCGCTCTCTCCTACGGGGTCGATGTCTACAATCACACGTATGACGTACTCGTTATAACCAATTTACACATGCCTAATAAAAATGCAAACCTACATGTACATAGTCATAAATTTCACTAATGCACATATAATGATGTTTAAATATCAAAACAAGTCCAACAAAACACCTAGAAGTTCAAAATTCAAGTTTTCTAAAAAAATGTGAAACTACAATTCTGGACAGAATTGTAGCTCTGACTTTGGAGACATATTTACCATATCAAATCATCTCCTAAAATTTTGAAATTAATGTATGATGAACCTATATGTGTCTAATTTCAGAATCATCAAGAAAATCATGCATATCTATTATAAAAATCAAGTTACAAAAATAACAAACACTTCTATGCAGAGACATGTTTGGAAGAAAGTTTCAACTTTGAAGACCAATTACTACTACTTGGAGAATAGGAAAAATGCCCATATTCTCCAGAATGAATCCCCTATGTGTCTAATTTAATCAAAACAAAGATGAGATGCCATAGGTTTCTGAAAATGGGTTTTTTAATAAAAATGGCAAGATTGGTACTGAAACAGAGTTTCAGAAAACATGCAACTTAAAATGAGCATATCTCCCTAACCAAAATGGCTATGGAGTTGGTTTTTTTCTCAAAATGACCACCTCTGAGTCTAGTTTCAAAATATGCAAGAGTTAAAAATTTCACAGAGACAAAATTTGGAGATAATATACGTTTTTCACCAAACTGGTCAGATTGTGTCAATATGCATTTTTCCCAAAAATCAACAAGTTTTGTTCAAAAGATACATGCAACTTATGGAGACTTGATTTTCACACAAATAATATCATTTTAGGCATGAAGTAATATTTTTCACATGCTCTTGACACAAATGATCAAAATTTTCTTGACATGCAAGTGCAACTACCAAGAAATTTACAAAGTGCATATGGGTTTTAGTGTGAGTTTCATGAAATAGTCAAGATTTTGGAGTCAATCACATGATCTAACCATGGAAATGAAGAATCAAGCATGGAGATGAAGAAAACTAATGTGAAATTTCATCAATCAAAGAAAAACATGAACATGCATGTATGAATTCAAGACTAGGAGGAAGATTTACCCCAAGATTCAAGAAATTGGAGAGAAATGGTGAAATTGGGCTTCAATCCATGAGTAGAATGGTGGAATAACCCCCCTACATGATGATATTAAGGTTGGACTCAAGTTTTTCATGATTTGGAGACCATAAAATTGAGTTTTGATGAAGTTTTTGTGAAGTCAACACCCAAAAACGGGCATAGAGTTTTGAGAGAGAGAAAAGAGCTTGTGTGAATGCTCTTGAAGAGAAAAACATGTGAAGAATTGTGGAAGAAAGAAATGGGGTTGATGGTGAAGGTTGGTGGTGAAAAATCTCCCAAAAGAAGTTGATACAAAGTGAAGGTAGTAATGAGAGGTTGATGGAGATGGGAGTGATAGAAGAAAAAAATGATTGAATATAATGGGTGTAGTGTTCTTGATGTATTAGTAGAGCAAAATGTGAGATGCTTGTAAAAAAAAACATCTCCATATTTTAGTAGAGTTGACCAAAAATAATTGAGGGGGAACTTGATTATAAATAATCAATAGATGAATTGCTAGTTGGGGTAAAAAAAATATAATATTGATAAATGAGAGGTTTCTTTGTGAAAACTAAAAGTTGATGGGTGAAAATATAATTTTCAGATATTTACTATCACATACAAGTTAATTTTTATAAATTACAAAATCGCCAAATAATTTCAAATAATCCACTTTGTAAATAAATGTCAAAATCTAATTATTTTTAATTTTTTTTAGAAAATTACAAGTATCTCCCACGTATACAAAATGAGTTTCCTATCGTATTATCCAAGTTTTCAAAACTACAAAATAAGCCCAAAATAGAAAATATATACCATCATAGATGTCAAATGACACTTATATTTTAAAACTAAGAAGAAGTCAAGGACAATTTTGAAATGTAAATTTCTTAAAATTCTCAAATATTTTTCGAAATTACTAAATAACCTCAACTAAAATACGGGGTATTACACTTTCTTAAAAGCAGATGGCCTGCGACATACCTCCCTAACAAATCTCTTGACTGCTTCTACCTTGCCTTCAGCAACCTTGGCTCAGTTCGCAACCAATTCAACCATATGTTTTCCTCATTCAACTAGTTGGTTCACATGATGCCATCCCTCAGCACAATGTTTGGCCGAGTCCCCTTTCTCCACTGCATACTCCTTTCTTCAACCCTGTAGCAGCAATCTATTTCAGCACCGACTACAACACCTCAACGTCGGGTATCCAGATATGTGACAGTTTGGGAAGATCTCCAGTCTTGACCGAACGCATCTTCAGCTTTCAACTTCTACATTTTCGTTGTAAATTTGTTGTTTTGTTTACTTTCGTCACACGGCTCAGTTACTTGTAACAGCCCAGTGACCCTTTGCTTTGTACCGCTTGATTTAAATTAATATTATGATGTTATTTCTATCCAAAAAAAATTTAGAGAGATATGTATAAAAGGTGGAACTTTTCTAAACGGCTACCATGTTTTTTAGTATATAGAAAAGTACTACCCTGATAAAAAAAAATATTGTATACATATTATACATAAATGTTTTTTTTTTCCGGACTCATGTAATGTCATAACTAAACATTGAAAAGCAAAAAACTCGTATCATATATTGACAGAGTACAATCATATCCTACATCTTGTATCTCAAAAATTGTCTTATACCCCTCTTTCTTATACCTTTTCCAACCGAAGACTAGATACTTTAGACATCTCATGGAAACAATGACCCGAGGCAATACTCCGATATTCATTTATGAAAAAAAAATCTTTGTATGTAACGTTTGAACCGTAAACTTGTTTTTACCTGATGAATAACTCTTCTAAAAGAATCAATGTTATATATATGCTTTCTCTGCAGCACTCTTCAATTTGTCTGAGTAAGATCATTACACACACATACCTAATAATTTCAGCAAATTATGTACTATGTGAAGTTTTGTTAAGTATTGGCATTCGATTTTCGTAACTTGTTATGAATAACTTTTTTAGGGAAATGTATAACTTTTTAGAGATGGGAGAGAATGTTTTCTGTATTTTCTTTAAAATTAGTTGGGAGAGAATGTCAATAATTGTTAGAGAGAAAAGGTCGGCGAAATTCTACTAGAAGACGACAACATTAGACTGTAAACACTTTATTTTATTACGGTTGTCCCACTGGTTACCACTCGATGCAAACAACATAAAAGCTGCACATACCTTAACCGGAGTAAATTTGGAAGAATTCTTTTTAGTCCTTCATTAGAACACCACATGTCGGAGCACAAAAAAAATCTCCAAAATTGGACCCTAGTTGGAGATGGATGATCAAAGTATAATTTGTAATTTTCCAAAAAAGAACTATAATACTAATATTTATTTTTTAAAATCTATCCCAAATTGGAGATTTCAGGGGATAAATAAAAGAAAAAGACACTTGTAAATTCAAAAGGTACCATAATCCAACACATTCTGACAGATATCCATTGGGCCAAAGGACATCTCATCGTCATAGAGAGAGAAAGGAAGAGATAACCCACTGCGTGTCCCTCACGCGACTATGAAAGAAAGTAGCCTTATTCTTTTTCCCGACCGTCGCCGTTTTTTCCTAACTTAACGAAGAGAAGGAAGTTACCAGTTAGGGGTAAAGTGAAAACCAGTACTCTCCTCTGGTTTTTCTGTTTCTTTCTAGTTTGACTTTTATCACTATTGCTCGAGTCACTTTGACCCGATGATTTAGATTGCAATACGATATAAGAATTTAGTAATTTTTTCATGGTGTTTTATTGTGTTGTAAAGAAAACTTTACTCAACAATACCATAAAAAAACAAACGAAAATTATATCGTTATACCAATCAAATCATCAAGTCAAATTGACACGACTGCGGATAAAATAGTCAAACTAAGAAGAAACAGAAAAAACAGACCAAATAATACCACTTCTGAGGGGCAAAAACGTACTTTGTGAAGTGATTATATTTCTTCTTCTTCTGGGTTTCCTTCTTTGGCCAGAGAGATAGGTTTTGCTTCTCCTCTTGTGGTTGTGGACTGAAATAAAAAAATTATTATTTTATTAATTTAATTTTTAACCGAAAAGAAAAGAAAAAAAAAAGAGAAAAACAAACGCGGCTGTTAGACACCAAAAACCAGAGTCTTCCTCTCTCTTCTCTTCTCTCTCTCGCCCTCTGTTTGCCGATTTGAGCTTTCAGAGATCGAATTCGACGATCCGGCCTCTAGATTTCGAAATCCACTCACTTCGATCAAAGATCGTTAGCCTCAGAGCCGACTTCAATTGATTCTCTTCGTGGGTTTTTCTCTTTTTCTTGTTTGTTTTGCTTAATTTGGTCGGTTGGTGGGATCGACGATCTCGATCGATTCAGGCAAATTCATTCAAGGGTCTTTGTGGGTTTTCGATTTCCTGAGTTGGGTCATTAAGTTTTCTCCATGTCCATGTGAGGTTGCAGAGGAAGTTGAATTCTTGAATTCTCTTCTCTTTTAGAGGGTTTCAAAAGTTTTTTTTTTTTTTTTTTTTTTTTTTTTTTTTTTTTTTTTTTTTTTTTTTTTTTTTTTTTGTGGATGATTTCGGTTGGGAGTAGTAATGATGGGAGGAAGTGGAAAGGGCTAGGGTTTGGTGGTGGTGTTGAAGAGATGGAAGACACTGAGCTTGAAGAAGGAGAGGCTTACAACACTTACCATGATGATGATTCAGCCATGGACCCTGATGTTTCTCTATCTTACATCGTAAAATTCTCTCTAACCTTTTTTTGGTTCATAATCTGCTAAATCATATGTTGTTGACTCATTCACTGATTTAGAGATCAAACCCTATTAGTCCCAATTTTAGTTGGTCTATTTGTATGTGCTTTTTGCTTGTTCAAAATTGTATGCCTAAAGAAGAGTGATTTTCTGAATTTGATATAGTTGATAGTAGTAACTTTTACATGCTTCTTCTCACTTGCATCAGTGTTGCGAACGGAGCAGTTATAAAGTAGTCAGTTACTTGGGTAGTAACTAGATTGAGTTACATGTCGAATCGGGCAATGTAGTTTGCTTTCCTTCCATTCAGTGGAAAAAAATGACATGTACTAATAACCTAGTAGAAAGTTGGATTAAGGTATAGGTTGTTTGTCACGTAACGTTTAGTTGATCTTGACCCACTAGCAAGTTAACGTTTTCCTGAATTGTATTAACTGTTTTCGTGGAAGAAGTTATGTAATCCGAAAGTTTTTTTCGCCTTGTAACTACCATTCTTCTTTAAACGATGGTAAAAAGATAGATACTTGATGGGAAATATATTACGAAGCATGGATACTTTCCTAAAAGAATGGTGTAGTTCGTGGAGTATTCCTGCATTCACTGTGGTTCATATAAAAATAAAACTTGCTACCTCAATCTCAATAACCCTGGTCTTCGGAGTCATCGTTTTAAGGACAAAAATTGATGGCAATTTATATCCACTCCTTTTTTTTAATCACTTGAGGATACTCGTAGAATTTGATTAGGGTATATAGTTCAACCTCGTGTATTAAGACATCTGAAAAGAAAAAAAGCGCCCTTTTTTGTAGTATCACTCGAGGCTACTTGTAAAAAAATTGCCTAGGGTATATAGTTCTATTACTTGAGGTTGGACTTGTGTGTTTCAACCACGTGTAGTACGACATCTGAAAACATGGATTTGCAGTTCAATAGATAAGAAGCATTTGTCTTTTGGTTAGTGCCAGAGAAATTTTCTGTGCGTGAATACTAAAGTAACTTTTTAATGGCTAATTTATGGCGAATCGAATGTTGCCATTCGTTCTTTATGCCGAATACGACAAGGAATCTTCTGCCTTTTGTCCGTTTTTTAATAGATGTTTCAAGTTTCCGCCGTTTTCCGTACAAGGTACATTTGATTGCCTTGGAAAGCGACAAGTACTGTAGATGGGCTGACTAAAGAACAACTTAAATTTGAACCTGGCCTTGCTATTCATGTCCTTTAAGAAGCCAGAAACACGAATAAATTACTATAACGAATGAATGGTTTTTGGCATGATCGTCGTCTCTTCTATTACTTTCCTGCTTCTGCGATTGGAATTCTTATTCACTTACCGAAATTCTCTCTCCTGATGCATATGCTGACCCTCTGAAGGATGAGAAGCTCAGAGATGTTTTGGGACATTTTCAAAAAGATTTTGAAGGGGAAGTTTCAGCTGGGAACCTGGGTAAGTCAGAACAAATAATCATGCAAAAAAGGTCTTCAAGCCTCATCGACGCGATGTAATGCTAAAACTTGTAACAGGGTCAAAATTCGGCGGATATGGCTCATTTTTACCTGCCGACCTGCGCTCTCCTGTTTGGTCGCGCCCAAGGACACCGCCTAATGTTTGTGATGACAACCGGACTAAATCACTGAACCATTCCCAACAGGAGGTAGTTGTCATTTACTTGAAATTTTAAATAGAAAGAATCATTGTAAGAGTTATGATTCATCTTGTTTATATGCAGGGTGAATATATCAATTCTGTTAATCCACCAAAAGCATCTCTTACCGCGAGACAAGGACTACCATCTACAGCCGCGACGTTGACTAATGATCCGCCGAAAAGAGATGTGGTTGTGCCCTCTGCTAGCTGCATTGAAGAATCCACATCATCAAAAACTAAACGCGAGAACAACTATTCTCAGCCGTCGGATCAAAAGACTTTTAAGGTTCGAATCAAAGTAGGTTCGGATGATCTGTCGACACAAAGGAACGCCGATATCTACAGTGGTCTTGGCCTTGATATATCTCCCTCTACGTCATTGGACGAGAGCCCCCCCAACAGTGAAGGATTCTCTCATGAGCATCTGGATGCATCGGAATTGTCCCCCACTAGTATTCTTCAGGTAAACATGATCATGCAAGGTGATGAACCATTCAAATCATACTACATCATTTGAATGAATTGGTCTTCTGTCTGTTTTTTCGCAGTCGTGTTTCTTATGGATGCTAGGTTTGTTAGAGAGTTAAATAATAGATATAGGTATTATTATATTACTTCTCAATTTTCTTTATATATGAAAACGAGCCCCGTTAGGGAATTAGTAAAACAAATACGTGTAAAATTTAATTTATTGAAAGGGAAACAAATTCAATTAGAGAGATTCTTCTAGGAATATGTGCTGATTATGGGTTATGTGACTGCAAGTATGAAACTACTTAAATTGATATTATGGGTCTTTTTAGGTAAATGTAGGGTAAATCATTCCCACTCAGCGCTTTCTTAGCAATCATATTCCTTCGCGGATGACAAAATGTAACAAAATGTTTGGGTAATATAGGGAACTTGTTATCTTATGAAGTCTCTTAGTAGGTGAATATAAAGTTGGAAAAAACGGATTGTATATGCGGAATCGAGTGAGTAAAACTCTTGAGATTTTATTTTTTTTAGATTAGGCCACTTGGAAGTTGGAACCTGTAACTTGCATTGTGACTGTTATTTTTCTTGAATCAACTCGAAACACTGGTGTGATTATGTTTGTTTGTTTGATTTGTTTAAGCAGATGATGGTATCATTTCCTATTCAAGGGAACCATTTGCTGTCCCCTCTTCCAGATTATCTGATAAACTTGATTGAAAAGGAAAAACTTGAAGGAGATAGTAAACCTGGACGCGGGCAAAAGAACAACTTACAAAATCCAAATAGAACTGACGCCGCTGGTGATGCCCAAGTCTCAGGTGGCAGGAAGCCCAAGTTATCGAAGAAAATTGTCACCCCAAGGCCAGCGAATAATCACAATGTGGAGGATACTGCTCAGAATGACACTTGTGTTTCGATGGAGAAAGATGGAGACATTAATCCCTTGGTTTCCGAAGCACATGTAGCTAATGATGCAAATGCTGGAAAGGGGGATTCTAGAAGGAACAATACCTCTAGGATTGGAAATGATATTAGAGAAAAAACCTTCTCCAAGGAGTTTGGCTTGGTTGAGAAACCTAGAGCAGCAAAGGCTTCTTCAGCTGGCAAGGTTTGGGAAGACCAGAAAATGGATTTGCACCGCGATCCTGCAATCTATCCCAGGGATGATGCTAAGTTCAAGGAAGAGAACCCTGATGCTCTTGCGAAATCAGAATCAAATGTCTCTACTGGGAGGAAAAGCCGACTTCCTGATTTCAAGGATCCATTAAAGCAAAAAACTAGTAAGAAAGCTGTTTCTCATGAAGAGGATAAGAAACTGGTGAGTTCGAGGAAGGAGCGCTCATCCTCAAAGGGTCAAAAGAAAATGAAAAAGGGTGATAGTTATGGTGCCCATAATTCAGAAATCTCAAAGGATATTTCAAGGGTTGATTTCAAATCACAGAAGGATCATGTAAAAGCAAGGGATGCATATAGAGATCTCTTTGGTGACATAGAACTAGAACAGGGAGATAACGATCTGGATTCCCCTGAAATAATGCTGAATGACAGACCTAAAGAGTCGGGGGTGATTGAGAAAAACACAGATGCATCTGATGGGACATTTAAAGAAAGGTTGAATGGCAAGAAAACAAGTAAGCCGTCTATATCAGAGGCATATCCAAAAGCAGCTGCAGATACAGGTGCTGTTACTGGAAATGGACACCCAACTACTGATGTTCCTCCTGGAACAGCGCTTCCTCTGGTGGAAGAAGATTGGGTGGGCTGTGATCGTTGTCAGCAATGGAGGCTTCTTCCAACTGGTACAAATGTGGCTGACCTTCCTGACAAATGGGTCTGCAGCATGCTTAATTGGCTGTAAGTTCTATGCTTATTGTTGATTGTTCGTACTTGGTATAGTTGATAACATCCTGATCTATCAACAAGTAGCGCGCTCAAATAGTTACAGTTCCATATATGTTGGTATAGCAATTCATTAGTTACTGAATTACAGAAGCTGATTACCTTAGGTAAAGCTTTTTACTTAACTAAAGAGTCTAAAATGCTGAATGTGACTATAGTTTATCTTTCTTCAGGTCTGAAGCCAAATAGTTTCACACGCTAATATATTAGGAACCACTGATACACCATATATGCATGAAGTAGTTTTTAAGCTTATAGAATCCTAAAATTTGCATACCATGCTATTACTACACTTCTGAGGAAGTACTTTTAGACATGAAAGACTGGGTCCTGGAGATGTTTTATGGAGTATTATAGTGAAACCTTTTGTGTACATTATTAACTTGAAATAACTGGAATGCCTTTTTGGGGTTTCACCATCTAATAGAAGACCTTAGCTTCTTTTTTCTTTTCTGTCTTTTGACCGTTCCATTATCTTTATGTTCACTTCAGGCCTGGAATGAACAGTTGTGATATTAGTGAGGAGGAAACCACGAAAGCTGTAGTTTCCCTTTATCATCTTCCTGTTCCTAATCCACGGGTTCATCACGGTGGTCTCTTACCTGGGCTTCCAGTTACATCCTCACGTCATGCTGACGTTGGGAATAGTTTACTTCCTGATCCTGTGGCTAGTTCTCAGAAGAAGAACGGAACCAAAGAGCTGTCGGAGAAGAAACAAGATGGTGCTAATTCTACAAAGAAAGCTAAAGCGTCAGTAAGGACTAGTAGCTCAAGCGGAGTGCACCCTTCTCTTTCTGAAAATGATAATGAACCTCGGCATGCCAGCAAGTCCATTGTCACAGAAAAACAAAGACACAAACAACAAAAACAGAAGAATAAGCTACTTGAACAGAGTTTTGATGGAGGTAATGTAACTTAAACATTTTGTTTGATTTGTAAAACCGTCTTTCTGAAACCACATAAAAATAATGAATATTTGTATCTTCCCTTGTACAATGTGTATAGGTGAACCTAGGTCCACCAGTAGCAAAAGTAGAAGGGACGCCACAGACCAAGATTATTCCAGAGTTTCGAAGAAACCTAAAGTTGATGAAATGCATCTCACTGATGAAGATTGGAGGGGGAAAGTGGGTCCTAGCTCAAGTAGTGGTTTATCAGGAAATGCTTCAGGGATGGATCGGCAGAAGTACAACGGAAATCATGTAAAGGACACAAAGAGTGACAAAAATAGCAATCCACAAGGTGTTCCTAGGAATCGGAGAGACAATCTTTTGTTTTCCTCAGATGATGATCCCTCGCATAAGGAAAGAAGTGTTGGTAATGATGATGCTTCTCGGCCAAGGAAGAGGAAAATGAGTGACACTCAGAACTTTGTAAAAGAAACAAGTGAGAATGATCACAGGAAGGAAAAGAAGGCTAGGGTGTCTAAATCTCAAGGGAAAGAATCCAGCGTCAGCAAAAGCTCTGGTGGAACATCTAAGCAAAGTAGAAGGACAAGAGACCAGCAAATGGGTCTAAAGAGGAGCACGCCGTCGCGAAGAAGCGTAGACACCATGGATTCGTTGAAAAGAGAAACTGCACATCTTTCCCAGGCAGCGGCTTCAAGTTCTTCTAAAGTTTCTGATACGCACAGAAAGAATTCTAGCATTAGGGAAATGAAAGGTTCACCGGTGGAGTCAGTTTCTTCATCTCCTATGAGGTTTTCACATCCAGATAAGTCTTCATCAATGAGAGGGGTACAAAACAATCCAGACAATTCTGCGAATGCTTGTATACTTACCAGTACTCCGCGGAGACGTTCAGACTGTGAAGATGACATCTTTGCCGCACAGCGTGGGTCACTAGAGTCTTCGGTAATTGATGCGAAGGAAAGTGACACTGATCACTTAGCTGGTAGTGAACCTGATTTTGCAAACAATAACCATTATGCTAATGGTGGTATAGATGATGTTTCTCGTCCAAGGAAGTCAGCGAAGGGATCATCGACAAGGTCTAAGGAAAACAATAGAAGTTTTATATCTGAATGCGAAAAGGGTAAGGTTTCTGATAAAGCTCAGGATAAATTTGGCTTCAGTGTTAATAAGGGAGAAAATGATCTGGTTGGCGAGAAAGAGGCTGTAGTAGGTAAAGGATCAGGTGAAAACAGTAGAAGAGTGAGCCAATCAAGAGTTGGAGGAAGTGAAAATGCGGATGGTAAAGCAGAGGAGGCTAAGGATATTAAGCAGAATATTCAGGATGAAAGATCGTCAAAGCGGAATCTTTCTGAAAAAGCTGAGCGAACAGAGATGTCTGGGAGAGGTAAGATGCATCCATTACCACCATCAGGAAGAGGTCAAAATGAGACAGCGAGACATTCAAACCATGTAGCTTCTGGATCGCAAAAGGCGAATGGAGTAAAAAGTTCGTCAGTTGGCACCTCCAAAGGTGATGATACATTGATGGCTCCAAAAGTGGTTAAGAAGACTGAAAACCAAAATGGAAATCAGCCTATTGTGTCAAAGCATTTGACCACTAATGGCCATAGAGCCAGGGATTTGGATGCTCCAAGTCCTGCTAGAAGAGATCCCTCCGCTCAGGCTGCTTCCAATGCTGTTAAGGAAGCTAAAGATCTAAAGCATCTTGCTGATCGCCTAAAGGTCTCAGACTTTTTTTTCTTGTCTTATCACTTCTGTTCTACCAGTATCTTCTGTTCTAGTGTCAGAGATTTTTTATTCGATTTCTAACTCTTTGGATTACTTGGGTATTCATCATCTGCAGAATTCTGGGTCGAATGCTGAAAGCACGAGTCTTTACTTCCAGGCAGTGCTCAAGTTTCTTCACGGAGCTTCCTTACTAGAATCGTCCAATAACGAAGCTTCCAAGCAGAGTGAGATGATCCAGTCAATGCAAATGTATAGCAGCACTGCAAAGCTCTGCGAGTAAGTGATAAAAATGTTTACATGTAAATTTATGAACTGCCTAATGAACCTTGCATAATCTAGGGAAACTAACATTTTATTGCACCAGCAATCGAAATTGTGCAAGAAAAGGCTGCTAATCTTGTATTTAACTTGTACTTGTCCTGAAAAAAAGTTCCTTTAATTTTCCCCCATAAAGGCCACAAAGTGCAATGAGGTGCAATTGTCACGGATTCTTTTTTGTGGATGTGCAGAGGCTCATGTAATCTTTTCTTAATCATAGGTTCTGTGCACATGAATATGAGAGATCTAAGGATATGGCTGCGGCTTCTCTGGCCTACAAGTGTATGGAGGTAGCCTACATGAGAGTTGTTTATTCCTCACATTCGAGTGCAGGAAGAGATAGGCATGAGTTGCAGACAGCTCTGCAAATTGTTCCTCCTGGTAATTACTAGGATATTTTGCTTGATATCTCAGATTTTAGATGCATAGAGATCTAGTGGCTTCGCAACTTCAACTCCAGTTTATAAAGTCATCCATTTTTGTTAAATTTACATTTCTTTACAGTCTGTTTGCATTGCATCAGATTTGGGGGTGATTTGGATTTGGATTTGGACGGATTTAGGACTAACTCTAGTGTTTGGATACACTATGAGGTCCTGGATTTGATTTGCAACAAGTCCATCCCCTTTGTTTGTGAATAATTTCAAATTCCAACCCAATGCATGTCATTTGAAATGGTTATGCGGACTGGGGCGAATAAATGGAAAAGCCTCAACATCGTAAATCGTCTTCAAATGGTAAAGCTGAGATTTCATGTTTTTTTTTAAGGAAAAACCTCTAAAAATTGAACTCTGCTGTTTGAGAGATTCGAACACAGGTTGTTTACGCCTCCCACCTACGCTGGTTGCTCTGACCACTAGGCTAAGAGTCCACTTGTGCTGCTATTCTCATTTGTAATTATCGTCGAATATTTCAAATTCTTCAGTATTTGAAAATTGAAATTTCAGAATTTAAAAATTTTGATTTGAAATCCAAATCCAAATTCAAATTGGAGTTGCCAAAGGCAACCTTAGTGTATTGTTAAATCATTCCTCTAAGGTTCTTTATGCTTGCACCAGCGGACTTGTCAAAAGGAAAATAAACAAGAAATAACTCAGATGTGCTACAAGAATCAATGTTCGTTGAATTTAATTTACTAAATACTTTTCCTTAATTGTGATGTGTTAGTACTATACTTTCTTTAGTTAGTAAGAGTTCTTCCTGTAGGCTTTTTCTATCTTATTGTCATGCTTATTAATAAATGACATGTTGCTGATGTTAAAATGGATGGTTTCCTGCTATTCTCGTACTGTTTGTTTGACACGTGTTGTCTTATTTACTTTTTGTTAGGCGAATCTCCTTCTTCCTCTGCCTCGGATGTCGATAACTTAAACAACCTAACAACTCTAGACAAGGTTACCGTAGCTAAAAGTGTCGGCTCTCCGCAAGTTGCTGGTAGTCACGTTATTGCTGCACGGAACCGCCCCAACTTCGTTCGGCTTCTCAACTTTGTAAGTATAAATTGTTACAGTTTTTCTTCACAAGTTTCTTCTGATGAAGAGCATGGGTCTAGCACGCGTTCTAGGATAGGGAACAAATCTTCAACTTCTTATTTCTAAAGTCATTGAAAGTTGAAGGTGGTGTTTGGGCATCTCCAACCCATTCGGTTTTCCCTCTCCCCTCCCCCACGGGCCCACCATTTTCCCTTCCCCTCCCCCTCCCCCAAACTGCTACTCGTCTCCAACCCATTCCCTCCCCCCACCCAACAAAATTGTTTAATATAGCCAAAAATGAATTAATTACCCCCCCCCCCCCCCCCATGGAGGGGGAGGGGGAAGGGCCTGTCCATTGGGAAATCCCCCCTAACAATCCCACACCCAAGGCAAAATTTGTCCCCCTAGCACCCCTCGCCCCATGGGGCTGGACTTGAACCGTATTTTTATACGGTTTACCTTACTAGATGATTATATATGACCGTCCTTCACTGGCACTTTGCGTATTGGACCTAGACCCCATGGCCCCTAAATTGGAAGCATTAATTGTACCTCTACTTACCTCATATGAACGACAAACTAACCCTCGGAATTTCTCAAGATCCCCCATACTTTATTGCCCAAATGGCCCCAAACCGGTCCGATTTTATCACCCATTCATGCTACTTGATTGGTTACGATTATAGAATCGCGAACCCGAACTAACTTTGATTGATCATGATCTCGGAGCTGGTTAAACCGTTTTAGAGTCTTTCCGGATTCAAATTTCACATGAAAGAGTTACAGATTTTAGTTAGATACACCGTCCATAAATTAGTGTGTTATAAGCCTGCATAATTGTTTTACTTGATTGGTTACGATTATAGAATCGCGAACCCGAACTAACTTTGATTGATCATGATCTCGGAGCTGGTTAAACAGTTTTAGAGCCTTTCCGGTCCGATTCAAATTTCACATGAAAGAGTTACATATTTTAGCTAGGTACACCGTCCATAAATTAGTGTGTTATAAGCCTGCATAATTGTTTTAATTGATTCTCCTCAATTTGCTCATCTTTTTCTAGCGAACTATGTTAAGTTTTCAATTCTAAAATTTATGCTTACACATCTTTAATTTTTTGAACCAAATTCATTCTTTTTCCAATTAAATTTTCTAGATTTAGCAACGCATTAACCCGATCTTAATCAGGCCGAGTCAATAAGTTAGGTTGGGTTTGGGTATCAAAAACCATTGGGTTGGTTTGGGTTGAATATCCTCCAACTTGTACCTATTGGATCGGGGCAAAATTTTCAAGAAAACCTGCCACGGTCCGCGCTCACCCCTACTACCTAACCAATTTTTACATGACAACTTACTGACGGCGTAAGGAGAGAGAATGGTAGAGTTGCACATTACCCTACCATCACTCTAGTGATTATTTGGACCCTCTCATATGTGGCTCATATTACAAGTAAATTGGTTATCTACTTTATTCTAAACTTCCAAACAGCTCTTTCATTTAATTTGGGTTGAGCAAACATGACAAACTCAACAAGATGATAGGATGAACAAAAGAGGTCTCTATTTAAATATATCTATTCAAACTGTGTCCTCTTCTAGCAAGCATCTGAAGGTGTTATCCTATGCAGGCGCAAGATGTAAATAGTGCTATGGAGGCGTCAAGGAAATCACGAATAGCTTTTGCAGCTGCAAATCCAAAAGTGGAAGAGGGCCAGCGCAAGGAGGCTATGACTTCCGTAAAAAAGGCTCTTGATTTCAACTTCCAAGATGTAGATGGATTATTGCGGCTGATAAGGCAAGCAATGGAAGATATTAGCCGCTGAACTCTTCTTAGCTTGGAATTACGCACTTGCTGTGAGACAGATTCGCTTCTCTTCAAAATTCATGCCTTCAAGGGAGGAAAGAGAATTGGATGGAAATGGAATTATCTTGTGATGTTGTTGCAGCTTCTGCTATCTGACACAAATAAGGATCAAATACAAAGGGTGATCAGAAGAAAAAGTTGCTGAAGAAAATTATCCATTCGTTTAAACCCACCAGTTTTGCCCATTACCGAAACATGGCCTCTTTCTAACTTCTTTTTTTCTCCCTTTCCCATTGAGAGGTTTGAGCAAACTCCAAATTAGTTTTAACTGTACAGTTAGTTATATTGGAATAAATATAGAGGGAACTTGCCGACATCATTGAATCAAGAAAATTATACCTAGTCCCTTCTATGTGATCACTTGGAGTTCAGGGAAGATGACAATCTCAGGTACATTCTATTCCGATTCATTCACTATGTGATTTTTTCCACTTTTCTTCATCTCTCATGCTATGTTTGTGTTTATTTCCAGGTTGTTGCTGTTATTCTGGTTAAGAAGAGTGTGTATAGTTTCTTTCTGGTGATCTTGCTGGTTGACGTGTGTATTAAAAGGTAAGTGGAGTAACTCTGTTAACAGAAATTTTATTTATTTGATATATAATTTTAATTAAACCGCTCTCTTACAATTTTTGTGACAGTGTCCATCTTTGTACATATTAAAGTTGCTCCTCTGCTCCTATTACAGCATCAACCAGTAGCAGGTAAGGGACAGCTTCTTATCCCTAATTTAAATTCTTCCTCGCTATCTGTTCACATTAACTTTTTCTCGCTGTTTATTGAACGAATGCTAAGAAATACGTTTGTTTTTATGTGTTGCAGGTGAAGAAATGGAGTAACTGTGAGAAAGGAGCATAAACTTGCAGAAATCGTTGCTTTGATTTAAAACTCCTATCCCTTTTAGCTCTTACTTTAGACTCAGTCAGATAATTTTGTACATTAGGCAAATAAAACTATTTTTCATTTTGCATAGCAATGTGGTATAAAAATATCTATTTGATAGGCATCATCATCTCATGTAATAAAGTTAGATGGCACATTTGCTGAATAAAACCTTGGTATCTATTGAATAATATACTTTTAAAGTTTCGGAATATTTCAGGTTTCTTTCCTGGTCGCTTTTTTGGGATATTGATTCGACTGTGTCACATACTCTTTGGTCTATGTCCCAATTGTATTGTCTTAGAGGAAATGACACAGGTTCTAGGAAACATGCGTGATTTACAACTTTGGCTTTAAAAACAGTGTAAACCACGGTTTTAAAAAATGGTAAAAGCGGTGCGGAGCGGCCGTGTTGTAACGGAATTGGAAGAGGGAGCATCATTGAGTGATCATGCACTCACTCAAATATCATTGAGTGGCCATGCACAATTGCACACTGTAATGTTACTAAACTTTCCCATCAATGTACATGCACTCTGATTTCATGGGAGCCAAGTACTGAACGCAGAGGTTTTCTCAGTCTCAGCATCTGCCAATTAAAGCACAGCATAAAACAAATGTGCACCATATGAAACACGGACAAAGACGACAAGCCTGGTAAAGTCCGATCACGCAAAAAAATAACCATTAATATCATTTAGACACCAGGAAAATAACCATTATGTTCCAAGACTACCTCTTTTTTTTTGAAAATTATTATACAACAGTCTTGAGTCTAAAGAGAGACATGACACAAATATCGGCTACGACAGGACAGTTGCACGCGCCCGCTTGGTTTTTTTTTTCAAGTACTCAAAATCTTCCAATGACACGAAACAAGTTATTATGATCAACTGCACATAACTCACAAGTTCAAGACGAAAAGAAAAAAATAAGAAGGTAAAAATAGCCAAACAGCCTATGAGAGAATACTACGGGAGAAACATCAGGGAGGCACCAAATGCATATCGATTATGTTCTACTGGTTCTGCTTTCTGCCAATTCAGCCATCATTTCGTCAAACAGCAACCCAGGTGCAGAACAAGAGGTTGGCTCAGGCCAAGTACCGGAACAAGTTTGGGTTTTCCTTGTCTCTCTCCAAATAATCACGGGTAATCAAATCTTCTATCCGCTTCTTGATGGCTTTGAAATCAGGCTGCACAAATAAAAACGACAAAAAATTAAAACAAGGAACTTTTCAATCAATAGAGAACTTAAGTTAGGGTCAATTACTTATTACCCACTTACAGTTTGTATAATAATCCATATACCACTCCCAGTTTCGAAACACTGTTGTTACCACCCCAGTTTATAATTGTTTGCAATCAACAATTTGAGTCTTTTCCATCAAAGAAAGTTAACAGACTAAAGGGCTTTATGTCATACACTATTTTACTTATTTATTAATATACATAAAGTTAAATAAAACCAAATAAAAATAAAAGAACCAGATGAAGAAGAAAAGCACTAGCAGCAGCATACTGTAGAAGATGAAGATGCAGAAAGTTCAATCCCTCTCTCTCGATCTCTGCTCTCACTCTCCCCGCCTATCTCTCTCTTACTAATGCTATCTCTCTCAACAGATTGGAAAATCAACTAGATCGGGAATTGTATCTCTCTATCTCTCAACATATCGGACAATTCACAGTGGGTGGGTTCTCAAATCTGCGTCTGGACGTCGAAGACGGGGGCAACCGATTGGCGACGTGATTGGGAGAGAGGGATGATTCTGGGAGTTTCGGCGGTTGGAGAAGACGAAGAGAAGTGTTGTGTCTTCGTCGTGTTTGAAAATCCACCGAGTGGTGTTGTTGTGTCTTCGTCGGGATTGGGAAATCCAACGAGTGGTGGCGTTCGATCTTCGTCGGGTGGGGGAAAGGTTCTGGTGGAGCAAGGGATGGCTTTCTGGTGGTGATTGGGGGGGGGGGGGGGGGGGGGGTGGACTTTGATTGGAGAGGATGAAGAGGGAGGGGTTCGGGTTGTGTTTTCTGGTGGGTGGTGCTTGAGAGGAGTATTATGTTGGAATGTGTCTGGTTTTGGTGTTGAGATGGCAGTGATTGTATGGGTGGTGATGGCGCTGTTTGTTGCCGGCAAAGCCGGTGATGCTCGCCGGATTCTGAGTTTGTGGTGGCGGCGATACTGGTGCTGCGGTGGTAGACTACTTTACCCCTCAAAAACCGTCAGTTAACGGAAAATTTTGGATGGAAATTACCCCAGTTGCTGATTGTTTGCAGTGAGCGACTGGAGGTGATAGTAAGAGGAATTCAAAACTGGAAGCGGTACATGAATTATTACCTCAAACTGGAAGTGGTTATATGTAATTGACCCCAAGTTATTATTTACTTGCAACTCACATCAAAAACTAAAACGAAAATAAAAATATAGGTATCATTTGAGTTTTCACCTCCAGAGGCCATTTATTTAGGGCACAAACTATTAACCCAACTGCCTATACTTCTCTTTGTAAATGTTCCTACTCATTCGTCATCTTTGATCTGTTCGCTCATCTCCCTTTCTCTTGCTTTTCTTTTCACAACTCTCGAAAAACCACCTTCCGATTGGCTCCACAGCTCCATCGCACTAGATTTTCATTGGACAAGTTGTGAGGCAAAAAACTACAGCAGATGGGTTATCTCCTCTATCATTTCTTAGTAACAGCCATACATGTCGTCGCCAAATTTTTACCTCCATCATGAACTATCATGTGTTAGATTGTTTGAAGTGGATTCTTGTTATTAACTTGAAGTGCCAGATCAACATAACCATCCTCCGATTCCCCTAGCATTTATAAAGCCTGAAGTCATTTCCATTTCCCGCTACTAATAACCATCTCTAGAATGATTTCAGATACCAAACAATTTCAGAAGTAAATTTAACAAATTCCAGAATTTATAATAAGAAATAAAAAAACCTACAGGGATCAGAAAAAATTGTTACCAAAGATGCACAACAACGACAACAAAAAACAACAGCCTTTTCCCAGTTTAACCAGGATCGGCTAAATTCTCCAGTTGTGTCTGTCCAAACTCATTTCCTGGCTTCACTAAGGTATAGTTTGACTATGTAGCATCCTATTGTCTCTACCTAGGTTCATTTTGGTCTTTCCCTCCTTCGTCTGCCACCGTCAATCTGAACTGTATAACTCCTCCCCCGCTACCAGAGATGCATAGACATGACAAAATTTAAGAGGTGATTTGTGTCCATGGCGAACTACCTGCTATAAAGACCCCCAGTTTACGTGAATCATTAGTGAACCTGAGATCTTCACGTAGATACCCCTGACCTACTAAAGCTACGTTCTCAGCGCTCGATCGACCGATCTCAACGACTGAGCGGAAAACTAGAAGTGTAAGACCCATGGCGAGACCACAATGACACTACGATGCTGGACAAGTCCGTTACTGGTGGCTGCAACATTAGTGTTGTGGCAGCGAGAAAGATGAGAAAAGAATCACTAACTGACGAAGACGAAGGAATGCAACTCACGAACTAGACTACAAGGAAGAAAGTCTGGATATACCTGAGTTTACACAAATATAACGTGATAGAAATTAGGTCAGGTGGGCGATGAAAAACCAGAATACCTGTCGGCTATTTTGAAACAAAGGTGGGGTTTCATCAAGATCGCCACCCTGGTACCATGTTATATAACGAAATAAAAATGGTACTCTATCTTAGAAACAAAAATAGATGTGTTCCATACACAAATAAAAATACATGAATTAACCTAAGAAGCCCACCCCAAACAAGATCCCACATTACATACTAAGAAGCCCACCCCTAACAAGTGCATATCCAAAAAAATGGAAAACTAATGTGATCCGTTTTTAATTTCTTATTTGTGCCTACGACGCCTAAAATACTTATTTCCAACGAAACTTTTGAGCGAGTGTTGGGTGGAACAAAAGTCAGGTACTCAAATATTCTTTCTCAATAATTGGTAGTGAGTAAGCTGAATGAACAAATCACAAACAGCAGGTATGAACAATGCAAGATTTAGGCTCCGTTTGGTTGTTGGTAAAACATTTTCCTGTAAAATGTTTTCCCTTGATTTGGTGTTTTGGTGCTGTTTGGTTGGAAGTAAAATGTTTTCCCTCAAATAATGTAAAACGATTTACACATTTCAAATCCGTAAGCCATTTACCGGAGAGTGGAGGAGCAAAACAACTCATACTAACACCTCTACCACCACTACCTCCTACCTCCACCACGACCCATCACCGCCACCCACCTTCACCGCCACCCATCACTGCCATTTCCGTCACAGCCCACTGTTTTGGCAAGAGTCAACCAAACACGAGAAAATAATTGCAGGGAAAGCTTTTTCACACAAAACATTTTACGCGTAAAATATTTTCCCTTGTAAAACATTTTACTGCGAACCAAACAGAGCCTTAATGTTTTATTTAAATTAGGAATATTAAAAAAATTGGATATCACCAAGTCAACATTACGAGGATTGACACATTTCAAATCCGTAAGCCATTTACCGGAGAGTGGAGGAGCAAAACAACTCATACTAACACCTCCACCACCACTACCTCCACCACGACCCATCACCGCCACCCACCTTCACCGCCACCCATCACTGCCATTTCCGTCACAGCCCACTATTTTGGCAAGAGTCAACCAAACACGAGAAAATAATTGCAGGGAAAGCTTTTTCACACAAAACATTTTACGCGTAAAATATTTTCCCTTGTAAAAAAATTTACTGCGAACCAAACAGAGCCTTAATGTTTTATTTAAATTAGGAATATTAAAAAAAATGGATATCACTATGTCAACATTACGAGGATTGACACAAATGGAAAAAATCATAGGTCTTCACATTTACTGGAGCCCTTTTTAAGGGTAGCAAGTAAACAAATAATGATCATGCTAACATAAATAAAATCAATTAGTGCATATATCAAATAAGGGCCTTACAGCTACATGGTTTCTCACTTGAGTTTTGACAATTCAATTTTAAAGTTCTTGCAATTTGTTTTGTATTATCTTAGTTCCTCGAGACGAACACCATTACAAGTTCGGTCAAATTTTAGGGCAACAGACCAACTTCGCCTTTTGAATTCAACCCGCAAAAGAATTCTCAAAGCTCAATTTCGACCCCTACAACAACCTTCTCTCTCATTTGCAACAATAAATGATAATTCGACCATTGAATTTGTTCTGTGAAAGGCATGTTTCCCTGCTCACACCACACAGCCGTCCCCAATCAGTTACCAGTGAACACACCCCCCCCCCCCCGGGACCCACCCACACAGAGAACCGCGAGATATAAATCGGCAGAAGAACCAGTCTAACTTGAGACCTCACTGGAAAATAGAGCGGTAAACATATTCGCCACTCCTGCTGTCAAGAAGTTCTTCGTAGGCAGAGATGCTGCTACCAATGCCAACTCCGGCAACCAACTATAACCCTAAGCTCCACACTCACATACCTCGTGTCACAAAAGACACCACCACTCACAGTATGTTAATTGTTCGGTTTTCCGTGAAGGAGAAAGGGCATTAAGATTCTGCACACGCGTACAATTACCTCTCTTTTAACACAGCGGAGAGCTTAGAACTACCTTACCCCTTTCTCTGTTACTTCCTTGTCACTCCTCTCAGACTCCAAGCTTTAGCTCAACGCATTGCATTGAGAAAATCAAGATCCAATCGTACAGTGAGGAACCTTTTAGATCATTCGCTGGAAACATAACTCAGTAGTTGAGGCCTCCATTCCACCAGCTTTATCAACCTTTCCAAAGAATTGCAGCAACCAAAGTCGAGAGCATAACGTGTCTCCCTCTCCTTGAAAGTTTTAGTAGCGTGAGATCATTCTTTGCTAGTTTGGTTTGGAGATAGAGATAAATCGATTGAGTAGGGTGAACTGAACTGAGCATAGGCTGGGGTTGATGAAAAGTAGAATTGGCTTACTTTAACAGAATGTGATATATGGCCAAAGATCACCAAGATCCCGAATTTGCATGGAACTTTTGACTGTGTTACAAAAAGAAACAAATCTGATATGGAAAGAAAATACAGGCATTTTACAATCTGAAGTTAAGAGTATAGGCACTTAAGTGAGGAACATGGAAACTGCAAAGCACCTCTGAGATATTTCGTAAATAAATTAAGAAAAATACAATTCAGCGTCAAGTTCATTTACTATGACTCGGGCAATTAAGGATCAAATGACAAAAGCTAGTAATTCTATCTCAATATTCAAGGGAAAATGTACATATTTTTTTTTTTTTGGAAAATGTACATCTTTTTCGTATGCCACGGTGGAGATATAATTTCTTTCTTTCAATACAACCGCCAAATGATTTTCCCAAAAATATGGAATAGATTACCAGGAAAATTCTGCTTCAGTGGCAAAAATGAAATTAATGGTGCTATTGTCTCTTGCAGCAAACTTGAGTTTGCCACTGCAACAGTTAGCGTAAAGAAACTTTCTTGAATGGTGAGAAATAGGAAAATTCCACCAGGATTCGCGGACACTTACAGGGTCGGGAGCGTGTGCAAGTTGAAGAAATCACTTAATGGTTTGAAACAATAACCAAAGCATGTTTTAATCGATTTACTAAAGCAAGGAGTCATGGATACCATCAATGTCAAGCTGATCATGCACTGTTTTGCAAACATCAAAAGATGGTACTATCTTCATTATTTAAGTACATGAAATTATATATTGTACTATTCATTAGGAATTAGAAGTCTACAACAACCTGGTAGTTATTAAGAGTTAGTGGCAGTTATAAGTAGGAGTTATTTCCTCCTGTCTCTAAAATCTGTTGTGGAATTCGGAAGTGATGTGGGATAATATAGATTGTCTCTTATTTTTCCCCCGCGCAAAATTAAGTTTCCAAATATATCCATATAATCCTAGTACCAAATGATGCCTTAACATTACTGGGCTTCTGCCCCTCCCTCTAATGGGATATGCATATCTAATGAGTAGAGCCGACATTCATTACCACACTATTTAACAAATTAAGGGAAAAAACAACTTCATACAACCGGAAATTTACTTTGCAGCCAGATTTTTTATGTAGAGAATAAGTACCTTGAACATGCGGCTTAATTGCTCGACACATTCCATTACTAACTGCTGATGCCCCAAAACTTTTCTGCTCTTCATAATGCGGACAATAGAAGCGTCAATTGCGTAACGTCTATCCTTGTCAACATCTTCAACAACCTTCTTCCTTTCATCAACTGGTGGTAGAGGAATCTGAAAATGATATGGAGCAACATGTTTATCCACGAAACTTTAACAAAAGGAGCAGTGGAAAGCATGAGAATATTACATGCAAGCATGTGTGTGTGAGAGAGAGGTAGAGAGACAGAGAGAGAAACAAACCCTTATTCTCCTCATTCTATCAGTGAACTTGGAATTGAACTGAAAATAGTCGTTCGGGGTGACAGTTTTAGTACTCGGCTCCTTCAGTAGAATTTTGTACTTCGCACATGATAAGGACTGGAGTAATCTAACTAAATCTTCATCTGCCAAGTTTAATTGAGTTTTGATTTCTGAATAACTCAACCTATCTGACGAATTAAAAAGGAGGAGGGCGGCAGCCTGAAAAAGAAAATAGAAAGTAAGGGAGATCCAATTCATACATCATACAAACTGGAACACGTCAAAGCTTTCTAGATGTTACCTGATAAGTTCCCACAATAAGCTCTATCGTCTTTTGCTCAAATTTTCCATTTATGTTGCAAGTTCCTAATGAGTAAATCCATGTAAGCTTCCTGTGTTTCGTTTTAGTTTGGTAGAATTCCTTGAAAACCTCAACACACTTCACCTGGAGACAGAGAAACAATATTTATAATTCTATGTTTTTTTATCTTTAACAGCAACGAACTCTTTTGTAAAAACAAATAAATTACCATCTCTTCGGGAAGACTTAGATCAGAGGACTTGTAGGTTGGCCAAAATCCTGTAGTGAGGACAGTAACAGTCAACTCAATCCCAGGATTAGCATTCGGGTTTTTACCAAGATACTCCTCAAAATTGGATTGATTTTCTCTTGCTAACGTCAAATCAGTGACCTGGAAGCCCAAACAGTTACATGTCAACTGAAACAGAAAGTACAGGAAGAATTTTCAACTTGGAGCCAAAAAGTAGTGACCAACTCACCATTCCCTCCATCTTTGATGTGAACTGCCCACCACATTGCTGTTTCAGCTTTGTTAGGATTAGTCTTTCATGATCATCATTGGCACTCTTGTCAAAAAGGAGACGGCGAGAAAGCTTTTTCCTATCAGCAGTAGAGACAAAGATTACATAATGTAACAACTCAACCATATTAAAAAGGAGGCAATAGCCCTCAAAAACCAGTACATCTCCTCAGGGAGGAAACTAGAGAAAGGATACCCCACCCACCAAACAACCAATGAGCTAATTATGAGAGATTCTTCCCTCTGCCTACCCTGAAAGGTCAAGTTAATCATCCAAGCACCTAACGGTAACAGTGCAACCAGGGGCGGATACAGGAAGTCGTTACAGTGGGGGCTATATTGGAAAAAAGTGAATATTCAATTTCAAAAAGTTTTGTACCCATGTAGATCTGCCCTTGAGTGCAACAAGGACAGAGAGTTCAGCTACGTTGAGCGAGGCTCCAGGGTTCAAGGCTCCATTATTAGACAAACCTCTTACAGAAGATCCAATAAAACATGGAACTGACAGTAATGGGTGAACTTGAGAGATAAAAAAGATTCTAGATTTTCTGCGGTAACCAGGTACATCAGTTTAAAAGGACAAAAGACCGGGGTTAAATAAGATGCACCCCTATCATTGGGTATTATGTCGTTGTGTACCCGTGTTTTGGCGATCACAATATGTACCCTTACAGTGTATTTTTGCTAATAGACGTCTTAATATTAGTATTTTACCCCCTTAAACATTTTAATTCACAACCAACTATTTACAAAATCAGAGACAGTCTTCATTCTCTCCCCTGTTATTGTTCTTCCCGGCCCAACTAAGTTTGTCACCACCACTGACACCGCAACACACCAGCAAAGAAAAAATGAACCCAGCGGCACGCCGCCACGACCTCCCTTTCCCTCTTGTGCCTGAAAGTGAGATTTGCTTGTTCAATTTGTCAAACCAAAATCCCTCCAAAAACTGAAACACTAATTTGGGTGTCTGCTTCAGCTTCTTGCAATTATGAGATAACAGAGATACAGATACCGAGAGAGCGAGATATTCATGGTCGTATCTTGCTCAATTTTGGTATTGGGTTTGCCAATCAGGTAAAGGATTTTTACTCTCTCTATCAATTGGAGTAAACTTTTGGTTGGGATTGTATAAATTGGGTGCTGATGACGGTGTGTTAATATGGGTTTCGATTTTGGAAAGGATTTCAGAGATTTATTGTTGATTTGGGTGGTTGCCTTGACGATTTTGAGTTCTCCCCTTCTCTCTACACTCCATTCCATCCCACATACCTGTCTACATCTTCTCCGTTCTGTATTCACTTCCCCTTCACGGAATTTTTTAAATCTATTCAAAATTTGAAGAATCACAGAGAAATTGCATAATGTACCTCTGCCTTGACAATCCCTGTCTATGCGCTAAAGCACGCCAATCAAACAGCTCCGTGACAGATCAGAGCCTTCAGAGGCAAATTTTGTTTAGACACCCAACCCATATAGGAAAATATTTCAAACAGTAGTCTTAACTTTGTCCCAGTTTCTATAGCCCGTTGAACTTTTCAAACATATATTCCAAAGTCTTAACTTTGTCCAAAGACGGTCATTTTGGAGATCCTAAAAAAGGTAAGGCAGACGCATGATAGAGGACACGAGGAGCTTAGACCGAGCATATTCTGTTAATGTCACTCCGAACCTTTAACTATTCCCTTCACTTACATTAGATTAACACCAAGATCAAAACCATTCTTTTTCCAGATTACTCTCTCAACAGTGCTAAGCATACCAACAGCAAAAACCTAACCCGGGAAAAGGCGGAAAATAGTAGACAAACATATGGCCTACCTGTAGAACTCAGCGAAAAGATCTTTGTCACTAATGTAAGCAAGCAATTTCACCACCTGAACAAAAGAAGCCACAAATCAATCACACGAAATTAACATACTCAGACCACAGGTTAAAAGAGTAGGCCATAACACTACCTTGTCCAAAGTGTCTTCGATGGCTTCATCACTCAACTTCTCACTCCCACCCTTTTTGAGGATATTATCACAAAAGGAAGCCAGTAGCTCTGCACTTGAACTCCCCGAAACATTTTTGTTGCAGAAAACTTCAAAAGCCTCTTTCAGAGCCTGGAAAATTCACAAAAGTTAGCTTTTGATGGGACCTTATAAACAAAACATTCACTAAGAGACCCCTCTAAAATGAACAATTATCATACCTTATGAAATAGCGAATGGTTTGCAAAACAGTCATTCATATATGCCATGTACTTGTCATGCAATTCAATAACTTTTCTGACAAAGACCTGAGCCAGAGATGAAGACATCAGTTTGTAAGATTCCAGGGTGCAACTACAGCAAAATCTAATAAACAACTTCCGAAAGATTTACCTGCTCTTGTGAACCACCAGCATTAGCTGCCTGCAGAAGATAGGTGTAAGTATTAGCTTTTGGAGATGCAACAGTAACAAAGTAGAATCTTTGAGAAAATCATTAGTAGCTGAGGCATGCATATAGCGCATAACTCGGGCTTTAACAGGAAGATAATCCCGGAACATACTACCATGTTCCCCTCAAAGAAACAACTCACTCCCCGTACACCCACAAAGCCTTAATTCAAGCCAAACTACAGCAAGTAGGAGCATGAAAAGAAAACCCCATACACCTTGCAGAAGTACAGCTTTAGGTAAGATAAAGCCAACCTAGTTGACTAAAACGAAAAATGCCACCACATGTGACCAAGAGGATCAGTACTTGAGAAATCAACACCGGGTAACTAAAACAGAATGGTGGGAATAGGACTTGTAGGGAAAAGTTGAAGAGTTAAATTATTATCCGGTAAGCATTGAATATTATCCGGTAACCATCACTACTGAATTCCTGAACAGTAAACCCCTTTCATAGTGTGAAAGACCAAATTACAGTCGAAAAAAGTTCAATATCATACACCACGAACGATGCATCTATTATGCCATGACTGTGATTTCTCAACATTTCTCTAGCATCAATGAGTCAAACTAAAAAAAGCCGAATACATGACATTTTTTTTCCTTTTACTCCTAGTGCCACTGTGGTCACATTAACTGCCTGAGGACAGCTGAGAAAGTATTTATTGGGGCTAGCCCCACCACTGTGGCATGCCTGTGTGGTGGGGCGCGCCATTCAGCTTTTGACAAACAAGCAAAACTTGGTGGGTTCCATTTGACAATTGCAAATTTGTCAAAAGTTAAATGGCGCGCCCCACCACGCAGGCATGCCACTGTGGTGGGTCTAGCCCCAATGAATACTTTCTCGAGGACAGAGCTAGAGCTAAACAGTAACAACTATCAGCACGAATCTATACTCAACAAGTCACTGTCTCAGAGCATTGAATTGGCTAGCAAGCTCAAGCAACACTCTAATCATTGGCAGATCTTACTCTACTGTTATATTGTTTGAGGAGTTCAGATAGTTCCATCATTACGGTTTGTGCAAGGAAATTATTGCAGTAACATGGAAACAGTGGATTGAATGCCTGGAAAGAGCCACGCAAAAGTGATAATTAGACACTAGGCAATAAGAGGCAATAGATTTCCTGACCGACTAAGTTATGGCACGGGTCTTTTTCTTTATTGTGCAACTTAAAAGTAATACTAGCCTATTTCCATAGCATCCACAACACGTGCCATATGTTATTAAGTACTTCTAACGATCGATATTTCAGAAACCAATGCCAAATCGGCATAACAAACTACATATAGAAGCTATACGTGCCTCTTTGTTTGTCTTAAAAATCACTAAAATTGATTATATGACATTGTATAAAGCTACTCACCATTTGTAACTATTTTCATTTTAAACAGAGACACCAATGTGATTTAATATTTGCACATTCCCTATTACAAACTTCGAAGGCACGTCGGCACAATTATTTCATTCCTTATATAACTATTTCTTCAAAAGACCATATGCAAGTTCCTGTTAGAAGGTTCAATGAACTAAAATTTAGCTCCATAGAAAGAAATCAATAAATTGGTTTCTTCAAGTTTTATTCGGTTTGTGTAAACATTCAATAAGATAAATTTTCAAGAAAAAGATTCTAATTTAACATCATATAAAAGGCAAATCTGGGTGATTTTACTCCGAAGGCGAACACCCAGAAAAGTTGCAACTACCCAATTCTAATGGTTCAGGTGACCACCTAGTTGTTTGTATCCCCTTGGAGCGTCCAGCTCTGATGTGCTACCAGGTACGCTTCCATAACAAGACAATCCTATCTGGTAGGACACATGGCTTCATCCATGACGTCTGTATTTATATAGGTATGAATTTAATTGCTTCAAGTATCATCTAACTCTCTAAAGAAACCTAACATCTTAGTCGCCAGAGAAATTACGAACGTAAGAAAAAAACAGCCTAATCACTGGCAACGGAGAAGACGACGGAAGAGATGAGTCTCATGGTGAAAAAAACGAGTTCCAGAAGATAAATAGGTCAGTTCTCATTTTCTCAATCTCTGTACCTTGCTGGTGGCCGGTTTTTGCGATACGGATAGAAAACATGGCTTCATCCATGACGTCGAATTTATATAGGTATAAATTAATTGCTTCAAGTATCATCTAACTCTCTAAAGAAACCTAACATCTTAGTCGCCAGAGAAATTACAAACGTAAGAAAAAAAACAGAGCCTAATCACCGGCAACAGAGAAGACGAAGGAAGAGATGAGTCTCATGGTGAAAACAAGGAGATCTAGAGGAAAAAGAGGTCAGTTCTTGTTTTCTCAATCTCTGTACCTTGCAGGTAGCCGGTTTTTGCAATCTGGATAACGTACCGCATTCCGGTACAAACATCCCAGATCAAAATTTGTTCGTTACTTTCAAGTTTATGCTAACATAGGACTAAACTTAGGATACAACCAAAACTATAAACACTACTGGGCACAAGATAACTTTGAGGGATTAGCACCTTATCAGACGCTACCATCCTTTCATCTTCACTGACGCGAGGAATGATTACATCAAACTATTACAATAGATGGTTGCTTTCGGATTCAGTCAGCTAAACTGTAATTCAACTTTAATTCACCATGATCCATTCTTTTCATAAACAGATTAAGAGCATTTGTAATGACTAACCTTGTTACTGGCTGCATCTTCAGCCTGTTGGACCAAGGCTGTACCTTCACCAGTTACATGCTGCGGTAGGAATCCCAGAAAGTGTTAGTAACAGATACAATTATAATCCAAATCAGCCAAGAACAAATAAAATAAATTGAAGGGTAACAAAGGCAAATAAATGAAATAGGACAGACCTGCTTAAAGATATTTGCCACTGGCTCCAACCCTTTGGGGATCTTGTGGAATAGCCTGTACATCCTAGACAGGTCCTCCACCTAAAATTAGGCATTGGTCAATAAATGTCTAGAACGAAATTACTTTCAGCTTTTTAACTTATCCAACACAAACTCCACAGATACCTTATCATCTCTAAGTAAAGCACGACATCCGGAATGTTCCTTTTCGAGCAACTGTGTGCTGTATACCACCAGTAACTCATTTTGCACTTTCTGTATAGGAAAAAGCTCATCAGATAGAACATTATAAGGGAAGAATGACATGTGTGGATGCATAATACATTAGTTTGAACTTTTGCCTTCTTAAACGAGTGTGAACCTCTTCATGATGGTACTCCTCTAGTGATTTTACAAATAGAAATAACGAGTAAATATAAAAGTTTAAAGGCTGGATTTTTAGAAAGTAGATACAGCTTTGATTTTTTCATAGTGTGGTGGAACCGTGGAAGGTAAAGTTTGAATTTCTTCAAGAATAAAGGATCAAGCCAAGCCTATAGGACAACATCAATAATCTGTCAACACCACCAAGCATACAGAAATCTAACCTCTACTAATTTTTGCTCACTGCTTGAGTGCAGATAATGGGCTACTCTATCTCTCTCCTTCTTCAGACATTCCTCAGCCTACAATTTTGCGTAGTGTCAGACTGCATACAAGTTGATCAGCAAAATCACATCCACAATACAATCTCGATGCTAGATTTACCAACCTTCAACATATAATCAGGACAAGAATCTTCAACAATCCAGTTTGATGCTTTTCGAGAATAATAAGCTGCAGAATCCTTGAGCATGTCATCCTCAAAGTCATTTTCATAGAAGTCCATTTGCCCCATTCCAATTTCTACAAAGATATCCAGAACATTCTTCAACAAAGCTCTGTCAATCTGTTCTCCCTCACGTTCTTGGTCAATCTGGTCCAGAAGCACTACTAATTAACCTCAATTGCTAAAACGGACAAAAACGTAAGCCATTCTAGGATGGTCAAACTTACAAGGGCTATAACAGCATCACGGACTTTACTCTTCAATTCTTGGTAAACCTGCAATGGAACAACGAATATTTATACAATATAAATACCATGATTTGTAGCCATGAAATATGGGTAAACCACTCCAACAAACCAACCTGATCCCGGAAGCAAGTTAGGCCAACTTCATTGAGTGGTGGGAGGGATCTTCTTGCAATAAAGTAGCGATCAAGATAATGGAAAAATCGGGAAAGCCACCTGACCATAACTTTGTGATTTGCCCATCTTCTCACAAGCTCCCTCAACATGAACTCGTCATGCTTCTCCCTTAATGAGGGCAACACCTAGCAAACAAAGCAAAGTGCAACACGACCTTGTTAGAAAATAAAACAGAAACGGGAGGACTACAAACAAATGAATCCTAATTTGGAAGTGACGATTGTTAGAACAGAGACCATGAAAAATATCAATGAACGAGTTGAAATGAACACCGAAGAGATCTAACAGCTGTTATGTCAAATGACAGAGGCACGTATAGATCAGCTAGGACCCTGTGTTTTCAATATTTATAAATTTTCATTTGTGCTACAAAGATTGAAGTGTAATCAGTTGCGCCACTTAGAAAACTAGTAGAGAGGCCCAATTACATTTCACCGATGCTGAAGCAGTTTTCAATGTAGGAAACTAACCACAGCTATATAAACTTTTATACTTGTTCACATCGAAAAGAAACGAAGACCTGCTTTATTACTCCCAGTTAAATACATCTGCTGTAATTTAAATACACGAGATATCTGCACACCCTCATAAATGAGTTAACCAGCAAATACAAGCATGGAAGGGCTTGTAACAACGGTGCGTTTGTGATATCTTCTGTCCCGACCCAAACTAGATATTGGTTGCAAAATGTTACTGTGTTGTATCTTGTTTTTCTTTTGTTGTCAAAATCTCTTTTACTCGTTTAATCTGGTTGGAGAAAAGAATTATTTTGTTTGCTCTAGCTTCTACAACATGTTGACATATGTTTAGAAAACTGTTTCTGCATTACCACCAAATGCATGCAAGTTAAATAACTTCAGTGAATTTGTTATACAATCTCCGGGTGCCCCTCCGGCCTCCATAGTGATTTCCACTTACCACAAAACCTAGGCTAGAAACAAAGAACAATTTTCCACCCTTCTAAATTAAGATTGGCCAAACAAATTGAGACATGACAGCTATACACGATTAAAAGACCGCCATTAGAGCTTTTCAGCTGTCACTTCCCGTAAATAGCGTTTGCTTCAAGTGTGAATACATGAACAAGCATCAACAAGTAAATGCAATCTTTTAAAATGGCCAAGCCAGAAACCTAACAGTAATCTGCAAAAAGAATGATCCTCGACTACTCACCGTTGAGTAAATGTACTCTTCGAAAGCCTCCTTGTATTTCTCGTAAAGCTGTTGAGAGTAATCATGAGGGGGCTTTTGGGTACACATGTTGTAAATGGTGCTGTAATCAAAATTAAGGAGAAACCCCGCAGTAGAGTCAGGAATAAATATTTTATGTTCAACTCAATTTTTCTGTTTATCATTCTACTAATCTTATTAGTTGCATAGAAGTTGTGATGGTTTATTCCATTTCATGTCTGTTTCTTTCCCTATGGCAGTATAAAAATTTACAGCAAAGCAGCAATAGGTTGATTTAAAGGATACGTGTAGAGCATCATGTACTCTTCAGAACTGAACTGTGCTTCCGGTAGCCCTTCTAGGATTCTCTTCAGCTTTGTGATCCCTTTCTGCATGAAATCCCATCCTTCCTCCAGCTCAATAGTCTTTCTTTGATTCATCGTCATATTTTACACAAATTCAGATGTTCGTTCAAACTATGATCTGCAAGTACAATAACTACATCATCAAACATAGAACCACCCATACATGATATGAAATGGTCAGTACATTCTGTAAAACAAAAGATAAAACCGGGAGAGAACATATATACAGGTTGACCAAACAAACAGCTAGCAATTACCCAATGAGAATTGTCGATGGAACCAAAAACTTCAATCCTAGAGTCATACACGATTGCTATTTGACTTGAAATCTTATTGTTTGTAACTTCCCTTACCGAAAACCCAAAGAAAGACCAGATTAAGAGTTGTTTGCACTCATTTAGCAGAAACACACTCCGTAATAGCCCTAAAAACTATCTCCTACACACAAAACAGACCCAATTCAACGATTTCGAACCTAATAAACCCTATGTCAAGCACATAATCTAGTTAATTCCACTCAATTTCAAACAATCCAGATTCATCACACCAATCTCTCCCAAATTAATACGTGTATCTACCGAGAAACGCTGATTCTAAACCAAAACACAAAAAAGTAGAACGAGCAATAATTGGACCAAACAAAACCCTAGAAATGAAACTAAAAAAGCGATCGAAGAGCGAGAAGCCGAACCAGATTCGAATTGAATTGAAGATGAGAGAAGATCGGTGGAGAGAAATGGATGAATTGATTTACCTGGTGATTGAAGGGTGGGAAAACCCTAGGGCATGTAGATCGCAACGGCGAAGTTCGAGAGAGAGAGAAGGCGGTGGCTGATAGGAGAGGAGAGGAGAGGAGGAGAGAGTAAGCTCTGCGATTCAGAGGATTCCGAATTTACGACGACTTATTAGACTAAAAATATTTATATATTTATTGTAATTTTTGGTAAAGGCCTTTTCTCTTTTCCCATTTTATATACACTCTCCATACCTTTCTCTTTTAGTTTCTCACGGAGGATGGTAGATTAAAAAGGATATTAACCACTCAAAGCTTTCCATTTTCCCATTTTTTATGAACATTTTCTTTTCAAAGACAAATGTGTTTCTTCAGGTGAATGCATTATATTTAGATAAATATTCACAAAAAACTATAACTCGAATGTGGAAATTGTTGTAAATCGAGAGAAGACGAGAGATTAGAAATAAAGAGAGACAAGATGTAGGGAGAATAGTGATGAGATGTGTATTATTCTCCAACCCTAAGTCTCCTTATATAGGCATTAGGGTGGGCTAATGGGCTAATAGCAATATACAATGGGCTTACAACATGTGGTGGATATTCACGAATAAACTAGCCCAATATTACATAACACTCCCCCTTGAATATTCACCGTAAGGATGCCTCGTTAAAACCTTGTCAAGAAAAACCCAGTGGGACAAATTCTCTGACGAAGGAAAAAGAGTACATCGGTGCTTGAAAACTTGTACCGTCTGCCTCGTTAAAAACCTTTACCAAGTAAAACCCAGTGGGACAAAAACTTGGTTAAGGAAATAGAGTACAGACCTAAATAAACGTTCTCCTTGTCATTGCGAATCTTCTGGATTCTTTGTTGACTTTCATTGAAGATGACATTCTTCAGGATCTCACATTTGGCTGCGTGCCTCATTAAAAACCTTGCTAGGAAAAATCATGTGGGATAAAAACCTCAGCGAAGGAAAAGAGTACAGCGCCTCATAGTTTCGGGATTGAACATTGAAACTCCCCCTCTTCATAGCATCAATTGATATAAAATTCACTTCCTTCAATGCTTTCTTTGAAGTATATCATCATAAGTCATTTGGGGTTTAGGACCTGTAATATAAAGTCACGGAGAAAAAAAATCTAGCCATTCGTGAATAGACATACAAACACATCCAAATATATGATGCAATACTACATGACCATGTAGAGATAGTAAACAAAACTATTTATCAATAGTCGTCATGTCATGTGATTGTATGTAATGTCAGGTGATATGTGACAAAATGCAAATGCACCTAGACTACTCGCGAGTGTACACTTTGAGTTGCTTCAGGCAACTAGATATCTTTCATGGGTATCAACCTCCATGACTTTCACATAAAGTGATTCGTATGATCATTTGGTGTAACTAGTTACTTTTACATTCGTAGTCTTCTAGACTGAACGAAATATCACAATCACTCTTATCAAAGAGAGGATTTGTGTGTTATAACCATAATTATAACCACGAGAAATACTAATGTCATTTAGGCAACACTTGCACTACAACATATTTCTCTTTCAATAGTCTCACGCATTCAACCATTCGGGTGCGGACATTTGAATATACTGTTCTATACGAACATAGATGCTATGGGCATCTAAAGTACTTCAAGGTACTTCCCATATATGCTCTATGCATTAACTGCAGAGCTTGTGTATATTTACACACACTAATTCAATATGGACATTGATGCTTCAAACATCACAAGTACTCTTGGTACTTATAATTATACTCCATGCACTGCTAAAATGCAGAGTTTGTATCCTCTTGTCCATTATTGGTTGACTTTTGTCATGGCCAAATATTTAAGTCAACTTCATCCACTTCAAGTGGTAAATGAAAATCATATATGATTTCAAGTGCTTTTCTAATTAAAGTATCATCAACCATAAGATCATGAGATCAATCTCAAATTAGGTACCTTAGCTTCTTCAAGAGCTTCATGCCTCTTCAATGGCTATTTGCTTTCCAACGTCGGCTTTGATCTAATGTTGATGATATCACTTCTTTTCTCATAAATCAAGAGAATTTGTCATATCTTGTGTTCTCAATTTGGGACTTTAAATTGCACAAGATTTGGATGCTTTTGACATCCTCTTCTGTAGGATCGTAATATTTAAACAAGCAATCCTTACATGCTGTTAGCATGCTATCAAACCAAATACTCATTAGTCAAATAGACTTCGGTCTATAATGGAACTTCTAACTTTATACCGATATGATATAAATAAATTTCACGTCATGCAATATGGTCTATCTTCCCCTCATGACGTGAAACTCATGACCGTCATACTTCACAACTTATGCTTCTGGCATAAAAAAAAATCCAAGCAGACATTAAAGCCATGCCATGCAATTTATCTCTCTATGAGATATGATATGTCACAGTTCCAATTTTCATAATTTCATAAACTCTAGTCACTACTACCATGCGACGAGTTATTATTCATTGAGAAATATGTCGTGATTCTGACTTCCTTCAAGAAAGTTTAATGAGATAATTTGGTCGTTCTCTCTGGGGAACGCAAGAGGTAGAAATAATCCCCAAAAAATAATCCTTGTGGGATTAGTATCAATTAATGAAATCTCTCAAAATTGGATCATAATATCCTCCATCAAGCATAAATGCTTCTATGAATATTTAGAATAACATGCTAAAGTTCTCAAAAGAATCTCTGCGGAGGGACGATAGCAAGTTTCATACTCTTCGGGAGGCTTCATACAATATTTAGATATTTCTAAATGTATGAATGATAACATCAAAACCACTGCAGGGGTTGATTGTTATAGCTCAATCTCTTTTAGAGATTTTCAATGACTATTTCTATCCATAACCACAATTTATTCCACTATCTTGTAGACTAATTGGACCACATAACGTCATTCACTTCTGGGAATGTGGGTCAATTTTGGTTGAGTATTTTGAGAGACTATACGTCATTAAAAAATATTCATCGTAATAGCAATATAACATCAAAACCACTTCAGGGGCTTGATTGTTATTTGAATATTTTATTGCGAACTGATAGAAAACACAACGCATCAACTAGGCGTTGGTTTGGCGATCTAACAGATCAAGCCACATTTGTTCCCTCAAAATGATATCTTCGTACATAATGCCCTTTTTCTCCAAATGATTTAAAATTTAATTCATGGAGTCATAGCTCTAAAGCTGATAAGCAACTAGAAGCTTCTCAAATAACACAATAGATAAAGCTCCAGAACGCAACAAAATTCATAGGGGATGCTATTTTGCAATTATTGATGCATTTATTTTCTCCCCCTGCTTTTATGCAGTCTTCCTCTTCCGGAGGAATCATAAAGATGCACTTCAATATAAGACAATGGACATGCATATCATTGCAACTAAGTCCATGACTGCACCGATTATTGTGATACCATAGATTGCTTCACTTCAGAGAATGCGTCACTATTTTCTTTAAAAAAAATGTTGTAGAGCCGGCATTTGCTCATGGAAATGCTCTACATTGCACTTCTCATGGGACCAACTTATCATAATGTTGATCATTAAATCTCGCATTGCTCTAACGAGTTTTCATTTGATAAAATACTATAACTCTTGGGCATAACATGTATTTCACAACTTCTGGCATGAAATACCGCATATAACAATATCAAATGCTTTAAGCATCTCTCATTAAATGATTGTATACTCAAATCATGGAAAGGCCATAATTAAAAATACTCTTTAGAGATGATGATTCATCTTTGCGATGATCGAAATAACAAGCTCATACTCATCAATTCATAATTGCTTGAGCCTTTCTTATGTGTGGCTTACGGCTGCAGAATGAATTGTACTTCAGGTACTTGTCAGAAATCTGGCCTTTTCTACCAGTGTTTATATTCTGAATTGAACTTCAGGTTCAATGGATATAAGAAAATACCCTTTCAAATATATCAAAATTTTATGACTTCGGGTCATAAAATACCTCATGACTACATGATATGAGTAATAAAATATTTCCAACAAATAATAATGTGGACTAAGAACATCTTCTGGAGGTTCTTTCTACAAAAATAAAAATCTTCTTCCAAAAATTTAATCTCTTTTAGAGATTTTCACATTCATAACACTACAACAAATTGTCTCTTCAGCGACAATTCTTTTTAGCACAGGAGAAGATTCGTCACAAATCAAACATTTTGGTGACGATATTATCCAATTGTCCCGAAATAAAATTTTTTGGCAACAAAATTCATAACTTGTTGCGAGAATTGTTGCTATAGGGTTGGCGCCAAAATATTCATCACCGCAAAGACATTAGCAACGGACTTGACGTCACTAAAAGATTCCGTACATTTGATATCGTCACCCATTGTACATAACTGCTCACAACGGTGTTTAGTCCCAAAATATCACAGCCAAAGTATTGGTGATGAAAAAACATTGTTAACAAGAAAATTACTTTCCCAATTAACATCAACATAACATTAATAGTGATATAGAAAAGAAAACGAACTTGCACACTTTTGCTAAACACATTGGTTTTTGCAACAGAAGGAAATGACTTAAGCTCTTAATCTGCATCAAAAGAAAAAGTAAAAAGAAGTTATTTTTGTCATTTTTAGGGTAAAGGACACTTTCACCACTTCTAGTTTGAGTAATGACAGTTTCACCCTTTTGTGTTCCAAATTTTATGTTATTTACGCCACATGTGTCATCAATCTCCAGAAGAGAGAATTTGTCCTTGAAATAGTGAGGAAAACTTCCAGAAGACTAATGACGTCACGATTGTAGAGTTTAAATATTCTAAATTTGAGTGAAAGAAGGGTGAAATTGTTGTTTACCAAACTAGAATGGGGGAAAGTGTCTTCGTCTCAAACTTCAGAGGGTGAAAGTATCTTTTACCCTTATTAATGCCATTACTCCCGTTGTCTCCACTCTGTTCTCCGTCAGTTAGAAAAAATGGCCAACAAGCCCATTACTCGAGCCCACTACTCAACAACTCATATTTTTTCGATTTGAACAATGATAAAAGCCTAAACCTAGCACTTCCCTTCTGTGCGCTTTTAAGGGGATTGAAACTTCTCCCTCTATCTCCTACCATATAGCATCCGCGACCTATGTGAAGCTCTCAGAAGGGAATTCCGATGGCGTGACTTCATCAAGTAAAAATTATAGGTATGTCTTTTCTCACTTGTCATATTTTTCATTTTGTTTCTTTGAACGAGATAAGCCCAGAGATAGATCGATTGCGGTTGTTGTCCGTTGGTTCTCTGCAATTCTACATTGGCGATCTACGCTAGTGCCGCCGTTGGTCAGAGCATGTGCTCAACCCGCCGCCGGTTTAACATTCCACAGTTTAAACATTCTATAGTTGATTTCGTTTATTTGGCCGAAAAACTTAATTGTGTTTTTTTTTCAGGTTTCTTAGCAAGAAAGATTGCTACTTTGGTAGGGCTCCAGATTTGTTCGTTGAAAGAAGATATGCTAGACGATTGGATATACTCATTTTTTTAGTTTGTTTGTTGTGGATGTAAACTTCAATATGTCCACGTCTTTTTTGGATCATTATGTAACTTTTTTAATTTCACATAAATGTATAAATGTTAAATTATCATTCATTAATGAAATTCTTGTGTTGTATTTTTGAGAAATTACTATATTATAAATAGAAAAATACTATGAAAATAGTCACACATTCTCTCATAAAGAAATTAGTCTGTATCAATCTTCCTATACCTTTTTATTAGCAACCAAAAATATTGATTGTCAGAATATCAATTTAGACAAATTTTAGGGTTCTTTAAAAAACTAGCATCGTTGCAAAAAATATATTTAGGTATCGATGTTTCCCATCACGCAATACAAATTGTTGTGATTGACGCATTTTGGCGACAAAAAACGTACAACAACAAGTACCAATCGTCACAAATGTATATTTTTGTGCAACGAAATATATAAGCAACAAGCTTGAATTCGTTGCTGATACGATTTCCTGCAACAAAGCGAATGGTAGCTAAAAGCTTTTAATAGTGACAAAAAAAAAATCGTGACATATACTATTGGCGACGCGGTATAGGCGACGAAAGTTGCAAAAAAAAATTAATGTCGCAGGAAGCTTTTAGTGACGACTTTTGATCTTATCTAGACATTTTGTTTCGTTGAGAAATATCAAATTTGTTGTAGTGTAACCATGACCGCCTCTATAGTCACGTGAATTTTGACCGGATATAACAAAGTGATTCGCTTCTGGGAATGCACTGCCATTCACTTATGGGAATGGGGTCGAATTAATCGGTCATGAAAAATGGCAATAATTTAAATCAAATATTAATATTTGATAAATATGTCACAACTTCAAGTTATTGACAATTGTATGGTGTGAAATAATTCTTTTTCACCCACTAGCAATATCAATTGCTTTTAAACTTGCCATCGTATGGTACCAGTCTCTTCAGGAGATCTTGGTTTTCTTCCTTTAAGATAACAACACTAATAAGAGAATAAGAATAAAACTACAAATAATGTAAATTAGCAGAAAAAAATAGGTAATCGAAACTTCTGGTTTGATAAGTGTAGATTATCTCTTCAAGGAGATCTTTTGACATAACTTTATAACATCATGTTATAAGTTCTTCGTGTCTTTCATAACTTCTGGTATTAAAAAAAAATATAATGATCCACCCTCCTGAAGAGGTCGTGTTCCGTCATTTTTCTTTCACTTTACTTTTACGTATTTTGTTGGGTACACTCTTGATCATTATAATAAGTATTAAAAAAAATATAATGCAGAAAAATTAAAGTGCATAAAAGTAACATAAATTAAAGAATACATAACGCTACCTCTTCAGGAGGCTTGGTAATAACAAGCGTTTTATGTGTTTTAGACATCTCTTCTGGAGATCGAATAATCCTTTACGACTTCAGGTCATAAGAAAAACATTTGTAACTTTAAGTTTGTCGAAAACTTTGACCAACGATAGTGGTCATGGGTTACGACCTCTTCCGGAGGTTCCCGTCTGATTATGACTTCAGATCATATAAATAATAGTGTCGTAACTTCATGTTACGATGAAATTTTCTTTTTCCATAACTTCGGGCATGGAAAAATTGGTTCAATTTGTAATTTACAGACCTCTTCTGGAGATCTACTATGACTTCAGGTCATGTAAAAGAAATATTTTGCGACTTCAAGTCACATACGAAACTATTGTTGCAACTTCAGGTTACATAACTCAATGTAATTCATAGCTTCTATTCATATTATATCAATAACCAATCAGTGGTTATGGTTAAAAAAATTGCAACCCTTCAAAAAGTAACAACAAAGGTGAATGAATTAACCAATAATAAAGAATATAATATACATGTCTTTCTATGTGAGAAGCAACCACATAACAGTGAGCTTGAACATCTAAAAAAATCGATGACTAAGACGATCATATACATTTTTTTTAGTACTACTATCATACAGAGGAGGGAGGAGCAATTGCTCCCTAAAGTTTTCACAGATAGTTATTAGCTTTTCTATGCCAGAGTAGTGACTAAATAAAATAATATATTCATTCAACAAGGGAAAGTAGTAATAAAAAATAGTAAAATATTTCAATCAAGAATCAATGAACATGGATCTACTTTATTTGATATTGAGATTGTTGATTTCATAACTTCTCTGATAAGAATTCAATCATGTTGATCCAATCATGTGCTTCATATGAACATAAACAAAGGTAAACGCATTCATAAAATATATTGGTTTATGGGCTTAAGGCCACAATGAAGAGAGCTTACCTTAGGGTATGAACACGTGCACGTACCTTGTTCGGAAATTAGTGGTTTTTCTTTTCTTTGGAAGACAACATGTGGTTTCGTTAACTGACACAATCTAACCACAAGTGTATGGCCGTCGTGTGTAGTAATATCCGGAAATCCGGGTTGATCGAACCCAAAGGACTTGTCGCGAACTAATTAGTATGATTAACTTTATGTGGGCTAAGTGCGTTGTTTGTTTTCCTAAATTCTACTAAAATTGAAAAAGGACAATTATCCCAATTAATTCGATGAATTAATTCACGATTAATAAAGATTGATTTTTAGGAGTTTTTCAATAAGTTGACAAAATCAGGATATCTCTACGGGTCACAGGTATTTCTCGCGAATTCGGATTTATGTTTTGTTAACACGATGATTTATTATTCTAGCTAAACGAGCATGAATGTGTTGAAGATGTCTCAACCAACACCAATACTTAAACTAGCAAAGCCGATGTCTCTAGCCTAAACAAGTTCAAGTATGCCTTAAGATCATTAATCTACTCTTTGTTCTAGCTAACTAGCAAGATTTCTCAACCCTAGATACGGCTAGTGTGTATTTCAATTTTCCGGGCAATGAATATCGATGTCTCTAACATTCATAACCTAGCTCTATCCTTTCAATACATCTATTGATAGCAAAGATGAACTAAACACATAAAATACACGTAGCTAGATAAAAAGTTCATCAATTAAGCCACAAGCATGAAATCAAATCCATAAATCACAAATATCGTGATCAAACCCTACCTCCCTACGAGATACCCTGAGAAAAGTGTTTAGCTACTCAAAAACATGATTCACGTACAAAGTTTCGTGATCAAAATAACAAAACTAGAGAAGAAACGGAGTTTTAGAGGTCAAACGAATGATTCCAAGCTTCCTTGATCGTCTCCTAAGCTCCAAGCTCTCTTCAACGTGATAGAGTACGTGATAATCCCCAAAAACATGCCCTAACCATGTCTAATACGTTCTCCCAATGTTTAGAACAAGTTAGGAGTAATTACAAAGCAACCCCAAAAAGTTACAAACAAAATTCTGCCCGAACTAGGTCGTGTGACCTAGTTAAGTAGGTCGTGCGACCTACTGTGCTGCCCAGAACAGGTCGTGTGACCTGTATAGTAGGTCGTATGACCTACTGAAACAAGCTGAAATCTCTAACTAGGTCGTATGACCTAGTAACTAGGTCGTGCGACCTAGTTGCTTCATCAAATTTTTCCATCTTCTTTCCACTTGTTCCTCTTGCTTCCGAATCACTTCCCGGGCATCGTTTTTTTCATTCAATCCTCCATTTTGAGCTCTCCTCATGCCTCAACACTCGTATCATCTTCTCTTGAGCCTCTCTAGCACTTGATCCATCAACTCTCGCTTTCCTTCCCAAATCTCGAGCTCGCATCACTTCCGAAGTTCGTTTCCTCTATCCACTTGCTCCTCGCGTGCTCCGGCCCTGAAAATCACAACACGAACACCCCGCGAAGATCAAATGTGACAAAATAAGATAAATAGCACGTAAAACAATGCAAGAAACGCCCGGACTTCACATTTTAGCATACGAACTCATTTTCTCAAATAACACATGATCTACTCGAAAAGACGCAACATTCTCCAATATAAGCGCACAAAATGTAGCAAAATAAGCAATAAAATAACTCCGGAAACGGAGTTATCAACTACCCCCACACTACATTTTGCTCGTCCCGAGCAAATCCCAACTTTCACATCATGTCCAATCCACAAAATCAACTAGCTTTCATCCCACCACATTGCATACATAACCGAATATTAGCCGACTTGACGCAAACAAGACTCAATTCACAACTCGATTCATGCAACAATATGATGCAATGCAAATTACACTCGATCCTAAACACATATATTTACACACACACACAAAACTAAACTTTTTTTCTTTTTGGCGAGATCGGGCAATCTCAAGTCCTTAAATCGGTTCTCATGGAGTGATGATCAATTTAGATACAAGGCGTGAATTGAAACTAAACTCGAAAACAAGAATTTCCCTTAGATCGTATAGAAAACCTAACTTTACTAAGTACAAGAGTATACTACCTCTTCGCGTGTGCCGATAAATAAGAGGCTACGCTAGGCTAAGCCACATCCAAGGTACGAGCTCCTAATCCGCTAACGGTTTTAGAATGTTGAGGCTTAGGGACTTAAGGATAATCATGATGAAACACGTCCTAAAGCGTCACATTCTCACATTATAACCCACATCTCACACACCCTCACCACGATGATAGAAACCGCAACCCGAAACTCACCGTCTTCGGCCCTCGATTCCCTCAAAACCCCGGTACAGTTACGATCCCGTGGCCACCGTCTTGAGTCGTGCACAAAATTCAAACCGTCGTTACCGAAATAGTTGCTTCCTCCACTCGATTTCCGTTAAGCTCAATCTCTTTCCTTTATTCCATCTCTCCTTTTTTCTCTCTTTTTTTTTCTTTTTTTTTCTGTCTCTTTTTTTTTCTCTCTCATTTTTTTTTAAATTCCACAATCAACACAATCCTTTCAAATGTACGAGTGGTCTTCCAAGAGTAGTCAAACGAGTATGTTAGGGGAAGAAAACAAACAATCCAATGAATGAGTATCACATATAAAATTCATCCTCCCCTAACTCTATGAAGTACATGGTGCCACTAAACAAAGCCGCAAACAAATCAAATCACATGTGTGGGGATGGAGTCGTCGCAAGCTCGATCTCGATGTCCGTGGTCAAAAGTCGACACCCCCACACTCGAATGTAGTCACGTCCCCTCTCAAGTAATCAAAACAATGTAAGTCTCGTGCCTAATCCAACCAAACCTCCTACACCACGATGAATGAGATCCAGTACCTAGCACGGTCCACCAATTAAATCACCCAACCCAATTTGTGCGTATTAGATGTCATGCACTCACGGCTCTCCACAACTGTGTCCATGATGTAATGACATGGAACACCGCCACACCGAAGTGCGCAAGCCTACTCTCACTCACCCTCGCATTCCCCTCGATAATCATAAATGAAGTACATGCGATACGTAAGACTCACACAAATATATCATGAAGTACTCCCTCATCGAACCCCCTCAGCTACAAACACCCTCGTGACGCACTAAAGCGGTGATTCTAACCAATCAATGATGAATGCCAAGAATCGTCACCCTAAGTCCAGAGGTTATCAAAGAATCCAAGGTTCGAAACAGGGTTTACTAGTGGTCCTACAAGGTAAGTTCTATAAGCAGTGAGTGCTCTAATACACACCTCGCACAGCTGTTCTGTGTGCCACTACGAGGCGGGTTGGCGACTACCTAAGACGTACACATGAATGTTCGGCTTGTTTAGATCACACCTAGCTCAACTCTTGTAAGAAAACTAGGCACACACTTTTAGATTTGAAATCAAGTAAGTGTATAAAAATAGGTAGGCACTCCCGTAAAGAAAGTTTCTCTATACGTACTAAGGGGAACTCCCATTGTCTATCTCGGTCGCAAGTCACGCCCTATGCCTAAATTTCTCACACTCCTCGATTTTACCAATATTAAGATCTTTTTGATTGCCCTTTCTCAAATTTTTAATTTTTTTAATTATTTTATTTTTTTTATTTTTTTTATTTTTTTTTAGATAATATTTCCTACTCTATATGCATGGGCCGACTCGAAAGAAGACTCGAAACTGACTCAATTTGGGTAGGTGGACTCAAAGTAAGAAAACGTGCAATCATATAATACGAACACACATATATATATCACACAACACTATGACACAAACACACTCTACGACAAAGACTACGAAACACACTACGACACAAACATCATATATGCAATTGGTTCATGCAGACACGGACTTGGCTAATATTCAGAAAATCTCACCCCCACACTAGAATGCTTCGTTGTCCTCAACGAGTTTAGAGATCATGCAAGAGAACCCAACAATCAAATGTGTATGCCATAGATGAGATGGAGCATGACATGTACAAAGAAGCACATAATTTTAGCTAGAGGAAGAAATACTCACAACCGCCTCAAGGGCGGGGACGACATCCACTCCAAGCAATCCCCAAGCACTAGTGGTGCCACTGTGCTCCTATATAGTCAGTGTGTTCTCGCACACCGGTGTAGACTGCCCTCCTCTGATAAAATCTGTGACTTGGAGAATCCCCAACTCGCATGCACGAGTCCCCATAAAGGTCGTGTGTGCCATGGCACACCGGGGTAGACTCTCCCATATCCTGCTCAAATATGTCACTCAAAAGATGTTTGAGGATATTTTTCTCTCCACTTTTTCTTCTTCCACCATCTCTTCTCGATCTTTCTCTTCTCAAGTGAACAAGAACAAATTCTCACAAGACGCGCAAATCTCAATAATGATGAACCCGGGTTGCAAAAGTGAAAGATCTTCGTAAACGTTTTCTTCTTCTTCCAATTCATGAAAACCGTCATCATAACGATTTCAACAATAAGCTCAAGTCTCTCATGTGGTGGAAATCTATGAATGCCTTCTTTACCCGTTTTCTCAATTTGCGATATCTTCATTGAAATTTCAAACGGCAACACATAAAATATGAAAGTTTGAGTACCTTCATCACCTTCGTTTGAAACACCCGAATCATCAACAATTTCAATCTCAGCATTTTTTGTATCTTCAATGAGCTCAAACGTGAGAGGCTCCAACAAATTTGCAACCGGAAAGTCAAGATCATCAATATTAATTCCATGAAGAATGCCATCAAGCTCACCGAAAATTTCATCATGCTCGACCCTCATATTTGACTCGAGCCATGATTGAATGTTTGGACAACTGGGAATGCACAATGGCTCATCATCCTCTTCTTTAAGCGTTGGAAAGGTTGGAGCATTCTCTTGATTTGAATGGAGAACGCATTGCGCGTCCATGTGTGTTGTCTCCATTCCCATTCTTGTTGCTCGTTGTCGCCATTCTTCCACATTATGAATCATCTCCCCAATCATGCAACCAAGGAAGAAGAGTAACTTAGTGGGAGGGGTTGAGTCATTAGGATGGAAGGTATAACGTTGTATTTCCATGGCTACCCTCTCTCTAATGCCATTCACATGGCACTCCTTCAAGAATTGCTCATATGCAAGGTTGCATGCTTCAAATATGCTCGCAAAACGGCGATATTTCTCATCCTCCATGCTTAGAGTTGAATGCCTGCACACATAAAATCTCAAGTAATACCGTGAGGTAATAAGAAAAGAGAATAACAAAAAAAAAATCCCTAAAGCTAATAATTCTAACTAATTCAACCGAAGTCCCCGGCAACGGCGCCAAAAACTTGACACAATCTAACCACAAGTGTATGGCCGTCGTGTGTAGTAATATCCGGAAATCCGGGTTGATCGAACCCAAAGGACTTGTCGCGAACTAATTAGTATGATTAACTTTATGTGGGCTAAGTGCGTTGTTTGTTTTCCTAAATTCTACTAAAATTGAAAAAGGACAATTATCCCAATTAATTCGATGAATTAATTCACGATTAATAAAGATTGATTTTTAGGAGTTTTTCAATAAGTTGACAAAATCAGGATATCTCTACGGGTCACTAGGTATTTCTCGCGAATTCGGATTTATGTTTTGTTAACACGATGATTTATTATTCTAGCTAAACGAGCATGAATGTGTTGAAGATGTCTCAACCAACACCAATACTTAAACTAGCAAAGCCGATGTCTCTAGCCTAAACAAGTTCAAGTATGCCTTAAGATCATTAATCTACTCTTTGTTCTTAGCTAACTAGCAAGATTTCTCAACCCTAGATACGGCTAGTGTGTATTTCAATTTTTCGGGCAATGAATATCGATGTCTCTATCATTCATAACCTAGCTCTATCCTTTCAATACGTCTATTGATAGCAAAGATGAACTAAACACATAAAATACACATAGCTAGATAAAAAGTTCATCAATTAAGCCACAAGCATGAAATCAAATCCATAAATCACAAATATCGTGATCAAACCCTAGCTCCCTACGAGATACCCTGAGAAAAGTGTTTAGCTACTAAAAAACATGATTCACGTACAAAGTTTCGTGATCAAAATAACAAAACTAGAGAAGAAACGGAGTTTTAGAGGTCAAACGAATGATTCCAAGCTTCCTTGATCGTCTCCTAAGCTCCAAGCTCTCTTCAACGTGATAGAGTATGTGATAATCCCCAAAAACATGCCCTAACCATGTCTAATACGTTCTCCCAATGTTTAAAACAAGTTAGGAGTAATTACAAAGCAACCCCAAAAAGTTACAAACAAAATTCTGCCCGAACTAGGTCGTGTGACCTAGTTAAGTAGGTCGTGCGACCTACTGTGCTGCCCAGAACAGGTCGTGTGACCTGTATAGTAGGTCGCACGACCTACTGTGCTGCCCAGAACAGGTCGTGTGACCTGTATAGTAGGTCGTATGACCTACTGAAACAAGCTGAAATCTCTAACTAGGTCGTATGACCTAGTAACTAGGTCGTGCGACCTAGTTGCTTCATCAAATTTTTCCATCTTCTTCCCACTTGTTCCTCTTGCTTCCGAATCACTTCCCGGGCATCGTTTCTTCATTCAATCCTCCATTTTGAGCTCTCCTCATGCCTCAACACTCGTATCATCTTCTCTTGAGCCTCTCTAGCACTTGATCCATCAACTCTCGCTTTCCTTCCCAAATCTCGAGCTCGCATCACTTCCGAAGTTCGTTTCCTCTATCCACTTGCTCCTCGCGTGCTCCGGCCCTGAAAATCACAACACGAACACCCCGCGAAGATCAAATGTGACAAAATAAGATAAATAGCACGTAAAACAATGCAAGAAACGCCCGGACTTTACATTTTAGCATACGAACTCATTTTCTCAAATAACACATGATCTACTCGAAAAGATGCAACATTCTCCAATATAAGCGCACAAAATGTAGCAAAATAAGCAATAAAATAACTCCGAAAACGGAGTTATCATTAACGTTCTTCTTCCATTCATCGTCTACATCTTTTAGAGATCAGCTAAGAGCAATGTCGTGATGATAACGTGTTGTAAATCGAGAGAAGACGAGAGATTAGAAATAAAGAGAGACAAGATTTAGGGAGAATAGTGATGAGATGTGTATTATTCTCCAACCCTAAGCCTCCTTATATAGGCATTAGGGTGGGCTAATGGGCTAATAGCAATATACAATGGGCTTACAACATGGGGTGGATATTCACCAATAAACTAGCCCAATATTACATAACAGAAATATATTACTTGATCGAAGTTTAAATTTAATAATTAGATCAAAAATTAATATATAGTTTAGAAAAATGTTAAATTTAAGTCAAGCATTTTATTTGCGGTTGAGTTTGTCGTGATTCAGTCATAGCTGTGAATTTTATCAGAATTTCAATTGGACATAACATATAACCCCAAAAGGATAACTAATGTACATCTAGATATGTAATGAGAATTAATACTAAGTTATGAAATGTTGTTAACAGATATAGAGGAGTTATGTCTCAGTTGTACTAAATTTAGTAATTTATCAAGGTGTGTATAGCCCGGTCACGCAATTCGGTTTGGTCGACTGAAAATTCAAAACGTAAACTAAGCTAAAATATAGTTAATGTAGCGCGTTGTAGTTCAGTTTGATGTTTAGCCGAATTAGAATTGATGCAGCTATAGTTAGAATGGATATATTGCATATAAATAGACTAATACAACTCTCGTTGACTCCATCAATTAAACTAAAATATAAATTTTGCGCCGACTTTGACATATAACAATATTTTAATTTTATGATTGAGTTGCACCAGATTTGAACTTTGAAATAAGGATTTTAATACGAATGATGTGAAGAAAGTTTAAAGTATATGGATAATTTATTATTTCAGTAATTGAAATATATTTATTTTACATAAGTTTAGAAAAAAAAGTATAGCATTTACTTTTAGTTATTAATAAAGCGATACATCTTGACAAGTCATAAAGGTGTACAGTTGCAGCATGTGGAGCACACTTGGCAGCAAACTTTCTATACATTTTACATATAATTTAGATCTAGTAAAAATCATGTAAAACAAAGTTCGCTTACTTCTTTCTGAATTTGACATACATCTTATCAAATTTCTCTATCTTCCTCGCCAGTCTCATGGTTAAGCATGTTATCATGGAATTTGGATTCATCTTCTTCGTTTAGTTGTTTGAAGCTAAATGGATGTCTCCCTCTACAATGCACAAGTCCTAACTTACATTATTGTGCAAAGATTGGACATTTTTTAGGCGATGATTCTTTGTTAATTTCGGCATTATACGATCAAACAGTTAGTCAATACCCAAATAGTTCAACTCGTTTGCATTTGTGCATCGCAAACTATGGCTCAAAAGGTTCTCTGGATAAGATTTCTCGTCTTACATCAATTTAATTCTTCATGGCTTTATACTTGACTCCACGGTGTAGACGTCTCTATATGTTGATAAGTTTGTGGTCTTGGAATTTGTAGAATCTCCTATGCATCAGTAGAGTATAATAATCACTCAGTTTATGTATGGCCCATTCTTTTATTTATGTTCAGTGTTAGCAACTTCATCGTATATTAGCTTGTGTGTTAGCTTGGTTATATTTATATCAAACGGTTTCGTGCAATATAAAGCGTCTATCACTAGTGGTGAGAGCATGCGGGGTTTTATCCTTAATTGGTTACACACTTCTGATTCGCCAACAAATAATTTCCACACTGAAAACATCTGGTGTGTTGTGTCTTATTTACTCTAATTGATTTGTTTTTTTGCTATTTTTTTTGTCGTTATCGTGGGAGGATCTACATAGATCTTTACGCAATATATCAAAGTCAACGTCATTAGATCTTATTACAACGTTAGTCAGCTATTCTACTGAATAACTATATTGTTCCTTGCATTACTTTTTTATTGGTGTACCCATGCGCTATAAACGTTGAGAATGGTAGACACGGTAGTACTCGTGTGCGTTCACATCGTTTGCCAGACTCTATATCTACTTTCAAAAGAACCTCCAACATAAATTTTTGTATATCCTAAAAACCAGATGACTTCGTATAAAAACTTGTTGCAAGAGTACACACAACTTGATCCAAAAATGACGCAACATGCGTATAAACCACATAGAGAAGAATGAGATGAAGACCGCCTCCCCATTTGGAGCGCCAAAGTCAAGCCAATGGTGTGACCTATCATTCTTCAGTTGCAATGAATTTTGGCACGTCTGTCGATGCTAAACAAAACGCTAACATGGCAGCCTTTGATGCCCTTCCACAACATGCGGATGTGTGTCCCACTGTTGCAAATCCGTACATTCTCGTAGTCCTCCTTAGTATGCATTGTTATTAACTGTATGTTACTTATTGTGTACTAGTGCATGCTTGGGAACCAAGATTTTCAATCAGTTTTAATTAAAATCGGTCATTTTAATTTAATTTTGTTTGTTATGTTGTATTGTAATTCAGATTGAAATCTACTTTGGACAAATAATCTGCATATTATTTAATCTCTAATTGTGCAGATTCTCACACCTTTTGCAGATTTTAAGCTCATACCAAATATCTTTAGAATTTTCAAATGCTTTAGATTTTCAGCCAATTTATTTTCTCTAAAGTTTTTCAGCTGATTATTAAGATTTTCAGTTGGTATCAAACATGCCCTTAAGCTTTTAAAAGTTTCAATTACAGAAGAGTATCGTTCAATGTTTTAGTTAAGTATCTTCTTCTTTCACTTCCATCAAGCTATTCCACTAATCTCTTTCTCTTCAAACGGAGAGATCATTGTTATCTTCTCCAACCTCTAGGGTCGTTTTAGACGCTACCAATCATTGTTATCTATTTTACCTCTTACCAATTACCACTAACATAATATGACGATACATGTATCATTGATTTTGAATACAACTACTTGTAAGTTACTATTGTGAGTCAAATATTGACTTATTGAGTGGAGCGCTAGATAGTTTATGAGTCATTGCATATTTAATTTATGAGAATTACAAGTTGAAGGACACTACCATTATTTTGTTGTTAAATTTGGCTCCCGTCAAAATATAAGGCTAAGATATGTCTAAAGCTTTCTTTCCCGGATACAATTGTGATATTTTGGACATTTTGTTTGTAAACACGAATATAGCTGACATGTTACGTGGATCATCTATTATTTTTCGTCTGCCTGCGCATCTTAGGTTGTATAGCCTACATGAGAAGAAAATGGTGACATCCAAAGACGATGTTTGAACTAGTAACATGCAATATACAGTTTAGATGGGAGCCCTTAACTTTCTCTATGAGTGGCTAACTTCACAGTATAAAGAGTTGCGTTAATTTTGTCAATAGAAGTAGAATTATCATAATCATAGTTGCACGAAAAAATATATTAACACAATAGATTAAAAATATGTATGGCAGGTAAAATTATGATGTCAAATTAATATAGTTGATGACACGTGGCATCATATATTAGTTATTTTCTTATTCATATTTAAATTAGAGTATGAACATTCAAATATGAATATTATAATATAATATTAGTATAGTTGATTGATTTGTTTAAAATGAGTGTACACATGTGCACAACTCATTTATCATTAAGGTGCATGAAAATTAACATAATAGATTATATTTTAGGATTTTCTCGATAGAGTGACATGTGGCATCATATATGAACTAGTTTCTTACTCAAATTAAAATTATAGTTTGAACATACAAATATGGAAATTATAATGCAATATTAATATAGTATACTGAGTTGTCTGAAATGTGTGTACATATGTAAACAACTAATTAATCATAATTGTACAAAAAATGTATGAACATAATAGTACATCCGTATGGTAATCTAAATTGCGATGTAAAAATAATTCGGGATTTTTAGGAAAATGTAAATTAATATGGTGTATGACACTTGACATCATGTTAATTAATTTATACCCATATTAAAATTAGAGTTTGAACATTGAAATATGGAAATTATAATGCCAATAAATATAGTTTATTAATTTGTCTAAAATATGGGTACATGCACACAAATTATTAATTATATTTGTAAAATAATGTATTAACATAATAGATTCTAAATTTGCGTGGTAATTAAAATTATGATATTAAATAAATATAGCTGATTGAATTGTGCATAAAAGGTATAAACATAATTGTAAATAAAAACAATAAAAGATAAAAAAGTATAAAAACAATAAATTATTAATAAAGGTTGATTCAAAGAGGTTGAAAAAACTTAAGACATTTAATTATATTTCTTTTAATATAATCGAGTAGACCGGTATCATGCTCGGGAAGCCAATTTTGAAATTTCAAAATAAATGTGTATAATTAATTTAAAGTTTCACAATAAGATTGAATACAAATGAAAGTCTGCATCTCATGTAGCCACTTTTTTTTAAAAAAAAAGTTTAAAGTACTTTAATTGATTAAAAAAATTATTGAAACGAGTAAAATGATTGTCTCCATCATTTTTTAGAATCAAACTTTAAATAATAATAATAATAATAATAATAATAATAATAATAATAATAATAATAATAATAATAATAATAATAATAATAATAATAATAATAGTAAAATCAAGTATAAATGAATGTTCAAAAGAAGATTTATATCAGTATAATAACCCAAGGTATTAAAATACATCATTTTCTCTATTATCTGAATATACTCACCGCTATATCAATCAAAGAAAAGTTTCGTGAATTCAAAATTACAGTTGTTCAGGGAAGTACTTATTTCTCAGCAAGTAATTATACCAGTGAGCTTAGTTGAAATTGTAGGTGAGTATATTTTCATATACACATATGCGTGCGCGAGCATACACTGCAACACCCCCATTAATATAAGGGATGCCACCGCCCGAGGTGATGAGCCTCATTGGGAACGGATAAGAATCGTCGGTTCACAGCTAGTACAACCATCGACTAATCAAAACATAATTTATTACAATTTCAATACAACTAGTGATAGCGTTTCAAAAGATATGAGTACATTTTCCAGTGATATACTATGTGATGATCCAAATAACAAGTCTTCCCTATCCATCTGTGTCGTGAACGTTCCCCCACCTCGAATGATAACCTGCGGTTTTAAAAATGGCGAAAGCTGACGCAGTTTTTACAGAAAAATGATCAGCAAACGGCTGAGTAAGCTAACACCCACAACACGTAAATAGATTATGATACATATGACAGGAATAAAGAGTTCGCTAATAAATATCAGAAATTTGTGGGAATAACATTACCGTTGTTTTGATGTGTCGAACTTCATAACGAATTCGAATTTTGTATTTCCAACCCAAAGATGTTGACCATCTTGGAAATCACAGTTAAAAGTACTTTGTAATATTTCCACAACTCATCGCTTTAAATCTCAAGAGATAACTTCCACTTTTCTCAATGACAAGATAAATCGAGTCCAGGAGTTCATTTTACTAACTAGTTGATACGAGGCGTGACCATATCTAATCCACAACCACTTTCACATAATGGGCAAAAGCACAGCCATAACCATATCTCAATCACAGGAGGTTCGCATCACAGCGCCTCATAACCATAACATAATCAAAAGGAGGTCCGCATCCTCATAACCACATAACAGAAACCAATCACAATATGTCAGAAATGTATCGTATCAGAGATATGACACTAACCCACACACAACTGCTTCCACTTTACATTATCACAGCTTTTCTTTGAAGAAGTAAAATCGAGTAAGGAGCTCCAACTAAAGCCGGTGTGGGATTTTTTTTTTAATAATCGATGTATGAATGTGAGAGATATGCGTATTTGAACAACAAGTGAGCAGTTTGCTACTTTTGGATAATCGTGGCTCGTGAACTAGGTAATCACAGCTTAATTTGGTAGTCATGATTGGAAGGGTACTTTCTCATTTCACATTTGAATTTAGATGTTCTTCTTTCGGATTCTTATTTTTGGATTATCATTTTTTATGCGATACTTCAAAGTAGAATATTTCAAAAGCAAATAAATAACTCAAATAAAGCATGTATAGTAGTAGTTCATAAATAACACACGCGATACACGAAAGAATGAAAGACACACAATGCTAGACATATGAACTTACCTCAAATCGAAACGTCAAGTAGCTCGATGTACCTCGTTTATGAAATTGTCGCCTACAAGTTCACACTCTCAACTAATTTATTTGCTCTAATAATGAAAACAAATCATCTTAATATATTATAGCATTCTTTTTATTCTCAAGAAAATATTAATTTTAACTTATTCCATAATTTATGAAAATATCTTTTTCTATAACTGTTAACACAATATTTTACCTCCAAAAATATAGTTATTAATTATAAATAACAAATTAGTGAAAACTAAGTTTATTAATGAAACTAAAATTGTAAACTACACTCAGTACCCCAAAGTTTTAGAAAAAGTCATATGCACCCCCTAAGTTTCTGGAACGACAAGATGACCCCCAAAATAATTTATGAAAATTGCAATTTACCCCCCCCCCCCACCAAGAACATTCAAACTAACCGATCAAAACATGGATTCAAGACCTAAAAACACGATTTTGATTACACAAAAAGACCAAGGAGTATATTTTGAGCATACCCAGTCCAAAAATCGCGAGAAACGGTGGAGAAACGGAGTGGGTCAAGGTCGTCGTCGATGTCACTATAGGTGGAGCTCGACGCGGCTTTCTCCGGCTGTTTGTGGCCTCGGTTGAGGCCTCCACAAGCTTGGTCGGACATCCAGGAGTTGACTAGGACAAAGAAGAAGGTGCGGGTCGCCTCCGTTTGATCGGGTTTCTTCTCCGCATAGAACAGAGAGGAGAGGGATAGAGAGAGGGAGAGGGAGGTTGAGTGGTGGTGAGGGTGTTGGGCGTGGTGGTGGTTGTTACCGAATGAGAAGAAGAAGAAATAGAAAAATGGGACGAGAGAGAGAGAGAGAGAGAGAGAGAAAGAGATAGAGAGAAGTGACAGGGATAGAGAGAGGATGAGGGAGTTGGGGAATGTGAGAAATTGTTGCGAAACACACATCAGCAGTGTGTTGGGGAAGGGGAAACAAAACATTTTTTTTACTAATAACTATTTACCTATTAGGCTTTGTAATTTTTATCAATACAACTACCACCCCAATTATTAACTAGCTAATATCTCCTATAAATACAATTGTCTCCCCACTAGCCAAATATTTCGAAGATAAATATGTAAACTATACGTAAAAGACGTCAATTATACTTAGAAAAAGACGGGGTGCTTCATCATCCCCCCCTTAAAAAAGAACTTTATCCTCGAAGCTAGAGCTGATAGGTCTCAGAAAGGTTCTAGGCGCATTACTTAACGTGTCAATAGACAAAAATAAATAGCAATGATCACAACAACGTAAACATTAACAGCAAATAACAACTCTAGCCGACATGAACACAATTCAGCACACATGACATATAAGGACTTAAGCTATCCCACAAAACCCTGATGACGAGGCTACGACGTTCTCAAAATCAAACATCAACGCCATCAAGAGGATGGAAAATAGCCGATTTATAATAGCAGAGAATTGGCATGCGTTTTCTATTGTCGGTAAGAGTACCCAATTCCTTGTACCGACGCTTGTTGGAAACTATCCGGCGGCGTCAGAAACTGTTAAACTTGCACGACTAAGTGCTTGTAAATTGGGGGTTATCCATTGCAATGAAGACTCTGAAGAGGGATGAATCCAGGCCTACTGGATGTTTCCACACCCACAACCATAGGGTCAACCCCAGGGGATGCAAATTTTAGCACCCAGAAGGTCAATTCCAGTCAAGTTCCAGTGCTAGCATCCCTGAAGAGACCAGTTAGTACTTTGTACATCGAGGGTGTACGAGAAAACAGTAATGTGCTGCTTCATGTGGTTCTTCAGTTCACTGCACGTGCTATCGCTGTATCATGTGATGTTTTCCAATCTTGTTATATGTACGATAGCTCTCTTAGAGTTACAAATCACACTATATATAACAGAAAGGAGTTGCTCGATACGCGCTTTCAATCACCCTCACCAAAGAAGTTGCAGTCAGCTTGTGCCAAAATAAATCTTCAATTAGGTTCCACACACTCAAAGAAGATCGCTGGCAAAGTTATTCTCCACTCCGCGGTCTTCGTTCCCTACTTAAATCGAGGACTAATCAGGTGAGATACTTTAAACGGTCTTCATTTTTATCGGTTACGCAGAATAAACAATTTGTTTCCGATAGTAAGAAGTCTGTATCAGACAATATTTACTGCGAGAACGGTTGATTCTTCAAGTGTACTCTCTCAGCCGGAAGGAACAGGGTTACTACACAATCTCACATTGAAGGGATTGTTCATCCAGTTAAATTTGCTACTAAGCTTTCAATTCATGATTCTCTTATGAATCAACTTAAACCCAAATCCCCTTTGATTCGAAACCTTTCTAGGAAAAGAGTTTTCGCTCAACATATGCTTCAAAATCCATCTTGGACTCATACAGGTTAACTTTAAACCGTCTCTTGGCCCTCCGGATCCTCCTAGTCCCCTTTGTTCACTAAACGAAGTGTTTGTGGCACGACCACCACCCTTCTACATCCCAAAAAATGATCTCGAAATTGGTTTCGACATCAGCAAGTTGGTCGTTTAAAACGGTGTGGCTCTAACCTCCAAAAGAGTGGTCGAGAAAGATCTCATATTCTTATGGGAAATCCTATCGTACAACCTAAACCAAACATCTCACCGCGAAAGCGTAGGTTTGATGGTTGGAGATTCATATGTGGTGAAGGTTCTAAAGATGGAGGTTCTTTCTAACATTCTTTTTTCAGGTATGATCGTCTCAATCAATTCAGTCAACTTGAGTTTTCGGAGATTGTGCTTAAAAAATCTCACAAACTCCAAATCAGTCATGACAATCTTAAGCTGGAATTGGCAAGACTCGAGGCAGTCTTGCACAGTTCGAACAACTCTTCTATTGCCCAGTTTGGTTCACGTAAGTGTTCTTATTGTTTTAGTCGATGAGGAAGGGACAAATTGCCAATTGTTCTTCCCGATGGAGTGTGATCCTACTTCTTGTTGTGATCAAAATCGTGCTAACGATTTAAGAGTTTTTTGGCCCAAGTTTTTCTTTTTTGCTTTTGTGGGTGGTGTTCTGTATACCTAACCGTAAGTTTGGAAACCTCTAAAAGCAAAAAAATGGACAAGCAGTTACGGCATCCGAAATGTGAAAAAGGTACTGTTCTCATGGAGGGAGGAAGTGTTTCTTCATGTAAGTTTGACAGTTAAATTCCATGAAAATTTAATATTCAATCTGTAGAGAAATATAAAAAAAAAAACGATAGTCAATCGTGTAGAGAAAGACCATAGCAGGAGATTAGCAAAAGACACGTCCAGATTCCAAAAGTGGACAGCAGCCATCAGGTTGGTGCAGTAGTGGAAATGGTGCTGGGAGTAGTTCGATGTAGCTTGTCATACTGACTCAAAAGCCTCACCATAGAAATCTAGAAGATAAATTATTTTTAATGTTTTTCTAACTTACTGCTCAAATCAATGATGTGAGGAGTTTCTTTCGCTGCAGTCTTAGGGTGATCCTCTGGCACTGCATATGCTCTTTCACAGGTACTAGGGCCCAAAACAATAACACGAAACACCAAATCTCCCTCATGTTTAAACACCGGCACGTCACCAACACACAAATCATGGTATTTGGCGAAATCAAGCTAACCATCTCGCAAAAACCCACTTTTGATTTTCACTTTCCACACCCCTAGATTGGTTCTAAGCTTAACTTCATCATCTTTATTGCTCAAACTCAAGAACTTCAAGAAATGAATAGGGATTAACTGAAAAAGTTGAACAATCATTAGTCAGAAATTAGCTGAACAAATGCTAGGGTTCACAAAAACATAAAAGAGTGAACTTACTATTCCCTGGTAGAATTCTGGAAGGAGTGCTTGAAGAAAAGACAGGGGGGTGGAAACTCGCTTGTGGATGCTTCTACGGGATCGTAAATGGCGGTTGTTGTAAAATAGTAATGGTGGTAGTGGTAGTGATGGTGATGTTATAGTACTTGTGTTCTGTCTTTGACATGATGGACAATAGAGTGACCCTTTAGCTGGCGCTTTGGAAACAACACCAAGGACTAGTTTGTTTTTTCTCCTTAAAACACAGGATTGGACTATTCAGTGACGTACATCAAGCATGTCCATAAGTCCATTGTCCAACATTGTGCAACAAAGATGTCAGAGGCTTGGTAAGTTTGGTCACAACAGTTGAAATTTAAAATTTATAGCTTGTCCAATCAATTTAGTACCCATAAACAGCAACAACAAACTCCACACACGAAGGCAATTAATTCAGACCAATTATCCATTTTTTTAAAATATACCGATTTTCTTTTTTGCCACCTCTCGGTTCATGTCTTGTCCAAATTCCGTTTCCCCCAATACTTGGCAAAGTTTTAACCCCATCACTATGAGCTTTTTCAGCACCGGCAACACCATCGATAGCTCCAATCCACTTCTTAGCACTGATTTGGTTTTTTGTTCGGTAGGATGAATCTATTCTTTGTCACTCAACAACAATTGTGTTCTTTCTTTGTTTCATTTTCAGTTTCAAGTTTTGGTTGCTCCCAGCTATAGTAGTTAGTAACTCTAAAACAATTTTGTATCTATTAATGTTATGATGCCAATTTCTTTCTTTTTCTTTTTTCTTTTTTTAGCCGAATAAAAAAAGCTCTGACTTCAATTTCAGATTTGAGAGGAGAAGTGATTATGAAACAGACTAGGGAACAACCCGTGTCTTAAAGACACTGTTCCGACACGCATGAATTTATTGAATCGGGAAATTTTTACGATTTTTAGTGTTACATAATTAAAAATATTTTACAAATGTAGTGTAATAATGGAAATGTGAGAGAGAAAGTGGTCCCAAAGTTTGTTGTGGCCCCTTAAACTTGTAGGGTTGAGATTAATCTCACCTCATCCAATGGTGGAGGAGACAAATAGTGACACACCAAGGGTTCTTGTATAATAGATTGTCAAAAGTGCCGTACCACTCCCTTCCCTCTCTTCCTACCCCTTCCCCATTTGGCAAGGTTAATGATGATCAATTACTCATTTACCCTTATAAATATTACTCCACATTTTTAATAAACCCATTTCATAATTAGATTGTGCCACCAATCAACCCAGATATTGGCCATTATACAAAACAAACAAACCCTCATAATCTAACCAACCCCGTCCAACCCAAAAACACAACCCACAGTTTAACCTACTCTCTTAAACACAACCCACAGTTCAACAATTCCTCTACCTCTCTCAAACCGGAGAGTGAAATAGAGAGATAGAGAGAGGGGGGGAGAGAGAGTCGGAGAGAGATGGAGCAGGCGAATGATATCTTCCCCCCTCTCTCTTCTTCTTCTATTTTGACGTCTACTGTGTGGATCTGCTATATTTGACTCAAGATCTGTTTTTTCGCAGATCTTGGCAACTGCAGTAGGCAGCGGCGTTGTGGTGGTGTTTGATACGGGTACGTATCCAACACATGACACGGCTACAGAGACGGCCCTGCGACGTGAGGATCAGAACTGTGTTCCGCCAAAGTATCTCAACGACTACCTCCCAAAGTAGTTCATTAGTTAAGACATTATTTATGTTAATTATTATTAGGAGGGTAGTTATTGTGATTTATCATTTGTTAGGGGTGCTAGGAGTCATTACCAGAAGTTATTAGCCTTTATATGTTTGTCAGGACTTGTTTTGGTACTATCAGAATGGTGAAATCGTGTTTGCTTTTGTTCTTCAACTGTTTTTGTTCTTAGTTTTCGTTTGTTGAAGATTCGTAGCCTCTCGAATCGCTATTGGGAGATCGAAGCTTCTCCAAAAGCTTCTCTATCGATACCGTTTGGTATCAATCTGGTGCTTTCATCATGACGAACCCACCCACAACTACAACAGAGGATCAATTCAGTACCATGTTGGCCGCGATCAAGACGTTGCAGACTCAATTCGCCTCAATCACAAACTTGGAAACAAGATTCGATGATTTGGAAGCAGGCTTGGGAAGTCGAATCACGGCGTTAGAAACAAATTTGGGTCAACGCATCTCGCGTTTAGAGGATCGACCTTCGCTGCCGCCTTCTTCCCCCACTCCGGCGACGGCCACGTTCCAGGTCCCCTCTGCACCACCGGGAACGCTGCTGCAAACAGCGCCAAACCCACAAGCCACATCGCAGATTCAACTGCCCACAACCCAGTTTCCTCCGGCCACAACAGCAACCCAGTTCCCGCCCCTACCCACGCAACAGTACCAGCGAGAAATCTGGGGCGTTTCGCCGCCCAACCTGCCACCACAAACCAGAGGCCTCAACACAGCATCCTCTGGCGTCGCAGCGGCAAGAATGGCTGGCCCCGCTCCTTTCGATGCTTCCCAGCGCACCACCAACCCAGATCACACAACCCACAACCCATCTTTCACAACCCCAATCCCCACTTTGTTTTCCGATCTACACCAACAGCCACCATTCTTCCCTTTTGCGCCGCCTAATCAACCCCAGCCACCAGGAGTCCTCGTGCCAATACAGTCGCCGGCAAACCAGGACCAGATTCAATTGATGGTCGCTTCTTTCGTCGCCGCCATCCAGGCGTTGTCCCACTTATCATCGCCACTGCCGGGGTTAACACCAACCCACCTTCCCACGGTACCCATGTTTCCCCAACCGCAGCAACATGTAACCAACAGAAATCCCCAATTTCAGGGGAACACTCCTCCACATGTTCAAGCAGGTGGTTTTACCCCTGTTCTCACGGGTCAGAATGCATATGTGGGTCAAAACACTTATCCGGGTCAAGGTCCGGGTCCAGGTCCATATACGGGCCACCCCACGTATCCGGGCGCCTATGCTGGTCTAGGTATTCCTACGGGTCAAAACCAAATTGGAGGTACGGATTACCGCAATCACAAATTGCGCATCGACGCACCCAAGTTTTCAGGTATTGACCCGCACACTTGGATTTTCAAAGTCGATAAATATTTTCAGTATTATAATATTCCGCCGGATGATCGACTTCAGTTGGTCGGAGTTATGTTAGAAGGTGATGCTGCTGACTGGTTTCGTTATCGTCAAAATAATAGCCTACTGGACCCGAAGCTTCTCAAGCTTTTCGTTTTCAAGCTGGCACGCCTTTCTGGAGGAGGTGAAACTTCGTTTTGACAACAATAGTTATCAGGATTATTTCGGTCAACTGTCTAAACTGCGTCAAGACACCACGGTTCTTGCCTATCAGACTGAGTTTGAGAAGTTGCTGAACAAAATTGGATCGACACCCGATCCGCAGTTAATCTCGATTTTTGCTTCCGGTCTCACGCCACCGTTGGAATGCGAGTTAGGGTTACGCAAGCCTCAGTCCTTGGCTGAAGCTTTTTCGCTCGCCCGCGAGTTAGAGGCGATTCGAACGCTATCAGACGCCCTTAGCCCACTCACTACAACTCCATCACAGAATCCAACACCGACGTCGACACCGCCAACACGTCGACTGACTCCAGCAGAGCGACAAGAAAGGATGGCGAATGGATTGTGCTTTCGTTGTGGTCAGAAATATGCTAATGGTCACACGTGCGATGGTAAGTATCTCTTCATGGGGTCCGACGACAATGATTTTTATGACAGACAACGCGATTGTCGACCGGGGGCAGTTGATACAAGTACGTATCCAACACATGACACGGCTAAAGAGACGACCCTGCGACGTGAGGAACGGAACCGTGTTCCGCCAAAGTATCTCAACGACTACCTCCCAAAGTAGTTCATTAGTTAAGACATTATTTATGTTAATTATTATTAGGAGGGTAGTTATTGTGATTTATCATTTGTTAGGGGTGCTAGGAGTCATTACTAAAAGTTATTAGCCTTTATATTCTTGTCAGGACTTGTTTTGGTACTATCAGAATGGTGAAATCGTGTTTGCTTTTGTTCTTCAACTGTTTTTGTTCTTAGTTTTCGTTTGTTGAAGATTCGTAGCCTCTCGAATCGCTATTGGGAAATCGAAGCTTCTCCAAAAGCTTCTCTGTCAATACCGTTTGGTATCAGTGTTTCCCCTTTCTTTTGCCGATCTGAAAGGCTGAAAGATAAACTTTTTTTTTTTCTTTTCTTCTTTCTTCTTTGATTTCTTTCTTGGGTTTGTCATTTTGTTAGATGTGTAATTTTTTATTGTTTGTATCTATGTTTATTCTTCGCCGATCTGTAAGTTTATGTTGTTGGTAGTGGTGGTGGAATGGTGGTAGAGGATTGGTGGTTGTGGTGGTGCTGTTTTTGTTGTTCATCAAGTTAAAGTAGAGAGAGACAGACAAATGACATGGGATGAAGATAGAAAAAGAGAATGGGGAAAATGGTAAAAGATAATTTTTTCTTAAGTTCCGTGCCCTCTCCAAAGGGTAGGAAGAGAGGGAACGGAGTTGTACTGATTTAAAAAAAAAAAAAGCCACCTGACATCACAATGGCATCAATACTGGAGATTGGCTAGCTAAAGCCGCTGAGAGGAGTTTAGGTTGTGAGTGGGTGGAAACAAATACCACCAGATTTAGCACTGAAATTACAGGTTGTATAGGGAGACAATGTAGAGGTGGAAAGTTGTATAGGAAATCAAGTTAATTGCTAATGAAAATTTTCAATTTTGATATAAAAAAAATCATTTAATTTGAGTTGATTGAAAATCTCCTGAAAAAATGTTTTAGTTTATTTTCTTTTCCCCAGGACTCTGGAGAATAAAATAGAAGAAAACGGGGGTTCGTGTTTCTGAAAATTGCAAAAACAAATATTTGTTCAACGTTCCACTTTTTCCATTTACTTCGACTGGTAAAAGTAAAATAACAAATGACATCCAAAGTGTTTCATCTTCCATGAGCTGCGATAACAAATCGACCAAAAGAGAAACAAGCCAGTGAAGGATAGAAAATAGAGAGGGAGGCATTGATCAGATAATTGTAGTCTGGAAATTGAAAAATTCAATCGACATTGTTTCTTTCTTCGGCAACCGTTAATCATCACCACAATGCCTCCCCTTCCTTCCTCCACCAAAACACCATCTCCAGAAAAGAAAATAGCAGTAAAACTTTACAAAACCAACACAGAAATTGCAAAAGTAAAAATAAAATAGCAACAGAGGCTCAGAAGGATCCATTGGTAAGTTTTATAATCATGTTGGGAATAACCTCCCTCAGAAAATAGGTAGTTTTCAATCATCACCGCCTCATTTATTTCGATTGCATAAACAAAAAATATACACGCAGATTCTATCAAAATCGAAGAGATCAAAAATCAACAAAAACACAGTGGCAATCGAGCAACCAAAGAGAGAGACGCATCACGAATCCGAGCGATTCGTTGATGAAAAAGCCAATAGATGTCACCTTCGTGATTCGATTATTGTTCTTCTACAAAGCCGTCGTCGTGTTTATATAGAGAGAGTTCAGAGTCGCCTCCACAATGGGATTAGGGTTTCGTCTAGGCCGATCCACGGGAAAAAGATCTGTTTAATGGGTCATCTCCTGGATAACTCAGCCTGGCCCAATACCAATATAAGATCCACGGCCCATTATTATAAGGGTCTGTTTAACCCAAGCCCCAAAAGGAAATTTCATTGCACCAAAACTTCCAAGTTAGCATCAAATTTATAATAAAGCGCATCAGTTTGCAACAGTCTACAAAAGAACCTCCACCTAGCGAATGAGAACAAATCCACAAAGTCTACAAAAGCATCATCCATTTGAATAAGTTGAACTTGGCGGAATCAAACACAAAATGGAAATCACCAGTTGAGACGGTTTACAGTTGATTAACATTTTTCAACAATGTATTCACCTCTTCCTCCAAGGCCTTGCGCTCAATCACTGTTTTCTGGATACATACAAGTCAATGATGGCCTTCCTGAGATGTACGAATCACACTTATCCGACTTTTTGATGCTTTTGACTCCATACTGTAACACTATAGTAAAACTTGAATGAGGCATATACAGGAGTAAATCAACGTGTCTTGTTATGACTCAGTTCGGTTTCCTCCGATATCTACAATGACCACTTCGTAATCTTTTCTGCAAACTTAGTTAAAAAATTTAGTCAATTGCAATGATTATATATAATTCCAGAATCATCATTGAGTTAGAGCAATAATATCTTCAGTTTGTTCTCACCGAGAATATGCATGCACAAAACATAACGAATCTATTTATAGCTACAGATTCACAATGAAGCATGATTATTTTACATGCTTGCTCAATCTACCAACAAGTTGAAAGCATGCAAACATGAAATTTTTGCAACATATCAAGTCATACTATCACTATGTAACTGTCAAGTGATATCTGTGTGAGATACTATGTTGTAATTAGGGTAGCAATCCGTAAATACACAATATACATATATACTAGTTTTGTTGGCTCTTCTTTTTAGACATATAACCATTTTATTTTAGTGAAGTTTCTTGGCAAGAAAGAAAAACTGATGTTGGAGCAACAAATTATCGTCTCCATAATAAGACAAATTCGCTTAATAATTTGACAAGACGGTACCGAGAAGAATGTATATGACATGTAAACCCAACCATGGGTTACACATTCTTCTTGGTAACACACTTGTTTCTTTTTATGACGTAGGAATCCGCAGCTACGGATCTTTGAATGCGCAGTGGATAAACTTCCGTTCTATTGCAATAGCCTGCAAACTACACTAAAAGGTAAACTAGCCTAAAATATCCGGGTTGGCAGGCTCGCAGTTTAGGGAGTCAATAGACAGCCCTTGAGTTGTCCCAAAATTTGAACTCAAGCTCAAGAAATATGCAACCCGACAAACTCAACTACACCACGAAGGGTACACATAGGATACACACTCGTCTTAATGCATATGAGTATAACATGTAATCTGTGTGCATGAAGAAACCAAGATCAACTTAATCAGAGCGTAATATGAAGTTTTCGTTATTGTTATTATTTGTTGCAGAAAAGATAACTAGCATAGTAAACTAGTAACGCTTACACTAAAAGACAGGACATTCATGCTCAAACATCACATATCGGCTTTTCCATGTCGGGTCCAGCTTGTTGCTGCTGAAACTGACTCATAACATGCTCATGCATTCTCTGTTGATTCATTGCTTCCATATCCATCCTATGATTTTCCCTTTGTTGTTGTTCGTGCAAATTCGACAACCTAGATCCAGCGATCCCAAGGAAATCAACGATCATGACACCATCACCGCCCAACCTAGACCGTCCATTCACGCTCCTACCACCCGTCGCGTGACTATGTTCTATGTTGTTAGCAAATTCATTGCGATGTTGTATCATCCTCCCAAACATACCCATCTCAGCCATTGCCGACGACGAACCACCAATTTGATCAGATTGGAACAACATTTGAGGAACATCTTGAGGGTTTTCCTGAAACATCTGATTGATGAATCCTCCACCGTTGATATGGTGATCGTTAGGCTGCGTTTGGAAATCCTCAACGGTGCAATAATCTGGACCGGCAATGTTTGTGACAAACCCTTTCTGGATCATGGGTGAATTAATAGCTGTGTTACTTGCCGTTGCGCCCATTTGGGCTGCTTTCTGGAGCAGGGCGGTGGCGGACATGTGGGCGGTTCCGCTGATCTGGGAGGAGCCGTCGTGGAGGTAGTTGTAGCCACCAGCGGAGGAAGGTGAGCTGGTTTTCGAGCTGAGCTGGAGGGAGAAGACAGATGATTGGATGCTTCTGGGACCACCAAAGAGGGAAGGTGACTTGGCGGAGAACATGCCGCCACCTGGCATGTTCATGGACTTGAAAGGCATTGTAATGGGGTCTTGATGGAGGGATTTGAGGGGATTGTTAGGGTCATAGTTGACAAATCGATCGGATGCCACGTCATATGTGTTGATGTGGCATGCCACGTCATATTCGGGCTACCGTTCTGGTTACGGGAGTGGGCTACATATCATTACTCATTATGTAATTAGGGTTGAAGATCAAATAAAGTGAATGATACTACATTCTGGAGAAATTATCCTAGATAAGTCTATTTTTGTTTATTGCTTAATCACTTTAGATTTGTTTATGTTTTTAATATGTACTCCTATAATCTATTCCATGGTCTACTTTGTTGGAGAATAATCAAAATTGGAAATAAGAAGTAAAAGCAGAGTTAAATTGTATAAATAAATAAAGACTGAATTGAAATGCTTGTTAACTATTTATGAATTTGAATAATAATTAAAATATAATCTCGAGAACTCACTCGATGTATTAAGGCTTTGTCTGCTTCTTTTAATACTCTTGACCTTAAACAAACCGCCTCCCCATATAATCATTTCACACTTGGCAAGAAGTTCGTACACATCTTATACTCTATGAACCTCAATGACGTAGCACCTCTCTTGAATGAATTTATTTGGAGTATATGAATTTATCAAAATTTACAGTTTCTCAAAGTAGAGGACAACTTTATAGAGAATTAAGAACGTCTGATGTAAATGGGGGAGAAACCCTCTATTTGTAATCGAGTGTGTTACACTGAAAGGGATGCAAATTAATACTACATCCGCTTCGTATCTTTCTTCTGAGTAGATTTTAGAGAGGTCACTTTGATCGAATACTTTTTTTTTGAAATAACTTTGACTAAAAAATTTAGCTAACAATACAATATGGAAATGTAATAATCTTATCATGATATTGTAAATATTTCATAACACTTCAATATTATGAGAAAAATAGAAAACTTACGAATGATATCGTTATTAATAAATTAGTCAATCAATGTAACCCTTAAATTTAATTGGAAAGAAAGAGGTGAAACAAGTGAAATACTTGTTTATGTTTGGGGTCCACTTCGAAAAATGAAAACCTTTTGGGGAGGAGCTGTAGATAACTATGTTTGGACTGAGGTATTTTTGTAATAATAGAAACCCCTAATAAATATTAGAACTTTAATACTAATTCCGTGTCAGCCCCAACTTGTTAAACAATAATTATTTCGGTACCTTTGGAATTTCAATATTGCACCGAGGTTTAAATTGCGTCCAAGGAAAGACATGTCATTACACCTTTTTAGCAACAATTCTCATTCAATTTGGACAAACACATATTATAGAATCACATCTCACAATGAGAGTTAATATCTACGTGCTAATTCTAACAATTCCAAAATTCAACATTTACAAGTGGAACATATCTACATTGATTCCCTTTTGGTTGTTGTGTAACTAAAGGAATTCCTTATACTGAGTCATTTGCTTGTTGTGGTTGGAAGATTTGGGATATGAAAGAGTGAATCAACCAAACATTTGCAAAAACCAATGTTCAATGTGTAAACCATTTTCAAAAAGTAGAAATGGATTGAAAACCACCAGGTTATCCCAGTAAAGGTCTTAGCACTGATGGGAAGTTAAATACGGGAGATTAGTGTTCTACCTCGATTTAGTTTTCTCCAACCTCTCACGATCATTACAACACTATTTTTGAAAACGGTACTTTACAACACTATTTGGTCAAAACATTTGAACAATGGGCTTAATTAGAATCGGGATCATCTTCATTTTTATCCCCACCGTGCCACAACTAAATGAAAGCTATTTATAGCCACAACCCACCACGAAAGCATTAAAGGCCACCAACTCAACATAAGCTCGATAGCATGATTCAGAGTCACATCTTGTCATACTTAGCAAGTGAATGTTCAGAACATGAATAATTAAGGCTTAATTACTTCATGCATATCCCGACAAAACTAGCACACAACAACCTCCAGTTCTGGAACTAGCTGATTGCGTTCCCTATTTGCAATAAAAACGTCAATGTGTAATTGGTAAATTTTTTCCGTCCATTACTTAATGGAATGCTCCGTTAGTTGACAAAAAAGATCCCTTTGTTTGAGGGCAAACTTGTCTATTCACTAAAAATAAGAACACCACAACGGCCACCCCATTACCGCCACAGCCACCACCATCCCCGCCACACTACACCCAGTTACAGGTCAGCCATATCCCTCTTCTTCTCCATTTCTAACCGAAATTCGTTAAAGCATCAAGAAGATTCCAAATTTTAAACCGAAATCTAAAAGTCATAATCTTCAAAACTAAAAAAACAAAACCACGCCTCCACATCCACCACCACTATGACGATTGCTGCTCTAATATCCATGGCAATGAATACCCAAATTTTAGCAGCCCAGCGCCATAGATTTTGAAACATCTGATTGGTGAATCCTCCACCGTTGATATGGTGATCGTTAGGCTGCGTTTGGAAATCCTCAACGGTGCAATAATCCGGACCAACCATGTTTGTGACAAACCCTTTCTGGATCATAGGTGAATTAATAGCTGTGTTACTCGCCGTGGCACCCATTTGGGCGGCTTTCTGGAGAAGGGCGGTGGCGGACATGTGGGCTGTTCCGCTGATCTAGGAGGGACCGTCGTGGAGGTAGTTGTAGCCACTAGCGGAGGAAGTGAGCTGGTTTTGGACCAGGACGAAAGAATGGAGCAACTTCTTCTACCTATCGACAGAGACACCATTCGAGTTATTTCACTAGCTGAAAATTTGGACCAGGACGGACTTTTTTGGGCACACTCGGAAGATGGAAATTACTCAGTTTCGTCCGGGTACAAAACCCAGTTATTCGCTCTCGAGGGGAACCTTCCTCCTCGTCGGGGCCAGTTAACCGTCAATGGTTGGAGCGAATCTGGCATCTCAAAATTCCCAAGAACTAATCTTCCCGGTTTGGCGTATTTGGACTGGTTCTCTACCGTTGGCGACCCAATTCCGGAATAGATGCATGGAAATTCCAAGCACTTGTAGATTGTGTTTTGAAGGGATCGAAACTGAAGAGCACGCTTTCTTGGGTTGTGAATCTGCGAGGTCAGTTTTGAACCATTGTCCCAAAATATCCTTCGTCAATAATTGGCGAGGACGACTCTGGGACTTCATCGTGGAAGTTTTTACCCAACAATCGGAAGAGGTACGTGAACTGTTCGTAGCTACTATTTGGGCAATCTGGCGGAGCATGAACAATTTTATCTTCAACAACAAACGGCTTTCCCCATCCCAGACGGCGAATTCTGGATTGGGATGCAAAACATGGTACAAAGAAGCTCTGTTAGGGGGCATCATTTCGGACAATACCACTCTCCCGCTCTCTTCTGCTGGAACTTGGCAGAGACCTCATGCCGGAGACGTCAAAATTAATCAATACCGACGCCAGCTAGTCCAGATTGAGAGCTCCAACTGGTGTTGGGTCAGTCCTTCGAGACTCCAGTGGTCTATTTATCGTGGCACGCCATCAAAGGCTCTCTTAGATAATGTCCCCTCTCTTGGCTGAGCTAGAGGCTATCATATCAGGATTAAAACTAGCACATGAATTGCGCTTCTCCTCCATTGAAGTCGAAACTGATTGTATGGTAGCTGCCCTATTGGTGAAAACTGGTCCGTTCAGAAGTTTAAAGCCATTGAAGTCCTTTCAGATATACTATCCTTAGTGAAACAGTGTCGTATCTTGCTAGACAACTTCACAAAGTCCTAAGTAGTTATGTGAGTAGAAAACTAGAAATTGTAATTTTTTAGGTCATCTTTGTGCCCAAAAAGGACTAGACGAGGAAGACATGAGCTACTACTTTGTCATCCCAAATTGGGCTAATGCTGTGTATCTTGCTGATCAAGTGGGTGTGACGCCCCTTTCTTATTGAGAAGTTGACAGTTTCTCCTAAAAAAAATCTTCATGTTCTGATATTGCGATTCTCCCACCGCTGGTGAAACGTTGATAAGAACATAAACTGGACATGCTCAAACTACAAGTGTACAGTTGTCGGTGTAGTAATAACTCCGGTAAGACCGGGTTTGTCGAACCCAAAGGACTTCTTGTAACTTAGTTTATATTTCTTAACCTTGTGTGGGCAAAGCGCGTTGTTCGTTTTTGCTAATTCTATGAAAATTGATATACTGCTAATAGTTAACCGTTTAGATGATGATACGATTAATGAGAATAACTGAGGAAGTTACTAATAAGGGCAAATACTGAGAATTCTCTCGAGGGTCACTAGGGATGATATGAACTATGTGTTGATTCATGACACACTAACGCGTCTTCTATTATCAATCAAGCAACGTAAAGCTCACCGAGTTACCAAATGAGTTATCTATGTCTAGAACCAAATTAAACCGAGTTACCAAGCTTATTTCACTTTTAGGCATGCATTAAACTCCAATATTCTACTTTGATGATCCTAGTTAACACTACCGAGTTACCAAGTAATGATTCAACTAGGTGAAAGTTTCACTTTACCGACTAATTCTCACGGAGTTACCACGCGAGTATTAATTAAAATCAATCCTACATAAGATAAGCTCAAGAAAGACAGAGTATAGCACATGAACGATTCATAATAATAGAAGAACACGTCTAATTAAGTCAAAAATGAATCACACGCTCAAAACAATGAGTTCTTACCAAAACCCTAGCTACCAAACACGAATTCCCAACAAGAAGAAGTTTAGCTACGATCACACATGATCAAATTAACAAGTTCAATGATCATAGGCAAAAACTAGAGAGAAAGAGAAGATAAAAGATCCAAACGAATGTCCCAAGCTCCCACGATCGCTCCTTAACTCCAAAAGATGCGTAAAACCTTGCTAGACGACATAAGTTGCTTAAATACGTTTCCAAAACAAGAGGAAAAAGCTTTGATAAATTCAATAACAGCCCCGCGTCAAATCTGTCAAACCTAGCGATGTCTTCGTACTAACACTTTTCTCTTCGCACGAAGAGTTTTCGTACAAAGACTTTTTCTCTTCGTGCGAAGGCCTTCCCACTTAAGTACTGCAATGCGTTTCAGGTAGACTTTCCTACCATCTCCAAAATTTTGCTAAGTGTCAAGTCTTCGTGCAAAAACTTTTGTCTTTGTGCGAAGACAACTTTTCTGCAGATTCTTTTAAGTCTTGTCTTCGTCTTTAACGGTCCATAACTTTTTCGTCCGATGTCCGTTTTGACTTCGTGACCCGCCGTTGGAAAGCTCTTCGAGTCTACTTTCAATTGCCACCGATATCACTTCCATCTTCATTGTAGAACTCAAAAAATCCTAAAAATATCCTAAATTTGCTCTAAAACATCCTGAAAAAGCAACTAATCTTTTTGAAAAACAAATAACGACCCGGATTTTGATCCAGAACTCTGAACGTAATTTTTGCCCCTTTGGAGTCCTTTCGCGATGTAGATTTTGTCATGTAGAGAGATTCCCATTTCCGGACCATTTTCTCGTTTTTCTCATTTATTGCCCAATTTAAGCCAAAACATCAAAAATGCGCCAAATTCGCCTTTCTCTTCTATCCCGAAGCTCATTTCTTCTCTCGACTTGATTCCCGCATGTGTAATTCCTGTCAAACAACAACATGAACACTACCGCATAGGTCAAATGTGATAAAATCATACTCAAAACCATTAAGAAACGCCCAGATTGTACTTTAAAGCTCAAAAACATCCAAAAGTACAACTTTTTCATATTTTGGCTCGAATCTCATCACTTTGCACCAAAACACACACAAAGGACAATGTAATATGTACGTAGGATAACTCTTATGAAGGAGTTAACACGCCCCTTTCTTATTGAAAAGTTGACACGTTTCTCCTAAAAAAAATCTTCGTGTTATGATATTGCGCTTCTCCCACCGTTGGTGAAACGTTGATAAGCACATACCACTCTGATTCTTCATTTTCTCATTATTTTGACTTTTTCCATTATTCAACGAGTCAATTTGACCTGGTGATTTTAGATATCTAAATGATGCAACTCTTTGATAACTTTTCATGATATGTAGAGTAAAAAGTTGTTCTATAACACAGTGAAAAATTATCAAAAATTCATATCGTGGTACATCTCTATCTTTCGACCTATTTAGCTTCTTATACTTGCACGCCCCACCCACAAATGTTTAGCTTCTTGTATTCCCAATAAATATGCATACTGGTTTCTAAAAAAAATATAAATTTGACTTTAAAATGTCTTTTCATCTTTTAGATTAAATCAAACCCAGCACTTTGATCTTTACACTTACAGTTAGAATTTCCAAAAGTTTAGGGATGGGGGCAGATCGTGTATTTTCAAAGTCAATCCTCCTGATCCAAATGACGAGTTCGTCTCTCTCTGTCAAAGTTACTCCTCCCTCGATTCGATGGCTCGAAGTGACCGGCAGTGGCTTCCCCACCAGGTTACAAACCCTAGCCCTCTCTCTCTGTCCAAATTTGCCCTTTTTGATCGATCGATTTTGCTGATTCAGTTGATTTAGAACTGTGTAGAGGAACTGCTGAATCAAGGCCTTCTGAATGCCGCTCGCGCTAGGAATTTGAATCGCATGAAGGGCAAGAGTTTGTGGGTGTTCTTTATTGTTCGTGGGTGTTCGACTTATGGATCTGGGTATTCGTTTCCTTGATGCTAACTTCTGTCATGTATTTTACATAAAAAGATAAAAATTAATTATATATTTGTTCACGAGTGTTCTTGCAGATCGACAAACCATCATCAATTCACGATTGCTCTTGTAGAAGTCAGAAAGTAGGGCTGAGAATTAAACCGACCAAACCTGTCAAACCGGACCGAACTGCGCTATTAGGTTCGTTTCGGTTCGTTTCGGGTGAAATTTAGGTTCGGTCAAGGTTCAGAAAATGCCGAACCATTTATATTATGTTCGGTTAAGGTTCGGGTTTCGTCAAAACCGTTTAAACCGAACCAAACCGATTAACCATATTGTATTATTGAATATTAATATTATATGCATATACCATATGTCATACCTTATACCGTTTTTGAAGGTGTTCTCATCTTGTTGGGAACCAAGTTGTTGGTATTTGATGATTTTTGTTTAAGGCAGTTTGCTCAATTAGTATTTAGTTGTTTAGGGCCTTTAGACTGCTCAATTAGCTATTTAGCTGGATTGGATTTAATTTTTGAACATTTTTTTTTGTTATTTTAGGGTAAATTTTGAAGTTTTTAAAATTTTCAAGACTAAACTGTCAATATGTTAAATATTATCCGGCTAAAACGGAACCGAACCGAAACCGAATAAAAAGATGAACCGGACCGAACTGAACCGTTTCTAAAAGGTTCGATTTAGGGTCGGATTTCTGCCGAACCGTAAATCTAGGTTCGGTTCGGATTTCGGTGCGAACCAGATCGAACCGAACCATTTACACAAGAAAGTCGACGCCTTTCGTTAGCATGATCAAGATTTCTTTCCACTAATTCTAAGAAGTCTTCCCTGAAATTATTTGTTGCTTCCTATTTTTGTATTTTGACTTATTCTACGTCCAATTTTTATTGTAATTTTATGTACTTAATGGATATTCGTCTCATAGCCTTTCCTTTAATGAAAATGGTGCTGTTGACACCATTGTACTGTGTTTGATGTTAAAGATTACCAAACATTCAAAACTTTGGTCCATATATGTAAAGTTCATGTTTAGAGGTATTGTGTTTTTGCACTGAGTTTCGACACCATAGTAATATGTAGTATCTTTGGGATAGTGACGGCAATTCTCTAGTATGCTTACTGATCGGACTGTGGCGTAATTGTAACTGTATTGATGTTGTATTCGTTATTTGCAAGTACGACTTCAGCCAACTTGCGTGTACACTAGCCAATTCCGCTTGGTATGGACTTTTTTATGCCAACTTTTAAATTGTTGGCTTAGCATAAAACATTAAAGATTTTTTTTTGACTACCTCCGTTTCGCCTCTTCTTGGGAGTTGACTTAGGTGTCATTTTAACAGACTAATTTAACTGCAAAATGATATGAAAATGTGCTAATATTTTATAATGTTGTAGATCTTTCTTGACACTACAATATTTTGAAAATATTAACAAATTTTTGTATCTTATCGTTAACTAAATTAGTCGGTGAAAGTAAAAGAAATGGGCAAAACATACGAGTAGTTGTTTTTATTTTTGTTTGGGTCCACCTGTGAACCGTTAACTGTAAATAACTTTGTTTGGGCTGAGGTATTATTGTAATAATGGTAAACTTTAAATAAATACTAAAACATTAATACTAAATCCATAACATCTATTACGACCATATCATAGAATTAATCTCCTAATGAGACTTGACATCAACGCGATTAGAATTAGATTGATTTTTCAAACTTAATTTCAAAAATTGTCCAAAATTCAAAAACATACGTCAAGCATCCACTCGTCTAGCTAACCGTATCTTTCAATCAGAATCCATTCTGAATTCACGTTGTAAACCATTCAAAAAAGTAGAAATAGACTAATAACCCAGCATCACCAGATCGTGGAGAGAAATTTAATTCATAAGTTTAGTGTTATGTCACAATTCAGTTTTCTCCAATGTCTCAGTATCATTACTATTGTTTTTCAATAATCTTGGTCAAAAATATTTGAAGAATCGGCTTATATAATCTTCATTTTATTTCCACTAGGTTCTGGCTGCAAATATTTGGAAACTATTTATAGTCATAACACACTATCGGTGAATGCATGAAAGGCCAGCGGCACCAGCCCACTCAACATAAGCTCATTCGCATGATTCAGAGTTCTATCAAGTCATACTTAGCAAGTGAAAGTTAAGAAGAGTTTTTGGCAAATTAACGTCATAGCTAGAGAAGATGTTCCACAGTCGCCTTGGATTGAACGGTGCATTCTTTGAACACTTGCCGCACTTCGATTTCTACTCGCCATGTTTGCGACTGTAGTGCTTCTTAATGCCTGTGAGGTCTCCTAGTGCCCTGGAGGGGTTGTGGTGGACACAAGTAGGTTCTGGGCACAAGTACACCCGTTTCCTGACCTCGGTGGTGGTTCTTTGCTTTAGCTTCCACGGTAGGTTGTGACCTCTGCGGTGAAGTTGGAGGTTTTGGTCCCTTTGAAAATCCTTGTTGCAAATCTCACACACGAACCGGTTCCTAGCCATGAGTGTTGTTGGTGATAGAGCAATGACTTCTGCATTTGGATCTACAAAGAGAGGGTTCAAAATATTTTGTAATAGCTAGAGCTGTCAAGAAGGCCGCTTAACCGCGGCTAACCGATTGAGACGTAACCGACCCGAAACCAGGCCTAACGGTCCTAAACCAGCCCATGATCTAATATGTAGTGGTACAAGCCGGTTTTATTTTTAGATGAACCACGAAACCGGCCCGACCCGGCTTGCCAGAGAACCCTAACCTAAACCGACCGAACCTTAACCGAGCCCTAACCTAAACCGTCCCGAACTGTTCAATAAATTAAAACAAATGATTAACGCCGAGTTGTTTACTACAATCTTACACACACGCATAAGTAAGACTAATGTATAAAACTTTTTTTTTTTTTAAATTGTCCCGAACCGACCCAAATCCTCGTACCTCCATAAAAGTGCTCGTTTCTTTTAAAAAACGTTTTGAAGTGAAAATACCATCTTGCCCTTAGTGAAATGAGCATCACCTTAAGACATGTGTCATACCCAATTGCAAAGTGGCGAGTCATAAGCCCACTTTTGAGGGAAAAAGCGTCAAACCATTTGAGCTGCTAATAAACAGGAAATAATTGTTCATGAAGAATCAGAAGAACAGAAGGGAGGAATTTAAGGTGTAATTTTAGTACATGAAAAAAGCAACTTAATTGGGGCATGATATCAAGTTTTCAATGTTGTTATTAGTCACTGCAAAAGATAAATCTGCCTTGTAAACTAGTAGCGCTTACACTAAAATACGAGGAATTCAGGCTTAGACATCTCTTTTTCGGCTTTTCCATGCCGTGTCAAACATGATCTAATATTGATTTTGTGTACAAATTTGTTTAAAGTCATGTCGTGTGGCATCCAAAATTAACAAATATAGTCACTTACCATCCCTTTTAGTCACGCTATTTTGTGTACGGTTTTATTTTACTGTTTTCTTCAAACAGAAATTATGAAAGTAAACTAACAACAAAAGAAGAAGGTTACTTTCACAACAGAATGAAGCCTACCATTTATCGGCCATATAAATATGAAGGATTTGTTTTTTGAATCGTGGCCCCAAAGAATACGAACATGAACTTATAAAGTCATACTATGCGTCTCTCAAGGGATATATGTGTGATATACTATCCTGGAATTGGGGCCACAATTCAAAAAAACACAATAAACACACATGTATATACAGTGGCGGGCGCAGAATTCATACATTGCGGGGACAAAATTGTACATGACTATTAAAATACATAACACAGATATGTATGAACGTTTTTCTTATTGAGAACCCACATTGAATATTTTTTCGACTTACCCGTTCCATTACGTTCTATTACTAAACTTCACAACTTGAGTTGAGTCCGCTATAAAGATTAAAATCCTCAAAGACGAATTAGTTAAAGTAAATAGTTTGAAAGTCTATTAATCGATTTTTTAAATAAATCTAAAGTATAAGTATTTGGGCAAAAAAGTTTGCCACAATATTCAACTGTAAATAGAAGTAATAACAATAATAATAATAATAATAATAATAAATATTTAGTTAAAAAAAGTATCAACTTGACACGTTTGCTTTCATTTTAAATTCGCAACAAACTTTGGATCTGCTAATTATTTTACGTAATTGACTAGTTGATTTGGGAAATTGTAGTAATTTTTTTCTATTTCATGTGTTGGATATATCTTTTTAAAAACCATTGTTATCCATTTTGTGTAAAGATAATGATTGACACATCTATTTTAATTAATTAATCTCTAATTGCATACAAAGATAAAGAAAAGAGATACCGTTGAAGAAGATGATTAGATTTTTTTTTGAGGGGGCCAAATTGTATTACAACACAAACTCTTCATAAAACCAACCCACAATAATAACGTTAAAACAAATTGATGGAGGGGCCATAGCCCCCCCCCCCCCCTCCCCAACTGTGTGTATATATATGTATATATGTATATATATATATATATGTATATATATATATATACACACACAAGTTTTGGTGGCGCTTTTTTTTTGTAGACATCTAGCTATTTTATTTTAATGAAGTTCTAAGTCTCTCGGCAAGAAAAGAAAAAAGTGATACTGGAGCAACAAATTATCCTCTCCAATTAAAGACGCAATCAGACAAATTCGCTTAATTTGACAAGACAGGAGTATATGACATGTAAACTCAACCATGGGTTTCGTGTTCTTCTTGGTAACCCGCTCGTTTTTTTTATGTGAGAATCCGCAACCACTACACTTCGGATGCGGAAATATCCTCCAAAATACACTAAAGAGGTAAATCAGCCTGTGATAATCTAGGCTGACATGCTCGCATTTGAGGAGACCAATAGACAACCCTTGAATTGTCCTAATAGTTGAACTCAAGTTCTCAAGGCAAACGCAACCCGACAAACTCAACTACGCCCCGAAAGGTACACACTTGTCTCAATGCATATGAGTTTAACATGTAATTTGTGTACTTAAAAAGACAATGTAAACTAAATTAGAGCGTAATATCAAGTTTTTGTTACTGTCATTATTTGTTACAGAAGAAATAACTAGCGTGGTAAACTAGTAAATCTTACACTAAAAGACGCGACACTCAGGCTCAAACATCCCATATCGGCTTTTCCATGTCCGGTCCAGCTTGTTGATGCTGAAACTGGCTCATAACATGCTCATGCATTATCTGTTGATTCATTGCTTCCATCTCCACCCTATGATTCTCCCCCTGTTGTTGTTCGTGCAAATTCGACGCTCTAGATCCACCAATCCCAAGGAAATCAACGGTCATCATACCATCACCACCCAACCTAGACCGTCCCGTCACGCTCCTGCCTCCTGACTCATGATTCTGTTCCGTGCTGTTAGCGAACTCGTTGCTCTGTTGTATCATCCTCCCAAACATACCCATCTCTGCCATTGCCGATGATGAACCGCCAACTTGATCAGATTCGAACAACATTTGAAAAACATCTTGAGGTTCTGAAACATCTGATTGGTGAATCCTCCACCGTTGATATGGTGACCGTTAGGCTGCGTTTGGAAAGCTTCAACGGTGCAATAATCTGGACCGGCCATGTTTGTCACGAACCCTGATACGGTATCTATATCAATTATTTATCATTATTTATTTAAATTAGTTATTTTATTATTAATACGGGTTGGGCCGTAGAATAAGCCTGTAGGGCTAGGGTTAGGGTCAGTTTATCTATTTAAGCAATTGTAGTCCCCCAGCATTATTCAATCAATAAAAGAATATTTCTCTCAACTCTAGTCTCCCTACTCTCTTTTATCTCTCTCTCTCTCTCCCTTTAATTCATCGTTTTCTTTATTAATCGATAGGTTTCACGTATCATTGGTGCTTTCATTGAGAGCCTCGGTCGGACTTTTTGTTCGCGACGCTCACCATGAACTACAAGAAATTAAAACATAGCGTTTGATCCACCCATCTTCGTGGTCGTCAAATCTTCACAAATTTGGAATAGCTAGAGCGCCAGATCTTCCCCTCATACTCCCACTCTTGTTGTTTTTGATAGGGCTAACAATCCCCCAACTAATCTCATTTATAAGAGCTAGCTAGGATTTTTGGGAGTGGAGAGGGGACCGGGCCTAATAATAATAAACAGTCATTGGGCCCTCCTATCAAGGAGTCCAATGGCCAATCAACCCACACTTTCATACCACACTAAACAATAACACTAAGATGCACCATGGCCCAAACACATGATCACTAACGTATTGGGCTCGTACCGGTGAATTACTTGACCCATTTTCAACCCATTTTATAAATACTAAAATAAAATTATTGGCAGCACAAATAATTAGTTAAAAATAATTTTCTTACATTCTCCCACTTGGGCAACAATAATTGTGGATTTGAAAAATATTTAATTTTCTAAAACGACTCTCGGGGTGAACAACTGAGTTGCCATAAACATGGTTCAAGCAAAATTCATCTTAGCACATGATCTCATTCAACAATCACATCAAAACCGAACTATAGCGTAAATTATGTTATTCATCAACATAAGTCCTTCCATAATTACAAATTCCAACATGTTGCCAACATAGACCCCAAGGTGTGGTAAAGTGCAGTGTAGAATATATGCACATGTGATCCGATAAATTACCATGCAAATTCTACATCAGGTCCTACATGACCATTGAAGGTCGCTCACAGGAAATATATCCCATCACACTTCCAAAAGGAAGCTAACACATCTCTAAACCGAGACACCATGCTTTTATACCAAAGCACTCATATTTAAAACCAAGACACTAGTTATCATGAATCCATCAACACTTCAAAATTGAAGCAATCTTTTCATCTAGAGAAATCTTAACCTGCATAAACTCAATGCAAAAAGAGCACGACTTGCAATCATGATATAAAATTCGCATTAAGCAAGTCCAAGAATGGGAATGAATTTGATAAAACCATCAAATAATAACATCTCATGATTTTTAATAAAGAGTTACATAAACTCCCACTAACCAAACACATATAATGAATCAACTAAGTGTTGGAAATGTGCCCTAGAGGCAATCAATTAATTGTGACAAATATATGGATTTACGATTCATTATGTTATCGATATGGAGATATGCTAACATGAATGAAGTCCTTAGAATATAAGGTGTTATATTCTTAAATATCCCTAGTCAATTATAATGATTAATGGGACAATCATATATAGACTAGTATGGGGTTGGATTGATATGGAGATATCACGATCCAACACATGGGTACGCATTAGGAGTAATGGCATACTGGATTGACCCACGACGAAAAGGATACATTAGATTATGTGAAGTCACAATCGCTTTTCGTAGTGCTAATATTATTGCAATCCTTAGACTTGAAGTCACTAGATACTCTAGTTGTGAAATATTGCGCTTTGATGTTATCAAACGTTACACCGTAACTGGGTAATCATAAAGGTGGCTATCGGGCGTGATAGGAAGCAAGCTTAGAGATCGTAGTGATGTAGATAGGATTTGTCCCTCCCACATAATGGGGGTAAATATCCACGGCCACTCGAGGGATGAGGCTTATTGAATGTCTGGCCAGACTCAGATAAATTAATATAGAGATATTAATGTTATCTGCAAGCATAAGCATATTCCAGGATCGAGGAACTATGAATTGGATATACGAGTGTGACTGTTTATGTCTCGTGTCCAATCCGGATATGGAGACAAATGGATAATGCAATATGATATATTGGGCACAAAGGTTTGTCGGGATCACCGACTATTTCTATTGGTTGGGTGGCATGGATGTGTTGCTAGACACCGCTCCATGTTAGTAATAGTTACTACCAACTATATAGAAACCTATGGGGTCACACGTCAAATAGAGTAGAGCTAGATTTGGGATTAATTAATAAAGATTAATTAATAGAAGGATCATTGTGCAACACCTTGCAAACTTAGTAGGACTAATTTGCAAGGAAGGGAATAATTCTAGTTCATCTAGAATTAGGAAACTCTTTTATGGAAACAACAAGGAGTTGTTGGAGTATATAAAGGAGGCTCTAGCTTCCTTCCCACTATATGAGTTATTATTAGTCATAACACAAAAGTGGGAGAGAGCAAAAGAGAGAGCAAGACAAGAGCTAGGGCCGAAACCCTAGCCCCGTCCGTCCCCTCTACCCGACGGCAAAGAGGAGGCCGCCCCTCCCTTGTGCCTTGTTGCTTTGTTGCTTTGATCTTCATCCCTCTTCCTCCAAGGTTCAAGCTAGCACTTGATTGAAGGAAGAATCTAGATCTCACCTCTAGACGTGGATCAACCGTAGAGACGAGGACATCATTCTTCGTGTGATCTCACAAATAAAAAAGGTACACATCTTCTATGTCCTTGATCATGTTATGATGTCTCTTCCTGTGATCCTTGGTGGGCTTTGAGTAGGATTATTTTTGTTATTCCGCTGCGTTACCTACGTCAAAACCCAACACTAAGTTCATATGCTCAACATGTTTAGCAAACTCTCCAGGCCTGAGCCCCTTTGTAAGTGGATCAACTAACATGTCTGCAGTACCAATGTTCTCATAGACTACACCTAGACCCGCCTGAATTTTTTTGTTCTTGGAAACATTGCAGCCATATTGTCACAGTGCATCTTCATAGGTTTAGGGATGGAGTTGAAAATATTTAACCCTGCGATAAAATTCATTAGCCATATAGCCTGTTCCCATCATCAAAACATGCCACAATCTCTGCCTCCATAGTGGAAGATGCTATGAGAGAATTCTTAGAGCTTTTCCACGATACCGCTCCACCAGCCAGCATGAATATGTACCCCGTGGTGGATTTTCTATCATCAGAACAACCAGCAAAGTCTGCATCGGTGTAACCAACAATCTCAAGAGGATCAACATTCTTATAAACAAGCATGTAATTCTTGGTAAATACCTCAAAACTTTCTTGGCTCCAACCCAGTGATCATGGCCTGGATTAGAAGAACATCTACCCAACACACTAGTAGCATAAGCTATATCAGGTCTAGTGCACAGCAGCATACATAAGACTACCAAAATCACTTGCATAAGGGACAATGTCCATAGACTGTCTCTGAATATCATCTAGTGGACATTGGGTGTTATTGAGTTTATCACCTTTACAAATAGGTGCAATACCAGGTTTATAATTCTGCATGCCAAATCTCGTGAGGACACGATCAATGTAAGCTCTCTGAGACAACCCCAAAAGTTTCCTACGTCGGTATCTCTTAATTTCAATCCCCAACACAAAGGAGGCCTCGCAAAGGTCTTTCATGTCAAAGCTATCAGACAACATTTTCTTGACTTCATACAATAATCCCAAATCGCTACTGGCAAGCAATATGTCATCTCATCCACATATAAAATTAAGAAAATAAACTTGCTTCCACTGATCTTGAGATATATGCAAGAATCAACTGTATTCTCAATGAAACCAATAGATACCATTGCCTAGATGCTTGCTTAAGGCCATAAATAGACTTCCTTAACCTGCTGACCAAGTTTTCAGTTCCAGTTGATACAAACCCCTCGGGTTGCTTCATATAAACCTCCTCATAGAGATCACCATTCAAGAAGGCTGTTTTCACATCCATTTGGTGCATCTCTAAGTTAAAATGTTCAGTTAATGCCATAATAATGCGAAAAGCATCCTTTGAGGAAACATGGGAAAAGGTTTCAGTGTAATCAACACCCTCTCTTTGAGTAAAACCTTTCGCCACAAGTCTAGCTTTAAACCTTTCAATATTCCCCTTGGAATCTTTCTTGTTATTGAAAATCCATTTACACCCAATGGCTTTAGAACCCTTAGGAAGCTCAACTAACTCACATACCTCATTATTCGACATTGAATTCATTTCCTCCTTCATTGCTTCAATCCAATTATTAGCATGTACACTGATAATGGCATCGCTGTAACTCATGGGATCAACTATATCATGCTCTCCAAGATAAACAAAATCCTCAGAAATTGTAGGTCTCCTTACCCTTTCAGATCTACGCACAGGGGGTGGATCTTGTTGAAAATTCTCACCTTGTGGTGGCAATTCAACAGGACAACTGGGGCATCAATCACTCCATCCATTGTCTCTAAAGTTGGAGCACTTAATTTTTTTTATCACAATAGGTAACGACACAAAAGCTGGTTCATCATTGAACACTTCAGACTGAATAGTAGGGGAAGCATAATCACCCACATTGTCTTCAAAGAATTTTACATTACCAGATTCAACAACTTGTCCCATAACTAGGACGATAGAAACGATACCCTTTTGACCCCTCCGGGTACCCTACGAAATAGCAGCGAGTGGTTCTAGGACCCAACTTGGATTCAACAGGATTATAGAGTTCAACTTCAGCAGGGCACTCCCACAAACGAAAATGGTTTAAGCTAGGTTTTCTTCCAGTCCACAACTCAAAGGGTGTTTTAGGAACATATTTTGAGGGTACATGATTTAGGATATACACGGCAGTTAGAATGGCTTCACCCCAAAGAGACTCCGGTAATTTGGATAAGCTCAACATACACCTCATCATCTCATCTAGAGTGCGATTACGACGCTAATCCACACCATTTTGTCCAGGGGTACCAGGCATAGTGTATTGGGCACCAATTCCACAGTTCTCTAAGAATTCAACAAAATGTCCCTTCTGTTGGCCCACATCACCGTGCTTTCCATAATACTCACCCCCACAGTCAGACCTAACAACTTCAATTGACTTTCGATTTTTTTTTTCAACATAAGTCTTGAAAATTTTGAATTTCTCTAAAGACTCTGACTTTTGCTGAATCAGGTAAACAAACCCATAACGAGAGTAATCATCAATGAAGGTGATGAAATACTTTTTCTCACACAAAGTTGAAGAGAATGGCCCTGAAATATCATTGTGGATTGTCTCTAAAAGGTTCGTACTACGGGTGGACCCAATCTTCCTTGTTTTAGTCATCTTGCCTCTTATGCAATCGACACAAGGTCCACCTTCATCTTGTTCAAGATCAGGAAGAATATTTTCCTTAACCAATCTCTGAACTCTCTGATTAGAAATGTGAGCAAGTCTCCTATACCAAAGAGAATGAGATTTGTCTTTACTTAAAGGTCTTTTGGTCCCAATCCACTCGACGTTCAAGGAGAAAGGAGTAGATGATAGATTCAAACGATACAATACATCACACAATAATCCATTGCCGACAAGAGATGACTTAAAAAATAACTCAAACTTATTATTGCCAAAAGTGAACGTGTAACCAGAGACATCGAGTTTTGACACGAAAATCTAATTCCATCTTATAGACGGTATATAAGCAACGTTTTCTAACACAATACTAGATTTGGACTAAAAAAACAACATAACGCTACCAATGAAGACTATGGGAACGCTGACTCCATTTCCTACGAAGGTGCGATCTTCTCCTTTCGTAGGCTTGCATTTTCTTAGGAACGCCTGCAAGGAATTAGAAACATGAATAGAGGTTCCACTATCAAGCCACCAAGAATTAGGTGGGACATTGACCATGGAAGACTCAAAACAGACGAAAACCTCACCTTGAGCCTTATTCTTCTTCTTATGTGACAAAAATTGGAGCTTCGGACACTCTGACTTCTCATGACCACTCAACTTGCAAAACCAGCAAGAGAACACCTTTTCAATGGTAGGCTTTGGGCCATGTGGCTGTTTAGGCTGACCGTTCTTACTCTTATGGTGTTGGCCTTTATGATGCTTGTAATTCTTATTCTGAGAACTGCTATTGCTATGCCCCCCAACATGGCGTGGCTGATACACCATAGACTTGGCTCTCTTGTGTCTCTCTTCCACTTGAACACAAAGGGCAATCAACTCATTCACAGACGAGGACTCCTTGTGAACATTGTAAGTGGTTTTGAGGTTATTAAACAGTGGTGGAAGAGAATTAAGGGCTTGCTGGACCAGAAAGGCATCAGCTATGGGGACTTTGATGTTGGTTAACTTGTTTGCTATTTCCTGCATCCTCATAAGATATGTCCTGACACCACTCACCCCATCGTATCTCATGGTAAAAAAGGTCTCCAACAGCTCACCAGTTTCAGCTTTCTCAAATTCCTGAAATTTATTTCCAATTGCATCTAGAAACTTCTTAGCATTTGTCTCATTCGGAACCACACTCTGAAAGCTCTCCGATATGGACTTCTTCATAATCATAATGCTAAGCCTATTAGCTCTCTCCTATTTCTGGTAATAGGCCTTTTGATCAGCAGTACTAGAGTCAGTAAGTTCAACGGGCTTATTATCAATCAAGGCAATGTCTAAATCAGCAAGTCCCAAGGCTAACTCAACATCACGTTTCCACCTCTTAAAGTTATTGGCCGAAAGGGTCTCAATCACACATATCTGATTATTCACAGCAACATTGCTTACAACTGCAATAAGAATTCAATTCAGTTTTAACTAGGGGTGTAAGCGGTTCGGTTTGGTGCGGTTTGTGAAGAAACTATGCTAATTTTAAAACAAAACCAAACCGTTTGAAACTATAAACCGAACCGCACCAAACCAAACCGAAAAGTTCCGGTTTGGTTTGGTTCGGTTCGGTCGGTTCGCGTAATCACTTTTACATTGATATGATTATAGTAGTATGTCAATAAAATTCAAATTTTAACTTGGACATCATGGGTGTTCAAGTTCTGAGCGTCAGCACGGATCAAACTGTGATTCTTGTTCCAATCGACTCCAAACATACAATACCGAGAAGAATGTATGTGACTTAGTAAACTCAACAATGGCGTCCATGTTCTTTGGTACATTATTCAGTCTTAAAGCATATGAATTTAACATGTTTGTGTACATGAAAAAAGAACAACTTAATTGGCGCGTGGTTAAAAAATAATTATTTTTTCGTTACAGAAAAGATAATTCGTGTAGTAAACTAGTAACGCTTACACTAAAATTCAAGGACATTCAGGCTCAAACATCCCATACCGGCTTTTACATGCGTGTCAAGCGTTACTTAGTATTGATTTCGTGTACAGATACATATTTAAGGCTTTCCGTGTCTCTATCATTTTTTTTAGAATCGTGTCTCTATCATATTTTATGGCACAAAAAAATGAGAATTATTCATCTAAAAAAATTGAAAAATATAGTCACTTACCATCCCTTAAATCCACCGGTCACATTACTTTGTGTACTACTATTGTTTTATTTTAGAAGGATTTATATTATCTCCCCTAAAAAAAGCAGAAACTGAGAAAGTAAAATAATAAATAAAATAATGAAACTAACAGTGAAAGAAGAAGGATTAGGCACAATCGAACTCTAATAGAGGTTAATTTTTTGGATGAAAAATAAGTATTAACATTAATAATTGTGAATGTAATTTCTTAATTTAATAGTATACGATCTTCACTAGATATGTCGGTGTAAATTTTTATTACATCAGATGTTTTAGTATACTATACTACTTTATACCTTATCCAAATTGGTGCAATTCATAAACTAATTTTTGAGAGCATGAGTTTGATTTCACAGCCATATAAATTTGCAAGAATTGGAAAAACCTCATATATATTAATGCCTCGGCGAAAGAAGTTCTCCTCTTCAAAAATTTTGAGTCTCACACCACTTTCAAGTGTAAGCCTTGCGCCATGTTACAGAAATGAACACGTAAGGACTACCCCGATGGGCCTGTGTGGTATACAAGAGTAAATTCATACATGTCATGTTATGAATCAATTCGTTTTCCTCCAATATCTACAAAGTCCGCTTCTTAATAATTTTCTAGCAAACTTAGTTAAAAGATTTAGTCAATTGCAATGATTCTATATAATTCTTGAATTTTCATTCAATTAGAGCAGTAATATCTTCAGTTTGTTCTCACCAAGAATATACATGCTTAAAGGAATCTATTTATAGCTATGATTTCACGTTGAAACCATGAAACTATTCTTATGTTACATGCCTACTCAATATCACAACAAGTTGAAAGCATGCAACCATGTTTTTTTTTTCTCTCGTCAAGTCATACAAATTGTCAAAGTGATATCCGCGTGATATACTATTCTGTAATTAGGGTGGCAAACTGCAAATTCCCAAGTACACACATATACTAGTTTTGTTGGCTCTTCCTTGTACACAACTACCTTTTTTATTTTATTTTAATGAAGTTCTATGTTTCTCGGAAAAGAAAGTTTAATCTTGGAGCAACAAATTATTCTCTCCAACAAATTCTATAACTCTCGTAGTAAACTCGTAAAGCTTATACATGCCAATCAGGCGCAAAATTCCCTATCGGCTTTTCCATGTCGGTTCCAGCTTGTTGCTGTTGAAACTGACTCATAACATGCTCATGCACTCTCTGTTGATTCATTGCTTCCATCTTCATCCTATGATTCATTGCTCATGCTCATGCATTTGCGTAGTAAACTACATGTATTTAACGTGTAGTTTGAGTACATGAAAAAATAGCTACTAAATTGGGACATGATATCGAGTTTTGAGTTTTGTTATTAGTCATTACAGAAAAGTTAATTCACGTTGTAAACTAGTAACGCTTGCACTAAAATACGAGGAATTCAGGCTTAGACATATCTTTTCAGCTTTTCCATGCCGTGTCAAACATGGCTTAGCTTGATTATGTGTACAAATACATTTAAAGTCTTGTCATGTCTGCAAATTTGTGCGACCTCAGTGGTAGAGCATTTTGTTATGATGGGGAACGAGCAAGATAACAATGATAATCGATGAACAAGAGCACAACCGATGTACGTAACGTGGTTCACTAGCACGACGCTACCTACATCCAATCATTCAGGGCCCGAAAATCCCGATTTATTAGAGAGAAACACCACGAATACAACTCACACATTGTAGAGTACAATCTATAGCATTTATATAAGCCTACTATACATCTTGTGTCTAAAAAACGTCCAAATCTGACCTAGGACGCATAAGTAAATAATTCTAAAATTGCCAGCACCCGAACCAGGTCGTGCTGACCCCTGTGAGCTGCTGTTTTCTCCTTTGTCTTCCTTTCCTTTGTCTTTATCATCCGTTTGGCCTTGTTTCTTTGTCCATGTTCGTCGCCTAACTCCTCGCCAAGCTTCTCGAGCCTATTCAAGGCATATTCCCAAAAAATTAAAAGCTCTTGCATGAGGTCCGGGTTTGAACCCGAGGAAAAAAGTTGTATTTTCAAAACAAGAAAAAGTCTTGTTGTGTCTTTATCATTATGGCACCCAAAATTGAGAAATATAGTCAGTTACCATCCCTTAGTCACACTATTTTTTGTACTACTACTAGCAAATGACCCGTGCCCGTAGGGCACTTAGAAAATTGAAATGCCACTTATATTTGTTATTTTGAAATAAAATTAGATAATAAATTGATACGAATTTAATTTTTGAGTAAATTAATACATCACATTAATGAGATAGACATGTTTTTTGAAAAACAATATCTCATTATCTTATAAGATTAAATCGATAAGATTGTGTTTTTAAAAATATAAAAAATATCTTGATATATGATATCCTATAGCTGAAATGATAATAATATTTTTGTTGAACAAAGATGTCATTCAAATCAACGCACCAAAATGTCTCAAGACATTTTTAGAGATTAGATGGCTAGGATCTTATCATCTTTATTTTTGGAGGAAAACACCTAGGTGATTTATATGTATATATATATATATATATATATATATATATATATTAGTTTACTTATATTTAATGGCTTCAGATAATTTTTGATAATAAATTTGTTAAATTTTTTTGTTTATGTTAATAAAATATTAATAATTAATTAGATAAGGACATGTTTATTTTAGATCTAAGATACATTTCAAAAAAGTTATCCAAGATAAAAACATGATTTTGAAATAGTTAGTTAGATGAAAGAGAATAGTTAGTTTGTCTTTTAATAATGTCTCTAATAAAAGAAAATTGAAGATCAACAGATCAAAATGTCTTGAGACATTTCTTAAGATTGAATGACTAGGATGTTTCCGTTGACAATTTTTTAGAGGGAAACACCTAGCTGATTTATTATATAGATTGTATTCTTTTAAAAGGTTTTATTTCAAATGTTTTATTAAACAGAAGTTATGAAAGTAAACTAACAAACTAACAATGAAAAAAGAAGGATTAGGCACATTCGTACTCTAATCGAGCTTAAATTTTGGATGAATAAGAAGGATTATGATGCATGATGGATGTGGTGAAGATATGCGTCAATTTCAGAAAAACGATTTCGTTCCAGACGCATAAACAGGGGCATAATTTAAGGCTTGAGGAATGCGGGTCAGCTGCATGTTATTTTGACTAGAATTAACGTTCTAATAGAACTAGTGACTATGCACGAGCACCATACCCGTTTTGCCAAAATCGATTGTTTAGGGCACGAAATCACCATATTTGTTATGCTAGTAATAATCTTTTTGTTAATTAGGGGTCAATTCCAACCCGATTTTAGGGGCGGCAACTCGTGTCATGGGTCGTGTTCGTGTCGGGTCATATTCGTGTCGAGACCCATATCCAGTAAACCCGAAATCGACTCATATATTAAATGTGTCTACTACTATGAACCCTAACCCTACCTATATGATAAACGGGTTACCCTTCGTGTAACCCATTTATTTCAGACAATCACAACCTATACCACGAGTACACAATAAAAACATGTGAAAATTATTTCCTCAAAAAAAAAATAAAAAAAAAATAAAAAAAACAAACATGTGAAAATTAAGATAAACACTCAAAATAAGATTTAAGATCCAATTAAACATTGAATATCAAACATATTTTGATTTTAACAAAACACGCAAAATCATGCATCAAGTATTTAAAACAAAAAGTTTAAATTTCAAAACAAAAATACTAACATGTTAATTGCATTGTTCCATCGAGTTCTAGCTAAATGTAATTTCTGAAATAAAGTTGACTAAGAACAGTAGCAAGAATTATCTCAAGTTTCGAAGCTGTTTAAACTTCAAATTACAAATTTATTAGAATTTATTGATGGTCATTCTTTTAAGATGAAGCTTAATCACAATTCGCAAAGAACCTAAGGTGAGTAAGAGCGGAAATGATAGTGAGAGACTGAAGAGTTGTAGAAGAATACCTTCTGAATTCACGGTGTAAACCATTTAAAAAAGTAAAAAAATAGACTGATAACCCAACATCCGCAGATCGTGGAGAGCGATAGAAATTAAATTCGTAAGTTTAGTGTTATGTCACAATTCAGTTTTCTCCAATGTCTCAAGATCATTACTACTGTTTTTCAATAATCTTGGTCAAAAATATTTGAACAATCGGCTTATATAATCTTCATTTTACTCCCTCTGCGTTCTGGCTGCAAATATTTGGAAACTATTTATAGCCATAACACACAATCGGCGAATGCATGAAATGCCAGCGGTACCAGCCCACTCAACATAAGCTCATTCGCATGATTCGGAATTCTATCAAGTCATACTTTTTAAGTGAAAGTTAAGATCAGTTTTTAGCAAATTAATGTCATACCTAGAGAAGATTGTTCCACAGTCGTATTTATACTCTCGAGTGCCACACGTCTTCTGACGGAGAACTTCTTTAGTGCTCTAATAGAGCATCAGGTGGTGCTCGACTTCCAATGAGTATGTGCCAATCATTTCAGAAATGGTAAGTTGTACTGACAATTTATATAAATGACATACTTTAATTGAACTTAGTGCTTTAATGGAGCATTGAACAATTTCTCTGACGATGAGCCTTCCAATCGTATTAAACGGCGTATTTCTTTAAACACTTGTCGCACTTCCATTTCTTCTCGCCATGTTTGCAACTGTAGTGCTTATTAATGCATGTGGGGTGAACAGTTGTCGCACTTCAATTTCTTCTCGCCATGTTTGCGACTGTAGTGCTTAATTTATGAAGATTGTGTTTGATTAGATAAATTGAAAATATAAACCATATATTATGTTCGTTAAATAGATAAAACCGTTTCCTCAAAAAAATAGATAAGATCGGATTTCTTAAAAGTTAAACAATATCTTAGATTTACTTTAACGGAATTGAAATTTAAACTTGTGTAAGGAAAAAAAAACATTCAAATCAACGCACCAAAATGGCTAAAGACATTTTTAGGGAATGGATGGCTAGGATCTTATCGTCTAGAATTTTCGGAGGGAAAAACCTAACTGATTTATTATATAGATAAATATATTTTTTTTTGAGAAACCTTTTTTCTTTTTTTTTTGAGGAACCTTTTTATTTGTTTAGTTTTAATGCAAAAAACTTTCTCTCAATGCCACAAGAAAGAACGTCTTACGTGACGTCATTAATAATAGTTTCTTTCTTCGGCAACCATCATTAATCATCTCCTTCCTTACTCCACCAAAAATACGATCTCCGGAAAAAAACAGCAATCCGACTTTTCAAAACCAACAAAGAGAAATTGCAAAACAAATGAACAGAGGCTCAGAAGGATCCATTGGTAAGTTTTATAATCATATCGGGAATAACCTCCCTCATAAAATAGGTAGTTTTTCCATCATCACCGCCTCACTTTTCAACCGCAAAAAACAACAAATTCCACGCATATTCTACCAAATATCGAAGATCATAATTCAACAAAAACACAATAACAATCGAAGCAACCAACGAGAGAGAATTGAGAGATTGACGCATCACAAAGTCGACCAATTCGTAGCTGAAAAGCGATAGAAATCACCTTCGTGAACTGCTAATGGATCTTCTTGTTCGCCGTCGTCGTGTTTATATAGAGAGAGTTCAGAGTCGACAATGGGATTAGGTTTTTCTCTATACAGGGCCGATCCATGTGGGCCCAGGACCTAATGTGTAGTGGTCCGGCCGGTTTTAGTTTTGGGTGAACCATGAAGCTGGCCTGACTCGACTGGCCAGAGAACCGTAACCTTAACTGGCCCAAATCGTTAAATGACCTTCACCGTACAGTTACTGCCAAGTTGTTACTACAATTTACACACACACATAACTCTTATTTACAAAAAGCTCCCCAACTGACCCGACAAAAGGGGTCCGGTCCCGTGGGCCGGGCTAGTTAGAGATTTCTCGATTTTTTAATTTAAACGTAACTGGATGAAGGCTAATCGGGACTGAACTGAACAGAAACTGGCAATTCACGCTCAACTGGGCCGGCTACGATTTAACCCATTTTTATTATTTCAGTTTTACACTTAAAAGCCAAAATTTAAATTCAAAAGTTGGCACATAAAGTTCCACACAACACACTTCAAAAAAGTTCAAAACAAATTAAAAGTCTAAGGTAAATTAAAAGCTTAAAGAAAACCATACCCAACTCACCCGCTACTGCTTTGCCGACTAAACCGTTTACACCGCTAAAATTGTGAAATTATGTCTCTGTGACCAAAATGCTGTCTGCATCGATTGATCTCGGAGCAAACAACTACTTTGTCAAAGAAACTTCAACACAGTGAGCAACAAATGTTCAAGCTATGAGCATCGGGCGATCAGACTGTAGTTCTTGCTCCAGTCAACTCCAAACTTTGGCTACATGGACGCAAGAACACATTAAAATCTAGATGTTCGAATTTAATTTCATTTCAAGGAAGAGGTTCTTGAAAGAGGGAAAAGGCTGAGTGAGGCTTTCTCAAATAAGTATGTTTCATACAAGACCAGGCGAAGGAAACGCTACAGAGAAGGGTTAATTGACGAGGACATTGCTTGATACGGTACTCGTATCAATATTATTCAGTTATTTATTAGTTAGTTAATTACTAATATTTAATAATGTTATTTAGTTAGGTTAATCAATAATCCGGGCTTGGTCCGATAGGTCTAGGGTTAGGTTTAGTGTCCAGCATTTATCTATTTAAGTGATGTACTCCCTCATTATTAATCAATCAAGAATAAATCAAAGTGTTTAGATTATTTTATCGTGTGTGTGAGTGTGTGTGCCCGATTTGTTACCCAGGTGGGTAACATTGCTTGTAAGAGTAAAAGGTTGCCGATTTTGCAGGAACACAAAGCTCACCACTAAAGCGACCGCTGACGTTAGACGAGTTTTGGGTTTTCAATTGCCCGTGTGTTCAATCTTTTTCAAGTCCTCTTAGTGGTATGAAAGACATGCGTATAAGCATGAGCCAGTGATTGCTGAAATCAGAAGTGTTGAAGCCAACTTTTCTATGAGTGCTATTTGCAAGGTTCTAAGAAGGGAGATAACAGAAGCTCACAAGCATGTAAAAGATGTCACGTAGTACAAGGTCGCAATTTTTGGCTTTCTTTCTAGCCTGCCTTTTGGTTCTTTGGACTCTTACGTTCTTTTGTTGCTTTTGGCCCTGGGAGGCCGATGTTTTGTTGGCTCTTCTTCGTAGACATCAAAGGCCCTGGGAGGCTGATGTTTTGTTGGCTCTTCTTTGTAGACATCTAACTATTTTCTTTTAACTAAGTTCTAAGACACTATCGAGAAGAATGTATATGACTTGTAAACCCAACAATGTCGTACATGTTCTTTGGTAAAATATTCGTCTAAATGCATACTCCTTATGTTTCTTCTTATATTTTGTCCTTTTTTATTGGACTGTTTCTTCTTCTTCTTCTTTATTCTTTCTATTTTAGACATGTTCTGAAGTGAAAATACCATATTGTCCTTAATAAAAAAAAACATCACCTTAGAACATGTGTCATACCCACTTGAAAAGTGGCGAGTCACAACTCACAAGCCCACGTTTGAGGGCAAAAGTACTGTCAAACCACTTGAGCGGCTAATAAAACGAAAAATTGGTTCGTGAAGAAGAAGAAGAAACTGAGGGAGTATGAGTTTAACATGTAGTTTGAGTACATGAAAAAAATAGCAACTTAATTGGGGCATGATATCAAGTTTTGAGTGTTGTTATTAGTCATTACAGAAAAGATAGTTCGCGTTGTCAACTAGTAACGCGTACACTAAAATATGATAAATTCAGGCTTATACATCTCTCTTTGGCTTTTCGTATTGATTTTGTGCATGTACAAATATATTGTCGTGTCTGCAAATTGGTGCTACTTTTGTGGTTGAGCGTTTAAAACCCCAGCATGAGGTTTCGGGTTTGAACCCTAGATTATTCTCGATCAAAACAAAAAGTCTTTCCGTGTCTCTATCATTTATAGGCCACCCAAAATTGAGAAATATAGTCGCTTACCATCCCTTAGTCACACTATTTTGTGTACTACTATTGTTTTCTTTTAGAAGGTTTTATTTTATATGTTTTCTGGAACAGAAATTATGAAAGTAAACTAACAATACTAACAATGAAAGAAGAAGGATAAGGCACATTCGAACTCTAATGGAGCTTAGTTTTTTGGATGAAAAAGAATGATTATGATGCAGGATGAATTTGGTGGGGAGATATGCGTCAATTTCAGAAAAACTGTTTTGGTTAAAACGCAGAAACAGGGGCGTAATTGAAGGCTTGAAGAACGTGGTCAAGCCGCATGTTATTTTGACTAGAATTGACGTTCTAATAGAACTCGTGACTATGCACGAGCGTCGTGCTAGTTTTGCCCAAATCGACTGTTTATGGTACAAAATCACCAAATTTGATATGTTTAGTAATAATAGTATTTTTATTAAATAGTGAGTCAATTTCAACCCTGGGTCGTTCTTGTTCCCACCTTCTTTTCATTGGTAGGACTTTAGTTAAAGATAATAATTGAGATTTTATTATTTTTAACAAAATTTAAGTTTTTGCTTTTTAAGTGCGACTTGTGGACTTATTCCGTAGGTTATTGATTGTTGAGTTTTCTTTCAGAAAATATAGAGTTTTCTATGAACCGTAGAGAGAATTTCTTATATATTTCTTTTATGTCTGTTGCTTCAAAATACGTCTCGCTTCAGTTGGACGTCAGATTAACATTAATAAGTGTGAATGTAATTTCTTTATTTAATAGTATACGATAGGGGCATAATTTATACTTCCATTAATGCGAACCACAAACCAGTTTTTAGAATATGAGTTTGCTTCCACAGCGAAGAATGCAGCCTACCATTTATAGGCAATATAATGAGGCAAGAATTCTTTTGAGAAAGATTATGCAAGGATGGGTTAAACCTAACAAATGCTAATGCCTCCCCAAAAAAGGTCCTCATCTCGAGAGCTTACTCCGCCGTTGGAAGATAAGGGACAATGTGATGAAGAGTCGGCAAAGCAATTACAACAAATTATCGAACCCTATCTTTGAAAAGTTAACATGGAGAGACAAACCCCTACACCCCTGGGGGTGTGTATAGCATACGAGAGTATCTGACTTCTGGTCATGTTATGACTCAATTCGGTTTCCTCCAATATTTACAAAGTTCACTTCTTAATAAATTTCTGCAAATTGAGTTAGAACATTTAGTCAATTGCAATAATTATATATAATTCTAGAATCCTCATTCAGCTAGAGCATAAATATATTCAATTTTTTCTCACGGTGAATATACATTCTTAAGTCATAATGAATATATTTATAGCTCCAACTTCACATTGAAAGCATGAGAAACTCCTGAAGGATACACACTCATCTTAATGCATATGAGTTTAACATGTAATTTGTGCACTTAAAAAAAACAATGTCAACTTAAATAGAGCGTAATGTCAAGTTCTCGTTATTGTTATCATTTGTTACAGAAGAGATAACTCGCGTACTAAACTAGTAAAGCTTACCACTAAAAGACATGGCATTCAGGCTCAGACATCCCATATCGGCTTTTCCATGTCGGTTCCAGCTTGTTGCTGTTGAAACTGACTCATAACATGCTCATTCATTCTCTGTTGATTCATTGCTTCCATCTCAATCCTATGATTCTCTCTCTGTTGTTGTTCGTGCAAATTCGACGCTCTAGATCCACCGATCCCAAGGAAATCAACGGTCATCATACCATCACCGCCCAACCTAGACCGTCCCGTCACGTTCCTACCCCCTGACTCATGATTCTGTTCTGTGCTATTAGCGAACTCGTTGCTCTGTTGTATCATCCTACCAAACATACCCATCTCAGCCATTGTCGACGATGAACCGCCAACTTGATCAGATTCGAACAACATTTGAGAAACACCTTGAGGGTTTTTCTGAAACATCTGGTTGGTGAATCCTCCACCGTTGATGTGGTGATCGTTAGGCTGCGTTTGGAAATCCTCAACGGTGCAATAATCAGGACCGGCCATGTTTGTCACGAACCCTTTCTGGATCATGGGTGAATTAATAGCTGTATTACTCGCCGTTGCGCCCATTTGGGCGGCTTTCTGGAGAAGGGCGGTGGCGGACATGTGGGCGGTTCCGCTGATCTGGTAGGAGCCGTCGTGGAGGTAGTTGTAGCCACCAGCGGAGGAAGGTGAGCTGGTTTTGGAGCTGAGCTGGAGGGAGGAGACAGATGATTGAATGCTTCTGGGACCACCGGAGAGGGAAGGTGACGTGGGGGAGAACATGCCGCCACCTGGCATGTTCATGGACTTGAAAGGCATTGGAATGGGGTCTTGATGGAGGGATTTGAGGGGATTGTTAGGGTCATAGTTGGCAAATCGATCGGATGCCACGTCATATGTGTTGATGTGTTGATGTGGCATGCCACGTCATATTCGGGCTACCGTTCTGACTACGGGAATGGGATACATATCATTACTCATTATGTAATTAGGGTTGCAGATCAAATGAAGTGAATGATACTACATTCTAGAGAAGTTATCCTGGATAAGTCTATTTTTGTTTATTGCTTAATCACTTTAGATTTGTTTATGTTTTTTAATATGTACTCCTATAATCTATTCTATGGTCTGATTTGTTGGAGAATAATCAAAATTTGAAATAAGAAGTCGGAGAAAAGCAGAGTTAAATTGTATAAATAAATAAATAAAGACTGAATTGAAATGGTTGTAAACTATTTATGAATTTGAATAATAATTAAAATATAATCTCGAGAACTCACTCGATGTATTAAGGCTTTGTCTGCTCCTTTTAATACTCTTGACCTTAAACAAACCGCTTCCCAATATAATCATTTCACACTTCGGATGAAGTTAGTACACCACTTATACTCTATGAACCTCAATGCCGTAGCACCGCTCTTGAATGAATTCATTTGGAGTATATGAATTTATCAAAATATACAGTTTCTCGAAGTAGATGACAACTTTGAAGAGAATTAAGAATGTATGATGTAAATGGGAAGAAACCCTCTATTTGTAATAGAGTGTGTACACTGAAAGGGATGCAAATTAATACTACATCCGCTTCGTCTCTTTCTTCTGAGTAGATTTTAGAGAGGTCACGTTGACCGAATAATTTCTTTTTGAAATAACTTTGACTAAAAATTTAGCAATACAATATGGAAATGTAATAACCTTATCATGATATTGTAAATATTCCATAACACTTCAATATTATGAGAAAAATAGACAACTTACGTATGATATCGTTATTAATAAATTAGTCGATCAATGTGAACCTTAAATTTAATTGGAAAGAAAGAGGTGAAACAGGTGAAATACTTGTTTATGTTTGGGGTCCACTTCGAAGAATGAAGACCTTTTGGGGAGGAGCTGTAAATAATTATGTTTGGACTGAGGTATTTTTGTAATAATAGAAACCCCCAGTAAATACTAGAACTTTAATACTAATTCCATATCAGCCCCAACTTGTTAAACAATAATTATTTCGGTACCTTTGGAATTTCAATATTGCACCGAGGTTTAAATTGCGTCCAACGAAAGACATGTAATTACACCTTTTTAGCAACAATTTCCATTCATCTATACCCGATTTTGGACAAACACATATTATAGAATCACATCTCACAATGAGAATTAATATCTACGTGCCAATTCTAACAATTTTTCAAAATTCAACATTTACAAGTGGAACATATCTACATTGATTCCCTTTTGGTTGTTGTGTAACTAAAGGAATTCCTTATACTGAGTCATTTTGCTTCTTGTGGTTGGAAGATTTGGGATATGAAAGAGTGAAGCAACCAAACATTTGCAAAAACCAATGTTCAATGTGTAAACCATTTTCAAAAAGTAGAAATGGATTGAAAACCACCACGTTATCCCAGTAAAGGTATAAGCACTGATGGGAAGTTAAATTCGTAAGATTAGTGTTCTACCTCGATTCAGTTTTCTCCAATCTCTCACGATCATTAGAACACTATTTTTGAAAACGGTAATTTACAACACTATTTGGTCAAAACATGTGAACAATCGGCTTAATTAGAATCGGGATAATCTTCATTTTTATCCCCACCGTGCCACAACTATATGAAAGCTATTTATAGCCACAACCAACCACGAATGCATTAAAGGCCAGCCAACTCAACATAAGCTCGTTAGCATGATTCAGAGTCACATCTAGTCATACTTAGCAAGTGAATGTTCAGAACATGAATAATTAAGGCTTAATTACTTCATGCATATCCCGTTTTGACGAAACTAGTACACTGCAACCTCCAGTTCTGGAATTAGCTGATTGCGTCCCCATTTACAATAAAAACGTCAATGTGTAATTGGTGAAAATTTTCCATTACTTAATGGAATGCTTCGTTAGTTGACAAAAAAGATCCCTTTGTTTGAGGGCAAAATTGCCTATTCACTAAAAATAAGAACACCACAACGGCCACCCCATTACCGCCACAGCCACCACCATCCCCGCCACACTACACCCAGTTTCCGGTCAGCCATATCCCTCTTCTTCTCCATTTCTAACCGAAATTCTATCAAGAAGATTCCAAATTTGAAACCGAAATCTAAAAGTCATAATCTTTAAAAAAAAAAAAAACAAAACAAAACCACGCCTCCACATCCACCACCACTATGACGATTGCTGCTCTAATATCCATGGCCATGAATACCCAAATTTTAGCAGCCCAGCGCCAGAATTTTGAAACATCTGATTGGTGAATCCTCCACCGTTGATATGGTGATCGTTAGGCTGCGTTTGGAATCCTCAACGGTGCAATAATCCGGACCGGCCATGTTTGTGACAAACCCTTTCTGGATCATAGGTGAATCAATAGCTGTGTTACTCGCCGTGGCACCCATTTGGGCGGCTTTTTGGAGAAGGGCGGTGGCGGACATGTGGGTTGTTCCTCTGATCTAGGAGGATCCGTCGTGGAGGTAGTTGTAGCCACTAGCGGAGGAAGGTGAGCTGATTTTGGACCAGGACGAAAGAATGGAGCAACTTCTTCTACCTATCGACAGAGACACCATTCGAGCTATTTCACTAGCTGAAAATTGGACCAGGACAAACTTTTTTGGGCACACTCGGAAGATGGAAATTACTCAGTTTCGTCCGGGTACAAAACCCAGTTATTCGCTCTCGAGGGGAACCTTCCTCCTCGTCGGGGCCAGTTAACCGTCAATGGTTGGAGCGACTCTGGCATCTCAAAATTTCCAAGAACTAATCTTCCCGGTTTGGCGTATTTGGACTGGTTCTCTACCGTTGGCAACCCAATTCCGGAATAGATGCATGGAAATTCCAAGCACTTGTAGATTGTGTTTTGAAGGGATCGAAACTGAAGAGCACGCTTTCTTGGGTTGTGAATCTGCGAGGTCAGTTTTGAACCATTGTCCCAAAATATCCTTCGTCAATAATTGGCGAGGACGACTCTGGGACTTCATCGTGGAAGTTTTTACCCAACAATCGGAAGAGGTATGTGAACTGTTCGTAGCTACTATTTGGGCAATCTGGCGGAGCATGAACAATTTTATCTTCAAAAACAAACGGCTTTCCCCATCCCTCGGCGAATTCTGGATTGGGATACAAAACATGGTACAAAGAAGCTCTGTTAGGGGGCATCATTTCGGACAATACCACTCTCCCGCTCTCTGCTGCTGGCACTTGGCAGAGACCTCATGCCGGAGACGTCAAAATTAATCAATACCGACGCCAGCTAGTCCAGATTGAGAGCTCCAGCCGGTGTTGGGTCAGTCCTTCGAGACTCCAGTGGTCTATTTATCGTGGCAGGCCATCAAAGGCTCTGTTAGGTAATGTCCCCTCTCTTGGCTGAGCTAGAGGCTATCAGATCAGAATTAAAACTAGCACATGAATTGCGCTTCTCCTCCATTGAAGTCGAAACTGATTGTATGGTAGCTGGCCTATTGGTGAAAACCGGTCCGTTCAGAAGTTTAAAGCCATTGAAGCTCTTTCAGATATACGATCCTTAGTGAAACAGTGTCGTATCTTGCTAGACAACTTAACAAAGTCCTCAGTAGTTTATGTGAGTAGAAATTGTAATTCTTTAGGTCATCTTTTTGCCCAAAAAGGACTAGACGAGGAAGACATGAGCTACTACTTTGCCATCCCAAACTGGGCTAATGCTGTGTATCTTGCTGATCAAGTGGGTGTGACGCCCCTTTCTTATTGAAAAGTTGACAGTTTCTCCTAAAAAAAATCTTCATGTTCTGATATTGCGATTCTCCCACCGCTGGTGAAACGTTGATAAGAACATAAAGTGGACATGCTCCAACTGCAAGTGTACAGTTGTCGGTGTAGTAATAACTCTGGTAAGACTGGGTTTGTCGAACCCAAGTGACTTCTCGTAACTTAGTTTATATTTCTTAACCTTGTGTGGGCAAAGTGCGTTGTTCGTTTTTGCTAATTCTATGAAAATTGAAATACTGCTAATAGTTAACCGTTTAGATGATGATACGATTAATGAGAATAACTGAGGAAGTTACTAATAAGGGAAAATACTGAGAATTCTCTCGAGGGTCACTAGGGATTATATGATCTATGTGTTGATACATGAAATACTAACGCGTCTTCTATTATCAATCAAGCAACGTAAAACTCACCGAGTTACCAAATGAGTTATCTATGTCTAGAACCAAATTAAACCGAGTTACCAAGCTTATTTCACTTTTATGCATGCATTAAATAAAATTTTACTCCAATATTCTACTTTGATGATCCTAGTTAACACTACCGAGTTACCAAGTAATGATTCAACTAGGTGAAAATTTCACTTTACCAACTAATTCTCACAGAGTTACCACGCGAGTATTAATTAAAATCAATCCTACATAAGATAGGCTCAAGAAAGATAGAATATAGCACATGAACGATTCATAATAATAGATGAACACGTCTAATTAAGTCAAAACATGAATCACACGCTCAAAACAATGAGTTCATACCAAAATCCTAGCTACCAAACAAGAATTCCCAACAAGAAGAAGTTTAGCTACGATCACACATGATCAAATTTACAAGTTCAATGATCATAGGCAAAAACTAGAGAGAAAGAGAAGAGAAAAGATCCAAACGAAGGTCCCAAGCTCCGACGATCGCTCTTTAGCTCCAAAAGATGCGTAAAACCTTGCCAAGCTCTGGAAAAGACGACCTAAGTTGCTTAAATACGTTTCCAAAACAAGAGGACAAAGCTTTGATAAATTAAATAACAACCCCGCGTCAAATCTGTCAAACCTAGCGATGTCTTCGTACTAACACTTTTCTCTTCGCACGAAGAGTTTTCGTACAAAGACTTGTTCTCTTCGTGCGAAGGCCTTCCCACTTAAGTACTGCAATGCGTTTCAGGAGGACTTTTCTAGCATCTCCGAAATGTTGCTAAGTATCAAGTCTTCGTGCGAAAACTTTTGTCATTGTGCGAAGACAACTTTTCTGCAGATTCTTTTAAGTCTTGTCTTCGTCTTTAACGGTCTATAACTTTTTCGTCCGATGTCCGTTTTGACTCCGTGACCCGCCGTTGGAAAGCTCTTCGAGTCTACTTTCAATTGCCACCGATATCACTTCCATCTTCATTGTAGAAATCAAACAATCCTCAAAATATCCTAAATTTGCTCTAAAACATCCTGAAAAAGCAACTAATCTTTTTGAAAAGCAAATAACGACCCTGATTTTGATCCAGAACTCTGAACGTAATTTTTGCCCCTTTGGAGTCCTTTCGCGACGTAGACTTTGTCATGTAGAGAAATTCCCATTTTCGGACCATTTTCTCGTTTTTCTCAATTATTGCCCAATTTAAGCCAAAACATCAAAAACGCGCCAAATTCGCCTTTCTCTTCTATTCCGAAGCTCATTTCTTCTCTCGACTTGATTACCGCATGTGAAATTCCTGTCAAACAACAACACGAACACTACCGCAGAGGTCAAAGGTGATAAATTATCAAAATCATACTCAAAACCATTAAGAAACGCCCGGATTGTACTTTAAAGCTCAAAAACATCCAAAAGTACAATTTCTTCATATTTTGGCTCGAATCTCATCACTTTGCACCAAAACACACACAAAGGACAATGTAATATGTACGTAGGATAACTCTTATGAAGGAGTTAACACGCCCCTTTCTTATTGAAAAGTTGACACGTTTCTCCTAAAAAAAATCTTCGTGTTATGATATTGCGCTTCTCCCACCGTTGGTGAAACGTTGATAAGTACATACCACTCTGATTCTTCATTTTCTCATTATTTTGACTTTTGCCATTATTCAACAAGTCAATTTGACCTGGTGATTTTAGATATCTAAATGATGCAACTCTTTGATAACTTTTCATGATATTGTAGAGTAAAAAGTTGTTCTATAACACAGTGAAAAATTATCAAAAATTCGTATCGTTTTGTGATCCAAATTACCCGGTCAAAGTGACTCAGTACAAGTCAAAAAAATCAAATGATGAGGAAAAGAAGAATCAGAGTGGTACATCTCTATCTTTCGACCTATTTAGCTTCTTATATTTGCACGCACCACCCACAAATGTTTAGCTTATTGTATCCCCAATAAATATGCATACTGGTTTCTAAAAAAATAAAATATATATATATATATATAAATTATAAAATAGCATAGTTGACTTTAAAATGTCTTTTCATCTTTTAGATTAAATTAAACCCAGCCCATTGATCTTTACACTTACAGTTAGAATTTCCAAAAATTTAGGGATGGGGGCAGATCGTGTATTATCAAAGTCAACCCTCCAGATCCAAATGACGAGTTCGCCTCTCTCTGTCAAAGTTACTCCTCCCTCGATTCGACGGCTCGAAGTGACCGGCAATGGCTTCCCCACCAGGTTACAAACACTAGCCCTCTCTCTGTCCAAGTTTGCCCTTTTTGATCGATCGATTTTGCTGATTCAGTTGATTTAGAACTGTGTAGAGGAACTGCTGAATCAGAGCCTTCTGAATGCCGCTCGCGCTAGGAATTTGAATCGCATGAAGGGCAAGAGTTTGTGGGTGTTCTTTATTGTTCGTGGGTGTTCGACTTATGGATCTGGGTATTCGTTTCCTTGATGCTAACTTCTGTCATGTATTTTACATAAAAAGATAAAAATCAATTATATATTTGTTCACGAGTGTTCTTGCAGATCGACAAACCATCATCAATTCACGATTGCTCTTGTAGAAGTCAGAAAGTAGGGCTGAGAATTAAACCGACCAAACCGTCAAACCGGACCGAACTGCGCTATTAGGTTCGTTTCGGTTCGTTTCGGGTGGAATTTAGGTTCGGTCAAGGTTCAGAAAATGCCGAACCATTTATATTAGGTTCGGTTAAGGTTCGGGTTTCGTCCAAACCGTTTAAACCGAACTGAACCGATTAACCATATTGTATTATAGAATATTAATATTATATGTATATATACCATATGTCATACTTTATACCGTTTTTGAAGGTGTTCTCATCTTGTTGGGAACCAAGTTGTTGGTATTTGATGATTTTTGTTTAAGGCAGTTTGCTCAATTAGTATTTAGTTGTTTAGGGCCTTTAGACTGCTCAATTAGCTATTTAGCCGGATTGGATTTATTTTTTTAACATTTTTTTTTGTTATTTTAGGGTAAATTTTGAAGTTTTTAAAATTTTCAAGACTAAACTGTCAATATTTTAAATATTATCCGGCTAAAACGAAAACGAACCGAAACCGAACCGTTAAAAAGATGAACCGGACCGAACTGAACCGTTTCTAAAATGTTCGGTTTAAGTTCGGATTTCTGCCGAACCGTAAATCTAGGTTCGGTTCGGATTTCGGTGTGAACCGGATCGAACCGAACCATTTACACAAGAAAGTCGACGCCTTTCGTTAGCATGATCAAGATTTCTTTCCACTAATTCTAAGAAGTCTTCCCTGAAATTATTTGTTGCTTCCGATTTTTGTATTTTGACTTATTCTACGTCCAAATTTTAATGTAATTTTATGTACTTAATGGATATTCGTCTCATAGCTTTTCCTTTAATGAAAATGGTGCTGTTGACACCATTGTACTGTGTTTGATGTTAAAGATTAGCAAACATTCAAAACTTTGGTCCATATAAGTAAAGTTCATGTTTAGAGGTATTGTGTTTTTGCACTGAGTTTCGACACCATAGTAATATGTAGGATCTTTGGGATAGTGACCAGAAGGCACGGGCAATTTTCTAGTACGCTTACTGATCGGACTGTGGCGTAATTGTAACTGTATTGATGTTGTATTCGTTATTTGCTAGTACGACTTCAGCCAACTTGCGTGTACACTAGCCAATTCCGCTTGGTATGGACTTTTTTATGCCAACTTTTAAATTGTTGGCTTAGCATAAAACATTTTAGATTTTTTCTGACTACCTCCGTTTCGCCTCTTTTTGGGAGTTGACTTAGGGGTCATTTTAACAGACTAATATAACTGCAAAATGATATGAAAATGTGCTAATATTTAATAATGTTGTAGATCTTTCTTGACACTACAATATTTTGAAAATATTAACAAATTTTTGTATATTATCATTAACTAAATTAGTCGGTGAAAGTAAAAGAAAGTGGCAAAACATACGAGTAGTTGTTTTTATTTTTGTTTGGGGTCCACCTGTGAACCGTTAACTGTAAATAACTTTGTTTGGGCTGAGGTATTATTGTAATAATGGTAAACTTTAAATAAATATTAATAATTAGAATTAGAAATCCATAACATCTATTACGACCATATCATAGAATTAATCTCCTAATGAGACTTGACATCAACGCGATTAGAATTAGATTGATTTTCAAACTTAATTTCAAAAATTGTCCAAAATTCAAAAACATACGTCAAGCATCCACTCGTCTAGCTAACCGTATCTTTCGATTAGAATCCATTCTGAATTCACGTTGTAAACCATTCAAAAAAGTAGAAATAGACCGATAACCCAACATCACCAGATCGTGGAGAGAAATTTAATTCATAAGATTAGTGTTATGTCACAATTCAGTTTCTCCAATGTCTCAGTATCATTACTACTGTTTTTCAATAATCCTGGTCAAAAATATTTGAAGAATCGGCTTATATAATCTTCATTTTATTTCCACTAGATTCTGGCTGCAAATATTTGGAAACTATTTATAGTCATAACACACTATCGGTGAATGCATGAAAGGCCAGCGGCACCAGCCCACTCAACATAAGCTCATTCGCATGATTCAGAGTTCTATCAAGTCATACTTAGCAAGTGAAAGTTAAGAAGAGTTTCTGGCAAATTAACGTCATAGCTAGAGAAGATGTTCCACAGTCGCCTTGGATTGAACGGTGCATTCTTTGAACACTTGCCGCACTTCGATTTCTACTCGCCATGTTTGCGACTGTAGTGCTTCTTAATGCCTGTGAGGTCTCCTAGTGCCCTGGAGGGGTTGTGGTGGACACAAGTAGGTTTATGGCACAAGTACTCCCGTTTCCTGACCTCGGTGGTGGTCAGGGCCGTCTCAAGACTTTTAGAGGCCCTAGGCAAATTGAAAAAGTGAGGCCTAATTGTATTATCGTCATATTAGTACATAGAACAATCGTTCTCAAGGAAAAAACAACATTTTTGACCGCTCTAATATATAAGTTATAAACTTATAATCAAAGGAGTTTATTGAAGTCTTCGTTTGTCTTACCGTAATACAAATACATGATAAATTTCCAAAATCATGCAATGTTTTTTTTTGAGAAATTGTTTTTTTTTTGTCGTCAACCGGGTTTGAACCCGGGACCTCATGCAGGGGCTTTCAACGCTCTACCGCATGAGCTACCACCCTAGCCGCAATGTTTTAAAAAGCTCATAGACAAATTTGTAGAAGAAAGCAAGACATTAAAATCTTTGCTACATTTTTGTAGTAGTTCATATCTAATGTGATAAATAAGAGTTAAGTTATTCTGACATAATCATAGACACAATTTATCTAATATGGTAAAGTTAAAACATACTGAAACTATGACTCTTAGGAGGAAATGACAGTAGCAAAAGCACTTTTTCTGGAAAACATTAACTTTTTTTTAGGGAAGAAAACAATACAATCAAAGAACAAGTATTTATTTTCTTAAATCTTTTCCTCTCCATAAGTTCTTGATTTCCATAAGTTCTTGATTAAAATTGAATAGGAACGTGAAATTAATAAATAAAAATAGAAGTCAACGATTCATTTCTAGATATATCGTGTAATTTCGAAAACTTAGTATTCATAATGGAAAATATAGTAAAGGTAGTGATTTATAAGAGGTAATAAAATAATTTACCTGTCTAAATTTGGGAAAGATCAAAATTAATACAGGATTGATTGGTTCTCTCATCATTAATTGCTAATCTTCTTATATTGCTTATGGCATTTAACAAGATTAATGGGCCTAATTTACCTGCATTTTTCTGCATTTCTCTCATCATTAATTGCTAATCTCCTTATGGCAAGGCCGGCCCTGGTGGTGGTTTTTTGCTTCCACGGGAGGTTGTGACCTCTGCCGTGAAGTTGGAGTTTTTGGTCCCTTTGAAAACCCTTGTTGCAAATCTCACACACGAACCGGTTGCTAGCCATGAGTGTTGTTGGTGATAGAGCAATGACTTCTGCATTTGAATCTACAAAGAGAGGGTTCAAAATATTTTGTAATAGCTAGAGCTGTCAAGAAGGCCGCTTAACCGCGGCTAACCGACTGAGATGTAACCTACCCGAAACCAGGCCTAACGGTCCTAAACCAGCCCAGGATCTAATGTATAGTGGTACAGGCCGGTTTTACTTTTAGGTGAACCACGAAACCGGCCCGACTCGGCTTGCCAGAGAACCCTAACCTAAACCGACCGAACCTTAAGCGAGCCCTAACCTAAACCGTCCCGAACTGTTCAATAATTTAAAACAAATGGTTAAAGTCGAGTTGTTTACTACAATTTTACACACACACATAAGTAAGACTTATATATAAAACTTTTTTTTTTTTAAATTATCTTGAACCGACCCAAAAGAGGTTCGATCGCGTGGGCTTGGCCAGTTAGAGGTTTCTAGAATTATTAACTGGTTAAATCTCACAAATCCTAGTACCTCCATAAAAGTGCTCGTTTCATGTTAGAAACGTTTTGAAGTGAAAATACCATCTTGTCCTTAGTGGAATGAGCATCACCGTAAGACATGTGTCATACCCACTTGCAAAGTGGTGAGTCACAAGTCCACTTTTGAGGGAAAAAGCGTCAAACCACTTGAGCTGCTAATAAACAGGAAAAAATTGTTTAGAGCATCTCCAATGGAATACTAAAAGTTGTTCTAATTCTATAATTATAGCATTGGAGTGCTCCAATGGAGCGTTAAAATTTGTGGCAATTCTAAAATATATAGCATTGTGCTATACTTGGTTTTAAAATTTGAGACCAAGTATATGATTGTGCTAAAGATAGAACAAGTATTCTATCCATTGATACCTTGATTATTATTTACATATTTGCCATATTGACAACATTAAACCATCATATTAACTTTATGTTGCGATAGTTATTAACGTAGGTATAAAATTTGATTACATTGTAAAAGATGTTCGGTAATCATGGTGGTTGATGGAGTATATAATTGATAATTTAGAATAAAAAATTATTTTTAATTCGTATTAACTTTATGTCGCGATAGTTATTAACGTAAGCATAAAATTTGATTATATTGTAAAAGAGATTTGGTTATTATGGTAGTTTTTTTTTTTTTGAAACAGATTATCATGGTAGTTGATGGAGTATATAATTGATAGTTTAGAATATAAAAATAGTTTTTAATTTGAAATAGCATTTGAAATAGAATTGCATGTCACATATACATTAGAGCATGAAATGCTATATATGCCCACATTCACTATTCATGTCCTAAATTTAGCATTAGAAATGACATCTCCATTGGAGATGCTCTTATGAAGAATCTGAAGAACAGAAGGGAGTGCGAATTTAACGTGTAGTTTTAGTACATGAAAAAAGCAACTTAATTGGGGCATGATATCAAGTTTCCAATGTTGTTATTAGTCACTGCAGAAAAGATAAATCTGCCTTGTAAACTAGTAGCGCTTACACTAAAATACGAGGAATTACTAAAAAAAAAATAGGAGGAATTCAGGCTTAGACATCTCTTTTTCGGCATTTTCCATGCCGTGTCAAACATGATCTAATATTGATTTTGTGTACAAATACATTTAAAGTCATGTCGTGTGGCACTAACAAATAGTCACTTACTATCCCTTAGTCACGCTATTTTGTGTACTACTTTTTTTTTTTTTTTTTTTTTTTTATGTTTTAGAAGGTTTTATTTTACTGTTTTTTTAAACAGAAATTATGAAAATAAACTAACAAAACTAACAACAAAAGAAGAAGGTTGCTTTCACAACGAGAATGAAGCCTACCATTTATCGGACATATATATCTGAAGGATTTATTTTTTAGAAATAATATGCAAGGATGGGTTAAATCTAACAAATGCTAATGCCGCCCATAAAGAAGTTCTGCTCTCGAGAGATTGCTCAGCCGATGGAAGATAAGGGACAATGAGATAACGAATCAACAAATCTATCTCTCACTCTCTCTATATATATATAAAAGCAAGGGAAGAGCCTTCTTCATTCGCCACGTGTAATTTGAGAACAATTCTTTTATGCTATTTGTCAATACTTTTGTCCAAGTAGATTACATGTGGAATATGTGAGCCAATAAAATCTTGCCATGTAATTTGAAGTGACAAGTAATGCTTTGGGAATTAGGGGTGCAACTTGGGCGGGTTGAACCCGACCAACTCGAGCCCAGCCTGAACTTAAATAGGGCGAGGACACATAGATTTGGTAATTTAGACGGGCTTTGACAGGAATTCTCAGCCCGAATTGCAATCAGGGTCGGACTTGGGCACAAATATCGAACGACGGGCTAACCCGAATTGTCCGATTTGCATGACCACGACGTATAAATATTATATTTTGAAAGAATTATGTAGCATATCTAACATGAATATGCAACTTTTCTTTCAAGTATTAGCGATGTTTTTAATTATTGTTTTGTTCTTCAACTAGTTGATATGTTTTTTCGCCAATAATTAATTATTCTCTTGTGTTTTTAAGAAAATATTAAGTTTAATGTACTAACCCGAATTCAACCCGAACTCGAATTGATTTATACGAATTTGGGCTCGGACAGGTTGGCAATGCTCTTAACTCGGGTCGGGTCGGGCTTGGCCAGCCACTACAGAACTCGGACTTGGGCTTGGACAAGGGTGTCAACCCGTTCAGTCCGTCCGAGTTGCAGTCCTATTTAGAATATACATAATTAGACTTTTTATACATTGAACTTGAAACATTTGACCAGATTATTTTTCTATGAAGTACTATATTACTAATTCAACGAATATGGCATAATGAAGTTTTTCACTATAATAAGCATCCAAAATAATTACCCAAAATACAGTGGATATGGAGCTCACCCTTAACTCTTTGTTAGCTTCAAAGCACTCCCAATAAAATGTCTCCTACATAAAGGTGAAACTGTGCAATTCTATATGGGAGAAGTCTCAGACCTTTGTCTATCAAAAGCCCATAACAACAACGTTGGCCACTTTAGCAACAAGAAGACATTTTTATTTTATTTTTACCTTCCTTATCATTAATTTTCCGTTCACGTGAAACTGATGCTTAATTCTTTCATTTTTCAGCTTTTACCTATTGCAATAGGAGTGTTACACAGAAGTTTTGGTTTAGTGTGCCTATTCATGGTTCGTAGGTTTGTTATCATCAGATCAATACTCGGCAGATACTATGCTTATTTTAGGTTTAGTTAACAAGTGTCTACTTTACTTTGCTAAAGTGTAAGACAGTTATCTAATTATCTCATTTCATATTCCATCTTCAACTGTATTATTTTTTTGTTATCAATTTAATAAGTGCTTTGCATATTTTCATACCAGCAACCGGACACTTATCGTGTGAAGTAGCTAAGAGATTGTAGCAGTTTAGCTCTCCTATTTTACAAGATAGTTTAAGAGTACTTCTTAATGTTGTAGAAGTTTTCTACGACAAGATTTAAAACTTAATACGAAGTGATTTATAAACTAAGGAATAACTCATAAATTAAGAACCGACTTCTTAGTATTGTATCAGAGGAGAATAAGTTGGCATTGTAACTTCAATAGGAACAATTTTATTTGCTTCGCTGATGTGAGATCTTTAGCTTCTTTTCTTTGAGGAGAAACGATCTGTGCTAAGAAAATGACCAAAACACAGAACCAATTACGCGTTTTTAGGCTAATATCTTGCTTTTTCGTTTTTTATTTAAACTTAATTTAGCTTTTAGGGTTTCAGAAAAAAGAAAAAGAAGAAACCTGGATTAGTAGAATGGGTCACTTTTTTCATTTCTTTTCTTTATATGTATTTAATATGCACCTTCCTATGTAAGAAGTGGTAAGTTCTGTGATATATGTTAGCAAAAAGTTCGATGCGTATGTGATATGTGGTCATTGAACCACTGTTTATTAGAAAGTCTAAAAAATTTATGCATTGATGTCTAAATCTAAATTTACATTCCTCGCATTCAAATATGTGTGAATAACTCTTAAACATGGAATATGATGTAAATAACTCGTTTGTAATTCTTTAAGATATTAAGACTTTATTGACAGAATAAAGCTCTCCTCCATTTTGCATGTAAAAAAAATACATGACAACCAGCATGAACATGCACAAGAGGGACAAAGAACGACTAAGCTTATTCTTTCATGTTATGACAAACCACCTCACGAACGAAGAACGAATAAAAGAAGATCACGAGTATTTTACGTGGTTCGCTAGCAAAATATTTGCTAACTACCTCCACGGCGGAAAAGCACTCTTTATTCACTTAAGAGGAACAGTTACAATATTTTTTCATACCTAATAATGTGACTACTAGGTTCTTTATATAGTGCTAGGAAATCCCTAAAGTTTCTAAATCCGATTTGGAAACAAACTTGTTTCCTAACTAATCCTCCACCGCCTTTGACTTCCAATGTTTCCTAATCAAAGTTGGAAACAAAGAGTTTGGCAGCCTTTGACCAATTCAAGGCACCAACTCAATCTCCACCTTGAATTGAATTGTCTCGTCAACAGCAACTGCTCCTATTCTCGTAAATAAAGCTACGTCTTCTTCGCACCCAATGTCTCTCGTCACAGAGACTCACTGGACCCCCACCAGGTCCGACATGCCCCGAAGGGCCTCACTGGCTCAAGATGTTGAGCAATTCCAGACAATGCTGTAACTTGCTCTCAGGAACTGGCTTTGTGAACATATCCGCGGGGTTGTCAGCTGTCCCCACCTTCTTCACCTTGATCCTGCTCTCGTTTCTCAGAAAATGATACCTGACGTCGATATGCTTGGTCTTTCATGATGAACCTGGTCCTTAGTCAAGAAAATCGCACTCAAGCTATCATAGTAGACTATCGCCTGATCTTGAAATAGCCCTAGATCATTGACAATTTACTTAAGCCAAATTGCCTCCTTTGCTGCTTCCAGTAGATCCATATACTCCGCCTCCGTGGTGGACAAAGTCACCGTCGGCTGTAGCGTAGCCTTCCAACTCACAACAGATGCTCCCAAAGCAAATACGTAGCCTGTCATTGATCTTCTACTGTCAATATCCCCTGCATAGTCAGCATCCGAGAAACCAGCTACCAAGATGTCTTCACTATCCCCATAGCATAGGCCAATGTCTAACGTACCCTTAGGTACCTAAATATGCGCTTCACCGCCTGCCAGTGGTCCCTACCCGGATGCGCCATAAAACGACTAATCACACTAACAGCGGATGCTATGTCCGGTCGAGTTCAGACCATAGCATACATGAGACTTCCAAGTGCGCTAGCATATGGAACCTTGGACATGTACTCCTTCTCCTGCTCGGTCTGAACGGTGTACATTCCTAGCTTGCTGTTAGTTGCCATAGGACTATCTATAGCTTTAGCTGATAACATCCCAAATCTGCTCAAGATCTTCTTGATGTATATATGCTGTGATAAGAAAAGCTTCTTCTTCTTCCTATCTCTATAGATCTCAACTCCCAATATCTTCCGAGCAGCTCCCAGATCCTTCATCTCAAATTCCGCACTGAGAGATCTCTTCTTTTCTCTAATGTCCTTGATATTCTGAGTTGCGATCAAAATATAATCCACATATAGAACTAGGTAGATATGTGATCCACTTCGCAACAACTTGTGATACACGCAGCAGTCATACTCGCACTTTTGGTAACCAATTTTCAACATGAAGCTGTCAAACCTCTTGTACCATTGCCTCGGTGACTGCTTAAGTCTGTAGAGAGATCTCTTCAGCTTGCACACGTGGTTCTCTCTTCCGGGAACTTGGAACCCCTCTAGTTGGCTCATGTATATTTCCTCTTCCAACTCTCCGTGCAGGAAAGCTGTCTTGACATCCAATTGCTCAAGTTCTAGGTCGTGGTGTGCCACTAAAGCTAGTAACACCCGGATAGAAGTATGTCTGACCACCGGTGAGAAGATCTCGTTGTAGTCAACTCCCTCTTTCTGACTGAACCCTCTTGCAACTAACCTTGCCTTATACTTGACGCCCTCTCCAGATGTAGTTCCTTCCTTTCTTCTGAAAACCCACTTGCAGCTGACTATCTTCCTTCCCGCTGGCAATTTAACAAGCTCCCAAGTCGAGTTCTTGCTAAGAGACTCCATCTCCTCTCCCTTTGCGGCAATCCATTGTGCTGACTCAGAACTAGATATAGCGGCCTTGTAGGAGGATGGCTCGTCCTCTACCTCTTCAGCAATACTTTGATGAACCGGTTCCTCTGGTGTAGATGCATCCTCACTATCAGACTCTTCTGCTTCTTCCTCTTCTGCTTCTGGCGGCGGTGTAGGGATTTCGGAATCCTTAGGATCAGTAGGATCCGACTCTCCCTCTACCTTCTTCTTTGAACCTCCAAGCTCCACCTCCACGGAGTTCTTCAACATATGAGTCTCATCAAAGACTACACTTCCGCTAAGTATAATCTTGTTGTCTGCCCATATCTTGTATCCCTTCACACCTGTTCCGAAACCCATGAATACTCCCTTCTTAGCTCTTGGTTCTAGTTTGCCATCATCTAGCCATCATCTACGTGATAATACGCAACACGACCAAAAACTCTCAAATCCGAGTAATACACTGCATTACCGGACCAGACTTCCATAGGAATCTTGCATCCTATACCTATGTGCGGGCCCTGATTTATGAGATAGCATGCCATGGAAACTGCCTATCCCCAAAAACCTCTAGAAAGACCTGAATTCGAAAGCATGCACCTTGCTTTCGCCAAAAGTGTCTGATTCATTCTCTCGGCTACACCGTTCTGCTGCGGTGTGTGCCGAATAGTGCGATGGCGTGCTATTCCCTGATCCTTGAAGAATCCATCAAACTCTGATGAACAGAACACTAAGCCGTTGTCCGTGCGCAGCCTCTTCACCTTCTTTCCCACCTGATTCTCTACTAGTGTCTTCCACTCCTTGAATCTTGCGAAGGCTTCACTCTTGTGCTTCATCACGAATATCCAAGTCATCCTGGAGTAATCGTCTATGATGCTCAGAAAATACCTATACCCGCCAATCACCTCGACTCGAGATGGACCCCAGCAATCCGAATGGATATAATCAAGAGTACCTTTCGTTTTATGAACCGTCTTAGGGAACTTGCTACGCTGTAGCTTCCCATACACGCAGTGCTCACAAAACCCTAGGCTCTTGGGCGCATGCCCGGTGAGATATCCCTTCTTGTGAAGTTCCTGCATTCCACGTTCACACATATGACCGAGCCTCATATGCCACAGCTTAGTTAGATCAGCTTCCTTAATCTCGGCTGAGACAACTCCAGCAGAACCCGTGATCGTCGAACCTTGCAACATGTACAAAGTCCCACTCTTGACTCCCCTGAGAATCACCTTAGAACCCTTGCAGACTTGTAGATCTCCACCTTCACCTTTGAAACTGTATCCCTTGCTGTCGAGTAGACTCAAGGATATCAGATTCTTCTTAATATGTGGTACATGTCTGACTTGCTCTAAAGTACATAACTTCCCTTCATTCGTCTTCAATCTAACTGAGCTGCTCCCAATCACCTTACAAACGGCTCCGTTTGCCATGTAGACAGACCCTCCATCCGTTTGGTTGTATGTCGAGAATAGCTCCCTGTTAGAGCAAATATGATAGGAAGCTCCGGAATCAAGGACCCACGCATCCTGAGAGTGCGTGACAACATCCGTCATTAGAACGTAATCATCCTCAGACGATTTACCTTTTTCTGCTACGGCTGCGGATCCATTCTGCCCATGTTGACCTCGTTTTGGGCAATCTCTCTTCCAGTTCCCCTTTTCCTTGCAAAAGAAACATACATCCTTGGGTAGCTTAGAACCTGAGAACTGTTTCTTCTTGTTCTTCTTACCCTTCTTGCTTCCTCCCGTTGCCATCAGTCCGGAAGCATGGTCCTCTATACCTATGCATGCACCCTTATGGCGCAGTTCCCTAGCATGGAGCGCCGATCTCACCTCCTCTAGGGATAAGTCATCCTTGTTCACAATGAACGACTGCAAGAAGTTCTCATATGATAGAGGTAACGAGATCAATAACAAAAGTGTAGCATCCTCATCCTCCACCTTCTCGCCAATATTACGCAAATCTAACAGAATTGTGTTCAATTGATCAAGATGGTCCTTGAGAGCCGTACTTCGAGCATCCGCAGGGTGAAGAGCCTTTGCTTTAGCATCAACTTGCTAGTGAGACTCTTCGTCGATGATCACGTCATCCGATAAGCACAGCATAATCGTTGCGTGTGCCTTCTCCTCCATCGCCTTGAACTCCGCTGATGCAACATTCATGCCTCCCTTGTCCGCGGTCAAAGGTGCCCACAAGCCTTGCGATTTGAGCAAAGCCTCCATCTTTATCTTCCACAGACTGAAGTTGTTCCCTCCTGTGAACCTGTCAATCTTCAACATCGATCCGGACATCGTTCTTGGTGGATCTTGAACTCTAATCGCGTGCTCCACCTAGATCGCAAAACCCTAGCTTTGATTTCACCAAGTTGTGAAACCCTAGCTTTGCTCCGCCTTGATCTTGATCTTGAAACACTGTCAACCTTAGCTCTGATACCAGTTTGTTATGACAAACCACATCACAAACGAAGAACGAATAAAAGAAGATCACGAGTATTTTACGTGGTTCGCTAGCAAAATATTTGCTAACTACCTCCACGGCGAAAAAGCACTCTTTATTCACTTAAGAGGAACAATTACAATGTTTTTGCATACCTAATAATGTGACTACTAGGTTCTTTATATAGTGCTAGGAAATCCCTAAAGTTTCCAAATCCGATTTGGAAACAAACTTGTTTCCTAACTAATCCTCCACCGCCTTTGACTTTCAATGTTTCTTAATCAAAGTTGGAAACAAAGAGTTTGGCAGCCTTTGACCAATTCAAGGCAGCAACTCAACATTCCAGTTAGTGAAAACAATGTGCATTCACAATAAAATACATTGTTATAAAATTTATGAATTTTTAGGACATTAAATAAGATGTAACACATTGTTGTGTGTGTGTAAATATGAGCATTTGCCCAAAAAGTGACAGTGTTCACCTACACTAATGTTTTCCTTGTGGACATTTGTATCCCTGTATGTAGATACTATGATAGTATGCTTGACGAGTACTTTAGAACAATAATTACATGACTTGCATAACTCACATGAATATATAATTTGTTGATGCTAATTAGTATTTCATTTTTATGTAAGCCCCGCGCATAACGCGGGTTAACGACTAGTAAACTATAACAAATTAACAAGAGCGTTATTCCAATGTTAGAAAAGTAAACATGGAGAGACGCGGATTGGTGTGTCTAGCATAGAAGGGTACATTCTTTCCAGTTATGACTCAATTCGGTTTCCTCCAATATCCCACAAAGTCCACTCCTTCACAATTTTTTGCAAACTCAGTTAAAAGATTTAGTCAATTGCAACGATTATATAATTCTAGAATCCTCATTCAGCTAGAGCAAAAATATTTTCAATTTGTTCTCACGGAGAATCTACATGCTTAAGTTATAATGAACCTATTTATAGTTACAACTTCACAGTGAAAGCATGAAAAACTATTTGGTCCCTTTGAAAACCCTTGTTGCAAATCTCACACACAAACCGGTTCCTAGCCATGAGTGTTGTTGGTGATAGAGCAATGACTTCTGCATTTTGATCTAGAAAGAGAGGTTCAAAGTTTTCAGTAATAGCTAGAGCCGTCAAGTAGGCCGCTTAACCGCGGCTAGCCGACTGAGACGTAAACGGCCCGAACCTATCCTAACGGTCCGATACCAGCCAAGTATCTAATGTACAGTGGTTCGGGCCGGTTTTATTTTTAGGTGAACCATGGAACCAGCCCGACTCGGCTTGCCAGATAACCGCAACCTAAACTGGTCCGGACCATGGGACCGGCCCAACTTGGCTTGCCAGAGAACCGTAACCATAACCATGAAACCGGCCCGACTCGGCTTTCCAGAGAACCGTAACCGGCAGTTCGCGGTCAACTGTTACGGTTACGGTTGAACCGCTTGAAAGCTTTGGTACTAGCTAGTACTACCTCTGTTTCTTCTCTTTCAGCCTACTTCACTTTTTGTTTTTTACTTGGTCACTTTGACTCGGTGATTTGATAGCAAACTGATACAAAATTTAGTAATTTTTGCATGGTCTTGTATAGTCAACTTTACTCTACAACTTCATTGTATTGCTATCCAAATCACTGAGTCAAAGTGACATAGCTACCGGTTGAAAAGTCAAACCAGGACGAAAGAAAAAAAAGGTAGTAATAGATAGACATAAACAGAGTCAAACGAATTAAGAATCATGTAATCCCACCTCAAAACCAAGTGGCAAATAAAGGTAGTACTCGTGAATCTTATTAGGCACATGTGAAACTTACAGACTAGAACACACAACGATTCTAAACATATATTAACAGACTAATGCATGGATGGTTGTAATATATCTACCTGGATTTTCGGGGAGATTTCTTTTCTTCTTGGCGACTGGCGGTGGTTGTAGATGTGGGGTGGATACATTGCTATTAGCGGATAGTCCAGACCCCGAGCCATGGTAGTGATTCTGAAATCGTTTTTCTTCCCCATTGTTGTTGCCAGAAGAGAAGCTCCCATCATCATCACCTGTAATATTTGACATCAAGAAAGAAGAGATGGATTTTGTATATATAAGAAGAGGGAGTAGGAAGCTATATGAAGTCAAATCTTGTGGTTCTTTCTCTTTTCTTTGTATCTTTCTTTCTCTCTTTCACTTAAGGAAGACAAAACCTAGAGGCAGTGGCGGAGCCCGGATTTCGTCGAAGGGGGGCACAATTCCAGTATTTGTACTTTCATTTAAAGTTATTCTAACATTAAATATCAACAAATTTCAAATTGGCTTTCTAGCACAGCTGTTAGATGGCTGTGTTAATTACTTTGGCAACCCAGGGTTCCAGGGTTCGAGTCCTGCGCACGTTTTAATACCTTTTGAAATTGTGCAAAAAAAAATTAAAGCGCTCAAGAAGAGGGTCGGAACTTGCAGATTGTAATTAGGCGCTTTTACCAACTGTGCTGTATAAGCTTTTGAAATGAGGGGGGCACTTTTATATTTTTATAGAGAAACAGTTAATTTTTTTGACAAATTATGAAATATCTAGTGTTTTCGGAAAATTTTGGGGGCCCTAGAGGTTGTGTCTTTTCTGTACTAGGGAAGAAGAGGAGCTTGGCATATGAGATGAGCACAAGAAGTTTTTAGTCTTGTTATGGATTTTATAACATGCTTGTAGACAAGTTATAGCATTTGTCCCCAACTAGGCCATGGTATTATTTATTTATTTTTTGAAAATATGGTATTATTTATTAGTTTTTTTTTTTTGCAAGGTATTATTTATTAGTTGGTAGAAATGGAATTTTAAAAGACTATATTTTTAATCTAATTCATTTAAATATATTTTTTAATTTAAAAAATATATGTTGTTCTATGTTTACATTTTTTATGGAGTATGGTGCATTGGGAATTTGGGATTGTAATTTCTTTTCTCAAGTCTCTCTCTCTAGAATTCCCGAATTCTGAGATGTGAACTTTGTGGGTTTTGTTACCCTTCCTTCATCGTTCATCGATTATCTGAGTAATGTTTTACTCTTTTTTCTCATCTTTTCTCAGGTCATTCTTCATCGTTCATCGATTGACTGAGTGGTTTTCGCTTCTTTTTTTTCTCGTTTTCTCTCAGGTCATTGACCCCATTTTCGTTTTTCCTAATCTTATTTCTCAAGTTTCTCAGTCCCGGTCAGATTACTCCTTGTTCTTCTCTTCACTCGCTGGGTTTTGAGATCTAGTTATGAGCGGACAAGAGGTTATTTTGGATATGGAGGAGGATGTACCGACGACGGACCTAGTTTCACAAAAGGTCTTAGTCAGAAAATTGATTACTCAAAAGAGAATTTCAGCAGCCACTATTACCAAAATTGCTAAAGATATTTGGGATTTAGAGGAATGCTTGAAGGTGGAGATGTGGAGTCGGAATAATTACATATTCCGATTTCAAAACAAAGAGGATTGTAACAGATTTATGCAGGGGATTCCTTGGAATATATTAAATGACCTTCTGGCACATAGAAAATGGCCATCGAGGAAGGCTTTGAAATAATTTGATTTATCGTATAGTCCTTTTCGGGTGCAGGTGTGTAGTGTTCCACAGGCTTTCAAAACGGTGAAGAACGCTCGATTGATAGGAAACACGGTGAGACAGATTTCGATTCCAAGTGTTACTGAATGTTGAAAAGCCTCTGGTTCAAGCTGTCTACATGAAAAATGGCCGAAAAATTAGAGAAGGGATTCATTATGAACGGATCGGAGATCACTGTTACGAGTGTGGCCGTTTAGGTCACCGCGATAAAGACTGCACGTTCTTACAACCAGAAAAGAAATGATGTCACGATTATGGTATGTTTTTGCGGTGTACGCCAAAGAAGAACAAAGGAAATCGACCGGCTTTCCTTCTGCCGGAATCCGAGAAATTCGTCAAGATTTGGGGAGCTCGGGCGAGTGACAACACAATCATTGCCGGAGAGTGGAGGATCATGGGAGATAGAGCGCGTGCAGGTTTCTTTGGAGACAGGAAGATTCGATTTGCAGAGGGAGAATAATCTGTGCTGAGTTGGCAAAGAATCATTCTCAACGGCCATATTCAAATGTAGATGGCAGAAAGGACATTCAATGTCTCCAGGTGGGAAACCAAAAGCATCAGATTTTAGCTGGAGATACGCAGATTATCCAAGAAGATTCGGAGGAGTACGAAGAAAACGCGTCAAAGGATTTGGATGACTAAGAGGAGGTTGTACCAGACACAACTGGATGGGGAGGTGGGAGCAATTAAAAGAAAAAAGGTAAGGACCACCAAATTGAAAATTTGAACTTTCTACGGGAGCGAAGGGTAATTATGGAGCAACGGGCCTTAACAACTGTTATCAAGAATGGTCCAGTTCGATTTGAGAATTGGAAGTCTCGAAAGTCCCAATCAGAAGAAATGGGCAAGGTGATTTGCAGAGCCCATTCAATACGTAAGGCTAAAATAAGAAGAAGGTTATTTCCGGAAGAACAAAGCAATTCAAAGGGGCAAGAAAGACTTTCAAGCCATAAATCAGAGGAAAATGGTAACCCTTTCACTGATATCTCTCTCACGAGTTTTCAGACGATTGGAATTTCTGAAAAGAAAGGAAATCGATTCCAATGAAGATGAATCCACAAGTAAAAGGATGTGTCTAAGTTCCACTAGTACCGAAGAAAGGATTTGGAGATGCAAGCCAGGAAGGATTTCAGAAGAGGAGCAGAGATATGTGGAATTGGTTTGCCAAAACTCTCGCAAAGTTTACATGGAAGAACAGGAGGGGCAAGTCTTTATGGCTCAATCGTTGAAGCAAAGGGTTAGTCATTCGCAATTTTATTCAGACACAGATGATCGGGTTATAGACACGCATGTAAGAGGTAAGTTCAAATCCTTCAATTCTGGATCTTTGCTCTTCCTCGACTTGAAGCGTAAGATTGGAATGGCTTTCTTGTCGTCTTTAGTTATAGTGAGTAGCGTATCATCATTCTTTTGACTTTAGTCCTTCTTTCCATCTTTAGGCTTCTTGACACTGATCGATGATCCAGCTTCCTTATGAGGTGTGAACTTATAAGTTGTGACGGGCTTCAGTTCCCGCAGGATAATCTGTGTTGATTATAGTTTTGCCTCGTGGTGAGACGCGCCAATTGGTTTTGAGGTGAAACCCCATGTAATCTTACATGGTATCAGAGCCTCGGCTCACACACACGTGAATGGTCTAACTGTTGGAATAGATGCCCTAGAGGCAATCTAGTTTAGTATGAATTTGTATATGGCTAGAAAATTCATTTATTATTTATTGGATATTTAATATAATGAAGTCCTTAGATTTACAATCGTGTTGTTTATCTTAAATATCCCTAGTCAAGTATAATGATTAATGGGACAATCATCTATAGACTAGTATGGGGTTGGATTGATATGGAGATATCACGATCCAACACATAGGTGTGCATTACGGAATGTTGCACTGGATTGACCCATCACCGAGAAGGCTACATACATGTTATGTTAAGTCACAATTGCTTTTCGGGTACAATGGTATTGTCATCCTTAGACTTGAAGTCACTAGATATTCTAGTTGTGGATCATTGTGATCTTGGTAGCGTTAAACGCTACACCGTGACTGGGTAGTTATAAAGGCGTGTACTGGATACAATGAGAAGCAAGCTTAGAGATCGTAGTGGACGTAGAGAGGATTTGCCCCTCCCACATAACGGGAGCAAATATCCTAGGCCACTCGAAGGATAGTGCTTATAGAATGTCTGGCCAGACTCAAATAAATCAATATAGGATATTGATGTTATTTGCACGAATAAGGCTATTCCATGGATCGAGAAACTATGGATTGGATATACGAGTGTGACTTGTATGTCTCGTGTCCAATCCGGATATGGAGGCAAAGGGATGAGACAATTACTTGTACAAGGTTGTCTAGATGACTATTCTATTAGTTGGCTAGAATGGATGTTTTGCTAGAAACCGCTCCATATTAGCAAATAGTTGCTACCAACTAGATAGAACCTATGGGGTCACACGCTATATAGAGTTGTACTAGATTTGGAATTAATTAATTGGATTAATTAATTAGAAGGATCACTTTGCAAACCCTTGCAAACTTAGTAGGGACTAATTTGCAAGGAAGGGACTAAATTGAATTCTAGTAGGACTAGAATAAGTCCTTTAGGTAGTTAACAAGGAGTTGTTGGACTATATAAAGGACCCTCCTTCCTTCCTTCCTCATAACTTATGCTCTTTAGAGATCATAACAAGAGTGGGAGAGAACAAAGGAGAGAGAGAGCAAGCAACAAGGAGCCGACGCCGCCCCTTGCCGCCGCCCCTCACCCCGTCGGCCAAAAGAGGGCCGAGCCCCTTCTTTTGTCTCGTTTTGCGTGATTCCTTCACCCTCCTCTTATTCCGGGCTAGCACCAAGGAGTTTGGGAGATCTAGGAGCAACTCTAGGCGTGGATCAACTATAGAGAACGTGACACTATTCGCGTTTGAAGTCATCAAGGAGAACCCAAAGGTGTGTTTATGATTTCTTACCTTCACTATCGTTATGCATCTAGACTTGTGATCCTTGGAGGGTTTTGCATGGTTATTTGTTTGATTATGCTTCCGTTTGCGCGATCCATGAATCAAAACCCTACACTAACAACCCACGTGCTCACCGCCACCCGTAGACAAAAGATCCACGTGTAGGCCAAAGAATGCCACACGTGAGGGGGCGTGTTGAGAAATCCCACATCGGACTCAAGAAGAGTAAAGTAATTAATAAGTGTCCCTGGCTAATCAACTCATTACCAATTGGTTTTGAGGTGGAACCAAATGGATTTTTACATGGTATCGGAGCCTCGGCTCACACACGTGAATGGTCTAACAACCCACGTGCTCACCGCCACCCGTAGACAAAAGATCCACGGGTAGGCCAAAGAATGCCGCACGTGAGGGGGCATGCTGAGAAGTCCCACATCAGACATTCAAGAAGAAAGAAATATAATTAATAAGTTTCCTGGGCTACTCCCCTCATTGCCAATTGGTTTTGAGGTGGAACCCCATGCAATCTTACATGGTATCAGAGCCTCGGCTCACACACACGTGAATGGTCCAACAACCCACGTGCTCACCGCCACCCGTAGACAAAAGATCCACCTGTAGGCCAAAGAAATGCCACACGTGAGGGGGCGTGTTGAGAGCCCCATGGGCGTGCCAAAATTTGTACACACAAAATTTATGCTAATGGAAAAACAAAAGCGTTAAATTCGGAGTAACAAATATTTATTGATGAAAGTAATGTAGCGGATTACAATCTCTGAATATAATTTCTAAAAAGAAATTAGAAATCCTCTGATTCTTCTTCTTGAACGTCGAAAGAGGGCTTCACAGCTTGATCTCGGATCGAACGAGTAGGCATTCTTAGATTTCGGCGAAGAACGCGTTGAAGGTCTTGAAGAACGTGAAGAACTTTCTTGAAGATCTTCGAATGTCTTGAATAACCGGACGACGATCTTGATGTTGGATGTATGAACTCTTCAGGGCTTTAGCAGCTTGATCTTCAGAGCTCTCTACTTCTTGCAAGATCGAGTTGTGTCTATTATGCCTAGGGATGGCTCATTTATATAGGCATGGGCCGGCTTGTTGGCCAAGGTAGAAAATAAATAATATTTATTTATTTATATATTTATTTTCTGCATCAATTTGACAAGTGGCGCAACATGATTTTTCGGGCTTGCTAGTCTTGATTTTGGATTAGGAGGAATAACTTTATTTTTAACAATTCAATCGAGACTGGCATGGTTTATGTGCAGATTATCAGAAAGCAGTCGTAGCTCACCCAGGGAGCATTCCTCTCTAGCCATAAACTCTTGTACTTTAATTTACCTTATCAAATTTCTCATTGGTGCCTTCTTTTACCAGGACAATTCAAACTTAATGTGGATGGTTGTGTGCGTTTGGACAATGACAAAGGTGGGATTGGAGGGGTTTTCAGAAGCAGCAATGGAGAATGGAAGTTGGGTTTCATGGGATGTTGGGGTTTTCGCCTCCTTCGTTCCTTCTTCCTTTCATAAACATGCACTATTTCTGTCACGCAGAGTAATGCAAAAAAAACATTGAATCTTAGCATTCCAACTATGTAGGCCTATCAGACCAAATAAGCACATATTGCGCTCTCGTCAGTGCTCTCCCCAACCATCCTATTCTTGATTTAGTTTTATTTCCTATCGAGTTTTAGTTTTGAAACTACTATCCACCTATTAGTTGAGTTTCTAATTCTGTCCTTTCACAGAACCACTGCTCTGATATCATTTGTAACACCCCCATCATAGAGTGATGGAGATTTATACTCGGATCCCCACACTCTCCGGAGTTTCCCTCCGCCAAGCACGGAAGTGCTCGGCAAGGAGTCTAAACCTAACGGTTCCGTTATGAGACAGAATTAAAGAAACGAAAGATTAAATAAACTTACAATTGTAGTTCTTATACTCTGGCGTGTTAGTCTCTAAGTGTTTGACTACTTCATGTCCTCCCGCGTACCCACCTGCCAAGTATAGAAGGCAGTGACGCCACGACATCAGGTTATACGAAAAACAATGAACTTTAAAACAAATAAAAATGTGTATACACATTGCAAATGTTTAACCTGTTCTTGGATTACTAGTAGCAGAACAACCTGACCCACATCACATAGAGAGAGGGTGTTATATCAACAGAAAAACTGTCAGTCAATACTCAGTTATACTACATCTAAACCCAATTTCTTATTCCAGTATTCAATAATCCATCAAGACAGACTAGCCCTTAAGTGTGCACACCCCCTCTGGATCGCAACCCAGAGGGCGGAACCTAGTTGTCTAGCCGGGAGCTAGCAATGTACCGGCTAAGCACGTAGACCAGGACCCATATGTCTGATACTGCAGCAGAGCAGACGGCCGGAGCCTGACGTGACCATACAAAGGTCTAGAGTACATAAAATTTAATCCTCAACCAATTATTCAGAGATAGACATGTATAATATACGTACGTAACCAAATATTCAAAGACAATCGTGTAGAAAAAAAACAAATACTCGCATATTTGAGTGCATCGAGATATTATAAATTCTCCTATAGTTACTCCATTTTTTATGTTCCTTCTTCTCATAGACACACACATGTTTCTGACCTTACATATTTTAATAGCTAATAAGCATTCATATGCTTACCTGGTAGCGTGCCTAGTAGTCCTGATCAACGTTGTTGAGCCTCTAATCCAACAACCTCTACAGATGTGCATACACTTATTAGTACTCGTCCTCATTAGTGAGGTAAGAATGCCTATGCATGTGCCAAGCTAGCTGTCTAATCCATATTGACCATTTCCCCCTTCAAGTCCCAGTCTTTTGAGTACATTCTGTGGCTTATATTGAACCCCCTAATTATGCCTAGTTGGCCAATCTCAAAAGTCACTTAGTACCTGAGCTATCTACTTAAGATTTTGTCTGTTCTGACTACTTAGGTTCATGTCCCAAATGTTTGTCTAATTTTGCATTTTAGTCAATAATTGAGCCTAAACTCCTCAACCAACTCAAACTATGCTCAAATGTATAAATCATTCATTTTGACACTCTTAGTTAGTCATAGGGTTTAAAACTACAAATTTTAGTTATTTGCGCATAAGCCCCTATAACTTGCTAAAAGTACATAAAGGCCCCAACAATTAACCTGATCACTTCTGAGTCAAATATTACCTTCTTAAGGCTCCAAATATCTTTTTTTTAAGTCACATTGTTGGTCTCATAACACTAATTTAGTCTCAAGTAGTTCAAATGTGAAGTTGGATTAATTCACATAAGCCCCTATAGATTCGTAAAATTGCCAAAAGACGCCAGTAGTTGACTTGGTCAACTATAACCTAAAATAGCCTATTAAGACTCCAAATATCCGTGTGAGACAATTTTATATCTCCAAGACATTGATTTCAATCCTTACATAACTTTGATGTGAATTTGCGATTTTGCCCCTCTTGTACAATTTGAATGAAACAGAGTTTTTTATTTTTTTTATTTTTTTTTTCTAGTAGATCAACTTGGTTATATTTGATAGACATGTTCAGAATAATAACATAAACAACTTCTCTCAAGAGTGTGATGACTGTATTTGTCATTTGATTGACAATTCAGAAAACTAAAGTTTAAGTGAGACAAGTTCAAATAGCCAACTTCGGATCCAATTTGTGATCAAACAACAAAGAACTTGGAAAATCTGAAAGTAGTTTTCTGAGGGTGGTCCAACAAGCATTATGGAACATATTCGAGCTCTTGGTGATCCAAATTATCCAAGAAAATATTGCGGAATGAAAATGGCGAGAATCAAGCCAAGTTCCATACTTGGTCATATTCAAAGTTTTGAAAAGATTCAAACTCATTTTGCAGCAACTTTAAGCTAAGACACGAGACACTCTCAGACTTTATTGGACCAACAAACAACCCAGATTTGTAAAGTCATGCTTGGAGAACACACAAGAAGAAGAATCAGCTCAAACTATCAATATATGAGAGAGATACAACAATTTAAAGTTGGCACAAAACACTGAGCTCAAGAACACAACCATGAATATCAAGTTTTCCAGAGACTTTCATCCAGAATTTGGGCATGATAGAGGCTGATTTGAAAGATTTGTAAAACATAAAAGTTGTAGTTTATCATTCAGAGAGTACACTGCCACAAAAATCAACCGAATGGGTTCAGTATTGGCCGAGTTACAGGCCCAAGAACAGGGAAAGAAAACCCGCCAGAAAACGAATAACACAACCACAAATTCGCTGTTTTAAGGAGTTACAGTCACGATTTGATTCATAAAACTCACTCAAGGAGGTTCAAGGACCAAATAAGAGCAATTTTAAGTGGATAATGGAGCAACTAAAAAGGCATACGGCCTCATTTGGTCCACAAACGCAGAACCGACGGAAGTTCGCCGGAAAATCAAGAACAACCCATTCACGGGGTGTCATAGCGTGCTCGGGGTGATTTTGGACGCTAATCAATGATTGAAGAGGTTATTAGTACCGTTACCTGAGAATTTTCAGCAAGAAAAGAGTCACGGGCAAAGCTTATCGAGTTCCGCGTCAATGGTGGTTGCCGGCGATGGGAAGCAACCCAGATTCCGGTGAATCGGTTTTTCGGGTGATCTAGGTGCCATTGCGGTGCTTCCTGGCCTCGCCTCGTCCTCAGGAACACGATGACGATAATTAATTAGACCGAATTAGGCTAGTGAAAGAGAAATCGATAGGAATAGATCCCTTCCCACAAACTGGTTTGAAAAACTAGCTTAGGGATTTTATTCCTCAAGTGAAGAGCTACTGCTAGCTACAGCAGCTTTGTCAATTGTTGAGAGAAGGTGGAGATGCTATGGTGGTGCTAAGGTGGAGATGGTGGTGATGAAGAAGGTTGGTGATGATGGTGATGGTTCTCTTTCCCTAACCAGATGAGATGGTGGTGAGGGGTAATAGGGTGCTGCCACCTCACTATTGAGGTGTCAAAACACACTTGACAAGTGGCACACATGCACTAAAGGGGTGCATGCGCAGTTTTCTCAAAGTTGGGGCATGGTTGTAATTAGAGAAAAAATTAACTCTTTTAGAATTTTAAATTTAGCCCACTATTTCAAATCATTGTAAATATCCCCCCGACCCGTTTCAGGCATTCAGAAATTAGCAATTCCAGCTACAAACTCAATTCCAAGAAATTACAGTTAAGCCCCAATTTCTTAGATATTGCTTAATTTCCCCAACTTGAATTCTCATATCTAGATATTCCTGCTGCACAGATATCTCAAATACTGTTTAACTAGAATTTTCACAATTAACTCCACATTTTAACATATTACAATTTGACCCTATAGAAATATCTGGGTGTTACAGCCTTACTGTGGCATACAACAAAAACTGGATTAATCAGAAGATTGAGAGCGATGAGGCGGTGAAAGCCCAGGTGAATGATGGCAAAGTGCTACTCAGCAGGATCGTGGGAAGAATCAAATACGTGGGAAGAGAGGCGAACGAGGTGGCCAATGCTCTTTCTAACATGGGGGCGGAGCAGGAGGATCACTTGCAGATCATTGATGAAGCTCCGGATAACATTAAGGGTCTCATCATCGCCGACCGCCTTGGCGTTGGAATTAATGTTTTTATAGTTTTTTCAGTTGCGGTTTGTGTGATTTGTTTGTTGGACTCTTGTGAACGTCTTAATTTCCGTAGTAGCTAAAAAAGAAAATGCAAGTGTAACTCATACTCAGTCTTAGTTATATTACTCTGTAAGATACCATTTTATGCAGAATAAATAAACGCGTACTCAAATTTCCTCTTTTCACCAAACTTAGCTTTGACTAATACTCTATGCATGGAATATTTTCTCCTCTGATGGAAAATTTTGGATGCTTTTTCGGCTCGTTGCTCGTTTAACTAGCTCGTTTACGAGTTCGAATTCGGTTCGGCGAACTTGTATTTTTCTTAAATAAATGTGATAATTATAATTCTTGAATTCAAATATCATGTTAGTAATTTTTATCACGCCAAATGTTTTCTTATGCTATAATATTTATACTTTATTCCATTAGGTCAAGCCACAAACAATTTTTTAGAATATGAGTTTGCTTTCACAGCGGAGAATGAAGCCACAATGCAAGGCTTTTTTGAGAAAGAATATGCAAGGATGAGTTAAACCTGACAAATGCTAATGTCTCCCCAAAAGGAAGTTCTCCTCTCGATTATTCCAACGTCGGAAGATATGGGACACTGAGATAAGGAATCAACAAAACATTTATAACAAATTAACAAGACTCACACGAGAATAAACCATTATCCCCACTTTTGAAAAGTAAACATGGGAACAGCCCGTAGGCTGATGGGGTGTGTGTAGCATACCATAGTGAAAATTTGCCAGTCGTGTTATGACTCAATTCGGTTTCCTCCAATATCTGCAAAGTCCACTTCTTAATAATTTTCTGCAAACTTAGTTAAAAGAATTTTTTGCAATGATTATATATATTTTCTAAAATCCTTATTCATTTAGAGCAAAAAATATATTCAATTTGCTCTCATGGAGAATATACTACATGCTTAAATTATAATGAATCTATTTATAGCTACAACTTCACATTGAAAGCATGAAAAACTTTACTAAAAAAAGCATGAAAAACTATTCTTATTGTTACATGCCTACTCATTATATAAATAAGTTTTTTTTCTAAAGCATTTATATAAATAAGTGAAGGCAAAGAACTTTGCAGAAAAGAGCTTTTGGGAAGCAGAAGCAGGAAACGCACCTAGTTTTGTTTGGAGAAGCATAATCCATGGTAGGAAGCTGCTGCAAGATGGAATGAGATGGCATGTTGGTGATGGGAAGAGCATCAAGCTGACGGACCCCTGGCTACCGCGAGAGAATAACTTCAAACTGATCACAGAGAAGAGTAAAATCATCAATCTGAGAGTCTCAGACTTCATCACGGAGGAAAGAGTATGGGACAGAGAGAAGCTAAGCCTATACCTGAATAGTTATGATCTGGAGGCAGTTTGTAGTATAAGGCTGTCCAGATCTGGAGAAGAGGATCGGTGGAGATGGCACTACTCTGAGTCTGGGGAATATACGGTGAGAACTGGATATAGAGCTGCATTTGAAAAGAAGAAAAGAGATGAGAACTGGGGTAATTGTTCAGAGTCAAAACAAAGCTGCTTCAAAAAATTGTGGAAACTAAAACTAGAGAGGAAAGTAAAACACCTGATTTGGAGGATTACACAGAAAGCAATTCCGGTGGCCGCCGAATTAAAGAAACGAAAAATCAGAACTGACGATAACTGCAAATTTTGTCAAAGCAACAAAGAAACCATAGACCACCTCTTCCTCGATTGCCCAACGGCGAGACAGATCTGGAGTTGCACAGTTGGTGACTCCTTCCTACAAAACAACCAATTAAACACCTCAGATCTGATTCATAACCTCATACAACGAAGTACAGAAGAAGAAGCAATAGAGATGTGTGTGATTTTGTGGGGGATCTGGCAATTTCGAAACAAAAGAGTGTTCCACAACAGCAGTACTTCAATCCAAAATGCAGTTGCAACGATTCAAAGGAAGATAGAAGACCAAGAAACAAGAAGTAACGGCCAACTTATCTTTCAGAAGCTGTCAGGGACATTGCAAGGAGCTGAAATAATGATCCACTTCGATGGGGGATGGGATCCACAGAATAAACGAAGCACGGCCGGAGTTGTAGCTCGCGCAGTGGACGGAAGGTGTCTGTTCGGTGAAGCAATCAAGACGGGACACTGCGAGAACGCCAAGGAAGCAGAAGCGCTCGCATGTTTGGAGGCTCTCCGATATGGATCGACGGTGTCTAACCGGAAAATCGCCATAATCGGAGATGCCAAAGAACTCATTGACGAAGTGGGCGATGGGAGAACCGGTGATAGAGAGAGAAGCCTAAGCGGTCTTAGAGAAATGAAGAAGGAGATAAGACTCCAGATGGAAATGTGTGGAGTAAATGAGATACACGCATGCTCTCGAGAACTCAACCGTGTGGCACATGAATTGGCGAGGCACGCGGCTTCCATGCCCGAGGACACGCGTTGGGAAGCTACCAGATCTTTATGGCTCTCGAAACTTATCCAGAAAGATGTAGCACTATCTAGCCTATTTACGGGCTAATTTAATATTACCACTCTTCTCAAAAAAAAAAAAAAAAAAAAAAAAAAAAGATTGAAAAACTTTACTAAAAAAAAGCATGAAAAACTATTCTTATTGTTACATGCCTACAATAAGTTTTTTTGTCTAAAGCATTTATATAAATAAGTTAAAAGCATGCAAACATGATTTTTTTATATTAAAACAAACATGAATTTTTTGCATCTTATCAAGTTATACTATGTAACTGTCAAGTGATATATGAATGATATACAATCTCATAATTAGGGCCGCCATTCACAAATACGCATTATACATATATACTAGTTTTGTCGGCTGTTCTTTGTAGACATCTAACTATTTTATTTCAACGAAGTTATATATTTCTCCGGAAAAAAAATGATGTTGGAGCAATAAATTATCCTCTCCAATTAAAAAGACTGATTCGCTTAATTTAACAAGAAAGTACCGAGAAGAATGTAGTACCTATGTTTCTTTAGAAACAACATATTTTACTTATTGTCACTATTCACCGCGTCATTTTGACCCGGTGATTTGATTAGCAAAATGATAAAAAAAAAAAAAAAAAAAAAAAAAAAAAAAAAGTCAGAGATGTTTGCATGGTATTGTAGAATAAAGTTGACTCTATAACATTATTAAAAAAATTCAAAAAGTTCGTTTTGCTATCTCAATCACCGAGTCAAAGGGACTCAACTACGGATAAAAAAAGTCAAAACATGACATTCCAAAAGAAACGGAAGTAGTATGTGACATCTAAACCCAACTATGCGTACGCGATCTTCTTGGTAGCGCATTGGTCTTAGTGCATATGAGTACAACATGTAATTAGAGCGTAGTGTCAAGTTTTCGTTATTGTTATTACGAAGTACAGTATTTGTTACAGAAGAGATCATTCGCGTAGTAACGCTTACACTAAAAGACAGGATCACATTCAAGCTCAAATGTCCCATATCGGCTTTTCCATGTCGGTTCCAGCTTGTTGCTGTTGAAACTGACTCATAACATGCTCGTGCATTCTCTGTTGATTCATTGCTTCCATCTCCATCCTATGATTCTCCCTCTGTTGTTGTTCGTGCAAATTTGACGCTCTAGATCCACCGATCCCAAGGAAATCAACGGTCATCATACCATCACCACCCAACCTAGACCGTCCTGTCACGCTCCTATTGCCTGACTCATGATTATGTTCTGTGTTGTTAGCGAACTCGTTGCTCTGTTGCATCATCCTCCCAAACATACCCATCTCAGCCATTGCCGGCGATGAACCGCCAACTTTATCAGATTCGAACAACATTTGAGAAACACCTTGAGGGTTTTTCTGAAACGTCTGATTGGTGAATCCTCCACCGTTGATGTGGTGATTGTTAGGCTGAGTTTGGAAATCCTCAACGGTGCAATAATCTGGACCGGCCATGTTTGTGACAAACCCTTTCTGGATCATGGGTGAATTAATAGCTGTGTTACTCGCCGTTGCGCCCATTTGGGCGGCTTTCTGGAGAAGGGCGGTGGCGGACATGTGGGCCGTTCCGCTGATCGGGGAGGAGCCGTCGTGAAGGTAGTTGTAGCCACCAGCGGAGGTAGGTGAGCTGGTTTTGGAGCTGAGCTGGAGGGCGGAGGAAGATGATTGGATGCTTCTGGGACCACCAAACAGGGAAGGTGACGTGGCGGAGAACATGCCACCACCTGGCAGGTTCATGGACTTGAAAGGCATTGGAATGAGGTCTTGAGGGAGGGATTTGAGGGGATTGTTAGGGTCATAGTTGGCAAATTGATCTGACATGAGAGGATTATGATGGTGAGTCATTTGATGGTTTGGGTTTGAAGACATCATTTGTAGTCCTTCGTTCACTTTGTTGTTTTCTTCGGCTAATGCGTCGCAAAAAGCTCGATGTGTGATGAAACTATCTCTCCTGTACAATTTCAATAAAAATAAGATGAGGTGGTACCAAATTTGTGTACAAAGATAAGGATAAACTAACTTTCGCACACTATAAATTTCAATGAAAATAAGATGAGGTGGTACCAAATTTGTGTACAAAGATAAGGACAAACTAACTTTCGCACACTATGTTTGGGTTTGGGAATCAACTATTAACTTACTACTTTCTCCATTCTTTATCTATCTTTCAACTCTCATTTTCGTGTGTTTTCCTATATTTTTTCATTTTTCTATTTCAGCTATTTTTAGGGTAAATGTCCATTCTACCCTTAAACTTCCACGCCCTTCAACCCACCAATTTCCCCTTTCTACACCACATATTCTATTGATATAAAGAGAAAAGAAAGAGAAAGAGGGAAAAGAATGGGAAGAAGAAGGGGAGGAAAAGAGAGAGGAAGAGAGCTGACGGAGATAACGGGGTGAGGACGACTGTGTGGTTTTGAGTTAGTCGTGAGGCAGCGACAATGCCTAGCAGGGCAACGTCGACCCGTTCTCTCCGGTGTTGCTTTGTCTCCTCCTCCGTCAGATCTAAACCAACTCACCTTCTTCTCCGCCGAACGTGGGTTAGAGACTCTCTCTCTGTGTGCGCGTTCATCAGCGGGATTCTAGTGGCGAGGCGGAGGTGATCTTCTTCTTCTTCTCCTCACGAAGAAAAAAAAAAAAAAAAGCATGCGTTCGCAATAACGTAATCTAAATTAGCCGGTCAAAGTTCCTCCTAAAGTCAACTGGAAAAAATAGGCAAAACAGACCAAGTAGTTTTTCTTGTTTGGGGTCCACTTCTGAACAGCCAAAAACTTTGAGGGGGTAGCTGTAAATAGTTATATTTGGACTGAGGTATTATTGTAATAATGAAAACCTTTAAACAAATGCAAAAACTTTAATACTAATCCATAACAGCTCAACTAGTTAAACAATAATTATTAATATTTTGATAAATTATTTTGTCGTCAACGGAGCTTAGAAACCATGACCTCATGCGGGGGCTTCCGACACTCTACCACTTAGCTACCACCCTAGCTGCAAACAATAATTATTTTGGTTCATTAACAATTGCACTATCGCTTGAATAGTTAAAACCAACCGAAAGACGTGATAGTATACTCATACTTGATAACAATTTTCATTCATTGGACCACATCATATTATAGAGAGGAAGAACCCAGAATAACCCTTATTTGTACTTAAAATACTAAAATACCACAGTTATAAGCAAAAATCCCAAAATATCACCATTTCCAAACCTCATGTTGGTTTTGAGGTTTCTATACACATCGTTTTCAACTCAAGGGAGTTTCTGTGTGTGCTGGTATAAAAAAGCACAAAAGTCTTTGGGACAAAAACGAGATTCTTAAAAAATTATTTTTTCGAGTTTTTTTCTTCTTAAAAATTGACTAAATAAAATTAATTTTGACACATAATTAAAACAAAAATTAATCAAAAGTATGAGATATTATATAATTTTTAAAAAGAAAGTCTTTACAAAAGTCTGTGAAGAAAGTCAAAACACGAGATTGATAAAAAAAATGTAAGGGTTAATAAATTTTACTCAAGTGGTTATGCGAAACAACTCCGTGCTGTTTCAAAATTTTCAATTTACCTACTTGTAATTTCGTTTTTGTGCAATTCCATAAAAAACAAACAGATTCCGACATAAAAAAAGAGAGAGAGTTTAAATATCACTTGTACCTTGGTCTCAAAATATCTTCACAATAATAAACCAAAAAAAATAAATAAAAAAAACCCAAAAACATAAGAACGTGATGATGATGAATAAGAGCAAACTATGATTAATTTTCATCTGACCTTAATTTCAAAGAGAACCCACAAGGAGACATCTATGTGATTAAAATTAAATTGATTTTCAGCATCCACACATTTCCTAGCTACCAGCCTACCACTGCCGGTTCTTGTTTTTTGTGAAAGAGTGAATCAACTAAAGCCTCTATAGAAATACAAACTGGGTCCACGGCGTAAACCATTCAGAAAAATAAAATAGAATGGAAACCCCCGCATCATCCGAGCTGAGGGAGAGCTGGGAATTAAATTCGTACGATTAGTTTTCTGACTCAGTTCAGTTTTATCCAATGTCTCAAGATCGTTTACTACTTTTCTCAATAATCTTGGTCAAAACATTTGAACAATCCGCTTACATAATCTTCATTTTACTCCCACTGGTACTGACTGCAATTATTTGGAAGCTATTTATAGCCGTAACACACATGAAAGACCAGCGGCACCAGACAACTCAACATTAGCTCATTTGCATGATTCAGAATCCCAGCAAGTCATACTTAGTAAATGAATGTTAAGGACAATTTCTGGAAAATTAATGTTATACCTGGAGAAGATTGTTCCACAGTCGCATTTATACTCTCGAGTGCCACACGTCTTCTGATGAGCCTTCCAATCGGACTGAACAGCATATTTCTTGGAACACTTGTCGCACTTCCACTTCTTCTCGCCATGTTTGCGACTGTAGTGCTTCTTAATGCCTGTGAGGTCTCCTAGTGCCCTGGAGGGGTTGTGGTGGACACAAGTAGGTTCTGGGCACAAGTACACCCGTTTCCTGACCTCGGTGGTGGTTCTTTGCTTTAGCTTCCACGGTAGGTTGTGACCTCTGCGGTGAAGTTGGAGGTTTTGGTCCCTTTGAAAACCCTTGTTGCAAATCTCACACACAAACCGGTTCCTAGCCATGAGTGTTGTTGGTGACAGAGCAATGACTTCTGCATTTGGATCTTGAAAAAGAGGTTCAAAGTTTTCAGTAATAGCTAGAGCTGTCAAGTAGGCCGCTTAACCGCGGCTAGCCAACTGAGACGTAAACGGCCCGAACCGGGCCTAACGGTCTGAAATCAGCCCAGTATCTAATGTATAGTGGTCCGGGCCGGTTTTATTTTTAGGTGAACCATGGAACCGGCCCGACTCGGCTTGCCAGATAACCGTAACCTAAACCGGTCCGAACCATGAAACCGGCCCAACTTGGCTTGCCAGACAACCGTAACCATAACCATGAAACCCGCCCGACTCGGCTTGCCAGAGAACCGTAACCGGCAGTTCACGGTCAACTGGGCCGGTTACGGTTACGGTTGAACCTAGTACTACCTCTGTTTCTTCTGTTTAGCCTACTTCACTTTTTGTTTTTTCACTTGGTCACTTTAACCCGGTGATTTGATTAGCAAAACGATACAAGAATTTAATAATCTTTGCATTTTCTTATAGAGTCAACTTTACTCTACAACATCATCTTGTTGCTATCAAAATCACCTAGTCAAAGTGACATAGTTGGTTGAAAAGTCAAACCAGGACGAAAAAAAAAAAAAAAAAAAAAAAAAAAAAAAAAAAAAAAAAAAAAAACGAAGGTAGTAATAGATAGACAGAAACAGAGTGAAACGAATTAAGAATCATGTAATCCCACCTCAAAACCAAGTGGCAAATAAAGGTAGTACTCGTGAATCTTATTAGGCACATGTGAAACTTACAGACTGGGACACACAACGATTCTAACCATATATTAACAGACTAATGCATGGATGGTTGTAATATATCTACCTGGATTTCCGGGGAGATTTCTTTTCTTCTTGGCGACTGGCGGTGGTTGTAGATGTGGGGTGGATACATTGCTATTAGCGGATTGTCCAGACCCCGAGCCATGGTAGTGATTCTGAACTCGTTTTTCTTCCCCATTGTTGTTGCCAGAAGAGAAGCTCCCATCATCATCACCTGTAATATTTGACATCAAGAAAGAAGAGATGGATTTTGTATATATAAGAAGAGGGAGTAGGAAGCTATATGAAGTCAAATCTTGTGGTTCTTTCTCTTTTCTTTGTTTCTTTCTTTCTCTCTTTCACTCAAGGAAGACAAAACCTAGAGGTTGTGTCTTCTCTGTACTAGGGAAGAAGAGGAGCTTGGCATAAGAGATGAGCACAATAAGTTTTTAGTCTTGTTATGGATTTTATAACATGCTTGTAGACAAGTTATGGCATTTGTTCCAACTAGGCCATGGTATTATTTATTAGTTGGTAGAAATGGAATTCAAAAACTTTATATTTTTAATCAAATTTTTTATTTATTTATTCATTAAAAATATTATTCTTCTCTCGATATATAATTTTAATTTTTAGTTTTAATGTGAAGAATTTTCTCTCAATGCCACAAGAAAGAAGAAGCGTCTTACATTATGTCATTAATTTTGGACTTTGTGTTAAACGAAGCTGGAGGTTTTGATTTTAGTGATGGTGTTGCTCTCTTGTCTCGTTTAGGCTTTTATAACTTTTAAAAGAAAGAAGGGGGAAGAGCTTCCAAATAATGTTACTCTCGGTATGACCTGAGTTCTTAACTACTTGTATTAGGTTTGTGCAATATTACTACTTAGAATGTGCCATGAAGTGTGAGCATCCAAGTGTCTGTGTAACGCATAGTTATGTTACTCTACCATTTTATGCAGAATAAATAAACGCGTGGTCAAATTTTCTCTTTTCACCCAACTTAGCTTTGACTAGTACTCTATGCATGGAATATTTTCTCCTCTGCTGGAATATTTTGGATGCTTTTTCTTGAAATTTAGGTTACGTAACAAGAGACAAAACTAGAATATCAACCATGGCTCGGTCATAAAATTTCTAGTAAAATTTTAAAGGAACCTTTGAGAGTTCACTGAAATGGGTTCCTTCTTCCTTGATAGGTTGGAGATGCCCTAAGCCCCTAATGTTTCTTTCAGTTCGTACAGACGTGTGCACAGAAAAGTTTCAACTAATAAAGCCAAAACAGTCACTTGGGTATTATCGAAATATCATCGATGTATTTAATGGCGACAGATAAACACAACAACGTAAGGTCGTAAAACCGATATTCCTAAATTACTCCTCAATGAATTTTCACTAATTTACTTTCAATATATTGAAATAAAATGGAATAAACATGCCGAATTCAGCAGCGTTTGGACAGAGGCGACTGGCGAGTCCTTCAGGGGAAGGCTAAGCCAAACGCTATTTGACAGTAACCAAACGATTCCTACAGGTATAGCCAACACAAAAGACGGTCATATGTGGTTGAACATAGTGTCCTCTGGGTATTATTTGAGTAAATTTTAATCAACTTTGTCCTAGGATAATGATGTGTAATACTAAAACCCTTCACTGATTTGGACATGAAAATCTCATAATTCTATGACAATTTTGATCTAATACCCGTGGAAATTAAGATAGCAAGAGGGCACAGAGGGTTCAGACTCATTTCTTTGATATGAAATGAAACGATCATGTACATTTAGACAGAACATTACATGGAATAATATAAGAACCAATTTCACATAAAACAGTCTCAAGTTCCTTACATTGATTCTTTTGTACAAAATCAGCACCACAGGAAGGGCAAAATTGGTGCAGAAAACCACATAAATTACCTAACAAAATAACCATGAAGATATAATTTCTGTGATCTAGACCGCGCCTATTTTACTAGTTCTTTCTAGTTCACGAGCCTTGAGGAGAATTGCATTCTCTACCACGTCTTTGGCTGAAGGGCGCATAGTAGGATCTGGATTTATCATCGCCTGAATAATTTACCCAATCACCAAAAGCAGTCAATATTCATGAAGAAAAAGACTCGGAGCTTCATTGGGTGAATGACGGGGAAGAGTTTGTACCTTAAGTAAGTCCTGAAACTTAAACGGAAGGTTAGGACGAAGCGGTAATTTCCCTTCTTTGAGTTTGCAAGAAAGTGGGCCGGACTCTGGCAGTGGCGATCCTGTAATTAGCTCAAAGATGGAGACTCCTAAGGAGAAGATGTCAACCTTGTTCAGATGATCATACTTGTCATTAAGTATTTCTTGGGGCATATAACGCGCGTCGCCTTCTTCAATCGGTAGGCTCTTATCTAAGAGAGTTGCACAACCGAAATCGCCAAGCTTATAAACTCCAGCCTTAACATAGATGTTGTCTGGTTTCACGTCTAGGTGAGCTACCCCCCTCTCATGTATGAACTGCAAGGCTTTGGCAATCTGAAAGTTCGAATCAAACCCAAACTCAAATAGGTAAAATACAAGTACTATCTACAAATATTACATATATATTTGAAATAAATAAAATTATCATATTACTGATATTTTTCTGTTGTTGCTTGTGCGCTTGAACCGTTGATTCATTGTGTTTCACTCAACATTTTTACGACTATTATCATTATTCTTATTCTATATCTTACACAATTTTGATAGTCATAAATGAGATTTTTTTTATATCATGTGGCCGGAAATTTCATCAACAAATGTCTAAAGTGATTACACAATAAACCGAAACACTTATAAAGATCTACAATAATCTTCTCCAGGTACAATATTAAAAGTATGTTAACATCCAGTCATTCACTTAACGCTGATAAATGAAGGAGGACTGGTCATCACAAAACTAGTATATATGTATAATGTGACACAGAGTATTTGCGACCCTAATTACATAATAGTATACTCACACATATATCATTTGACATTTACAGAGTATGACTTGATAAGATGCGAAAAGATCATGTTAGCATGCTTTCAATTTGCTGATAGATTGAGTAGGCATGTAATAATAAGAATAGTTTTTCATGACTTCAATGTGAAATTGTACTCATAAATAGCTTCCTTATAATTTAAGCACATAGCTGAATGAGGATTTCAGAACTAATAAAATCATTGCAATTGACTTAATCTTTTAACCAAGTTTGTGGGAAAATATTAAGAAGTGGACTTTGAAGACATTGGAGGAAACCGAATTGAGTCATAACATGACCCTTACGAATTTACTTTTGGATGCTGCACACGCTACGATGAAGCAGGGGTTGTCATGTTATGTTTAATTTTGTAACATGGCGATAATGATTTACTATATTGTTGCCAGTCATCCTTCTAATCTTGTCTTCCAACGGTCTAGTAACACGGGAGGAGTTCTTTTGGGGAGACATTAGTATTAGTTAGGTTTATCCAATCCTTGTATATTTATAGCGAACTCGTATTGCCAAAAAATTTATGGTTTGCACCAACGGAGTGAAGTATAGATAATGTAGTATAAGAAAATTTTTGATGTGAATAAAAATTACACAAATATTAATGCTAATACTTCTTAATCCAAAATTTTAAGCTCCCTTTGAGTTCGTTATAACTAAGTCTCTTTTGCATAATTTCAAACCCTTCTTCTGTATCTTACATGAGTTATGGGTTGGTTTTATTTAGTTGAAATTGATAACTATGTCAAATATAGTGAGTTCAACGGGCTAGCCTGAATTCAGCCCACGCCCCGAATTGCCTACATGAATCTGGGCTTGGACGGGCCGACTATGTTCCTAACTTGGGCTTGGGCAGGCTAGGGCAGCCTGATCATAACTCGGGCTCCGGGCACGACAAGGATGTCAACTCGTCCAGCCTGCCTTAGTTGCAGTTCTATTTTCACATAGATCATGAGAACTTCAGATCTTCTCTTCTACTCAAATGTCTAACCTAAGCTTATAGACTCCAAAACAGTTTGACAACTTCCTTATGACTGCATTGCGAATTCATGATCCTGATTATTCTATGAAATCGGTGAATACTCCATGTAGGGTTCTTTGGTGCTTTCGTCGATAGATCCATGTTGCTGGATGACACATAACATTGGGAATTGATATGGTTAAATGACATAAACCACCCACGTAGTTTGGGAAAATACCAGCTTACTACCCTGGGGTATGGAAAATACTCAAAACCACCCTTCTGTTGGACCAAACTTGTGACACGTGCCACCCCTCCATCCCATTCCGTCCAAACAACACATGGGATCCATACCTAACATCTAATTTGAGACAAATTTACCCTTTATCCTATTGAAATGACAGTCTTGCCCATCAATTTTCATAATTATCCAAACTTTCTCTCATCCTCCTAGCAACCAAGAACACCACTGCCACCAAAAACAACAACAACAACACCAACATATGAAAATGATGAATACTTCTCAATTTCTGCATCCACTTTGCCATCTTCAACCTTTCACACTAAAAATAGATGCAGAAACAAACTCTTTACCCACTCTCATGTTCAACCTCTTACTCTAAATATAGATTCAGTATCAAACTAATCCCAAACCTTAATTCATCAAAAAGAAAATCAATTTGAGCCTTTTTTGTTTGGATTTTTGTTTATTATATCACAGTTTTTAGGTTGGCTCAAAACCACAACCCTCTTAACCCCCCCCCCCACCAAAAAAAAACAACTCTCGGTAAGAACAATCGAAGCTCAAACCCAACTACCCACACATCCCTTCCATCTATCTATATACCTCAACCTCCTAAGGTAGGAGTCCTACCATACCCAATCACCATTGTCGACGGCAACCGGGCACCAAATTAACCTTCTGACATGTCTACAACCACGGAGCTCGAGAATTTTCCACTCGCAGAACCCGTAGCAGCTCGGTACAACCCAAATCGAGATCCAGGACAAACCTTCTCTGGTAACTAGAGCCGTGATTGCCACCACCAGTGCCACAGACTCTTTACGAATCAACAAACAAGGGAAGGAAGAACACACACGGATAGAGAGATGGAAGAGTCATGGAGTCATATTCAGGAAGGAGAGGAGGAAGGTGAGATAGGTATTCGAGCACAAACCCAAAGCACACCAATATGGAACTAAGCATATGCAAGGGTTTCCCCGATCTTTCTTGGTGTACAAAGGATTAGAGAGAGAGAGAGGTGTGAAGTGGCAGTGGTATGTGTGGTAGCACCGTAGCAGTGGTGGAGGTTGGTGCCGGGAAAGGGAAAAAGAAGATGGAAGGCGCTGACAGAGGAGAAGAGGGAGAGATAGAAGTGAAATAGAGAGAGTGTTTTTATAATTAATGGGTGTACGACTCCTAAACAAAAAAAAAATATGGGTGTAAGACTTAGCATTAATGGGTATAAAACTTATCAAGTTAGGAGGGTAAATTATATCACGCCTCCGTTAAATTCTGTCAGTTACAGGGGTGGTTTTGGGGTATCTGCCCAAATTACAGGGGTGGTTTCTGTCAATTACCCAATTGAGATCCGTTGCAAAACCATGTGTTGGCTTTACTTAAGCGCTATTTGTATCCATATCATGGTTTCACAATCATTATCATCCACCACAAACAAGCATTTACAGGCCAACAAACTTAAAACAATTGAAAGGATAATCTGAAAGCACTTACAAATAGATTTGCAGGAAATTCTACCAAGTCGTTGTGGTACATAATACACTTGTAGAACAGTTGACGGATATTAAGCATTTTCATACTCTGCCATGAAGATAGTCCTATACACGCACAAGTATCTATAGTTTTTCCATGATCGTTAGATCTCAGGAGAGTAAGGAAAATAGAACAAGGGAACTCTTTCTGAGACTTTTGCATGCTAAGTTAATTAAACATTTCCACATTATTGTTTAGAGCATATATATCACTCAGAAAAGGTTCAGTTACCAAACACTCAAATAAATTATCCTTAGAAGAAAAGACCACAATTCAAGTATGAAACTAGCTATTAACTAACCTGATGCATGACATCCAACACATCAACTACTGATAACTTAGAAGATCTACTGACAGAGAGGCTGTGATCACAGAGCTCCATCTGTATAAAGAGCTGCTCATTCTCAAACCATGAAGAGTTGTATACAACAACATTTTCATGGGATCCTGCAAAGAGAAAATGACACCGAAATGTTAAGAACAATAGTATTGTAGATCACAAATGGAGCAAGACAAAGAATGATATATACATACCCAAAGCAGCCAACGCCTGAACCTCCATCAAAGCTTTTCTCCTGCAAGACTTAATGCATGAGTAAAATACTAAAGAACAAGGTGCATAAAGTTTTGAACTATGGAGCAGATACCTCTCTGTATCCTGATGCAAAAGTCTTGTGCTTTGTTTCACTGCATAAAAGGAGCCATCAATTCTCTTTAAGACTTTGAAGACACGACTGAAGTTTCCGTTACCAATTTGCTGGAACAACAGCACAAAACACGAGAAGGCTTAGCCAAAAGTTAGAACTGTGTAAGATATATATATATATATATATATATATATATATATATATATATATATATATATATATATATATATATATATATATATATATATATATATATATATATATATAGTTCACTTCACCATTATCCACAGATATGCTCAAATATAATGTACCTGAATTTCATGAAAATCTGTCCTGTACCGTGAAAGGCCATCCCCACCAACAATTGAAGGGAAGAAACCTACAGGGTGGCTTCATTAGACTGAGCCATGGAAATGTTAATAAAACCCTGCCCCAACTAGGTGTCACCAACACTCAGTGGATGGCAGGAGAATTCATCAAAATGGAATAAAATAAAATGGAAATTGGTAGGTTTAAGCTCGCCTCCAGAAAGTAAGCACCCATAGCTAGAAAACAAAGAAACAATTCTTGTGAAAAAAATTGTGGTTTACTTCTTGAGATAAGAGGAAGAAGAAAGAAAAGTGAGTGATAAAAATTGTAAGCCAAAGATGAGAATCGGTAACCATAAAGGTATAGGGTACTACTAAAGTTTAAAAGGATTTGAGTGGCTGTTTCAGCGTTTTATAACAAACAGTTGTCTAAACATTCTGTATCCAAACAGTGTGACGGCTATATTTCAACCAGTTAACGAAAAGCTGCACGGACATTTGAAAATAGAAATTGCAAGACCAAATTAGTACCTGAACATTTTGATCTTTGACTGTCGAATGGATCTCTATCAGATCCTGTAGCATCCTGAAGGTATGGATTTCTTATGCATGGAGGAGGCATTACTCGACAGCGTAGGGAAATGGCAGACTGGGAAACATAACTCTTTTCCTTTGGAGGTTCAGCTCCGACAAGGTCAGACTTGACTTCATCTGCTCTATCACAATCTTTGGGATGTTCTTGGGAGGATAAATTGGTATTCACATTATCAGCAAAGACGCCATCTGCCAATCAAAGTCCACAACAAGAAAAGTCCATCAAGACTGTGAATCGTGTAATACATATGACACAAGAAGCCAATCTGTCAGATAGTCAGGTGGTGAAGCAAAAAAGGAACTACACGGCCATTAAAGAAGATGAATCAAACAAAGATTGGCTCTAGGAATTGAATAAAGAGTAACAGATATTGCCAGTTTTGCATTTTGGTAGTCACCACTTAGCATAGTTTAATCAACCGTTGAAGAAAATGAAGGAATAAAGAGGCCCTGCTGAATAGGAGCCAATCTTAACATGCCTACTAGGTTACTACTAAATGGCACCAGTAATTGGTGAAGTTATATAAGCAGTGGATAAGAATTTTCGGTCTTTATATAAATTGGTAGCCTAGATACTGCAGTTAGCAAGAGGAAATAGGTGGCATAGGAAGCAAGCAGACAAGTTACTCCAGGTGCATCAAGTTTACAACAAATCATTCTTGCTAGAGGAGGTGAAAGTTACATGCCCAAGGCATTTCAGAATATATTTCTACTGCAACATATGCCCTGTACTAGTATATTGAAGAGGGAAAGATGCAGATGGAACAAAGGACCTATACACTTGTATTGATGTTTATGTCTTCTGCAAGAAGAGGAAAAATATCAGAGATGCTTACTGGGTTGTACAGAATTCGGGGATGGTGATGGATTGCCATAAAGGTTCTACCACTATGACACTCCAATGGCGATCCTGGACTCTACTTTTCATGCTATTCATTTTATGGTTTCAAAAGGTTTTTCTCATTTTAACCTTCATGTTGCCAATAAATCTGCTATTGCTCTTCAGAAGCTGCAGCTGGAGGATTTGGGGAGCAGGAGCCAGATGACGATGGATTGGAGAAAACGATAGATTGTTTGCAAACTACTTAGTGTTTCTTTTGTGAGCCCTTGGTTTTTGGGGCTGCTGGTGGTGTTTGTGTATTTTTTTTTATTTTTTTTTTTTGCTTCCTGTTATGCTCTAGTTTTGGAGCTTTGGATGTACTCTTTGGATGTTTTTCTATTTCTATGATGATCTTCTTTCTTAAAAAAAAAAAAAAAAAAAAAAAAAAAAAAAAAAAAAAAAAAAAAAAAACCAATATAAGTGCACTCTATAAGCCATCAAGATAGCTACTGCAATATCTTGGTATGGTAGACACCAGATTTTTTGGGCAATTCCCTGAAACGTTAACCTATGACTATCAACTGAAATCGTACCATATTAACCATTTAGAGGCAATCGCTACCATACCAGATGCTTAACAAGATCAACAAGCAACAAATAACTAGTCGATGACGGGAGCTGAAGCTCGCCTATGATAAAGTTCTTACCCAATCTTTGCCTTTTCCTTTTGACAGTTTTTATCTTCTCGGGTGACTTGGGACAAGGGATGTTCTCCTGGAAAATAAACACCATCAGTGAAAGCCCTAAAACAAGAACAGTAGTAGCATTCACCAGAGAGCTCTATTATAACTCTTCAAAATTCAAAATAATATTACCTTGTTGCAATCAAAAGCGTTCTGGCAATCTGGAGTGAGATAGTCAGGAGTACTGCATTCAGCAAACAATCAAAAATTGAATTCAAATCTAGGAAAGACTTCTCCTTTCTGATTTCCCAGACCCGATTAGATACAGAACAGCATGAAAACACCAATTGACATGAAATAGATCAAAAAGTTCGTATTTTTAGATCATCGGAGCTCAATCGAGAAAAAAGCCCTAATTTGGAGGATCTGAAAAATCGAGAGACTTACCAGAAGAAATCCTGGCTCAAGATGAAATCTTTCTCGTCGGCGTTCGATTCGACGTCGGAGGTGAGCGGAGCCGACGATTTGAATACCGATTTGGCAGGTTGAGCATCGGAGATTGAAGATGAGGTTGGTTGTTGTTTCTGCTTGGGAGGCTTGAAAGAGAGTTGACCTAGCTTCTGCTGCTTTTGGACTTGCAAGTGCCTTGCAAGAGAACCCTTCATCATCTTGCTGTTTTCTCTCCTTGTGGTGGTGGTGGTGGTGGTGGCTCTTCTCTTTGCAGATTTCATCTTCATCATTCACCACCACCAGTCCTCTTTCTCTCCCTCTAGGGGGAGCAATAAAAAAATTAGCTTTAAGTCAAGACTCAAGACTCTCTTTTTGGGATGTGTGGAGGGAGAATGGGATAGGAGTTCAAAATTGCGCGGGCCATTTTTCAGGCATTTTTTTAAGGGAATTTTTTTGGTTGGTATCGTCTTTTTCTCTACGTTTTGACGTGGCTGTATTACTTTGATCGGGTGATTTAGATTGCAAAACAATACGATTTTTTTACAAATTTTATCGTGTTATAGAATAACTTTTACTCTACAACATCGTAAAAAAAATATAATAAAATAAACTTATTTTGTTATCCAAATCACCGTGTCAAAGTGATTCAGTGAATAATGACAAAAATTAAAATGTGGAGAAAGAAGCGTTACGGAAGAAGTATTATTAGTACGGTTAGTACCCATTGCTTGGATTGCAATGTCTTACCCAAATATGTGTTGTGTTTGGATACAACTGTTTTGGGTTTTTGGGTTTTGAGGTTTTGACTTTTAAATTATTTGAAAAAAAATATGTAATATGAATTCTACAAATTTTGGGTTGAAGTTTTGTTTAACTTTGGATTGACTTCTACCAAACATTTCTATCCAAACAAAGTAGAATAGCGTTGAACATGTGCCATGCACAATTGTATTTCATTACGAGATCTTTTAGTTTTTAGTTTTTTTCAAATACATTTGAAGCATAATTAATTCTAATATCAAAGAAACACAAGTTCTCACTGCATTTGAATCTATATTATAAAATAGTATGGTTTAACAAACTTTTGCATTTTCAATCCTTAGATTAAATTAACTTCATCCCCACCATTAGATCTCACCCACTTATTACATTTTTAACTACCCACTCCCCTTGGACATGTCTAACTACTCACTGTCTTTGGACATTCCTAACTAATACGAGAGATATTTTTTTCAATTACATCCCTAATTTGGAAGTTGTTTTTTTATTATTTATTTTTTCACCACATTTGTAAATATAATTTTTAAAAAACACCTCTAAATTCATTATAAAAAAAAAATCTCTAAATTAAAAAACGACCCGATTTAGGGATAGTGGCCTTGGGCACGGGTAGTACACTAGTAATGTTAATAGTATGTATAATGGTGGATCTGATTATCAATCTGATGGAAATTCAGTTTGTAGTAGTAAATTGGTCATTAATGGAGCTTTTTCCACGTCATTTCTCGTCTTCCCTCTCACACTTGCGCACTCAAACTCGCTAGCTCTGATTAATCGTCTTCTTCTTTTTCTCCACGCTGTCATTTCTTTCTCTAGCATCTTGATTTCTTGATTCCACAGAGAGACCACCACGTTCATAATCACAATTCGCCGCCATTGGGAACTTTCAACCACTTCGCCATTCTCGGCACCAGCGAAGATGAGTACGACACCCCTGCTGTATAGAGAACGAATCTGGAATGGAATGGGAAAAATTACAGAAAACCAAACGATTCGAACACATCTGAAGTTTTGACATTCAATAGAGTGAGAAACATTTTTAAGGATTTGTCTTCTGTATACGTTCATTGCGCTCATGAAGATGACGCTCGTGTGGATGCTCTTGTAGCGGTCACCACTGGTGGCGGATGAAGAGACCGAAGAACAACACAAGTCACGCAAACTCTGCCATCATCAGCGGAGAAGGAGAGGGAGAGTCTCTGAACAATCATGATTGGACTGGCTCTACACAAGTTATGGGATCTTGTTCATTATCTAATCTCTCAAACACAGAGTCTTCCTTATCTAATCTCTCGTTTTTTTCAATTTCCAACAAATCCATTTCTTGTTCATTTTGTTCTACTTAATTCTTCTAAATTCTTGTTTCCTTGTCACTGAAACAGACTATATCTGTTTTTCTTTTACCGTAATTGCATTTTTGGGGTCTATTCGATTCAATTACTATGTTAAGTTGTGAATGCGACGGCGTTCTATTCTTGTTACTAACTCTCTTGTTTTGGTAGTTGTTTGTAGTACTTTAATCTTACTACAGTACTCTGTTAGAGTACGCACGCGGAAGCACGATGTCAGTTGTTGGGGACCAAGAAGATTAATAAGACGAAGAACAAGATGAAGAACAACACAACGATATAACGTGGTTCACTAGTTTTTAGGCTAGCTACATCCACGGTCAAAACGAACCAATTTATTGATGAGAGAGCCAATTACAATCCAAGACACACCACACATGTCAATAGAAGAGTCCTACACCCATATATAAGCCTAAACTAGTGACTTGTGCCCAAAGCAACGTCCAAACGTTGTCAAAACGAACAAGTAAACAATTCCAAAACGAACAAGAAAACAATCCTTAGCCGCCTTGGACCAAGTCAATTTTCTATGCTAGGTTTGAATCACCAAAATCTAACAAATCTCCACCGAGGAAGCACTCATCTAGAGCACATTCAGCAGTGAGTACTGAATAAATGAAGAGTGTTTCATGCTCTTATTGAACCAAATAAATTTTCTCAAGCCTTACTCAGACAGAATGGATACAAGAATGCAGTTAGAGCTTACAGATCTTGAAGAAAATAATACATGGATTCTTACCAATTTACCCCTAGGACATGCAACTGTAGGTTGAAAATGGGTATATAATATTAAATACAAAGCTGATGGGATATTGAAAAGTTACAAGGCTAGGTTGGTGGCAAAGGGATACACTCAAACTGAGGGATTAGATTATTTTGAGAACTTTTCTCCTGTTGCTAAACTGGTTACATTTAGAGTTTTGCATGTTGTTGCTTCACAACATGGGTGGACAGCGTTGCGACTTGACATTAACAATGTTGTCTTACATGGTAATCTGCATAAATACGTTTACATGTCATTGTCAGATGGTTATCTTCCTTATGTGGAGAGGGTCATGATCGGTTATCTCCACTAAATTAGGGATGACTGATAGGGTTTGTTGGGGGAGGGCCATGATCGATTGTGGTCGGAGTTGTTGAGGAGAGGCGTAGATTCTTTATTGTTACAATCTAGATTTGAAATACCTGACTAAAGAAACCCGCTAGCAAACTTGAACTGAGCCCTGCCACATCCCTATGTATGTTGGAATAATTGATGGTGGGAATTGGTGGATTAAGGGTGTGTTGTGGAAGCAGTGATGGCGTATGAGTCTATGAGAAAGAGAATCGCTGGTGGTGGAGGCACGAAACTGGACCGATTGCAATGGTAGTGACAATTTATTGTTTCTGTGCGGAGATATGACACGTGTAATACTTCATATCTTTTGGAAGTGTATTTAAGTAAATTACTTTAGTTCATAATTTATTTATTTTAATTTTCGATAAGCATAGTAATTAGCTATTCGTTCACTATTTTATTTAATAATTTATTTTATTCCAATAAATCTACTTCTAAAAAATACTCTTTTATATTGAATAATAATTTATAATAATTATATTTTAAATTACTCATTTAGTTATTTTAAATTTACATTACTTTCTATAAGTTACTTATGATAAGTAAAGTTATCTATAAATGTCAAGTAATCTTCTAGCAAAAAAATTGAAAAACAAAACGTTCTTGAATTCTATTTTATTTTGTAAATTTTCCCCAATTTAGTAAATTTTTATTATGAAATTTCATAACTTTATTAAAAAAATAGTATAAACTTTTTTTTTTCCGAATCGTTGTCCCGAGCTTTTTGGTCAAACATGTGTAGTTACTCATCGCGTCTAAAATTCCGTCGTGTATTAGTATTTTATTCTTGCGTATTATTATATTTTCGTCACACATGTAATTATTTGTTTGCATATTTAGCTATCATCGGTTTTTTATATAGCCTAAATTGCACCGGCGGTACCCATAGTTCAAATCATGTGTGAATTTGGTACATATAGTTTCAATTGCAGCATTAACAGTATGCATACTTTTAATTTTGTAACGGTGGTACTCTCCGTTAACTTTCTATCAATATGTTGGATAAAAATGTGTAAAAAGACTAGTTTGCCCCCTCATTAATTATTACTATGACAAGGAAATTATTAAATTTATTATAATTAAAATTAAACTTGATAGTAAAATTAATTAAAATTTTAATTATTACAATGTCAAGTAATTTTTTTACATATATATATAAATACATAAATAAATAATAAATTCAATATTCTATAAAAAAACTATTTATAAAATTGTAGGGGTGAGAATTAGGCGCGCACTAGTCTTTTTACATGTTTCCATCAAACATACGGATGGAAAATTAACGGTGAGTACAACGGTGCAACAAACTGAAAGTATGGATACCATAGATGCTGCGATTGAAACTATGGGTAATCCACACAAAAACAAAACTATGGGTGCCACTGGTGCAATTTAGCCCTTAATATTTCGTTGTGTTTTACTATTCGTCACTCACGAATCACAGCATTAACGTGCGACTCTGCTCACGTAATCAACCCACCTCTAAAAAAGTGTCATCACCTACCAATTCTCTTTGATCTCTCTCTCTCTGTACTCCGATATTCTTAGGTGCTCTTAGCGCAAATCACATGTGGTGTTCTACGCCACTCACATTTTGACATATCAAATAAAAGTGGTGTGAGTGGGAGAGAGAAAATAGTCAAGTAGGAATCTGTTTTTTTCTATAACCTATATGAGTAGTGGTAAACCCTAGTGGAGATAATTGTCAGTTAATGAATGGTGTGGAGCACAAATGTCATTCTTACGTGGTGCTCTTGGAGCAACTAAAAACTCATATTCCACGTACCTCCCTATCCTCTTATACTCCTTCTTGTTGTTCTTTTTTTTTTCTCCGGGACACAGAAATATAACACATCAACCCCCCTCCAACAACTTGCTCTTCCCCTCTTTCCCCCGAATTAACAACCACCCTGAACCCCCTTTACTTTCATTCATCACATCTGTCTCTCTTGTCGCCTATTTCCCCGACCTCCACCATTTCTAATCACCACATTCTCCACCTTCATGACCACCGAGCATCATGCACCACCGCCGACACGACCCTCTTCTCTTTCTATGACTCCATTCCGTACCAGCAGACGAAAGACTAGCAGCAACGGCGAGGGAAGCAGCAACAGCCGCGGCCATTGAAGCCTCCCTACCATAACTAAAACTACTGTCACCACCACATCCGGCTCCCTCTCTCTGCCTCATCTCTCAATTCCCTCTCAGTCAAAGTCTCAAGCCACGGCAGCATCAACTCCATCTCGACCTCCATCACCGTCAGAGCTCCATTAAAGCCGGAGAGGAGCTCGCCAAAAATTTACCTTAACCCGTTTCTCCGTCATTTTAACTCGTTGGGGGTCATTTTGTCTTTTCATAAATTCATAAACTTTGGGGGGTTGTTCTTGTATTTATACCTCAATTGTGTTGTGAGTAGTGAGGGGACTGATTTACTTTTGCTACATTTAAGGGGAAGGAATAACCACATGAAACAAATAATTGTATTTCATCCAAACAAGATAACCGTCGTCACGAGGACGTCACATCATTACGTGGCTGAGAATTGCATGGGTCGGATAAATTATTTGATATATTTTTTATTAATGCATTTGGGCTAGCCCATGACACTTAATCCCACTTGGAGTTATTCTATATAGGGCCTAGCATGTGTCTTAGCCCACTTAGCCCCTTTAGCGTTCTTGTACTTAGTAGCCTCATTGATGTGTATGTCTCTTTAGAATATTAACTTGTAAATATCTTAGGTCATTAGGGACATGAGGTTCTAGGCAACTTGATCTTAATCGTTGGATTGGATTGTATCTAGATCCTTTCAAGGAGGAGGGGCAAGCATAAAAGGGGAGGGGCTCATTTGATCCGAACCAACTCAAGAAGTTGTAAGCTCTCTTCATTATAATAAAACTTCTTCTTTGTTCATAGAATTTCAATTGTTTTTTCGTTTGCGCTAACGTTCGGTTGGGCTTACTTAGTACATGTTGAGAGAATTGAAAGCATCTATCGCAGGGTAAGGTCGAAGAAATCAGCATGTGATAATTTTCAAAGATAAAAGAGAAAGGCACCATCGGTTTTGTCAAATGAGTAACTCATTCTTTTAAAATGTTTAGCGATCTCACTAAACATATTAAAGTTAATTATCATTTTGTTTGGTAAAAAAATCCAAATTATTCATTTCAGATAAAATTTAGAATAGCGTTATAATGTCTTGGTGTTAGTCATCATGCCGCATAAAATGTTGATTTGAAGAAAATCAGCATGTGATAATTGTCAAAGATAAAAGAGAAAGGCACCATCGGTTTTGTCAAATGAGTAACTCACTCTTTCGAAATGTTTAGCGATCTCACTAAACATATTAAAGTTAATTATCATTTTGTTTGGTAAAAAAATCCAAATTATTCATTTCAGATAAAATTTAGAATAGTGTTATAATGTCTTGGTGTTAGTCATCATGCCGCATAAAATGTTGATTTGAAGCAATGATACAATTTCAAGCCGTGATGATCATAGTAACATGATGATAAAATGCCTAAAAAGGAAGAGCACAATTCAATCTACTAGCATTCAGAATATAATCAAAGAAAAGTTCTTTAAAAAGAGACATAATGCCCACAGAAAAAAAATGTTTGTATTTCATTCAAAAATTACTCACAATTACACTTGTGAGACTATAGCAAGAACAGAATAATCCATCAATTCCCGAAAAGAGAACCGCCGACACACAAGAAGATTTATAGAATAGACTGAAAAAAGAAAAACAGATGGAACAAAAGGGACATTTGAGATCATTTGTTTCAAAGAGAGAAGCAAATTTTTTGAATGAAGTAAAACAGTATGCACAAAAAAATGGGATCACCAAAATTCGGAAAAAATGAGAGACTATAGAATTAAGTATTGTATGCTTGAGATAGAGAAAGAGTACGAATCCCAAACTTGGAGAAAAAAGAACAGGCCACAACAAGAATCCCGAGAAACATATATCTCATACAAGATATATGTTGGTAGCAGATAACCATATTTAATTCTATTTGTTTTTCACATCTAATGTAGCAGGACAATAACTTACAAATATGCGAAGATTCTAAGTTCAGGTAAAATCATATATGAATTTTTGTTTCGTTTGAGATATTTATTCTGAATACATATATCTTCGTGTAATCATTCACCATATTTTCTCAAACAAGCTATCTCTGAGGTGATCAAAAAAAAAATCTCTAAGGTTGGATTTGTCAATTCTGTTCAGGTCTACATGTAGAGAAACAGAGTACGTTATTCCACGAGTTATCTAATTTGGAGTTTGTGTTTAACGTAATTAGTGAACCTCTGCTCTGCAAAGAGGACATAATGATAGAGGTTAAACAAAGGAAGGGTAAAATAAAGAAATTTGCCTCTCTCCTCACCTCAGCCACTCATTCCAATAATCTCATCACCTCTACTCTCATTAAAGCTCATCCAAAAACACATGTACATCATACCTAATAGAGATCATAGCTTGGACTAAACTGAAACTAGTGTGAAACTAATGACATGAAACTTCAGTGTAGCAGTTGTCGTTAGATTGTAATTCTACTTCTAATCTCAGTCGCCTATTCCTACTAATTAGAACGATGTCGTTTTTCTTACTACTAGTTTAGATGGCTGAGTTAACCATCCACTTGTCACTGATTGGTTAACACATGCTTACGTGTAATAGCTATATAAGTGTGGATTTGCCGTTGTGGAGATTCAGTTAATGGAGTCCATTTTCTCATTTTGGGTTTTCCTCTTCTTCTCTTCATCTTATCTGATTAATCATGGAGTCAGGGGTTTGTTGATTTCTCAATATGGTATCAGAGTCTGGTTCTGAAATCTGGAGGTGTTTTCGATCATTCTGAGCATGTGTTCTTCTGGATCGGTGTTCGTATGTTCAGGCGATAGTATCCTTAGATCTGTTTCCGAGAAATTCATTATTCCAATTTTTCTTATGATTTTTTTTTTGTTAAGCTAATCTTGCTGTCATGTTATATGGCGATGTCGACTCACGGTGATACTGAGAATTCTGGTGTTTCTCCGGAGGTGATTGATTCGCAGTCTCCTTTCTATCTTCACCACGGTTATAGTCCTGGTAATGTTTTGGTAACTCAAATTATAAACGGCGATAATTTTTATTCCAGGAAAATAGCTATGACTGTGGCTCTTGAAGCGAAGAATAAGCTTGAATTTGTTAATGGCACTATTTTGCCACATGCTGTTGGATTTGAGATGTATTCAATTTGGAGAAGATGTGATAAAATGATAATGTCTTGGTTATTCAATTCTATTTCTAAGGATATAGCATGTAGTGTTGTTGGAAGGTCAAGTGCTAGAGACGTGTGGATGGATTTATTAGAAATATTTTATCAAGGAAATTTATCTGGAGTATTTCAAATTTCTATGTCTATCTCTACTTTGAGACAAGCTGACATGTCGGTTACTGTCTATTTCACCAAACTCAAAACTCCATGGATGAACTCAGCAACTACAAACCATTGCCATCATGTACATGTGATCAGTGCCATTGTGATGAATAAAACACGCACAGGAAGAAGAAAGAGTGATGCAATTTCTATGGGACTCAATGAGCAATATGTGTCAGTTAGAAATCACGTGTTACTAACTGAACCATTACCTACTGTGAATGTTTTTTTTGTCAAAGTTATTCAACAAGAAAGACAAATGCAGCTCAAGACTAGTTCAGGTGTTTCACAAAACATGGCTATGTATGCTCATCATAACGTATCTCATAATACATTTGAGTCAGTTGATAGGGGTGCAGCTGGTCAAATGAGTGTTTCAGGTTCTGGTACTCAAATGTACGGTGGTAGATGACCAAATGGAAAGCTAGTATGCCATCATTGTGGTCATGAGGGACATGTCAAAGAAAAGTGCTATAGATTACATGCCTTTCCCCCTGATTTCAAGTTCCCTAATTCAAAAACAAACAATGCAGTTGCAAGTAATGCAACAAATCTTCCAAGGTCACATTCACCTCCAAAACATGTTTCTTCTTCAAAAGCTGGAGGCAAGTCTATAACTCTACAGACAGCCAGTGTCAGCAACTGGTCTCACTGTTAAGTACTCATTTAAGCACAAAGTCGCATGCACTCAACTGTGATGCATGGTCTATATCACCCTATTCTTATAGTTCAATGTTAGTGGATTTCCCTCTTCATCATACCCAATCTAGTGCAAATTTTTATTCGGGACACTTTATCGGAGGAGTTATAAGTGCTTATTCACTTCAGTCTCTTGTTAATGCTGATCAAATCAGTCTTGGAGCTTGGATATTGGATTCACATATCACATGTGTGCTCATTTAAACATGTTTTCTGAAGTAAAAGAGGTCCACACTTTAGTTCACTTGCCTAATGGAAAGTCTGTGCAAGTTACTCATTCTAGGAATGTCAAGATTAGTGACACTTTAACATTGAAGAATGTCTTGTGTATACCTACATTTCAGCTCAATCTTATTTCTATTTCCCATCTTACTAACACACATGGATGTAGTTGTTTTTGTGAAGGGGACGGGTGTGTCATTCAGAAAAATGGTGTTGTTCTTGGATTGGGATACAAGCAAGGAGGGTTGTATCTATTAAATGCTTCTTAGGTGCACTACAACAAATTCTGCCTCCGTTGACAGAAAAAATTGTCGCTAGAAAGGCCAAATATGTCGGTAGAAATTCTACTGACAAATAATTTTTTGACGGAAAATGGTCACTACAAGTCGGTCGTTAGTATTAAGGCCGACAAGTCTCAATTACGTCGGCAGAAAAAAAAAAAAAAAAAAGCGACATCATTTTTTGTCGACAGTTTAAATCTAACAACAAACCGTTTCTGTCGGCAGTACAACTACCGACAAGTAAATTTAGTAGTTTATGTAGATAAGTGACAAAAATATTTGTCACAAGTAGATATGTTTCTCACTTTTACATCTTCCTGGTGACACACATGTTTGTCGCCAGTATCACGACCAAATAAAAAAAAAAGAAATTTTTACATATACTAGTTCTACCCCGCGCGCGTTGCGCGCATGGTACCTTTGCAACGACCTTTGTGTATAAATGCGGTGCGATTTGGGATTAAATGTGCAAAGTTAAGAATAATACAAAAAATTACGGACAGAGCTGCGACTTAGAAAAGAAGGTGCATGATGGAGGAAACAATTACATCATGAAGCAACAACTCTTAACATATATGAAAGTTGTTATATAGTAATCGAAGATTATTTCTTGGGCTGTCTTCAGACTTCCTTTTATTGATGACACAGTAATGGATTCACTACAATCCTCCTCGTCTTCTTGAATCAGCATCTTCAACAGCTGGTGTATTGGTGTTAGTATTTGAAGTTTGACTGGGGTGTTGGGTTCCACATGTATGAGGGAACTTCTTGTCGTAGTAGGCAAGGGGGGAACCAGAGATATAGTCGCAAGTCGAGTGTAGAACACCTATCATGGCTGGCTCCTGTATGTACTGCTTATTCTGCTCCACCAACTGCTTCTAGTATGAAGTTCCGTGTTTCACAACAAACTGAGAAGCTTGACACGCCTTCGATTGCAATGAACATACTTGATGTTGTTCTGCTTCTTGTGGCCAAAGAAATCAAATTGAGCCCTCCTTGAACGAAGAATACAACCTTGAACTCCAACTGCCCCTAAATAGAGAAATGCTTCACAGCCAAGTGTTCCTCCCAGTCATCGTCTCGGAGTGCTTCTTGATCAGGTTCTTGAGCCTCCTCTCCTCAAGGTATTTAAGGTGATCCCAAACATACTGTTCATCATCGTTGTGTTTTGTGGTCATAATGACCTTCTCAGCAACCAATTAAGCAGAGTAGAAACCGACACCAAATCATGCTCACATCGGCACCAGCAACAATAGCTTCCATAAACTCCCTGGTGCCATACCTTGCAGTTGTACACATATTGTTCATTAGTGAATATTCATTAGTTGTGGTCACAAGTATTTAAGAAGATCGCAAAGCAGTTAACTACATACCAGCTTTGGTCATGCCAACTCCACTGTCAGTGATTGTCAAGGTGTTGTTTGTTTTGTCGGGAACAATGTGAATAAAGAGCTCTGGTTGAGCATCTAGCTTGCTCTTGTCTGTCAAGCTCTCAAAACAAATCTTGTCCAGAGTCTACAAATTACAAGGTGATTAGAAGCAGGGAAAAAGATGCATGTACAGGAGGTGAGATTAGAGCCTATATAAATCAACAAATTCAGGAAAAAAAATGCATATCCAAGGTGATTAGAACCTATAGAAATTCACAAATTCAGGTCGGAAGTATCCTCTACACTGAATATAGCTTTTCTGAAATGAGTATCTCCTAACCTTTTGGAGTGAACTTACAAAATTGCACCGCAATGGACGTACTGAGTGTAAAACAACCCCTAAGAACAGCTTTATAAAATAAATCCTCTTCAGTTACGCGCTCCCTACGTGCAGGTGATAAATATTTGGACAGTTTCACATAGAGGCAAATTCCAATAGCGTATAGGATTGGACTGGTTTACATGGAGAACTTCTCAAAGAAGTCATACATCATCTCTTCTCAATAACATTTTATTACCCTAAAATAAGATTAGATAGAAATACCTGGAAGAAATAAGCAGATAAGTAAAAGGAATAAACCATGTTAAACTCTTATTTATCAATGCTATAGAACATGCAGCCTATCTTGCATTCTGATTTCAGTTTTTGCCATTCTCTGGTATGGCCCTAATAGCTATAACACATACAAGCCTATGACGTCATCCTATATATAGAAGGCATCAAAATCGGCTGAGATTTAGAACAATCCTAGATTATGATGTCTTGTACCAACATCTATCAAGCCATGACCGGAGTGTTTTTGGATGACAACAGGAAAAATCTGATTGTGCCCCTTTTGATTAGACAACTACTACTTATTAATCTGCTAAATTTAGACAAATAACTCTTTCAGCAGTTCCACGGATTCCGTAGTAGTCGCATTCTAGTATCCGCATAAAGATACTAATAATCCAGCGGAGATAGTAAAAAGAGAGATCTCTAAATTTCAGGGTAATATCACGAAGAAATATCAATTCTGCAACAAGAACTTGTGATGTGTGATCAGCATTCAGTGCACATAAACAAGAAGATCCTAAGCGAAGCTTCGACCGCAGCCTAGCAGATACTAAGTTCAATTTAGGTATGTCAATTTATCCAAGCCGACATGCAGTTAAGAAAATTAAGTAAAAAATGCACAATCTTACAAGTATAGGTGACTTGGAGTTTCAAGGAATCAAGACATGTGGTCTTTTCCTCACACGACAACATGACTTGAGAGCTCTTCCTCGCAATAGCCAGTGTCATATAGCATCCATCCGTCGCATATTATACTTTCGTGATCCAAGAAAGCGTGATTCTAAGCCAAACGCAGACAATGCATTGCAGTACCTTGACAGTTTAACCTGCACAGTTGCAATGTGAGTACCCCTTCCACATCTGAAAGTAACAAAAAACAATTGTTCAAGATAAAAAAACGTACCCCTCTCAGGTTGTGTGACCCCGGAACGGGAAACACGGTCTATTGAGCGTGTCCTGTAACATAAAGATGCCCCTGCATCAATCAGGATATTCTCTTTTTATTCAGCAATCAGATAGATTTTATCAGAAACATAGGAATCCACCTCTAAGGAAGCAATAATATTCTGAGTACTTAACTGATACCTTTAATAGTTTCCCTTCCTAGAAACCAATCAAAGAGCATCAGCTACAAAGATCTCCTACAAATAGAAAAGAAGGAAAATAGAAAATCAAAGATAGTCAATTCTCCAGCAAGGCAAGACATGCGGAGTGACTTGTTCTTCCTCTCTGAGACACTCGAACAAACACCAAATTCCAATACTAACCAGTTTTATTTTACTTATTAGTAGATAACAGTGCATTGTCAATCATGTGAGCAGTGAAAAACATGATGCGCTTCCTCAATCATGTGAGCACATATGTTCAATTACATAGAATTTTTTAGTACATAGATTGAGTTCATAAAAACATACACGTTAGAATTTTTATGTTATGATTCAGATTACCTGAGTTGACGCTAAAGGGTTACAGTCCCAATTTCAGTCTAAGAAAACACATTCAAGAAGCCTCAATTAGGAATCAATTTTGCAACGCTGGGGTTCCGAAAGACAGGGGAAGCGGAGAGAACCATGTTCGCCCAGTGATTCTGAAGATGGTCTTGGTGAGAGCGACTGTGAGTACCCAAAATATGCAGGGTTATACTTGCATAATACACGGAACATTAGAGATTGAATCATATGAAGAGAAAACAGCAATTTAAGTTCAGTCCATTACTCGGGAGAAGATTATATGACTACGTGAATCCATGGATTTTTTGCAATTTGTGTGTTCCATTGCGTGGGACGATTATCTCTGAGTTTTCATGAGAAGAGGCATAGAGAGAGATCGCTGCTCTCATTATGCTTTTAACCACGATCTCAGTTGTTTCTCCTGATGCCCTGTCTCCACAATAACCAACAATTTACAAAGAAAAAAGAAGATCTAAGTCAGGTTTTTCAGAGAATGAGCGTAACAGAAAAAGATGTAAAAGGAGAATAAAAGAAGAAATTGAGAAGCAGAGAAGGAGAAGGTGAATCGGATCCACCAACACCGCCACCGTGGTCCGCCAATACCGCCATCGTTGTCCGCCGGAGCCGGGGTCGTCGTCCTCCTTCCCTCGGTGCGTCACAGCCATCGCCGAAACCAACTCCAACGCCACTCAATCATCCAGATCTGAACATAGAGACAGAGAGAGAGAGAGAGGCGAGAAGACGGCGCACCGGAGACGACGACGGGCCATCGGAGATGAAAATCGTCCCATGCCTCTTTCGCATCTCTCTCTCTCTCTCACTCTCTCAATTTCTATGGTAGTGAACGGAGGTTGAAGATGTTTCCAGAGAGAGAAATAGGGGGGAGGATAGAGTCCAACCTCTGTGCAAGATCCATCGACGGCAAAGATGGAGAGTACCGGACCTCCTCCGCCCTCATCGCCCGTCGAAAACACTCGTCCGCTGGTTACACCATTCTCGTCGTCGCCAAGAAACCCTGGTCGAAGCCCTCTCGCCAAATCGGAGTCGGGTTTGTCTAATCGGCGCTCATCGCCATGGCCATCGCCGCCCACCACCATCGATGGATCTGCATACCTACTCCCTCCTTCTTCTCTCTCTTTCTCTCTCTTGCTACCGTCTGCCTCTTTTCGTCTCGCTACTCTCTGAAATGTGCGGTACTGGTACTGGGGAGAAGAGAAGAGGGGTAAGGTTTTTTTTTAGATAAAAAAATGGGTTGGTGGGGGTAATGTTCAAATGTGATTAAAATGTCCCACCAAAATGTCTCTTTGAAAATGTGATAAATTTTTTATTCCCTCCTTACACTTTGGGAGTGTGGGAAACTGTTTTAATTTACCCTCCAATTTTTTAAAGCAGGAGTTGACAAAAAGATATGTCACTATGTAAGTAGATGTCAAAATCAAATAAATACTCCCAATATATTGACCACATTATTGGGAAGAATAAAATAATAACTAAAAGGTCGACAAAAAATATCATGTGCATCGACAAATTCTGATATTGTCGATTAATCGCGTAACCATCGACATAAAACTGTGTGTCGACAAAAAAACTGTCAACAAATGTCATATTTGTTGTAGTGATGACAGACACCACTACCTCCAATTTCATTTGAGCTACACTGCAGGGCACTTCAGCAGAGCTCTTGAATCAGAGATTAGGACATCCATCTATACAAAAGGGTGATTTGGTATCTAAATATCTTACATGTATCTCTCTCAATTCCAAATTTCATTGTGAGATTTGTCCTCTAGCTAAGCATAAGAAGAAACATTTTGTTAGTCATGGCCACATATCTATGTCCCTTTTGGACTGTTACATTGTGATACATGGGGTCCATACAAGGTGGCCACCTGTTTAGACCATAGATTTTTCTTGGCTTTGGTAGATGATGCTACAAGAGTCACTTGGGTCTATCTGATGAAACAAAAATCAAAGGTAGAACATCTCAATCATGCTTTCTACAATATGATTCTAACTCAGTATAATGCCAAGATAAAGAAGCTCAAATCAGACAATGCTCCAGAGCTTTACTTACAATAATTTTTAATGAATAATGGGACAGTACATAAATTGAGTTGTGTGGAGACACCATTGAAAACCTCCATTGTAGAAAGGAAGCACCAACATATGCTAAATGTAGCTAGAGCTCTCAGATTTCAATCTCAGGTTCCTATCAGATTTTGGGGTGAATGTGTTTTGAATGCAACTTACTTGATTAACAGAGTGCCTTCACCAAAAACTCATAATAAGTCTCCATTTGAATTACTTCTTCACACTATACCTGATTATGACAGTTTCAGAGTGTTTGGACGTCTTTGTTATGCATCCACTTTGTCTGAATCCAGGACCAAGTTTGATCCCAGAGCTGTGAAAGGAGTGTTTCTTGGATATGTGTTTGGGTTGAAAGGTTATAAGGTTTATGATCTTCACTCTAAATCTCTTATTGTCTCTAGAAATGTGACATTTCATGAGAATATTTTTCATTTTGCTTCTTCTATGGCTCAATATATGGATATGTTTGAGAAATGGAGTTTACTTGTGTCAATAGCAGAGATGGATGAAGCTGAGTCAGTAATTACTCACCCTGGTGACAAAACTGTGGGTTTCAGAGATGCATCTAATCAGATATCCTATAGAGAGGTTCTAACTCATCATGCTCCCGTTAGAAATAGCAACAGAACTTCAAGATTACCTCATCATCTATAAGATTTTGTACTTCAGCCACCGAGGAAGCACTCATCTAGAGCACATTCAGCAGTGAGTACTGAATAAATGAAGAGTGTTTCATGCTCTTATTGAACCAAATAAATTTTCTCAAGCCTCTACTCAGACAGAATGGATACAAGAATGCAGTTAGAGCTTACAGATCTTGAAGAAAATAATACATGGATTCTTACCAATTTACCCCTAGGACATGTAACTGTAGGTTGAAAATGGGTGTATAAGATTAAATACAAAGCTGATGGGATATTGGAAAGTTACAAGGCTAGGTTGGTGGCAAAGGGATACACTCAAACTGAGGGATTATATAATTTTGAGAACTTTTCTCAAGTTGCTAAACTGGTTACATTTAGAGTTTTGCTTGTTGTTGCTTCACAACATGGGTGGACAGCGTTGCAACTTGACATTAACAATGTTGTCTTACATGGTAATCTGCATAAATAAGTTTACATGTCATTGTCAGATGGTTATCTTCCTTCTGTGGAGTCTCATAAGTCAGAGAATCCGGTATGCAAACTGCAAAGTCTTTGTATGGGCTTAAGCAAGCTTCTAGACAGTGGTTTATGAATTTCACTATCAGCTAGTTCTTATGGGATTCAAACAATGCACGTCAGATTACACATTTTTTGTGAGAAGAAGTGCAAATGCTATTATTGATCTTTTGGTTTATGTTGATGATATTCTGTTGGCTGGTAACAATGTGACCAGATTGGAGGATTTCAAGAAGTCTCATCATGCAGAGTTTAAGCTCAAGGATGTTGGAAATATTGCCTATTTCATTGGTTTCGAAGTTCATAAAATCCCAGATGGATACTTTATTTGTCAACAAAATTTTCTTCTGGAAATCTTAAAAGTCACTCGTATGGGGAGTGCAAACTTTCTAACAATCCCATGGTACATGGTTGTAAGCTAAGTCAGATTGTCGGTGATCCATGAAGCTGTTGGAGGTTATAGAAGGTTAGTAGGAAAGCTTCTGAATCTTTGTAACTCCAGGCCAAACATCAGCTTCTTTGTGCATAAGCTCAGTCAGTTTGTAGCTCATCCTACTTCAGAACAATTGAGTGCAGCACATCACATTATTAGGTATTTGAAAGCCACAATGGAGTATGGTCTTATCTTCCCCCTATATTAGAGTTCTTGTATTGTTAGATATGCTGATGCAGATTGTGGAGGATGTCTTGATACCAGGAGATCCACATTTGCTTATTTGTTTTTTCTGGGGTTCATTAGTATCATTGAAGTGCAAGAAGCAACAAGTTGTGGCCAGAAGCTCCGCTGAAGCAGAAAATAGGAGCTTGGCTCATTTGGTATGTGAAGTCAAATGGATGATTTCTTTGCTACAAGAGTTGCATTTTCCTATTTCAGGTATCCCTAGTTTCTTCTTTGATAGCACATCTGCAATTCAGATTGCTCACAATCCCATATGTCATGAGAAAACCAAACATGCTGAGCTGGATTGTCACACTGTAAGAGTCATGGTCCAAGCTAAGGATATCATTCTGCAACATTGGCCCAGTGAATACCAGATTGTTGAGATTCTTACAATGCCTTTGGCTTCTCCTCTCTTTCGATAGCACATCTGCAATTCAGATTGCTCACAATCCTATATGTCATGAGAAAACCAAACATGCTGAGCTGGATTGTCACACTGTAAGAGACTGGTCCAAGCTGAAGAAATCATTCTGCAACATTTGACCAGTGAAGACCAGATTGTTGACATTCATACAATGACTTTGGCTTCTCCTCTCTTTCATCATCTTCTGTGAAAGTTGAAGGTGTTGATTTCCCCCTTCAACTTGAGGGGCATATTAGAGATCTTAACTTGGACTAAACTGAAATTAGTGTCAAACTAATGACATGAAACTTCAGTGTAGCCGTTGCCGTTAGATTGGAGTTCTACTTCTAATCTCAGTCGTCTATTCCTCCTAATTAGAACGACGTCGTATTTCTTACTACTAGCTTAGCTGGCTGAGTTAACCATCTACTTCTCTCTGATTGGTTAACTCATGCGTATGTGTAATAGCTACATAAGTGTGGATTTGTCGTTGTGGAAATTCAGTTAATGGAGTCCATTTTCTCACTTTGGTTTTCCCTCTTTTCTCTTCTTCATCTTCTCAGATTATTCATGGAGTCTTGGGTTTGTTGATTTCTCAATAATGCCTTAGCCGAATGCTCTCAAATTGAGAGGTTCTTTCAAATAATCCCCAATTCCCCATCTTCGATCCACTTTACTTGGTATCAAGTTTCTAGATAGTTTGTAAATAATACAGTCTCCGGATTAAGTGAAGATTTGTTATGTTGTATTTGATATACAAGATCCAATCTGATTTATCTGGATCACCAGCAAGAGCATCTTATGGAGCCATGTGCCATGGCTGGCACTATCATTCAAGGTTTATCGTATTTTTTTTGATGTATTTGATGTTCGTTTGAATATTCCTTTTAGCGATTCTCTCATTCTGGAGTCAAGTTCCCTATGGACATCATGTTGGGTTTTCACAGACAAAACAACATGGAAAGTTTTGTTATTGTCTCTCTTCGTTATTTCTAGCTGAGTAATGACTAGAGTCTAAACATGAATTTCTATCAAGAGATAAAATTCAATGCTTATCCACTAAAAAATGCTTGGTGAAAGTATATCTACTCATGATGAGGAACATTTAGCATATTTCATAGCAATCCTACTGAGTTGAACCACACACTTTCTAAGGTTACACTGTTAACCAATGAGACAATGTTAAGATGACAATTTTGTGAACAGTGTGTCAGATGTTACTGGATTATTGAAGTCATTCAAGGTGTTCAGACATAAAAAAAAAAGCTACCATGGTCGTTACGGTTTAACAACTCCCTTCTTACCAACCCCTTTAGGGAACTTGGGCCTAGTTTTTTTTTTGCTTAAATGTGAGAGATTGGTAATGCTGGGATTGTTAGTGATAGAAGTAGTAGTTATGAATGTTGTATAAGATGGTGTTTGTTAGGTGATACCACTCTGTCCCAGCTCTTTCTTCCCAATTTGACTTTTGTCACTATTCACTGAGTCACTTTGACCCGGTGATTTGAATAACAAACAGATGTAATTTTTTGATAATTTTTTCATGGTGTTGTAGAGTAAAAGGTGCTCTATAATACTGTGAAAAAATTATCAAAAAATCGTATCATTTGGCTATCCAAATCACCCGGTCAAAGTGACCCAGATACGAGTCAAAAAAGTCAGATAGGAAGAAAGAGCTGGGACGGAGTGGTAGGATAGAATTATGATTAAATACTATAATGACTATTTCACCCTTACCTAAAGTTATTTTATTATTGAAAAGTGAGGAAAATGTGAGGAAATTTGGTCTTTTGACAATTAATTAATGTGGGGGCTTCACAATACCTGCCCACCCCATGTATGGATTTGTCCCACATTTGGGGCCTTAACCGTGGGCCCGGGCTTGTCAATACCTCGCCTCATTTTGCCACCAAACAACAAACTTATCACACTTTTCACTAATAAGTATATTATCCTGCACATCTAAGAAGCAAAACAAACTAGCCCTTGATGTGTACACATGGCATAGTATAATTGGTGGAAATTAAATTTTGTAATGTGGAAAAGTTAAAAGCCCCCCCCCCCCCCCCCCCCCCCCCAATTACCTACTTCCAGGTACTCGAATTTGTCCTGGTGGCACAATGTAATTGGTCCAAATTGTTATTGTTGTTATTTGATGATAGGGAATTGTGGGTTTGCTACATTAGCTCTATTGTAGAGCCTACAATTCTCCAAATTCACGCAATTTCACACCTTATGGGTTCAGCTTGCACTATTCTCAAACGTGTGCATTCTTATATGCAGGATTTCGTCAATGGGGGTACACATTTTGGCTGCTGGTGGTGTGACTGTTCAAGGCATGAAGGAACCACTGGCGATGAAAACGCATGTGTACTTCTCTTTTTGTTAACCAGACCTGGATAAGTTAGAGTCTTCATGATTTGACTATAGCTAGTAGAACTTGGCAACATATGATGGAGTATGACTCTTATTTTTTGAAGTTAATTATGTTTTTGTTATAAACTACAACGTGAACATGCTAGTTGAACTGGGCAGTATGACTATCAGTTGTTGATGTAGAACATTAATCATGTAGTCTATTTTGTTTTCTATGTAAAACACAGCTTTGTCGATTAGCTTCTTCATTGGACCTCATTCCACCCTGCTTTGACATAAGTACTTTGTTATTGTTATAACCTAGAGTTATCGAGCAAGAACGAATAATTAAGAACACATCAATTTAATATTGTTCACTAACTTGTATGCTAGCTACCTCCGTGGCGAGAAAAAAACATATATATTATGAGAGAGAAAACACCAATTTACGACCCACGCAAGTCTAGCCACGACCTAGGACACTATATAGACATAGGATACTAACTAAGAAACAACCCAAACCGCCCCATCCCCAATACATTGGCAAAACGGACTAGGAAACAACCCAAACCACCCCATCCCCGACCTGGTCGTATGACTGGGCTTTCTCTTGCTGCTTGTTGCTTCGCCTTGTGCTTCCTCGCCTGCCTCTTCTTTCTTCTTGCATTGACCGAATGTGCTTGATCTTGGTCAAGCAAAAAAAGGCTCTCCGTATAATCGAATACTCCGACTTGACAGCCATCAGTCTTTGGGGGCCAGCAATTCGTCAAAGGAGGTAATTCTTTCTTCACTTGCCCATTTGTCGGATCACATATTGAAATTGTCTCCGGTGACATAGTTAAAAGCTCTTTATTTCTCACTAACCAAGACAGAGCGTAGTCACCTTTGAATGAGTAGAGTTTAACCCAAGAATATGTTTTTTTACCGCAATCCTTCTTCATCCAAGTTTCACAAACATCGCCACTGCGACAGGTGATACATAGAGACTCTTTGTACTCGGAAATTGTTAAATCCGAAAAGTTTTCAGCTGGTAGAGAAATTTTGTGGAACACCTCGTCATCGAAGCTGAATCCAAGAATATAATAATTATATGGCACTGCTTCAGAAGTAGCCTTTACATTGGCCTGCCAATAGACAACCCCATTCACTGATACTGCAGGTTGGTGGTATTCAGCTGTGCCCAAATCATTATTGTTCTGGTGGATTTTCCTCCTCCATGTATTAGTTCCTAATGTGTAGACATCAACTTCACACAGCAGGCTCTTCTCCTCAGCAAGCATCAATCTTACTAACTTGAAGTCGTTTATCCGTGGTACAAATCCAAATCCAAACGTGACCTTCTTATGCGCGGCGGAAGCCCCATAGTAGACGTCTGTGGTTTTATATCTCTTGATTGCAGGATTCCAGAAATAAACATTGTGGACACTTCTTAAGCATACCAAACCTTGAGAACAGCCCAATGGTATAAGAATTTGAGGAGAATCGCCATAAGGAGATTTCACCTCAAAGCTTTTGGAGAAGGTTTGGTCATAAAATGTATAGATATTTCTCGAGTGCTTGGTCCTGATGTAGCCGGTTTTAGTTGGGTCAGGATTTATGTTACACGGGTAATGGCATATCAATGTGTAGTCGTGTTCTTGTTGTTGATGTTGTTGTTGGGCATGATGTTTTTGGTGAAGAAGAATGAATTCATGGCTTCTGATGATTGCATGGAAAGATTTGGAGACTGAGAGACAATGGAGGAGTGATTTGGTGGGTAAACGCAAGAGGATGCAAATCAGAAGGTCCCTGGGGAGAGTCTTCAACATCTTTGTTTATTTCTTAGGGTTTACGGTTTAAATGATGGGATGGAGACAGAGAAGTAGACAAAAGATCTATCTTGGAAGAATGTAGTAAGGTCTCTTCTCTTCTCTTCTCTTCTCTTCTCTTGGCATATATATAATACTAGATTAGTCTCGTGAGCTGTGGCTGAAGAAGCTCAAGTCCGAATAGGAATTGGAGGAAGATATATATGGTTAAATGTTCCATTATCAAACAGGATTAGGATTCAAAAAGAACTTCGGAACTGAATTTATTGGTTGAAGGAAGGATTTTGTAACACGGCGACTGATTTGGGTAATTTCCGTTTGACCTCTAGTAGTGTAGTATGGGTGGAAAAAAAAAAATTGGTTTGATCATGAAAATGACAAAAACGTCCTCAGCACTCGATTGCAATTACACTAGTTTGTGAATTTCATTAGATAAGAAAGAACATGTTAGTAATTTTCATTAAACAACAAAACTAACACGTTACGAACTTTTTAACAGTACCATTTTTTTACCAAGCTCATACATATTCTATTAAACTTTTGTGTCACAGACATTTCACACAATATTTTTAAGACGAATTAAAATCCAAAAATTTAATACCAAACTTACCTATTATTATCATATCAACTACAGCACTAATAACCCCAATGTCTATTCAAATGGATTAACTGATGTTCCTAAAAAATGGATTAATTGATCGTATCTATCTGAACCTTTCACTTGTTTGAATTCAACTCTAACCCAAATTTTAAATATGAATTGAGGTTAGACCGAGATCAAATATGTTTTATTTCATGATAGGGATCATTTCTTCATGTTGATGAGATAGTTAGGAAATCATTATAGCATCTGACAAAATTTATTAGTTTATGTGAATATTTGTTTAAACGAGTGGAGAGTCATGATATACCAATTAGCACAGACTTTTGGAAACTGTATTCATTTTGTCATGTTAGTCTTAGATATCGCATTTGTATGATTGTTTCATGATATACCAATTAGCAAGTCATAATACCCATACTCTGTTTTCTTTTCGAGAAATACTTGTGTTTTCCTTTCATGCTTATAACTTTGTTTATTACCTCAATTATTGGGCTTAAATTCACGATTGAATGTTGTACTTCCTCTGTTTCTTCTATTTCTTTCCGTTTTGACTTTTACCACTATTAATCAAGTCGCTTTGGCCCGATGATTTGATTAACAATACGATGCAATTTTTTGGTAAATTTTCATGATGTTGTACAATAAACTTTACTCTACAGCACCATGAAAAATCACCAAAACATTGCATCGTTATGCTGTCCAAATCACCGGGTCAAATTGACATGACTACGGATGAAAAAGTCAAAACTAGAAGAAACAGAAGAAACAGACTATGCGCACATTTCTAAAATGAGCTGAAAGCTAATGCAAACTTCTTGCGCACTTTTCAAAAATATTTGTGAGATTTATGTAATGAAAAAAAAATGTCATTTTGTTGGCTTGAACAGGTAAGAATAGTCCTTGGATAACCTTTTGTTGTTTTTGCATCGAAAATATTAATTCTAGTACTTGTCTAAGGGGCGGTGGAAGGGTTATCAAGGCTCTAACCGGCCAGAAGCAGTGTTTTCCTGTTGTTACCCATTCTCACAAGCTGAGTTGCAGAATTTGGGATCAAAAGCTTCTATACCGTGTGTACGTTCCATTAACCTTTTCGCACGCCAGAAGAAAATCCCTGAAGACAACAGGACATCTCTAGTTACTATGAAGTGGAGACTACCGTAGGCGTTAACAAAACAACAGCGCAAATGCGAGCATAAGTTGGTTGAACTTGTCTAGGTGTGACAACTGAGACAAACACAATGAAATATCTTAAGATCATTTCTACAAAAATACTTACAGCTCCTCAAAGACCCAGCAGGAAGGAAGTAAGTCGAACAGTAGAGATGGTATCGCATAATGAAGGTCTCTGACCTAGCCTGCAAGCTCAGTCTACGCCATACATTCGCCGTATCCCAAATAGAATTACAGTCCATCAACACATTCAAAATCAACAAATTCCTAATGTTAAATCACGTGAAAAAAAGCCAATTGATTCGTGCTTGAAAAATACAACAGCAATTCCAATCAATTACATCAATAAAAGTCAGGCTATTCGGCAACGCAGTGGCTGCTACTTCCGCTGCTGATTATCTCTCTGGAAGGATCATCCTCGAGCCGATCTATGGCCCAAACTGTTCAGACCATCCGTGACATGCTTTTATGGCTCTGCAGATGAGAAAATCAATCAATCAAAAGTTGATCTACTGAAATAGGAGAACAACTCAGCCAGATCCAACAGAGCATCATTCATAACAATTGACATTAGAAACAGCAAATCGTGATATCAGAACAGTTCTTTATGTCGCGTCAAATCTAATATATCAATTTTCTTATTAAACAAACTTAACTGGATATTATCATTTGCAACATCAACCATCAATGGTGTGCCATTTAAGTTCTAATACTTATGACAGCAACCTTACCCATGAAAAGCTCATGACACGTCAACATTTCCACACTAAAGGAAAGCAAGAATGGTTTACAGCTCAATATCTGTATGACCTGAAGCTATCATTTACAAACTATCTGTTCAATCATTGAAGATGCCAGAATAGAAACATTAAACTGATCTAACATGTTTTGCCTCATCCAGGTTGGTTGTGCAGTCATTTTGGTTAATAGTAACATTTTATCTGCCATAATGTTTTACAAAGAAAGTGCAATCATTTAGTTCATTTGTCCCGAAGAAAGTGCATTACATGCATCGAAGCAAAGTATTGAAGGATCAAACATCACAAAAACCCTCAATTCAGATATCAGAATCCAAGATAATAAATACCGCAAAACAATCATGGGTTTGTGTAACAATGCAGATCTCAAATTAGCAAAAATCTAGACAGAATAAAGACAAGAGGGGAATATACCAGGAAAAGAATTGCTTTTGATCGTGGGGTACAACTGATTGCACCACCGGATTCTGCAGGGATTTCGATTTTTTCGGGAGGGTAATTTTTTCTTTGAAGGAGTTACTCCCACTATAATACTATCATTATCAAACACCAACTTATAATCTACTTCGCGCTATCATAGGCCGAAAAACAAAGAAGCCCTTAAAGTAATTCACTCCAAGTCTTATTAGTATACTTCAATTTTCACAAAGTAATAACATGGTGCATTAGGAAATGTCATTTTTAAAAACTTATATGAAAAGTAGGTGAAATCATAAATACGATGGAATATACTCCTAGTAAATTTGCATTGTGCAACACAATGTATTACAGAGACCAATAACAATCTTACTTGGTTTATAAGATACATGGAGGTAATCATTCTTACCAAAGTGACAAGAGAAATAATTTTAAGAGGTTTCAGTAATCAGTCCATAAACTTTTACGCATAATGAAGAAGGAACGTCGTACTTACGATATATCTTCTTTAGATACTTCAGAGCAGTCCCACCACAGTAGCTTACCTTGAGTCCCTGATTAGGAACCAAATAAAAAAAGTCAGATAGCAAATAAAGAATGTACAGGCAGGTATAAAGTACAAAACAAATTAAAAACACCTCAAGCTCTTCGACTGCAGCAGTCTCAAATTCATTAACCCTTGAAACAAGGAGGACTCAAGCTCTTCTCTAGCTGGAAGGTTTTTTATGGGCTATCTGATAATTGGAAAGTCAAGTGACGCTTTCTTACTGGGGAATGTTCTTCATCATAAGAAGATCTCAAAATCTGGAGGGTTATAGATTTGCTGCTCTGGATGGTGCTAGCCACATCGAAATCATCCTCTTGCTCCGATATTATTAAGAACGGGCTTGCTTCAATGTTCTGATGCTTATAACAGCCGTCCTCCCATCAAATATTGCCGCACCTCCGTCTGCACTTGATAAGGACGATTGTACTGACTCCATCTGGATAAACTCGGCCATACTTTAAATGAGAAGGTTCCTTCAACCTTTCTCCTTCGACTTAAACTATTTTCGTTAATAGTAACTCTCAACAAGCTAGAAAAAGCCAAAACCCGTAGTCAGATTACACACTACTATGTTTCTAACAACGAATTAACGAAAATAATTTCTTTTAGAAGACCAAGACTTGAAACAATACCAATAGAAGGAATATCTAACTTTATAAGTTATCGCCGTTCACTCACCAATGAGAACGGTTGCTAAGCTCATTAGTGATTGTAGATCCTACTGATCTGGCTCGCCTCCCAGACTTGAGGATCTCCCATACTTCATCTGTACTATGAACATATGGCTCAATATGTCCTGGGATGTCCTGGGTTCCATCAGCTGCTTGTTTTTATATCCAACTTGAATTTCCACAGGTAGAGATATCTCAAATTCTTGGTGCATGCTAATTTAGCTCGATTGATTATGGTATAAATGCAAGAACGAACTATGTAGGTTCTGGATTACAAGTGTCGCAGGAATGTAGCTTTGTGTTTTACAATGGCAAAAGGGGCTAAAACACAAAGACAAGTGGCAAGGAAAAAAAGGAACAAGATGTGCATACATACTGGAGTCTTCAACCATAACAGCAGTTTCCTGGAAGAAGGTATCCTGCAAAACTAACTCGTCTTCTCCATTCCCTTCGCTCTTGTCGATTACTTTCTGGGGAACCAAACTATTAGTGGCGATGGAGCCAGAGGTACCCTACACCTTAGAAGGAACCGCTGCAATTCGTCACTTCTTCTCTCTCTCTGTTTCTGCACATACTTCACTTCCTCAAGTACCAATATGATTATGATTTACAGCTGATTAGAACTCATACCAACCCCTAGATAGTAGAAAACGCTACAACCACCAATTATGCAAAACCCTGGATTGATTGTGAAAAGAAATCGGGGATTCTAACACATACCATTCAAGCATAACATAAATTAGAGCTGAAGAAAGATTCGTATGCACACATAGCAAGCAAACATGATATGACGGAACCATTCAACAAGGTCACACAATGTTGAAACGATGCCCAACAAAATCACTGATGGTGAAATGCCATTAACTATTCACCGAAAGCATTTGTTGTACTCTATATGGGGAGAGTATTAATTCAGATCATACATTATATAGGCAGTAGAACAGAGGTACGATAAAGTTCATCATGTGGGTTCACCCAATCAAGAGTAGCAAATATCTTTCTTACATCACCAGCCTCATAACAGGGATCAAAACAAACGCTGCTGAGGCATTTTATCAGCACTGATCTAATGTGATGTGCAATACTGATTGAGACAGCCAAAATAAATTCGCCGACACTTAGTACATTTTTCAGAACGCAAAGAAACATAACACCATGAAATCAACAAAAGCTTCTTGAAAATGGAAAGACTTTAACCCTTCATTCAGTGCCTAATTTCTTGTTGGCAACATAATACCAAATCCATAATTATCTATTATGTTTCCGATGTTCAGAGATGTACAGAAAATTTATCAAGGTGCTAGCATTTGAAAATGCAGTTGTTAATGTACCTCATTCAGTTCAAACATTTACATAGACCATTAGCTACCGACTTCCTAGAATATAAACTTTGCGCATCAGTACCTCAAAATTTCCTAAACAACATCCGCGTGATGTAAAAAGAGGTTTGGGGCATGAAAAGCAAAGATGAGAGAATTATCACAACTTGAACCCCATGACAGTTTAAACTAATGAATGAGATTGGTGCCAAGTAGCTGACGGAGGGAAAGATTCAGAATAGCCTTCTAGATTACATAGAAACCTCCGTCCTCTCTCATACTATTCATATGAACATACCTAGAGGAAGTTTTGGTAGTTTGATGCAGTCACTTGGAGATTCAATATAAACTTCTTTTCATGCATTGGTCTGAGCTCAGCGTGAAATGGTTGATCTACCATATCACTAAGTTAAACTTCAGAACGTACACATACAGATGGACAATGATGCCTATGCAAGTGGTCAGACCATTTGAATTTTTATGTTACGTTCAGTCTGCTAATTTGATATGGACATCCAGCAGGAATGATGACAGCCGCTCCAGCTCGTTGCTCAAATCTTCCTTGTTTTATATTAGGTAGATAGATTTTGCAGCATCTTTAGACCGAATGTCAAGACACTAAGAGGCTAAATCAAAGCTCCAAATCAACATGAAAGTTGAAAAGGAGCGAGAATATGTTAGGAGTTAGTATCTTTAAACAAATGTAGCCACTTTGAAGGATATATCAGTGATATAAAGAGAGGATTGAGGTGTAGAGGGATCTTCTATGAGTACACAGATCTAGATTTCAGCTCAATTGATTAAGTATGTATGTAGATAGAAAAAAGGACCTCCAACCCATGAACAAGGTTGCTCAAATGTCCTAACTTTAGCTCAAATTACAGTCATCTTTTAAGAGGAATTTAGTGGATGCATAAAACACATCTGAGAGTTAGCAGGATCATTTAGAAGAGCCCAACATCAACAATTTGCAGGGTGTATTTTATGCCTAGAATAGCCACAATTTCTTGCCAGAAAAACGAAGGTTCTAGGGTTCTTCAGTGGCTCACATGATTTCTCGATTCATCTCTTGATGAATCTTCAAATTGATTAATGGGTTATTTCTCCTCAAGACGTAGAATAGCTCCACTCACTAACAGGCAGTTCTTGACGAGGAGGGGTGGTGGTGTTGGTTGTTCTTGGAGGTTTGAAGAGGAGGAAGAATATGTACTAGGATGAGTTTTGTAATTTCCATGGAGTTAGGGGAGTAGTGAAATTAAAGACAAAGTTAAATATTCTGAAAATTACATTTTGACCCCAAAACTTGAAGACTTTCCAATAATCTCGAGTTGGCCAATCTTAGCGAGAAAATCAATTTTCAAGGAATTATATTGGAGCCCCCAGTTCTCAATAATTGAATATTGGCCCCATATTAAATTCACACTCTAAGAATTCCTCTTATGACAGCTCATACTTTTAATCAGTTACAATTTAACCCCTATCAAATTTCAGGGTGTTACATTTAGACCATCTTCGACAGTTGAAATTTTTGTTTTCTGATTCTTCGCAGGTATGCAGGTTACACAAGTCCTTATATGAACTTAAACATGCACCTATGGTCTAGTTCATGACCGTGTTTTCACAGAATTTGTTAAGTTAGGGTTTTGTTTCCTTAAGTCTTGGTGCATCTCTATGGCTGAGTTTGGTATAACTTATTTGCAACTTAAGTTGTCTTATAAGTTTATGCCAAAAAAGTTCATGACAAAAAAGATGGAGAAAAAAGATACACGTGTTTGGTGTAAAAGTTTTAAGTCCAAAAGTTCAAGAAAAGATTCAAAAACCCAACTTTTTCTTAAGTTCATTTTACACTATGAACTTATAAGTCCAAATCCAAAAGTTCAGCTTATAAATTGCATACCAAACACTGCTTATAAGTTGTCTTCAACTTATAATCCAGAACTGACTTATAAGCTACTTATAAGTCATACCAAACCCCCTATATGTATCAAACTTATTCAACATATACTGTCGTTCTTTTTCTTTTCATTTTGAGAAGTTGTTGAAATTTCATTAATCATCAACATTTAACATTGCACTTGGAAATACATTTTTTTCTAATATTTAGAAAGCCAGCTAGGGAGCTCCTCGTTCCATGTGCCTTCAACGCCTAAGCCCGTGTGTCTTGCCAATTGATGTGCCACACCGTAGATTTGTCTTCCCCAAAAATCTGTTTCAAGGGTTTTAACAATTTCTAGTCAAAAACTTTTGCTCTCTCCCTGGAGCCTCCTCCTATGCTCTCTTTGAGCCACACCCCCTATCCCCATACAAAGCTACCCAGTATTCACTTCAACTAGCTCCAATCAATCCCTCTTGATCTCATTTGATCTCACTCGTTTCATCTTCCATCACTCTTGGGGTTGGTCTGCATGCTTATTGGTTGGTTTTGCCAATCGAATTGCTGGCCTTCCCTAACCCTCACCCCCCACTCCTCCCTCTGAAAACCCCACACCCTACTACCTATAATGCAATCATTTCCTGCAAGGCAACCTTGGCTAAACCAAATTTGCCCTCTCCCGAGATTTAGCAAATTATTTCGTGTGCATGCATTGGTTCTTTTGATTCTAGTGTGATAGCTCCCTTATCTTACTAATCAAAATCTTTTCATATCTTTGGATGCAGGAAACCTTCATGGTTGTTTATTTTAAGTAGCTCTGAGTTGTTCATTGATTCATTCTCACTTTTATCTCTCTCCAATTCTAGTTTCTCTGCTAATCTTTAATCCTCTATGTCTAATCCCTTTCACTTTGATGTTAGTAGCCCCTCTTCCAATGACTCCATGGAGGAACGACTAGATGAACGGGGGTCTGTGATCTCACTGAACCCTAGCAGGGCTTTCACCTTCAGAGAAATCATGAAGCATACTCTGGTAGGGAAGTTTGTTGGTAAATTCTCTCTTTCTCCTCTTGTTATTCAACAAACAATCTGCAAAGCATGGAAAACAATGGGATCAGTTTGGATTGAAAAAAAACTGGAAGTTTATCTGTTCCATTTTCAAAATCCTAAGGACAAAGAGTTTTTCCTGAATGAGTCCCTAATCTCGATTCATGGTTTGTCCTTAATTTTCAAGGAAAGACAAAATAATCAATCCCTGTCAGAAGTTGATTTTTCTAAAGCAGATGTCTGGTTTCAAGTACCAAATATTCCTCTAGAGGGCTTTGACAGGGATACGGCTGAAAAATTGGGCAACCTAGCAGGGGACCTGATTGTGGTAGATTGGTCATTTGATAGGGTCAGAGCTCTTCATGCTTTGCGTATCAAAGTCAGAGTTTCTCTGGATCAAGCCCTAACCCCAGGCGCCTATGTCAATGTCCCAGGGGAAGATGAAAAGAAGTGGGTTTTTTTCAGGTATGAAAGGATCTTTAAAATTTGTTACAGATGTGGGTGTGTTGGTCATGATAACAAAAGTTGTAACACTAACCTGGTAGAAGTCTTGGACAAGTTGGAGGCTAGATACCTGCAGTCGCACCATCTCTCATCTTACCCATTCTATGTAAACCCTCAACGGAAAATGTTCACCCATCTTCTCAAACTCCACTCCAAACATGGCCCCTATCGTACTATGAAGTTTGACACTAGCAGAACCCCCATCTATGAATTTCTTGACGTTCCTACACTGCAAGATCCCAACCAAGGACCCCCCATCCCAAATAACCCTCATCTCTCTGAGCACTCAACCTCCTCCACAGACTCTGCAAACTACTTTACCCCCCCCTCTGAACCTCACCAGAATGAGATCTCCAAAAAGCCAAGATTGGAGAGTGATCCTCCTTTTATAGGGAACCAATCCATGAGAGAAGATCATCAGTCAACAACCCCTCACATGCACCAACCCCGGGTCGAAACGGTTCCTATGGCCTCACAAATGCATGCATGCTTTCCAAGAGGCGCCATGAATGGCTCTGCTTCCCAACAGGCGCAACCGGTTCATTTTCAAACTGATTGGTTTAATGCCCTTGCATTAAATCAACGCATGCAGTTGGGAATTCAAAGAGGAGATTCATTGTTTCAAGAACTCTGTAACCTACCCCCTATCAACACTATAAATCCATCATCTCTCTCCCAGACTCCAGTTTTGCAGAATCCTACAACCTACCCTACTCCCTCCTCTATTCAATCGCTCTCCTTGTCCCAACCCACAATGGTGAGACAACTCCCAACCACCTTCAAAAAACTAGAGCACTCAAGTTTCTCTATAAGAGCCCCAGACTTCTCTCCCACAGCCACCACCGAACCAGACTCTGGTAAGACACAGAGAAGACAAGATTTGGCTGAGATAGACAAGATGTTGAAGGAAATTGGACCATCAGTACCAAAGAAATCAAGGGGAAAGAGGACTGTAGGGAAGAAGGTGCCAGGGGTGGAAAAGAAAGTGATTACCAAAAAGGCTTCGGAGAAAGTTTTGGACAAAGGAAAAGGAAAGATGCCAATCAAAGCAAAACCACTCCAGATTCAAGCTCTCAAGAAGACAACTAAGCCAAAAGAGGTGGTGGAACAACAAGCAGTTGACCCCAAGGGAAAAGGTAAAAAGCAGAAGACATCTTCCAAGCCAGAGGCAATCAAAGGTAACTTAAATTTCTTTGAATCCATTATGCAACTCAATTTTAACCCCTTCTCCGAGAATTTTTTCAAATTTAAGTTCAAAAAACGTTGTAGATCTTTGAATGACCAATTTATCACTCAATCCGATTTCTTTAAAAAACCTAAATTAGGCTTTGGGGTGGTTGTGCCACAACAACCCCCAAGAGAGCCATGAGTCTTCTTTGCTGGAATTGCAGGGGTTTGGGTCAGGACCCTGCAATTCGTGAAGTTTTCTCTCTGACCCGTAGACACAAACCTCAAATCATCTTCCTCTCTGAAACTAAACAATCTTCCACTTTTATAAATCGAAAATTTAGAAAATTAGGATTCCAAAATCACTTCTCTGTTGAGCCAGTTGGTTCTAGGGGAGGGCTATGGTGTGCATGGCACTCTAATGTGTTCACTATCTCTCCCAAATGGTCATCTTCTAATCTCATTCTGCTAGAACTTATCAGTAACTCTTCCTCTTCTCAACCCTGTTTTATTGGTCTTGTGTATGGTCAACCAAACTTTGACAAAAGAGAGGAGGTTTGGAAACAATTTAACCAAATTCTACCACTAAACAGTCCTGTTCTCATCATTGGAGATTTTAATCAAGTCCTGTTTCCTCATGACAAAGCTGGACCCTGTGCCTCTGTTATCAGAGGTGCCAATCAACTTTTAAACTATCTGAATCTTTGGGGTCTGTTTGAAGTAAAAAACATAGGTCCCTGGTTCACGTGGTCAAACTGTAGATTTAGTTCCTCTCCCACTTTTGAACGTTTAGATAGAGCTTGGTGCAACTTTGAATTTCTGTCCCTTTTCCCATGTGTTACAATGCATAATCTAGGTATTGGAGTCTCGGATCATTCCCCTATTGTCCTAAAGCTCCTAGACTCTAATCTCACGTGTATTAACCCCCCTAGAAGATTTGAGATATGGTGGCTTAAGAACCCAGAAACAAAGGACCTCTTGTCCTATATTTGGAGACTTCCTATTAGAGGCTCTCCATGCTTCAGGGTGGTTAAGCTGCTCTCAATTACGTTAAATGCTTTTAGGTCCTGGGCGAGGGCCAAACCTTCATTAGTAAACCAAATAGCCACGGCTAAAGCTAACATTGCCCATTACCAGACTTTACTCCCTGATCCTACTGCTGCAGCTAATTTTGTAGCCAATCACAGACTCCTCCATGATCTCCTCACTTCTGAAGAGATCTACTGGGCTCATAGAGCCCGCTGCAAATGGCTCCAAGAAGGCAGCAAGAACACAAAATTCTTCCATGCTTACACTAAAATAAGGAAAAACTTTAACTCTATTCACAACTTGAAACTCCCTGATGGTACTCTGATCTCGGATCAACCCACCATCATGAAAATCTTCTTGGAGCATTACTCTAATATCTACTCACAACCTTCTCCATCAGCTGCAGACTTAGCCCAACAAAATGATGATCTTTTCTCCTTCTCTCTTCTCTTCAACATCACTAAGACGCTCAATATGGAGCAACAATGCCTGTTGTCCAGCCCATTCACTGCCTCTGAAGTGTCTAATGCAGTTTTTAGTATGTCTCCCCTTAAGGCACCTGGTCCAGATGGTTTTCAACCAGCCTTCTTCCAGCAAAACTGGTCTCTCCTTTCCACCTCAATCACTTCAGCGGTTCTTTCTTTCTTAAACTCTGGGTTTATGTTAAGAGAGCTTAATAGAACACATATTATTTTTATCCCAAAAAAGAATAATCCCCAATCAGTTACTGACTTTAGGCCTATAAGTTTGTGCAATGTCTTATATCGTATAATTGCTAAGGTCTTAGCAAATAGGCTTAAACATGTTCTTCCTTCATTAATTTCTGTTAATCAAAATGGCTTCATTCCTAATAGACTTATCCAAGATAATATCCTTATAGGCCAGGACTTAGTGTATACTATTCACAAAGCCAATTCAGCTCATCAACCCAAATTAGGAGCCCTTAAGCTGGACATCTCCAAAGCCTTTGATAGAGTGAGATGGGATTTTCTAGAGCAAGTAATGTTCCAAATGCATTTTCCCCCCCACTTCTCTAGACTTATTATGCAGTGTGTCTCTACTGTATCTTACTCTCTAATCATCAATGGATCACAATCTCACTCCTTCTCCCCTCACAGGGGTTTAAGGCAAGGAGATCCTTTATCCCCCTTCCTTTTTGCCCTTTTTGCCCTTTGTGCTGAGGCTCTGTCTAGTTCTCTCCAAATGGCTGAATCTGACAATTTGATTCAGGGAATTCCATTTGCTAGAGGTAAAACCATTTCTCACCTCCAATTTGCAGATGATACCCTTCTGTTCTTCCAAATCTATCCTAATACAGCTTTGAATATCAAGACTCTTCTTGACACCTATGCAACTGAATCAGGACAAGCAATCAATCTTGATAAGTCCTCTCTAGTCTTTAGCCCTAACTGTTCAGATTCTGACAAAATGCAGTTCTCAAACAACTTAGGCTTACAACCTCATGATTCAATAGGCAAATACCTAGGAATAACGCTAGATAAGCAAGGAACTAACAAGGAAATAATTAAGTCCACTATCCTTAAAATAAATGATAAGTGTGCTGGTTGGCAGAGTTTACTCCTTAATACTTTTGGTAGAGCCACTCTTATTAAATCTGTACTTAACAGCTTCCTAGTCTACCCAATGTCCATATGTATGTTCCCTAAGAAAGATTGTGATCACATTCAAAGCATCTTCTCAAGATTTTTCTGGGCTGGCTCAACTTCTAAAAGATGTATTCATTGGCTCTCTTGGGATTTCCTGTGCAATAAAACACAGAAGGGGGGTTTGGGGTTCAAAAATTTGCAATGTTTTAATAATGCTCTACTAGCCAAAAATTGTTGGAAGCTTGTTAATGATCCAAAAAGCTTTTTCAGTTCCTATTTCTTACCTAAATACTGTAAAAGGACACATGTCTTGGCTACTAGAGCTACTAACATAGCCTCCTGTGCTTGGAAAAACATCTGCAAGGGAAGAACTTCCCTTTCCCTGGGGTTGCAATGGAAGTTGGCTAAGGGTCAGTCTTTGATTATTAGAAGTAGTGGTTGGATTCCAGATGTTCCAGGAAACTCGATTGAGGAGTGCTTGAAGCAAACAGATCCAAATAACAGATAAAAAAAGGTTGAGCAGTTAGTTGCACAAGATGGGCATTCTTGGAATATTACTCTTGTTGACAGACTTTTCCCGCCATGGCTAAGTAGTAGAATTCAAAGTATTCCGTTAGGTTCTGCTGATGATCATGACACCCCCCACTGGAAGTTTACCTCCAATGGAGTCTACTCAGTTAAAACAGCTTACCTCCATCAAAACTATAATAATTCCTCCCCAAACTTATCTAGCAATCGTCTTCAATTCCGCTCTATCTCTTCTGAAATCCATTGGGAAAACCTCTGGAAATCTAATCTCCCTGCTAATATTATTCATCTCCTATGGCGTATTTGTACTAACTCTCTGCCTTGTCTAGATAATATTCACTTTAGAATCTCTTCAGTTAACCCCAACTGTCCCAAATGCAATCTTCAGCTAGTTGAAACTCCCCTTCACATTTTCTTTCACTGCTCTGTGGCTCAAAGGCTTTGGGAGAGAGCCCCTATTAATAGTTCTCATAAACCCAACAATAACACTTGCAATTTTCAGCAATGGATTTTCAGTTGGTTAAAAAGAAAGAAAACTAGAAACTCCATTCATAATTGGCACTGGATCCCAGCTATTATTTGGATTCTTTGGATCTCTAGAAATAAGACTTTATTTGATCAGCATAATTCCTCTGTTGATCAAATGTATTTTCAAGCAGAAGCTTTAGCCGCTTTCCTTAGTGTTTGCTAACAGTTTAGTATTCTTCAGCTGCTACTGATTGGATAGAAGTTGAAGTTCAAAAAGGTGGCATGTCATGGAAGCCAGGGTCTCTTCAAATTCATCCACAGTTCACTCCAATGGCGCCCCAAGCATTGATGGAAGTTTCAGACGCTTTTCCCCTAGCAGTGCTGCCCCCAGTTTTTATGGCACAAGCTCCGAATCATGCTTGCAAAGAAGGCTCCACAACCCTGGTTTCTGGAAACCAAGCTCCTGGTGGCAATGATGTGGTGGCAGATGATAAAGCTGGCAATGAAGATGCTGGTGGTGATCTCCCTCCTCTTCCGGACAATGAGTTGATGTCTGCTGTTATTCCATTCATCGATGCCTAGGTGGATCTCTGGAGTTGTCTGCTGCTGTGTCTACGTGCTAGGAAGATGGTTGGCTTCTCGTGTCAGTCTAGTTTCAGTTGAAACCTGTTTATGAAACTTGTTTATGGTTGTTAATATTTTGATTAACTTGGTGGGTAGTTTGGTTAAGTTTTGTTAAGTGTTGGAACAATGGTATGTTTTGTGAGGCCTGCTGTGAAGATTTGAGGCCATTCACTTGCTAGTTTGGTGGTTGGTGTCGCGTTGTGTCGACTAAGTAGGTATCTATCTATTTGATGACTTGGCTATGTTTTGTACTATGTTTTTTAAGTAATGAAGTTCTTCTTGATCCGCAAAAAAAAAAAAAATCTGTTTCAAGGCATGTGAATAGCTGGGCCAAATGCAACGTCTCATCCATTAGTTCTTTCAATACTCCCTCTTCTCTTCTTTGTCTTCCATTTCTTGCTTCCCGCCTTTTTTGTTCGGTGGTCCCAGCTTCCATCGAACTGTAGAATCAAGAAGTTGTTGTCAACCGTCTTTTTCCAGCTACTCACCTCCTGAATCTCTAGGTTCAATATATGTCCTCTACGCACTTCTTGATCTTGCAATTTTTGGATGATTAGGGTGCGAATTGAGTCTGCATCCACTCCATTTTCGTTGAACTTTTGTGAGTTTCTTTCTTGCCAGATTGCCCATAGGATAATATTGTACTTGATAAATTGTCCCCATCTAGCCGTAAGATGTCCGATTGGATCTGTTCTGAAGCGTTTACTTTGTCTCTTATCAATAGATCTTTCCCCTATGTCGAATTCCTCACCGCCACCACAGTTGGGCAAGAGAAGAATATGTTTTCAGCATTTTCTAAGCTATATTGTCATTCTTATGTATGTGGATTATATATATTATTGTTCCAGTAGTTTCTAAACAACAATTTCATTCAATATTACTAGGAAAAATCGATTGCATTAGTTTCTAAAATTGATAAAGTTGACAAAAATTGTCACCGTCTTGGAGCATTCAAAAACTAAAATGCAAAGGCTTGTGAGTGAAAAATTAAAGATCCAATATAGTTTATAAATCCAGGTTCATCTCAATGTAACAACCTGATCCTAAAACTTCTGTTTTACAAACCCTTAATTTGTTGTATTTCAATCTAATAAGAGGATCTTGTAATCCTCCCAGCTTTCACCTTATCAATCTTTTTGTTGCTTCACCTCACTCTCATGTGCAGCCTCGTAAAGTTCCAAGTCTAAGATCTCTTGTGAGCTTTCATTCCATTGACGAATCACACAAACCTTTTGGGTTGTGTTTTATTGTTATTATTTGTAACTCCCCTCATGCGTAACCCTATCAAAAATGACAAACGCAGGCTACCCCCAGACTACCGATAGCAGGACGTCAACAGAATGAGTCATCACTACTAGGGTGTTGCGAGATGCACCTAACCCTCACAAGCTCGACCAATTCACAAGGGGGTAAAATGAAGACAGCCTAAAACATGATCCATACCCACATACACATGGACCCATGAGATGCTCACACTTATGCCCTTAGTCGTGCTCCATGCACACCGTATCTCGCCCCAGTGGCATGGGTGACGACGATACAGGGTCCCTCTCACGTTATACCTCGCACGGGAGACAGTGGGCTTAGTGGTTTGGAGGCCGGAACGACGATCGTCGCGAAGGGGTCCGTCCGATTCCCGACCCGTGTATGCCAAAGGTGTTGACTTGTTCAGAATCTTTCATATATGCTTGTCCAACGTCACCGGTGATGTTCCTCTGGGAATTGGGTCATAACCGCATCATAGTGGCAGTGGCTGTTCAGGATAAACCACGTCAGCCTCATTGATTGCCCTAATCGGACTAGTATATAGGAGGTACTATAGCTTGCTTAGTACATTACTACACGCTGATTTGCTAGCCCAAACTCTTGACAAGCTGTCCCTCTCCTCCCAAGGCATATGCGGCTTGTTTCCATCCATCTCGTCCCTAAACATCTCTGGTTCTCTCTTCTATTGTAATTAATTGATTAGAAATCTTGTTACTTGCCGTTGGAGTACGAAGAGTCAGACACATCATTATTTCCTCGTTACAGTTACAAATTTCATTTTTCTAATTCTTCGCAGATATGCAAGTTGCAAAAGTTCTTATATGAATTTAAACATGCACCCATGGTTCAGTCATGACCATGCTTTCATTGAATTTGTGAAGTTAGGGTCTTGTTTCCTTAAGTGCTGATGCATCTCTGTCTGTCCATTGAACTTATTCTACATATACTGTCATTCTCATGTTTGTAGATGACATTCTTGTTGCAGTTCAGTATATGCACTGCCTTTGCACTCAAGGATCTTGGGGTTTTGTCTTACTTCCTTGGTCTTGAGATGAAGAGAACAGATTAAACATTCAGCTTCACCAAACCAAGTGTGCATCAAATTTACTAAAGAAGGTAGGTCTTCAAGATTGAAGCCACGTGACACACCAATGTGCACCAAAGAGTCGGCTCTGAAAGATGAAAATACTAAGGGTGCAAGTTCAAATCGGAAAAACCACAAACCGAATCAAACCGAGCTAAACTGAACCGAAATAAATCGAACTGAACATGAAACCATAAAAAACACAAACCGGACCCGACCCAACGGGTTAAACAGCACTAAACCGTTTAAACTGTATTGCATATATTTTTTGTACCAGAAACATAATATTACTATTCCCTAATGTAGGATGTTGATATAACGCTCATATTATTTTAGTTAGAGCTCGAGTTTTTCGTAAAATATTCATAGGAAATAACGCAAATGATTATAGATTTGATTGGCTTTACTTTATTCTATATATTTGAACTCTGTTTTTACATGATTTATACATTTATTAGGTTAAAATTTTTATTTTTAAGCAATACCGAACCTCCTAAAACCGAGACCAACCGAAACTAAATTGAATTGTCGAGGTTCGATTTTGTTTTTTGGTTGACCAAACGAACCCGTATGGAACGTGTTGCATATGTTCCAAGTGCGAGGACATGTTAGACAGTTAGTGAAACGACCCGGGATCTCGGTTCAGGGTTAACGCGACAATCGATAACCAAAAGTAGATTATTAGCTATTAAGTTTACATTTTGGTTAAAGTACATAACAAAATTTCGATAATAAGTACAATCTAAAACAAATCGTGTGTGATCTACTAAGTGATCTGACTTAGGATAAACTTCTTCGTCTCGATCCGCGTTCCCATTCCCCAAACTTGAGACGACCTGCGGTTTTAAAATGACAAAAGCCGACACAGTTTTGAAGAAATGATCAGTAAAAACTGAGTAAATACATACTACGACATGTAAAGCAACGAGTGGCACGGAAGCATGAGTTGAAACAAATCAGAATATTTAAACAGTAATGCTATCATGTTGGAGAATTTGGAACAACTGCAAGTAACCGAGTAACAAAAACCATCAATTTAATAACATTGAGAAACCACGAGTAGTTGGTAATATATCCCGAGTAAACAAGTCCATTTAAGAGAATAACTTAGTTCATGAGTAGCCAAAGTATTCCAAGTCATTTCAATTTATTAGGGAAATCCTGAGCCACTAACAACATCAATAGAGTAATCAAACTTTCTTTCAATTCCAATTTAACCGTTAAGTTTAGCTGAGGCATGTCCAGAGCCACCAGCAGGATCGATGTAGACAGAGGGATCACGAAAATCACTAAGGGTTCCTTCTAGGGTCTATCAAACCCTATTTCACCCGAGCGTTAAGGGAGCCCATTCGTCAACCCCGCTCACAACATTAGCTAAAAGGCCTTACATGTCGACACCCCTATACCGTAGTGACCCTTACAAGTATAAGTAGCACTCTATAGCTCTATAAACCCCTTGGCCTCAATATCTTGATACATTTTGGCTCATCGGGGGCGGATTTGTGAACATTAACGTTCTATCCAATAATAAGAAGCATTGCTTCAATGGTCTTAGCCATCAGAAAATGGAGGATCGCTTGACGCCTCCCATTCATAACAATACTCTGTACATCGTCCTAAGTCTATTAGAGGTATTTATTTCTTCTCTTTCACATAACCAGAATCAGAATATCGACATTTCACAATTAATTTCCGAGAGTTTTCAAAGGAGAGGAATAAAATAGTTTAACAACTTTCGAGTGGAAAACATGCCTTCTCATACTATTTCATATAACAAACATTCATTTGAAACATCAACCACAAACGCACATTTTGATATGAAAAGGTCGTACATATGTACTTACCTCTGAGCCATGAAAGGCGCAAAGCAACGCTAGCACTCCTACAACGCTCGCCTCCGAGTTTCACAATAAATGCAGCAACACGAAAACGTACGTCTACTTCAAACGATCCTTAATAACGGCAGGATATACACAAGTGAAGTATACAACCTATTAGCATATATCCTCTATATGAGGTTTTATGCAAGAATGTAATAAAATGTAGGTCATGCAAGCTAACTTGACCAAAATGCCCCTGATACTTCAAAACTCTCTAGTACAGTCCCTGACTGTGCCTGGACTCCAAATTACATTCATACTGGCCCAACAACATGCAAGAATGACTCTTAACTCTCCCATATGAACTTAGCATCGAAATCCACAACTTTCAGTAAATTGCACTTCGCCCCCTAAAGTTTGGTAAAATTACAAAAAGACCCCCACCATTGATTTGATAACTCCCGAGTCAAATACTTCTTTCTTGAGACTTCAAATATCCTCCTAAGTCAGGTTTTTGGTCTGAAAACATTAACCTAGTCTCAAGTAGTTCAAGAGTAAAGTTTTAATTAAATGCACATAGGCCCCCGAACTTTAGTAAAACTGCAAAAGACCCCCACATTTGACTTGGGAAACCCTAGCCCAGAATTTCATACAAGTACTCCAAATAAGCATACAAGACATGCTGACAAAATCCAAGTTACTAAACTAATCTCAATTCAAAGTTTAAGTGAATTTACTATTTTGCCCCTCTTATACAGTTCAGTCTAACTAGGGTTTTTGAAAAGTCAAAATTGGTCAAACTTGATATTTAGATTCCGAATATGAGTACGAACAAGTTTCGTGAAGAACGCTAAGGCCAGAAACGTCATTTAAATGCTCAAAACCGCATGTTAAAGATAGCGAAACGTCATTTCAAGTAGTCAACTTTGCGGCTGATTTCTGATCAATTGAGAAGGAGTTTAAGGAAACTAGAAATAGGGTTTTGAAGATGACAGTTCAAGGATTCCAGAACATATTTAAACTCTTAGAAACTCTAAGTATTCAAAGAGATATTGCTAGTCAAAGTTGGACAAAAATTTTGATTCAACACTTAGGAAAATTCAAGCGTGTTATATGAGTTCAAAGCAACAACTTTAGGCTTGATTTGTGAGAAATCCGTTACAAATTTGATGACGACCCAGAGACGATGAAATGAAGTATTATACACCGCCATTACACAGAAGAATACAGATCTAAATTTCATTAAGTTTTGAAGAAGATACAAGGGTTAGAAAATAGGTGTTTCACCACGGCATTCTATACTTAGAATTTTTTTGAGTTTTTGCTAGCGAAGAACATCAACATCACAACAACTTTGGAGCCAAAATCAGAGGGTCTAGAGTTAAAATTGGACCAAGAAATCAACACAAAAGTTGTAGCCAATTCTCCAAGGATTCCAGAAAGCTAAAGATCATTCAAAATGGATTAAAAAACAAGGAAGATACAAGAGTCCAAAGTTGATGAAAAACTAGGATTTCAACACTTAGAAAAAAAATTCTGCACTTGGACAGATTCAACAACACAAAACGCAGCGACTTCAACTCAATTTTTAGGTGGTTTAGAGACCAAATTACCCAAATTTAAAACACGAAAGTTGTAGCCAATTGTTTTAGGTTTTCAGAAAGTCTATGATCACTCAAAACGGATTAAAAACGAGAGAGATATGATCATTTGAACATGGGCTGTTTATGCATGACGGAAAAATGAACCAAGAGTGAAAAGTGAAATCAAACTCGACTCTAACAACAATCTGGGCAGATTTCAATGCTTCTAATGAATTCCTAAGGTCATAGGGATCACATTGATGTAAGGAACATCGAATTTGGTAGTGAAATGAAGGATTTACCATTTCCGGTCGGCCATGGAGGTTTGGCGGCGGCCGCACGGTGGCTGGAGCAAAATCCGGCGATTTGCAAGGCATGCTTGTGCTTCCCAGGTTCGCCTCGACACAATGAATAATAATATGTTTGTTAATTGTGGTGGGTTGCAACGAGGAGGGAGAAATCGACGAAAAACCGAACTAGGGTTCTTACCTTCAAAATCATTCTAACAACGTCCAAATATCGCTAAAACTCCAAAATGTCCACTTTAAAGCCGTGACAAACTATTTACAAACTAGCCCCCAAAGTCTTGATATTGCACTAAGAACTCTCTCGGGAATTAGGGGTGTTACAGTTAGAGCACTTATATTTTTAACAAGATTTTAGATGATGATGGAGTTTGGCATGAAGGACAAAATGAGGTATTGTCTGTTTCTTCTAATTATTTTAGCAAGGCTTTTGAGTCTTCCCATCCTAGCAGAAATGATAGACTTCTACAAGTTCTGCAACCATCCATTTCTGTGGAAGAAAATCAGAGTCTGTGTGCTTTACCTTCTGAAACTGAGATTGAGAATGTGGTCTTTTCCTTTAATCCTAATAAAGCCCCAGGTTATGATGGTTACAATGGGGCTTTTACCAGTCTCAATGGAGTGTGATCAAAATGGAAGTGGTGACTGCAATTCAGTGTTTTTTACCTCTAAGACTCTACCTCCCAGTTTCAACAAAACAGTGATTGCTTTAATTCCTAAAGTCAAAAATCCTGAAAAGATGAAAGAATTCAGGCCTATTGCATTATTTAATTTTATTTATAAATTAATTGCTAAATTGTTAGCAAATAGGCTCAAAGTTTTGCTTCCAAAATTGATTGCTCATGAGCAATCTGCCTTTGTCCCTGGGAGGGCCATCCAAGATAATGTGTTGATGACACAGGAGGTCCTGCATCACATCAAGTCTAAGAAGGAGGGTAAAAAAGGAGTGCTAGCTTTGAAATTGAATTTACAAAAAGCATATGACAAAGTAGAGTGGGCTTTTTTGCTGCAGATTCTAGTTAAGTTGGGTTTTCATAGCAATTTTATTGAGATGATCAACCAATGTATTAGTACTGTGTCTTGTGCCATTAAGATTAATGGTGAATGTGGTGCTTTTTTCAAAACTAAAAGGGGGATCAGACAGGGTGATCCAATCTCCCCTTATTTATTTGTTCTTGTGATGGAGGTGGTTTCAAGAAATATGTTGGAAGCAATGTCTAGAGGTCTCATTAAGGGGATCAAAGTTAAAAGGGGCTCTCTTGCTCTCAACCATCTCTTATTTGCGGATGATGCAATTATTTTTCTTCAAGCTTCTAGAGATGAGGTGGCAGCTTTTATGGATCTTTTAGAAGTGTTTTGTGCAGCTTCAGGTTTGGAGATTAATTTAAACAAATCTGGTATGTATGTGTCTCCTAATACTCCTAGTGATGTATTGACTGCAATATCATCTTTGTGTGCTATTCCTACTATTGAGAAGAACTCTAAATATCTTGGCATTCCTGCTTTCTGGGGGAGTTCAAAGGCTCAGAACACCAGATTTATCAGTGAAAATGTTGAAAAGTTCTTCAAAGTTGGAAGATGAAGTATCTGTCTTTTGCTTGGAGAGAAACCATTATTAAAGCTGTTACTTTGGCTATTCCTTCTTATGTTATGAGTTGTATCCAAGTTCCTAAGTCTTTACTTTCAAAGTTAAAAGGAATTATTAGAAATTTTTGGTGGGGGGGGGGGGTGATCCCTCAAAGAAGAGTATGTGCTGGATTTCTTGGAAAAACTTAGTGTGTTCTAAGAGGGAAGGGGGGGATGTTCTTCAGGGATCTGAAAGCTTTTAATTTGGCCATGTTGGCCAAAAATGGGTGGAGGCTGTTAATGAACCCTAATTCTCTTTGTGCCAGGTTCTTCAAAGCTTCTTTTCACCCTAATTCTTCTATTCTTGATGCTAAAGTAGGGTCAAATCCCTCTTGGACCTGGATAAGTGTTATTGCTGGGGTGGATCTTTTGAAGCAAGGTATCTTATGGAAGGTAGGAAATGGAGAACATATCAGGGTTTTTGAGGACTTTTGGCTTCCAAGATTTCAAGGTCAAAAGATTCAAAAGAGAGATTTTCATGGTGGTGATATGAAGGTGGCAGAGCTGATCAATCCTGTTTCTAAATGCTGAAGAAGAAGTGTGTTATTTAACATGTTTTCTGATGCTGAAGCTCAAGAAATTTTAGCAACTCCTATTGCTTGGAGAAACACAAGGGACAAACCCATATGGAAGGGGTCTTCAAATGGCATTTATTTAGTTAAATCAGGTACTTATCTTGCAAACAAACTTTTTCAACAAGCTACTAGTAGAGGTTAAGTTGGCTTTAAGGAATATTCCCTGGATATGGCTTCTTCCTCTTTCAATTTTAGCAAAGAATATTGGAATAGAGTCTGGGGTTTAAAACTTCCTCCAAAACTGAGAAAATTTTGGTGGAGAGTCAGTGTTAATGCCCTGGCTACTAAAACTAATTTGCTGAAGAGAGGGTGTGGCATTAATGTCTGTTGTCAAATTTGTGATGTTTCTGCTGAAGATGATTTCCCTTGTTTTCTGGGTTGTGAGTGGACTAGGCTCATTTGGTTTTCTGTGGGATGGGTGAATTCAGATGTAAATCTAGCTAGTGCTTCTCTACAACAATGGCGACTCCAAATGATGGAAATTGATAAAAAGGTGCCAAAAGCTGAAGGTTTTTTTGGAAAGAATTGTGATTGTGTCCTGGTTGATTTGGAAGGAGAGAAATAGAGTTATTTTTGATGGTGGTGTGCCTGATCCTGCTGGGGTAGTCAAGAAAATCTATTATTACAGCAGTCTATATGACAAAATGTTTTGTAAAGGTGTATCTAATGTGGTTGACATGCTCCCTAAAAAAGTGCAGAAGAGTGTAAAATGGATTCCACCCCCTCCTGGATTGCTAAAATGTAACTTTGATGCCTCTTGGAGAATGGATTCTTTGACTGTTGCTACTAGTTGGATTGTGAGAGATGAAAAAGGGGCCATGGTGGATAGTGGGTGGATGAAAAATCTTGCAAGTTCAGCAGTGATTGCAGAAGGTATGGCTTTTAGGGAAGCTGTGTTTCAAAATCTAAATATCTACAAAAGCTGCATTTTTTAAAGTGACTGTAATACTCTGGTTGAGATGTGGAAGGGTAAAACTGCTACAAGTTGGGAGATTGAAGACATTTTTCTGGACATCAAGAGCTTCATCAGTGAAGGGGAGCTACAATTTCAGTGGATTTCCAGACTAGGAAATGGTGTGGCAGATTTTATTGCTAAGAAAATTGCATTGTTAGATTCTGATAGTAGCAGTATTCTTAGTAGTTGTGATTTCCTTAATTTGTTAGCAAAAGACAGTTGTAATAGTTTTGGTTAATGGATTTTATATATTATCTTTTGGAAAAAAAAACTGTCAAGAAAAGAAATACTTGTAACGGCCCTTCACTATCCACGTCATCTAACTAATAGTAGTACTACACTACTACTTTATAAATCCCAGAACTCTGCTCTCTCGTTCCGTCCTCTCTGTTGATCTCTCTCTCCGCTCTCTAAACCTCTGAAACAACAAGCTTAAGCAAGCTTTCTTGATTCTCACCCTCAACATGTATACCCTCCCCAACCCCAAACCCCTCACCACCTGTAACGGCTTCAATGTCTTGGCCGACGACCCAGACTCCAAACCCACCGGAAATCGCCGCCGGCGAGAGAAGAAGACTCCGCCGGCGTCGTACTCCAAAAGAGTGAAGAAAGTGTACTACAACAAGGCAAGATAATGTTTCTTCGTTGATCGAGAGCAATCGGAGGAGGAGCCGGAGGAGGAACCGACGCGGAAGCCTAAAATGCCAAGAAAGAAGAAGATTGTGAAGAAGAAGACGGAGAACCATCCCACCGTCGACGGCGACGGAGACGGAGAAGAAAATGGAATTGGAACGGCGACGGAGAAGAGCCACTGCTCAGCCGTGGCCGCGGCGGAGGTGGGATTTGCCGCCGCCGTCTGGTGGTTCTGTCTCTGAAACAAGATTTTCCGGCGATGCACGTGGCGGCGTTTCTCGTCACTCCCATAGTACCCTTTCTCAATTCTCCATTCTTCAATTCCCTTCTTCTTGATCTGAAACCCATTTCCTTAAAAACTTAGTGAACGACTTTTCACATACTAATATTACAAATACAATAACTCATGTTTTTACTTTTCTTGCCAACTACAAATACAACCCTCATATTGCTACAACCCATTGTATGTACTAAGTAAGCCCAACCGAACGTTAGCACAAATGAAAATACATTTGAAATTCTATGAAGAAAAAAAACTTTTATTACAATGAAGAGAGCTTACAACTTCTTGGGTTGGTGTGGATCAAATGAGTCCCTCCCCTTTTATGCTTGTCTCTCCTCCTTGAAAGGATCTGGCTACAATCTAATCCAACGATTAAGATCTAGTGGCCTAAAACCTTCATGTCCCTAATGGCTTAAGATAAGTTAATATTCTAAAGAGATACACACATCAATGAGGCCACTAAGTACAAGAACACTAAAAAAAGAGGCATCTAAGGGGCCTAAGTGGCTAGGACACATCCTATGTAGGGTTTTGATTCATGGATGCGCAATGGCAACACAAACAATCATAACCCATGCAAAACCCTTCAAGGATCACAAGTCAAGAGACATAACGATGGTAAAGGAAGAAATCAATAACACACCTTAGGGTTCTCCTTTGATGACTTCAAACGCGAAATTGTGTCACATTCTCTATAGTTGATCCACGCCTATAGTTGAATACTAGATCTTCCAATCCTTGGTGCTAGCCCGGAAAGAGGAAGAGGAAGAAGAATCATGCAACAATGGAGCACCAAAGGTGGGCGGCTCCCTTCATGGCCGACGGGTAGGGGGCGGTCCCAAGGGGGTTTCGGCCCTTGCTTGGGACTTGCTCTCTCTCCTTGCTTTGCTCTCTCCTACTCTATCATATAGATGTGTGTATGTGTAGAGAGAAAAATAAGCTAGGAGTGTTCTTTATATAGTCCAACAACTCCTTGTCCTGCTACATAAAGAACCCCTCTCCTAATCCTACTCAAGTGCGGATTAGTCCCTTTTGCAAAATAGTCCTTATCATGTCAATGCATAGATTAGTTCTGTTTGCAAATTAATCATAATCATGTCTCTACATGAATTAGTCCACCTTGGAAAATCCTAATCATGTCTATACATGGATTAGTCCAACTTGCATATTAGTCCTATTAAGTTAGCAAGTTGTTGCGATTTGATCCTTTCTAATTAATTAATCATATTAATTAATTATTTCCCAAGTCTAGTTCACCCCTATATGGCGTGTGACCTCATAGGTTCTATTTAGTTGGTAGTAACAATTTACTAATATGGAGCGGCCTCTAGCAAGACATCCATTCTAGCCAACAAATAGAATAGTCATCAGACAAACCTTGTGCAAGTAATTGTCTCATCCCTTTGTCCCAATATCCGGATTGGACACGAGACATACAAGTCACACTCGTATATCCAATCCATAGTTTCTCGATCCATGGGAATAGCCTTATTCGTGCAAATAACATCAATATCCCATATTGATTTATTTGAGTCTGGCCAGACATTTTATAAGCACTATCCCTCGAGTGGCCTAGGATATTTGCTCCCGTTATGTGGGAGGGACAAATTCTATCTACGTCCACTACGATCTCTAAGCTTGCTTCTTATTGTATCCAGTACACGCCTTTATAGCTACCCAGTTACGGTGTAGCGTTTGATGCTACCAAAATCACAGTAATCCACAACTAGAACATCTAGTGACTTCAAGTCTAAGGATGACAATACCGTTGCACCGCGAGAAGCGCTTGTGACTTAACATAATGTGTATGTAGCCTTCTCGGAGATGGGTCAATCCAGTATGCCATTACTCCTAATGCATACCCATGTGTTGGATCACGATATCTCCATATCAATCCAACCCCATACTAGTCTATATATGATTGTCCTATTAATTATTATAATCGACTAGGGATATTTAAGAATATAACACTTATATTCTAAGGACTTCATTCATGTTAACATATCTTCATATCGATAACATAATGAATCGTAAATCCACATGTTTGTCACAATAAATTGATTGCCTCTAGGAAACAATTCCAACAGTCTCCCACTTGCACTAGAGTCAATCTCCTGCATCATATGCCTATTAATCTAGCGCGGCCCTCCACGCTTAAGCTGCGCAGAGGCGAGACATCTGCTGGTACCTTGCAAACATTCACATCTCCTCTATCAACAATTTGATTGAGATTGAATATTCCGAGTAAATGCATCTTATGCATTAATTTACTCAGTCCTCTATGTTAGAATCAGTGACTGGATTTTGTCTGGAACCTTTCCAGCTCACAGTCGCTCCCACTAGGGCAAAACATAAAACTCGACTTATAATCAAAAATCTTATTTGTCAGATTTGAAGTTCGCATTACTGTAACCCCCTTACAGCAAACTCTTCGTATTATCTATTTATCAAGAATTCATCCTTTAGTTCTTCTCAAGCACTTAAGGATAATCTTGATAATTATCCAGTGACACTCACCCGGATTTGACTGTTATCTTTGTGTCATACCATATGACACGTCTGGCCTAGCACATAACATGGCGTATCTCATGAATTTTATTCATACGGTCCCTTCCCAATCTAATTGGAAAGACAACTAGTCTTCAAAAGACCAATTCCATGTGACATAGGTAGAATCCATATTCTATACATGTTGAACCATTTCAACACCTTTGTCAATTTATGTACTATGACCGCACATCCATCTTGATCTATCTCCATAGATCTTCATAGGTTGCTTTGCCTAAGTCTATCATTGAAGATTAATTCCCTAGTCAATCTACGTAAGATTGCCAAGTAGGGACGTCATTCCCAATGATTAGTATGTCTCCACATACAAAGCCAGAAAAATAACTGTGCTCCCACTAACCTTCTTATAAACACAAGTATCATCTTCAATTTTGATTGAACCAAACTCCTTTGATTGCATCATTAATTTGAAGAGTCCAACTCCTAGAAGCTTGATTTAATCTATAAACAGATTACTACAAGCAAGATACTAATGGATTTAAGCATCACAACTGGGAAAGATTTCGTCATAGTCTATACTATGAACTCACAGGAAATCCTTTCCCAACCACTTGTCCCTTAAAGGTAATCATATTACCATCCATGTTGGTTTCCTCATAACCCACTTTCACCTTTCAGGTGGTTCCATCAAAGTCCATACTTTGTTGGTACACATGGATTCTATTTTGTATCCCATGACTCCTAGCCATTTCTGAGAGTATGGCCCACATGTGGCCATCTCATAGGTTGTAGGCTCATCTCGATGAGCAATATATCACTGGTTATGAGAAATCTTTATTTCTCTAGTCCTCGATATATCCTACCTGACCTACGAGGTTCTTGTATTTTCTGAGTAGGTTGCTCCACAACACCTTGTGATCCTGCTCATGTTCCATCAGAAAGATCAATGTTTTGTTGTGGTTCTTGAACTTCTTCAAGTTATACTGTCCTCCCACTGTTTCTTTTAGAGACAATATCTACATAGAAACACTGTGGTTCGAGAAACAAACAGTTTGTTCTCGATTCGGTTGTAGAAATAGTATCATTTTTCTGGATATTCACAAAACATTTATTCGACTTGGGTCCAAGTTTATTTGTAAACTCTTTTACATAAACTTCATAACCCCAAATCTTTATGAATGACATACTAGGACATTTCCTAGTCCATATTTCATATGGTGTTATTCATAATCTTTTTTTGATGGAACAAGGTTAAGGGCGAAATTTACTGTAATTAGAACATATCCCCAAAAGTAAACTGGAAGTTCTGTTTGACTCATCATGGGTCGAACCGTGTCCTACAAGGTCCGAACTTTCCTTTTAGTCACACCTACCCTATGTAGCGTGCTAGATGGAGCGAGTTTTGGATCATATCCAACACTCCCATAGATTCTTGTCAAACTCTTGACTCAAGTACTCTCCTCTACGATCCAATCGTAGAGCCCTAATACTTTTGCCAAGCTGGTTCTCTACTTCATACCTGAATTCTTTGAACAATTCAAAGGATTCTTATTTGTATCCTCATAAGATACACAAATCCATATTTCTCTTATCCCATCAGTAAATATGATGAAGTACTGAAAGCCATCTTTAGCTTTTCTGCTTAGCGGCCTTCATACATCAATATGTATGATTCCCAAAAGATCATATCTTTGCCTAATAAGTCTTACATGTCTCATATGATTCAATAATCAAATGAGTTCTGAAATCCATCCTCATGGAGTTCTAGATATGTATCTCTTATTTATAAGGCCTAAACGATAATGCTAAAGATAAGTGAAGTTCATATCATTATATGCAAACCTCTTGGTATTAATGTTATAGATGAAATTATCATGATCAAGGATATATAATCCACTTAGACAAAATTGCATTACAATAATGCATATCATAATAAATGGAACAACATTTGTCCTTTATTATGATAAGGAGCTTTCTTGTCCAAACAAGAAACTATGATAATGGTCCTACTCATAGCAGGGACATAATCGCTTTTGTCTAATTCATGAATAATTTCTTTAAAGGTAGAAATAATTCCCTACAGCTTATTTAGCAACCCTTTGCTTCATAGCCCCACGTGTAGGACTATTTCTTCCTTATCCAATTGTCTTCGTCTCTTGAGATCCGCCACACTTCTATAAATGTGAGATCCACATCTAGTATCATATACTCATGACGATGAGAAAGACGCATTGGTTTCTATAAAAAAATACCTATATTTGAATTCATCTCCAGGTACTTTGGATAGTCTCTCTTCCTCTACACTACCTATGGGACTTTTAAGGAAACTTGGTTTTAGCAACATGCTTGCTTTATACCCATGGGGTCGGCGCAAACCATTTGCCCTCACCCATGCTGTTAACCATTAACAGCTTTATCCATGCCCGTTACTAGTGTTTTGTTTAGTGATTCTCAATCATATTGAGTAAATCTCCTTTGAACAAAACTATAATTGCATCCAATGCAATTCTTGGTCCACTTGGGCGAATAACCGTTTATTCTTTATCTATCTCATAGATAATGCCCATTCACTAATGTTTTAATCATATTGAATTAGCTTATTTGCATAACAAAGTGGAGCAACACTTCAAACCTTTCATGTTTAGCTCGCTCTTTTGAAAGAGCTTCTTTCAATGTATGATCATATCATACTTCTCCATGTTTCTCTTCTTGCTTCCAAAGCTCAGAGTTCATGGCAGCTGGCATGAGGCAAGTCATAACCAAAGAATCATTCTTTGGTGTTCCTTTCATAGGTTTTAGTGTGTTTTTGGTAGTCGGTGGAAGAGAACTTTATGTTCTACGAAGTACAAAATATTCTCTTTTATTTGAGAACAATTCTCAATTTTATACCAGTCTGGAAAATAGATAAAGTCGCGTTTTTATTTGTTTAATGCCATGGGCATTCAACATAATAGGATTATGCAAAGTTTGCGACGTTTAACTATATTTAACAAGGATTTAAATTGTTAAACATAGCTCCCACTATTTTACTACGGATTAATAACCCTCAAGATATTAATGCGGAAAATATCCTTATATTTTCTTGTGGGCCAAGATCCATGTTTCATCTCCTTATGAGATTGCTTTGACAAGTCACCCATAATTTGACTACTTTAGGTAGGAGCAATTCCAATTGCATCCCTTATGCAACTCTTGGTTCAATCGGGCAAATAACTCTTTATTTATCCATCCACATGGATAATCCCAATTGATTGTCTCTAGGTTTTTAATCATATTAATAGCCTAGTTGTGTTCAACCTCTTATTTAAACAAGTGCACATTACTAGCTTGTGCCATCGCATTCCATCATTATGAATCAAGTCGCCATGCTTTGGCACGCACGAACTTGATAAATCATGATGATAATGAGTGTTTAAATAACGAGAAGGCAAAAACACAATATTTGAATTTTGAGGGATTTTTTCAATTCAATTTTTAATTGTTTTGTTGATCCATATCAACTAATCTATCTATTTGAGTTTGGGCACAACTCCAAATAATAGATCCGGAATGTCTAATTATCTTATTATCCTAATGGCATGCATCATCCATACACCAATCCACAAAATAATAAGACAATAAAATAAACAACCACAAAACAAAATAAAACGTGATGTGGATATGGCCTTTTCTAGACTAAGATAATTCCAAGCCAATGGAATTATCTATGAACCCTAAAAGCAAACACATCTCCATGCGTCTTGATCTTTTGGCCCATCATTCATAGTCATGTGGAATGCTCCATGCTCCATGCTCCATCTTTTGAGGCTTCTTTTGGCTTTGGACTTCTTTTCTTCAATCTTGGCTAACAATCTACTCTATCTAGCACTAGCTAGCAACTATACTAAAAATAAATCTCACAAGTTGAGAAAAAAATGGCTCGCAGGCCATAAAACCCTAATTAATTATTTCAATTAATTGATCAGCTCGCAGACCGTAAACCAAACCACAAAAATTAAACATCCACATCAAACCACATCCTAAGACCATATCCAATCACCATGCGAATTGCACATAAACAGTTAAAATCTAATTTTAACGCGCTTGGTCAATTTTAATTTATTTTAGGGTGAAAACGGTTCATGGGGCCCAACAATCTAATTGCGCGGGCCCAAAAAAAGAACCGCAAAGGCCTTGGGCCGGCCCGCCCCTAGCCCAAGGGCTCCACCTGCCCCTAGGCCGAGCCTTTCTTGGGCGGCAAGCAAGGAGGGCGGTCCCTAGGGGGCCGAACCTCCTTTGGGAGTTGTTTCCAAAACAACTCCCTTGCTTGGTGCCCAAGTTTGGTTGTTTCCTTGTTTGGGAAGAACTCCTTCTTCCATAAGGATGCCCAAACCCTAGATCTAAGATCCTAAAATTTCTCAAACTCACTAATTCATGCATCCAATGCTAAAACTAGATCTTGTTATGATAGATTATTGAAAAATTGCATCACATGCTTGATTTGTCTTGTTTTACGCGATAAACAACAATTTTAAGGTGTAAAACATCAAAACGTAACACATAAACCACGTTTATGCTCTATGACCTGTGGCTCTGATACCACTGTAGGGTTTTGATTCATGGATACGCAACGGAAACACAAACAATCATAACCCATGCAAAACCCTTCAAGGATCACAAGTCAAGAGACATAACGATGGTAAAGGAAGAAATCAATAACACACCTTAGGGTTCTCCTTTGATGACTTCAAACGCGAAATTGTGTCACGTTCTCTATAGTTGATCCACGCCTATAGTTGAATACTAGATCTTCCAATCCTTGGTGCTAGCCCGGAAAGAAGAAGAGGAAGAAGAATCATGCAACAATGGAGCACCAAAGGTGGGCGGCTCCCTTCATGGTCGACGGGTAGGGGGCGGTCCCAAGGGGGTTTCGGCCCTTGCTTGGGACTTGCTCTCTCTCCTTGCTTTGTTCTCTCCTACTCTATCATATAGATGTGTGTATGTGTAGAGAGAAAAATAAGCTAGGAGTGTTCTTTATATAGTCCAACAACTCCTTGTCCTGCTACATAAAGAACCCCTCTCCTAATCCTACTCAAGTTCGGATTAGTCCCTTTTGCAAAATAGTCCTTATCATGTCAATGCATAGATTAGTTCTGTTTGCAAATTAATCATAATCATGTCTCTACATGAATTAGTCCACCTTGGCAAATCCTAATCATGTCTATACGTGGATTAGTCCAACTTGCATATTAGTCCTACTAAGTTAGCAAGTTGTTGCGATTTGATCCTTTCTAATTAATTAATCATATTAATTAATTATTTCCCAAGTCTAGTTCACCCCTATATGGCGTGTGACCCCATAGGTTCTATTTAGTTGGTAGTAACAATTTACTAATATGGAGCGGCCTCTAGCAAGACATCCATTCTAGCCAACAAATAGAATAGTCATCATGACAAACCTTGTGCAAGTAATTGTCTCATCCCTTTGTCCCAATATCCGGATTGGACACGAGACATACAAGTCACACTCGTATATCCAATCCATAGTTTCTCGATCCATGGGAATAGCCTTATTCGTGCAAATAACATCAATATCCCATATTGATTTATTTGAGTCTGGCCAGACATTTTATAAGCACTATCCCTCGAGTGGCCTAAGATATTTGCTCCCGTTATGTGGGAGGGACAAATTTTATCTACATCCACTATGATCTCTAAGCTTGCTTCTTATTGTATCTAGTACGCGCCTTTATAGCTACCCAGTTACGGTGTAGCGTTTGATGCTACCAAAATCACAGTAATCCACAACTAGAACATCTAGTGACTTCAAGTCTAAGGATGACAATACCGTTGCACCGCGAGAAGCGCTTGTGACTTAACATAACGTGTATGTAGTCTTCTCGGAGATGGGTCAATCCAGTATGCCATTACTCCTAATGCATACCCATGTGTTGGATCATGATATCTCCATATCAATCCAACCCCATACTAGTCTATATATGATTGTCCTATTAATCATTATAATCGACTAGGGATATTTAAGAATATAACACTTATATTCTAAGGACTTCATTCATGTTAACATATCTTCATATCGATAACATAATGAGTCGTAAATCCACATGTTTGTCACAATAAATTGATTGCCTCTAGGGAAGAATTCCAACATCCTAGACCTGCAGTAGCATAACTCCAAGTGGGCTAAAGTGTCATGGGCTACCCCAAATGCATTAACCAAGAAAAATATCAAGTAATTTATCCGGACCATGCAATTCTTCGCCCCCGAATGATGCAAGCCATGCAATTCTACGCCACCTAATTTATCCGACCCATGCAATTCTGCGCCACCTAATTTATCCGCCCCGTGCCAATGGCTCTCTATTTATGTCTAGAACAGAGCAACTCCATCCATTCTCTGTCGACTTTTGATATCATTGTTTTCCTAAAATTTGGTTTCCATCCTCTTTTCTGATCCTTCTCTCTTTAGTCAACTCATGACTATGGCATTAAGTTTTATTCTTTTTGGGTATCGGTTTCTTGAACATTTTAGTCCCTCTCTCTGAAACAGAGAACACATTCTCTGTCTATGTCCTTCAACTTCTTTGTTACTGAAAAGTTTTTGTTTCTTTCCCGTTTTGACCCCTTAGTTGTCAAACCAACCAAGAGTATCGACGGAAAATAAATGTTCTTTTTGGGAGTTCTGTTTCATTCTGGGTTCTTGCACATGGTTGCCTATCTCTCTTTATCTGAAACATAGCTAGGAACTCTATCATTCAATCTCTTTGTTCGATTATATTTCCCGAATGGTTGTTTCTTGTGTTCTATTCATTGTAAATTGGATAAATTGCACTGGAGGTACCCATAGTTTAAAAAAAACCGTGTATTAGGTACCCACAACTTCAATTGCAGCGCTCACGGTCTCAAACTTTGAAAATCCATGCAATCAAGTACCCTTAGGTTACGGGCGTTAAGTTTTTGGACAGTGCTTTTTAATTCGCAGTGGATTTCTTCCTTGCACAGTTCTAATTTCCTTATATCAGTTTTACTCTAATCTTAATTAGAGAAAATGTTTAGTTACACTCATTCTATTATGTTCCTTCGTGGGTGTTGGTTTATTTAGATTAATTGAAACAAGTTATGTTTTAATCAAATTACCACTCATGTCAGAGTGAGCGTCACTAACACTTTTGCCTATGTTGAGGAAATTTGAATTGCCTTTACGATAAATTTGTCCACCAAGAATTTGGTTAATAGAATCCATACTAATTGGGTTCCTCCGATAGTATGCTGATGGGAGCAAAATAGGCGAGAATGGAATTGCTGGTTTCAGAGGAGTGCTTACTGATGAGGGTGGGCGATAAATCAAGGGTTACTTTAGACAAAATGGATATAGTTCTATGTTGGACGCAGAACTTTGGGGCATCTATAGAGGTTGGTTATAATTCATCAAATGAATTTCAAGGACGCCTCAATAGAGCTAGATTCGAATGATGCCATTAATCTCCTATTTCAGGATACTCCCCCCAACTTCCCATTCGTTGTTATCATCCAAGAGATCAAAGGTGCTCGTGAGTGGATGCAAGTGTTCGCTTAACCATTTCAATAGATAGAAGAACTCCCTAGCTGATGCCTTAGCCAAACAGGGAAGTAATCAAAGCGGAACTATGCTGGTTTTATAGGATTCCCTGGAGAACCTTGCCCAGTTGGTGCTGAGGGACGTGATGCTTAGTGACCTGACAAGCTATCTATCTCCCTTTGTGACATACACTGCTTATTTATGTAACATCCCGACCCACATCGAGATTTTGTAGATTAGATGTGTGATATATAGTAAAACATTGTGAATTACTACTAGCACATTCAATGCTTAAGCATTTTTATTGGGTGGTACAGTTAAAATTTTTTTCGAATAGGAATCGTCTTAGGTAATTACAAATGGTAGCAGAGCTAATCCTGGTCTCGCAAGGGCTCCATGGCGGTGCGCCGCCAACCAAGTGGATATGTAAGACTGCACACGGTCGACGAGGACGTCGAGCATAAAGGGTGGGGGGGGGGGGGACTGTAATATCCGGACCCACATCGAGATATTGTGGATTAAATGAGTGATATATAGTAAACCTTGTGAATTACTACTATAACCTTTAAGGTTTAAGCATTTTATTCGGTGGTACGGGTGAAAAATTTGTTGGGACGGTAATCCGATTGGGTTGTATAGTCATTCGGACACATATCATTCTTCTTACCATGCACCATCCAAACACGGTAATTCATATGCTGGAGTTGGTGTTCGTGCAGCAACCAATGGTACTTCTGCTCGTGCATCAAGTGGTGATTAGGCCCCTACTTCGAGTACCACACGGTGAAAGAGTAGAGCTCTTTGGGTCTAAGGTAAGGAACCGATAACGTAATTTACGGTTGTCGCTGATGCCACTGATGCTACCCGTAAGTAGACCACTTTAAAGCACCCAAGCCACATCCACGGTATCTTATCCGCTATTCAAACAAAGTTAGACTATAGAAGGCTGGGCTCAAGCACGGCTTTGGTCCCAGCCCATACAACGAAAGGCCCAAACCCGTCATTCGTTAAAAAAAACCCCTTTCGAAGTCGCCGGCGCTTCACTTGGTTCGGAGACGGCCCCTACCGTCGTCAACTCAGGGTTTCCGGCGAAGGCTTCGTTACCGACAGTTCGCAGACGCCTCTCCCAAAATGCTGTCGAAGACGTCGAACTCTGAGGTAAACCGAACCTCACTCCGTTACTCGATTGAACGCAACTGAGAATTTCAATTTCTCGAGTTTCTTTCTGGCAAATTCGTAGATTATCAAGGTTTTTTTTTTTTTTTTTTTTTTTTTTTTTTTTTTTTTTTTTCAGGCTAATTCAGACTCCGATCAGAGCATATCAGGTACTTATATCTCAAACAATCACCATTCAAACCGATTTAATAGTAGTGACTGTTTTTGTAATACATTGCTTTGGTTTTGTATCGCCTAATTGCCAGAAGAAGAAGAAGAAGAAGAGGTGATTATTTCTGCAGTTGGAGCATCAAAAGCAGTTAAGGTAGCAACTTAATCCACATTTACCAAACTGACCTTCTTTTGGCCTTTTTGCTGAATGCTGGAAATTGAAAAGTGATAGTGAAATAGTCATTCATCAGATTAATTAGATAAACTTGTGCCATATTTAGTGATAATTCTTGGCATTCATAGGTGATAGACCTGTAGAAAAAAGTTTCACAACCGGTTTTTCTTAACATCATGATATTCCACAGATTTGTTCTTCAGAAGTCCACCGTTAACTGCTAGTAAACACAAGGACTCCTTTTGGACCCCGTTAAATTGCACTTTGAACTCTTGTTAGCTGATGTATATACCTTTAATGTTAAGATTAAGGCTCCGTTTGGTTGGTGGTAAAACATTTTCTCGTAAAATGTATGTTTTCACTTGTTTTGGTGCTGTTTGGTTGGAAGTAAAATGTTTTCCTGTAAAATGTTTTCCCTCAAATGATGTAAATTGATTTACGCATTTCAAATCCGTAAGCCATTTTCCGGAGAGTGGAGGAGCACAACAACTCATACTAACACCTCCACCACCACTACCACTACCACCTACCTCCACCACGACCCATCACCGCCACCCATCACTGCCATTTCCGTCACGGCCCACTGTTTTGGCAAGAGTCAACCAAACACGAGAAAATAATTGCAGGGAAAACTTTTTCACACAAAACATTTTACACGTAAAGTATTTTCCCTTGTAAAACATTTTGCTGCGATCCAAACAGAGCATAAGAAGAGAAGATATGTTGTCTTGTTCTTACATATAATTTCTGCTTTTGATAGGAAGGGCTACGGCTACAATCTCAGCTTGACGAACTCATAGGTATAATTTGATACGGGCCACAGATGAAGCATATGGGGTATTTAACTACTTGTGTGTAATCATGAATGATGATCATATGGGTTATATGGGGTTTCTTTCGACTGTGATCTCTGCTAAACAGGTTTGTCCAGCGAAGAGGAGGTTGAACTTCCTGTCTTCCACGGTGAGAACACGTTTTTCAGTTATCCAGCAACAACAGTTGCCACACGTGACTTAGAGGAAGACGTTCTTTCTGATGACGAGGTATGTCTGATTCTGATTATGAGATTGCTGGTTTTGTATTTTGTAGTACTATATGTTGACGAACAAAAGAGAAGAAAGCAGCACATTGATTGCGTTCATGTGATGGTTTGAAGGGTAACAAGTTGCATCTGACATCATCTATCACATCTGAAGCGCGGCGTTTCCAGAAAACTGGTCTCAATAACCCTGGAAGGGAAATGCAGGAAGGAACATGCACATGGTCTGCGGTAACAAAAGAGGCCGAGGAACTAGCTAATGAAATGGAAAATACTAGGTCTTGCCTGTTCCATGAAGGGACCTCTAGACTGAATAAACTTTCTAAAGGTACTGGTTACTAATAGTTCATATTCACTTTATTACCTTTTTGGTATCAATTTTCATGTTTCAATTTACACCATGTGTTTTAGAGCTTCAGTTTAAACAATCACTTCCAGAGTTCAGATTTGAAGTATCTGAAGGTTCTTTTACATTTGTGTCCTCGTTGCTGAATCCGATAAAATAGGAATATGTTGAAGTTGGATCCCTTAAATTGGTTAAATGATATGAAGTCATTTGTGTTGAACTCGGGAGCTAACTAAACTTAGGTCTGTGCAATGCAAGATTTTTATGCAGTTATGCCTAACATCTACGAGAGGAGGGCATTAGAGAGTACATACATGTAATCTTAAGCTGCAAGTATTTATGATTCTTTATCAAGAAACTTCATAGTGTTAATAACTTGATAATCAACTACTCAGGTGTTCCTAGCAGAGGAAATTCAAAACTTTTGTTCCGTTTCCAGTCACGCAAGGCAATTGCTCATTCTCCTACTGGTGAGGTTGACACATCGTCCAAGGTTCTCTATTTGCCAGAAGAGGACATTTCTGCCAGAGACGAGAACAAATCAATGAGTGAGATTTTAGGAAATTTTGAAGGAGAACAGACAGAAAGATTAGATACTTATGGAGTGGCACCTGAAGTTGAAAGACGGCAGACACATACAATGAACTCAGTGTCCGAGATTCTGGATAGCTATCAGGTAAAACTCGTCTTCCACAGGAAATATTTTCCTTTTTGAAAACTCAATTTTCTTTCATAGTTTTACCATCTTTCTTGTGTGCTGCAGTATATTAAAAATTAAGTGAAAAAATACAGGTGTTGGGTGAGATAAATTGTCCTTGGTCAGATGAGAAAGCTCTATACAGAGATGATGTTCCAGAAGAAGCACTTGAAAGTGGATCCTCAAGTGATCATGAAGTATTTCCTCAACCTGGGGATACTTCTGTTCTGTGGTTGTTAATTTGTCAAATACCATAGCCATTGTCTTCAATTGAGTTAATTTAAGACTTGCCTCTTTCTCCAGGCTAATGATCAAAATTTGGGGCTTGTCAGACCTGAAGTCAAACAGAAGACCATGGCTGATAAGTTTCAAGATGCTTTCGGTGCTACTTCTGTGTATGATGAGGCGCCCCATTTTGCATTGCATGGGTGAGTTCTAGTAGTTGTCATTCTCCAAATATCACTGGCTAAAGGTCCAGCACATCATTGTATGATGTACATGATTCGCTTTTCTTGGGCAACTCTGCAGTTTTGGAATATTTGAAAAGTTGCAGAAGGTAATGCACATTGAGAAGAAACAAGAGAGGGATTTCCTGAAATTTACAGAGACTGGAGCTTGTTTGGAAGGTAAATTGTTTGCTCACTTTATGCAAAAGCTGTTTCCCCTTCTTTTCCACAGTTACCTAGTACATTCGTATTCTGAGTGTTACCAACTGGAGACATTTGATCCATATAGCCCACCCAGTTAAACTGGGAAAACACATGTTGTCACCGTCAGTCAATACAGTCAGTCATTCTATTTTGAGTATATGCAGTTGCTTAACTACTTTTCCTTGGTTTCTGCCATTCACTTAGATTAAGCAATTTCTCTCATATCTTACTTTTAGGTGTAGAAAGATGCTTGGATGTAGAAATCTTATCAAGGTGCCTGGAGGCAAAGCTGACTGTTTGCTGCTGCACTCTCAGAAGAAGCAAAGAGGTACTATTGGCCATATACCAAAAAGATGTTTAAAAACCTGATGCACCACAATGAATGTAAGAGAATTCTGATTGGGGGAAATGAAAGACATTTACCATTCTAATAAAATTTCAGACGAAGCCAGTTTTATCAAATTACTTCAGAACCACCTATCAAAAAAGTGAAATAAAAATCAATATGGCACCAGAACCACATGAACTATCAACAATCATATTTAACCTTGTTTGATTTCTTACAAGCCTTTACGACTAGCAAGGCACAGGAGTACTCCTGGTGTCACCAAAATTAAGGAAATTCATTTTGTGTCATGCTTTAGGCCATGTCCACCATTACAGTTTGGCCCGGTTACCACCTCATTCTTTCCCACCTTTTAACAAAGTGACCACTGTTCACAGCCCCACCAGCTTGGTCCGGCCAGGGCCAGCCTTGCCCCAGAGCAGCTAGGGGTTCCCCAAGACAACTGCCTTGCCCCAATATCGTCCATGTCACATAGACTAATTCTATTTTGGAGCCACCATCTCATTTAAAATATTAAATGTAGTCTGCTTAACTTGTGATAGCCTTCTTTATTTCACTGGCTATTCGAAGAACCACCAACATAATTCGTTATACATTTTCTCTTGGGCATCAAATGTTAAACTTTTGTGATAGTTTGAAGTTACTATTAAATATGGCGTAAAAAAGTTAGTATATCAATATTTGAAAATTTCAGCAAAAACCCACTCTTTTTTGTTGAAATAAGTCTTTTACTTTACGTAAAAAGTTCCAGTTGGGCATCGAATATCAAATATATATGAATAGCACTGAGATATTAAATTCAAAGTGTTGCATTTTTTATTACTATGAACAGTGTTGTGCCCTGGGCTACGAGGGGGAAATATATACCAAAAAGTACATGAACAGTGTCTGGAGCCCCAAAGACAGAGTAGAAAAATTCAAATTGCCGAACTAATACTGTAAAAGTATTGAATAGAAGTACAAATTGCTAATAGCTTAATACCTCCCTTTTTCTGGATGCATCAAATGGGTTTCAGACTTTCCATGGGGTCAAGTTAAGTTCCATCTTTCAAGAAAACAATTTGGAATAGAACAGTTCAAGAGATTGAGAATCTGTTAAAGATAGCCTCCACGATTGTCATATACGCGCCCGCTGACACAAACGAGAGAACGATCTATTCGAAACTACAATGTTATTTCCAGGAATCATAAATGATGGACATGCTTGCATTTGACAGTGTGCATATTTTCATGTTTCTGTTGATTGATATATGATAATGTCAACTTGAACTTCTTGTCCTTGAAAGACATAAAAAGTAAACTGTCACCTACAGAAATATGATGGTGCTTGACCTTACATACTTGCTGCAGTCTACCCCGCCGGTGGAGAGGCTCGATATTTGGAAGGAAAACAGGAAGACACTGACTATCATTTTCAGCTCAAGGGTATGCGAGGATGTTGAACTTGATGTTGGGAATGTCATACGCATTTTCTCTCCGTGGTAAGAATTTTACATTATAATAAGTATACTGCATGATCCTATTTATCCAGATCTAATCTTACAACCAAATAACATTTCCTAGTATTATTAGTAGTATCCTTTTATATTTTCTTAGTTACATTACATGCTGTCTGATGCAGAACCTGCAAAACACTCCAAAACTCACAGAAACTAACACTCTTAACAGAGGGGAAATTCTCAGCTTTTATTCCTCAAAATCAAAGTGTGAATACAAATGAGAGAGCCTAGCTTTTTATAGGGAAAAGCATAGACTAAATAAGGAAAAGCATTAAAGAAAATTGACATAATTAACTCGCTTATTAAGGAAATGAAAATTAGTCAAGTTACTAATTGTCAAAGTGCTGAGAATTTCATTTATTCCCTTCCATCTGCTTATTTCTTCCTTCTTTCATACCAAAACTTAATATCCGGTTTCCTTTTAAGTGTCTGATTTCCATCATTCTCTCCCGCCTGAAAAGAACTCTTCTCCGAAGAGTGGTAATGATGCAAGAACTCCGGATCGATAGTACGGAATTCATCCTCTGTGATCCAAGTAGCGTCGATGTCTGGGCGGGTTGCCCACTTGACAAGGTACCTATGGACAGTACCACCATTTGTAAGAACATCTTGGTCGTCGAGTACCTCTGAAATCACGTCAGCCTTGGATGAAGGAAGTGGTGGAGCCTTTGGGGCATGAGTTGTTGGGCTAGAAGAGGACCCTTGCAGAGGAAGTGGTGGTTGAAATGTGCCATGATAAGGGAACAAATCCTCCACATTAAATATTGGGCTTATAGCCATTTCGGTAGGTAAGTCAAGTAGGTAAGCATTGGGACCTAACTTCCGAAGAATGCGATGAGGCCCAATGGCACGCGCATGAAGTTTCTTAAAAGAGTTCTTAGGATATCGCTCAGGACGCACACGGACCATCACATAATCTCCTTCCTGAAAGTCCATCTTACGGCGGTGCGCGTTGGCTGCAAGACGATAGTCTTCATTACTAAGGGAGATTTTTCCCCTAATCTCAGCATGAAGTTTATGGATGTGTTCGGCAAAAGATTCAGCCGGCTCGGATGATCGAGAATTGACGGGTAACTTGACAAGATCAATTGGTTGGCGAGGGGCAACTCCATGAACTATCTCGAAAGGGCTCTTGCCAGTTGACCGATTGACAGAGTTGTTGTAAGCAAATTCAGCAGTGGGGAGAACCAAGTCCCAAAGTCCTGGTTTGTCTTTAACAATGCACCGCAGTAAGTCTCCCAAGCTGCGGTTAACAACTTCAGTTTGACCATCCGTTTGTGGATGAAAGGCAGATGAAAATTTTAGTTGAGTACCAAACAACTTCCATAGTGTCCGCCAAAAGTAACTCACAAACTTAACATCGCGATCAGAAACAATGGATGTAGGTAATCCATGGAGGCGCACGATCTCTCGAAAGAATAATTTTGCAACATGTGAAGCATCCGCTGTCTTGTTGCAAGGAATGAAATGTGCCATCTTAGAGAATCTATCCACCACGACCATGATAGAATCATGCGCCCGCGCAGTCTTTGGCAGACCAAGGACAAAATCCATACTAAGGTCTTTCCAAGGTTCATGGGGAACGGGCAATGGGGTATACAATCCCGTGTTCCTCTTCTTTGCTTTTGACACTTGACATGTGCGGCATTGCGATACGATTCGAGCAACGTCTCTTTTTAGTGAAGGCCAATAAAATCTATCTTCAACAAGAGCAATAGTTTTATCGCGTCCAAAGTGTCCAGCAAGTCCTCCTGCATGTAACTCCCAAACAAGAAAGTCTCTCATTGATGTGCGGGGAATGCAGAGTTTCGACCCCTTAAAGAGGTAGCCATCTCGAATAACAAAATCAACATGATCGCGACGATCTCCATCTTTAACACCACGGAAGATGATACCAAAATCGGCACACGTGTCGTACTCTTCTTTCAGCCTATCGAAACCAACGACATGAACACTCATAGCTTGAAGCACTGTCATAACACGACTCAGAGCATCAGCAACTTTATTTTCAACACCAGCACGATGCTTGAGGACGAAGGTGTACTCTTGAAGATATTCAACCCACTTGGCATGCCTTGAGTTTAAGTTCCTTTGAGAATGTAGGTAGCGTAAAGCTTGGTGATCCGAGTAAAGGACAAACTCTTGAGACAACAAATAATATCTCCAATAGCGAAGCGCTTGCACGACAGCATAAAATTCCTTGTCATAGGTTGAATACTTTAGTTTTGCTCCATTAAGTTTCTCACTAAAGAATGCAATGGGATGACCTTCTTGACTTAGTACCCCTCCAATGCCTACTCCTGAAGCATCACATGAGACCTCAAAAACTTTAGAAAAGTTGGGATGTCTCAAAACAGGAGCCTTTGTCATTTTTTCCTTGATTTCCTCGAAGGCCTTGGAAGCTGCATGTGTCCACTTGAACTCGCCTTGTTTCATGCAATCGGTGATAGGCGATGTAATGGAGCTAAACCCCTTAATGAATCTTCGGTAGAACGTGGCCAAGCCATGAAAGCTTCGAACTTCAGAGATGGTTTTGGGTATTGGCCAATCCTTAATGGCTTTAACTTTAGAAGGATCGACTGCTATTCCCTCTGAGGAAACAACAAACCCGAGGAACAGAACTTGATCTTGTAGGAAAGAACACTTCTTTAAGTTAAGAAAAAGCTTTTCTTCACGAAGTGCTAAGAGAACTAGCCGTAGGTGCTCCATGTGATCATCCTTTGATTTGCTGAAGATCAGGATGTCGTCAAAGTACACAACTAAAAATTTACCCAAGAAAGGGCGAAGAACTTGATTCATGATTCTCATGAAAGTACTTGAAGCGTTGGATAAGCCAAAAGGCATTACCAACCATTCATATAAGCCATCTTGCGTCTTGAATGCAGTTTTCCATTCGTCCCCCAGCCGAATGCGGATTTGGTGATAGCCACTCCTTAAATCCAACTTAGAAAACCATTTTGCACCGACCATTTGATCCAGCATATCGTCAAGTCTCGGAATTGGAAACCGATACTTCACAGTAATTTTGTTAATGGCACGACTGTCTACACACATTCTCCAACTTCCATCCTTCTTAGGTGTTAGCAAGGCAGGGACAGCGCAAGGGCTAAGACTTTCACGAATAAATCCTTTGTGCAGCAACTCTTCAACCTGACGGTTCAATTCAGCACGTTCTTTGGGATTCATTCGATAATAAGGTAGATTTGGCAGTTGAGAGCCTGGAACAAGATCGATGGCATGCTGGATATCCCTCATCGGTGGAAGCTCTTTTGGTAGTTCTTCTGGTGCAACATCCTGAAATTCGTCCATTAACTTGCGAATTTCTGGGGAAAGTGAAACAAATTGATCACTTCCTGCAGCGAGAATGCTTTTAGCCACTAAGGCTAACATTAGTCCAGTCTCGTTGCTCTCCTTCTCGAACTCTGTTTTTGTGAGAACATGAAGTCTCTGCTTCTGAGTTTTCTTCGGCTCAACCTTCTCTTTATCAGATGGCTTTGCAGGGTAAAGCTTTATGGTCTTGCCTTCGTTCTTGAAAACATATGTGTTCTCTCGACCATAGTTGATCACAGCTTTGTCATAAAGCCAAGGGCGTCCCAGCAAAACATGGGCTACATCCATAGGAAGAACATCACACCATATCCTGTCCGAATAATCACCCATTTGGATAGGCACTTTGCATCTTTCTTTCACAGGCAAGGAAGTGTTGTCCACCCAGGCAACTCGAAATGGACTAGGGTGTGGCTCGGCTTCTAGTTTGAGCTTTGCGACAGCAGATTTGGACACGACATTCATAGTACTTCCCCCATCAATGACAATTTTACAAACTTTATCTCCACATTTCACAAATGTGTGAAAGATGCTGGTTCGCTTCCATTCATCGTCTTTAGATGGGACCGAGAAGATGCACCTCATGATGTTGATGTAGTTCTCTTATCCTGTAAATTCTTCTCCATCTTCAGAATCTTCAGGCTCGTCCAACGGCTTTACTTCCTGGTCGACATGCTCCTCGTGGAATTCTTCATACTCATGGTTTATAATCAAGTTCCGTTGGGGACAACGAGATGCTATGTGACCTTTTTCGTGGCAGTTATGACACACTATTGCTGGATTGACAGACCGCGAGTTGGCATAAGATGACCCAGTTCCACCATTAGAAGTGAATCTAGGGTTTGTATTACCCTTAGATGCAGCTGAAGTGGTTTGTCCCGATGTCATACCTTCAGGTTTGTTGAAGGAAGTTGACCTACCATGTTGGAACTCCCCGACTTGAGAATTCCAACGTTTTTGGGCAGGGGGTTTCTTGTAAGTCTCAATTTCTAAAGCTTTCTGGTAAGCGTCTTCAATTGAGTCGGGCAAGTACAAATTGACCTTTCGCTTGATTTCTGGACGCAATCCGTTGATGAACTTTGTCATTGTTAACATTGGGTCTTCTCGAATTCGACACCTCAAACGCAAATCTTCAAATTTGCTCATGTACTCCGTCACGCTAGAAGGTGTCTGCTTCAAGTTTGTCCATTGGTCTAATAGTTGCCTCTTGTGGTGCCTCGGTAGGTACTTCGACTCAAGTTTGTACTTCATCTCATCCCAATAAAGTATGGGCTCTTGACCATGCCGCTTTAAGTCTGCTTGTACGTCTTGCCAAAATCGCTTGGCAGCTCCTACTAGCTTTACTCTTGCAAAACGAACTCGGCGGGTGTCCGACATATCGTGCCAATCAAAGTAATCCTCCATAGCTGCTATCCAATCAAGAAAGGCATTGGGATCTAGTCGCCCATCGAATTCAGGAGCTTCTACACGAGCCTTCTTCGTAATGTCGTCATCCCTTGTTTCTTCATGCCTATACCTTCCTTGGCGATATCTATTTGGTGAACGATAGAGCCGTCTCTCTTGAAAGCGTCCTTGTGCTCGAGTAGGCCTTCGATACTCGTCTTCATCCTCATCTTCGAAATCTTCTTCATGCCTATACCTTCCTTGGTGGTGTCTCACTGGAGATGGATAGAGTCTTCGTTCTTGATATCGACCTTGTTGTCGAATTGGCCTTCGATCTTCAACCTCGTCTCCATACTCAAACTCTTCAGAGAAATCTTCATTTCGTCGCCGTGGTTGACGATCTTCAAAGCGGTTAACATTAGAAGTCCTTCCTCCCAAGTCTTGTACACGCCCTCCCTTTGCGCTATCATGAAGATGTTGTACTCCTTCTCTTTCCCTTGGACTCCTTTGGGACATCGCGGGCTCCGATCCTCCTTCATTCATTGGTTGTTTACCGAGGGACTTGGTGAGTTGAGACAACTGCTTAGTCAATTCGTTTTGAAACTCCAATCGTAGTTGGTCAATAGACTTCGTGACATTCTCCATAGAGGCCTCAATGTTCTTGACTCGTTCCTCCATTATTTCCTGCTGATTTTGGAGGTCTCGAATGGTCATGGACCGCACAAGCTACAGCAACGAGGAGAACAACTAGGGAAGCCGCGGGGTATGAGTTGATTGGAGTAGCAACCAGGGCGCTTTCTCGAGCTTCTGTCCAAGATCTTATATGGCCCGTTGTAGCGGTCCTGCACTCAAAGCGATGGACCAGAAGCGGCAAAATAAGCAGCACAGCGGTGGCGAGGGCTGCGGTCACAAGGGTGTGCGATCTTTTCTCCTTATGCTTCGTCTCTTGCTTCGTCTTCAGCTTCTGCTTCGCCTCTTGCTTCGTCTTCAGCTTCTGCTTCGTCTCTTGCTTTGTCTTCAGCTTCTTATTTGTCCTCTGTTGCGTCGCCACTGGTTCTTCGCGGTCAGATCTGGCGATTAGTAGCGACAATCTTGACTGCGCCTCTTTTTGGTGGCGTTAACTCACTGTTTCTGGTGCTGTAAACTTTAGCAAGCGGGGCTGTTTCAGAAACTTTAGGTGGAGATGCAGCAGCAATGTCTGAAAACGCAGCAGCGGAGTAGTGGCAGCGAGGCAGCGGCAATGGCAGTGGAAATGGTGGCGGGGCAGCAAAGAAGCGGCGGAAGACGGTGGCTGGTGGACAGAGGCTTGGCTCTGATACCAATTGATGCAGAACCTGCAAAACACTCCAAAACTCACAGAAACTAACACTCTTAACAGAGGGGAAATTCTCAGCTTTTATTCCTCAAAATCAAAGTGTGAATACAAATGAGAGAGCCTAGCTTTTTATAGGGAAAAGCATAGACTAAATAAGGAAAAGCATTAAAGAAAATTGACATAATTAACTCGCTTATTAAGGAAATGAAAATTAGTCAAGTTACTAATTGTCAAAGTGCTGAGAATTTCATTTATTCCCTTCCATCTGCTTATTTCTTCCTTCTTTCATACCAAAACTTAATATCCGGTTTCCTTTTAAGTGTCTGATTTCCATCACTGTCCTTTGAGTTCGAGTAGCTACATAGTAACACGCCACTTCCCTTAATAAGTCATGTTGCTAGATGTAAGTACATATTACATCAAACTCATCAACATCCTTTGTAATACCCATTAAGGAAGGGCTGTTTTAGAATATTTGTAGAAAATAGGTAACCTGTTCTCAATACTAGATTACTAGTTCACCCTTTCATTGCATCTCTGCTCTCCTACTGCTTCCCCATAAAGATCTGATGTGCAGTGGAGCACTTGCTAAACCGAGCAGACATGGAAAATCTAGAGAAGAAGCAAGTTGCACAAAAGTATTGGCACATGAGCCTGTCATTGCTTTCTGAATGATGAATAAGAGGGAAAATTGTTAACCACTTGAAATGTGGGACCATTCCATGTTGAAAGTTTTGCCAAAATAAAAGATTACGGATTTTGTTTTTGTCTTTGTTGAAGAAAAGTGAACTGTATGAGCAATTGAGGGTCTTCGACTCTTTAGAGTTTCAAGTAACAGCCTACTTTGGAATCTATTATCGTTGTTCGTTAAGATGAGAAATGCGGCTGTACATAGTCTTTTCTGTACGGAGTCTTTTTCTGCACTGATCAGAGATGAGGTTGGGATGTTGATGTGATGACGGACTTCACAAGGATTATCTTGTCTATGGTATGGGTTTTGAAAGAGGAATGTCTGTTGTGTATGTGGTACTGCTGGTTGGTGCACAAGAAATGAAAATAAACGTTGAAATCTGAAACGGAAGAGGAAAACTAAACCGTTATTTATTTTGGCATGTGCTTATAGCTTTGCTATGTAGTTTTTATTCAAACTACACATTTATTCTCAATCTTTCTGACAAGCTTTTTGGAGAACATTTTTCCTGACATGTTCTACAAAATGTAGCTTCTTTCAGTGTTGGTATTATGGCTTGTACATTTTTGTTGGTTGAAAAGAGCTTGCAATTCAACAAGATTCCGAACCTTTGCCTCTGAACTGGATTCCCTGGAAGCTGTTGGCTAAGATGGGCTAACACTTCTAGGCTGTCCGATACTCATGTCAATGTCATCCGTACACTGATAACTGAAAATGATCAACACTTTTCTGTCTTCATTCTTCAGGATGTACCTTTTGATGATCTGTTGGTTTGGAGGGCAAGTCTATCCCAGACATTATTTTGTTTTTTGTGTCCATGTCAAATCCATATTTGCATCTCATTTCTGTTGATTTAAGTTCAAAGTGGCTTCCAGTTACAGCTTTTGTGACATGTTTGTTCTTCAGGAAAGAAACAGAAGTTACGGGGAAAGAGGAAGTTATCATTCTAGCGACATATTTCTCCCACATCTCTTCTTGATATGATTGCAAGGTAATTATCGACCATATAATTTTGTATACCTTCTGCATTGATCCAAGAATGACTATTGTTCCTGTTTATGTAAAATGAGTGTAATGTGACCTCTTTTATCATTACAAAGGACCAGATCACCATTGAAGTCATCGACATAGTATTTGAGAGGTGATACTTCTACTTCAGCTGATCTTACCCATGTCCCCAATTTGAACTACTATTTTTTCTTTCATGACACCGATACAGCAGCAGCTGTGTATTGAGCGGGTACCTCACGAATGCTACTGAAAGAAAAGCCATCAATAATTGTGGTCACATTGCCTATTGAAATAACCTGGTCTGGTACACACGACATACTAATCAGAAAGCAAGAAAATGGAGGATAATTACATATCGCTCATTTCATTGTTATGTTTGTGGCATCGACACAGTGATGCAGTAATTAACAGTATTTGATTTGAACTAGAAATTATCTAATACGTGCTAATCACCCGATAACCATGACAACCAAAAGTTCTTTTTATAATGGTCCATTAACAATGGATATGGAATATCTTTTGCTAATCAAAAAGTGGGGTGTGACACATTGCCTATTGAAATAACTTGGTCTCTTACACACGGCATACTAATCAGAAAGCAAGAAAAATGGAGGATAATCACATATCGCTCATTTAATTGTTATGTTTGTGGCATAGACACAGTGATGCAGTAATTAACAGTATTTGATTTGAACTAGAAATTAACTAATACATGCTAATCACCTGATAACCATGACAACCAAAAGTTCTTTTTATAATGGTCCTTTAATAATGGATATAGAATATCTTTTGCTAATCGAAAGTGGGGTGTGACATATTGGATTACGTATTACTTCCTCGATTGCAATCTTTGTGGACAAAGACGTGTCAGTAATGTTACTGAGAAACCATAAAGCAAAATCAACTTTTGGGTAAGATAATAGCAAATTACGCATTCCTAGATGATTATTTAACTCATTTTTCCACAAGAATTCTTTGTTTAAATCTGGTCTGGTTAGGGCATGGGCACCGTATCTAACATGCTTTTCTCTCTTTGTCTTGAAGCTTGCCTAGCTCGACTACTCTCCAATGGCGACAATTAAGGTCCACGGAATCACAATCTCAACTGCAACCCAAAGAGTTATCGCGTGTCTCAATGAGAAGGAGCTGGAGTTTGAGTTTGTTCGCGTTGACATGAGCTCCGACAACCACAAGAAAGAACCTTATCTTTCTCTTAATGTGAGTGCAGAAACAAAAATCAGATGTACAAAGAGTAGTAGTAGTAGTCATGTGCATTTCTAACATTTTTGTTGCCAATTGATGCAGCCATTTGGTATGGTACCAGCATTTGAAGATGGAGGTTTGAAGCTCTTTGGTATGTGTTGACTCTGTTCTCTACTTGTTAAGGAATGGAGTTTAGATCAGACCAGCCTATATCTAAATCCGATCCACAAGAGTTTGTATCGGATCAGATTCGGCTTAGAATTTATCGGATTCGAATATGATTATCCATCGGACAATAGCAAACAATATTTTTAGTTCATTTGACATGCGTCAATTATTTATTGCAAGAGCATATATGTATCGAAAACTTGTGATGTTATTCAGAGTAAAAATAGTGAATAATATATTTGTACTTATATTATTACATGTATATTTCTATTCGGATTGTGTTTTACGGATAATAAAACCGTGATCCATATCCGATCTCTTTGTAAACGGATCAGATCAAATGTGCTCCATTACGGGTTGGATCATGCTGGATATCCTATCAGATCAGATTCAATTGCCATTCTTACATATGAACAAAAAAATTGAATCTTGTTCCAATATGCAGAGTCAAGGGCGATAACCCGATACATCGCAGAGGCTTATGCTGATAAAGGATACCGGCTAATATGCAAAGAGGACCACGAGAAAGCAACAGTCATGTCCGTGTGGATGGAGGCGGAGGCTCACCACTACGACGGGCCAGCTTCAGCGTTGAATTGGGAACTCTGTATTAAGCCTCATCTAGGGATGGCTACGGATGCTGCAGAGGTTGAGGAGAATGAGGCTAAGCTGGAGAAGGTTTTGGATATCTATGAGGCTCGCTTGGCCCAGTCCAAGTACATTGGTGGTGATTGCTTCACCTTGGCGGATCTCAACCATCTTCCGACAGTTCAATGCTTGATGGGTACGCGGTCGAAGAAGCTATTTGTGGCACGTCCGAATGTTAATGCTTGGTGTGAAGCTATACTGGCTAGGCCGGCTTGGCAGAAGGCCATTGCCATGAAGAACAATTAAAAGCTTTTAAAAGTGACTGTGTTTCTTCTTGGCACCCATCAATGTACCCAAAAATGAAAAAAAAGAGCTCTCTTGTTGGACAAATGAATGATCTTGATTGAGCATTTATGTTTTCCTTATTCCTCACTAGGGTAACCATATTTTGGTTTACTATCAAACTCGTTTGTAAACAAAATGCTGTCTTTTATGTTTGATGCAAAGAAACTTTCGCTCTCTAAATCTGTCAACTTTTTAGTGTGGATGGATGGAAAAAATGAGGAAGAGAAATAAAAATGCGCATCCAGGGAATCGAACCCTGGTCAGTACCGTGGGAGGGTACTATGATACCACTACACCAGATGCGCTGGCTGGTTGTTGATTCCAAATACTTAATATTCTCAGCGTCTTCTCTTGGCTTTTTACCTCTCCAAAGTCCAAAGTGATAAAGGAGTAAAGAACACAACATATATGTTTATTATTCCACAATCTTGTAGAGTCCATACAACTCTAAAATATTATGAGCAAACTTACTACATGTTTTTGGCATCGTTTTTGGCATTGATACTTTACATTTAATTGTACCCCCTCTGAACATTAGAGATGTGCCCAAAAACAGAGTAGGAGGTATTATCCAAATACTGTCAATTACAATGATTTGATGTGTTTTCAAGAGTTGCATTCAAGTACAAAATCTTAGCTTTTCTTAAAAGATTTGTAATTATTGCTTTTATATCTTACTATCCCCTTCCGTCTCTGACAAATTTGTGACTCCTTCACTACGGGAAGGCAATAACTGTTTTTGTTTCGAAATCGATCTTAATTCAAAGTGAACTATAATACTAATTGTACAAGTTTAATTGCTTGATCGCTTGTAATCTTGAGTACTTGTATAATAATGAAGTAACTTCAGCAAATAGAGAGAAGTGAGCCATGACGTATTGGAGTACGTATAGCATCCTTCACTTCTGTAGTACACTTGCCAAAGTCAACATTTGCACCAAGCCACAATTGTCACTAATGACATATATATTGCACAAATGAATGAAGCAATCACCGGATCAATCTTCTTAGTAGTATAAATAGAGAAAGCTGGTCTCACTCCAAAAACATTCTATATCTTCTTCAATTTCAAACATCATCCATCTTTCGTTTCTTTCTCAAATGGCCACAATCAAGGTTCACAGAGTTCCATTTTCAACTGCAGCGCAAAGAGTCATCGCATGTCTCAATGAGAAGGGACTCGACTTTGAGTTTGTTCACGTTGATATGAGATCCGGTGAACGCAAGAAAGAGCCTTATCTTTCCCTTAATGTAAGCCTAGTATCAAAATAAAGAAATAGAATTGGGAAAACTACTTCAATTATCATCACATGTATATATGTATACTTCTAGCTAGTTTATAGATATCTAGCTAATGTGTGTTTAATTTTTCCTATTGATGCAGCCATTTGGACAGGTACCAGCATTTGAAGATGCAGATCTGAAGCTCTTTGGTATGCATCATCTCTTTTCCAACCTATCGTTCTTCAAATATGCATCGTGCATTTTTTTAATCTGAGATGAGATTGAAAATGGGGCAAAGCATTTAATTTTGTCTTTTCTTAGAAAATGTTAGTTTAGTTTACTATTCTGAAGTGGGATTATTAAATAATGTTTGTGATTAAAATACAAACATTATTACCTCAAAAAAATAAAAATAAAAATACAAACATTATTCAATCTCCAAATCTGGGTCTTCTGAAACATTGTGCAAATATTGCCTCTCAACTACTTTAGTCACCCTTTTTTCGTTCAAACAATTTTCAATCAGATTTTTGGAATTTCAGTCAGTACCAAATAGCAAAGTTTTAAAAACTGGACCGGCCAACGAACCGGTGAGGCACCGGTTCATGGTCGGACCGGTTCAATTGCACATTTATTTAATAATATATATTTACTAGTTAGGTGCACGTGCTTTGCACGTGAAAAAAGCACGTGAAATATTTCTAATTGTTTGGTAAAATTATTTTCTCTTTAAAAGAACATGCTAATGCAGGGAATCAGATCACCCAAATCCGATTTTTGAAATTGATGGACTTACTTCGGCGATGCAATTGAATAAAAGCTCTTCTTAGCCTTTGAAAACTGGAATGTTGGGTGAAGAATCATTAAAGAGTTGGATGCATATTCCTGGTGCCTGAAGCATTAGGAAATAAACCAGCACATTTTATTTTTATTTTATATATGGTTTCTACTACAAATTTGATGTATTTACATAATCCTGTCCCTTTTCATTTACGTTCTTTGAGAAGGTATGTATTTGAAATTTGAATTCATGATAACTATTTTTCTTTCAGAATTTTTCGGAAAGAGGGATTTGAAAGAGAAAACATAAAAATTAGATGAAGTTAGCCTCACAAAAATTAGATGAAATTATTAAAATATAGATATGCATATTAGCATAAAATACCTAAACAGATTAAGCACATACCTTAGACAAACTGAGACGCAAAGAAGCACACAAAAAGAGGATGAGTATATTAAGTACCAAGAACATTTTGCAGAAAAAAATTGCAACAAATTATGTTGAGCGGCAAAACTAACTTCAATCACTTGAGGAGAAGGAAAATCCAAATTAGTTAGAAACTTTGAAATTTGAAATTATTGACAAAATTTATATCTTCACCTCCATGCACTACATTAATTCTAAGAAGATCCGTCGTAATGGAATGCAATTGATGGATAGCACCATGATGTGGTCACCTTTACAGGGCAAAATGAAATCTGAACTTTGATAATTAAAGCATTATTGCTTTCGTTTTTCATCATGAAGAGATGATAAAATTTATGATAAAAAAAAAAGTGTGTACACTACTTGAAAGTTCATTTGAGAAAAGCATGACTGGAGATTAACGGTATACACCAAATTGGCAACCATAACCGCATAGACGCAACTTCATTGAAAATGAAGAGACACATGTTAAAGATCACATATCAAGGGACAAATGTAGTCTCTTTTACCGAATATTTTAAAAAACATATGAAATAAAACCTACAAAAGCTAGGGAGGAGCTTCAGGGTAGCTCATGCAACTAAGGAGATAGCCAAACATGTAGGGTTTCATCAGGTATTTCCTTGTCAGTTTTCTTCTAAAAGCAATTTCTGGTACGTCAGATGAAAGGAATGCACAAAAAGTTCCCTGGATATTTTATGAAAAGCTAATGACCTTGTGAACTGATCTACCAATTTATATTTTCCACATTGGGGCTAGAAGAAGTTTAGGTATTAGGGTAGTGGTATTAATTAAATTAAGTAGAATTTAGCAATCGCGCTTACTCATTTTGTGAAACAATTAGGAGCACAAGGGTGATGCAAGCTAATCCAACCAGACCAAATTGGAACCATAACCGCATGGCCGCAACTTCATTGCAAATTAAGAGACACATGTTAAAGATCACATATCACCAGAAAAATAGTCTCTTTTATCGAATATTTTAAACAACATGAGAAATAAATCTAACAAACGCTAGGGGTAATTTAGGATATAGCCTAATATATAGGGTTCCATCCAGACTTTTCCTTGTCAGTTTATTTATTCGGCTTTTTCCTTGTCAATTTACTTATTCAGTCTTTTCCTTGTCAATTTACTTCTAGAAGATGAAAGGAATGCACAAGAAATTCCTTGGATATTTTGTGAAAAGCCAAGGACCTTATGAATTGATCTAGCAATTTATATTTTCCACATTAGGGCTAGATTCTCTAGAAGAAGTTTCGCTATTATGGGGTGGTATTAGTTACTCGTATATAAGTAGAATTTTGCAATTACGCCATAATTGAGGGACTAATAATAATTGATGATTACTCATTTCGTGAAACAATTAGGAGCAAAAGGGGAATGCAGACTAATCCAACCAGAACTTCATTTTATGGAAGAGAACTATACTGTAAGAAACAAACTGAAAACAAATACAGATTCACTCAGTTAAGAAGCAGAAATGGGTCTGGTAGCAAAAGTTAATAAGGTCAAATCGCGTACAAGTACCCAATTTATTCATAAGAACGACGCTATACCTTCATAAAATTCAGTTGGTACTTGTTCTCCGCAAGTTTTGAAGCCTACCCATTCCTCTTATTCTCTGCAATACACGGGATAAGGCCAGTTAAGAAGAGAAGGGGGGATTCGCGCTAGGAAAAAGTTACCTTCTCCATGGCATAGTCAGCATTTTCAATTTTCGATGTATCTGTGTTTGTCTATATAGGTTATTTAGACAACCAAGATCAAAATCGTTAAAAATTGATGGTAGTGATGAAAGCAACTCGTATGGCCATGTTGAAACCAGCTTCATACAGCAAATCAAATAGCTATTCAGATGGAGAAGCTATTTTGCCTCTCAACAAACCCCCCCTACAAAGGGATTCTAGAGTACCCGCATCAATCTTGGTGCCTCTAGCAAGATGAATTGCAAATTGCAAGATAATATGACGGGACACAATCATATATACCAGGAATGAGAAACCTAGATAGCCACAATTCTAGAAATTTTGGTGCTTTAAAAATCATAGAATAATCCTCGTAGTCATGCTCATCCAGGCTTCAACTCTAGCACACCACACAACAAATTCCTATCTCACAACTTCACACAATTGGAAGGCGCCAACAGAACTTTGTGGAAAAAATCACGCAGTGCGAAGCAATAGAGTAAAGGATTGGGAACCATGAAGAGCTGAATGAATCCATAAACCTATATATTGTCCTATCGCCTCACCTACTCGAACAACAGGGCAATAGATTAACCAATTAGGACTCACTAACCAAATTTTACATTCAGTAAAAACATCAAATCAAATGAATCAACTTATAGAAGAAATTCTACCTCACGTTTGAAGACCCGAGGAGTTCGAGGAAGCTATGGGATGTATACCAATAGAATGAGGGTGAACTACATGAGTCGTTTGTAAAACGTTGGAGGAAGAGTCTGTTTTTTTAAATGTTTCTTTCACCAAGTAGTGTGCCTAAATTTGCAGGTTTAAGTGATTGGGCCCGGTGCGCCTGAATCTCAAGCATCGTTATGGGAGTGGTTTGGTAGGCATTAAGGTTGCGTTTTGATAGATGATTTGAATTTGCATTTTGATTGGAGCTAATATACAGGTTCCACTCAAATCAAAATATTTGTATTAAAAAATAGCTCAATCCAAATCCAAATCCATGCTTGTATACGTATCCAAGCAAAACCTAAGTGATTTTTACATGCGTTCTTTTGGTATTACAAAAGTATTAAGAACTAATTGGATTAGAGATCCTTCAATCTTTTTAATAGATGGGACTAATGGAATCAACTTTCATAAACGTAAAGAAAATTGGGTTACCTGGTAATACATGAGGAATCAACTAAATTTCATAAAAGAAAAGAAAATCCTATTACCTGGTAATAAACGGGACCAATGGAACACCCTGAATTCCTTAACTACAATTGTGACCTTCATGCCAGGTCATTGGCTGCGACACTACAAGAGAAACGTGAGGTTCTTTGACAGTAAATTGTACTTCAATTTGGATCACTCACATAAGCGATGGCATGGCGTTGATGCAATTTAAGGAAAAAACATATGAAACAACCCGAGAAAATGAAAGAATATACAGTAACGCAGGATAGCAAACTATTAAAAGACATAGTAGGAACGAACTTCGATCTTAAACAAAAAAGATTGGAAAGTATTTACTTACAATTGGCCTCCTTTGAACCATGATGTTGCTGTGCAAATCCCCATGCCTATATCAAGGTTTGCATGATTCTTTTTGGTCTTGTGGCGCAAAGATTGGAACATCCAGAAAAGCTGTGAAACTGAGACGAAACGTTGAGACTTCCTTGGACAAACTTAATGAGCGAGCGTGGTAGCGGAGATTTCATGCACAACAACATCTGTGCCGTAACTGATCTCAAGATCAAGGACAACGCGGTAACTAAACATGTCTCCTTCACTCCTAATTTATGGAAAATTCATTATATGGTTTGCTTGCGATTTATTTTTTTATTTTTATTTTTTTTCTTGGTAGTTGCTGGGCATTCTCAACGATTATGGCTGTTGATGGAATCAACCACATCATCACAAATAAGTTGGTTTCTCGGCAGTGCCGGCCCTATGGTAAGGCAAGTGAAACTCTTGCTTTAGGCCCCCATGTAGCTAGGGCCTTCCAAAAGTGTACAAAATCAGAGTATTTTGTACTAACAATCATTCATGTTAGATTAATTAATAAGGAAGTTAATTGACTGACTGCCCAATTAAATAATCATTTTTAACTACAAATCATCTGGACTCCAAACGTCTGATCGCAAATGGAGTATGAAAACAATGTTTGTCTACTTTAACTCTTCTATTCTGCTGCATTAACTTACAAACATTTCTTGCAAGAAAATTTTTTATGATATTTTTATTTTTTTGAGATTTTTTTCTCTTAATATTGGGAGAGCTCTAACTAACATGAAGATAAGCTAGGGTGGTATAGCTCAAGTGGTAAGAGCGTTGGAAGCCCCCGCATGAAGTCCCGGGTTGAAACCCGGTTGACGACAAAACAATTTTTCAAAAAAAAACATGGAGATATATATTGAAAAAGAAAACATGGAAATATATAGTTCCCACGAACAAGAGAAAAAGAAATAATCGTATGCAAATGCGATTGTTTTAATTCTTAGTTTAAAGGGCCTCTTCTTGAACTTTTGCTTTAGGCCCCTCGGAATCAAGGGCCGGCCGTGTTTCTCGGTCTGAGCAAGGAACTGGTTGACTGCGACACCAAAATGAACGCAGGCTGGAGTGATTTGACAGATCCAATTGAACCAAGGTGTTTAAGGATTTCTTTGGGTTATGTAAACCTAATTGTTAAAGGTAGCGTGAACCAAAACCCCAGTTTGACTAAGGGGTAAGTTATCGTTATAGAGAACAGTTATAAAAAAAATTCTCCACCTCCAACCCATTAGAACTTTAACCGAATGAGAAATTGAGTGCCACAAACATGAGCCAAATATAGATGAGCAAAGATTTGATATATCCAATTGAACAAATACAATAAAATTGAAAAACCAAGCACAAAATAATGTACGACCCACTGAAATTTATAACCCATTATAGAATCAATCAATTTACTTGGCAGAGGACAAAAAATCATTCAATCATTGGAATTCATAACAAAATGGTTAATTCATCAATCATCACTCGGAACTGAATTTATAAAATAATGAAGTGGAACATAAACAACATAATAAGATCCAAAAAAAGCATAAATGACTTACCTGGAAATAAACATATAACTTCATGTGTTCAACTCGAGTCTCGAGCCTTCACAGAGAGGGTGAGGGGCATCAACACTATGAAGAACATGACAAAGCATAGGGACATACACGGGATGACCACATAGCGCTGATCATCCCCAACTGAAGAAAAATAATTCTTAAATATAATGAAGAACATAATTGTGATTAAGGGTACTCTCACTGTAGAATTTGTGGGCAATGACCCGAAGAAGAAACCATGCGGGTGCTGTAGGTGATGGTGGAGGCGGCGCAAAGAAGATGCGAGCGAATCGGTTGAAGATGAGAAGGTGTATGAGGGTTTGGAGAGCGAAATCAAGGGTACCCTTAACCCTTACAGTGCTGCAGATGGATGCTGTGATGTTTCAAAGTTATGAATCTCTAGTTGTCTCAAACCATATGACGATGAAATCAATGATCATCTTTGAATACCAACTCTATCAATTATATAAACCCTGGAACATGGCCTACGATTCATATAGTTGAGAAATAGAAGATACAAAGAAAATACATAGAACAAACTAATGAACCAACGACTGAAACCGACCATTGGATAGGCAAACCTTTAAAGAAGATGAAGCATAGCTTTTGTTCGTACGACTCCTGTGGATCTCCGATGTTGGGGTTGTAGCCGGAAGTACTCGCACAACCCTCGTTAGCATTGGGATTCGTCGTGCAGGAATCTATTGAAAAATAAAAGTAATTAAGGGTTATCCTTACCTTTATAGTAAACAATGGAAGAGTCCAGGTTTAACACGGCCGTTTTGTAATAAACAAATTTCGAGTGTCACTTTTATAATAAACAATCTTAGGAATCATCTAAATTTATTCACTCTTTTAAGATAGTAAAGATTATTTTTATTTAAAAAATAATAAACATCATAGAAAATGGCCACAAAAATACTTGAATGTTTTAATTTGAACTTTATTTAGCGTTGTAACATTTTTATAGTAGTAGTTGTGTTTACAAAAATAAACACACACACAAAAATAACTAAATTATTGTCAACACAAATATATTTTGAGATTTATATACAATTAGTCATAACTTTTTAGAACCCATTTAACTTACAAATAAAATAATCGTGCTTATTTTTTAAGGAACACATTTTCATTTTTTTTAATAACAATTTTGTGAGAGCAATAGACACTTATGGTTGTAAAAATATAAATTTATATGTTTAATTTTAAATTTACGCTATAAGTTACGGTTAAAATATTTTGGCAAAAGATAATACTTATATTGCAGCTCTTGAAAAGAGAATACATTTCCAAAAGAAATAATAAAAAGAAACATAGAAAAGTGGAAGTTGGTAACTTATTTTTGAAAAAGGAGTTAAGTACATTTAGTGTTATATGTAGACCAACATTGATTCATTGGCCCGGTGGTAACGGAGCCTTGCCTCATTAATGATGTCAGCTCTGTTCAATTCCTACTACCAGTGGAATTTCTTTTAATTGACGAACCGGACGGGTCATCAACCGGCTGGCTCGACCAGTTCGGCGGTTGAACCGCCTGTTCGGATGACGTGGCCCAGTTCTTCTGCATGGCCTGTCTTATCAGTGAACCGGACTGGTCTGGCTCCGATCCGACCGGTCAGGTCCGATTTTTAAAACTATGCCAAATAGACTCATATTATGTTTTCATTTAATCAAAATGCAGAGTCAAGGGCGATAACTCAATACATAGCACACACTTACGCTGAAAATGGAAACAAGCTGATATGCTTGCAGGAGGATCACAAGAAAATGGCCATTATGTCTGTGTGGATGGAGGTAGAAGCTCACCACTATGACGGTCCAGCTTCAGCCTTAACCTGGGAGCTTTGCATTAAGCCGATTTTGGGCATGGCAACCGATAATGAAAAGGTTGAGGAGAACGAGGTCAAGCTCGCTAAGGTTTTGGACATCTATGAGGCCCGTTTGGCCCGGTCCAAGTACATTGGCGGCGACTACTTCACCTTGGCGGATCTCAACCATCTCCCTACGATGCAGTACTTGATGGGCACGGAGACTAGGAAGCTCTTTGTTACGCGTTCAAACGTGAATGCTTGGTGTGAAGATATATTGGCAAGGCCAGCTTGGAAGAAAGCTATCGCAATGAAATAAAAATCTAGTAAGCTTAATGTGGATTTGTTGTAGTCAAAGTCGTTTTTTTTTTTTTTTTTTTTTTTTGTGTTTTACGAATCTTTCGTTGTGTTTTTAGTCGCACATTATTTTTCTGCATTGATAAGTGTGTAAGTTAAGGTAATCGTGTATTGAATTATGTGGTTGTTGAGTATTGACCAGTAATATTCATACCCCATCATGAAATTGTGTTGAATCTTGATTTAACTAGCATGTTGCACCCCTAATCACAAAAAAAATTACTATGGCGTGCTTCATCCATAGGCTTTAGGATACAATAATACATAAAAAACAAGTCTAATCAGCAAAAGACGACGAAAATGCGCATCCAGAAATCGAACCCTGGCCAGTACCGTGGGAGGGTACAATAATGTGGTTGTTGAGTATTGACCAGTAGTGAATAAGAGTATTCATACCCCGTCGTGCAATTGTGTTGAATCTTGATTTAACTAGCATGTTCACCCCTAATCACACAAAAATTACTATGAGACGCTTCATCCATAAGCTTTAGGATACAATAATACATAAAAAACAGTCTAATCAATAAAAAACGACGAAAATATGCATTTAGGGAATCAAACCCTGGTCAATACCATGGGAGGGTTCTATGATCCCACTACACCAGATGCGCTTGCTTGTGATTGATTAGTAGGAAGTTTTTACGTACGCAAATGACTCTTTCACTCCCTAAGATTTGACAGAAAAACAATTTTACCCCTTCATGTTTGGGAAAAGACACTTTCATCTATTCATCGTGCAAGACCTCAGTGCACTTGCAAGTTGCACACCCTAATTGTGTCCTTCAATGCCATTGAGGACAAATTTGTCCCAAAAACTACTAGCAGGACCTTCACCCCGGATGGACGACGTCACCAGTAAGGAGTGTAGGTTTATAAACATATGGAACACTAAAAAGGTGAAAGTGTAATTTTTTAATAAAACTGGAACATGATGATCAACTGTGGTAGAAAGATTCAAATAGGACGAAGAATATTATGCATTCATCTTGATCGAGTGATACAAGAGGTGTGGTTTATATACTCCCATAACATCAAAATCATATATATGCGAATGGTGTCCTTGTGGAAGGAAGTAAATGCTCACCCTAAGTCACTTAGAGCGGGAACGCGAAAATGACAAATTCTTAAAAAGTTGTATTTGAGAGCGGCTTGAGAGCGCGTATATAAATTATAAATTTAATATAATTTTAGATATAAACATATTACATATTGAATTTTTGTATAATCTAGCACTACAAAAAATACTGTCTCCGTTGATAGCAAAACGTGTCGGTAGATAGCCTAAACTTGTCGGTAGATATTCTACCGACAGAAAACTGTTTGTCGATCCGTTGTCACTACAACTCTGTCGTTAGAGTGATAGCCGAAAAGCGTTCTGTTTGTCGGCAGAAAGAATAAGCGACGACATAAATTTCTGTCGGGAGTTTCTATCTAGTGACTATTTTTATTGTCGCATTTAAAACTGGCGACAAACATATATTCATGTGTAGTTAGATAGATGACATCCAAAATCGTCACTAGAAGAGAAGTTTGTCGGTACTTCATCTTTCTTGTCGCGTTCGTGCTTGTCACCTTTATCACAACTTAATTAAAAAAAACACTTCTAAAGACCATCCTAACAGGCTGAAAGCCATACATGAACAAGATTCCATAATTTGACATTTTACATAAATAAATATGTGGAGTTTAACTTAAAAAAACAAATAAGAGTCTTCGAGCCTCTACAAATCCTCCCGGATCGATTAGTTTGTGAAGAGGATCGCGCGATTGGAGGTAGGGTCGTCGATTGAGGGAGAAGGATTTGACGAGACGATCACGGATTGACAAGCGAGATAAAGAGGTTTATGAGAGTCTTGATTCTGAGCGTGCCGTGTGAGTCCGAGGGTCTATCGTAATTATTGTGTGATTGAAAGTGTTTCTAAATGTTTAATTCCCTCTCTACAATTTGGTAATGCGGAAATATTTTAATGTGTCCCTCCAAAATCTGTGCACTCTTTATTCTAAAAAGCTTTGTGTACTCTTTTTTAAAGTTGAAAATGGTGTATGTCAGCAAAATATATGGATTGTCAACTTCAATGCATAGTCATAATACTTGATCAAATTTTTACCTTACATAAATAAGTAGTCACAGTGTCGACAAAAAACAGTACATATATCGACAAACGCAAATATTGTAGATAAATCATATCACTAGTTACACAAAATCGATGGAACGGCAAAAAAATTGTCAATAAAGATCATAATTGTTATAGTATGATGTATACGAGGTTCAACTTGCCAAATTTAAGTACTGGGTGCAGACAAGTACACTATAGTGGACGTGCTTCACCTGCCCAACTTGCACAACCTCATGAGCTTGCCTCTGGGTAAAAGACTGATCAGGTCACACCCTCGGGTCTGTGAACGGTGCACGGAGATTCTTGCCCGGCCTGCCTGGGTCGAGGTGGTTGAAATGCAAAACAAGGCTCAAGCGTAGATTCCAAAGTTAGTTTGATTTTGTTTTTCTCTCACTGATGTTGATGTAATAAGATAAATCAAATTAAAACCAAATAAATTGCCGTTCCATCATCTCTAACCCAAAGTAACTTTTTTTTTGAGGGAATAACCCAAACTAACTTTTGAAGTCTAATGATATCACTACCATATACAATTTTTTTTGAGGGAATATACTATATACAATTTTACTAGCACTTTTAAGGGGTTTTATTTGAACATTTACGGAGTGTCATGTAAAATTACACAGCATATAGTTTTTAAAACCTACACGATGTAGGGACATAACACGTATCTCATTTTAGGAAATCTAAACCCGGCTTCCACTCTGTAGATATATGTGGGGGACAAAAACCGCACCCACTGCTAACCAACATAGCACCCTCATAGAGGGCGATAAAAAAGAAGGTTCAGTCTATCATGTCTGTACATGCTCATGACTTGAGACGAATGCTCACTCGCAAAACTAAAACAAACAAAAGAAAAGAAGAACAGTTAAAGATCGCCGGCGTCTGCCATCATGTTTCTCTGTCTATATTAAAGCCTAATACGACCACAACCATAAAGTCTTGACAATCATGCATCCGCCACTTTCTACAGTAGTACGAAGTAGTCTACATCAAATGTACACTCAATTTTACTTTTTTTGAAATATTAAATTATTGGTAGTAAATATGTAGGCTAAATTGCATCGGAGGTACCCAAAGTTTCTCAAAACGAGCAAGTAGGTACCCAAATTTTAAAATCGAGCACCACATGTCTCAAATTTTAGATTTTCGAGCAAGTAGGTACCCTTCCGTTAACTTTCCGTTAAAATTGGACGGAAAATTATAAAATGACTTTTTTACCCCTTATTTTCAGCTCCAACCTTTTTTTTAAAATACAAGTTTTACTAAAATTCTAAAAAAAGTTAAAAAAAAATAAAATTTTAATTTAATAATTTGATATATGTAAGATAATGCAATATATTATCAAAATTACATATTTTTACATCATTTCAAGATATAAAATATGTTTTTATTAACACATATTTGTCAGTCTTAAAGTCTTTAATTTTTTTTAACAGTGTTTAAAAAAAAATCTCAAATTTCATAATTTCCATGTATTTTTTAAGAAACAATAACATACAAGTATCTTTATACATTTTATACAATAGTCTCTTTTACAAATCATTACAATAAAAGCTACTCAAGAATGTTTGGTGTCAACTTTAATGTAAGTTTTTAAAATGAACAAAGATTCTTGTATGTTATTGTTTTATTAAAAAAATACATGTGAAATTATGAAGTTTTCTTAAAAAACTGTTAAAAAAAGTTAAAGACTTTAAGATTGACGGATATATGTTAATGAAAATATATTTTCATATCTTGAAATGATGTAAAAATATGTAATTTTGATGAAATATATTGCATTATCTTACATATATCAAATTATTAAATTATTTTTTTTGAATTATTTTTTAGATTTTTAGTAAAACTTGTATTTTAAAAATTATTTCTTAGATTTTTAGTAAAACTTGTATTTTAAAAATAGTAGGAGGTGAAAATAAGGGGTAAAATAGTCTTTTTGTAATTTTCCGTCCAATTTTAACGGAAAGTTAACGGAAGGGTACCTACTTGCTCAAAAATCCAAAATTTGAGACCTGTGGTGCTCGATTTTGAAATTTAGGTACCTACTTGCTCGTTTTGGGAAACTTTAGGTACCTCCGGTGCAATTTAGCCAAATATGTATTAGCTCAGTGGTAGAACGTTTAAAGTTCTTGCATGAGGTCTCCAGTTCGAACTCGAGAAAAAAATATTATTTTGAAGAGAAAAAAAGGATTAACAGTAGAGTGCAAGCCGGCTCCATTGAACACTACATAGTACCACTCTGTTTCCTCTCTTTCTCACTCTCTTGACTTTTTCACTCGTACTTGGGTCACTTTGACCCGGCAATTTGAATGACAAAATGATGTAATTTTTAGATAATTTTTTCATGGTATTGTAGATTAATTCTTATTTTACAGCACTATGAAAGGATTGTCCAAGAATAGTTTCGTTTAGCTATCCAAATTATTGGATCAAAGTGACCAAGTAAATAGGAATAAAAGTTAAAAAGAGAAGAAACAGAATGCTACATACTACTACTATTTGACATTTTGCTTGACAAAGAGGAATTACACTACTATTTGACATTTTGCTTGACAGAGAGGAATTACGGATGTGGATGTAACCCATTTGATTGATAGCCATTTGTGAGTAATGAAATTTCATTTCCCCAAAAAAAAGAGACCAATAATGCTCATGTTTATTTGACGTTGTACACATTTATGTAGAACGAAAATTCCAACTAACACATATCAGTTCCATCTGACTTTTTTGACTCGTATCTGGGTCATTTAGACCGGGTGATTTGAATAGTAAAATAATACGATTTTTTGATAATTTTTTCACCATGTTATAGAGCAACTTTTACTCTACGACACCATGTAAAATTTATCAAAAAATTACATCCGTTTGCTATTCAAATCATCAGGTCAAAGTGACCAAGTGAATAGTGACAAAAGTCAAGTTCGGAAGGAAAAAGCTGGGACATGTACTTCAAAATTGGAAGGAAAACACGTGTTTCACATGCAATTGGAAGGACATTGGCGCAAAATGTCAAATTATCAGGACTCCGTGTTTATGCGCCTTCTTTCCATTTTAGGATGTCTCAAATTCATACTTGCCATTTCCTATTTTTATAAGGTTTTTTTGAGAAGCTATTTATATAAGATTTAATTCAAAATTAAAAAGTACAAGAAAAAGTAGATATATGTAAAACAAGTCATTTATAAAACCCTTTTTACATTACATTTGGTACGTGCATATAATTATGTCTCAGCTCTTTCTCCTTAATTTGACTTTTATCACTATTCACTGCATCATTTTGATTCAAAAATTTAGATAACAAAATGATTCAATTTTTAATAAATATTTTTTCTCAGTATTGTAGAATAAAAATTCTTCTATAACACGTTAAAAATTTATAAAAAAAAAAACACATGATTTTGTTATCAAAATTTCTCCACTAAAATGATCCCGATACGAGAGAAAGAGCTTGATACCTAACTTCAATCATTTGTCAAGAGAGAGTGTAATCAATTCTAGCCACCTAACCCGCATTCAACCACCATATATTCAAATTCATTTCTCTCCAATCAATCAAAACCTTCACGAAAATGGCCAGTGACCTCATGAAGCTCTACGGAGAAGTTGATTCTCCGTCGACAATCCGAGCCCTGGCTTCTCTATTCGAACATGAGCTCAAGTTTGATTTCGTCGCCGTCGACCTCAACGACGACGCGGGGGACAACTTCAAACAAGATCCCTTCCTCTCTTCGATTGTGCGTAATGATCACTTTCATAGCAATATCTCTTTTCCTTTGATGTATACTTCTCACATTTATTGCTTATTTAACCACCATATAACTTATGTTTTCAAATTGTAGCCATTTAATCAATTCCCAGTTCTCCAAGATGGGGATGTGACTCTATTTGGTACGTAAATCACTCAGATCCCTTCGAATTGTCTTCTCATAAGAACATTCTATGTGTCTCAAATTTTTGGTCTCCTTTAATAATTGTGCTATTTAAGAGATACATACTGTCAAGTCATTTATTCGTATACTTTCACTTTTAAACTGTTCTATGATATCAGTTTTAACTTCTGAGGTCCCTAAGGAGCAGATTTGCTCCACCAAGGTGGGCTCTTTATAGGCACCATGCCCTGATCCTTTTTGCTCCAAGCTTTGAACTTTTGATGCAGCTAGGGTTGCTGTCTTCACATTTTTGCTCCAAGCTTTGAACTTTTGATGACAATTTCGAAAAAAAAATAATAATTTTACGAGCTATAAAAAATGAAAGTGGCCCAAATTTTTGGGACAGCTAAAAATGGAATAGTGGACTAAAATATCGAGCTATAATATTTTTGGCGCAAGTTGCTATTTGCAGGATGCAGGGCTATAATGAGATTCATATCACACCAATACTTTAAACCCGGGAAAGAGCAGATCTACATGGTGCCAAAAATGCAAGGAATAGCGGCATTATGGATCGATGTGGAGGCTCATATATTTCATCCTCCAGCATCGAAGCTAATCAAAGAGCTCGTTTTCAATCCTAATAACGGCCTGCCTACCGATGAGGGAGTGGTGGAGAAAGAGAAAGAACAACTAGCTGCCGTGTTGGATGTGTACGAGGAGAGGCTTGTCAGTTCCAAGTTCTTGGGAGGTGACAAATTTACATCTGGTGATCTCACTCATGTCCCGAGTTTATATTACTTGTTCATGACTCCGGTGAAACAGTTGTTCGTTGAGCGGCCAAATGTCAACGCTTGGTGCGCCGGCATTATGTCGCGGCCGTCGTGGACTAGGGTGGTGGAGATGGTTGAGGGAGGTGGCTGGAAAGTGTGAACGTTGGCCTGTTTCCGTGCTACCTATGCTACCAAATAAAGAGCAATTGCACTGCAAAGTTTCAATAATTTCCTAATTTATTTGATGTAATAGCTTTTAAGAATAAATAAATAAACTATAGCATTTCGATCCTTGGAGGGCTTGCGACAACTTCCATTTTTATTCGCTTCATGGAGCACAAACAATGTTTTTAACTATGACAAGAGACTAATTTCTCATTATAGTGAACTTGTCAGGGTTTTGCAGTCACGGATGAAGAAGAACCTAGAGTTCTTCTGATTTTCATAAATGAAGAAAAGGGAAAATGCAAGAAATGCAAAAAAGACTCCTGTTGTACAAAAAGACGTTAGGAGTACATTTGTGCTAAAATTTTATAGTGCTGCGAAATGAGTTTTGTATTTTAAGTATTTTTTTAGTCTTACCTGTTTGTTGTCAATTGGATTCATACTCAGGAACTCATGTAGGAGCTTTTAAAAGCTCTACAACTTGAGCTATCAGACATTTGCTTTAAGCATTTTTTTAAAACGCATTCCAAACATCTTCTATTTTTATTTTTCTCGAAAATTATTCACTGTTTCTTTCTATTTTTAAACGGACTATAACACTCTTCAAACTCAATCCTTTGAATGCAACAATTGGCATATGCCACTTCATTAGATGCAACAGTTTGGCCATATCAAATCTTCAAATGACAGCGACTCTACATCATTGAGTGAAACAGTTGGCCAACACCACATCAACCAGGTCATGTGGGCTGTCAACAAGTACTGGTACTAGTACAAGTTTGCAATCACAGTTTCTAAACAAGATTGTTTTAAAATAAAGAAAAAACAGTTTCAGAGAACATTACATATCACTCCGTCCTACCTCTAATGCACCATTTCTTTATTTGGACATCCACTCACCTTTAAAAGTTTCTTTTTGATAACCTTAAACTGGTTAAATGACAACAATACCCTCATTAATACCTCACATGTGATTTGATCTTTTGATAATGACGTGTAATTGTTTCCTCCTTGTGAGGACAAAACAATAAAATACCATCATTTTTTGTCTTTAGTCTCCAATGGTGCATTAGAGGTGGGACAGAATGGTATGGTGTTTTTTAAGATTTTTCGTACTTTTAGTGATTAAGAATATTTTTTGATGAACACATAAAATAATAATTATATGTCATTGTTGTATCTACAAAATAATACTAGAGCGAATTCTGCGTCATTGAATCGGATAAAATAACTGTCTTTTAAACATAATTGTACATCTACATAGCAAATGGCTATGTGAGGATACGTGAATTAATGTATCCCCAAAGTATGACATATCAAACTAAACAACATATAAATCATCTAAACAATGAAACGTTTTTTTTAACAATGAAACATTTTGAGCATAAACTCTATCACTTACCCATCCCTCAAAAAATAGGAATAACCCATCCCCCTATCCATTTTCTCCATTAACTTAAATTCCTTCATTCAATTCAACTCTATATTTTGAAATTTAAAACTCCATCTTAATCTTCTTCCCATGTCTCTCTTTTCAATCAGGTCCTCATATGTGCTAAAATATTTTGGTGAAATTATACCCTATAATTAGGTAAATAATTGAGTTCCACAGCTATACTCAGTATAATTAAGAATTAAGTAACTCATTTGGGCCCGGGTAATGAACTGGTTGGTATACCAAAATAATACTAGAGTGGAAGGCTGATCCACTGAACACAAATAATTTTTGGCATTTTACTAGACAGAGAGGGAGAGGGAGGACAATAATGTTCATCATGTTTAGTAGTATTTGTCGTGAAAAATTAGGTAAAATGAAAAGTCTACCAACTCGAAATGCAGGAAAACACGTGGTTCGCGTGCAGTTGGAAGGACAAAGGCGTAAAATGTCAAAATATTGTGTGAATAGAAAATAGGTTATTTGTTCAAAACGTACATAAATCAACCCCATGTTTCCAAGTTACATTTAATCTATCTATCAATCTATCTATCTATCATCATGATGATGAGTTCAGGCAGAAAAGTGTATGGAAGCTTCGACTCTGCAGCCACCATGAAGGTTTTGGCATGTCTCTTTGAACACGATCTCCAATTCCAGTTTGTTCCTGTCGATTTGGATGCTGCTGAAAACAAAACCATTTCCTTCCTTTCACTCAGTGTATGTAAATACCCCCCCTAATCTCTCTCTCTCTCTCTCTCGCTCGCTCGCTCGCTCTCTCATGTTGCTCATTTTTTTTTTTCTCTCACCCATCTGCAGCCATTTGGACAAGTTCCAGTGTACGAAGACAACGACATCATCAACTTCGGTAAATGAATCCTACCTCTGTTTCTTCTTTTTCTTATGCAGTCGACTTTTTTACCTGTATCATTTTGACTCGGTGATTTGGATAACAAAACGATGTAATTTTTTGGCTATTTTTTCATAATATTGTCGAGTACAGTATACTCAACAAGATCATGCAAAAATTATCAAATTCGTGTATCGTTTTGCTAATCAAATTACCGGTCAAAAAGTAAAGTAAGGCGAAAGAGAAGAAACTGAGGTAGTACCGCACTGTATCTTTTTTTTTTTCTCTCCATTTGACTTTGGGTTCAAATTAACCGTCTAATTTATCTACTGATATGGTACGAAAACGTACTGACTTTTTCATAATATTGTCATCTTTTTAAGTACTACAATATTATGAAAAAAACTAATATAGCTAAATTAGTCGGTCAATTTGAAGAAACGGAGGAAGTATCCTTTTATGTTGCCATAATTTTGGAATCTTTTATCTGTTCAAAAGAAAAGGAAAAAAAGCATATTTTTGTATGCATATTTCAATTGGAAAATGCAGAATCAAGGGCAATAATAAGAAGCCTCTCCTTTGCCTATGCTGAGAAACTAGGACAGCATGCGCTAATCTACCATGACTCCAAGAAGCAAGCAGCAGTGTCTAATTGGGTCGATGTCGAGGACCAACATTTCGAGCCACCGGCTCTGAAGCTGATCTATGAGCTGATAAACAAACCCATGAAAGGGTTGGACCCAGATCAAGCTGTCGTGGTAGAAGCTGAAGCCCAGTTAGCTAAGGTTCTTGATGTGTATGAGGCTCAGCTTGCCAAATTTAAGTACTTGGCTACCGACAAGTACACTATAGTGGATGTGCTTCACCTACCCAATTTGCACAATCTCATGACCTTGCCTCTGGGTAAAAAACTAATCGGGTCACACCCTCGTGTCTATGAATGGTGCATGGAGATTCTTGCCCGGCCTGCCTGGGTCAAGGTGGTTGACATGAAGAACAAGGCTCAAGCTTAGATTCCAAAAATGTTCATTTGGCGATTTTGAATCTTTTTTTCTCAGTGATGTTGGTGTAATAAGAGGAATCGACTTTAAACTAAATAAATTGTTGTTCTATAATCTCTTCCCCACACTCAGGCTTTCGAATTCTCACGATAAGTTGGCATTTTACAAAAGGTTATTTTTGCTTCGTACCTAAAATACTAGGTACAACATAGTTCAAGTACAAATGATTGCTAACTTATTACCACTCTGATTCCTCTCTTCCTACCCCTTTTGACTTTTATCACTATTTGTTAGGAAAAATTTCAAAACTTTATTATTATTTATAATTATATTTTTATTTTAATAATCATAATTGAGATGTTATTATTTTTCTATTCGTAACTCTCACATTATTGGTGTATTGAATATAAAATATTTGGTTTAATGTAATATTATTGGGTGGTTACTATTATAACTTTAATGCTATGATTATTATAAGGGGGGCTACTCTTTATATTTGAAAGGCTATATATATGTGAATACCATATTGTATGGGAGATGGATGGAGAGAATATGTGATGATAGCTCACTACTACATATGAAATATATTTTTAAGTATTCTATATAGTATACTATGATACTCTTGTTTTGGGCAACTACGGTTCGTGACGGTTCACAAGTCCTACAACCGGCGTGACGCTTGTAGGAGCTGGCTCGAGTGTGGGTTGAATCCTACTTCGTAGCATACCGGTAGCACCCTCACGTGGGGAGGATCTACGTTGTAGGACAATGTCCTACATAACATGACTCTCACACCCAGGCCAGCACATCCAATTTACATAATATTGATTTATTTATTATTTTGATTGTTTATTGTATTTCTACCGGGGCTAATGTTTCTTTTATGATGTGATTTTGACGCAGATGATTAACAATCTACAACGTAGATCTAATGTGTGTGCATAATTAGAGATATCTGAATGTTATGATATTACCTTTCATCCAAGAAATGAAAACCGTCTTCATACAGGCTTGTTTTTCTAATTTTTGTTGCTTATTATTTTTCCTCTTAGTTAGTTTACTCTATTATGAGTCAACTTGATACTGAAAATAGTTAAATCTTGCTCATATATAGTTTTTTGAATTAAGAAACAAACACTATATGATGATGTGTTGGATGCCAATTACATGTGTTTTACTGTTTGGCATGATTTGAGAAGTAACTATTTGGTCTTTAAAAATTTATAAGATTATCCCAAGTTCAATGTTAAATGGCATGTCTCGGTGGTTTATTTGTCTGCATTTTAATGTATTGGTTCACCCAATGATATCCATTCCTTGGTCTCATTTCCCGAAAGGTCAGTTGATTCTGAAAAGTTTTTTTTATGTTTAGTATTTAAATTCAAATTTACTTGTTGTCGATGTACGATCACTCAAAAGAGCTTGGTAATTATATAGTTATTGGCTTCAATATAATTTCTGTTAAATGTTTGACCGGTCATAGATGTATTATAGTCAGTATAACTAAAACAAATTATGTTTAAATAATTAGTATTAAAATTTTGTCAAAGTAATTGACATTCCTAACAATGGCGTGTAAGTGAATCAATGACTTCAATGATTTTGCTAGCAAAGGGTTCATGTTTATTTTTTATGTCTTTGGATTTACATGCCTTATCATTATAATTATTTATTTGAGCAAACTAGGTTAAATATATATATATATATATATATATATATATATATATATCACGTGTTGTAATTTCTTTTTTGATTATTCATGAGTTTTCGAATATTGTTGGTACAAGATATTTGACAGAAACAATTCTCTAGTAGTCATTATGCATACTTGAACTAGAATATTTTGGCAAAATGGTTGTTTTAAACATTTTTTAGTAGATCAGTACAAGTTATTTCGCAGTATATGAAATCATAGCGAGACGTTTTTTGTTTCTAAAATATGACCATGTTATTCTAATGTTCGAGTTAGAGTACTGTCACTAACTTCATGCTTTGCAAATGAAAAATATATTTCTCACTATATGGGTAATTTTACTTTTCACCGTGTTTTAGTGTGTGCAGGGTAGTCCTTTGTACAAAAGCAAGTATTATTAAAATTATCACGACAAACTAGTACTTGTGAACTATTATAAATTGTTGGAGATGATCAACGTATTTATGTGGAGGCACTCGCAAGGGAATTGGTGTTCATAAAATAGTTTCTCTATGAAGACGTCGTACTATTATGGCTCTTCTTCATCTCGGAGATTGTTATTTTATATTAGATGGACCTTCAACAATTACTCTTAATGGTTTTCACATATGGGCTTACCATGCATCTAGTTCGAGGAGCTTAATAGGAGGAGCTTAATATTATTCATATATTGGAGAATATCTTATATGGCGTTAAAACGGAAGACGAATTCACAAACTAGATGTGACATGCTCGATCCCTTGAACTCTTTCTCCATATTCATTTATCTATTTTAAGTTATTTACTTATAAAAATTTGTGATAGTTCATGCATAATTGAGAAGCTTATATTGCTTAACCCCATTAAGTAAAATGCATGTCGAGTTCTTTTTTTGCTTTTGAGTATCATTGCTTTAAATATATTTATGTCCATTTGTGAGGTTTAAAATGTGGGGGTTACTTGATAACATTTAATTCTACATTTTGTGAGCAATTAATATGTGTAGGTTACTTGAAAAAATGTATAGAATATAATTTTATGTGCATGCATGAATTAAGTGTTAATTTATTTTGATAGTGTAACAACATATGGATAGCACATTATAAAAATAATATTGTGGTCAAGTAAATTATTGATATTATGTCATAAAAGTTATATTATCATTGGTATCATCATTTTCATTGACTCTTTGAATTTTATATTAAGAGCAATGTATGGGTAAGAAAAAATGTTGGGGTTGCATGTGAAAATTGTTTATCATAAAACTACACACGTGTGACTTAACTAATAGTGATGTTGTGGAGATGTAACATGTTAATATTATGTGGATTCTATAGTCATCATTTGTACACTTATTTTGATGAAAAAAAATATGCCATCATTTAGTGTCGCTAAACATGTCTATTTGACAAATTATTTTGCATTAAGTGCTATAATGTGTCTCAATGAATGTGATATAATGTGGGGGTTATAAAGGAAACATGTGAATTGTTATCTTAATTGTGTGGTTTTCAATAGTGATGCTATGGATGATGTGATGATTTTTATGAGATTCATGTTGTAACCCATAAAATTACTAATATTGCATTTAGTGCAAATGTATTGTTTTACAGGTTCAATGGTTGGTGTACACCATATGAAAAGGAAAGGTGATGAGATAATTTGAAGAAGATGCAAGAAAATTGATACGAGGAAAAATTATACAAATAAAAATTTATTGGTTCCATAGTCCCTAAATTTTGGGGTGGGGTTTGAAAACTCCTGATGGATTCCACCATTGAAAAATGAAAAATATTTTTAAAAATTGCCATGGCTAAGATTTGTTTAAATGACCATTGAGGGTCTAATAAATCTAGGAGTGGAGTCCTAGATATGTCGAGGGGGATGTGCTAAGCCCAAAATATAGTCACTGCTGGAGGTAACCCAATCTCTGTGATCGGAGATCCCATGAAGGAGATTCAATGGGTAGAAACAATCCATGACGAGTGACTTTGAGTTTCAACACTTTTATAGGAGAAGTCTTAGACTCTCCTCCCATCCCTATGGCATAGTGCTGTGATGAGAAAAGTGTTACGTCTAGGATGGGTGTTAACCCTTAATGGATCCAAGGCGAGTAATTTGTCGCAAGGTATGGGTCACACATACCTTTGGAGGATTCACCTAAGTGAGAGTCGCCTTGAGGCCGAGGCTATGGGATTGGGCTTTTTCCCTAGAGGCTCTCATGATTTGATTCGAGTGCATGGCCGTAACGCACTAACCCGTGAACCTTGTCCAATACCGGTACTGTGTGTGTTTTAGTTGAACTCAGGTTCAAAGGTTCTAGTTCAAGGCATAGTCCACTATGATCCTTCCGGGTGAGACTGTTATCACTAAGTGAGGTTCAAGTCGGAAGACACCTCACCTATTGCGCAGTATGAAAGTTGTCCATTACTATGTTTTTATTTTATTTATTTTATCTGTATTTGAGTTTGTGGTCATTTCTAAGTTTTGAAATTTGTGGGGGACTGTTAGAGAAAATTCCAAAACCTTATTATTATTTATAATTATATTTTTATTTTAAATAATCATAATTGAGATTTTATTATTTTTCTATTTGTAACTCTCACATTATTGGTGTATTGAATATAAAATATTTGGTTTAATGTAATATTATTGGGTGGTTACTATTATAGCTTTAATGCTATGATTATTATAAGGGGGGTTACTCTTTATATTTGAAAGGCTATATATATGTGAATACCATATTGTATGGGAGATGGTTGGAGAGAATATGTGATGAGAGCTCACTACTACAAATGAAATATATTTTTAAGTATTCTATATAGTATACTATGATACTCTTGTTTTGGGCAACTACGGTTCGTGACGGTTCACAAGTCCTACAACCGGCGTGACGCTTGTAGGAGCTGGCTCGAGTGTGAGTTGAATCCTACTTCGTAGCATACCGGTAGCACCCTCACGTGGGGAGGATCTACGTTGTAGGACAATGTCCTACATAACATGCCTCTCACACCCAGGCCAACACATCCAATTTACATAATATTAATTTATTTATTATTTTGATTGTTTATTGTATTTCTAACGGGGCTAATGTTTCTTTTATGATGTGATTTTGACGCAGATGATTAACACCATTCACTGGGTCACTTTGACCTGGTGATTTGGATAAGAAAACGAAGTAATTTTTTGACTATTCTTTCACAGTGTTGCAGAATAAGTGTTGCTCTACAATGTCATGAAAAATTTATCAAAAATTATATCGTTTTGCCATCCAAATTGCCGGGTCAAAGTGACCCAGCTATGACTGAAAAAGTCAAAAGAGGTAGGAAGAGAAGAAACGGAGTGGTAGTGAAGGTCTTGTAAGCATCATGCACTAGTTGACAGGAGGATAAGTAAATGCGAAATGACATGGTTGATGTGGTTGACCAATTGTTGCATTCAATGATGTCGAGTCGCTTCTCGAAGATCATAAAAGGGTATATCTTAATCATTTTAAGTTATCAATGCATGTGTAATATTCTGGAATTTTTATGGAGGTGAAATTTTAATAAATTATAACTTTGAGATAGTTGTGTAAATTTCTAATTCAACAGTGTTTGTTGACATTTATTTGGCAGAGAGTATCTGGAATGAGAATTCAAATTAGAACATTTATGCAATAGTGATAAATATGGGGCTCTTATGTAATGTCTTAAAACTGGAAATTTCTAGCTGAAACTGGTCAAATTTGAGATTATTAGAAACTATGAGAGGCTTGTAGAGTAATTTGAAATGTTAAGGCAATTGTGTAATATACAAAATGTCTAACTTTTCCTCTAATTCCACTTGCAACTCTAACTTTGTAAAATTTAAGCATGCACCCTCAAATGCATGTTTGCCACTAGGCAAGTGCTTCTTGACACCTCTCTCTTGAGGTGGCAGCTCTCATTTTACCTCTCCATCAACTGGTTGTGATATTAAGAGTCAGTTTTAAGTATTTGTTATAAGGTTAGGGGTTTATGTGTAATTTCTGTATTGTTTGTAGCTTTGATTCTGAACTATATAAAGTGTAATTGTGTTTCATTTCTGAATGAGAAAGTCATAATAATTTTTCCCTCTTTTACATTTTCTGAAGAACCCTAGTTCTTCTTCATGGTATCAGAGCCTTGAGCTCTTATGTTTTTTGGTGATTTCTCGCCCTATTTCCCTGCAATTCATCAGTTTCTTTGCCGTCTATGAGTTCTACGGCAACTTCTTCTTAGCCGTTTGGTATGGCGTCGTCTTCTTCGTCGGATTCTCTTCCTCCAGGCCTGACTTTTCTCATCTTCAAATCGCTGGTTCAAATTAAGCTTGATTCGAGCAATTATATCGTCTGGCGAGCACAAATGGAGAATGTGTTCCTTGCTAATGGTCTTCTGGAGTTTGTTTCTGGTCGAATTTCTTCTCCTCCTTCGTTAATTTCGTCAGATTCTGGTGATCTTCAACCTAATCCTGCGTTTGCGCAGTGGAAATCAACCGATCAACATCTGAAGAGCTGTTTGTTTGCTTCAATTTCGCAGTCTGTGCTTCCGCTAATTCTTCATATCTCTGGTGCTTTTTCTGCAATTTGGCTGAGTCTTGAATCGAGGTTTGCTTCTCTTTCACGCTCGCATATTCATAAAATTAAACTTCTGTTATGCACGCTTGAGAAAGGTCAGATGACCATGGATGAATATCTGAACAAGGTTCAATCTCTGGCTGATAGTCTTTTAAAAGTTAATGAAGTTGTTTCTGAAGAAGACCTAGTTTTGTACATCTGAAAAGGTATACCTATGGAATATGAACATTTTAGATCTGGTATTCGGATTCGTTCCACTCCAATTACAGTACATGAGCTTAGTGCTCTTCTGCTCACTGAAGAACTACATAAATCCATGTCTCAATTGCATGTTTCTTCAATGCCTGTGGCTAATTTGGCTCAAGGACATTATGCTGTGAATCCTACTGCTATCAAACATAATTTTCCTGGCTCAGTTCAGCACAATTCTGGTCACCTGCATCAGTCTGTGCCTCCATACTCTCACACACAACCTAAGTCTTCTGTTAGACCTTTTGGTAGAGGCAGTTCTGGTTCCAAATTAGTGTGTCAGATATGTGGCAAAGGGAGGCATTCAGCTCTCAACTGTTGGCAGAGGTTAAATACTACTCAATTTGCTGCTACGAAAGCCTAGACCTCAGGGTATGATGTCTACAACATACATGCCTCATTCTTCTTACACTTTTGGTTCTGGATATATGGCTTCTAGTGGTGCAGCTGTCTCTCCTGGTGCTTCATCCTCTTATATGTCATCACCTGCTCCAGTCTCAAGCCACACTCCTTCTTTGGCCTTCAATACTATTGCTTCTTCATCAATGCAGCCATGGCTTCTAGATAGCGGAGCAAATAATCATGTCACTAATGATTTCAATGCTCTAGCATCACCTACTCAGTATCATGGAGCTGAGACAGTGTCTGTGGGAAATGGAGCTTCAGTTCCTATAACTCATTATGGAGATGGTATTCTTCCCACTCCTCATCACTCTTTTAAATTGCATCATGTACTTCATTCACCACAATTTGCTTCCAATTTAGTGTCCATTTCTAAACTCACACATGATAACAATTGTTCTGTGCTGTTTACTTCCTCTGGTTTTGTGGTACATGACAATGCTACCAAGGCTATCCTGTCTCAGGGCCCTTGTAGACATGGTATGTACACCATTCCAGTTCAGCCACCACTTCTTGCTGCTCCTCAAGCTCTCACTGTGTCAACTATTCCTCCACCTTCTCGGTGGCATGTTAGGTTGGGTCATCCCTCCACTAAAGTGTACAATCATTTAGCAAAACTATTACATTTTCCAGCACAGTCTTCTAGTCACATTTGTGAACATTGTAATGTGGCCAAGAGTCACAAACTCAAGTTTTCTTTGTCCACGTCTGTTTCTATGTCTCCATTTGATTTGGTGCATGCTGATGTATGGGGACCTGCCCCACTTCCCTCATTCAATAAATTTAGATTTTATCTCATTTTTATTGATGATCATAGTAGATTTTGTTGGCTTTATCCATTAAGACACAAGTCAGGAGCCTTTTCTTCTTATGTTCATTTTACAAATTTGGTTTCTGCTCAATTCAGTTCTAAAAATCAAAATATTCAGAACTGATAATGGGGGAGAATTCTTGAGTTATGATTTTGGTCAATATTTTTCTAGTGAAGGTACTATTCAGCAACTTACGTGTCCCCATACTCCTAAACAAGCAGGGAGAGTAGAGAGAAGACATAGACATATTGTTGAAGTAGCTTTAGCTCTTCTTCAACAGTCTCATCTCCCTCTTTCTTTCTAGCTCGATGCTTTTGCTACTGTAAATTTTCTTATCAACAGACAACCCAAGTCTAAATTGAAGTTTAGTCTTCTTATCAGGTCTTATATCAACAATTACCTGATTATAACTTTCTTAAATATTTTGGTTGTCTTTGTTTCCCTTGGCTTAGACCATACGTGTCTCACAAACTCATGCCTAGGTCCATAAAATGTGTCTTTCTTGGCTATTGTCCTACTACAAAAGGGTATATATGCCTAGATATTTCAAATCATAAGGTGTATGTTTCAAGACATGTAGTGTTCTATGAGTATGTTTTTCCTTATAACTCTCCTGTTTCTGAGTCTTCTTCCAGTTCTCAACCAGTGTCTTCTATTTCTGCTTTCTTTCAGAATCCTTTCTTTTCACATAATATGTGTCATTCTCCCTCTTCTTCTGTTTCTAATATTGTGGAGTCTCCATCTGAGTTGTCATCTTCTCCTACTTCTGTGTCACCTCTTTCTATACCATCTCCTGCTCCCATACCCACTTCTCCTGTTCCTGTTTCTCATCCCATGATTACAAGATCAAGAGTTGGTATTTTAAAACCCAATCCCAGATATCAAATTCATCTAGCTAAAAGTGGCTATGTGGAGACTGAACCTCCATCTTTTAATGAGGCAGTAACTTGTGATCATTGGAAACAAGCTATGACAGAAGAGTACACTGCTCTTCTTCAACAACAAACCTGGGTTTTAGTTCCAAAACCTTCAAATAGGCATGCCATTGGCTCAAAGTGGGTTTATAAAATTAAAAGAGCAGCAGATGGGTCTATAGCCAGATACAAGTCTAGACTGGTAGCTCAGGGTTACTCTCAAGAGTTTGGTATGGACTATATAGAGACTTTTAGTCCAGTTTTTAAGCATGTCACTATCAGAGTGGTTTTAACTTTGGCTTTATCTCAAGGTTGGCACATTAAACAGTTAGATGTGTCCAATGCCTTTCTACATGGCTATCTAGAGGAAGAAGTGTACATGAAACAGCCAGCTGGATTTGTTCATCCTCAGTACTCCTCTTATGTGTGTAAGCTTCAAAAGTCCTTGTATGGCCTCAAGCAAGCTCCTAGAGCTTGGTATCACAGGCTATCCACTTTTCTGTTCACTCAGGGTCAAGTCTAGCATTGCAGACTCCTCTTTGTTTATATTCAAGACATCTCAGCATTTGGTTTTGATTCTGATCTATGTTGATGATATTTTAATCACTGGGAGTGATCAGCATCTCATCTCTGTTCTCCTTCAGAAAATGAGGTCTCAGTTTGCTCTTAAGGACCTTGGCAATCTGCATTACTTCTTGGGAATAGACGTGTTTGATTCTGCTCCAAATTGTGTTCTGCATCAGACTAAGTAAGCTACTGAGTTACTACATAAAGCATGTCTTCTTGATAGTAAAGCTATGTCTACACCTCTTGCTCTTCCTACTTCTTATTCCTCAAATTGTTCAGCTTCTCTGATCACTGAGGAAGATAAGTCTTTCTTTAGGAGTATGGTTGGTGGTCTTCAGTATCTCACCATTACTAAACCTGACTTGCAATTTGCAGTCAATGTCTTATGTCAACATATGCATAATCCTACAGCTCTGGATTTTCAAGCTCTCAAAAGAACTTTGAGATATATAAAGGGCACGGTTCGTACTGGGTTACATTTTGCAAAATGTTTGTCTCCTCTTCACATCACTGCTTTTAGTGATGCAGACTGGGCAGGGTGTAGAGAAGATAGAAGATCAACTTCTAGATATGCAGTGTTTCTAGGAGACGACATTGTTGCATGGAGTTCCAAGAAACAACCAACTGTCTCTAGGTCAAGCACTGAAGCAGAGTATAGGTCTTTGACAGTGCTGGCTTGTGAAGTAAAATGGCTTACTTACTTACTGCACACTGTATGTCGGGGCTGGGCTGCAGCATTCGTTATGGAGACAACTCTAATTTGATTTCTTTTGGTATATTTAAGGGTGATTTGTCTTACAACTCAGCATACGTCCATTGTACACATTTTTCACGAGAAAATAAAGGATTGATTCGCTCGTGGACATAGCTAATGATTTCGTTAACGAATCACGTTAAATATTGTTTTATTTATTCGTTATTTGTGCGTTTCATCATTCATGAGGTTGAGTTCCGTCACAACAAACCACAACGTCGTCAATTTTTCAGGCTGAAAATAGTGATTTTTCACATGTTAAGTCATAAGATTTGTATGGGTAAACCACATGTTCATTTATTACTTGAGATTATGTGTCACCGGAAACCATTGCATAGTTAAATTCTTTTTTAGAGGACTTGCATAATTAATTTTGATTTCCAAGTTGTTTGAATTGTACTCCCTCCGTTCCTCCAGGTTCTTCACAAAATTATTTAGGTATTATTTGGACCTAGCGATTTGGTTGGCAAAACAAAGCAAGATTTGATAATTTTTTGTGGTATTGAAGAGCAAAGTTTACTCTACGCACCATGAAAAGATTATCAAATTCTTGAATCGTTTTGCCAGCCAAATCGCTAGGCCCAAATAATACCCAAATAATTTTGTGAAGAAACTAGAGGAACGGAGGCAGTACTCCACACAGACACAAATTGTGTAGGGGTCCTAAAAAAAGACAACGGCACAGCCTATGCTGGATCAAGATGTAATTGCTGAAATCAATTGATACTAAGGCAAAACCCTATGGGGTGCAGAAATCCGACGTCGTCAATTTGCAGATATGGCGCTAAAGGCAAAGTCAATGCAATTGTAAAACGTAATCCATTCATCTCTAAAAAAATTGTCCACTTTATGCACAGTAGTTAATACTATGTTTCACACAGTAGTTTTTCGTGGAATTTTTGAGATCCTTTTAGAATTTGTTTGAAAAAAAGATACGATTCTATAGCAAATTTAATGTGAAAACGTGATAAGAAATTAGTTTTGTAAGAAGAGAAGCCCGGAACATAAAGCAGTCTAGTCCAACTATGTGTTGGGTCTCAGCCCACTGCTAGCTCAAGACCATTTAACCGAAGGACCACAATGAAAGCCCAAGCAAACCTGCAAGGTCATCACTGCAAAGCCAAGGATCTTGCTGCAATTAGCCACGGACCTTTAATCACCACCGTTATATTAGTGTTGACCAAACCAACAGTCAATTGTAATTAATTGTCATTATTTATTCCCTGTATTACGCCTTTCCATACACGGAGAATAATACAACATTTCTCGATTCTTCTGCCTCTTTACTCTCTCTGCTTCGGGTATGAACTCTAATCTCTCGTTTTACATGGACCCAAACAAACCCCACGAGTTGGTTCAAAAGTTTCAGTAGCTACTTATTTCGCATGGTTTCTCATCATCTGGCTCTTCTCTCTTTATTAGACATAATGGCAACAAATGTACTATTATTTTACATTATGTTAATCATATCATACTAATAGGAAGTGACAGCACCTATCTTCCTCAACTTGTACACCAATTACATTCTGAGTTTTATATGACCAATTTAGGTCCCTTGACCTACTTCTTGGGCTTCTAAATAGAAAGGGACAATGTTGGGATCCTCATTCACCAAGCCAAGTATATATCTGATTAACTATATCGTTTTCACATGACACATTTTAAGTCCGCTCCAACTCCCTTATCCGCAGGTACAAAATTTCATGCTTTAGACGGTAATAAACTAGACGATCCAACACCATATCGCCAACTCTTAGGCGCACTCCAATATCTAATATTTAGTCGCCCTGATATCTCTTTTGTCGTTAATCACTTGTGCCAATTCATGCACACACCAACAGACACACACCTCATTGGAGCCAAACGCATTTTACGTTATCTCCAAGGCACCAAAAATCGTGGCATTCTATATCAAAAAGGCCACATGCCCATAAATGAATACTCCGATGCCAACTGGGCCGGTAATTTGACCGACCGCCGTAGTACTTCTGGCTTCATAGTCTTCCTTGGACCAAATCCGATTCATCGGGGTGCCAAAAAGCAACCCACTGTAGCGAGTCCTACACGGAAGCCGAATATCGAGCCTTAGCATCAACCACGACTAAACTTGCATGGCTAAAAATTCTTTTTTGGCAAGGCCACTAGGCAAGTGCTTCTTGACACCTCTCTCTTGAGGTGGCAGCTCTCGTTTTACCTCTCCACCAACTGGTTGTGAAACATCATCTTCTTCAATATCTTTCTTCATCATCACCATCTCCTCCATGAACACCTCCATGCTCAACCACCTAAACACCACCACATCTTCATCTCTTTTTTGGTCAAAACACATCTTCATCTCTAATCGACCTGCTACCACCGCAAGTACTCCATGACAGGTTGATTCAAAGCCCTCTACCAAAAAGAAGGTTCATCAAGAATAGGCTCGGGAGAATCGAAAATAGGTTAAGAATCCTAACTTGTATCTCGCTTGAATTCTCTATCTCCATGATGAATTGCTGAAATTAACCCTTGAATTCACACTCCCTATGCTAAGGCGCACCTATGGAAATAAAGAGGAGGTTGTGACTTGTTTTTTTAGTACGGGTCGCCGAGTTTCTCCCTATGTGTTCATCAGTTTGCTGAGCTTGATAGATTTTCGGGAAATCCTGAGAAATGCTCTTCAACATCGTGTGGATTAGCTGATGTGATTTTGATACGGGTAGCCGTATCAATATTATTCGTTTATTTGGCTATTGGTTAATATACTAGTTATTTAGTTATTTATGATGTTATTTGGGTTAATTAATAATCCGGGCTTGGCCCGTTAGGTCTAGGGTTAGTGTTAGGGTCAGTTTATTTATCTATTTAAAGGATGTAATCCCCCAACTTATTCATCAATCAAGAAGAATTATTGTTCAATTTATTTTACTATCGTGTGTGTGCGTGTGTGTGCCCGATCGTTACCCCGGTGGGTAACAAATTTCATGTTTGAATCACCTAAAAGTCAAGCTAAGCTTATGAGAATGAGCTGTAACCTGACAATGTTCTTGACACAACAAATGTGGTCGACTTTGAGACAGAATATCTTTCTCACGTACGTGTTGATGTTTTGGCCAGCTTCTTACTTCTGTGTAATCTACAACCCTAATACTACAAATGCCACATAAATTTCTTTGACCAAATCAATCTGTAAAGGCTTTCAAATCCTTATTGAACATGATGTGTTGAATGCGGCATTTTGACTATCTTCATGACAATGACTTTGCAACTTTCAACCTGTATATATTCTGCAATTAATTCTTGATGTAATGAGATGATTTCAGGACATGATTACTCTCTTTGTAGGGTACAACTGATATTCCTGCATATATGTTCACAAATCCAGTTCCGAAAGTTAATTCTAACATTGCTAGGAATTTCTCACTATCACAAGTCACTAGAGCCTTTCGAGGCTATCAGGACCCTTCGAGGTCAGTTAGTCTCTTTCGGTAGAGACATTTGTGTGCGGAGGACATCAAGTTTTGTTTCCAAGTGGGAACGCGTTGCAAGAAAATTCAAGTCAATGTGAGATTTGTTTGATTAAGCCTTGAATGGGTGTTGAAATAAGCTACTGCAGGGTCTAGATCAAGAACAAGTCATTCGGAGCATGCCATGACAAGGCTGCAGGAGTCCAAGTGAAAACTAGCTCGCACGAGCTACAGTAGCTTGCACACACTGTATGTCGGGGCTGGGCTGCAGCATCGTTATGGAGACAAATTTAATTTGATTTCTTTTTGTATATTTAAGGGTGCTTTGTCTTACAACTCAGCATACGTACATTGTACACATTTTTCACGAGAAAATAAAGGATTGATTCGCTCGTGGACGTAGCTAATGATTCCGTTAACGAATAACGTTAAAAATTGTCTTCTTTATTCGTTCTTTGTGCCTTTCATCATTCGTGAGGTTGAGTTCCGTCACAACAAACCACAACGTCGTCAATTTTGCAGACTCGAAATAGTGATTTTTCACATGTTAAGTCATAAGATTTGTATGGGTAAACCACATGTTCATTTATTACTTGAGATTATGTGTCAGGTTACGGCGGAAACCATTGCATAGTTAATTTCTTTTGTAGAGAAATTACATAATTAATTTTGATTTCCAAGTTGTCTGAATTGTACTCCCTCCGTTCCGCCAAGTTCTTTACAAAATTATTTAGGTATAATTTGGGCCTAGCAATTTGGTTGGCAAAACAAAGCAAGATTTGATAATTTTTTGTGGTATTGTAGAGCAAAGTTTAATCTACGAGCCATGACAAGATTACCAAATTTTTGAATTGTTTTAGACATTGTTTGAAAAAAAAGATACGATTCTATAGCAAATTTAATGTGAAAACGTGATAAGAAATAAGTTTTGTAAGAAGAGAAGCCCGGAACATAAAGCAGTCTAGTCCAACTATGTGTTGGGTCTCAGCCCACTGCTAGCTCAAGACCAATTAACCGAAGGTCCACAATGAAAGCCCAAGCAAACTTGCAAGGGCATTGCTGCAAAGCCAAGGATCTCGCTGCAATTAGCAACAGACCTTTAATCACCACCGTTAGATTAGTGTTGACCAATTCAACGGTCAAATGTAATCATTTGTAAAGATCTCGCTGCAATTAGCCAAGGATCTCGCCTCTTTACTCTCTCTGCTTCGAGTATGAACCCTAATGCTCGTTTTACAAGTTTCATTGTAAAGAAAGTTATAACAATACGATATGATACTCTAGAAATGCACGACTCTAATGATCACCAACTTATCACGATGTGCATCATGCCATATATAGTCTGTGTTCAGTCAGGTAAATATTGTTGGAAAATGGTCTTCGACAAGTCGGTTTTTGCCCGACTTTGAGCTCGGTTTTCATCCGGCTCATTCGAGAGTTAACCACACTAATCACACCAACACATAGAGGGTAACTTGGTGTTCGTTTGGGTTACTCACTCGTCGAAAACCATTAAGAAATGAATGAACAATAAGCCATAGAAGTTGGGGTTTTGAGGTTGGGTTTATGTTCCCAAATTAAATGAACCCACATCTTGAGGAAGAGAGAGTTTGAAGTGTTTATATACTTCAACATTGACCTATAAGGGCACGCCCTTAGGGCGAAGCACATTTTGTGCAGGAGGGAGGACCTAGACAATGGTCGAACCACCACACGCGCGCGCGCGCGCGCCGCCGTCCGTCCGGCCGGCTCGGCTCGGTCTCGGGCACGGGTCGTGGCGTGGCGTGGACTAATTCTTTTTTGGGCCAGAAACTAACTTTTTCTAGCCCAGAAATTTAACAGACAAATTACTGTTTTCAGTAATTAAAATAGTCGTTAAATTTCGTTAATTAGTCGTTAATTAACCGAGCGGTTAATTAACTGTCAACCACCCAGCAGTTACAACCGTTCGAACGGTTGTGTCTCCTCAACCAACCCGTTCAGCTTCTATAAAAGGAAGTTTCCTCCCTCAGATTCCTCATTCCGAACTCGTTCATTCTCTGCTATCAATCTCTACCGAATTCTCCAAACTGCTAGTCTCGTTCGTTGGGTGTTGCAGCCCGGTGCTTCGTCTGCAACATCGGAAGAGCTTTCATCCTGGGAGGCAGTTCGCTACAGCAAGAACCAAGGCACCTACGGTACCCAGCGAATATTGCCTTAAGGAGATCGTGGATGCACGAGACTGCTCTTCGCCAGATCATTGCGTCTCTGAGTCGTCTGTATATCTGTAAGTTCTCTCTGCTTCGTCTTTTCTTTCTTCTTCAGTTACTGCTTTGTTCTAACAAGAACAAAACGAGTCCACTGTTTCTAACAGTCTTAAGGCAATAATCGGACTCTGTTCTGTTCTCAAAACAGTAACTGAAATTTATTTTCAGAAACATTTTTTTTTTCCAGAAAGAATATCTTTTATTCATATCTGTTTCTAGTTATTACGGACAGATTTATTTTATAATCTGTTGGCAGTCAGTCCGCTTCTATATTGTATCTAAACAAACTGTTTTCTTGTTTAGCAATGGAAGACGGACGAACCGAGACTAGCACGGCGCCCACGAATGCGGCAGTGCCGACTATACCAGTCAATGCTCATCCGGTTGAAAAGCCTGAAAAATTCTCCGGAAAAGACTTCAAAAGGTGGCAGCAGAAAATGTATTTCTATCTTACCACCCTAAGTCTTGCAAAGTACCTGACGGAGGACGCACCTAAACTCTCTGAAAATCCAACAAAAGAAGCAGTCTTAGCGGCTGATGCTTGGCATCATTCTGATTTTTTAGCGAGAAATTATGTATTAAATAGCCTAGAAAATCAGTTGTATAATGTGTACTCCGCTGTAAAGACTGCTAAAGAACTTTGGCAATCCCTCGAGAAAAAATACAAAACAGAAGATGCGGGAGCCAAAAAGTTTGTAGTGGAAAATTTTCTAGAGTTTAGGATGGTAGATAACAAAAGTATCATGTCGCAGGTTCAAGAGTTCCAATGCCTAATTCATGACGTCCAATCCGAGAGTATGATCCTTCCCGAAGAGTTTCTCGTTGGAGTCATGATCCACAAGTTGCCGCCGGCATGGAAGAACTACAAAAACTACCTAAAGCATAAAAGAAAGGGGATGAGCATGGAAGACTTGATTGTCCGTCTCAGGATTGAAGAAGGAAATCGGATTGCCGACGAAAGACCCTCGACTAGCCACCAACCTAGAGCAAATATGGTGGAGGGAGGTTCGGAATCCAACAATCTCAAACGGAAACACAACGTTCCTACCGAAAAGAAGAAGAGGTTTACGGGCAAGTGTCACAATTGTGGCAAGACGGGCCATATGATCAAGGATTGCCGAAAGAAGCGAAAGACCTCCAAAGGCAAGAAGCCCGAAGTTCACATGGCCGAAACCAAGGACGATGATGAAGGCGGCAACTTCGCAGCCGTGATTTCAGAAGTGAACCTTGCCGAAGGAAATCCTCGAGAATGGTGGGTAGACACCGGCGCCACCCGCCACATATGTTCGGATGAAAGCATGTTTGCTTCCTATGAGACTGTTGATACCGAGGAACAAATCTACATGGGGAATTCAGCAACATCCACCGTCAAAGGCAAAGGAGCGGTAATCCTCAAGATGACCTCCGGAAAGAAATTAGTACTCAATGATGTTCTCCATGTTCCAGACATTAGGAAGAACTTAGTCTCTGGTTCTGTACTTAGCAAGAAAGGATTTAGACTAGTCTTTGAATCCGACAAATGTGTAATAACCAAGAGAGGAGAGTATGTGGGTAGGGGTTACTTGAAGGATGGGATGTTCAAACTCAATGTAATGATTGTCTCGGCTATGAATAAGAATGCAGCTATTAACTACGTGCTTGAGTCGTCTACTTCTTCTACTTCTTCTATTTCTTCATGTTTATGGCATGGAAGACTTGGTCATGTTAATTATGAATCAATTCGGAAACTAATGACTTTGGACCATCTTCCAAAAAGTGAAATTAACTTTAATCACAAGTGTGAAATTTGTGTTGAGGCAAAATTAACAAGACAATCCTTTAAACCTATTGGTTTAAAGACGACTAGTCCTCTTGAATTAATTCACACCGATATATGTGACTTAAAGTTTGCACCAACAAGAGGTGGGAAGAAGTATTTTATTACATTTATCGACGATTGTACAAAATACTGCTATGTTTATCTATTAAATAGTCGAGATGAGGCTTTGGACGCTTTTAAGCAATACAAAGCAGAGGTAGAAAACCAACTTAGCAAAAGGATTAAAATTCTACGTAGTGACCGGGGAGGAGAGTATGATTCTCCCTTCGCAGAAATTTGTGCGCAAAGTGGAATAATCCACCAATATTCGGCGCCCTACACACCGCAACAAAACGGTGTAGCCGAAAGGAAAAATAGAACCTTAAAAGAAATGTTGAACGCATTACTTCTAAGTTCTGGATCGCCCCAGAATTTGTGGGGGGAAGCGTTACTTAGTGCCAATTATATTCTCAATAGAATACCTAAGAAAAAGGCTGATAAAACTCCATATGAATTATGGAAAGGACGAACGCCCTCTTACAAACATCTACGAGTTTGGGGATGTCTCGCTAAAGTAGCTACACCACTTCCTAAGAAAGTGAAACTCGGTCCCAAAACAGTCGATTGCGTCTTCATCGGATATGCTTTGAATAGTAGTGCATATCGATTTCTGGTTCATAAATCGAAAATACCAGATATTCACGAAAATACGATTATCGAATCATCAAACGCATCTTTCTTTGAAGACATCTTTCCTTACAAAGAAAAATCGTCTGAAAAAGAAAAACGGACATACGACTCTACATTTGGAGACGATCAAGATGAAGAGCCAAGGAGGAGCAAAAGACAAAGGACCGAAAAATCTTTCGGACCTGATTTCCTTACTTACATGCTTGAAAATGATCCTACTTCCTATAAGGAAGCAATGGCAAGTGTGGACGCTCCTTACTGGAAAGAGGCCGTTAAGAGCGAGATAGAATCGATATTACACAATAATACGTGGGAATTAGTGGACCTACCTCAAGGTTGCAAACCTCTAGGTTGCAAGTGGGTTTTCAAGCGGAAATTAAAACCCGACGGATCCATCGACAAATATAAGGCGAGGCTAGTCGCCAAGGGTTATAAGCAAAAGGAAGGAATAGATTTCTTCGATACCTATTCTCCTGTAACAAGGATAACTTCCATCCGTATGTTAATTGCTATTGCAGCAATCTTTAATCTTCAAATCCATCAAATGGATGTCAAGACTGCATTTCTTAACGGAGAATTAGACGAAGAAATCTACATGGAACAACCTGAAGGGTTCCGAGTCCCAGGAAATGAAGGAAAATATTGTCGATTAAAGAAATCCCTATACGGATTAAAACAGGCTCCCAAACAATGGCATGAAAAGTTCGACAGGGTTATGACAACCAATGGTTTTAGAACAAATGAATGTGACAAATGTGTCTATTCTAAAACTGTCAACAATGGATGTGTAATAATATGTCTCTATGTAGACGATATGTTAATTCTCGGAAGTAACGAGACAATAATTCGTGCCACCAAAAAGTTGTTGTCCACAACCTTCGATATGAAGGATTTAGGGGAGGCTGATGTTATTCTAGGAATAAAAATTTCTAGAACTCAAAATGGCTATGCGCTAACTCAATCTCACTATATTGAGAAAGTTCTCGAAAAGTTCGATCAAACTAACAGCAAGCCAGTAAAGACACCAGTCGATGTGAGCATGCATCTCGCCAAGAATCGTGGCCCAGCTATCAAGCAATTGGAGTATGCTCAAATAATCGGAAGCCTAATGTACATTATGAATTGTACTCGGCCAGACATCGCACAAGCGGTTGGAAAACTTAGTCGGTTCACCAGTAACCCTGGAAAGGATCACTGGACAGCTATAATCCGAGTATTAAGGTATCTACGATACACTAAAGATCTAGGATTACAATATTCCAACTATCCTGCAGTATTGGAAGGATATTGCGATGCTAATTGGATATCTGATACAAAAGATTCCAAATCAACGAGTGGGTATGTATTTACTCTCGGAGGAGCGGCAATATGTTGGAAATCCTCAAAGCAGACGTGCATTGCAAGGTCTACTATGGAATCGGAGTTCATAGCGTTAGACAAGGCAGGGGAAGAAGCTGAATGGCTTCGCCATTTCCTCGAGGACATTCCAATATGGCCAAAGCCTGTGCCATCTATTTGCATTCATTGCGATAGTCAATCTGCAATAGGCAAGGCGCAAAGTAGTATATATAATGGTAAGTCTAGACATATGCGTCGAAGGCATAATACCATTAGGCAACTTCTCTCACAAGGGATAATATCGATCGATTATGTGAAGTCAAAAGAAAACTTAGCGGATCCGCTGACCAAAGGTCTATCGAGAGAATTAGTTGCAAGTTCGTCAAGGGGAATGGGGCTAATGCCAATCTCGTAAAGAGTTGCACGATAGCGGAAAACCCAACCTAGGAGATTGGAGATCCCAATAACTAGGTTCAAAAGGGACAACCTAACTATTTGTGCAAATATTAAAGATCACTCATGAAAGAAACTACGTTTCAATCCCATTCCTAGGGCGACGAGTGATAGGACTAGGGTAAGCTATGCTTTTAATGAGATCACATGTTAAGATGAGTATGGATAGATACCCTTAAATGTATCTCACCTATGTGAGTAGGAACTGGGGCCGGTTCTAGGAGGATGATAAGGCATAATCCTCTAAGACTACTCATGAAACCAGGCAATAGTGTCTCAAGGCCAAAATGAGCACAACCATGAGAACAGACTATGCTCAGGTATTAATTGTGTGGTTACTATCGACTAGGTATACACCGCGGCAAGGCAGTTCAAAGCGCTTCGCATACTGACTAAGCCAGTATACCCTATAGTATCTCACTAATGGAAAAGTTCAAGGCCCAAGGCTACTTTTCTTTAGGCAATTAATTACCAACAAAGGGAATTAAAAATAAATACCCACTTGATCTTTCGGTTTTAACGCTGATTGGTCATTCATGTGGGGGATTGTTGGAAAATGGTCTTCGACAAGTCGGTTTTTGCCCGACTTTGAGCTCGGTTTTCATCCGGCTCATTCGAGAGTTAACCACACTAATCACACCAACACATAGAGGGTAACTTGGTGTTCGTTTGGGTTACTCACTCGTCGAAAACCATTAAGAAATGAATGAACAATAAGCCATAGAAGTTGGGGTTTTGAGGTTGGGTTTATGTTCCCAAATTAAATGAACCCACATCTTGAGGAAGAGAGAGTTTGAAGTGTTTATATACTTCAACATTGACCTATAAGGGCACGCCCTTAGGGCGAAGCACATTTTGTGCAGGAGGGAGGACCTAGACAATGGTCGAACCACCACACGCGCGCGCGCGCGCGCCGCCGCCGCCGTCCGTCCGGCCGGCTCGGCTCGGTCTCGGGTTCGGGCACGGGTCGTGGCGTGGACTAATTCTTTTTTGGGCCAGAAACTAACTTTTTCTAGCCCAGAAATTTAACAGACAAATTACTGTTTTCAGTAATTAAAATAGTCGTTAAATTTCGTTAATTAGTCGTTAATTAACCGAGCGGTTAATTAACTGTCAACCACCCAGCAGTTACAACCGTTCGAACGGTTGTGTCTCCTCAACCAACCCGTTCAGCTTCTATAAAAGGAAGTTTCCTCCCTCAGATTCCTCATTCCGAACTCGTTCATTCTCTGCTATCAATCTCTACCGAATTCTCCAAACTGCTAGTCTCGTTCGTTGGGTGTTGCAGCCCGGTGCTTCGTCTGCAACATCGGAAGAGCTTTCATCCTGGGAGGCAGTTCGCTACAGCAAGAACCAAGGCACCTACGGTACCCAGCGAATATTGCCTTAAGGAGATCGTGGATGCACGAGACTGCTCTTCGCCAGATCATTGCGTCTCTGAGTCGTCTGTATATCTGTAAGTTCTCTCTGCTTCGTCTTTTCTTTCTTCTTCAGTTACTGCTTTGTTCTAACAAGAACAAAACGAGTCCACTGTTTCTAACAAATATCATGGGAAACCCACAGTTTGTGAGGGCCACACTGACATATTCGAGTACGTATTATACTGTCAAGCTGACATATTCGAATGCGTACCAGATCAACAAGTCAACTTATGCACACACAAAAATGTCACTGATGACATAATAATAAATCTTCTTTACCAAGAAGTCAATATGAATCACTCTCATGTGAATGTTATAGTATAAAAAGAGGAAGCTGGTACCATGTTTCTCATCACTGTCACATTTGCCTTCCGCGGCTTCAAAGACCATCTATCAATAATTTTCTTGAATGGCAACGTTTAAGGTTCATGGAGTTCCACTTTCAACTGCAGCACAGAGAGTTATCGCATGTCTCAATGAGAAGGAACTCGACTTCGAGTTTGTTCCAGTTGACATGAAATCCGGTGACCACAAGAAACAACCTTATCTTTCTCTCAACGTAAGTACTACATCCGTTTTCTATATAGTCCTCGTCTGATTTTTCAAATCGTTACTGGGTCACTTTGACTCAATGATTTAGATAGCAAAATAATTTAATTTTTAAGTAACTTTTTCATGGCGTTATAGAGTAAATTTTATTCTACGAGACCATGCAAAGATTACCAAACTTTTGTACCATTTTGCTAATCAAATCACCGGGTCAAAGTGACCCAGTAAATAAAAACAAAAAGTAAAGTAGGTTAATACAGAAAATGTAGTACTATAAACAAAAACCAGTCTGAAAATTGCGTACCCAATAGCATTGTTATAATGAAATATCTAATAGTATTTGTGTAATTATGTGAATGGATGCAGCCATTTGGTCAAGTACCAGCATTTGAAGATGGGGATCTGAAGCTCTTTGGTATGCATCATCTCCTTTTCCAACCCTACGGTTCCAAACTAGTAATATATACTTCTTATTTCGGTTAAATCTTGTGACATTTAACTACTTTGTAGTTTGAATCATCTGACACCGTGATACACACAGTATGATAATTGACAGTAACTTCTATGCACAATAGAAAATGCTGACATGACGCTCGAAAACGTTTTTAACAGCTGATACTTAGGTCCAAAATAGTGCTGAAAACACTGAAGATAGTGTTAACGGTCGTCGAACTTCCGGAGCACGGTGTCAACACTTTTGATAGTGCTTGGACTTAAAATTTGATTCTTCATACTACATGTACCACAACGTCGACCTGCCCATGCAAACTGCCTGATGCATATATTACAAAAGTAATATTGATTATGTGGCTAATGTGAAAACAAAATGATTTTTCCAATTGCAGAGTCAAGAGCGATAACTCAATACATAGCGCACGCTTATGCTGATAAGGGAAACAAGCTGATATACTCGGATGATCACAAGAAAATGGCGATCGTGTCAGTGTGGATGGAAGTGGAAGCACAGAAATATGATGGTCCAGCTTCAGCCTTAACTTGGGAGCTTGGCATTAAGCCAATTTTGGGCTTGACAACAGATGATGCAAAGGTTGAGGAGAACGAGGTCAAGCTAGCTAAGGTTTTGGACATCTATGAGGCCCGTTTGGCCCAGTCCAAGTACATTGGCGGCGACTGCTTCACTTTGGCAGATCTCAACCATCTACCAACCATGGAGTACTTGATGGGCACGGAGACTAGGAAGCTGTTTGTTGCGCGTCCAAACGTGAAAGCTTGGTGTGAAGATATACTTGCAAGGCCGGCTTGGAAGAAAGCTATCGCAATGAAATAAAAACACTAGTAGGCTTAATGTGGCTGTGTAGCCAAAGCTGGATATGCTTTTTATCTTTGTGTTGTTTGTGTTTTCAATCTTTCGTTGTGTATTTTGTAGTACTATATATATTCTTACATTGATAAGTCTGTATGTTAAGATGCAATTATGTACTGAATTATGTAGGTGATTATTGGCAGAAACTGAATTCTGCAGGTGATTATTGGCAGAAGTAAAAAAATAGTACACATTTTCTGCTGTGACCTGAACATACGATAATACATAAAAAAATCCCGTAAATGCGCATCCAGGGAATCGAACCCTGGTCAGTACCGTGGGAGGGTACTATGATACCACTACACCAGATGCGCTTCCTGTTCTCAAATTCCAGATGTTTGAATCTGTTAAGTCTCTTGTTTTCGACATAAAATAGACATCTTCTTAGAAAAAGCTTAACCAGTTGTGTAACTAATACACAACTGGTTTGTGCTACGCTTGTCACAGAAGTCCCAAATCGACGTGTGAGCCTAAAATGAAGAATACTCCAGTTTTTAAGAGATGATACGAAGTCCAGTTGTGATCAATAAGATTTGTAAAATTGATGCCATGCTATAAATTCCTGCATGTTGCTTTCGATATTCTTTTCGGATAAAAACGATGTCGATGTTGATAGTACATTGAAGTCGAACCTTTTTACGTGTCAAGAATAAGTGGACTAAATTAAGCTTATCACTTGATAGTTGATACTCCATATATGAATATAATCCTCCAGGTATCGCCATAAGATGCTCTATAGCATCTTTCACATCATTTATCTCCCAACTAGGGAAGAAGTTGCAATTTTGCATCTTCAGATCATCATTGTATGATATGACCTCTATATAGGATAAAAGCAACTGTCACCCCCACGAGGTTTGATGCAAAGACACTTTCACCCCTTCCTGTTTGGAAAAAAATGACACTTTCACCTCTTCAGAGTCTGGATTTCAGTTGTCATGCGGTTATTCTAGAGGTGGGCTCCGTGAGTGACATAGTTTTTAGAATGACACGATCAAATGGTGTAAGTGTTATGAAATTTGGCACAATAAAGGAGCGAAAGTTTCATTTCCCAAAAAGTTTGAGACATAGTAACAAAATATATGAGAATGTATGCATCTGTCACGCACCAAAATCTGACGAATATTTGTTATCGAAACAGTATATAATGGACCATCCCCATAGATATTATATTCTCCACCCACTATCAATATTTTGAAGTTGTTCTTTGGTAGCAAGACAAGGTCACTATTGTGGAAGGCCAAATGTGATTTGGTAGCTCAATGTAATGATAGTAGAAGCGGTTTATGTGTCCTAAATAATCACCAAACATAATAGAACAGCGAACATACACAAGTCAGATACGGATGTATATCAAAGAAACATATCCAATGAGTTGCATACTGGGTGAGGTTTGGGATCTAAATGTTTCTTTCCTTGAACTCGTAGTAGTATCTTCTAACCGTAGGCCACGAAACTCAATAATTATTGGGGTCACTGAATATTTAATTGATGATATGTAAAAATGTAGGTATCCACCAGATCTTCGTAGATTAGTCGAGATACCTGGTCACTGGTTGACGTATATCATAAAAAAGAAAAACAATATCAAAAAAATTGAGGACAATGTAAGGACGTAGACACATAGTCATATCAATTAACAGTTTCATAGAGTTTGTGTTTCTCGAAAGTTTATTCTACTCAATTTTAAAAATTGTAATTTTACTCTGTTTTTTTAAATGAATTTATTTAAACTTTAACCCCTACTGCAAAGAAATCCGAAATCTGCACTGCCAATGCACCCACTAAGATACTCTATCTCTGCTCTTTCTTCTCAATTTAAATTTTACCACTATTCACTTGGCCACTTTAATCTGTTGATTTGGATAGCAAAATGATACAATATTTTAATAATTTTTTCATAGTATTGTAAAGTAAAGGTTAATCTATAAAACGGTTACACATCGTTTTGTTATCCAAATTATCCGGTCAAAATGACCCAGACACGAAAAAAAAAATCAACATAGTGATTTATCAACATAGTAAGAAACAACATGGGCCAAGTCAATCTCACCCATTAAGAATAATAATTTATCCCCTACCCACCATCACAGCCGTCACTAGTGAACACCATTCTTTTGGTCTATAAATTTCAATGAGAGCACACCCACACAAACACTAGTAAACTTTGTACTCTCTACTCATTAGGATGAAGCCACAAAACTTTTCCGGCGATGGCTCTTTGGTCCAGGAATCCAAGAGAACCACCACCGCAGCAGCCGGGGAGAAAGTTCAGCGAACCTGCGATGCAGCCGCCGCCTCAGGGAAACGAAGGGGAAGCGGATGTCGCCGGCGACGCATCATCGGCGGCGGCAGCAGCGTTGAAGATCCCCTAAAAACAATCATGTTCTTGGGCTCATGGAGCCACACCTGAACTTATCTATATTTACAAGTCTTTTATTCTGTACAGTTAGTAGTAGTAGTAGTTGCATAATCCACTATGTAGTCTCTACTCTCTGACCCTTGGGGGGGGGGGGGGGGGGGGGGGGGGGGGGTTGTTAATCACCAAAAAGAAGTGTAATTTCTCTACTCTCCCCCAGTCTCCAATGAAGATTTGATTTTTGTCTTCCTGTCTGTTTATACTCTCTCCTCTGTTACTAGAGCTGTCAAACGGCCCGGTTAACTGCGGTTAACCGGAAAACCGGCCCGAAATAACCGAGTTCCTTGTAATAGAAACCGAGCCCGAGCCCGATGTGACTGAACCGGACTGAAACCGAAAATATTCGGGCTAGGGCTGGTTAGACCTTCTCTGGAATCGTGAATGGGTCCGAAACCGGCCCGATTAGAACCGAGCCGAAAACTGACCAGCCCCTAACCGCTCAGGTTAACCAAACTGGTCCCTTTCCCACTACTTTTGTGTTGTGACCATCAAAAAGTTGGATTTTAACCTACCCGGGTCCGAACCGGTATACCTGGTTAGGGTTACACAGGCCGGTCCCGTTAACCGGTAACTAAGCCTGAACCGAACCGAGCACTATCGGTTCAAGGTTTCTTGGGCCGGTTCGGTTACGATTAACCGAAATTACAGCTCTATCTGTTACTATGAGAATTCATCTGAAATTCGGGTTTGTAATCCTAATCCAAGATTGATTGATTGATTGATTGGTTGATTCATTCATTCATTCATCAGGGTTTTAAATTTACTCTCCCTCCGTCCAGAATGAGTACTCAGTTTCTTTTTTCAACCATTTTGAGGTAATGATTAACTGACAAAACAAAACGACACCAAAACTTCAATTATCATATTAAGATTACTCTGAAATAGTGTGTAAAGATTAACAGGTTCTCGTATCATTTCGTTAGTCAAATCATCACCTTCAAATTAGTTGCAAAAACATCATGACGCTTGTATTGGGATGAAGGGGGTAATCAGCAGATTGAGAGCATAATCATGCAAACTTTTAAGAGCAATCTCATAGTAACAGAGCAGATCCGAGTGTAACAGAGAGCAATGACTAGCACTTAATTTCTTCTTGATCAGAACCATAATACAATCAATTTGGAAAGATGAAGCCGGAGAACTTATCAAGCAAAACTACAGAGGGAAGAATATTTATGCCCGGCCGTGAAATCAAAACACACGAAATTGAATTAAAACGTAGACGCCTAGGAACCAATTGTGTGTTTGTAGTCATGATACGGTTCAACCGTATCTAATATTTATTATTTTAGTTAATTAAGTTATTTAATTAATAAGTAGTGCAGATCGACCCGTAGAGTAAACCTGTTAGGTCTAGGAAAAGGTTAGTTTTATCCTTTTAAAGAGACTACTCATGTCACGTGCGTTGCAGGTGAGCTGTTGCTTAAACACATTTTGATAAGTTTGATGGACGAGCTCATGCAAAGCCTTCGAGTTATCGAGACTGCGACAATACTCAATCGAACTTTGTCATTCAACCTATTTGACAAAGTTTGGAGTTCAACATGCCTTCCTCTGAAGGATAGAAACAATCTTTCTCAAAATAATACAAACATAGGATATTATATTGGTATCTTAACCCTAAAAAATTCCAGGGAACATGCAATCAGGCTCGGCCCAGCGCCTAAAGCAAATATCAAATATGCGGCTTATACTATTAGACTATTTATTCATTAATCTTAAAGTTTAGAAATTACTTAGCAATTGGAATTAGGAGTAGTATGTTGTACAATCCAAATCTAAATTACTATGACCGTTTTGAATTTTTCCAAAACGAAAAGATCTACTTCAAACAAATATTCATCGAATTAGGAAATTTCATTTATTTTTTTTGTTAAGTGTGGACAAAATCATAACTATCAAAGCTGCTAAATCCCAAAAAACAATGACACAACAATAAATATTGACGAATACAAAAAAAAAATACAATATTGATGAATGAAAAAACAATGATTCTCATCAAAATGGTACTCGTAGAAGGAAAATACAAAGGAACCCATCTTTATGTTCCTTAGGAACTATAACCGGAAACAAAACTATGAAACCATACATCCTAAAAATATTTCGACACTGTTATTCCTTTATAATTGCATTTAAAGAAAGAAATTGTCTACAACCATATACCACAAAACACTGCAAGTATTTGCACAGCAGGGTTGATATATTATCAATGCGTTCGATGAAAGTTACCGCGTCTATAACCTTCTAAGGAGGACGGAATGCCATTAAGAACAACAACTAATGCTTTCCTAACAAAACTTTTCTGACTAAGATAAGAAATAGCATAAAAGAATCCTACAAAAAGCAAATGCTTTTATCTTGCTAGACAATTTGCGTTGGATAAGAAACATACAAGTGCGCCCATAGTTTTTTGGCTTTGCCTGGCATTATTGGGAAAAGTTAGTAATTAACGATTTTACCTTTCAACAAACAGATAAATGCAAGAGATTCTTGATCACATGACATCTGAAACAGCTCGAATCACCACGAGGCTAAATCGCTTGATAAATTGTTACACAGCTGAGGTTATTCTTGTTGATTGGCCTGTGTACCCCAAAGTCCTAAAACTTCTTTGAAACACCTACAACCAATCAACCTTCTTCAGAATGCCTTTCTTAGCTGGGTACACAATGAGATACAGGAGCTTCGGGTTTTGGCCTGTGTACCCCAAAGTCCTAAAACTTCTTTGAAACACCTACAACCAATCAACCTTCTTCAGAGTGCCTTTCTTAGCTGGGTACACAATGAGATACAGGAGCTTCGGGTTCAATTCAAAAAAATAAATACCTTAAATCGGAGTCTTGTAGTCATAGAACACGATGATAAAAGAGAAATTAAAATGACGGGTGTCTAAGAAATTAAACAGTGTACAAAGCTAGTGTCTGTACTTAGGCATCTATTCTCTGAAATTTTTATAATTATCCATTATAATCCAAAGCTTCCAAAAAATTGAGGATTCTAATGCACCGCAAGCATTATATTTGTGAAACCATGCGAGTCAATTCCACCGAGACCAAGAGAAAACACTTTTTTTTTTAAATGCATGGTTTTTCATGTTATTAACAGCACATGGATGGGTTCTAAAGTTCAATAGCAGTAACATATGTTGCGTGCGGGCAATCAACATGAGATACATAAAATACATCAACAGAAAAAAGCTAATATATAGCGGATCGATAGAACATGCAATATCAACTAATCCTTGACACACACACACACAAAAAAAAAAGAACTAATCCGTGACGTTCCTTTTTCCAATCCTTGATAAAGGGAGTCAAATAAAACTGCAGAACAATATGTCGAAATCAGGAACAATATTCATCAACACATGTGAAAATTTTGCTTAGCATTGACTTCCTCAACTAAATGAAGTTTCAAATATGGCTTAGCTTATAAGGGTCCAATCAAGCCCTATGCCATTGGAACGCCAAAGAACCAAAAAATAAAGAGAGCTGCAAGGGAGAGGGAACAAGTTTGTGAGATAATAACACAAAGGCAAAGATGGCTATAACTTAATAAGAAAGTTTCAATGGTAGATGTTCCTGAATAAGATTAGAAGGCACACTTTTTGGGCCTTCCTATCCCTGGTGTGGCTAATATTTGTTCATGGTTACGTAGGAAAAAGATAAGCAATAAAGAAGAAGAAGAATAAGTTGATGATCTACAAGGAAAGAATTAAACAACCTGCACTAACAACATCAAGTAAAAACTCGTTGAACTCCTGATCAAAGTAGTGAATACATACCCAACAGATACTAGCAACACAAAAGATGAGGTCGGGCGGAGGTTGCTGCGGTGCGTGAATGAGGCCGGGCGGTCTTTCACTGAAAGCACCAGTTGATACAATACATACCGTATCAATTGGTGCTTTCATTGAGAGAGCGGCGGACATGGGTGATCTTTCTTACGCTGTTCTCGTTCTCAGTCAACAAAACATCGACCACATCAACAAGCAAGTGGATGATGCGGTGAACCGCCGGTACAAACCCCAACGGCCTCCGCCATCGCCAAATCTCTCACATCACACTCAATTGTTACTTTTTTGAGGCCCTTGAAGTAAAGTACCAGGTGCTATATATACACAACGGCGCCACTTCTTTCAAGAGTTAGGGTTCAAGGGTTGAACACTTAAACTCACTCTCTGGGCTAAAATCTCCAAACGGGCTCAAGCCTGAAATTGGGCTTCACTTTTCTTTTAGGCTTAATTATTTTTTGGCCGAAAATATTTGGGCCTAGCGGGGATTTAGGACTGCACCGTAATGTTCTAAACATCGTCCTCCATCCGTTTGATCCAAGCATATGTAAATGGTGCAACAATACGAGCGGGGTAATTGAAGATTTTCACCTTGAGAACAAGGTGGTTTTCGACCCCGGTAGAGTTGATACGGTTCAACCGTATCTAATATTTATATTTTAATTAATTAAGTTATTTAATTAATAATTAGTAGGGATCGACCGTAGGGTAGACCCGTTAAGTCTAGGGTTATGTTAGTTTTATCTATTTAAAGAGATGAAACCATACATCCTAAAAATATATCGACACTGTTATTCCTTTATAATTGCATTTAGAGAATGAACTTGTCTACAACCATATAGTACCACAAAACACTACAAGTATTGCACAGCAGGGTGTATGTATTATCAATGCGTTCGATGAAAGTTACCACGTCTATAAACTTCTAAGGAGGACGGAGTGCCATAAAAAACAACTAATGTTTGGCTTAATTATTTAATACATACCTCCGGCAACTAACACGTTGCAAGCCCCATTTCTAAAATAGGCTTCTTGCATCTCCCGGTTGTAATTAATCTTGTTGAAACTGGTAAAATAATTCTTCCAAACACCATCCACTAAGAGAGGGTGTATTTGTCAATAAAAAAATTAAATTTACGTTTGAAATAAAAAATAAAAAGAAATCTAAAAGATGAGCTTGAAGAAGATGAGAAGAAGGGGAAGAAGATTAATTGGGTTCCATGTACTCATATTTTTATCAAATATTTAAAAATAATATGGTAAATCATGTACTCAATCGTTTTTCATTTATGATATTTACACTAATATCAATACTGTTCAAACTATTTATGATGCAAACTTTTGAGAAAAAAAATTACTACGCATTCATTAATCTTAAACATGTATTATTTTAAAACTTAATAGTATCACACATAAGACTCATGATGCATACACACAGAGACTTATAATTATAGTTAATTTAACTTAATATTTTCAAAGTTTTATAACAATACTTGTAAATAATTATAATAATAAATATTTAAAATAGATAAATAGTAAGAAAATATTTAATAGTAACTAATTACTATAAGTTATACTATTTTAGATGATAATTTATCCACTGCAATATTGTTTTCAAGAAGTTTTATTCGGAAGTATTGTACCTTAAAACGTTAAATACGAGTAATAAACTTTTTTGCTCAAAAATTCGAGTATTATTCATTCGGTCCAGCAGTAGTCCGAAATACGGAAGTATTTTTCATTTATACGTACGGACGGGTATTAAACGGAGAAAGTTGGAGTATTTACTAACTAGGGTTCCATCCACGATCTCATCCCCAAAATATCTCAACCACCTCCTCTGCAACAACTTCCTCCAACAATTTCTCACGCCCGTATCCATTTTTTTTCTCATCACTTCTCTCTGATGCTCTGCTCTTTCTTCTTCTCTTCCTCCTCTCTCTTTTCTTCGGTCCAACCCATCAACATTTGCAGTCGACCAAAAACAACCGGGGCTGCCACGGTATTGGTCCCGTCTACCTCTTGTCCAGGTGTAACACCCCTCGATTCCCGAGCTTTCCGTTCCGGACCGGAGAGCCCAGGAGGGTGCTACTCAAAATGAAGCGGCGGAAATCAAGAACAATACATCCCATAATTATATATTACATACAGATAATTGTCTTCAACATGATGCGTACTATTATACAAGGTGAAATTAAACTAAGAGTTCGACATAATAAAAGTGTTACCAAATACTAGATAAGTTCGCGATTCCCTTATTCCCAGCTCCCAGCTCCTAGACCTGCGGGGGAATGAAACAAATACCGCAGTTTTTCGAAAGTCAGCAAGAAATGCTGAGTGAGACACACCTTAGCATGTAAAAACAGGAAGGTTAAGAAAGGCTGCAGGGTCACGTATTTAAAAACAGTTCAGGAGTAACGGAGAATGAGTATAACATCGTAAACTCAAAACAAGTAACAACATCGTCAAATAATGATAGTTTCCTCGTGAAACAAATTCTGTTTACCATGATACGTCATAAGCATCCAGTCATATCTCTCACAAATCACATAGTCATCCACGCACGGCTTACGAATAACTTTTTCCAAACAGTGAAATCGAATTATCAATTATTGCACAGTACCCGGGTAGACCAGTGACCACAATCAGACATTCTAGACCTTAAGTGTTGCAACACCCTCCTAAGAGCGTCAATCAAAGGAGTGGTATCTAGAAGCAGTACTCCAGCCTACGACGAAGGAGTCGGGGTGCACGTAGTGTTGGGTTTTGTCTCGAATTCCGCAAGACGAATCGGTGTACCCGATGCGTCTGATTACTTCCTCTGAGGAGGTGATCTCTGAGGAGGTGATGGCTAGGGCTTGGTGGGCTTTTCCACCTCCTCTATATTAGTATAAATAGAGGTGCTAGCTGTTGTTTCTAATTGAGTCGAGTTGAGAGAGATTGGTGAGAGATATCTTTGAGCGGATGTGTGAGGTTAGGGTTTCATGGTTGTAGGCCATGAGGACGAGAGTACCGCGTCGACGTGGTCCGCGGATTGAGATGTCTCTCCCCTACGATGTATTCCGTCATTGATATAGTGAAATTCTCCTCCTCCCGTGGATGTAGGCGGTTTTGCCGAACCACGTTAAATTCTTGTGTATTGTTTTTCTTCTCCTATATGGCGTGTGTTGAGTGTGTGATCGTGTGGCGTTGTTTTTGCTTCCGTTGCGGTGGGAATTCGGATTGACGAATAATTCCTCAACAAGTGGAATCAGAGCCAGGTTCACGATCCGGGTGGAGCACGCATGTGAAAGGATGAAGAAGAAACAAGGGAAGAACTGGAAAAAAAATGAGCAAAAGAAAAAAAGGGTAGGATGGTTTTTTTTTTTCATTTTGTTCGTGGCTGGAGGTGTTGTGGGTCACATGCATGTGAGTTGGGAGAAGCTGTTGGGTGCAGCACATGCACGGTGCTACGAGTACTCCAGTGGCGATCGGATGGTTCAAATTGATTTGGATGTTCAGAGCTGCCTGTAAGTCCGATTGGACTCGAACAGGAGGTGAACCCTAGGTTTTTTGACGTTCCCGACGCGATGGCGGGGTCAGATTCTGCAAATTGTCGCTGGATTTTGCAGAATGCTGAAGTGGCAGTTTTCGGTGAGATCCAACGATCCAAAATTGTTCGGGTGGTTACGGCGTGCCTGTAGATCGGATTGGGATGAGTCAGGAGTCTAACCCCATGTTTTTGGACGTTGCGGATTCATCGGTACGGTCAGAATTTTGAGATTCTGAGTTGATTGAGAAGATCGGCATCAATCGATATCGATAGGGAGATCGAAGACGACGGGATGCGATCAGGGTCAATCAAGTTCAAGTCCAATCAGGTGGGGTCAATTGGAGGCGTTTTTCCTAATTGAACATTCGATTGGCAACCTATGCAGGCTTGGGAGTGTGTTGACAGGTGGAGCTGCTGTTCAACATAGCAAGAAGCGTAGGCTTTGTGTGTTTGTGAGCACGAGACGCAACAGTTGCAGAGGAGTCTGATCAGAGACGTGGGCAACTATTGCAAGGAAATTCACAAGAAGCTCCAGGGCAGAGATCAAGACGATGGACGCAGTTGACGAGGCCATGGCTTGAGGTGGCATCCTGATATCTCTGTATGTGGTTCGTGACGATAACTCTTGAGCAACTTGAGGCAATAAAAGATGTAAGTCACAGAGGGTTCGCAAAGTGGTGGCTTTGCAAGACGTCTTGGTTAAGGCGTGTGATCGAACAGGAGAAGCAACAGCGCAAGGAGAAGCACTCAGGGCTGGCGTAGAGAAACACGTGGTTGACGTGTGAGGACGCTGAAGCATGGTGATAGTGCAGGTTGTGCAGAAGTTGCAGGTTGTTCGGGAAGAAGCTCAACTGACGAGAACGATGATGAAGAAATCTACTGCAGTAGTGAAGAGGAAGGGAGTCTCGTTTGCACTTGACTTGGTTGGTGGTGATCTCTCCAGTGATGAGCTAGCCGGTGGAGAGATGGAGCCACACTACTCCCCAAAGTGTCATGCTTTGGGACGCACCCGTGTCGGGGGTGCGAGGCGTGCCCTAGGAGGGGGTGCAGAGCATCTCGATAGAGGTGCGATGGCGGTCCATGCAGTTGGAGCATGGCGGATGCGGCGGAGTTGACATCAACAACGGAGTTGGCTGAAGAATTTGCTAGGCGCTTGCAGAATTCAAGCCAAGGTGGAGTTTGTTGGGTTTTGTCTCGAATTCCGCAAGACGAATCGGTGTACCCGATGCGTCTGATTACTTCCTCTGAGGAGGTGATCTCTGAGGAGGTGATCTCTGAGGAGGTGATGGCTAGGGCTTGGTGGGCTTTTCCACCTCCTCTATATTAGTATAAATCGAGGTGCTAGCTATTGTTTCTAATTGAGTCGAGTTGAGAGAGATTGGTGAGAGATATCTTTGAGCGGATGTGTGAGGTTAGGGTTTCATGGTTGTAGGCCATGAGGACGAGAGTACCGCGTCGACGTGGTCCTCGGATTGAGCTGTCTCTCCCCTTCGATGTATTCCGTCATTGATATAGTGAAATTCTCCTCCTCCCGTGGATGTAGGCGGTTTTGCCGAACCACGTTAAATTCTTGTGTATTGTTTTTCTTCTCCTATATGGCGTGTGTTGAGTGTGTGATAGTGTGGCGTATTTTTTGCTTCCGTTGCGGCGGGAATTCGACGAATAATTCCCCAACACGTAGTGCCATATCTTTAGGGACCGGGTCCCAGGGAATCATCACCCAAATAAAAGTAACATAACTGGTTCCGGTACTTGCGAATTATTTTACTTTACTTCGGGGATCGAACCCGAATATCTCTTTAGGGACTAAGCCCAGGGAATGAACACCCAATAACATCACATGTTCGTACAACATTACGCTATCATTGAATTTCGACCAAGTGTGACAAGTATTTCAAGATCATATAATAATGCGAAGATTTAAAACAAGTAAACACATTTATAGAGTAGGTGATGAAATACGACAACTATTTTCCATTTAGGCAAGTAGTCGACACGAAAGAAGCTGGCACGCAAGGCTAAGCATGCAAAACTCACCTGACGTTGACTCAGCAGTTAGTACGTAGGATGGTCGACAAAGCCAATGTCCACAAATCCGTCGCCTGCAATTAGTCAATCATCTAGTCATGAGGCCGGTAATTCTAAACGAGTAAATGCACAAGTCCTATTGAGTGCTCGGCTAGGACGAAAAGTCAAATCTAACCCTCACGATCCCCAAAGTGAAAATGTTAAGATAACATACTTATTTAATTAAATGTCGGTTAACCCATAAAATATTAATATTTTACTTACAATTTATTTAAGAAAATAAGGATTAACACTTTAGAAATATTGCTAAAGTATTATTCGACAACTATTTATTATTCAGTATTGAGTTCTACTATTTATAAGAAATTCATGACATTCATAAAACAATAATATATACATTTACATTTATTTTGTTAATGAAATTGTTTCCAATATTATTTAATCTACATCTAACAATATTCAATTTTATCAAGTTCATTTATTGGAAAAGAGATTATAATTATTTGAAACTCTCTATTTAAAAATTAAGGTGACACTTATAATGAAAACATTATCTTTATCAATTATATAATCATATATACAAAATAGTTCTTCTTTTGTTAACTTATTTTTCAAGAGGAAGAGTTATAATAACTAATTTCTTATTCATAAAAAATTAACTTATTACTTTAATTATAAACATATATATATATAAACAAAAGTGTAATTTTGTTAAGTTATTATCTACTTTCTAATAAAACAAGCTATATTATTTTGGTATAACAAATTTCTAATTTATAGATATTTAACTCTTTATTTTCTTTATAAACATATTTATTTATAATACTTAATTATTTAACAAATAATAATATACATTATATAAACTAATATATATATATATATATATATATATATATATATATGCAGTTTTAGGTAAAGGCAAGGGGCTCCCCCTAAGAATACAATCAGTCCTAATAACAAGTATTAATTTCAACAGTTTATACCCTTCATATTTCTTAAAAGACAATTTAACTCCATACATGAACTCATCCAATCTCTTCGATCAAAACGTGGATTCAAGCCCTAATAACATGATTTCGATTTCAAATAACGACTTGTGGGAAGGTTTAGAGCATACCCACGCTGAAAATTTCGAGAAACGGTCGATAAATGGGTCGGGTCGAGTCACCCGTCGAGGTCGCCGGTGATGGAGCTCGATGGCTGTGCTCCGGCGGTTCTTAGCTTCGGCTAGGACCTCCTGGTGGTTGGTCGGACCTTCTGCAGGTTGAAGAGATGATGGGAAGCTGCTGGGTCGCTCCGGTTTCGATGGGCCAAAACTCGCCGGAAAAAATGGAGGTACGGCGGTGGTTGCGGCAGCGGTTGTTGTTTCCGCTGCTACGGTAGCTTCTGTGGCTACCTTTCCTTCTTCTTCTGGTCACGGTAGAGGGAGAGAGAACGAGACAGAGGTGGACGAGTGAGGGAGAGATTGTGGTGGCTGGTGGTGGTTGTGTCGCCGACGGGGGAGGCAGCGGCTTTGCCGCTGCTGCTGCTTCCTCTGTTTTCGTGGGACAGAACAGGGAAGAGGGTGAGGGAGACAGAGGTCAGGGAGAGATAGAGAGAGAGCTAGCTGGAGGTGGTGGTGGTCGCGGTTGGGGTGTTCCCGGTGGTGGTGGGTCGCCGGAGATGGCAGCGGCAAGGCCACTGCAGCTGCTGCTGCTTCTTGTCGGCAGAACAGAGAGAGAGATAGAGGGAGAGAGGTGAGTGAGATGAGAGAGTGGAGAGGTAGGTTATGGTGGTGATGGTGGTGGTCGCCGGTGTTGGCGGCGGCGGCGGCTTGGTGGGTTGTCTTGGCAAAAACCAGAGAAGAGAGAGATAGAGAGAGAGAGAGGCAGTGAGATAGGCAGGGGGAGAGAAGAGATGGAGGTGAGGGTGGTGGTGTTGGTCGTGTGTGGTTGCCGAAGGAGAAGGAGAAAGGAGATGATATAGAGGGAGGAGGAAGAGAGAGATAGAGACGGGGAGAGAGAGAGAATAAATAAATAAATAAATGTTGGGGAATGGGGAAGTGTTGGGGAACGGGGGAGAAAATCAGGAGATCATTTTTTTTTTGTATAAATGTTAAATTCACTTTTATTTATTTACCTACTAGGTTTTAAAGTTTCTTCAAAAGACAATCACAACCCCCTAATTAAATAGTCTATACTTTTATAAAAATACAAATACCTCCCTGTTTGACGTAATTTTATCGTTTATACTTTGCAAAAGTTGAAAATTACTCTTATAATGAAACGAGGTATTACACCAGGTTCATCTCCGACCGATCCATCCCTGTAGTTGACCGATCTATAGCTGAAGCTCTGACCCCAGCCCGACGAGAAACCACCTCAATTTGGGTCAAAATCGCCCCAATTTGGGTTTTGGCTAATTGATAGAGAAGTGATTATGGAGACTCTACTGTTCCATCTTTCGCTAGGGTTCACGACATTTATGATTTCAGAGAGCTCCCAAGTCTAATTTCTTCACATTTGTGCATTTCTAGCGTCAATTTGTGTCATTGTCTTCTTTGAACTGGGTTTTGTTCCATATACTGGGTTTGGGTCTATTCTGGGTTGGGGCTGGGTTCAATGGATTCTTGGTGACTTACAGAATTCAGGGGATGGTGGCCTCGATTATTCTTTGATGAAGCTTTGCTGGAATCAATGGCTACTTCTTGTTATTCATGGCAGAAGTTTAAGTTTAATGTTGTCGGATTCTGAGTTTGTGTGGCGGTGATGGTGGTGGTTCGGTGGTTATTATGATGATGTTCTTGGTGTTCATGCATAAAAAATAAATTGACAATTTTACCCTTAAAGAAAAGGACATATTTACCAATTTCAACAAGTATGATTTATTGTAAATAGGGGATGCAATAAGTTATTCTAGAAGTGGGGGTTGCAATGTGATAGTTTCGGTATACTGGATGTATGCATTAAGTAATTAAGCCGTAATGTTTTCCTGACAAAACTTTTCCAACTAAGATAAGAAATAGCATAAAAGAATCCTACAAAAAGCTAATGCTTTATCTTGCTAGACAATTTGCGTTGGATAAGAAACATTAAAGTGCGCCCATAGTTTTTTGGCTTTGCCTGCCATTACTAGGAAACGTTAGTAATTAACATTTCACCTTCCAACAAACAGATAAATGCAAGAAATTCTTTGATCACATGACATCTGAAACAGCTAGAATCCAAATCGCTTGATAGAATTGTTACGATGAATTTTCCAAAATACCCCTATTTAGTAGTAAAAATTCCAAAATACCACCCTTTTCACACAAAATCCCAAAATGCCACTCTTTTTAAAATGTTGGGGGTTTCTCTTGATTTTGGGCAGTCCGGGCAGGAAATATTCAATTCTGAAAAATTAATTATATATTTAATTAATTATATTCAATTATTATTATAATTAAAAAAAACAGTTCTAGTAAAAAAAGAAAAGAAACAAACTCACACGATATGTTTCTATTTCAAAAAAAAAAAAAAGTTCGCGATCAGATCTTCTTCCTCTCTCGTCTCCTCTCCCTTGTCCCCTCCCTACAGTGGCGGTTTGCGGTGGCGGTGATACTTCTGAATGCTTCATCTGTTTGTGTGGTTCTCTTCTTTCATACTATCGTTGATCGACGACTGATTCTTTACAACAACGGAGGTATTATTTTTTTTTCTACATATTGTAGGCTCTTTTGAATTGTTTAATATGCCCAATTCTTTTTGTTCAATGGAATTAGGGTTTGAGTGTTAAACTGAGTTCATTGAAACCCCACGAATGGTGTTTGCCTAGAATCTGAAAGTTAAACCTCGCGAATGGTGTTGATTTTTCTTGTTCTTACTATTTCATCGAAGACTATTAGCGAATCAACTAAGTATTGATAATTTTGTTAGAGTAGATGATTTCGTAAAGTTTAATCCATGAGTGTTCTATCGTTGAAGCAACTGTTAGTTTTACATTAATCGGGAATACAACGTGCATATTACGGTTCAATGGAAATAGGGTTAAAGAACGGTTTGTGTACTGCTGAGAAGCGTACATTGGACAGTTTAGGTTCAAAACTTGATTTCTCTCAAACCGTTCATCGAAATACGATGTAAATTGGTAGTAACAGTACTCTAAGGGTATATAACTTCCCACAAAAACAGTTTTGAAAGCTATATAGCGGTGCACGACTTATCGTAAAAAACGTGGGGATGAAATGCTGAGAAACCAACACTGGACAGTTTAGGTTCAAAATTTGATTTCTCTCAAACCGTTCCTCGAAATACAATGAAAATTGGTAGTAACAGTCCCCTAAGGGTATATAACTTCCCACAAAAACAGTTTTGAAAGATGAGTAACGGTGCCCGAGTAATCGTAAAAAACGTGAGGATGAAATGCTGAGAAACCAACACTGGACAGTTTAGGTTCAAAATTTTATTTCTCACAAACCGTTCATCGAAATACAATGAAAATTGGTAATAACAGTCCTCTAAGGGTATATAACTTCTCACAAAAATAGTTTTGAAAGATGAGTAACGGTACCCGAGTAATCGTAAAAAACGTGGGGATGAAATGCTGATAAACCAACACTGGACAGTTTAGGTTCAAAATTTGATTTCTCTCAAACCGTTCGTCGAAATACAATGAAAATTTGTACTAACAGTCCTCTAAGGGTATATAACTTCGCACAAAAACAGTTTTGAAAGATGAGTAACAGTGCCCGAGTAATCTTAAAAAACGTGGGGATGAAATGCTGAGAAACCAACACTGGACAGTTTAGGTTCAAAATTTGATTTCTCTCAAACAGTTGGTCGAAATACATTAAAAATGGGTAGTAAGAGTACTCTAAGGGTATATAACTTCCCACAAAAACAGTTTTGAAAGATGAGTAACGGTGGCCGAGTAATCATAAAAAACGTGGGGATGAAATGCTGAGAAACCAACACTGGACAGTTTAGGTTCAAAATTTGATTTCTCTCAAACCGTTAATCGAAATACAATAAAAATTGGTCGTAACAGTACTCTAAGGGTATATAACTTCCCACAAAAACAATTTTTAAAGATGAGTAACGGTGCACGACTTCTCGTAAAAAAACGTGGGGATGAAATGATGAGAAACCAACACTGGAGAGTTTAGGTTAAAAATTTAATTTCTCTCAAACCGTTCGGCGAAATACAATGAAAATTTGTACTAACAGTCCTCTAAGGGTATATAACTTCGCACAAAAACAGTTTTGAAAGATGAGTAACAGTGCCCGAGTAATCGTAAAAAATGTGGTGATGAAATGCTGAGAAACAAACGCTTGATAGAATTGTTACACAGCTCAGGTTATTCTTGTTGATGGGCCTGTGTACCCCAAAGTCCTAAAACTTCTGTGAAACACCTACAACCAATCAACCTTCTTCAGAGTGCCTTTCATAGCTGGGTACCCAATGAGATACAGGAGCTTCAGTTTCTAATTCAAAAAAATAAATACTTTAAATCGGAGTCTAGTAGTCATAGAAAACGATGATAAAAGAGAAATTAAAATGACGGGTGTCTAAGAAATTAAACAACGTACAAGGGTGTTTGTACTTAGGCATCTATTCTCTTAAATTTTTATAATTATCCATTATAATCCCAAGCTTCGAGAAAATTGGTGATTCTAATGCACCGCATGCATTATATTTGTGAAACAATCACTACAAGGAATTAGCCATTTAGGGACAAACATTTTTTGTAGCTAAATATCATTTTCTTCCTCCTTAAAAGTAATTTGAGACGAAAATGATTTTTCGCGCAGTTTGTGGCCAAAAGTCCATCCGGGAAAGTTTTTTGGGACAAAATTTTGAAATTGTCTCAGAAGGCATCACTTTTAGCAAGAAACCGTATATTTTGTTGCAAAATTTATAACAAATTTCGTCCCTAAATAGTACATTTAACAAGGAAAATTCTGTCCTTAAAAGAAATTTTATACAACTTACTTTCCTCCCGAAAAAAAAAATCCTCCCTAAAAAGTACATTTTGGGACAAAAAGATTTGTCCTCAAATATACATTTTTTATAACTTAATTTCCTCTCCAAAACTATATTTCCTCCCTAAAAATTACCTTTTGGGACAAAAAAGTTTGTCCTTGAAAGAGTTTTTTACAACTTAATTTCCTCCCTATAACAAATTTCATCCATAAAACTTACTTTTTTCGACAAAATTATGTGCTCAAAAGGAGTTTTAACAACTACATTTACTACATACAAATGTAAATTTTAAAACAATACTGTCCCAACACCAGAAAGAGGCAATTAACTTGCATTACAATCAGATCCAAAATTATATCAAGCTACATACTTCAAATTTCCATAAAAATATCAATCTGATTACAAATTCAAATGAGTTTGAATTCAAATGATCCGAAGCAAATAAGTTTGGCAGTGCATTACATTCGATTATACAACAAAAAGCCGGGAAGAAACAAGCAAGTCTCCTTTATAAGTTTGGCAGTGCCAAACTTCTCATTACATAGTCTCTTGCATAAGTCTGGTATGCTTGAAAGTTCTCCAAAAACCTGGAAGCAACAAGCAAGGTCAATCAGCTCAAAATGACAATTTTTAGCAATAACTGAAGCCAATCAAGAATAGCAATACATCACTCTGCTCTATACGAGCTCAACTGAAAATTTCTTCTATTTATGTAACTTATGTTTACTCTTTCTCTTGACATATTTCGTTTGTGAATGCAGGTTTTTGTCACTACATAGATGCTCAAATTGCAAGAAAGCTCCCTCCTTTACACACAGACCAAATCTTCAAGACAGTACCCAGATTCAAGAAACAGGGGAAACAAACAAGTACTATTGTTACACGACTTCTACTGTACCCTGACAGATATGCGGACGAAGAGAACATTTCAAACATATCTGGTTCCCCTGAAATTATCATGTGGATTCGCAGAAATTATCATGTGTATACTGATTTGGTATTCCCACTTTTATGCTATCCTATTGACTGTTATATTCTCTTTTCCATTTTGTGCCACAAAAGGATCATATGACTGTTATGTGGTACCAACTGTTCACAGTGAACAAAACATTGGCGTCAATCCACAATTGTTACCATCGGTTCTTTGGATTTCATACGGTGCCCCAATCAACTCATTGATCTAACATTCACAATCAAAGAGAGAAAGCAGATGCTGTTTCAATCAAAAGCAGTGTAGTATAGATCTGATATAGCAAGAACAGCTAAGTAATTTTGTGAACAATCAAAAGTTGTGCAGGTATTTAATAGTCCTCCGTTAGAGGTCTTAGAGTGGCCTTGGTAATAATCATACTTACCTCAATCGTACTACCAAAAAACACTGGCCTTAAACTGTTTTGGCTTGTGAATCCAATACTCAGTTCACAAGACACAAAACAAACATGACAGCCTAAATATATACCACAATAGTCTTCCACCCCCAATTTCCCTCTAGCAGGAATGAATCTCCATCATAGTCGAATTGACTCAATCCCAAAATCACCCAATCCAATTCAATCCCACTCAACTCAATCAGTTGTTTCTTTCACTTGTGTAGAAGGTTTTCTTACTAACAACAAGGACATTGCATGCTTCAGACATGGAAATTCAACCAAAAGACCATCAATAATTAAGCTTACTGAAAACGATGCACCTCTTTCTCGTAGGTTAAAGCTAACATTAAAAATTCAAAACTTCATGCAGTTCCAAATATACAACACCACACGCCTTTCCCAGTCACTTATCCAATCTACCTCTATAAGTCCAGTTACCAGCACAAGATATGTCAATTCGATACTAGCCTATATGGGTGAACTATAATAATAATAATAATAATAATAACATACAAGCATAGAAATAAAGTACTCTTGTGTTTTAGCTCAAGTTTCAGATAACACATTGTATTTATCAGCCCCTAATACATTACAGATGCATGTCATTGTCTACTCCACAACAACACGTAATGTAGATAAAATTGTATTTTTTTGCCCTTAAATTCTGATGAACATTTCAAGTGTTAGTTAAGGAATTTTTCAAAATATGGCAAAATTTAACTCGTAGAGGACCATAGGTTAAAACAAAACATTGAAATAACATGATGCAACTGGAGCTATGAATTTCCAGTAGGCGGTTCACCCTCACTCATTCTTCCATCACTCATCTTTCACATAGACTATCACCATAAAACAATACACACTAAGCTTCACTGACTAGATGAACTTAAATTTCTAACCATCCCGTAAAATCAACATGATACCAGGGGAACAGTAAAAGAAAGGGAGGGGGGCATCATTCTGGATCATCCAGAGATAAAAGTAATCATAGATAACATCAAATGCCTCCAAATTCACAAAATGATGGGCTGGTCTCACTCTCATATGCCCAAACATGCTTAAATCGAGGAATGAATTGAATTCTAACAAGGAAAGAATTACAATACGCAGCGATTAAAGCTAACCTGGAAGGCTTAGTGTCCGAAATCAAAGCAATCCATCCTCCTGAAGGTGGCCATCCCTTCAACGTCTTCTTCATTATTCGATTCCCCAATTCCAATTCAATCCTCTCCCTCTCTCTGAAATGTATTTGATCAACGTCTGCAATTTCATTGGTTTTAAATGTGAGGACAAACAATTACATTACTCACCACTAAAATAATTAGGATGACTCCATCCTTTTCCCCTGTTTCATACAGTAGAGTTATATTTTAAATTCCACGGCCTATTCCAGAGTCATCTTTCTAAATTCCATGTACATAAATTTATTTTAAAGTTCGGATTTTTTATTTAGCATGGACCTCCATGAACTGGACACTCAAACTTAATTCAAATACCAGCATCAATTATGAAAAATTGATTCTAGGTTTCTAGGATACACAGACCAGCTCAGTGTAAGGTAGTTTAGGCCCATTGTTAGAGTAAACAAATCACCATATGAACCCCCTAACAGTCGCTAGTCCAACATAAGCTGCAACAACCAAATATAGAAATCATACACCTAGTATGGTAAGGGTATGCGGCAAAAAATGATACTGAATCATAGGATCAACTAAAGGTTGGTGCGAAGCCTTCCTCCGGAGTTAGAATCTCTAAATGAAATTAGAGCTAAAAGTAGCTCATGGAGATAGACATTTGAAGTTGAATAATGGAATACTTTCCACCAGGACAAAGCTGTCCTTAGCAGCATCTGTAATTGGATCACAAGGGCTAGCACAAACCACCAATAAAAAATAATATGTACCTCCAATAACTAGATAGCGGAAGAGTAGCCACCCCGTTACAGCCGCTTCATTAACCTGCAGACGAGATAGTGTGAAAAGAAAAATTATTTAATAAGAATTTAGACTAACACGAACAATCGACGGATACCTGATTCTCAGAATCGGATAACACCTGGACCAAATATTAGCAACATAATCAAGTAACATAAATTTCCAAACGTCCAGTATCAAACACCATCTATAACTGTAAACCATTTGGAATCATCTCTATCACAAAAAGGTACATAGAAGGCAGACTTGTGACGTCACAGTGAAGTCTGAGTTACACAAAAACTCGGATTTCTGACTTTCTCTTACACTTCAAACGTTGATGCACAAAATTCAAGTAGCAGAACCAAACACTACGGCATAACTGAAAGAAAGACGTCAACAATAAAGTGAAATTGCTGGACGAATCATTATGGTAAACAATCAATTCTGTTTTCTCATATTCTGATGATACCTCAGACGGATTAGCAACAACAAAGTCAAACCGAGAAAATTCAAATTTTTTTCTCAATCAAACCTACTCATTGACTACAATCCACGCGAAAACATGAGAATCAAGCAGAATTTGCAAATACCTCAAACAATTGGAAGAGCTAAGAACTCGTAGACCTCTGATTGCTCCGATCCTTCGTAGAACACTCTATCGAAGCTAAACGTCGACTTCTCCAGCTTCTCATCCTGCATTTCAGCGAAGTAAATGTCAAATGCATCACAAAATTCACACTCAATTCATTCATATATTGAAAATTAGGGCGTATATCTGGCGGAGAACCTTGAAGACGAACGTTTCTGCATCCAGGCTCCGAATGCAGGTGCCGTCGCCGTGATCTCTTCTCTCTTTGGAACACAGAGGCATGAATCGCACACATACTTTGACGTTCGCCATTATGATCCCTCGCTTCGTCTCTCTAGCAGCTATACGTGTTAGTGTTTCATTCAGATAGAGAAAATCTGCAAATCGATCCTTCGATACCTTTTGGATTAGCAAATCGATTCTTCCAAAACTTTGATCGAAACGTTGGGAACAGATCGAGCCTTCACAGGTCTAGACCAGATCCATTGAAGCCGAGCATCAAATCAACGAAAATCGGAGATGAGAGAGAGGTTGAGAGCGATCGCCCGACGAGATAGTGACTGTTCGTAATCAATTTGGGGCTTCGGTTTTGGAGGAGAAAGAAAACGATGAACAGTAAGTTTACGCGAGTTAAATTTTAAATTGTTTTCTCATCCGTCAAATTTTGAATACATTGCAAATTAGTTCTTTATTGAATTCGTTAGAGACAATTTTTGTTTTCCTCCCGAAAACCAATTTTTTGCGACAAATTTAAATTAATGTTACGTTGAAATTCTCAATGTTTACCCATCGAAGTGTGAGTAACATTGCAGTTTAGTCCTTTAGTGGAACCTTTCGGACAAAAGCATGTTTTTCTCCTTAAATGTATAGTTTTTGCAACAAGTTGCGTTTTGTGGCTAAAATTTTGTCCCGAATACACAGATTCCTTGTAGTGAATGCGAGTCAATTCATGGTTTTTCATGATTATATTTGTGAAAGCATTATATTTAAAAAATTTAAATGCATGGTTTTTCATGTTACTAACAGCACATGAATGGGTTCTAAAGTTCAATAGCAGTAGCATATGTTGTGTGCGGGCAATCAACATGAGATACATAAAATACATCAAAAGAAAATAGCTAATATATAACGGATCGATAGAACATGCAATATCAACTAATCCTTGACACACCAAAGAACTTAAAAATAAGGAGAGCTGAATGGGAGAGGGAACAAGTTTGTGACATAATAACACAAACAGGGGCGGACCTACTAAGGGGCAAGGGGGGGCAATTTCCCCCCCTGAAATTTAAAAAATTCTACTAGTATTCATATATTTTTTATTTTTTTATGACTAATTCTGAAGATCCATATTATTTTGCCCCCCCTGGATTTTAAATATGCCCAATTGCCCCAGCGGTTAGTGGTGGTGGTTTCTAATCATAGAATCTGTGTTCGAGTCCCATCTCAGACGACATTTTGTTTCCGATTTTTTTTTTTTTTTTTTTTTTTTTTTTTTTGTAATTCGTGCGACTTAGGGATTGGGGAAAAGTGTAAAAAAAGAATTAATGTTACAAAATGAAAAAATAATTAGCAAAAGAACGAGCCCGTGCCCTCTGGAGTCTGGACGAACGACGACGAAGGAGCCCTGCGTCGTCTACGAGCACCGTCGATCGCCGGCCCGCTTCTTTGCAATCGTCGGCCGCCGCGTCGCCGGACGAAATCGCCGGCAACCTGCTCATCTCTGCTCCACCTCCACCTTCTCGCCGGATATCTCATCAAACAGTGCTCTGTATGTAAATTGAAATTGGGAAGTTCAGGTTAGTTCTTCACTTTGTCAATCTTCACCCTCATCTTTCTTCTCACTTCTTACCAATTGATTAACTTCCTCTTAGCAATTGTTGAATGAATGATTTGTAATTGTCTAATTGATGAACATGAACAAATCTAGGGTTTATGAACAAATTTTAATCTATGAGTATTGTTTACATTATATAGGTATGGATAAATTTTTGATAAAGAAGCCGAGAGTAGAATCGACACCTCAACCTAATGCAGAAAGTATTCCTTCGTTGATTCAAGAGCCTTCAACCACTCCAAGCACATATTCTCCAATTATTGATGTTGGTAGCCTTGTTTGGGATCCCGCTCTTAGACCTCCTATTTCGAGTTATCATCCAATGGTTGTGGATGAGGTTCGCCTTGCTTATTTATCGAATGGTCCTACTCGACCGGGGGTAGGTTATAAGTTCAAGCAAACACCATATGGTAAGAAGAAGGTTATGCGACGATTCAATGAAGCTTGGTTCAAAAAGTATCCATTTTGGTTGGAGTATAGTGTTAAAGAAGAAGCCGCATATTGCTTGTGTTGTTATCTCTTTAAACAAGACATTGGACAACAATCCGGTGGCGACACTTTTGTTTCCAAGGGGTTCTCTAATTGGAAGAAGTCGAAAGCATTGGGAGAGCATGAAGGTGGGGGACCTAATAGGGCACATAATATAGCCGTGGGCAAGTGCCGAGATTTGAAGAATCAAGGTCAACACTATTCTACATTTGCTCATAAAAAGACGGAAGATGATAAACGTGAATACCGGATTCGATTGAGGGCATCCGTAAAGTGCGTAAAGTTCCTACTTCATCAAGGACTTGCATTTCGTGGTCATGATGAATCGGAGGAATCACTCAATCAGGGGAATTTTCTTAAGCTCCTTGAATTTAATGCGGAAGATAATGAAGAAATAGCGAACGTAGTGTTGAAGAATGCCCCTAACAATAACAAGATGACTTCTCCATCTATTCAAAAGGATATTGTTCAATCAATTGCATGTGAAATCACTAAGTTCCTCGTCAAGGATATTGGTGATGCATTCTTCTCAATATTAGTCGATGAGGCTCGTGATGTGTCTTGTAAAGAACAAATGGCTATTGTCATCCGCTATGTTGATAAGAGAGGCAAGGTAATTGAACGACTTCTTGGGATTGAACATGTGGAGAATACTAATGCATCAACATTGAAAGATGCAATGTCCAATTTATTGCAAAGACATGGCTTATGCATTTCAAGGATGCGTGGACAAGGATATGATGGAGCAAGCAATATGCGAGGTGAGTTCAATGGGCTTAAGGCAAATGTATTGGAAGAGAATCCATATGCCTTCTACGTACATTGTTTTGCTCATCAATTGCAATTAGCACTTGTGGGTTTAGCAAAGAAGCATCAATATGTCAAAGAATTCTTTGGTGTGGTTTCCGAAGTTTTGAATGTTGTGGGTGGATCTTGTAAGCGTGTGGATATTTTGAAATTGAAGCAAATTGAGAAAGTTCAAGAAGGACTTAAATGTGGAGAATTGAGTAATGGTCGAGCTTGAATCAAGAGACTAATCTCAAGCGTGCGGGTGACACTCGTTGGAGCTCTCATTACAACACATTGGCTAGTTTGGTGCATATGTTTGCGGCGGTAATTGATGTTCTCGAGATTATTGGTTGGGAAGGGGATGGGATAGAAGCAAAGAGGTTGCTTGACACGTTGCAATCATTTGATTTTATTTTCTTACTCTTTTTGATGAGAAAGATATTGGGGATGACAAATGTACTCTCTCAAGCATTGCAAAGGAAGGACCAAGACATAGTGAATGCAATGAATTTAGTCAAATTGACTAAATTAGAATTGCAAACTTTGAGGAATAGTGAGTGGGATTCTTTTCTTCTCGAAGTTACTTCTTTTTGCAAGAAAAATGACATTGATGTTCCCAATATGGATGATGTGTATGTTGCTCCGGGAAGAGTAAGGAGGAAGATTGTGTTAATACCAAATGACCGTCACTATCGGGTTGATTTGTTTCTCACGGTTATAGACATGCAAGCTCGAGAGCTAGACAACCGTTTCTCCGTTTCAACCACGGAGTTGCTTCTTTGCATGGGGTGCTTATGTCCTTCCAATTCATTTGCGAGGTATGATAAGGAAAAATTAATTCGATTCGCCGAATTTTATCCGTTGGACTTTTCTCAAGGGGACTATGAGTGGCTTGGAGCTCAACTTGATACTTACATCAATGACATGCACTCTTCAAGTGATTTTTCGTCTTTGAGTGGCATTGGTGATCTTGCCAAAAAGATGGTAGATACCGAACGAGATAAAATTTATCCGTCAATCTACAAACTTATCACTTTGGCGTTGACTTTGCCGGTTGCTACCGCTTCCGTTGAGAGGACATTCTCGGCTATGAATATCATTAAAAGTCGCTTGCGGAACCGGATGAGTGACAAATGGATGAATGATTCTTTGATAGTTTATGTCGAAAGAAATATTTTGAAGACGGTTGACTATGAGACTATTATGCAAAACTTTCAAGTGATGAGACCTCGTCGTGAACAATTATGAAATATTTTGTAAAGTTAAATATATTAACACGCAGTCATCTTTTGTATCTAGACGACTAGACTGCAGTGACTTTTGTAATGAAAAGTTATGAAATATAACGACTTTTGACTTTTGACTTTGACTTTTGACTTTGACTTTTGACAATGACTTTTGACTTCATGAATCTTGCCCCGGCTGACTTGATTTCCTGGCTCCGCCACTGAACACAAAGGCAAAGATGGCGTATAACATAATAAGAAAGTTTCAATGGTAGAGTGGCAACTATTTGTTCATGATTACGTAGGAAAAAGATAAGCAATAAAGAAGAATAATAAGTTGATGATCTACAAAGAAAGAATTAAACAACCTGCACTAACAACATCAAGTAAAAACTCGTTGAACTCCTGATCAAAGTAGTGAATACCAAACAGATACTTACAACACAAAAGATGGGGCCGGGCGGAGGTTGCTCTGGTGCGGAAATGAGGCCGGGCGGTCTTTCACTGAAAGCACCAGTTGATACAATATATACCGTATCAATTGGTGCTTTCATTGAGAGACCGGCGGACATGGGTGATCTTTCTACGCCGTTCTCGTTCTCAGTCAACAAAACATCGACCACATCAACAAGCAAGTGGATGATGCGGTGAACCGCCGGTACAAACCCAACGGCCTCCGCCATCGCCAGATCTCTCACATCACACTCAATTGTTACTTTTTTGAGACCCTTGAAGTAAAGTACCAGGTGCTATTTATACACAACGGCGCCACTTCTTTCAAGAGTTAGGGTTCAAGGGTTGAACACTTGAACTCACTGTGTGGGCTGAAATCTCCAACGGGCTCAAGCCTGCCATTGGGCTTCACTTTTCTTCTAGGCCTAATTATTTTTTGGCCTAAAATATTTGGGCCTAGCGGGGATTTAGGACTTGCAACGTAATCTTCGAAACATCGTCCTCCATCCGTTTGATCCAGGCATATGTAAGTGGTGCAAAATACGGGCGGGGTAATTGAAGATTTTCACCTTGAGTACAAGGTGGTTTTCGACCCCGGTGGAGTTTATACGGTTCAACCGTATATATTATTTATATTTTAATTAATTAAGTTATTTAATTAATAATTAGTGATGATCGACCGTAGGATTGACCCGTTAGGTCTAGGACTATGTTAGTTTTATCTATTTAATTTAAAGAGATGTAATTTCCCAATTATTCAATCAATAAAATATCAATTCTTTCAACCTTAATGTCTCCCTACTCTCCCCCTTTATTTTCATTATTTCGTAATACATCTATACGTTTTCGTATCAAGTCAATACACAAAAAAAGTTCTCAATAAAATATACTTTCTCAGTTTCTCTTAAAAAAAAGGTCAATACACAAAAAAATGATACTTTTGTGTAAACATCCGAATTTTATTGTTTTGGGGACCGAAGTACGGTAGTTCGGTATCTTCCTCAATGAAAGACATTTATTTTGGGACTGACACCCATATTTCATGTTGGATTTTGAAATTCGAAAATATGAGGAGGGAGTTCGAATTATTGATGCAAGGAGGAGAAGTCTGAAGTCCTCATAGGTACGTAGTTAAAACCTCTTTCGGATTTTTTTTTTTTTTTTTTTTTTTTTTTTTTTGAGTAAACCTCTTTCGGATTTGGTTAGCAGGTATATATATAATAATCAGTAAACAAACCGTACATGGCTCTCAAACTTGTCAGAGCAAAGCAATGGCAGCAGTGGCGGAAGAAGTGAAGCCCTCTCGTCTTACTAACCTCAATCTCATTGGTACTACTTCACTCCCTTTCATATTATTATTATTATTATTATTATTATTATTATTATTATTATTATTATTATTATTATTATTATTGTTTAAACGTTTAACAGTTAAAGCTCGTTGATTGTCCCACATTGTAACCCTGAATTTGTTTTCAGATTGCCGATTGGTTTTTTATGTTAACCCTGGATCCGTAGCCTTAATGTGACGGTCATGTTTTGTTGCATGTTTTTGCTGGAACCCACTATTTTTTTTGGGGGGGGGGGGGGGGGGGGGGTTGGGGGGGGGGGGGGGGGGTGTTATCTTGTGAGTTTTATCTGTGCTTGATAAGATTGTAGTTTCCTCCGTATTCCCATTGTGAGTTTTATCTGTGCTTGATAAGATTGTAGTTTCCTCCGTATTCCCAACTTGAGTTGAGACAAATTCGTTATCCGGTCTGTCTTTTTTAGCCATACAAGCTCAACTTCCATTTACTTCCGACGCGCCACCGCGGGACTTTACGTGCAGAATAGAATCTTTCAAGCAATTGTGTAACATAATTTCCAACACCGGTGTTGAAAGATATGAAACACCTCCCTTCAAGAAGGATGGTTATCGATGGTAAGTAATACATTTATATTTTGAGGGAGTCGCTATATTTGTAGTGGTACTAGGTTTCTTACAAAAATTAACAATGTTGCAGGAAATTGATTTTGTACCCCGAGGGTGATTCAACAAAGGGAGGGAAAGGTTATATATCAATGTACTTAGTATTGGTAGACTCGACGACCTTCCCAGTAGGTTTGAAGGTCAATGCGACTTTTAGCTTCTATGTTTTCAATCAGAAGCAGCTTAACTACTCGGTTTTTGAAGGTACTATATTTAGATCCATTTAAATCCGTTTAAGTCCATGTCCAGTCTTAAGGCCATGATATGTCTAAGGTCCAGCTAATCAGTACTTTCTTCCAGGTTCTTAAAAAAGTTAGGTTATCCGGGTATGATTTGGGCCTACCAATTTATAGCAAAATAAGACAAGAATTTGGTAATTTTTTGTAATATTATAGAGCAAAATTTATCCTACGGCACAATCAAAAGATTATCAAATTCTTGCATTGTTTTCCTAACCAAACCGCTATGCCTAAATAATACCCAAATTATTTTTTGAAGAACCTTGAAGAATTGAGGGAGTAATATATATTCCCGCATTCAAACAAATTACAAGCTCGCATGTTAACCTAAAACTCAATTTGTTCTGGCTACTAGGTCGTTCTCAATGTATAGATAAATATGAATATCCCTGCGGTTACAAGTTCGATAAGTTGAAGAACGGAAACGGTTTTCCGCAGTTGATTCCACTTTCTACTTTCAACAATCCTTCCTTGGGTTACCTTGTGGACGACACTTGTTCGTTTGGTGTCGATGTGAAAGTGAAATTGGTTAAGAACAATAAGGCCAGAGCAAAGTTCGAGCGCGTGCGCAACTCTGGCCATTCTCTCGTCCGCACCTCGTTTAAATTCTCACAGTTGGAAAACGAATATTACGAAACCGAGACGTTTACTGCTGGCGGCCATGAATGGTGAGTCGTATGTTTAGTTCTTTTACAACTTTTGACATATAAACTCATACTGCATATGTTAATTTGCTGACAGTACGATACATGCACTTTGAGAATTCATAGATAACCCTCAAGCATTATTAATTTTACTGATATCACACACCACCAATAGTATAAAAACAAATGTCTATTTGTTGATGTCAGTTATATAGGTGATATTTGTCAAACTCTAATGGTGCATGTACTGCACTGTCAGCGTGACACCAACATACTCTACTGCATGCATGGGGTTATATGTCAAACTGTTCATTCTTTTATGTTCACGGGTGTTTTTATTTTGATGGTTTTTCTGTTATTGGTAAAAATTAAGTTTTCTGACGGCAATTTTTCTATGTTTTTGCCTATATTAAGGTTGCTTCGACTCTATCCTGGATGGATCAATGGTTCGGGAAACCATCTATCCTTGTTCCTCCGTTTAAAACGTCGTAAATCCTTGATTGGCCATGTGATGAGATATTTTCAAGGCACGAATAGCAAGAAAGTACACGTGAAATTCACTGTACGCGTAATTGATCAATTACATGGAAAGCATGTTGAGAGAACAGGTATTAATCAAATTTTCCATGGGATTGATTTTAACTCGCTCATTGTTTATCAAACTGATCTAGTTTTCTTTGCTAATTAATTATCTATTATGATTTTTGCAGTTTGTGGAGTTTACAGCGATTCGAATACGAGTTGGGGGTGCAGTGACTTTATCGAGCTATGTCAACTCAGAGACAAGTCGTATGGCTACATCCAAAACGACAACCTCATTGCAGAAGTAGATTTTGATGCCATTCTTTAAAGTACGAACTGAATGATGAGTCTCCTTAACTTAATTAATAACATCAGAGTATAATTTTCTACCTTTGTGTGCGCATTTGTATTAATACTTTGATTATTGAGTCTATTATATTACAGTTTGCTGAAGTTATCAGTGCATGACTCGTACCATCAGGGCTCTACTTCGAAGAAATCATGATCGTATATACTTCTGAGTACGGGCGTATGGCAGCAATTATAGCGGAAGAACCAAATTAAACTAAGATCAATAGTAACTCTTTGGCAAATTCAAAACTTATTACATTGTCTCTCAAAATCAGATACTAACGCTTCTCATTGTATACCTTAATGCTATTAATGTGAAGAAATCAAACAAATTCACACTGTTTATGTCATGCTGGTGGTGAGCAAAAAATGCAAAAATAGTGCGCATCCAGGGAATCGAACCCTGGTCAGTACCGTGGGAGGGTACTATGATACCACTACACCAGATGCGCTTTGGTGTTCATATTCAAGATCAAATTTATAAAAAATAACAGTCTACCTAACCGTTTGCCAAGCCGAAAAGAGATGTTACAAGAATTAAAACAAAATCAACAGTGAAAAAATGATCACAGTTACAGATTCCTGTTGCATGTTTATTTTCTTTTCTTAAAGTATTTTTTAAGAAAAAATATTAACAACAAATAACATATTAATTCCTTAAAAATCTTGCCATGTACTGCTGGATCAGGTTGAGAATTATGATGGGCATAAATTTGATAAAGGTCAAGAACTACTCAAAGTTGATTTCGCATTTTCGCTAGCTTCTTTCAACAGCACCTCATTGCTAAAAGATGAGTCCTCTGTTTTTGGCGTTAACTCGTCGATTAGGCGAGCTATATATGGAGATATAGAGAAACTTTGCGGGTGGTTCTCGCGTCCGCACCTTGTCTAAGTTTTCAGAATTGGATAAAGAGTTTTATGAATCCGACCCTGTCAGTGCTGGAGGCCTACAATGGTGAGATAGACAGCTTATTTACTAGTACTCGTAGTCAATATTGTTTTTTGATGGCTATTTAGGGTGCTTTGCTTATATCTTGAATGGATCAACAGTTAAGAGAAACATCTATCAGTGTTCCTTTGTTTTGATAGAACTTGAGAGAATGTATTATTCTAGTGATGAGTAAAGAAAGGGCTGGGAGGCGGCTAGGGTTGCAGGAGAAGGAAGAGATGAAAGGGAAAGGAGAAGAAGAAGAACTAGGAAGTGGCGGCAGAACCAGCAAGAGGGTGGGGGTGTGGAGGAGGGAGATGGGTTTAAAGGAGGTCCTGGTGTTGAAGAGGAGGAATAGAGTAAGAGTGTTGGATGGAGGAGAGAGAGAGAGAAATAGAGGAGGAGGCGAAGGCTGCTAGGATTAGAGATGAGAGGATAAGGAGAAGAATTGCCAATTATAGTGGTGTAATTTGTTTTGATCTTGAGATACTTTCGTCTCTTTGCCCCTCCGTTAGCACGCTGTTAGTAGCTAACTCTGACAGGGGTATATGATTACAGTTCATACACTTTTCAATGTCAAAAATTAATAGTGTTACAACATATTTGGCCAAAATTTGATACTTTAAAGATGTGACCGATTAAAATGCATATAGTTTAACAACATATCTAGTCAAAACCTATATATTTTTTTTGAAAGAAAAACCCATATAATTTAACTATATCTTGAGGTGTAATGGACTAGGATAACACAACGATGTCAAGTGAAGTCAGTGTGAGCCGTGACAAATTCATGGGCGGAAAAGAAGGGTTGAAGTCGAAGATTTTGGATTGAAAGAAAAAGATACACAAAATTTAGTGTCAATGACCCTAAATTAGGAAACAAATAAAATAAACTAGACGGTGAAAAATAAATATAAAAATAACAATTGACAAATATCTTAAAACATTTATCCCCTCCCAAATCTTTGATGGGTTGTCATAGCCGACGTAAGTTCGTGATTTGTGATACTATGTTTATTTTTAAGGAGCCGCTCATCAGAAAGTACGTACATTCAAAAGATATTTTCATGAGAGAGTCTGTGTGAAACAGCGCTACGTGGAGTTGCTCAGTTACATGGAAAGCGTGTTGAAAGAACATGTAATGGATATGGACTAAATGTGCTCATCTTATTCAGTGCATGGAACTCATGTTCATCAAAGTAATCTGAGAAAGTAATATGTTTTTCTCTTTTGCCTTGTGGCAGAAGATAACCGAACATAGAGAGTAGTTTTCCAGCTTATGACAAAATAAAATCCCTATTAACCGAGAGTGAGTTGCCCTTTGGTGAAAGAAAATTACATGTACGCGCTAAAAGCTAAAAAAATAATAATAAAACAATATCAGACAAAAAGCACATAGAGAGTAGTTTGTCGCCTTATGACAAAAGAGAACCGCTATTAAACGAGAGTTAGTCGCCCATTGATGAAAGAAAAAAAATAACATGTCCGCGCTATAAACTAAAAAAATGGTAATAAAACAATACCAGACAAAAAGTAGTTTGCCGCCTTATGACAAAAGAGAACCCTAATTAAACGAGAGTTAGTCGCCCTTTGGTTAAAGAAAATCACATGCATCGCTAGAAATTAAATAAATATAGTAATAAACAATACTAGACAAAAAGCACCTAAAAAGTAGTCGCCGCCTCAAGACAAAAGAGAACCGTTATTAAACGAGAGTTAGTCGCCCTTTGATTAAAGGAAATCACATGTACGCGGTAAAAACTAAAAAGATATTAATAAAACAATACCGAACAACAACCTCCTAGAGAGTAATATGCCGTCTTATGACAAAAGAAAACCGCTATTAAACGAGAGTTAGACGTCCATTGATGAAAGAAAATAACACGTACGCGCTAGAAACTAAAAAGATGGTAATAAAACAATACTAGACAAAAAACACTTAGAGAGTAGTTTGCCGCCTTATGAAAAAAGAGAAACCCTATTAAACGAGAGTTAAGTCTCCCTTTGGTGAAAGAAAATCACATGCACGCGCTAGAAAATTAAAAGGATAGTAATAAAACAATACCAGACAAAAAACACCTAGAGAGTACTCGCCGCCTCAAGACAAAAAGAGAACTGTTATTAAACGAGAGTTAGTCACCCTTTGATTAAAGAAAATCACATGAACGCAGTAGAAACTAAAAAGATAGTAATAAAACAGTACCGAACAAAAAGCACCTAGAACAATTTGCCCTCTTATGATAAAAAAAAAAAAAAAAAAAAAAAAAAAACGCTATTAAACAAGAGTTAGTCGCCATTTGGTGAAAGAAAATCACATGTACGCGGTAGAAACTAAAAAAAAAATAGTAATAAAACAATACTAAACAAAAAGCACCTGGAGAGTAGTTTGCCGCCTTACGACAGAAGATAACTGCTTTTAAACGCGCGAGATTTAGTCTTCCTTTGGTGAACAAAATCACCTGTACGCGCTAGAAACTAAAAAACTCGTAATAAAACAATACTAGACAGAAAGCACCTAGACAGTAGTTTGTCGTCTTATGACAAAGAGAACCGTTATTAAACGAGAGTTAGTAACCTTATGGTGAAAGAAAATCACATGTAGTCGCTAGAAACTGAAAATATAGTAACAAGACAATACCAGACAAAAAGCAGGGGTCTCCATCGGTAGGAGTTGGATCAAGGCGTCGGAATTCGTCAAAAAATAGGGGTCTCGCTTTCCCTGAGCCCCCGACTGCAATGTCGGCAATTACATTCTCATAATTAGGATAGTTACATGTCAATAAAATCACATTTGGTAATACTTCATTCACATTTTGACATTTACGAATATTATAATTTACTTGCGGCGGACGCTGCGATGCATGGATTACAAATTGACAGTTAACTCCACGTACTATTGAAAATGCTGACATCTCATTATACAATATTGACTGTTGCTGATATTGTTTTTGCCTTTCTAGTACTTCTTGTACTCTAGTGTGAACACTTATAGAGATTGAGCGCGAAATTAACACTTTTAATAGTATGCGAAGTTAAGTGTTAATCTACATCTATTTACTTTTTTAATAAAGGTCTTCATGTATGTATTGCAGCGTTAGTCAAAACTTCAAAGTGATTAAATGTTGAAAACTATCATATGTCATAAGTATACATTTCTCATATATACACATAAATTCATTGTGGTGGTCAAAACACAAATTTATTCTCGTAGTCAAAAAGTTAAGTAAAAATATAACTTTCATGGCACAAACTAAAATCTTTCTGCACCAGGTCATGGGTTCAACCCCGCTTACCGACCGGAAAAGAAAATCTCAATCAAAAAAAAAAAAAAAAAAAAAACTAAAAAAAAAACTAAAAAAAAAAAACTAAAATCTTTCGCACTAATTTCCATCTTCATACTTCTTCGGAATTCCCTCTATTTTCTTGGAATGAAACTTACGTAATGTTTCATATTTATGGAATCGCAATATTGCATCAAAAATCAAAACTATGGACAAAGTTTCATTCTTATTGCATAGTCAAGAAATGAATTCTCAATGTTTACCAGAAAAAAATGAATTCTCAATGCCATACGTGCCACCACACAACTCAGAAATTTAACATGGTAAGGTAAAATTGATACAAGAATATAGCATGTATTGAATATTCAAAGTAGAAAGAATTCGAGACATAATTTATTTCTATAGATATTTTCTTTTTCATTTAATATTTTTAAATGCATTTCTATAAATTTATTAATATTGAATTCGAGACATAATTTATTTCTATAGAATTCAATGTATGATTTAATTTATCACGTTATTAAATTATATCCATAATTATATCCATTTAATATGACTCGCTATGTACATACCACTTCGATAGAAAAGTTAATAAATGACATTATATACATTGAATACTTTTTAATTAAATCATATGTGGCGTAAGGACATGTGGACCAAGAAAATGTCAAACTCTTTATATACATATATGTATATATAGAGATGGAGAGATTCTTGTAATAGAGTAGAGCAACGATACGTGGTGATGGAAGAAGAGAAGTCTAATCGCTTTCGTCCCCTGAATCTCATCCGTACTCTCTCTCTCTCTCTCTCAATACTTGGTTATATGCACGTTCTCAAATATCACATTGTAACGTTCTTCTTCCTCTTCTTCTTCTTCTTCTTCTTCTCCTGCAGCTGTGATGGATGGTGAACCCGAATATGCATTATCCCATATGGCACCAGATTTTGTTTCCACAATTGAGTCCTTCACCCAATTATCAAACATTGTTTCGGACTCTGGCGTCGAAACATACGAAACTGGTTCCTTTAAGAAAGGTGGTTACACATGGTATGTATAGCTAGTAAATAATTTTTAATTTTTTTTAAGAATTTCATTTCAATAATTCGCCTTTCAGAAATATGATTTCACTCATGAATGTTGCAGGAAATTGTTAGTGTACCCTAGTGGGGATACAATAAACGGAGGAAAAGGTTATATATCCCTTTACCTAGTTTTGCAAGACTCGCCATCTTTTTCAGTAGACTTAAGGGTTTTCGCAAAATTCAATTTCTTTCTCTTCAATCACAATCAACTTGAGTTTGTCACTTTTCCGGGTACGTGTATCCCTCATCATCTACTCGTTATTACTGATGTATTTAAAGTTTAAGCACAGTAATTCTAATTATGTAAAAATATTTTTCTGATGTATTGCTAGATAACGCTGATTATATTTATGGGCGTAAGTTTGATAAGTTCAAGAACGGATATGGCTACCCACAGTTGATTCCGCTAGCTACTTTCACCGATACTGTTTCCTCGACATACCTAAAAGACGACTCGTGCGTGTTTGGGGTGAAAGTGACTGTTCAACAAGTTTTATATAGTGAAAGTAAAGTAAAACTCGAGCGTCTGTGCAACTCTGGCAATTCTCCCATCCGCATCTTCTTTAAGTTCTCGGAATTGGAAAATGAATTTCATGAAACAGATGCGTTCACTGCTGGAGGCCAAGAATGGTAAGAAGCATAGAAATTGTTGTTTATTTCATACATACATTTGATGCGTCCCACAAAAGCTATATTTATGGAAATTAATGTTGTTTATTTACTTTTAAGGAAATAAACATAAAATTAATTTTTCAGATTCATAAATTTGTCAGATTCATTCATTTATAAATAACTTCTTCATAATTGCTTCATAATTTGCTTCATAAGTACACATGTATGGACAATTTTGGAAATTTATTATATCAAAATGTTTTAGAGAGTATGCATATAACCAATTTGGGACATTTGAAAAAAGAAAAATGAACAATTTGTGCAGGACGGAAAGAGTAATTTTTCCCTCTTGTTTTTGTGTTATTATCATAGTAGTAAATTTCATTTAATTTTATGATATATTTTCCGATCTCTATGTCATATATGTAGGGTGCTACGCTTGTATCCAGGATGGATCAACGGATCAGGGAATCATCTATCGCTGTTTCTTCGTTTATCCCCTCCCAAATCCTTGGTTGGTCGTCACAGTGGACGTAAGTCCTTGGTTAGTCATATTAAGAGATATCTTAAGAAGGGAAACACTCACCAGAAAGCACAAGCAAAAATAACCACTCATCAGAAAGTGCATGCAAAATTTACATTGCGCGTAGTTGATCAAAAACATGGAATGCATGTTGAAAGAACAGGTAACGGACCGGATATCGAATTGTTGTTCTCAGTTTATTTATTTGGATGTATGATCTGATTTTTGTTTGGTTTTGGTATTTTTTGTAGTTTGTGGAGTTTATAGTGATTCAAGTCCGAGTTGGGGATGTAGCGACTTTATGGAGCTGTGGGATCTCAAAGACCAGTCCTCTGGATATATTCAAAACGACAATGTGATTGTAGAAGTAGATTTTTCGGCAATAATGACAACAAATGAAGATCGTGCTTAGCAGTGGCGGATCCAGAAACTTATTACATTGGAGGCTAAATTAGTAAAATAAACAAAATAAGTGAAACTTCAATATGTGAAGGTTGAGAGGGGGTTGTAGTCCAGTTTTCTATGGGGCTGAAATTGAAAAAGTAAATAAAATGAGGGTACATTTTCAATTTTAAGAAGTTGAGTGGTGTTAACCACCACATGTTGCCGGTTTGTAGCTCCGCCCTTGGTGTTTAGTGTTAAAGATTCGTAATATGTTTAATTTTCGAGGATTGAAATTTTTCTTGAAGTTCGGATTGAGTAACTACATGTGCTAGTCTAATTTTTACAACTATCCTGGAGTTAAATTTTGTATTTATGCATTGCAAATGATGGTATATGAAATAGGCCTCACCAAAGTGATATTAGTTACACGTCACACATTTATCCATGTGCCTCGCAAATGGAACCAACCGGCCGATTGCTTTGCTGGAATGGGTCAACTAATGGGCTTGGGAGATAGCCAGACTTGATATAATAACCCACCAGAGTGGGCTTTAGAAACTATTTTGTATGATCAATTGAGCCGTTTTAAGGCCCAACCCCATTAATCCAATGAATTTTTTCAAAAAAAAAAAAAAAAAAAGTTACAAGTTCGGGTTAGTGCACACTAGTCAACAAACCAAAACTTAAAATGATTAGACCAACATATGAAAAGATTAATCTGTACATAACCTAAATAAACCCTAAAAACTGTCTAAAAGCATTTGTTTTGTTTGAAATGGTTTACTCGTAGTAGTCATTTTGGTCTACTCTATTGAGAAAAAGAGAGATGAATGTCAGTTCAAAAATTGCGCATCGGGGGAATCGAACCTGGTCAGCACGGTGGAAGGGTACTATGATACCACTACACCAGATCTGCGCTTCTTAGGGTGTGAGGTCCACCACATAACGTAGACTCATCCACACCGAATACAAACTCATTCGAATTTGTTTTATTCCAGCTGGGTAGTACCCACGGGGCGAAAGCAAAACAGAGTCTGCTGCCTCACTCGGAAACCCACACGGCGCGGTGGTTTCCGGCGAATCGGACGGTGAAGAGTTCTCCGATTCGGCTCAAATTTCAGTTTCCTGTTCCTGGTGAGGTAACCCACACATCCTCCGGTCAGAATTTGATTTTGTGCCCTCTAAGTCTCTCAGCTCGTTTTTGCCCTAGATTAGGTATAAATGATGTTGCGAGTCTGAGAAAGCCGTTTTCTCGCTGCTTTAATGGATTATTTACCTCTGATAGTACAAGTTTTTGTGTAATGCTACTACCAAATTGGTGATAGTACAAGTTTTTGTGTTTTCCCCATGATTTGTTAGTCATTTTAGCTTCCTGGAGATGATATTTTGCATGATGCGACTCTTAATTTGGTGATAGTAGAAGTTTTGAGTTCTCTCTATGATTTGCTGATTTTTTTTTTTTTTTTGAGTATCATTTGTTGATCATTTAGCTTTGCTAGAGTAATAAAATGTGTAATGTTACTCTATATTTGGTGACTAGTGCATAACCCGTGCCCGAGGGCACGACCGCAATGTCAAAATATTTTAGAATTTTTTTAATTTTTTTTATAAAGTGTTTGGTCTCTAGGATATAGTGGGGATAAGCTATTCCACATGTCACATTTTAGTTGATAGCATACTCCCCATAGGAGCTTATTATGTAGATAGTAGAATTTTTGAAAATTCTCTCCATGAGTGTTCTTTGATCATTTTAGCTCTGCTGGAGGTGATTTTTGTGTAATGTTACTCTTAATTTGGAGGGTTTTCATGTTAAAATTGGGCGGGGCTCTTGGTTGCATTTCATCATCGTATTCATCGCTTTGTTGGGCCGTCATTTTAGTTGCTTTTTTGTGGGGAAAATTTTGATTCATGGGTCCGCGACAGCTTTGATTCATTAGAAAAGGGCAAAATGTGAATGCCCCACAATCCCACCTAGCAGATAGATAAGTTTATTGTTCGAAACTTTGAGGATTAATTTCATGGGATATACTATATTATTTTCCCTTGCTTCTTAGTATTACTACTTTGTAGGAGTATTCAGCTTTGCAATCAGATTCTATTTCTGTGATGCTTTGATGAAATTACTGTTTTAACTGAAAATTTATCCAGTAGTTTCTCGGGTCAAGTGTTTTTCAGTTCTTGTTTTTGGATTTGAGAGTAGAATGCGGATAGAGAAGGGTTATATATTATAAAACTGCATGTCCCATTTAAGAGGCAGGAGCATAATTCAAAGTTTCAACTTCTCGCAGCAGAGCAAAGCAAAGCAATGACACCGCTAAAGCCCTCTCGTTCTGAACGCCTGAATCTCATCGGTACTCTCTCCTTCTCACCTCATAGTAGTAGTAGTAGTCTTTAATGACCCTCCAAGGCTCCAACATAGCAGTGTTTCATAGGGGTTTCAGTAATTTGTTTTTAATTTTTGTTGGAAATGTATAGGGGGGGCTTTAGTATTTAAAATTGAAATTTCTCCCTCTTTCACAGATTGGCAATGTTCATACACAACCATATCTGATAAGCCACCCAAGGACTTTGCATGCAGAATAGAATCCTTCAAGCGACTATGCAACATTATCTCTGAATCCGGCGGTGAAACATATGAAACCCGACCCTTCAAGAAAGGTGGTTACAGTTGGTAAGTTGAGTAGTACTTACTATAACCTTGCTACACATATTTTCTTTTTGCTAGCTAGAGCTCCGGCATTACTAACATTTATGTTGCAGGAAGTTGATGATTTACCCCAATGGGGATACGAAAAACGGAGGGGAAGGTTATATTTCAATTTACTTAGTATTGGTAGACTCGCCTACCTTTCCAGTAGAATTGAAAGTTTCTGCGACTCTCAGCTTATTTGTGTTTATTCAGAACCAGCTTCATTACTTGGTTGTTCAAGGTATTATTATTATTATTATTATTATTATTATTATTATTATTATTATTATTATTATTATTATTATTATTATTATTATTATTCATCGTCTATTTAATTTCTTCTCATCATACAGATTCTTCACACAAGATAATTTTTTCTCTGTAGTTTTCTTATATTTTTTGGCACCTGCTTCTGCTGCATGTAGGTGACAGATACAGGCCAAAATTCGATAAGTTGAAGAACGGATATGGGTGTCCGAAGTTGATTCCACTTTCTACTTTCAACGATCCTTCGTCCGGTTACCTTGTTGATGACTCTTTTGTTGTTGGCGTTAATGTGAAAGTTAAAAAGGTTGAAAAGTTCAAGATGAAGGCAAAACTCGAGCGTTTGTGCAACTCTGGTGGTTCTGTCGTCCGCACCTCGTTTAAGTTCTCGCAATTGGACAATGAATATTATGAAACTGAGGCTTTCAAGGCTGGAGGCCAACAATGGTGAGTGAATCTAGTAATATATATATGCGTGTGTGTGTGTGTGTGTGTGTGTGTGTGGTAGTGTTCTGATCATCTGATGATGACTATATATATGTTCTCTGTTTATTTAGGGTGCTTCGACTATATCCAGGATGGATCAGTGGTTACGGGAGTCAACTATCCTTGTACCTTTGTTTATGTCGTCCTAAATCCTTGGGGGACCGTGTTTTGGGATACTACTTTCGAGGAACCAGTCACCAGAAAGTACACGCAAAATTCATCTTGCGAGTCATTGATCAATTGCATGAGAAACATGTTGAGAGAACAGGTAAATGGGATACTATCTTCCATTCCATTTAGGCTTCTTTAAGCTCTAGACTTCACTGCTAGTACTAATTATCAAAACTGTGTATTCTATTGTATTTTTGTTGGTAGTTTGTGGAGTTTTCAGCGATTCGAATCCAAGTTTGGGGTGCAGTGACTTGATGAAGCTATGTCAACTCAGAGACGAGTCGTATGGCTACATCCGAAACGACATCCTCATTGCAGAAGTTGATTTCTCTGACATAATCGCTAGTTGAAGCTGAATTTTATGTAGTAACCCCCTCAGAAGTCAAGTTGGAACGCTGCTGCTCCCTATCTATCTATCTATCTATCTATCTATCTATCTCTATACCTTTTTGTTTTGAACTGTTTCATGTAGTTTCTGCCCACTGCTGATTTCGGGTTTAGGAAGGGGCTTGCAGTAGTAGTATATGTAGTATGTTGAGACTGGAGTTTTAATGCTTAGGTGACAACCAAGACTGTAGTGGGGATAATGATGTGTGAAACTTTTTGCTGATATATGAAATGATGATGATGAGATGTCTGAGCTCTTCGAATATATGCTTAGCAGTAGTATTCACTAATCCATTAGCATCCATGTCATCGAACTAGGATGTGATTATGTCGTGATATATTTTTAACATTTACTAAAGTGAGGCCGCAAGAGCAGCCTCGATGCCGGTCTTGGAGACTTCAACGGTGAACCGGTGGCTCTCAAGGATTCGCTCAGATGGTTGTTCCAAAATTGTAGAAGACGGATTCGCCCAGATGGTTGTTCCGAAATTGTAGTTCTTCTGGCCCAGAATAGGAATGGGCCTCGGCCCGAAACTGTAGATTTTTTAGTTATATGGAGCTTTGGCCTCGGCCCGAAACTGTAGATTTTTTAGTTATATGGAGCTTTATCCTGTTTGTTTTGTGGGTCAGGTTTACGTCCTCCCACATTGGTTTACGGGTTGAGAGCCCGCTCTTTCTAATACACGCAGGGTTATGCTACCCTTCCTCCAGGTAAGTGCCTTAAAGAAAAGAATGAACAGTTTGTTTTGACAACACTTATAGAACTGCCATACATTTGGAATACTGGTTGCATCTGCAGTTGATTGGTATGTGATGCCATTCTTTGTTTTGGAGTATATATTGCATTCTTCAGTCAAAGTACAATGTGATATACGCAGTTACCAATTTTTCAGAATGTGTTGATGTGAACTTGTTATTTGCTACTTCCTCTGACCCACTTCGCTCTTCCTGGTGCACTATATTCGCCTTGGTTTAGCAACACGATATAAGAATATAGTAATTTTTCATGGTTAGTTCTATAAAAACATTAAAAAAATACCAAATTCTTGCATCCTACTGCTAATCAAATCACATTCACCCTCAAAAGTAAAGTAGGAAGAGAGATGCGGAACGAATGAAGTAGATCATTGCATGTTTCGAGCATGCAATGCATTGTCTGCTCTTTTGTGTGTGCGAAAACATTGCAGTTGGAGGGGAAGAAGCTGAAAATGGAGAGAGGTTGTGGTTAGGTATGGGTTTGTGTATTATAAAAGGGAGGAAAATCAGTCCTATAATTAAGTGAGTAGGAACGTTGATTTGTATATAACATATTTTAGAGGGGCTAGTTTCTACATTCCTAACTATGGGAGGGCAAGAATAAACTATAAAAGACACTTACTACAGGGGTTGTAAGTGTCGTTTACTCAAACTGAAAAGCAAACAACAATCCCATTGACCGTTGAAATGAGCCAAGAGTCGTGATAGGCCATCCAACCTTCAACTAAATCCTAAACCATCGGTGGCACTCCGCTCCCTCCACGTGTAACCCTAGTATCCAATCTCCGTCACCTCCTCTCCGCCACGTGTCACCGCCAATCCATGAACACCATACACCACCCCCGAAACCTACGTTCTCTTTCATAAATACCCCCGCCTGAAATTCCTCTCCAAACATCAAAACAAAATCACACATCTTCTGCAACAATGGCCACCAAAGAAGATCTCCGGCAACGGTTCAAAGACGACCCCGACAACGTCGGTGACGTATCAAGAGGAGGAGGAAAGAGACAGGGGAGGACGGCCACCGCCAGACGCGGCCTGCGGTCACTGGCGGTGGCCGTGGCGGTCCCTGTCTCTCTCCACCTCGCCGTGTTCTTTTCGACGCACGGCGAGGCGGTGAAAGACCGGGTGTTCCTGTCGCCGTGGATGCTGCACGCGATATGCGTGGCGGAGGCGGCGTTGATGGGGCTGTCGTCGTGGCTGGTTTGGGCGGCTGGCGGGTTCCATAAGAAGCCGAGTGGGCTGGCTCTTTACTTGGGGTACCTTGGGCTGAGCCTGGCTTGGGACCCGGTGGTGTTTGGGAAGGGTTGGGTCTGGGCGGGCCTGCCGGTGAGTGTGGGCATGTTTGGGACATTGGTTGGGTGCGTCCAGCGCTTCAGGGAGGTGAACCCCATCGCTGGGGATATGGTGAAGCTGTGTTTGATATGGGCAGCTTTTGTGGTCTGTTTGAACCTCAAACTTGCTTACTGGTGATCTGATGGATATAGATCTCTATCTTCTGTAACTGTTTTTGTTTGTTGTAAACTACTACTACTTATATTCAGGTGTTAAAAGGTCAATTATCGTTTTAAGAAGGTTTTTGTGTTGTTGATTTTGTGTGTTTTGAAATGTACCTGAGTTTGGTTATAGTAACAGAGAGATTTTCCAGAGATGAAGTGTGGTGTAGGCTTTTAGTATGTACAGAGAATAATAATATTGGAGCCTTAACTTTGTTATCTTGTCATGCTATTTTTTATGAGGTTACATGGTACTCCGGATATCTTTTTTCTTTTGAGATCAGGACAATTCTATTTTATTTTTTGAGTATGGAACTGATCATGAACCGCATTTGTATCCAGAAGTCATTTCTTTTATGAAGAACTCGCAGCCATGACTCTTCTTGTGCTCTATTGTGCGCATTGAATGAACTTTCGTTTCAGTGTAATAGTCTGCAAATTACATTAGAAAAGTAAATCAGTCTGGAAAAAAGTTCGGACTGACGGGCTCTTGATGAGAATTACCTTGGGTAGCGCTTTAGGTATATTCAATGGAACTACTGAATTAGGGTGGAGCATCCATGTTCTCGGTAGTTCTGACATCAGAAGACCATGTTCTTACTGTTAACAGATGATAGGTTTTCGCACATTCTGGGCTCCAGATTATCGAATTGATCAAACGGTGGAGAAAGATGCATGTTTTTAAATTAAAATATAAAAAAATAGGAGTCAACAATCAATCCATTCCAATTATTTTGGGAATTCAAGGAAGCAAACCTGGGTTTCAACAGGAACAGTCGGCAGTAAAATTCCAACTAAGAACTGTGTTATTAGCATTCAGCTGCAAGTCGATATGCCTGCATATTCCTGGACTGTCTCCAGCAGATTCAGACCTGCCACATTTCCGGCAAGTCGGCAACCTCCACAGTCTAAAGGGCCACACCGGTCATCGGAACCAGGCTACGTACTAATACTGTGCAAATGACCATTTTACCTCCACTCGCTCCCTCTAGCCACTCCCTCAGTCTCTCTCTTTCTAACAGCCACTCCCTCAGTCTCTCTGTCTCTCTACTTCTAACAACAAGGACATCAAGAACATCTCAACAATAACAGATCTAAACAAATTTCTGGACCAAAATTCTGCATCAACAATGGCAGGTCAACAGCAACAACAGTTCACCACCAACAGTATTTCAACATAACTAGTAATTTTCATTACTAGGAAAAAAACACACAAGAAGAAGAGTATAGGAAGAAGAAACAGAACAAGAGGAAATTTTTGAAACCCGAACTGCCACCGCCAATATTTCCGCCTAATCCACAAAAACAGGAAGACAAAAAGCGGATCCACATAGAGAGGTGAAGAAGAAGAGGAAAACAAATCAGGTTACTCTCTCTCTCTGGTCTGGAACTGGGAGGGACAGAGATTCTGGCCTTGGTTGGGGAGGTCTTCTGGATCTGGTGGTTTCGGTTTGGGGGGGGGGGGGGGGGGGGGGGGGGGGGGGGTTGTAAGAGAAAGAAAGAGTGGGAAATTAGGAATAGTATGTGGGTTAAAGGATTGCGGTTGGCTAAGGGCAAACTTGCCATCAAAAAAAAATGTACAAGAGGAAAGCAAGAAGAAAGGGAAGAAACAGCCGAAAGAAAACATGAAGAAAGAGAGGGAACTTCGAGGAAGTACAAATGTGAAATGTACAATATTTCCTTTCTATTTTGAACATCATCCAGCTCCCTGAGTGATGTGATATTCTTGATCTTTGTTCTATATACACAAGATGCTCCATCACAATCAACCTTTGGTTATCTTACAGATGGGTTTATTACCCAATCAGCATTCTGTCACAGGCTAGCTTTGGTTTCGACATGTGTTCACCTCCTAACATCCTGGTCTCTCAATTTCCACCTATCCATTCTGTTAACCTTCTAACCAAACAGGAAGAAAGGAAAATAGTAGTCGAAAATCTCACTGCTTCTTCCTCACTCTCACCAGAGCACAACCCAACCTGATTTTATGGCCTTGCTGGCGAGCGGCCACTGGGATTGCTCTCACTGGTAGTGTAACAGGCCATTTCAGAGAACTACGTCAGTGAGGTTACTATCCTCGGGCAGCTTTCAGTCACTTTTTTTGTTTGCAATAGTTTCTTCATAGTGGACTATAAAAACCCCCCTATACAGATATCAACTAACAACACCGCTCGTGGGATGCTGGGCGACTCTGGTGCAGGAAGCATGTGAGTAAAGGTGGTCAGTAAAGCAAACAAACTCACAATAGCAAGTCACACTACATAATTGAAGGACAACTTCTGGCTCTCTCTCCTATACTAACATGTCCTGCAACTTCTGCATTGAAACAGCTGGATCTGTCAACTCTATGGAAAACCCTAATTCTGCAGAAACAGTGCGGCTGTTTAACTTGAAAACAAGCACAGATACTCAGAATCTAAGAAGATACTCAGAATCTAAGAAGCACAGATACTCAGAATCTAAGAAGCACGGATACTGATGCTGGATAAGGTACGGGAAGGGACACGGAATATGTCATTTTCTAGAAAAATGAGGATTCGAGAACGCATGATTGGTGATTATTATTATTATTATTATTATTATTATTATTATTATTATTATTATTATTATTATTATTATTATTATTATTATTATTATTATTATTATTATTATTATTATTATGTGCGCGCGTGTGTGTAAGAATGAAAAGAGAAAGAGGAGTACTTAACATGGGTTCTAGCTTGACGAGTCGTGTCAGTGAAAACCCTTGAAGTTGTCACACGTGAGAACCTAAAACCTCACTTGAAGTTTTGTTTAAAAAGGCAGTCTTCCCATATATTGAGCCTTCATTTAATCCTATATATTATATCTACTTTAGCCTAATTTTATTTAACCCATTTAAAGTTAAAATATCTCATAAACAGCCCGTGTGAAAGTTTAATAAACACAAAGGGTCGACTGGTGTCTCTCATCAAGTGTCCCTGATGTGTCCTGTAAGTGTCCAGTCAAATAAAATTTCCAAAATACCGGACATGCCAGTTAGAGTGTTTAGAGTGTCCGACATGTATTTTGGAGTGTCCATGCTTCCTAGATCAGAATCAAAGGGGTAAAATTAACCACCTCAAGTTTCACGTGTGATAGGGTAGATAGAAAAATGAAAGCAACACCAGGAGATATCTTCAAGAAACTGCAAGTAAACATGAGCAGAACTAAAGAAGAGCGAACGTGCCTTCAAACATATAAACAGTTTGCTTCTGTCAACTCCTATCATGTTTCAGTAACCGGTAAAGGATCAGGGGTTGGGAACCCTGCTACACACATTAGCCTCTCTTTTTGAAATCATGAATTTTACTAGGAAAAGAAAATGGAAGGAAAATAAAAAGAATAAGGTCACTTATATATTTATTTGACTCTGCACAAATCCCTTTATTTTCTATAAGTTCGCCTTTGAATTCACTTAGCTAAATCCATGATTCTTATCTAGGTCATTCTAGCAGAACAGAATTCCCTTAGAACTGGCAAGAAAATGTACAGAAAAGTACGAGTTATAAGGTGAAGCAGAAATACCAACTAAACCTTTAACCTTGAAACGTAAACCCTAAACTCATAAATACTACACCCACTAAAGTTTACTCTCAAACCCTGCATACAAAAACATAAACCATAACACTAAACCATACAAGGTGACAACTGAAATGGGATTGAAGTGGGCAAATGGCTATGTAGGATTTCGTTACATCAATGGCTGTACTCACATTCTGTCCAATTTCATGTTTGGGTTTTCTGTCTCTTTGCCGTTTAGCTAAAGCATGTTGGTTCCAAGGTTCTTCATTTAATTCCCCCTTTCCACTTTCCCTTTCCTAGCAAAACCCAATGATTCCAAACAGAGACCCAACAGAAACAGTTTCCCAAGTATAGGGCTAGTTGCATGAATCTTCAAAACAGGTTGATGAAATTACTTCTGATTACTTAAAATTTTGATTACATTACATCACAACAAATCTAATAACTGAATTCTTTACGGTGCGAGTTTTCATACAGTAACCATCTAAATAAAATTACACGGCATGAGCAATGAAAATGTATGAGATAAGATCCACACCAGAATCACCTACTGGAAACAAGAAAGCCAAGGGTGCCCAAATCAAATGATTATAGAAGAGCTATTTTATTGAATAGAATAAAATAGAAGTAGCAAAAACAATGAGTACTATATTTCCTCCAAGTCTAATTTCAAACTGAATGCGGTTCTTCATATCAAAATACCAGCAGAAATTCAAGAAAACAAATTAAAGCAGTACCAAAAAGGGAAGTGATGAAAGATAAAACCTCATTCCAGCTATCTAATTCCCGCCATCCAAAAATGGACTGAAACTGCATCAGCTAGTATGAGTAACTTTCACCGACGGGAGGATAGATTTTCTTGTAGATAGCTGAGACTACTGGAATGATCCCCGCGAGAGCAAAGGCAAGATGCTCGGAACTGCTTGTTCTCACAGTGATCTGCCCACTGAGCTTATTGTTGATTCCTCCACGAACTGCAACCTTTGAGCTACGTCCGACTGAGAACTGCGCCAGCGTATTGAATCCCAACGCCCAATCCCCTCTCCATCTAACCAGAGAAAACCCATATGTAGACTGGACTTGACCAATCGGGTAATCTAGTTCCCTGCGTTGCAACTCAACATTGGCTCCATATGCAGCATCACCTTGACACCTAACAGTCCCAGCACTGCCTGCAACTGACCACTGCTTTCCCAGAGCAATATTATCTTCAATTTTGAGTCCAGTTGCTACATTCTCACCCAAGAAGGTTACTGAAACGCCTGCTGTTGTCTTGTTCTTCTTCAAAGTTTTGAACTTTGTCTCCCCCCTGACGATGTAGGCAAGTTGTTTACCAACAGCTTGGATGTCAAAACCTGCCATGCTTGATCCATTTTCACCATGCTTTGCAGCTACAGAGGAATCCAAGTGGATGTTGAACTCTTTCTTATCCTTTGTGATTTGGACAGCAATTGCAGCTGGAAACTGACTTGCGATAGCTAGGGTCTGCTCGAGATTGACACCATCATAACCACAGTCATGGTCCCATCCATGGGTGTCCAGAACTGGCCTAGCCAAAAACTGTGAAGTTGGTTCCAGGAACCTGTACCTGTAGGCTGGATTGTCACTGTCGAAAGAAGGTGGCAGGACCATGTCAGGTAATGGTGTTGCAACAGGAGCTGCACCTTCATTATCTTGATCACCATCTTCTCCGGCGAAACCATAATCATCTGGGTTTGTGTTCTTACCCTTCTTCATCTCCCTCATCCTTTTCAACTCCTCTCTCCATTGCTTCTTCTGAAGGAGCTTCACTCTATAATCATACTCCTCGAAATATGCCTTCTTCTGCTCCCCGCTAAGCTTGGCTAACTGTGCTTTCCTCAGGGGCTTGAATGGTGGCAACTGGTCATACTCATCTTCCTCTCCTTCATGATCAGAATCTGACAGGTCAGCCAAATCAATATCAGAATCAACATTCTCAATACCCTGGTCACTTGGGAGTTTTGGGTGTTCGCGAGGATGCAACATTGAAGACAGCAAGTACGGAAGAGGCGGTGCGCGAGTACGCAAACCAAAGAGCTTGCGGTGGTCAAATTGATCTTGAGGCTTCGAGAGAGAGCTCGCTTCTGATAAAATCTTCAGAGAGTAGCACAAGAGCAGCAACTGCGGCCTCCAAGTTTGGCCATTGGGGAGAACCTTGTGGCCTTCTCTGTTCTTCCGACAGAGAGGATGGTTTTCAACTAGCGAAACTGGATTCATCAGACCTGGGCTCATCATTCGCAGATCACCAACAGCTTGGCCAACAGATTGCTGAACCACATGTGATCTTTGAGAAACAAATGTTTCGTAGTTCAAAGGAGTACCAGTTGGTCCATCTGGTGGTGCAGAGGCAGCATGTGTGAGAGTGACAATGGTGTTACGCCAGATTGACTGGCCAAGAGAAGTAGTGATTGTCTTCAGCAACGGCAGGTCATTGAGATCTCTAGTCTGTGTATCCATCCGATCAACATAGAGAACAATGTCAGGAGGGCTTCTCTTTGTAAGCTTCTTGACTGAAGACAAGATCCTGTTGTTGAAAGCCTGCTCCATTACAGCAGACCTAAGACCGGGCGTGTCAAAGACCTTAATCTTCACTCCATCCACCAGCCCAGTAATCTCCTTCACAGAGGTAGTGCCAGGTTCAAACGCGTCAATTACAGCTTTCTGCTCGCCGAAAATAGAGTTTATCGTCGCACTCTTGCCCACTCCAGATTTCCCAATAACAAGAATGTTCAAAGAGAAATCCAAATCATCCGTTTCCCCAGCTTCAAGCTGCATAGCAGTCTTCTGGGCAGCGTCGAAACTATAAGTCTGGCTTGATCGCCTTCCAGAAAGAAGCGATATGCGATATAGCACTTGTGCTGCTACAGATTCGTCGGGAGAAGCACCCAATCTCTGCACAAGCCTCAAGAATTTCACTTTCAGAGCCTGTAACTTCTCCAGCTTAGTTTTCTCTTCCTCACTCAAGTTGTCATCAGAATCTCCACCACCACTTGTGAGCCCAGACGGAGCAAAGAGACTGGAACGGTTGGGCACTGTAGCGGGTCTAAAGGACCGGGCAGATGAGCCCAAACCAGCAGGACGCTCAATTGAGAAAAGCCTAGATCCATCTTGAGAGGTTATTCTGATTTCGCCACCATCTGTATCAGCTCCTGTTGCAGCCTTCAAAAGAGCTGCCAATGCGGCAGAATCAAACAACTCCTTACCATCTGTTTCCTCATCAGATTCACCTTCTTCTTCTTCCGAATCCGTGACGATCTGACCGTCAATTCTTTGGGACAGGTCATGAGAACTCTCTGCACCAGAATGAGAGCCACCACCTGCTCCTCGTTCCAATTCCTCAATAAATTGCCTGGCAGCTGCAGAGCTGCCAAAGATCATCCCGTCAGTTTCCTCATCAGAAACTGAGCCTCCAACATCACCTCCTTCACCCGCGAGGTCTTGGCCTTCTTCTTCAGTTGCTACAGTTGCTTCGGAAAACCTTTTTGGCGATGCATCATCCTCTTGACCTGTCACATCAGAATCATCAAGTCCAACGATTGCTGCCTCATTAGCTGGACTGGATAGCTTAGTTTCATCTGAAAATCCCACTGCATCAACCCCATCTCTTTCAGAAACGATTACCTCCGTGCCAATTTCAGCTCTATCTGCAGAAACCACACCATTTTCATCATCTTGTTTGACCTCCGAAACAGCCTCCTTCTCAATCACAACTTCTGGTTTTGCTTCTTCACTGGTTGTGATCTGAATGCCTTTCTCAGCTTCAGCATCATCAACTGACACCACTTCAAGAGCATCGGCCTTCTCAACCACTTCACTGACTTCTGCAGGTGCATTAACTAGCCCCACACTCTCCAAACCAGTGTCTCCTTCAACAGCTGAGTTTACACCATCTGTACCAATTGACTCAGATTCTGCTGATACTATCTCATCAGCTTTCTCATGGACCACTTCACCATTTCCTACCACTGAAATATCCAACTCCTTTGTTTTAAATTCCTTCTCTGCCTCTGTCTCTCCAACCTCAGCTACCTCCGGCTCCGACGCTTCAGCATTAATGGCTCCTCCTTCCACCGTCAAGCTCTCAACATCTTCATCAACCACTTTTGAGTCTGCAGGAACAGTCAGCTCATCTTCTTTACTAGGGTTACTACCATTCTCCAGAACCGATGACTCCCCAACCACCTCATCAGGTACCACAGGAGTAACATTAACGGAATTCTCCTCCTCCTCCGGCCTCTCACTCTTCACCTCCTCCTCAGCCTTATCGCCCTTCGACTCCTCCACCACATCACTCTTCACCTCACCGCCCTTCGACTCCTCCACCACATCACTCTTCACCTCACCGCCCTTCGACTCCTCCACCACATCACTCTTCACCTCCTCCTCAGCCTTATCGCCCCCCTTCAACTCCTCCACCACATCACCATTCACCTCACCACCAATCCCAGTCTTCTCCTCTCCCTCCCCTAACTTCCCTTCAATGGCAGGAACCTGAAACTCCTCCATTTTCAGAATCTCAGCCAACCCATTACTAGGTGCTAAACCCTCATCAAACCCATCTTTGACTCCACCCAATTCACTCAAATTCGAGGTTGCTTCGACGAAAACTTCAGGCTCCTCCACTAGTCCCTCACTTTCAACAATTGAATTGGTAGTTTCAATGGGTTTAATTGGACTAGAATCAGCAACAACACTACTATCATCAAGAATAGCACTCAACCCAATTCCACCTGAACCCTTCTCCACCACAACCTTATCTTCTTCATCATCCCCAATTCCACCAGAACCCTTCTCCACCACAACCTTATCTACTTTTTCATCATCATCTAAAGGTGAATTGACAAGTTCATTCGAACCCAGAAGAGGGTTAGTGAAATCTTCCGATTGGGGAGGGTTTTTTTCTAGGGTTTGTTCATCTGGGTCGGCGAGAACTGGCCTCTCCGACGCGGGTTCGAATTCCTCCTCACCACTGACGAACCCACCGTCGTCGGAGCCGATGGTACTACCGTTTTCAGTGGTGGGTTTGGTGTCACCATTAGAAGCGAGGAATTTATCGATTATTGAATCATCAAATGAGGGTTTGGTGGGAGGAGACGAACCTGTTGGAGTTGTTGACGGATGAGTTGTTGCGGCGGCGTTGTCGGAATCCATGGTGGGGGGATTGAGACTCCGGCGAAGGTGAAATCGACGGTGAGTTTGCGATTGAACTGTTTGGAGTTGATAAGGTGTAGAAGAAAGGGGTTGAGAGGAGAGTTGAGAGAGACGGTGATAAGGTAGAGAGAGAGAGACGTAGCCGCAGGGGCTAAGGTGAAAGTGAGAGAGGCTTTGAGAGCTCCGCTATAGAGAGAGCTAGCTCAAAAGAGAATTATCGCTGAGATAAACCAATCAATTTTATTTTATTTATTTTCAGCACCAAAAAACTATGTAAATTAATTTCGTCTGGTTCCGTACATTTTCTGAAACTAGAGTCTAGAAGTCTCTGTTTGGTTCGCAGTAAAATGTCTTCCAAGGGAAAATATGTGAAAAAGTTTTCCCTGCACTATTGCCAAAACACTGAGCCGTGACGGAAATGGCAATGATAGGTGGTGTGGTGAAGGTGGGTGGTGGTGATGGGTCGCGGTGGAGGTAGGTGGAGGTGTTAGTATGAGTTGTGCTCCTTCACTCCGAAAAATGGCTTACGAATTCTTTTTTTTTTTTAGGAAACAAACGTAACTTCATAGATTAAATGGGTAGGGAGTTTACATCAGATGCACAAATAATATCAAGCCAATCCGGGCTAATATCTACCCATTGTTCAGAAAATCCTATACTCCTTGCTCTCATTGCTAAAGTGTGCGCAACTGAATTTGCTTCAAGAGGAACCCAGCTGAATTTTACGTCGTCCATTCGGAGAATTAGTTCCTGGCACTGAGCTAATAAGTCCGCTGTCCGGGAAGCGTCGATTCCATCTCTTGCGCGAATTAGCAACTGCATATCTTCAATTAAATTGAGCGCGTCACCTTCAACAATAACTCTTCTCACACCCATAACTGAAGCTAGTTCCAGTCCAGCAAGCATAGCAGTAGCCTCAGCTTGTCTTGGGCCCTCTGCAACCACCCCTGCTATAGTCCGAGCTCCGCTGTTTCGAAGGATCACACCACTGCTTGATGTACCTGTGGATGCATCAAATGTCCCATCAAAGTTTATTTTTGTAACACCCGGCGGGGGCTTGTGCCACTTCTGGGTTCGGGACTTAACATTATAGAGGAGCCTTTTTTTAGCACTGATCCACTCAACTTTCCTGATTCTCCAGTGAATATCACTGCAAAGTTTGTTGGCATCGTTGAAATGGCTTACGGATTCGAAATGTGTAAATCATTTTACATCATTTGAGGGAAAACATTTTACAGGAAAATATTTTACTTCCAACCAAACAGTACCAAAACACCAAAACAAGGGAAAACATTTTACAGGAAAATGTTTTACCACCAACCAAACAGAGGCGTAATCTTCAACTTATTTGCACCTAGGCCTCAAAACTTTGAAATCAAGAGGTTAAACCCCCAATGTGAAGGGTCTCTCGCTTCTTTCTCATAAGAATAGTGGAGGACATAAATCGTGATATGTTCATATATTGGTTGATCATGGTGCATGAACAGCTGAATGATCAGGCTGATTGGAGACTCGCTCAAATAATCTGTTCTTTTGCTGAGAATAGTATTTGAAATTCTACATTTTAGGTTAATAGCGTGGCAACCGCTACATTACTCAAGGCTATATGCCGGGTGAGCTTTATCCCGTGGCTGAAAATGGGGTGCAACACGAGAACATCCCATGGCCTCGTTTGGGTAGGGGATATAAAACAGTATATGCTGCCTATTGGGATATGAGCGGAGATATGATTACTGTAAGATAATGTATGATGTAAAAATAGACAAATGGCGCTAAACACATATGTCGTTTGACACTTTAGACACTGAACCTCCAGCACTTTCAATTTCATAGAGAAATCGCATGAACTTTTTTACAATGAGACAAATAGTCTCCAATCGTTAACATGAGATAGATTAACTTAACGAAATTTACTGTAATAGTCATCACATAAGGTCAAGTGACGGACTTCAGTACTCATCTCGTGAGGTCACGCTATGGGTTTTCAATTAATTTATTATAATTTCGTTAACGATTGGAAGCTGTTTGTCTCAAAATTATAAGTGCAGTGGAGGCTTCTATAAAAATGGAAGTGTTGGAGGTTTAGTGTATAAGTGTCGAACTACATACAAGTTTGGCGTCATTTGTCCTATAAATTTTGCTTTTCTATGTTTGGGCCATACAACATGTGAGGTTGAAGATACATGTGAAAGTGATCGCATTATCCTATGATGTTGCTGAGATTGATCGTGCATAATTTCCAATACCTCGTTACCAAATTACCCAAACTTCTCGTACACACTATTTTATATTTTATTAAATTTAGGTGACAAATTATTGAGATAAATGTGTTCCGAAGTGTTGATATTTCCGATTTTGACAGTGCTTCAAAAGAGGGAGGTTTGTGGGTTTATGTCCACGACGATGATGAGGGCGGTGGACTTTTGGGTTTTGCATACCCCAGAACAGATTGCTCCAACTACTAGTTTTCTAGGAAATAAAAACCAACAATTTTACATAAATATCAAAGTGGAGTATAAGATGGGAAAATATCTAGAGGCAATATTTTCAAGTGGTGCCGTGAAGGGACAATACTGAGAGTTTTATGCAACTAAATTGGACCTGTGTGTCACAGGACTGAATAAACCAAACCTGCAATGGTGTTTTTGTTTGGTTGTGTCGAAATGATAACATTTCTTGATTGCATTTGTTTGAGGTAGTTTACGTGCAGGCATTGCAATGTTTTGCTATCCCAGTTTCGGGCTGATTATCCATTACATACGTGTTGCTATTTTCTTCCTCTCATTTCTCATCTCATCACTCATGCATCAAAACCTAATCCTCATATCTCTCCAACAGCACTCAGAGACGTCTTTGTGATTGGCACTTTGATAAATAAAGTTAGGTTGCCATCGGCCAGTGGTTCAGGAAACTCGCCCAACCCAGCCTACTAGTAGGGTTTCGATTTGAAATATTCAGACCAGTCATCGATTTGGGCCGAACAAAACTAACAATAAAAAACAGAGAAAAGTATATGTATTATTCATAGTTATAATTCCAACTCAGAATCTCACGCAAGGGCTTCAAATGCTCTATTGATGTAACACTCATTTGCACAAATGTAGTTGGGTTGTTGACGTTTGATGAATTCTAATTTTATTATGATGTTGATGAATGTCACAAATAGTTAAATGTTCCGTAGCTGAACAAGATTTCGACTTTTTTTTTTTTTTTGCGTGCAGTGTTGGGTCGTAAGCCAGGGCTTGGGCTACTAAAAGTATTGGGCATGGTTTGGACCCACCTCGCACAACCCGGTCAGCGTCATCGCAGCCCTAGAATAAAGTCGGTCTACTTTCTTAAGGCTTGGGCGTGCAATTACCTCAAGTACTCATTGATGCCCAGTGGGCTGTCTCGTTGGCCCAGTTTTTGGCTCAAATCAAACTCAGTAGCCCATAGTTAATCATGTTCATTTTCTTCTCATAAAAAAAGTGCCATGGTTCTGCTCAAGAAAAAAAAAAAAAAAGTGTCGTGGTTTTTTTCTCCGGGAAGAACTTTAACTTTTTTACTTTCCTATAAAAATAAAATCTTACTTTCGTAACAAATAATCCAAACTTACATATCTCGTACCAGATAGAAATGAAATGCAAACTTGTAGTCCAAAATTCAACTTTTCACCTTATAAGTCAATACTAAACACTACTAATCAGTTGGCTTCAACTTATATTTCAAACTAACTTATAAGTTGTTTATAAGTCCTACGAAACTCTTTCATAGTATTTTGTTGAAAAACAAACTGGTTCTAAATGATGCCGACGGAGACAGTAGAGATAGTAGAATGATTCGTCGGAAGAGAGCAAAATGATATTAAAGGTAGAAACTTAGTGAGCATAATGATCATTAGGGAAGGCACAAACAGAAAAGTTGATCTTTGTCCAAGTTGCTTCCCTAATTGGGTCTTAAAAAAGTTCAATGAAAGTAATAAGTTTAGCATCATCGTTTAAGCTAGAAACAGGTTAATATGACCGGATATGTGTGGCTCGAATATAACTGAATTCAAATTGAAACAGGTCAAGGTGTCAACGGTGCAGGCCGAGCCAAGTTAGAGGGGGCCTGTGAGGGTGGGGGATGTGCCAGGGCCGGATTTAGGGGAGAGGGGGTTGGCTGAATTGGGAGGTCGAGAAACTTGAACCCCACTGGTCGCGGGACTATATATTATTAATATATCAAATAATGTGTTTTAATATATATAGTAATATATGAATAAACAATGTTTTGGTGGGGGCCGGGTCGTGTTGACCGGGTGAGGAGAAGAGCAGGTCAGGAAGGAGCAATTCAGAACGGCTAAATCTTGAACTGCACTGGGTTGGGGCTGTTATTAGGCAGCTGAGCCGGTTAGGGGATAAAAGGGGGCCGGTAAGTGCCAGAGGTGATTTATGTGCGGGCCGGGCCAGGATTGAACCTTGGACCGACCTCCTTGACACCTTGAGATGCCGGTCTGTATCGTATCTTGCACAAAGGATCTTTGGGCGGGGAAGCATCTTGATATTATAGTGGGTCATGCCGAATTAAGTAAATTCCAACTTCACCCTACCCAATTGTAATGCACAAATTTAATCAATGCGAACTCAAAAGTTAGGTTAATTTTTTAGTGCTCCAAAAAAACACCATGTGGTGTCCTTCGACCAAATAAATGTATGCCAATCACTTACAGTATAATTAAATATTGCATCTTGATTCACAATAGAGAACCACATAGTGCTCTTTTGGAGTAATAAAAAATAACTCCAAAAGTTAAGGGTGACAAATTTCACATGATAACAAAAGAAATACAAATACAAGCTCTCTCCATTGACAAAGGCAAAGTTGATTTAGAACACAAATATGTATGTGGGCCGGCATGAGTAGGACCTCAATTAGCGACCAGTTGAGGAAATGAATACTCCTACTTGGCTTATATTAGTACCACTCCGTCCCAGCTCTTTCTTCACATTTGACTTTTTTGACTCGTATTTGAATCACTTTGACCGGTTGATTTGGATAGCAAAATAATACGATTTTTTAATAAGTTTTTCACGATATTATAGATCAACTTTTACTCTACAACACTATGAAAAAATTATAAAAAAATTATCTCGATTTGCTATTCAAATCACCGGGTCAGAGTGACTCAGTAAATAATGAAAAAAAGAGTTGGGACATACTGGTACTAGTCTACTAGATGAGTTTGAAGTCAAAATGAATGAATGATTTTGCTAAAGAAGGGAACGGTCTTTGCGCGCAAGCGGGGGAGGAGGACTCTACACCTTCCTTCTTTGCCATTCATCTCTCGTCTCTGACCCAAACCACCACCGACGACGTCGACGAAGGACGAAGATGGAAGTAATGACTCACTCTTCGACCTTCCTCTTGCCGCATCCTCCTCCTCCAGTTTCCGACGGAGGAACTCCACCTAATAATGACGCACTCATCGTTCTGAACCAACCCCTGCCCAGATTCACTCCTCTACTCTGGAGTCACGGTAATTTACTTACTCCATTCCTCTTCCTTCATCACTAACTATTCAGTTGGATTTTGAATCCTTGACCACCACCACTTGTTTCTTGTGTAGAGCAGCACGGCTTCGTATCTGCGCAGATGGCGGAGCTAATCGATTATACGATGAATTGCCTCTGCTGTTGCCTCATCAAGACGCTCTCCAAGTTCGAAACAGGTTCCATTCATTCCCTATACATCAACCTGTTCGATGAATTGCCTCAATTAATAATCATCATCATCATTCCTCTGTTTTCGGAGCACTTCAATTGAATTGATCACAATAAGATATTACTACTATAAATCTGGAACATCATTGCGTCAGTTGTTGAGTTCACCCTTCAGTTTTGTCCCTTTGTCTATCTTAGATCTGAGTGCGGATTAACCCAATGAGTCAGTTTGGTAATGTTTTTGCATTCTAGAACGTCATTTATTATGCTTAAAGCTCTTATACTTCCTATGTTTCTTCTCTTTCTTCCAGTTTTGAGTTTTATTCATTATGCCGCTTTGACCCGATGATTTGATTAGCAATACAATGTAATTTTTTGGTAAATTTTCATGGTGTTGGACAGTAAAATTTACTCTACAACACCATGAAAAATTACAGAAAAATTACATTATTTTGCTATTCAAATCACAGGGTTAAAGTGACATGCCTACCGATGAAAAATTCAAAACTGAAAGAAAGAGAAGCAACAGACCAAGTATGTGTTTAGTAATTGTTTATTTGTTTTTTATACTAATTACTGCTTTTACACCGCGGCTTTTGAGAGTGGGGAGGGGTTGTTTTTCCGGACCTGCTTTTTTATAATTTATTAATAGGCCGTATAGTCCACTTTCTAACAATAAATTTGATATTTCGAATTATATCATGTATGATATTGTCATTTTGACACTTGCATCAACTTTAAAACAATAATTTCCAAACACAAAACGCCGAACATATTTCTCCACATCAGCTTCTATATATGAAGTTTACTAAACCCATTTCCTGTAGATTTGTAAAACAATTGTTTAAGAGTACTTTCTGCACAACTGCTTTCTAAAACGCCACACATTCACAAACTGACACTTAATTCACCGATTCTTCTTTTACTCCGCTCCACTCTTGTGTTTCCAATGCTCATTATCCGATACTAAGCAAGCAGCCTTGGATATTTAATCAGGTACAAGCCTGATGCGATAAAGGGGGACATGGATTCTGTTAGAAAGGAAGTATTGGAATTTTATGCAAATCTGGTAATCATATCTATATAGCAAGAGTTGCATAATTTCCAACTTCTGTAAATTTGACCTATGTATAGAAATGTATAGATAGTACTGTAAATCTCAAATTACTGTATTCTGATGGCCCACAGGGGACCAAGATTGTGGATGAATCTCATGATCAGGACACCACAGACCTCCACAAATGTGTCGCCTTTGTGCGCGATCTGACACCTAATTTGGAGGTATCGAATGCACGTTATGGATTCACCTTCCTTTCAAATCTGATCTTTTCATTACTAGTGACAATTTGCTGCAATGTTGGAAATTAAGTTTGTTAGTTGTGGTGATTGAACACGCTTATTGAATGGTTGTACTTCAATTTGTGATTTCTTGCTTGCTTGGATTGCAGTTACGTATCCTTGTCGCTGGAGCACTTGGTGGAAGATTTGACCATGAGGTCGGGAACATAAATGTTCTGTGCAAATTCTCAAATATCCAAATAGTTCTTCTATCAGATGACTGCCTCATTCAACTACTACCTAAAACTCACCGTCACGAGATCCACATTCAATCCTCCGTAGAAGGTCCCCATTGCGGTCTGGTCCCCATTGGGATGCCTTCTGGAAGCACCACAACCACGGGTCTCCAATGGGATCTAAGTAAGTTCATTCATATAGCAATTGCATCAAAGTTTTCTCTACTCTTGCAATTGCACCGGGTGTAATCATATGTGCATATATACTAACATCAAATGATCTTTTGCGTAGCTAATACAGAAATGAGATTCGGTGGTCTGATCAGTACGTCTAACATCGTGAAAGGAGAAAAAGTTACTGTGGAATCGGATTCAGATCTGCTGTGGACCGTTTCTTTTAAGAAGGCGTGAAGTATATATGATGATCCCCAATAGGTAAAAATGAAACATTTAGTAGTAGTCCCTATACATGGTGGTATTCTTCATATTCTTCTCATTTGAAGCAGCACTCGGGGAATTGCTTGCCAGGTTCTATCTGGCAAAATATTTAAAATGTTATTTCAGTGATCGAGCGGTTTCATCAGTTGCTGTATGTTGTGGTTTACTCATACTATTTGAATATTTGAAGCATGTAAGCAAATAGATTTTTTATTTAGTGACCTCTATATATGCAAAAGTTTATTTGGTTGAGCTCAATGGAGAAAAGATAAAAATAGAGGTAAATAGAGGTGGTTGCTCCTATTTGATTCATCGATAAAGTTAATTATATGAAAGAGTGGCGTCGCCCGGGTTTGAACCGAAGACCTTCAGTGTGTTAGACTGACGTGATAACCAACTACACCACGACACCTTGATGCCTGCAGTTTTGCTCAAAGGTTTTATAGATGTTACTTTCTGACAAAAACTGGAGGGCAGACAGTTTCTCTTCCCAGTTATAAAAGGACTACTTTGTTATGTGTATGTCATTTTGTCGTAGATAACTTTTTTTGTCACTGTAATAAAGGTTTCTCTGGCCATCTCCTGTGTGATTTGAAAGAGACTCAATGTTTAGCTGTACGAGTCTTCTTTCTTCTTTCTGCTGAAAGAACTAGATTCAGTGGAGAATGATCAGATGAAGCTAGTGCCTAGAGCGCATCTTTGAATCACTGCGTAGTTGAATCATGAACACAGAGAACGCAACTTGCAGAGCAAAAGAGGTCAAAACAAAAATATGTCATGTTTCATGATGTGTTCGACAGTCTGTCTTTGATATGGCATGATAGAGCAACGATGGTGCGACCCTAGTGTCTAAATCTACTTGGGGCAATTTGATATCCACAATGCCATATGCAGAGATACTCTAATCCTTAGTCAGCTAAAACTACCCAATGGGTGAGCTCCCAGGATTAGGGATGTCATTTGGACCCGATCTGATAGGATACGACTCTGATGCAGCAGATCTAATGATCTATCTGCAAAATGAAACTATTATGGATTGCAGATTTTGTGATCTACGAAGCCTAGTCCGATTCAATTATGATATTACACGTAATATTTACTAGAGTGTAGAGTTTAATTCATGATTATCTCAAGTCATATGAACTAGACATGTTCACCTTTGATCCAATGAACAATCCAATTCGAATTGGATTTAAGCTAATCCGATCCATTTGGATTTAAGCTAATCCGATCCAAACACGACTCATTATCTTTATGGGCGAATCGATCCTTTGAGTTGTGGGGGGCTACCTTACTCAAGTTCGTAAAACTGTGATTTCACCTTACATTGTGACACTTATTATTTGTGTTTTTACATTAAAATTTTAAGTCTTAGAAATTTAGTGCCACCCGAAAACATTCTCAACGCTTTGGAGTAAGAAGTGAACTTTAAAAGCGCTCTCAGAATTGAAGACTTGGCAAGCGAACCCCAATACCAGAGAAAATGTTTCCTGTTGAGATAATAAGCAGAAATGCAGAATTTTTACTTAGCGACTTCAGAATCAGCACACATCGTTCGAAAAACGAAGGAAACTAACAAGGACACCTGCACAATTGGTTTGATTTGGTCATTTGGACCATTTAGTGAGCAAAACACAGAGAAACCATTCCTGTGCTCTTAAAAGAGAATCAAGCACAGTAATAAAGCCCATCAACCCCGGAATCAAAAGCAGGAGCAGATGAATCAAGTGAGATTCTGCATACTACCAACTATTCCAACGTCGCCTTACATAATAGTAATATTCTCAAACAATAGTTCCATGACAGTTATCAGAAAATACTCTCCAACAAGAAGGGAAGCTAATATTTCTCGTACTGAAAATTTAGGCCACATTGAAACTCGGCCACCCTAAAAGCATGATTTCATCCCGAGTCATATGGAAACAACACTTAGCAGACACCACCACAGAGATGCATGAAGTTGCTACAAAACAACACAACTTCCACCACCGCGGCGAATTATGTGCTTGGTGCAGCTTCGGTTTCTCCCGATTTAATCTCTTCGATCTTTGATCCTTCTGCCTTCTCACCAGCAGGCTTTGCAACTTCTTCATCTAACCACCAGGCCAAAAATAGAATTAGTCAGATATTGGAGACATATCTCAAGTAATTAAAAAGAGAAACGTGCACCAGTACAGAGATGCCCAAAACCTGAACACTACTACTTGTGCGTTACCAGGTCAGAGTTTTCATTCAAGTTAATAAAACTGAAAAGTAACTTGTCAAGATGAAGTTAAAAGCATTATTTCCTCGTGTATTGGTACTAGCTTACGTAACAAGACGATTCATACATCTGAGTAACAAAAGGAGGCTTACGTTATGTGCGCACCTCAAATTTCACAAATGTGTTTGAGCGGTTACGCTACTGCAATGACCCAATAGAGAAAGGAGACCTCATATGTCACTTGAATACTGACATTGACAAACTACATAGACTTGTAACGCCTACCCATGTCAAATGTGGTTCCCATCTTTACCTGATAACTCAAGTTTATCTGTTAATCATGATGACTCAATTTTACTAAATCCCTTTTGATTCACATCAACAATTGAATTTTAGATTCTAGCCTGTTGAACATGGCTTCATCTCATCACTGACATCGAACTCAAAAATGGACCAGAGACACTAAGAACTGAATGCATCAAGTACAAAGGCCAATATATTGTATCGTTAGCCCTTTGTTACAAGTGACTAAGACTATCCTTGTTTCAATCAATAGCAGAGCCAACCCGGAACACCATTGGAATGAACAAATGATAATAAATCATTTTTTCATTGAAACTTTTCCAATTCTTACCAGTGCATCCCATCACTACTATAACAAAACCATACTACGGAATTTTACACTTCCTGTACATCCTCAACGTTCTATTCTTCTAGACACAAGGACATTTTGAACATTAATTTTGAGCAACAATATGCACCTCCAAAGACATTCAAGGAGATTTGGAAAACTTCGTTTCAGTCTAGAGAAATAATCAGCTTATACTCGGCACAAAAATAAAACAACACACGAGATGCTTTAATATGGTTACGCCTTCCATCCGACATAAATGGTCTATGCAGATAATATCTCAAAATCTAAAGTCCCGAGTAAATAATGAAGCCCCCTAACATCTTTATAGTAATGCTCCTTAGTGAGAATGTTAAGTAAATGATGTTTACCTTCATCACTGTCAGCAAATTCATCCATGCCGCCCATGCCGCCCATACCCCCCATGCCCTTCATGAGACTTTCCATTCCTCCCATGCCGCCCATTCCTCCCATACCGCCGCCGCCCATGCCGGCCATGAGACTTTCCATACCTCCCATGCCGCCCATTCCTCCCATGCCGCCGCCGCCCATGAGACCTTCCATTCCTCCCATGCCGCCACCCATGCCTCCGAATTTCTGCACATACGTTTGTCAAGGAAACTTCAGTAACAAAATGAAATGAAGGTAACAAAACTTAGAACCCAAGTTTCTGCTCCTTACCGAGAAATCCATGCCATCCGTATTCACATCCGCAGCACCTAAACAGAAAGTAACTCTCAAATTGTAAGCAAAACAACACCATACATTGACGCAAAGTTTAAAGCAAGTATGAAATAGATGACACAGTACCAGTATCTTCGTCTTCATCAACCCATTTATCCCAGTCTACTTTCACGTAGTGTGGTGCCTTAACATCACCACGCAGTAGTTTATTCCACCAATTGGCCTCTGCCTTCTCAAGGACACAAAATATGCTCCTTGTTCCAATATTGATTTTGCTCTCCTAAAAGTAGAGGAACAGAAAGATTGATATTTACGGCAATGTTAACACTGACATGTTTGAACACAAATGTAGTAGGCCACTCTATATGCTCCATCGGAAAAATATCCCCTGAATTGCCTAACAACTAGGCAAAACCTAAGTCACCTAGAGCGGGAGCGAAGCGGGAGCGCGAACTGGAGCGGGAGCAGGAAAACGTCTGATTTCAGAAGGTGTGCATTTGAGAGCGTCACGAGATTGTCCACATGTAATATTTATTTACTATAATTTTATTAAGAAAACTAATATTTACATATTATAATGTGATTTTACACATGAGAATATTTTTTATTAAAGATGTTGTCAGTATTCATTTGTCAAATACGTTGTTTCAATAAGGAAAAATAATGTTCAAACGGTTGAATTATCAAACTAAGACATAATAAGTTGAGATTAATCATCAAGTATAGTCCAAACTAATGGTAAATTGGCTTTAAAAAGTAATTCGCCTACGAAAACGAGCTCTCTATCTTCTGGAGCGCCTTTAGAGCGAGGTTTGGGAGCGGGAGCGATGCCCCTTCGAGAGGTTTTAGGTGACTAAGGGCAAAACCACTGCCATTTAATTCCAATAATGCAAAATATTACTTCACCAACTATGTCTAGTCTTACAGGGAGAGAATTTTTGCATTCACTAGCTCTAAAATGATGGAAGTAGCTGCCATATGCACTACTAACATGAATATGTAAAATTCATTGTGATAAATTGAAATCAGCAAAACATGGTTTACCTCTACATTGACCTTGTCGAAAAGATCCAACTTCAAGTCATACACCTTGTCACCCACACTAGCAGAGAATGTAAACTCTCCTTCAGGTTCAAGATGAACTTTGGCATCTTTTGCGTCTGGCAATTGAACTGTGATATAAACCTTGTCCTGCCTCTGAGCCCATTTCACTTGGGGATGTAGACTGACAAGAAAAATAGAAAAACCATTAAGACGCTGTAGGAACCATATGACCTACTTCTAGTACAGTTAGTAAAGAACAACACTTAGCTTGCTTGATCTAAGAAAACAGTATTAAGTTGAAGAATATCAGCAGTTGAGCTTCAGCACCTCAAATATCAACAGAATACTGGCAATGATTCACCCTCAAATCACATGAGTCATGTTCAATCTTGCTATAGATAACAAGACTCCATCACCAGTCCAGTCCAGCTAGAATGAGCTGACCTAAGCACAATACTAATGTTCGCATATGCTACTATAACTGTGTATGCCTACAGGACTACAATCATGCACCACTTGGCAGGCTATAAGAACAACTTTTCAGGGGAATATTTTCTTTATATAAGATCTCCTTGAAACAAGGCTATAATCTGTAATAAGGAACACAATTTCTTCATCACCTAGTGATTGTAAGTCTTCTATAAGCCAACACACGCAATCATCACCCTGATTCTTATTTCTTATTAACGCTGAACCGAGTTGCTGTCATAATAACATCTAAACAGTAATCCCCTTGTGTGAATCCTGATCTAATCAGGTACCATATGTTTTTACACACATGAAGATCTTGTTCTTTCTAACTTATCTTTGACGAACAAGGCCGGATACAACCATCATTTTAGTAAGTACAACAATTGTTAGTTCAAGGTTACTTCAAGCAAAGAATGCAACTATTTCGGGTGTTGGGGATTCAATTTTTTATGCTCTAAATAATGTAAAATGGGAAATAATTCAGTATATGTCTCCCCCTATACTCATAGTGACAAGTCAAACAATTAGACTTAAGTAGCAAATCCATCTGCTTGACAAAAGCACTAAGAAATGCTAAAAGGGTTTAATGGCGATTTTATTGGATCCCTATTTAGAGAAGCCATAGCTCCGATGCAGAGAACAGTCAAAACCAGAATCTAACTGGCTTCGCTTACCGGATCTATCAATCAATTACTTAATCAATCAGTATGAGTACTGGAAATGGAAAGAAGCAACAGATACAACAACTACAAACTGAGCACATAGAACGACATCGAAGGAGAAAACAAAGCTCGATTGAGGCTACAAAACAAGCGATTGAAACTCGCGAGTAGCAGAGAGAGAGAGAGAGAGAGTACCTCATCTTTGCGGAGGAGATGGTGTTGTTCGTCTGCTGTATTGAGGAAGAGAGGTCTTGAAGAGAGTAAAGAAAGAGAAGGTAGGTTAGGTTTGTGTAAACCCTAAAAGTAGAAAAAGGAAGGCGAAGGCTACAAACTGCGACCGAATTCTAGCTACCGCTTCCTCCAACTATTGCTTTTTATATCACCTCTCTGCTTACGGAGTACTATGGTGATGATCTCTATCCTCCAGACGCATTTTCAACCAGCAGATCGACGGTCCAGATCCTCTCTGCCCTGACCCATTGCACCGTCAATGAGACTCGGAAGTCTTGGCCCATTTCTATTCCGTGGGCTTTAGCCCGATTTAATTATTAAAGCCCACATCTACATCTATATTCCTATTCAATGATGTCATAAAACAAAATAAAAAATGCATGCATGACGTCCCGAGTTTAAACCGGGTTGATTACAAAATTTCTCAAAAAAAAAAAAGAGCTAGTACTTGCACTTTTCACTCATTGTAATGAAAATGTGTGTATAATCTAGTACTTAGGGTGAGTTTGGGAATGCTTCTGCTGCCAGCACAGCTGCTTTCCGACAGCAGAAGCAGTTTTAGTGTGTTTGGTAAAAATAAAATTTCTGCTTTTCCGGACAGTTTCTGCTGTCCCACAGCAGTTTTCAGGAAGCAAGGGGGGAGATGCTTTTCCAGAAAGTGCTTTTGATTAATTTATCTACAACCGATTTTGACCTTTCAATTTTTTAAAATATCAATAGTTATCTTTCCGGAAATGACACGTGTCATATATTTTTGTCATTTTACCCTCTCACAGCAACTTCACAGTTGATTTTACCAAACACAAAATTACTATATCAATATTTCACAGCAGCTTTTACGTAATATTTACCAAACAATATTTTATCAAGAACTCACAGCAGCTTTCTACTGTGTTTTCACACAGCAGCTTTCTACCACCGCCACAGCATTCCCAAACTAGCCCTTACTCTCTTTCTTCTGAATCACTCTACTTATCTTATTAGGCCGTTTCCTCTCTTTCGACCTACCTTCTTTATTTAATTTTTTTTATTGAATAACTATTTCGTCATTTTACTGTTTACATGATCCGTATTTTTACACTGCTTTTCTGTTTAACGAGTCATAATTTTGTGTCATTTCAAAGAAGAGTCATAATTTTGTGTGTCAACACTGTTTTTAGGGGTAAAATTATAAATGAATCAGGTTTTGGCACAGACATGCATTTTTCTCTAAGATAATCCAAGAGAAAAAGAAATAGTACTTGTTATGAACTATACGAGACTAAGGACCATTTTGATAACGCTGTGGTGTTTCAGAAAGTTGTTGTGCGGGAAGTACTGTGAGAGAGTTGCTGTAGAAATCTACTTAAAAAGATTTTGGTAAATTTCAAATATAACTTGATGTGATAAAACACTATTTACATTTTGTGTTTGGTAATTATTGCAAATATCAAAATGAGGCATATCTTTTGGGGTCAGAATGCAATATTGAAGATTTGAGGATGAGAAAACTGGAGAATTGACTGATTTTCGACCTAGGGATCTGGAGAATCATCATTCACGTATACTTAGAGCTTAAGGAGACTTTGGAGAGCAAGTTCGGAGTATGAGATCATCAACTCTACGAGGATTTACTTGCTTCAAACTTCGTTTTTCTCTATCTTTGTATGATTATGGATACTTGTGTTAAGTTAAACGTTGTATGATGTTAAACAGTCTAGCTATGTGATTGATGGAGAACTAGGGTTTGATACATAAAATTTCCGGATTCGCGTATTTGATTCATGCATTAATTACTTATTTCTAGTCTACGTTCTAGTTATTCAACATGTTCTTGTTCTTAATTCTTAGCATGTTAGGATTGATCACCATATCTCATGTTAGTGATCTAAGTTGTTGCACGGCAGTAAACTTAACTTTAATTTGTGAAGAACAAGTTGAATGTAGTTTCATGAGGCTGAAAGGAGTGAGAAACTTGAATGACGATATGTGGGTTGTTTCGGGTGGACTTAGTTAGGATCGAGTGAATTCGATGGAACGTGACCCGGTGAAAGAAGTCGGCTAGCCAGCTAGAAAGGAACTGTAAACGGCGGTGGACCGACATGACCTGAAGTAGACTGTTACGTAAAATTACGTGAGATTGACAGAGGAGCATATGAGTGTTACCCAGTATACCTAGACGTAGGTAGAGTGTTTTGCAAACGTAGTCTGAAATGTCTAAGTGCCCTAGGGACCGTAAATTGCCCAATAACTCTCCATAATAGTATTTCATAAGAAATAATCCTTTAAACTAAAATCACAAAGTAGTTAGTTTGTCTTTAATTTACAGTCACTTATTTGAGGGTAACAAACCATCAATCAACATTTCTTCCTCCCGATTTCCTGAAGTATTCTAAACTACTACTTCCGTTTCTTCTCTTTCAACTTAGGTTGACTTTTTTACCCGTAATTGGGTCGCTTTCACTCGGTGATTTGAATAACGAAACGATATAAGTTTTTGGTAATTTTTTCATAGTATTGTAGAGTAAAGTTTACTCTACAAGATCATGCAAAAATTACCAAATTCGTGTATCGTTTTGGTCACCACATCACCGGGTCAAAGTGACCCAGTGAATAGTATCAAAAAGTGAAGTAAGCTGAAAGAGAAGAAACATGAGTAGTAGTTATTAATTAGATAAACACGACAATTCCTGTAGGATCGATAACACGGAGCTTGAAAAGTACTCAATTCGCACAATACGCGTTAGAATTCGCGTCATTCGTATCGTCCGATTATCACCACAACAGAGCGTATAGTACGATTTTCATGGATAACGATGCGCATTGGCCACTACGGATGTGATTCCTATTAACGTGCAACGTATCAGGTGAATCGAACTTGACCCTGACGTAACAGTGACGACCGTGTTTAGAAAGCTCCTAAAAAAACAAGTACCCTATCGCTTCCTTACCACCCCCTCCACCTTCGTCGTCATGCCTACACATCAATCAAGGCAGCCACAACTACGAAGAGACCTATTCCGTATAACCACAACCTTGGTCTACCAGTAAAATCTGTTATTTTCTTCGGCCAAGCATTAATCGCATCAGCTCACCCACCACCCCCTGCTCTCATCCTCTTCACAGTTTGAGTATAGCGCGCTACACCCAACTCAAAATGTTGTTATTTCCACTTTTTTATAGTTTTAAAGGGAATGGGGCATTGGCATTCATGGGTTCTTGGTAGTTTCAGCGAGTTCAACACGTCCAATGAAAGAAAAAAATCTTGCAGAATTGATATATGTTGTAACAGAACTCCTGTTTCAGAGCTCTGTTACCAGTTTGTTGTAACGTGTGGGTATTCGAGCAAGAACGACGAAAGCAAAACAAGAACGAGACAAATAATTAACGTGGTTCACTAACCAATTCGTAACGAACCCGCTAGCTAATCCACAGCCAGAACCAGATATTTTATTGAGAAGAGAACCCGATTACAATGCACGCCTTGGCCACAACGGCCACGGCGGCCACCCGAAACACCCACCCGCGCACACACTCTACACTAGCTCTCAAAGCACTACTACTAATTAACCCGTGTGTGTACTGAGTGTAACCAAAACCAAACATGTGTATATATACACATGTCAGTGACCGTCTATTACCATAAAACAAAGGAAGCCAATTAATGCCACCGCCCCTGTTCGTGCCACCTTTGACTTTCTATTCTTTTGTTGCCTAAATTGATCCAAGTCAAATTCCTAACAAATCTCCACCCTGACTTGAATCATCTCAGCAACCCGAAACCAGAACATGATGCTTCTCTTCTCAAACCTGAACCGGATGCGTCTCCCTGAACCAGATCGAGCACGCCTCCCCAGATATTTCGCAGCTGTATGCGAAACCCGAATCGCCAAATCGTTACTCCAACTATCATGCGTTCCTGCAACGACTGCGCCCGATGTGGTTGCACTTCCGGAAACAGAAACAAGTGCTCCACCCAGAACCAGACTCGAATACATTCACTGAGAAAGCAGGACCGAATGTATTCCAGATGCGCCCAATTGCGCCAGACAGATGCACCGTGACAGAATGCCCAGATGTCATTCAGACCAGATGCACCGATGACGAGTGCCCAAATTGTCATGCCCGATGCGCCCCGTATGCCTCAGATGCGCCAGATGCTCGCCAGAAATAGATCGCGCCAGATGCGAGCTCGGTGCGTGTCATGGTACACGCTGCAAAACCAGGTGCACGCCAGAACAAACTCGTGCATAATGCGCGCCAGAACCAGAACCCGATGCGCGTGCCAGAAATCTCACGCGCTAGATGCTCTATGTCGTTGCTCCAACTCCAACGAGTTCTTGCAACGCACGAGCCAGAACCAGATTCAATTCACACGCTAGATGCTCCACGCCGGGAGCCGGATTGCGCCTGAACGTCAATCGCCGTAACGCCAGATGCGCGTGAACCGCCAGATTCGCGCTAGTACTGAATGCGTGCTGGATTTGCCAGATCTCTTGCACGCCTAATCAGATGCGCGCCAGATTGCTCCGACAGGAGCCCGGATAGCCCCCTCCACGGGGCTTCAGATGGTGGGTGTACTTGCTTCTCTCTCACGAACATATCGATCTTGATCGCCAAACCAAACATCGTTCTTGGCGGAATCTCGAAATCCAACCTCCCGATAGCCTGCTCCACCTGAATCGCGAAACCCTAGCTTTGAGTTCCACCAAAACGTGAAACTCTAGCTCTTGGCTCCACCCTGATCTTGGAACCCCGACTCTGATACCAGTTTGTTAAAATTGGTAACCAGTTTGTTGTAACAGAACTCCTGTTTCAGAGCTCCGTTACCAGTTTGTTGTAACGTGTGGGTATTCGAGCCAGAACGACGAAAGAAAAACATGAACGAGACAGATATTTAACGTGGTTCACTAACGAATTCGTAACGAACCCGCTAGCTAATCCACAGCCAGAACTAGATATTTTATTGAGAAGAGAACCCGATTACAATGTACGCCGCCGTGGCCAAAACGGCCACGACGGCAACCCGAAACACCCACCCGCGCACACACTCTACACTAGCTCTCAAAGCACTACTACTAATTTAACCCGTGTGTGTACTGAGTGTAACCAAAACCAAACATGTGTATATATACACATGTTAGTGACCGTCTATTACCATAAAACAAAGGAATCCAATTAATGCCACCGCCCCTGTTCATGCCACCTTTGACTTTCTATTATTTTGTTGCCTAAATTGATCCAAGTCAAATTCCTAACAATATATGTAAATTTATAGAAATCCATGGTACCGACCCAGAGCACAGAACTTGCAACTATAGACCGATGGAGCACAGATCTACAAACCTTCATTCTCTTTCAGACCGAGAACCCGCGATTTGGCTCTTCAACAGTTTCTGGTTGAACTTGTTGTATTGCAGAAGCAAAACCAATTATATATATTGCATCACAACCATGATCTACTTACAAAGACCACAAACTTCAAATACGAAGTGGATCGCTCTGCGCTAATAGCACTTCTGCTCAGACGTCCTAATAAAATGACTACTTCATGCGCAACTGAATGTAGATATGAAATAAACACAGGTACCTACAGTGCATGCTATGACCAAAAAACATCATCCTGGTCTTTCTGGTTTTCTACTCACCTCAACAAGGCTTTTTTTCCCAGTTTTAACCAGGATCAGCACAGCCTACACGGATCAACTCAACTAAACAAGCCTTGTGCTACCACCATCGATTAGGACCATGTGGTCACTTATCCTGACCTCTCTAGATTCACATATTAGAAAAGGCGGAATATAAATTGATTTAAAAAGGAATTGACTCTTATCTATCCAAAATTACCACTGCATGGTACATAGTTTAACCCTTGAATCGTCTAAAACCATAACACTTCCGCACGCCTAAACCAGCTTTCCTAGCGTCTTATCTCATTCTTCACCGCTGAGATCCCAGTCTTCAGAAGCTAATAATCTAAACTTGCAACCTGTCTTTTCAGCAGTTTCAGGGTTGAATATTCTTTTAATGCAGAAGCAAGAACAAGTGCATCGCAATCAATATCATCCTACAAAGACCACACACACACACACACACACACACACACACACACACACACACACACACACTACTACCGAATCTGAAATGGACTGCTCAAAGAAGTACCGTTTCTGCTAAAACGAAGCATCATCGATTGGTTCAAGTAATTGAGAGTTACAATTCTGCACTCCATCGGAAGGTCACCTCTTCTTAGGAAAGCTTATGTACTATGTAGAAAGGACCAGAGTGTTGCTGTGTGTCCGGTCTCAAACTAAAAAAAAATCACAACATATCTATTTGCATACCTAATACCATGACTATAAGGTGATAAGAAAATAAGCGTAATACACTAATACTGTAGATATGATATTAATACTTTTTGTTTGTAAGTGAAATAGGTGTGTGTACCCACAAAGCATGCTGATCTTTCTGCTCCTACTCAACTCAACAGACCATTTCCGCAGTTTAACTGGATCAGCTACAGCCTACGTGGAACAACTCAGGTCAACTAGCTCAACTCAGCCTACCAGTTTTGTCTTGGTCTCCCACTCCCTCGTCTGGAGCTGCACTTTCGGTTAACCGGAACCGAATCCGGCCAGAGATTCTTCGAACGAACCGGGCTTGGTTCTATTCGAACTCGATTACTGGTGGTTCGCCTCGGAAACCGGCCCGAAATTTTCACAATACCTCTGACCGGCCCGGACCGTATAACCGTAACCGCGTATACAGGTTCGGTTCGGTTTCGGCCGGGTTCAGTTAAAACCGATGGTGACAACTCAAAATGGTGGGAACACCAGTTGTTGGGGTTGGTTTCACGTCGGTTAACCGGCGGGCTTGTTTCGGTTACGGGCCAGGTTCGGTTATCGGTCCTGATCAGTTAATAGCGGGCCAGTTCATGGTTCGACGTAAGGTCTAACCGGCCCTAGCCCGCAAAAAATTGGTTTTGGTCCCGGTTTGGTCCTTTCGGTGTCGGTTACTGCACAATCGGTTCAAAACCAGGCCGGTTTACCGGTTAACCCGCCCGTTTGACAGCTCTACCCGGGTCTACCACAATTGGTTCGGAGTTGGGACTATATAGGTTCTCAACTTCCTCGACTTGCATATTCCGAAAGAACTTTAAGGCATGTGAAGCAAAGGACGGAGCCCAGATAGGATACAGGAACAGATACGGGACATGTCATTTTCGAACAAATTAGGATATGTACCTGAAAAGAATGATATGTGTATATCCTAAGTTACTTGGGGAATAACAAAAAAGGTCGGGCTGCAGGTCTTTCAAACCAGATAACTGAGTAAAGACATACCTCGCATGCTAAACAAGCCCATACTACCGTTTTGATAAAAGCCTTAAAAACACTTGCAGTCATCAGGTGAATAACCTAGTAACGCTACAATATTAGACACCATCTTCCTCCTTCGGCATTTTCATTAACAACAACAAAAAGCACATAAAAAGGTCGGGCTGCAGGTCTTTCAAACCAGATAACTGAGTAAAGACATACCTCGCATGCTAAACAAGCCCATACTACTGTTTTGATAAAAGCCTTAAAACACTTGCAGTCATCAGGTGAATAACCTAGTAACGCTACAATATTAGACACCATCTTCCTCCTTCGGCATTTTCATTAACAACAACAAAAAGCACATAAAACTAGCGTAACTACTTACTACTATACATGTTAACACAACACAGAAAACTCAGGAGGAAGGGTTTACCGAATGGTTTAACTTTATTGAAGACATGAACACCTCCACTAACCAACGAACTCCTTATAGAAACCATAGTTATCAAACTCCCGATAGGATTCTGTTCCATTCATGATTCATATTGTGATCTTCGCTCAAGAAAAATCAGGACTTCATTCAACCCTAACCATATTGTTCATGAATGTCAGTCTGTCAGATAATGCTAAAAGTAGCCCCCAATGGAGACCGAGCACGTGCCCTAGAGGAGCTTTACCGATATCGAATCCGACAAAGTTTTAACAAAGTGGAGAATATCGACAATGCAAGTATCGGCGACGCAATCCAAGGAGAAGTCCACAATTCATGATGCATCAGAAGTTAAAACCACACATGAATGAATTGTTGAAAGCAAATATGCAAATATCAATCTGAATAGTCAAACTACATATTTATTCATTAAACTTCAAATGTAAACTAAATTATGACAAATCATTGACTGTAAACACCACATAGAAGCAACAAAAAGAACCTTATAAAAAGGAAACAAAGCATCTAATGAGAAACCTGAAATCAAGAAGAAAATAACATTGCTGATCATAAAGGAAGAGAAATCCAGGGTAAAGACAGATACCACAAGATTGATCTCATCATCAGGTGTATAAAGGCCAATCGGTCCACGCCCCAGAAACATGTCCATTCTCACATACATAAGCTCGAACAACCGGTTCGCCATCATCATGAAACCCATAAACCCTCCTCAAGCAGAATGCAGAGTGCAGATCCCATGTCTGTTTGCAAGCACAAAACGCGCAATTCAGATCAATCTTGCTCCTATTACCATCATTAATAGTCCTCCAAACCCTAGACTTCTTAAAATCCTTGAAAACTCCCCTGAAGAGCATGTAGTTCCTCTTCTCTTCCATGTGAATACAACCAGGCCAGTCACAAATGTACAAACAATCGCCTCTAAATCGACTTGCCAGCAGCTTATTCCCTTGTTCACGGCACAGATTCCAAACCCCAGAAGCTAAATGAGACCTAAGAGGTCTCATGACCTTCCTCCTCTTGCAAACAGTGAAAGATTCAGCTGATTTCATCACTTCCCCATTTTCAGATTTCTCAGTTTGTTGCTGTTTTTGCTGTTCTTGTTGTTGTTCTGGCAATTCAGGAGTAACATAAACTGTATCATAGTAAAGATCATCATACAAAGACCAAGAACACTCTTGGGTAGCTTCATTGTTGCCACTTGAAGATGGAATTGCTTGGTTCTGGCTCTGACCCATTTGAGAAAAGCTCTTATCTTGATTGTTGCCACTTGAAGATGGAATTGCTAGGCTCTGGTTCTGGTTCTTGATCTGACCCATTTGAGAAAAGCTCTGATCTTGATAGTTCTCCTCTTGGGTTACTTCATTGTTACCACTTGAAGATGGAATTGCTTGGCTCTGGCTCTGGTTCTTGATCTGACCCATTTGAGAAAAGCTCTGATCTTGATTGTTACCACTTGAAGAAGATGGAATTGCTTGGCTCTGGCTCTGACCCAATTGAGAAAAGCTCTGATCTTGATACTTCTCATCAGGGCCTAGCTCTCTCTCAAGCCCAAAATCAGAATTCTCCAAAAGGACACCAGAGTGGAGGAGTCCGGGACAGCAGACGGCGAGCTTGTGGAGCGCCGACCAGCCGCCGGGAGGGTCGGCGCCGGCGGCGGCGACGAGATCGGAGACGACGGCAGGGATGGTTTGAGAGCATTTGGTTTTCCAGCAAACGTCGGTGACTAAAGACAAGAACTTTGTGCAGACACAAGCCATTCTTGCCCAGTTTCGAGGGTCTTCCTCGAGCTTGAAGAGAATGTTGAGGACCAGATCGTCTGGAAGCTTTGTAAACACTGTATCAGTCGTCATTTGAACCAAGATTGCAAATTGGGTAATGGGTGTTGATCTATTGGAGGTGAAATCTGCAAATCAATTAAAAAGTTGGGTTTTTTATGGAATCATATCAAGATTTCAAGACATGGTTGATCAATCAATCTGGGTTTTGAGCTCTAGGGTTTGGGGGAACAGAGATAGATGGAGGAGGGTGGTTGTGGTTGAGGAAGAGAGGAGATGTGTGGTTGTGGATTTATATGAAGAGCTGGAATTTGTTGGGTTGTTGTGTTGCAAGCTGGGTTGAGTAAATTTCTTTCCATGTAATGATCGAGAGGATAAGAACCAAGATACACCACCCCCACCCTACTTTAATTTGGGTTTTAATTTTTTATTAAACAATTTCTAATACTTAATTGTTCTTCATAAAGGAAATAAGGAACAAAATGAATGAATGATAACTAAAAAAAAAATTAATGAATGATCCACTTGGAAATTTCTTCTACCATTCAAAGAATAATTTCACAATTCTTTGAATGGATTCAAACGAAAGTAAAGCTTGCATGAGATTCGGAACTAGAAACTCGTCTTGAATATTTTTCAGAGTATTTGTGTTTCTAATACAGTGTTTTCACAATTCAATCTTAGCGGAAGCATGGGTGGTTGTGATAGCGAAGGCAATCAAATAGACATGAGTCTTAGATTCTTGAATTTAATCTTGGAGCATCTGGCTAATAGGTATTGAAACTGGCTTTTCCGGCGATACGAACATATTTAAGCAGATTCAAAGCAACTTGTTATCTCTCCCGAGAACCAATTTTAATCGGAAATTAACATTTTCTGTAATGGGTCAAGAAGCTAACGTTGTGGATACCGAAGAATTACATCGGTTAGGTGCGAAGGGACCATAATACCTTATAGTTTTGAATTCACTAAATTGGTAAGGGAAATAGATTCAAAGCAACTCGATAGTTTTCTGTTTCTCTCTCTCTCTCAAGATGTTATATTTTTCAAAGTCGGAAATGGAGCATTGTCTGCAAAATTAAGTAACTTCTTTTTATGTATGAAATGTCAGGTACAATGGGTTGTTTGGATGAGTTAGATCAAGTGAGCAGTCTAGCTAATAATTTATTTAATCTTTGATATGTAGTAGATAATGTACTTCAAGATTGTCAAAAATAATATTGACCCGTTGTTTTAACGAGTGTATGATTCCACATGGGAAATTGGGTTGATTCTTTGAAAAGCCCGACATTTGAAAAACTCGCAACAGATCCGTGTAAACCCACCAAACCCTTAGGCCCGCTAGTTGACCCACGGGTTTATGAAGTCAATTCCATGTGAATATAGTATAAATTTTATCAGGTTTTTTATCTTTTAGTGTACCTAACAAGAGTATGAAATCACAAACCTGTAAACATTGGTGCAACATTCGACTTATCACGGGATTAAGAGAATACTCAATCACCATGAATTTGAAATATCCAATTAACCATACCGACAACTGTGAAAATATCAAATGGACTACCTCAATTACGATATGAAAGTTTATTATTATTTGTTTGGGAATTTGATAATTTAGCTTATTAAAACTACATCCTCAAATTTGAAATATAAATAAAGAATTAAATAAATAAATCCATACATAATTAAACCATCAATTTGAGCTTAATTATTGTTTTTCTTTATTTAAAACTTATATTTGTTATTCACAAATGGTAACGAATATTGTTATTGAAATCTAATTTTCATAGATATTTTCATAGATCTTAAGAAAGAATGTAATACTTTTTTAAAAACAAAAGAAGTTTGGAGTTCTCCAAAATAATCCAAAATTCTTAAAAATGTCTAGATCTTCTAAAACATTCGGAACCCCAAAAGTAACAGCTACAAGTGTTGCTAAATGAACTTTTATTTTACTTTATATCTTTAACATATGTCAAATTTGTTTTTGAGGGAAAATATTTCATTAACGCAAGCCAGAATGGCTGCACGAATCGAACTCAAGTACATCTTTTGCCCATCCGGGTGGGTGGGTGTATAAGCTATACTGAGTGAATGCAAAAGATCGCCGAGCAAACAAATCGGCTACACAATTACAGTGGCGTGGAACAAAGTTACAGACGATCTCTGTAAAGGAGGAACAAAGCTTCTAGCACTCCGTCACTGTATTTAGAACATCACCGCTGATGACATTTGTGTTGCCGTGGCCCTTCTTCCATTCTTGAATAATATCAATACTAAGACGAGATTCAGATTCCATTATTATCCGTGGACACTTAGTAGCTTGCGCCATCTCCAATCCTTTCGGGATGCCCGCCAGTTCCAAGAGAAGAGCCGACGAATTAATTGGGACTCTCTCAAATCTTCATACTACGAATTCACCGGCCGAATCTCGCATCACGCATCCTGCCCCTGCAATACCTTCCTCTGCCTTAGTGGCTATGTCTGAGTTAACTTTCACCCATCCGTCCGGCGGGGGGTGTCCAGCTAACTAGTATTGGTATTGAGCCTACTTCCTCCACACTTTGCCCTTTAAGATCTTTGAAGAAGAAGCTCGCCCGTCGAATTATGTCATCGGCACTGTACGGATGTTGATTGAATCGAAAATTATTTCTGCAGAACCACAGACACCAAATTGTTATAGCCCATTTTTCACGAACCTTAGCAGTCTCCTTCGCGAAAATGTGAACAATTCATTCTCTAATAGAGTTTTTCCTTGTTTCGCGAACACCGTCCCCAATAGAGACGACCAAACCTGCTGGGCTACCGGGCACCACAGAAAAATGTGTTCGTCGAAATCCTACTCCGTTGGCACATCTGCAGCATTCCGTTGGACACTAAATCCCTCTGCTTCTCAAGTTAGCCCCGGTGGGCAAGGTATTTGACCAGACCCGCCACACATGATGTAAGGTCTTCTTCGGTACATAAACTTTCCAAAGGTTTGCTAACCAGTTATCTTGATTTTCCGAGGAAGTCTCCGGTCTTTGTGACGCTTCATCCCGTAGAACCTTGTAACCCGAAGCCGTTGTGTAAATGCCGTTTTGAGTGAATTTCCACTTGAATTAATCAGGGACAGCAGAGTTAAACGCAGTAGCCACAACGTCATCTACATCTACATCCCATAGGTAGGTCCTCAGCCTCCTTAAGTCCCACTCCCCATTAACGATACAGTGAGAAACCTTCAACTTAGCGTAACTAGGACTAGGCATGATTGCCTTGGAGGTGAAGCCTCGGTTAATCCAACTGTCCTTGAAAAAATTAATTTGTTTTCCATCACCCAACTTCCAAATCAGCCCCTTTTTCAGTAGCTCCCTACCCGCAAGAATGCTACTGCATGCAAAAGAAATTTGAGACTTAGGATTTGAGTAAAGAAAGTCACCTTGTCTAACCCATGAAGACACGGCTCAAAAGACTCTCTGGGTTACTGAGAATACGCCATGCTTGTTTTGCAAGTGGTGAAATATTAAAGTGATGGAAGTCTTTAAATTCGAGTCCACCCTCTTCCTTATACTTCTTCAAAAGGTCCCACCTTGCCCAATGCATATTCCTCTTCAACGACGACTCCCCACACCCGAATTGACGTATTAGCTTCTTTATGTCTTTGCAGATACCCATCGGCAATAGGAAGCAGCTCATTGCATAATTGGGCACAGCTTGGGCGACTGCTTTAATTAACACTTCCTTTTCGGCAATTGATAGTGATTGTTCCTTCCACCCCTTAAGCTTGACACTAACTCTTTCCGGTAAAATTTGAAACATTTTTGACTTGTTCTTCCCAAACATCGTTGGGAGGCCCAAATAGTTATCATGAGAGTCTACCACTGGATATCGCACAAGGAGCTGAGGGCCTGACGACGGTTGCTATCAACATTTTCATAGAAAACCAGCGAAGATTTATGAGCATTAAGGCATTGTACCGAGGCTACTTCATAGACCTTTAATATTTGCATCAGATTTGTTAGCTCCGAATCTGTAGCTTTAACAAAAATCAAGCTGTCGTCCGCAAAGAAAAGATGGGATACAATTGGCCCTCCTCTAGACGCCGTGACCCCTGAGATTCTTTTTTCTTCCACTGCTTTAGATAAGCTGCGCGATAAAACTTCACTCACAAGGAGGAAGAGATAAGGGGATAAGGGGCACCCTTGTCTCAATCCTCTCCCTGCCTCAATCAGACCCTTCGGTTCACCATTGATAATAACACTATATGAAGCCGATGAAACGCAACCCATGGCAGTGTTTATCCAATGTTGACCGAACCCCATTCGTTCCATTATTGTTTTGAGAAAGTCCCATCCACCCGATCGTACGCCTTACTCGTGTCTAATTTGACTGCCACTGAACCTCATTTCCCCTTCTTTGTCTTCATTGAGTGAAGCAATTTATAAGCTAATAGGATATTATCCGTAATAAGTCGACCAGGGACAGAGGCACTCTGATTGACTGCAATAAGCTCATCTCATACTCTTTTGAGTCGGTTAGCTATGCATTTAGTGATCAACTTATATATAGTAGAACAAAAAGAAATAGGACGCAAATCTGAAACTTTACGGACCTGTTTAACTTTTGGAATCAATGCGATCAAAGTGTGATTATGCTCGCTCACATCCCCTCTTTTGTTCAACACTTGAAGGCATATATCCGTCACTTCTTTGCCTATGTATTTCCAAAACTTTTGGAAAAACAAGGCTGGGAATCCGTCAGGTCCGTGTGCCTTCTGGGCTGGCATAGTCTTCAATGCATCTTCCACTTCGACCACACTAAAGGGAGCTTCGAGCATGTCCCTGCTGTCTGCCGAGAGCAAGCCCTCAACCGTGCCCAACAGCGGCTCAATCACGTCGTTGCGGACTAGTCGATGTGAAAATATCTTTAAAATAGTTCACAATGATCCCCTCTATCTGACTTGGTTCTTCGACCCAACGGCGTGTGTCGTCTTCGATCCCTCCAATCCTGTTCCTAGCCCGACGAATAGAAGCGCGACGGTGAAAGTACTTTGTATTCTGATCTCCTTTTTTCAGACATATCTCTCTAGATCTCTACATCCACATCACTTCCTCCTGCTTCAACAAATCTGACATATTCAGTTCACCTCATCTGTTTCGAATAGGTTAACACTCGTTTGGGGAAGTGACCCTCATACCTCCAATCTTCTACGGAGAGCTTTCAGTTGATTGCGAATCGAACCAAAAACCTTGATTTCCTATGTCAGCTTGTCAGCCACGTTACTAAGCTTGTGCTGAATCGAGCCTATACTTGCTTTCCAACTGTCTGCTATAAGCGGGTCACACTGCTCGTGCTCGAGCCAAGCCGCCTCCATTTGAAATCTTCTCTTGACCGACTTAGGACCCCTGCCAATACCCCCAACAATGATCTCATAGGGACATGATCAGAAGTATCAGCAACAAGATGATTAACCCGTGCTCTGCCAAACGTTTCAATCCAGCTATCTGTGACTACACATCTATCAATTCTTTCTCTTATCGCACGATCGTCAGGTTTGTTGTTTGACCAAGTAAAATTATTGCCCGTAAACCCGAGATCCCTCAGCTGCAGTCTTCTGAGCACATTATTGAAGTCTTCCACTTGCCTAAGGGTGACTACTCTTCCACCCTCCTTTTCGGCGTTTGAGGAAACTGCAACGCCCATCACCAACCACGACTGATTATTTGGTTTTAAACTCACGAGGAGTATCCACGAATCCTTCCTGTTACTACGGACTGGGTCACCATAGAATCCAGTGATGATCCATGGTTGAGAAGCGCTCGCAAAATCAAATGTTCCTTTGATAAAGAACTTAGAAAAACGAATTAACGTAAAACTGACCTCGCGGTCCCATAAAAGAGCCAAGCCGCCACTCCGGCCTCCTCTCCGGTTCTCGCAGTCCCATTAGAGACTGTTTGCAAATCCACATCTATTTTTCACCACTTCCATTTCAGAAGAAAAAAGTTTGGTCTCCATCAAAAAGACTATATTAGGGTTCTGTCTCCTCACTAAGTCGCGAAGAGAGGCAACGTTACGGGGGTTCTCAAGCCCCCGCACGTTCCATCTTAGAAGATTCATTGTGCCTGGCGTGAGGGTTGTTCACCGCCTGCCAATTTTGCAATAGGGTCTTTAGTGGCGCCCTTCTCCAAGTGCGGAATCCCTGATTGAGAAACCTGGTTATCTTTATTCCCTTCGATACTAACCATGCTCAGCTGTGAGTTTCTTGAGTTGTTTACCACTTTACGCCGATTAATCGGACTGCTTGCATTCTCCCTGTCCTTCCTCTTCTCAGGATTTTTCCTCGGAGTTGGTTTGGGTTTCATGGGGGCTGCCAGTGAGTTTTTCTAGACGAAGCTTTCATCATTGGTTCCTTCCCCTTATCTTTAGCATTAATACCCACAGGACCATGAACCTCGATTTTACCCAGCAGATTCTCATGAATTGTTATGCCTTTACTACTGACGCGTGCATGTGGATCATCCCCGTCCTCGACGTCCATATACATACCATCGGCACTGTTTCGCGACCCCTGTGAATGGTGCGAGTCATTTGATGATGCATAGTCCTCCTCTTCCTCTCTCCCATCCACTGATCCACCTCCCGAGTGTGACTGCTCCTTTGGGGCCACCCGTTTCTTTCCAGGGGGAGGTTTGAACGTTAGCCGTTGTCCATAACCCGGGTTCACCGCTTGCTTTTCCTCACTAGTTTTGAAGGTACAATACTCGTTGTAGTGATTTATTCTTCCACACCAAACACATACATGAGGGATCCTTTCGAATTTGAAGTCGAGCCATCTCTTTTCATCTACTATCTTAACAAACTTCCCTCTACGCAGTGGTTTAGAAACGTCAATACGCGCTCATACCCTCATGTAATCGCCATCAACCCCAGACATAACTCTCTCGTCTGAATCAATTACCACACCCCATGATTTCACCACGTCTTTGGCATTTTCCTCCGTCTCAAGGAATGAGGGCAGGTTGTATATTTGAATAGCATTGGCAATGCGGTCCGCTCCGATCCGAGATCCGGGGTGATCCGACCCTAATGGAGCGGTCCGAATCCGATCCATTTGCCTTTGGATCGGATTTGGATCACAAGTATGCGATCCGTTCGGATTTCGGATCGGATTCGGATCATATATGTAAATATCCGATGATCCGATCCGATCCGACCCGATCTGATATACATAAAATATCCGATAATCGGACCCGATCCGATCCGAACTACATATAATACATGTATAATTATATAATACAATTATAATTATAATTATATAATCATATATTATGTATATATAATTATATAATAATATATAATTCGACCCGATCCGATTCGTGATCTGTTCTTGTGATCCGTGATCCGTTTTCCTTATGGATCGGATTCGGACTTTTTGGGTGATCCGTTATATGATCCGATCCGAATCCGATCCGGATCCGAACGGATTCGGATCAGGAGGTATCATTTTCGGATCGGATCGAATTATTGACAGATCCGATCCAAATTCGATCCGTTGCCATCCCTATATTTGAACCCAAAGATCAATGGATTTCGAACACAACACGATCAGTCTTGTTTCTGATGTCCCAGGGCTGAAGCATCAATATGTTGTCGTCGAATATCCAAGGGCCGCCAGCTACCACCCTGTCCATGGAGGTTTTATTCGGAAAGCTAATAATGAAGACTTTAGCCCTAGTTTCGTTTATGACCACCTCATCACCATCAATCCAAATCTTCTTGAATAATGACTTCATGGCCCAAACGTTCATGCGTCCCGGGATCAAGAAGGATCCAAGAAGGCAGTTGCTTAACGCCTTGATACCTTCGATACATCTATCTCTATCAAACTCAAAGACATCCTCTTCTTCTTCTAGGGTTAGCGTCCCGAAATCCCTGCAAGATTCCTCCATCGCAGCCGCCGTATTAGGGTTGATGAAGGAGCCTGCAGAGGTTGCCGTCGCCGTTGGTAAGGTCTCGTCTGCCATCGCCTTGGGAGAAACAAATTGCCGCCTGCTAGGGTTCCGACTTAGTCGGAGCTAGGTTAAACAAACGAAACTCCGTATCTTTTAACAATTTTTAAATTACAATAAACAATTTATTCATCTCAAATTATTTTTAAATTACAATGAACAATTTATTAGATTATTGAGATTTTATACTAAAATAGAAGAGATTCTTAAGTTTTTGTAACACTTTGGGTAGGATGGTACCAAACCATTCTTTATTTGATTGTCAAACAAACAACAAATCCTTCTTGGAAGTTGGAAACTACATACCAAGTGATGAGTGGATGACACTCGAGTCCAACTTCAAGTTTCGAAGCAACTCGGACTACACATTATTGCACGGAAATTATACTTAATCACGGCAAGTTTGTCCCCTTTGTCAGTTTCCTCCTTGTTGCCCCCTCAACCTCTTATCTCCTCAGCAACAGTCTGTTTGACTTGTTGAGCACTTGTATGTGAATCGAGTAACAAAACAAACAAAAACATTTTAACGTTTTGGATACAAAGAAAGATCGCTAGCATACTGCTGCGGTGCCCTTATCTACCAAGGACAACGGTTAAATTCGTAATATTGTAGATCAAGAGTTGAATCTTTAAACTCTGCAACATAATGAAAAGTTTAACAACCCTTTACAGAGGTTAAATAATTGAAATTGTCTAAAAAGCCCAGCATGACTCTTAAATGAGACGGAGGGCGTACAGAACTACTAGTTCTATGTTGTTTCTAGCGAGTGAAGTTCGGAACTTAAAGATTGAGGTATATGGTTCAATCCCCAGGACGACTAATAATTTTTTATTTTGAAACCAAGAAGAACATCATATTGCGACTAATAATTCTTTAGATCCCATGGATTTAATCGAGATACGCACATCTCACAAAAAAATCTGTCTCCTTCAAATCTTCCCGAGTTATGGCTTATGGATCCTATCACAGCTTGTTTTTCTTTGAGCCAGCTCATTACAACATACACAGCTCCACTGGCTCCGATTGCAGAATTGGCAAAATCTCCACACAAAATTCACATTGTACCAACTTGAGATATCTCCCCCCAACAACCCTTTCATCGACAACAAGTGAAGAGAATGCTCCACTAGGATTTTTCAAAATGCACACAAGTCCCTCATAAGAGAAGGTATAACATGCAATCCCAACATGCGGCAATTGTACACAAACAAGTCCTTTAGAAGGCCATCATCAAAATGTCGCCACAAAAACATCCAATTAGTTTTAAAGGAGACGATGATCATGAAATCAACAAGATCCCGAAGAGCAGATTATCTAATAAGCAGAATATCTAATAACTAGTACACACCTACGTTTCATGCATTCGTTTAAATAACACATTCCAATGTAAATCCCAATTCAGTCAAATCCAGCAAGCAACAGTTGTTCCATGAAAGATCAAGACAGCCAAACCCCTTGTTGTTCACCCGAAACCACATCTCACCTGTCAAACACATACAACAACAAGGTCATGACAACATAGATACATCAAAATCAAAATCCGATAAAAGTGTTTATGCTTTAAGAGCAGTAGCAAAGAAACAACCTGGAGACGCTCTTACTCCGGCTCCTGCTGCGGACGCGCTTAGCTGGGCTCTTACTTGCATGGTTCTGATGGACAAACAATTAAATGTAATATTAACAGAAAGAAAAACAACTACCATTGGGTATGTAGTTGAGTTGGTTGGGTTTGCATTCATAAGATCTTTGGGTATTTGCCTAGAGGTCTTGATTCAAACCTTGGGGCAAAATAAGGGCTGCTTATTGGACTCCTCAACTGCGAGCCTAACAACCCAAGTATCTCAGACTGGTTTACCTCTACAATTTGGTTTCCAGGCTATTACACTAGAGCGGGGGTTTACCCATTTAACACAGTAAAATCAAAGGGTAGCGGCTGCGGGTTCCCACGCCATCAATAAAAAAAATAGTAATAATATTATTATTTTATAAAAAGAAAGAAAAACAAGCTCCCGGTATGTTAACTTACACAAGTCATACCACACAACTAGTACACCAGTTACTCGAGCAGATATGTCTACAAGGCTACTAGCAAATCCAATTACGCTCCATTTGGATTCACAAGGAAGTTGAGCATGAATTTGGATCTGAATGGCTCTAGGATCAAGTCATTTTTCACTACAAAACTAAGGTCAAATTTTGATTTGAGAGTTTTGACCCAACAAATCTTTCACAAAATAGTGGATTTCAAATGACTACCTTTACCGATACGCCGGACAACCAAACACATGTCATTTCAAATCTTATCCAATCGAGATATTGGGACTCTCTTTTCATATCTTATTGTTCTTTCGCTACCGATCCTCCCAAACTAAGTTCAATTATGTAAATACAATCCGTGCTTTGAACCCAAATCCAAATTCAAATCCTCCATCTAAACGCAAACTTAAAGATATCTAAGTATGATTACTGATAGAACTGAGAGTCAACCAATAATTGCTCGGTACTCAACTGCACACCATTCAAGAATATACTAGTAGTGGTAGTAGTTTAGATCAGTATGAAGTTTGACTTACAGAGGGCACCGGGGATCTGGATCTTGAAGGGGATCTGCAAAAGTTCCAGAAATAACGCAAATTTAAGTCCACAAGTTCCTTGTAATAACCGTGATCCAAGAGCCTTGATGCCTCTTCCACGTCACGTTAACCAAAATCACAACAAATAAAAAGGGAACCCATAAATATTTAGCAACAGAAATGATAGAACTACCAAGTGCCAAGCCAGAAACCCTATGAAAGTCAAAATGCAAACCTTAATGAAAGCAATAGAACGCTGAGACCAACACATTATCCAGATAGGACGTTGATAGACCAATGATAGTAAAATTGTTTCTACCGCAGAGAATTATAGTAACTGTCAATTGCCAGATCCAATAGTTCCAGCTTTACCATCGCAATCCATGATCTTCTTGTCCCCAAATCTAGCAGCATTGATATTTACAATGCTTAATGTACTACATCATTGCACCATGAAGATTTCTAGAGCTGCCCTCTAGAAACATCACATCTCCATAACCACAGAGTTGTATGCCATTCAACAAAATTTTTCCATCAAGATCCTAATATGCAATCCCCAGATGGCCGCACAAATCCAATCTATAAAGACAAACAAGGTAATTTCAAGTACATGCATGGATAAAATGGTATTGTTAACCATGCTGCTTTTCTCAGGCATCTCTTAAACCACTATTGAATTTATAAAAGAACGTCAAATGCAATCATTTTTGGTATGACGTTCATAAGGTTTGCCTGCTTAAGGAGAGGAACAAGTAGAATTTACTTGCCCATCATATTTTTTTGCGTGTGCGTTCAAGAACTGTAAATTACTTGCCCATTAAATTGATCAAAATTATACAATTTCCTTTAGCATGCAAAAAAGCGAATTTGCAAGTGTGTTCGTCCCACAGAAGAATCAATAGTTTATTCTCACAAGACTCAGGACCCCTTTCCATTTTGGCAAAAAGTCATTTATGAAAGATTCTTTAGTTTCAAATACCCAGAACCCTCTCCTTATGGAGCTTGCAAACACAATGGAAATGGGAGATAAAACTGTAATCACTTCATGACAAGTACTTACAAAAAATCTTGAAGAATAAATAACCAATTATATGAGAACAACAAAGTTCAACCTAAAAGCTACTCAAAGGTATACCTGGAGAGCGAACGAGGATTTGATCCAGAACGCGAACGAGAAGACACAGATCTTGAACGCGATCTACCACGCAACTTCAGAGAAGATTTTGCTCTGGGAGACTTACTGAATAACATTTCAAATGAATGGAAATAAGCAACAAAATAGCCAATCATGGTTCTTGCAGAATCAAATGCCAGAATCAAACCTCAAGCTCCTGCTACGGCTGCGACTATCGCTTCTGCTTCTGGAACGAGAAAGATTACGGCTGCGGCTCCTGGAATAGCTTCTGCTTCGGCTTGATATATATTCCTCCACCTACAAGACGATTAAAGAGTTTAATTAACAGAGAGTATATGTAATACCAGCTCTAGCTTTAACATGATAGATTAAAATCTTACACGGACATATCCTCGTGTGAAAGCATTACGGAATTCAGAATCATCAAGTTTCCTTATCTGCAAGGCAACAAAACAATAGGCTAAGAATTCAAGTTCATTAACCCCCATCGACCTCAGCCTACTATACTATATTATACTGTAACTTACTGCATATCTCATGTCATCATAGTTTGTATAATCCACAATTCCAGTTGTGCCTGCAAGACAATTTCTTCGATCAGTACCTGAAAATAATGAGATAACAAAAGCCTAGTATCCAGAAAAAAACCGTGTGAGATGCACAGCTCAGTTAGCACTTCAAGAAACTGAACCCCACAATAGAAACAATAAACAAAATAAAATGTACATTCTTTTACTACTCAATTTTTCCTTCAAAATTAACAGCCAGCCCCATTTGTTCACTATTTGAGTTTCACTAAACCTTGAAAGTTAACTACATCTAGAAATATTTCAGCAGGAGGACTTAATTGAATCTAAAGTGGTACTAGTTCATGTTGAGACCTGCTCCTAAACCGATTAAAAAGTACTTTTGAGAAATATATTCAGTTCCTCACATGCTACCAGGTGCAATTTCTACTCTCTACTTCTTACTCCACTTGAAGGAACTAAGAGCATCTCCAATGGAGTGCTATGTTGGCACCATATGCCATATGTTGTCTCAAATTCGAGAACAAGTGTAGCATAGTATTAAAACATAGAATCACCCCAAAAGCAAATACGAGTTCTACCTTAGTTCATCAGTAGCTGTACATTGGTAAATTATAATTATAATTATAATTATAATTATAATTATATATATATATATATTGTACTCTTTGCATTATAAGTTCTAAAGTGGTGTCAATGTGGCATTTTCCCGCTGGAGCCTTTTGTGCTAAACAGAGTGATTTTCACAATTCAAATGCTAAATATAACACTAGCAATGGGATTCCCATGTGAGATGCTCTAATACCTCCATCTTATAGTATAATTCTTTCTATATGTCAACAGACAGAATAGGATGACTCTATTTATTATTTGTACATTAAGTAGTTTACTATGAGCAGTTGAGCACACTGCCATGAGTCATGCTTTGATGATAAGAACATGAACATCCATTCAGCAAAGTACCCTGCAGTGAGCAGATGAATATAGAAACAACCACGTGCCAAGATGAAAATTAGAAGTTGTCGATGATCATACCACTTCTGTCGCGGAAAACTTGGGCGAAACATACATCCCCTGCCCGGCGCATGTGATCCTGTATTCAAATGCAAAATATTCCCATTTATCACAATGGAAAGAGCATACACATGTACAAATGGCATGGAACGAGGACAATTTTCGTTGTTCTGAGTAGGAATATAAATGAAAACACTCAAATGCAGCTGCTGCTCACCTTAAGGTCTTGCCATGATGCAGAGCTGGGCAATCCAGTAACCAACACTGCAAGAAGAAAAAATGAGCATCAGCCAATGTACATCGAATAATCCAAAAAAAATGACAAAATACAGATTTTGGATACAATACACACCACGATACTCAGAACGCTTGGAGACTCCAAAGCGTGCACTACGACCACCACCGCTATGGCTACTATAACGATCAGTTGATGATGAATGACCGCGACCACCATGTGCAATCTCAACCTTGATAAAGATAACAGAAAAAAACAACATTAATTGGTTTAAAAATTTGATCAAGCGAAGAATCAGAACTTAAATCAGTTCAGTAACCAACCCGCAGACGGTGCCCATCGAATTCATAGCCATCGCGACCGCGAATAGCATCTTCAGCATCGCGAGCTTCTTCAAACTGCAAGAAAGTTCCAAAACATCAAATAGAGAAAAGGCATAAAGACCAATAAGGTGGAATCAAATCAGCTTGGTAGTTGTGAAATTCACCTCAACAAAAGCATAACCAGGAGGTCTGGGAGGGATTTTGAGCTCAATGTTTGCTATTGGACCATACTGCAACATAAATCAATCGACTTACATAAAAAAAAAAAAAAAAAAAAAAAAAAAAAAAAAAAAAACTAATTTCTGCATAATGAAGATACACATATTCCAGTCAAATTACTACCTTGTAGAAGAGATCTTCAACCTCGCGCTCGCGAATGTCGCCGGGGAGATTTCCGACATAGATGGTTCTACTTGAACTTGAACGACTCATCGTTTCTGAAACCAAAAGGTGCAAAATTTTGATCAAGAAATCAACTTTTATGTTCATACAAAACCCTAGAAGGCAATTGGGGTGTGAATTATCGCGATATATACAAAGATCATGAAATTGCATGCGGAAAACCTTGAAAATTGAAGGGCTAAAGTAAGTGCAAGTGTAGATAGGGTTTTGAGAGAGTGGCGATCAATTCTTCATAGGAGATTCGTAGAAAGGGGCTATGAATTGAGCGCAGAGGGTAGAGAATTTACGAATGCGACGAAGGGAGAATTGGTTGGAGAAGATGAAAATGAGATTAGGGTTTATACCTGACTGAGAGACGCGACTGACGAATATCTGGGTCGCAGAGGGTTTTCTGTTTTCTGTTTTCTACTGTACTTTTTTATAGGGTCGACGGAAAAAAAAAGTAATGGTTGTTGGGTAGTTGTTGTATACATCCGGAGCACGACACAATGACCAATGTTAAGCACCGGTAACCTCCACTCTAGTGCAATTGAGAAAAATTGGCAGACAGACTCGCAATTGAGAAAGTCAACATGCAGCCATTGAGTTGCCCGAATGTTTGAACTCAAGATCTCAACGCAAATGTCCGAATCTTAAAATGCCCACCCGAACAACTCAATTACACCCCGAAAGGTAAAAGAAATACATTTTTCTTCTCTGATTACCAGGTTGATGATGCTTCTAATTTTAACCTTGTAATTTTAAGATTTTCAATATTTATCTTTAAAAACAGTTATATGCCATTTATTTTTGTCATTTTACTATGACAACAGGTTCACATTTGATTTTACTGAATACAAAATTATTTTTGTTTTTACCGAAGATGAGAACTTTCAATTGATAATTCAAACCGAAGTACAAGCAAACCAAGAGAGATATTATATCAAAATTTTACCGTAGTCTCTGCCTGATATTTATCACATAATATTTTATGTAAAACTCATATACATGTTTTAATAAGGTAAAATGAAAGTTAAAACTCATAGCATCATAACAATGTATAACGAGAAAAAAAGAGGAACACAAAGGATAACATGCCAAGGCTAGGGGTAATTGAACTTCTGCCTAGACTGAGTTTGCGAGGTAGTGCGTTGTGGTGACATTTGCTCTCGTAATTTGGTCGCTTCACTAGAAATCTGTCGACGAAAGAGTTCCTAAATAATCTGGAGAGTGGCATTATCCTCAAAAGAAGTTCTGCTATGCAACTGTAAAAGTAGATTAGAGCAGTCACTAAGAAAATGAACTGAATTAAGCTTCAAGGAATTGAAATGAACTGAATTAAGCTTCAAGGCGTCACACCATTTACGTGCATAGGAAAGGGCCATTAGTTTATAGTGAAGTCTGGAGTAGGTTATGCGTTTCACCTGATGGAGAAGATGGTCGTCCTTTGAAAAAATTGTGAATCATACGCCGGCTGAACCTGTGTCCCGATACCAAGCCCCGCCAATTTGAATGGTGGTTTCGTTAAAGTTGGTTGCATTTGGTTGCGATCAACTTAGGAAAGTAGCTCGAATCAGGTAAGAGGTTGTGCCTTCAACCTTCCAACTCCTTGATGCCAGTCAAGCTTCGTCCTCCCAATTCATTTCCGTAAGTTAAGCAACATCAATTTAATTAACGCTATGATACTTGTTTTTGAGATAACTATAATGTCCGGATCAACTTGCCCGCACCTCAACTGAATACACGGGACTCCAAGGATAATTGATCATCGTGGAGGTTGAACCTAATATCTCGAGAGGAGTAAATATTGAGTCATAATCCTCACCAAGTGTTATTATAGTTGATCGTCCTTGAGGCTTATTAATTTAGTGACTAACATATTATCAACCATTTTTTTTTATAAAAATTATCAACCTATTTGAAAAAGAACATGCGCTCGTTCATCTTATATGCTTCTGGCTCAGTTTAAGAAGAGACCGAAATCATTTAGGTTCCTAAAAAAAATGATATTGAATGATTATATCTCAACATTTTTCGGAGCCCCGCATGCTTGAACTTCCAACAAAATTGCTAGCCAAGTTCATAAAGAAGTACCCCTCGGCGGAGGATTCAACAAAACCGAACACAACTTTTTGGAGTGCTTGCGACGGATTACATACATCTATTGATGTTACCTTAGGTATAGTCATGCAAAGAAAAATAGAGAACTACCTTCTTGTCATTGAAGCAAGAATTACAAAAGCAAAGTGACAAACACAACATTCTCAACATAGTTTTGCTTTCTTATTCTCCAAACTCCGAAAAAAGATTTGATTAAAATTCCCAACAGCATCGTCAATGACTATGATCATCTGCTGCATCTCCACCTTCCTTGGCTTTTCGTGCAGCTGCTCTCAGCTGACGCTGCTCCTCCTTGTAGACTCTGTTTCTACGTTGGAACTGCAAATATGAAATTCCACAAGAGGTTAATACTATGAACTCCTAAAATATCTGTTTTAGCATATACTATCCCCGACTGAATGAACTTAAAGACTACTAGCATCATAACGATATAAAAATACTCCTTAATACAACACAAGAAGTAGACACATTTTGTACGAACAACATGGAACATTGTTCAAATTTCTGCTGATTCACATGTTTATCACAGCATACCATTGAAATTAATGAAATAATATAATGAAGCAGTCTGCATTGGTCTTTCAATTACCAAATTGCTCCTCCATTGTGATTTAAACTAATCTGTGTCACTGAGTTGTACACGTAATGACCTCATTGCTGTACTGCAACTAACAAGATCAATTAGGAAGTTGGCTCCAACTAAGTTTCTAAGCGGTGCTTCTAATGTGTTTACATCTGTTCCATCTCTTGAACTATTTCTAGTTTTCGACGTCACTATCTTAGAAAACCTCGGATCTTAAGTAGTTATCAATTGACAGGCCATACATGACGCATCGCTCTTGCAGCCATGTAAAAAGGATAAGGAAAAATGACATGGACCAGTTGGGAGAACAGATAAACAACCGTTCAGTTTCCTATTTCCCACCATTTTTTGAAAAGTTCTCTCCACTTAACCTTGTCTCACTAAATGTTGAGTCACGAAAAGTCATCATACAAGAAGGGTAACAATGGAAGTGTGACTGTTCACAAGGAGGTCTTGTACTTAGTTAAAGTAATCTTTAAGCCAAGCATTTTTCACCCTTTCGTCCCTCTCCAGCTCCTACCCATCTTACCCATCTGTGATGTATGCCGAGACTTGGAGAGCTCGTGCTTAATCTAACTTTCATCGAAAGAGTAGATTAACTTGAAAACCTACACACAATGTGGTGAACGAAAAGCTCACTCATCTGAACAGCCTACGAGCTGGACAACTACGATGGAGTACAATGAAGTCAGTTATAGGAGACTCACCAAAGGACGCATAGTACAGACTCAAGTGACATGCATTTATTGGGGGTGCTTTTGGTGTTGAGATTCGACTTGGCAAAAACTGGCATGGAACTCGTAATCAAATCCCATTGAACCGATCATGTCCCACTCAAGTGCAACCACAAAATTCCATGCGAGGACGAAGATGTTATATTCTGTCAATTGCAAGTGGTAGAGTTGAACCAAGAGAGGTAACATGAATCTTTGGTGGATACTGGATAACAAAAAAAAAAGCCCAGATTGGATGGTTATCTTTCAAGTTTCAATTGTTTGCAACCTTTTCATGTTTTGATTAGCTCTATCGAATCGAGCTTAGTTTATTATAGAATTGTTGGGTTGTTCTTATGATGTTCAAGACAATGTCGTAGAAGGCTTTCTCTCCATCTTATGGTGCTCTGACAGTGGTGTTTTGGGTGCTCGAATATTGGTCTCTTTTGGTATTGAGCCACAGAAAGAGTAGAAAGGAAATTAAAATGATAGCATTGACTAATTAAACCACCCTTTTTTCTAAAAACTTCATAAAGAAATTGTGTAAAACCATGTAGCAGATTATGGCTATGAAAAGTGTAAACTGATAAATACTACATACTAGGCTCATTACATTCACTAATATATCGAGCACCCAAATCAGTATGTCACAGTGGTGTTTGGGTATTGGGCCACAGAAAGAGTATGTTCAAGACAAATCAGCATTCAAAACTATAACTGATGTGACTTCAATATTTGATGTGACTCTCCCCGTGCATCTTTTATTTCCCCATGTTCCCCTCGTGAATACTTAAATAAATCACTTATGTCACAGGACCATGAGAAAATATATCATTGCATGTGGATGTGAGTACACAAGTAGAAAAGCAAGAAAATGAGTTAAAATATACCAGACAAATAAATATAGAAAACCTACGCGGGTGGTGGCCTACTAGTATGTTGAAAATGAGGTATAAAATTAAGGCCTGGTTCATCTCTCTGGTGGATGCTCCCAAAGGGAGATTTTTGATAGGGAAATTCGGGTTCCTGCTGAAGACGGAAGTATAATTTATGGAGAGGTCAACTCAGAGAGTGCCAGAGCCGAGTGGGTGCCAAACTGAGCCGGAAGATGACCCCAGTTTTCATTAGGTGGATGCCACCACTGCCAGGGGTGCCAAAATGTAATGTGGGTCGAACCCAGGCCTCGCTGGGGCAGGTGTTTGCTCTAATATCCTAGAAAGTAACGGGGTATTTGGTATGAGTTACAGCTACAAATGGCACACGGGACAACTAGAAGTCTCTCTCGAATAGTACTCCTTAATGGCATTAGAAATTACAAGGGACATCCATGATACACGCCACCCACAGTGTTAATTACTATAATTTGAGAACTACATGGTGGGCGGAAATGCTCTCTATCACACACAAATGTAGGGAAGGCAAATTTGTGTAGGAAGGAATAGCAAATTTGAGTCTCAAGCACAGTCTAGGTCTAGAGGGGAAGAGAATTTTGGCTGACAATACTGGGGGAGTAACCAAGGAAGGACTTGTGCCTATGTGACTGGTGGTGGCCGGGCTACCTTTTATTTTATTTTCTGTCTTTTCTAGGGTGTTCTGCCAGTTTTTTTGTTGGCTGTCCAGCGACCCTTTGTAACAAAAAAAGCCTGGTTCAAAGCTGAAGCCATCTATTTTTCCAACCAGTAACGGGTAGGGTTACCCACCCAAACCCATCAATACCTTAGCCCGGTAACCCTTCCTACTTTCTTCCTACACACAACCGAATCAGCATGCAAGTGCCATGGCCCAAACGAAAGTCAAAAGACTTAGATCCTTTCTTTACAGCTGCAGTTCCTTTTCTTTTGTATGGCATTGTCAAGAAGAGTACCATGGAATTAAACCTGTGATTTGCCAATGCAAAGTCGCAGTATCGGATGATGCCAAGTACTACTACCTCCGTTTCTTCTCTTTCTCCCCGTTTGACTTTAGGGGTCAAATTGACTGACTATGTTAGCTAACTATATGATACGAAAAATTGCTATTTTATCATAATATTGAGTGTAAAGAAAGATGTACAACGTCATGAAAGAATTAACACATTTTCATGAGTCGGTCAGTTTCACTCCTAAAGTCAAAGGGTGAGAGAGAAGAAAAGGAGGTAGTATTACACAAGACCTTTCTCTACCAAATAAGCTAGCATGAACTTATTACCCAGATGTAGATTTGTGTTTGCACAGACATATTTCATAGTTTTCGATGATGATAATTGCTAAGTAACCATTACACAAAATCTTGCCTCTACCAAATATACTAGCCTGAAATAGTTACAACAATGTAGAATTAAATATTCACAAGTCTGATATGAGTGCATATCATTGATATTTCACGACACATTGACTGAAATAAAAATTAGTTAAAATAATTCAACTTGATTCATTCAAAACTATCGAGATTACAATACGAGCTCACTTACCACACACTAATAAACCGTTTTTTAACTGCATTGTGTACGAAATCGGCTGGTACAAGTGATATATTTGCTGCCATTCTGATAGGGCAGGGAAAGGAGATGGCACTCAAGTGAGTGAATGAGTTACATGCAAGGGGATGAAAAGGTGTTGACTCCTTGCATATATATAACTTAGAAAACCAACCAATACAAAGATATTCCTTTTTGCAATAAAAGTAGTAGCACCCAATAGTGTTGGCACTTGGCACTGTTCCAAATTCTGAATCAGCAGGGAAGATGAGATGTATCTTGCCTTCAGTACTACAACAATTATCACACACCCAAGCGAATGGCAGTTTGGTCAAGCGTCTCCACAAATGGTAGCCTACCAGATTGAATTCCACATCCGACAACTATCAATTATATTTAACTGGGTAAAAGACAAAATCCACCCTCCATAGATAGGTTATATACAAAAGCAACCCTATTGTTCGGGGATATACAAAAACCACCCCTATCAGAGTTAGCATCTAACGGTGCACTAACGGAGGTGTGAAAAGACATAATTACCCTCATATTGGAGAAAAATGTCACACTATAAAATACATTTTTTTCTTCTCTTTTTCTTCTTCTTCCCCACAATGTAACCCTACCGCCTCCTCCTTCCCACCTCTCTCTCTCTCCTTCCCCGTTCCTCTCTCACCGACTCAGGACCTTCCTCCACCACCACTGCCCACCTCCATTCCGTCCATCTCCTTTGAAGACGTCCTCGGCGGAGGTCAGGTCCACACCGGAGCAGAAGGCATGTCCGGATCCGGAGAGTATGATGACCCGGAAGAAGGAGGACGACGAAGACCTCCTGGTAGTAGTGAAGGCAGTGGAAGAAGAAGATGAACAGGCCACCTTCACCGTCGCTGCTCCCTCCTCCTCCTCCTCTCTCTCTCTCTCTCACTCTGAATCCATGACCATCGAAACCCATCTGTCTCCGTCATTAGACCCAGATCCCATCGTGTACCGATCAACTTCCTCCCTCTTCACACGGGATAGAGATGGAGTAAGGCGTGGACGATTCGTCGCTGGGATAGAATAAGGCCAAAGATTTATGGCCGATTTACAATAATCGACCTAATGAGCTCAAAGTATGAGGTGACACGTTTCAATTCTGTGGACAAAGTCCAATTTGGGATTTGATTCAGTATCTGGGTTGTTTCGAAGGTGTCTGGGCCGCGGATTGTTTGGTTGGAGGTAATGGAGGTGGAGGTAGACGGCAGCGACAGTGGTGGTTCTTTGGTTTCGGCTTTGACGAAATTTGGACCTGAGATGGAGCAGGAACACACACAAGAGTTCATTCAGTATGGGTTTGTTTCTTGCAGAGACTAATTCGATGTGTTGATGAATTGGTTTCAAAATTGGGTATTGAGTATGGTGGTGGTGTTGACTCTGGTGGCGGCCTACAACTATGTTTTCTAATCAAGCTGTAAGTTTCAAGAATTGGTTGTTGGTAACTGAATTTGAGAGCGTCGAATTCATGAACTTGGTGTTCATAAGAGGGAGGCCAAATTTGTTGTTGTTCTTGGTAGTGCTGGTGGGATGAAATGGTGGTTGTTAGTAGAATTTGGGTACCACCGGTGCAATTCTGCCTCGTTATTGTTGTTGTTTGTGTTGTGGCGTTGGGGAAGGTGTTGTTGGTGGTGGTGGTGGTGAATCAGTGGTGTTGGTGGTGGTCAAAAAACACCAAGAACATCAAGAATATGAACAAAATTAACAAAAAAATACAAAGAGGGGCAAAATAGTCATAAACAAGGTCAGATTGCACCCCCCCCCCTCTCAACTGACATTAACAGAAGGGTGGTATTTGTCCAACATCCGTCACTGACAGGGGGCTTTTTGTCTCTGACAGGGGTGATTTTGTGTATCCCCAAACAACATGGTTGTTTTTGTATATAACCCAAACCGCGAGGGTGCAAATTGTCTTTTACCCTATTTACCTTAATGCTTCCTCAGTAGGGAAAAAACAAAAGTTCAATTTTGGTTATGGGAATGGAGATTTCACTTGGAAAAGCCATATAATAGAAGGATCTGATGATGGTCTTAGACTGAAAAAGTTGTGTTACTAAAACTAATCTGAATAAAGCTACCACAACTAACCTGCCCATTCGCATCAGGTGCCACGATGCCGAGGGTTAAGAGACGGAGACACATACATATCCTGCCTCAACCTAAGCCTTAATCTATAATCCCCAAGTTCCATTAATATCGCAAGCTGAGTTGTTGCTACATAAAAAGCCAAGAAAGATGCTGCTTCCAGCTACAGAGTGATGAGTGAGAGCACTGAACTTGAGAGTACGAGGTCACTTAATTAGGCTCAAGAAGTGCTAGGGGAATGGCAAGTCAACTACTCATTCATATTTGAGTTGAGAGTGAAGATAGTACGAAAACTTACCAAATAAAAGAGAGTGTTTTGGAATGAAATGAACTAATATTGAAGGAAGGCCCTTGATGTAGGCTCCCTAAGAGTGTCAATGAAATGCTAAGCACTACAGATGTGTTTGTTTGCATCCATCTATTTATGATTGGAAATTGGAAAATCCCAAATGGCTTTCAAGCAGCCAAAACAACTGAGGAGTTCCAATACTGTGTCAGCATAAACTACCACTTCTCATGCTGTCAATGTACTCTACCACCAACTCAGGAATTTAAACGTAGTGGAACAACCAGAAAACAATCATACCGGAACAAAAGGAAAGGATCATAATCAATAGAAAAATAAAATAGAGTACTGAGAGATAGAGGGTTTGACTAGTTAAGGGAATGGAGAAGCACATTGGGTGACACAAGTTGTGAAGCACTTGAGTTAGCGAGAGGCTGAAGCAGAAATGGATAACAGTTGTCTTTACATTTTGCACACTCAAAAGCCTCTAGTGATCATGTTTCTTGGTACTTGAAGGCTGATATTTTACGGACTTATCACAATGAATGAGATACATGTCACACTATAATGATCTTTCGCACATTGAGTTACCCAGAAATAACCTCTTCCTATATCCCTGTAGACTCACTGGCTTGTGAGTAGTGTCAGGAGTCTACATGTTACAGCCTTACAGGAACCCATGATAATACAAAAAAGTTTTGTAGATTTACTTGCCAAGGATATAGATATTTCTAGATATTTCCGATGCTAAATAAGGCTATCAGGAGTCACAAATATTGAGGGATATCTACTTGTAATAGAGATTTGTTCTCAACAGGTGATGCTTTTGAAAAAAAAAAGTATATGGCTACTAGGTCACTTGTTTCCATCAAAAACAAATTCTTTGAAATAATTCTTAAGCCACTGTTGCTACATGGAACCTTGTAAACTCTTAACAAACAGATATCACAAGACTGACATGAATATCATTGCCAATGGGGTCAAATGATATAACCCAAACAACCTCCAAAACATCAAATGAAGACTCTATTAAACCATAAATTGCACCCTACTTCGAAGAACCCAATTTATATCTCATTGTTAGCATGCAATAAATTTAACTGTTCATACACATTCAGCAACAGACATGGCCACCAGGGTTTGCATTGTCAATGTGTGACCCGTAAAAAATAAAGGATGAACCTCATCCCAAAATTAGCCTTGCAGTCACATTTTTTAACATACTACCACCACCACCCACAAAGCATGTGAAGCTCCCAAAGAGGTCTTTTGATTAGTTAGAGGCACTTCATACCCTAAATTCTAGTGCACTTAAGAATTGTAGAAGAAAAAGTTATTTTGTCTATATGCCTACATGGTGCCGCTTGCGCATACCTCAAGTAATTCCGCATAGGCCTAAAGTTACCCAAGTAAACTGTCAATGGCTCCACGGGAGCTCGAATTAGGGATGAGTAGGGGGCAAACCTAATGTTTTACGAACTCAATGTAGATGACTTTCATGATTTGCAACTTATAACTTTTCAGACCGTGATCAATTAAACACTTCCTAGAAACTTCAAGGCTATACAAGTTAACTTCAACATTGGACCTCACTTGGTCATGGTGCGGATGGAACATAATTAAGCATGAGAGCTGCTCATAGTAGCCTCATGCCGTTGCAAAACATCAGAGGTGGAGCCCCAGCTAAGCCCGCAACCCCTCCCCTATCATTTGCAGCACCTTGTCCTCATAGACATGTAAACCGAATGTGTATGTCGGTAAATACTCTCTTTATGAGGTACCTACTTACACACCATTAGTTCAAGTCTCTGTCTCTTTAAGCCTTAGCCTTCTCAACTCTATAAATCTGTCCTCCACATCAAGTAACCACTTTACATCTCCTTTCCCCTTCATATATGTTTATTGGCTGGCAATTTGGCCATGCTTTCAGGAAATAATTGTATTCTTTTTGTCTAAAACCTACCAGCAATTGGAAGCTTACTACTTCTTTGAACCCACAACAATTAGTTTTAAAACTGGAGTAATAAAAAACTAACTGCTTCGGTTATAATAATTAGTACATTATCAAAAGAAATGTCTAGTTAAGGTCGTATAATTCTATCTAATCAGTACGACCTTCTTCTCTTACAACACCCCCAAGCTGAAACCCTACATCCCCCCCCCCCCCCCCCCCCCCCGCCCTGGTAACAGTAGACAAACAAAAGCAAGCTCTTCACAGAAATTAATTGTTAAAGAACTCACACTTCCGCTTCCAAATTGAGAGCCAAGGTAATTTTCGCCCTTAACAACTTCTTCTGCTAATGTATTTCTATTCAATCATTCCCTACCATGACTGAACATAATAAAAAATCGCATTTTGACCTAGCAGTAGAGAAGCTAAGTAAAACAGAAAAATACTGTAAGACGAAACAAAAATAGACGAAACCCTAGGGTCGATCCATCCATAGCAGTTGAGTTCATATTCGAGTCATCGATGAAATGAAACGGATCATGACAAATAAATCAGCAGAAAGTAAGATGAATGAGAGAGAGAGAGTTGGACCTCTTTGGAGTGGTGGAGGCACTCGAGATAGTCTTCTCTGAGAAGACCGCAATCTTTGGGTTCTCGGCAGCGGGACATGCACTCGCTGAAATCCATCCAGAAATCGTAGCATCGCCCTTTGTTCCCCGTAATCCCCCATCCAGATGCCATCGAAACCTCTCTCTCTCTCTCAAACGCCGCAGCTCCCAATTTGTGTAATGGTAGTTCTGAACAACAACAGATGCAACAAAACCGGGCCAGCCGGGTCAGGTTATGCCTAACGGATCTGGATCCAAACTCATTCAAGTAATCGATAGAAAATGTATATGTAAAATTTTTTTTGGTTTCTCAACCGGTATATGTAAATTTATATGTAAATTTCAAAGACATGTAATATTTGGCTTTTTCAGTTGGTTTCTAAAAAATATGTTACGCCGGTGTTTTAAATTAAAATACTTTAATTGTTAGAGTTTTGTATGTACGTTCCATTTTCGAGAGAGTTGAATTGATTTATTCGCTCAATCACATGAGAGCCCAAACATCAAAGATAGCCAAAAACATGTGGGAGAGAAGAGGGGAAACCCCAGAGACAATGGAGGCGGGTGAAAGTCAACACCCATAACGAAGATCGAAGGTGGAAGATCGATAAACGATGATGCCGGAAGAGGATCCACCGAGGGAGGACGAGGCGGAGATAGTTAGCTACACGCTATGACGAATGTGTGAAAGGAAGCTTCTTAACGGAGTGCTTTATCAACAACAAGCAAAAAGGCTTTGCGATGTAGAAAACACGGGTTACGTATTGATAGTAAAGGAAAAAGTGAACGTCTTTCTAATGTGGTTCGAGAATACTATAGTTAAGTTTGAATCATAGTCAAGATGTCATACTAACGGGTGAGTATGCAATGAAGGAGGAGAAAATAAGTGGCTTTTAACGGATTTCTACGGAGATCCAGTCATAACCCTACGAGATAATCATTTGAAACTTCTAAAGAGAATCTAACTCCTCCCAGCAACATCATGGTGTGTTATAGAGGATTTTAATGCGATCTAATCGAGCTCTGAGAAGGAAGAATGTCGAGAAGTAAGGTATAGCCAGCTAGACCCACTCATTCAAGTAATCGATAGATGTAACTTGCGTGATTTAGGTTTATGTGTTGTGCAATTTACTTGGTCCAGTAATCAAAGCAAAGAGGGTTTAATGAAGATGGTCTAGTTAAGGAGCGGTTGAACAGAGTTTTAGCAAATGTGGAGTGAAAAGATATATTTCCAACAGATACGATTAAGCCTCGTGTGTTAGTAAATTCCGACCATGTTGCGCCTGTGCTATCAGAATTTCCGGATCCAGCTTTGGGCATGAAAGGTAAGAGATTTATGTTTGAGTCCGTTTGGACAATGGATCGAATTGTGAAGAAAAAAACCCATCAAAGCATGGCAAGAAAGAGGCGGGAAAGCATAAAGACCAAAATGAGTATTGTACTGGAAATATTAAAGCATTGGGACAAACAAGAATTCGGGAACATCCAAGTTAAAGAGAACCATTTAAAAAAATAATTACAAAATTTTGTGGAGACATCGCAGAAATGAAGCCAATAGACTATTGGTCATTTTTGGAGGATAAACTATGCGTTTTTTTTGTTGGAACCGCAGGATTAGCTAAATAATATGCTGGAGTTGGAAGAAGAACTGTGGCGCCAACGCGGTAGGACCTTGTGGCTGCAACAGGGTGATCGAAACACAACTTACTTTCATCCTCGCACAGGAGGTTACGGAATTTGATAAGGGGTCTCACTAATAGAGAAGTCTTATGGAGAGATTCAAAAGAAGATGTCACCTGAATACTAAAAGAGCACAACAGAACTGTCTTTAACTTCGACAACCCTTCATAAGACTAGATGGAGAAAGTTTTTCAATTCATGAAAATGTTATGTCAAGCAAAACAAAGAAGCAGACTCAACGAGTACATTAGAAAAGGAGAAATAACGATTGCGCTCAGGATTATGCACCCTCTAAAAAAGCCATATATCGATGAATACCCAACTTTTTTTTTTAACAGCACCGTGATTCCCGCAACCGGGCAATTGAGTAATGTCCCACGCGACGTGGAGTGTCCTTTCGGAAGGGGCAAGATTCCTACTATAGAGAAAAAGGGCAGCCCAATGTACGAAACTCTCGCTATGTGCGGGGTTCGAGGAAGGGTTGGACCCACTTTGGGGTCTGTTGTACGCATCCATCAAATCTTTAGGGTATCGAATCTTTAGGGTCTACATAACACATTGTAAAATAGTAAACTGAATATGCTATCTGATATTGTTAAACATGAAAATTAAATAGTATTTTCTAAAAAATAATAAATAAATAGTAACATTCAACTACTCGGCCACCATGAATCACAATGTAATTAATAAAATTATATTGTTATTGCTTCTACTACTAAAGTTTTGAATTGAATGGCAACGAAAAACCAACAAAAATTATATTGTGCGCTCACATTACTCCTAGTAATTACGTCGAACCACAGTAAAATTTATAGTAAAAAGTGAGTAAAACAAATACCCAAACATGTAAACAAATTACGATAAAGTTGAAAATTAAATATGAGGAATGATGTTCGCACGTCCACGGCATTGACGTACAAAGGGTGTTTCGTTCCCCTAAAAACATTCACGTTAATATTCCAAAATCTGCAAGAATAGGGGAGTGGTGATTAAAAAAATACACATTCCACCAAATGCTCTCTATACAAATAAATCACGAGAAGCACATTGGGTTACTATTCTGAATTATGTCATAAGAGCATAACGAGCCACATTGAGTTACAGTTGCAAATTGTGTAGTAAGGAACGGCAAATGTATTTCCCATATTCCATCTATATACTAAGCAAGCATGGTAATTTACTGTTCATGATGTTTATGTGGTTTGTTTCTAACCATCAGATTGAATAATTTACCACCCTTGGATTTTCTGACACGGTCCTTATTCCCATGCCCTCTCAAATTTACTGCTCTGTCTCTCTCACCTCTTAACTCTTCAACATTTTTGTCATCTTTACTAGATTTTTGTCATCTTCACTAGAAAAGAACTTTCCTCTTATGTAGTTCAAGTGTACATTTCTTTTCACCTGCTTTCACACAAAAATTCGTACCTTCAATATATATAATTATGGATAGAAATCAATTAGAAAATATCTTATAATTGAGTTTTGTTTTCTCAATTTATTTTTACCTGCTTTCATACAAAAATGTGTACATGCAGTATATATAACTTTGGATAATTTGTGACGTTGATGATTTTTTCTAGATATATTGACGTGGAGCAATGGATGTTCGATAGTGCCCTCAAGGCACGGGGTATTAGCTAGTTATCAATCTCGTATAATGACCTCATAAAAAATCGTGTTTCGTTCCGTCACATGCATATAAAACTAAATATCTCATTTATCATTTGTGACTGGTATCGAGAACCATAAATATCAATAATTATTAATAACCAACAGAATAATGGATTTAAGTGAAAGAGAAACATATTCATATTTTGGGAACACAATCTACAAAAATATTAAATTTTTTAAAAAGAAAGTATATATTAAAAACCATAAAATCTAAAACCTAAACCTGGAATATTGAACCCTAAAATCGCAAAAGAAATTATAACCCCTAAAATATAAACTTAAGACCACAACCTAAAGAGTAAAGTAAGGTAAATACATTTTTTTTACACCGTGTTACTGGAGCACCTTAAAATAATATGAAGTAATCAATGTTATTGCTAAATTAGGCTATTGGTCATCTAATCTATAAAATAGGACGGTTGATTTTTTTTTAGTCTTTATATTAAATCAGCCTCAGACTTTAGATCTCACCTACCACCCACTTATAGTTAGAATTCCTAAATAGATTTGTTGCAAGTTGGGGGAGAGAGAGAGAAACCCTCAACTACAGTTCGGTTGATTTTGTGGCGAAACAAATGAGGAGAATATGGGGGAGGTTGGAGAAAAAATTAGGAGTTACCCGTTCGATTGATTTTGTGGAGAGATGGATTATATTAGGAGAAAAAATAGGAAGAGATTAGTTTTTAATTTAAAATTTTCAACAATTATTGTATGCGAGTTTATAGTCTCTCTCTCTCTCTCTCTCTATATATATATATATATATATATATATATATATATATATAAACACACACACACTAGGGGATTGCTCGTGCCCGTGGGCACTACCCAAAAAAACACGTTCCATAATCGATTTTATTAGAGGAGAAGATGAAAATGACGTCCCCGGTAATTTTATATGATATCTTACACACTTTTGATAAGTTACATAAATTAATCCGAGAGAGAGGGTAAATTTTCAAGTAGTGTGTAGTTAAGCGGGTGGTATGTGAGATCTAATGGCTCAGGTTGACTTAAACCAAAGGCCGAATAGAATCAAACTATGCTGTTTTATAGAGTAGATGTGTGTGTGTGTGTATTGCAATACACCAAACTATTTAACATTAACTTACAAGACCAACTTTTACAAAGGCTAGTAATTACGTGTTATGTACAAGCCACATAGATAGATGAACAGAGGAGTGGCCAAAACTAACAAAAGAAGGGAGCCACATCTGCTGGAACACTGTGAAACCTCCACAAAAACTAACATTATGGTAGATTATTGGCTTTTATAATTTTTTATAATTACTCTTTCTAAAATTTCATTTTTCTGCATTACAAAGTTATTACTTTTTTAAACGACAATATAAATTTATAACTAAATATAATAATTAACGTATTAGAAATAATATATATAAACAAGTGTTAGGGTTCACTGTTAGCTGCCGTAAGTCACCCAAACACGAATGAGAAAAACTTCTCTCACCGTTTCTTTTCCTTTCTCACCACATCATGTAATTCAAACATAGTGTTAGGGTTCACTGTTAGCTGCCGTAAGTCATTACGGCTAGGGTGGTTGTCGTTCGGGTTTGGGTGTTTAATATCGCCAGAATTAGTGGAGAAGAGAGCCTCTCGTACCCGTATCACTACCATCCATACACAGATTTGGAGAAGAGACAATTGTTCCTCAGAAGCTACCAGTTTTTTCAGAAAGAAGAGCGTTTCGGAGAGAATCAAAGTCTTTCTTCAGAGTTAAGAGGGTTATCTAGGTCAGGCTCTGATCCGTCAGAAAGATCCGAAAATTGATCTGGTTCAGGCTCAGGCATGACCTCTTTTCCGTTTCAAGGAAAATGAGGTTCCTTCGTCTCCACAAGCACAACTTCAGCATCACTAGATCGTCTTCTTCTTCATCTTCAGACCATAAGTGGTGGTGGTCGTGTTATGGGTGTTGATTTGCAGATTGTTGTTGGTGTGGTGGTGGTGTTGGTGGTGGTGGTGGTGTGGTGTGGTGTGGTTGTGTTCAATAACACCAGGAACAGAAGAACATGAACAAAGTTGAGAAACACGAATAGGGGCAAAATGGTCATAAAAATTAGATTGTAATATTTACTAGCTGACACTAACAGAAAGTTGGTATTTGTCCAACGTCAGGGGTGATTTTTGTATATCCTCGAATAACAGAGTTGTTTTTGTATATAACCATCTATGGAGGGTGTACTTTGTCTTTTACCCTTAAATGTAATGGTAATAAACATTATCATGAATGTGACGCCTATACCGATTATTTTGATGCCGGACAGGAGTGAACCGCAAATCGGACCGATTTGTGTGTGTTATACAATTTGAATTTTCATTTAGTGTAACAAAACAGGAAATAGAAAATTGTTGTATTTTCTTTTGATTTTCCAGTTACGACCAAACAGAGAAAAGAAACTAGTTTTCTTTTCCATTTCTTTTATTTTCTTGCAGTTTTCTTTTCCCTTCCATCTTCCGAGAACCAAACAGAGTGTAAATCTCCTAAATTACTCTTAATAAATTAACATATATATTCAAATCATTATTGTAATTGAGAATTTAGTTTTAATTGAGTTGAAATTTTCAATAATTGTGACTTGTGACTATTAATTCACGCATTTTAGATACCTGTATAGTTGTGAATATCAAAAATTGGAATTAAAAGTAATCTTAAATAACATCACCCTTGATCTGACCTCCAACCACTTGTTAGTTTTAGATCCGTTTATAAGTCTATGTCCATGTCCAAAGTCCGAGGTCCATGCCAAGCAAAGGCCAAAGGTAAGTCCAAGGTCTAGTTAGCGGTCCAGTGTTTTAATGATATAGGGTGTAACCACTTGTTAATTTCAAGCAGTAGAAACATAAGGTAGTAACATGAGGATATCAATTATGATTATACGAATTTATAAAACCTATAATCTCACACTGTGCAATAGCATCAGGGGGCACAATTTATTTACATTGGAAAATTATTTTTCCCAATAAAAGTACAAAGAACACAACATTTTTACTCAAATTCCTCCGAACGAGACATTGGCATTTGCAGAATCGATTTTCATACGATATTCTTACAAATTTCTGGACAATAAATAAACAGAAAAAAATAAAATGCCCAGAGCTACAAAACACACAAACTACTACATAGAGGAAAGATGGTGCATACGCCGCCCGTTCAACCCACACAAGTAGTTGCCTTGCGATCTTTTCTTCTCCAGCTTCTGTTTTCCATTAGTCACTGGCAACGAAAGTGTTCTGAACTCCTCCACGATCGTAGGGCTTGAATGGTCAAGAGGCTGCGTAGCACTCTCGTCTCCGCAACAACGTTTGTCAAGCCATCCGATGATGTCTGAGAAAACAATCTCAATGTTGGCGTCCGGTTCGCCAGATGTCAGACCATGCCACATTCCATCATACAATTTTATCGTCTTGTCTTTGCTGCTGGCTCGTTCGTATAGAGCTTTGCTTACTTCCGGATCTGTCACTATATCTGCCTCCCCGTGCAGCACAAAGAATGGCAATGTCACCTGTCAAGAGAATCGAACATCAACATATTATTATACGACAATGACATAACCAATAGACAGAGGCGGGTCCAGAAACTTGTTACAGTGGGGCTAAAATGAAAAAAAATTTTAAATTTTATAAGTTAAGTGGGGCTATAGTGTAATTTTAAAGGGTTGGACTGAAAATATTAACAAAAGTAAGGGTGCAACTTTTATTTTCAAAATTTGAGTCTACTCAACATGTACATCCGCCCTTGCCAGCAGGGGTGAGCTGCTGAATGATAACCCGAATCACCTAAGAATTCCGATATATCAATCCCACACCCCAGCATCCTGCTACTGCTGCAGCTGCAGCTGATCACGTGAACGGGTAATGAAAAACATACTTTTGAGACTGTAGATGTATGTCTACCCAATTCGGCCCACTACTCAACACAAATAAAATTTACCGTTAACTTCTTCAGTTCTTTGCAATTTTCTGATTTTTGTTCTCTTTCACTATTTTTTTTCCTTCCAAAAACGTTATTTTCAACTACTACATGTGGTTCTAAAGCTTCTCCATGGAGTTTCATGTCACCGGGTTGTACTAACATGGCTTCATAAACTCCTTAAAAGCCTCGATCGGTAGTTTTTTCGTGATCGTCTCCGCATTGTCTTTCTATGCTCTAGAGAGAGTTCAATTAGGTGATGCAAGCTGTTTTAGGGTCCGCGATGATACATTGGCGTATTTACCCGCCATCATAGTTTGCCATGCACTTCCATTCCACACACACACATAAACTGGAATATGGTTGCTGATGGTTTGAGAGTACATGGTTGTATTCAGTGGTGGAGCCAGAAAATCGAACCAGTCAGGGTAAAATCAGGATGTGATGGAAAGTTTTAATTCCAGGAATTCAATACACCTAGGGCACTGTAGCAATTTTGTCAAGGGCACTTGCCTACCCGGTCCGTGGGTTGGCTCCGCCCGGTTGGGAGCCTAATTAATTGTCAGTTGTTTAATAAAATGTGTGATTCTGCTACTACCCTGGTAGGTTAACCAAAAAAGAAAGACCAGGCGGGTACATGTTGTAATTCAGTGCTAGACCATATACGAGGACACAAGCATTCAACCCGATAAAGCATTTGGCCAAATAGCCATATATGGTACAAAAGAAGTGTATTATACCAGAAAATAAACCAAAGGACTCGGATGGGCTAAGACCATGTAGTCAGAACTAAGAAGATGGGTGGTACCTGGAATAAGCTCTCCTCAAGGCTGATACTAGTTCTGAGCATTTCAAGCGCTGTCTTCAGCCTCGGCTTCTCTTGATAAATCAGCTTGTTATTTCGAATCTACATACATAAAAAGACAACAGAATGAAACCGACCACTGTAATAAATAAGATTTCAGAAACTAATAGTTCTGAAGCAGTAGTGTAGGTTAGAATATGATCTACTTAATTAGAATATAATTTATATGATGTTCTATATATTTGGCAAACAAATAAAAAAACTAGGCAGAGTTTTGTAAATGAACCTACCTCCTCTCGCTTAACAGGGTCCTTGAAGGCAGCATCGATCACGTCCTTGGTGGGTACTATCTTCCATTTGGGTATGATGTCTTCTATCTTGGTTAATATGTTCACAACCACCGGATGTGGTTTGACTTTCTCCGAAATCTATTTCATTTATTTAAGGAAAAAAAACAAAACACAATTCATTTATAAGTCATCATTCATGAGTCGTGCCATACGATAATAAATGTAACCACACTACTTGCAATAACACATACCTTGCACATAGGTGCGACAAGAACAGCACCGTGCCAGAAAAACTGATCCTTCTTGTGTACCAGTAAAGATACCGCACCTCCCATTGATTCTCCATACAAGAACCTCTTCTTATCTCTGTACTCTTCACGAGCTGTTATCATTTTTTGGCATTCACAAACACAAAATGTTATAATCCGGAAAATTTTAATAAGTCTATTTTAGGAAAAAGTGACAGGTGTGTTTTTTTTTTGGCTTACAGCAGATGGATTTGAAGAAGTTGCTGCAGTCGTTGACAATGTTATCGAACTTCTTGATGTAACATCGGGCGCCCATTGACCGGCCATGGCCTTCGTAGTCGATGCCAAACACGGCATATCCGTAGCTAGCTAGCTTTATCCCAACCACTGAAAGTCAATAAAAACAAGAGATGGTTTAATTTAGGCCTAACTAACTAATCCCATTATTATTGTAGTTTGATGACTCACTAATTAATTAATACAAAATGAAAGATGTCTTCAGTCTCATGTTAGGCAAATAATCTAGGTAGGGTCACTGACTTGCCCTGAATGGGCATTTAACCGTTAACCAACCCTAAACTACCAAGCTGCCCCAAACATTATTAGGATATTTGAAAACTAACCAGAAAAAGAACTAGAACTAAAACAGTTTCGAACTGTAACTCTCTATTTTAAGACGCATGAAAGCCAGAAGCCCTTAAAGCAGTATTAGCAGAGTTCAAAGATTTAGTCGAGGTGTGCACAATATGGCCAAGACACAAGGTTATTACGAAGAGAGGTGGAAACATCTAATCTAAAGAGTACTATAGGAGAAAGTATTGTAGTGGAATAGTTTGAAAGCAATAAACAAAGAGGGGTAGGTTTCATAATGAAGGAGCATCCACCAACCAGCAGACTAAAGTAAGATAGTAATGTTTGGAGTAAATACTAGTTATGGTTGGTGATATTTAAGGTCATGACAATTCATACTACTGTTTTTGGGGGGCATAGCTCAATTTGCAAAAAACCTGAGTGTTGTGGTGGCTGATGTCCTCGGTGGTGGAAGTTCGAACCATATAAGCTCCAACACAAATTCTGTGATTTACCTCCTCGACTATTCCATGATAGGAGAGTAGGGACCATTCAACTTCTTTTTTTTCTATGACGTGGGAACCGCAACCGCTACCTTTCGGGTGCGCACTCCCCGCTGTAGTGCAATAACCTAGCCTGCTTGCTGATAAGTTCGTAGGCAGGTTTTGTGTTACCTCAAGGTTAGAACTCAAGACCTCTAGACAAATACTCCAAAGCCTTAAAAATGAAAGTCCGACCAACTCAATGCAAATCCGACAAACTCAACTACAGTTTTGAAGGGAGGCCATCTTTCAACCTTTAATAATACTAGTACCACTGTAGAGGGTATGGGCACACATACTCAGAATGCAGAAAACAATTTGGACTTGTTGTCTCAGAATAAGTGAAGTCATGAAAATTTTAAAAGAAAACAAAAGATGAGTGGATAATAATAGCAGCAAAAGGGAATAATGTTGCCTAAAAGTTAACAAAACAAATCACAAAAGTTTCAGCAATGAATTGAACCAACCATGGGAGGATTTGCACATATTGGTGGAGATCATTGGGAAAAGCCAAATTGAGATTATTATTATTATTATTATCAAAGCAAAGAAAGAGGAAGGAGGAGGATAAAGAATTCACCTCTCATGAATTGGCTGCATTCCATGCCATAACCTGCAAAAGACATCACCACCCATTAATCATCTTCTATGTGTGTGTGTGTATGTGTGTGTGTGAGAGAGAGAGAGAGATTGGGGGGTACCATGACAGAGGAAAACAAGGGCCTTGGGGGAAGAAGAGGGAAGCCATCTGCAAGTGAAGAGCTGAACACCTCTGGTATTCCTTATATACTCCTGAGATTCATTCACACCCATTCACAATTCCAAAAAAAATCAAAATCAAACAAAGAAACCCCAAGAAGAAGAACAAAACAGAGCAATAGATAGATAGATAGAGATGCACGCAGAGAGAAACCCACCTCGTGATATTGAACCACCTCCATGGCAATAATATTATGCAAATCGCAATGAAGGTGATATAGCAAGTGCCCAAGATCTCTAAACGTAAACCCACAAGGAGGAATAGGAGAAATAATAAATTGGGGGGATTCAATGGAGTAAAAGGAAAAAACGAAATCAGAGGAGGGCGATGATCCGATTATTTATAATAGTCGCTCTCTCTCTCTCTGTTGCGTCCTCTCGTGTGTTAGTTATATCAAGTTGTGGGGTTGGAGTTGCAATAAAAGCACTTGTTATACTTTTTTTTTTTTTTTTTTTTTTTGAGAAAAGTTATACTAGTTGTATTCGGAAGAGGGTTACGTGTTTCTCATCTTCTGTTTCTAGAATTTTACCAGATTTTTTCCCTTGGGCTTTCCTATTAAAGGCATGTTTGGAGGTACCGTATTTACAAGATTATTTAAGAATAATCTTTTTTTCGAAAAATATTAGTGTTTTTCTTTAAACATTAGGCGACGCATTATTTTTCCTTGCATGTTTAAAACAAGGGTAAAAGACAAAAACTACCCTCAATTTATGGGAAAAATTTATTTTGCCTTCTGATTTATGGGGAAAATACTTTTTGCACCCCTGTCAGTGGATGGAGACTAACGGAGGCTAACAGAGGGCCGAAAAGACAAAAATACCCCTGACAATTGACGAAATGACCTCACTATAAAGCCCACTCCCTTCCCTTATATCCTCATTTCCTAACCCTAGCCACCCTCTCCCTCTGTTCTCTTTCTCTCCTTAATCTCCTCACTCTCTCTCTTTCATCTCCACCCCGCCGCCGCCCTGAATCGCCGTCCACCACCGCCTCCTCTGTCGAGATCTTCTTCGCCAGGGCAAACGAGCAAGAGGGAGGGGCGACGGTGTGTTGTTGGTCGCCGGCGGTGGACGTGCGATGAGAGAGTGGCGGACTTGCTGGTTCGATCGTCTTCATTTGGGCAAAGAGAAACGAAATAGGTGTTGGGCTTCCCGTCGGCTGGCGTTCCGAGAGAGAAGAGAGAGGCTGACTGGTTGTGGGTTCGCTGGAAATTGCAAGGGGTTTTGGTCGGTTTATGTTTGTTGAAACAGAGGGGTGATGAGATCGGGTTCGCCGGATATGGTTTGCCCACTATCTCTCTCTCCGTCCGCTCTCTCTCTCTCCCTCTCTCTGTCTCAGATCTGGAAGGTTGATTCGGTTCCTAGTTGGAGTTTGATGGTGATTTCAGATCGATTCAGTTATGAAGCTGAAGATCGAGGGTTGTGTTGGGTGATGGCCATGTTCCTTCTGGGTTCCTTGCGGTAGACAGTGGGTGGTGTTTGGTTTAGGTCTGAGGTATGTTGGTGGTAGTGGTGTAATGGTTGTGGTGTTACAGATAGGCTGTAGTGGTGGTGGTGGTGGTGGTATCTCGTTGGCCTCCACTATTTCAGCACTGCCGCCGCCGAGTTTCTCCATTCATGGACGGATGCCTGAGCAACTGGGTAACTTAGGAGATGCTAAACACTTGTTTTTGTATTCATTGCTTTTTAAGTTGTGTTGATTTGACTTTGTGCCAATTCTTTCCTCTCCAATTTCTGGCGGTGTTGGTGTTGTTGGTGGCAGTGGTGTTTTTTGGTGTTGTTGTTCGGATATGTTGACAACAGTCAATAATTATACTGGTGGAAACATATAAGTTTTCTTCTAATAATTGAATGTGATGATAATACTATTGAAACATATATCATATTATTGTATATGTTTGTTGTTGTTGTTGCTGTTGCTGTTGCTGGTGCTGGAGGTGGTGATTTGGTGGCGGTGGAGGTGATGATTTGGTGGCGGTGGAGGAGGTGCTCAAGAACACCAAGAACATCATGAATCAACAATAACAAAAAAAAATGTGTTATTTGTCCACAATTTGTAAGGGTAAAATGATCACAAAAAGTCAGTTTGCACCCCTCCACTAACGGATTGTAACAGAAGGGTGGTATTTGTCCACCCTCCATCCACTTACAGGGGTGCAAAAATATTTTCCCCATAAATTATGAGGCAAAATATATTTTACCCATAAATGGAGAGTGATTTTTGTCTTTTACCCTTAAAACAAAAGACAGAGAAAAGATAGTGCTTTTGAATAACTTCTTTTATGTTCTTAATGGTTAAACGCATTCTTACTTTTATTGAATGTACGAAATAACGAATATAAAGTGTTGATATATGTACAAAATGATGTTAGAATTAATTAATAAAACATTAATAGTGTTGTCAAATGTATTTTTATTTTACACATTAACTTTTTTTGTGGTCTATCGGGTTTGAACTTTGAACCGACGATCTCATGTAGAGGCCCCAAACGTTGTACCACTTAAACTACCACCCTAGCTGCTTGTAAACAGTAAATTTTAAGCACATACCAAACGATTTCGAATTTTCTATTTTTCCAATATGTACTTTTTCACTTTTTTTTTTAAATAGATAGGTACCAGTTAAGTTATTATCCTTATTTTAAACATATTTTTTTAACGTCTTTGTACACATATTATGTTTTTAAACGGATACCAAACAAGCTCTAATACTTAGTTATCGTTTCATTTACCGGAGAGCCGGTTAGTTTTGAATCCGATTTGAAACAGAAGAAAAAAAATCACAAACAATAATATCCAAACAAACAATATGCTAAAACAACACTGTCGCATACCACATTAGTAACAGAGTCCTTGGACTTTCTCTCACTACTCTCTCTCTAAGCTCTCTGTTTTCACACCGTTTACATCCTCTGTTTCACCTAAACCCTGTTTTCCACCGTACTTGCAACTTCACCGTACAGATGGATTCACCGGAAGTCCAGCCATCGGGAATCCACGCAACGCCCCACCACTACCTGATTTCGCCCGGAATCCACCCCCCCCCCCCCCCCAACGATAATTACCGTGAAGTTCGGCGACTTAACCGGAGCCGTTTCCTTGTAGCCTATGTTAAAGACGACAGGCACATCACAGCCAGTCAACTGGAGAACGCCATCAACACTTATTGGAAGCTCTCTGGTCCTCCTCTCAGAGTTACGCCGTGGGAGACGCCTGGCTTCTTTTGGATTGAGTTTTTTTAATGATAACGACAGAGAAGATTTAGCACAAATCCGGGCGGTGAATGTTCTCGGGGCTCTTGTTATTCTTCGTCAATGGCTTCCCAACTATGTCTATGCTCCGGAAACGATGAAGTCGGCCCCTATATGGCTTACGATTCATAACGTACCATATGAATACATAAGCTTCGACTTGGCTCAAAACTTAGGGCATCTTGCTGGAGGATTTTTACTCTTCCACCCTCATATGCTTTCCGGAGCCCTTCAATGTTCTCTGAAAGTTCTTGTAAACCTTGATGTTTCGCAACCACTCCTGCCGGGAGCCACTCTTCGGATGGACGATGGATACACCATCTTCCTGCCTTTTAGCTACGATAAGATTTTCAGATTTTGTTATCGTTGTGGTAAAATTGGCCACACCGAGTATCATTGTAATCTCTCGCTTACGGCGGCAATGGAGTCTCACCGGCTTCGCATTGGTACCCTGGTGGACAAGTTTGGGGTCACAATTCACCACTACCTAGACGCCCCCCTCTATACGCGGTTCCTTCGATCCGTCTCCAACGTTAACTATGAACGCACTACGCGTATCTCGGTTGGGTTTATTGAGGGTCAAATCCGGATCGAATGGCAGCAAGGAGACGGTGGCTCCGTTCGTTGGTTTTTTTGGAGGTCGATGCCGGAAATTCAATCGCCGGAACCCGCTTCTCCGACTACACCGTCCATGGACACGGAGATGGAGCCGTCTGAACACACCATACATGTTCTCACCTCCGACAGTGCAGTGGGTGATCCCCAGCAAGGCGAGAATCAGCCCCTTCCTATCAATCTCAACATACCAGCTCATATGGAAGTAGAGCAATCGGCATCACCACCGGCGGCTGTTGTTCCTCAACTTGAAGAAGACGATGAAAACCAGCTTTTCCACATGCAAAACCACTCACCGCTTTCCCAAGCGGTTTCTGCAAACAACAATCATTCTCCCTGGGCCCACCCGTCGACACCGTCAGTTTCCAACTCTCCAAGTGAAGATCTGCTTGCGTCAGAAGGTTCTCCACCCTCTACTCCTTCCTTTGACAGCACTCCACGTGGCTCTTCCGGGTCATTGCAAAGCACAGGTTCATTATATCTCCCTTCTTTTTCTGTTGATGCATGTTTTCTCCCATTACATAAAATAATTTTCAATCTTCTCACACCACTTTCCCACCACATCACACCACGTGGCAGCACCTTTCTGTCCTCACCCTCCTCATTTACGTATAACACCTTAACAAGTAAAATAGTTGACTTAGAACCACTTAATGATTCACCTATTCCCCTACATGGCATACCACCTTTTTTCCTATTAATTTATTTACTAGGAGGACTTTTTTATCTGCTAGCTCACCTTCTCAACGTTATTAGCTATTTAACTCCACCTCTACCTCTTTCACTGTCTATCATCACTACTCCTTATCACTCTTCAACTCTAACACCATTTCCACTAAAAATGGGTTCTCTCTTATCTCTGGTGAGAACCAAACCTAAACCAAAGACCCGTACAATCTATGAAACTGCTACATGTGCTCCCACCACGGAGCCCAAACCATCGTTCACCTGTGGATTCGACCGGCTGTTTCGCCGCCAACTCCGCGAGGTGGGTCTCAGCCCGGGGTCTGAGTTCGACACGGACTCCAACAGCACTGCGACTTTTTCTGGTGACTCGGGTGGCGCGTTTTCTAACGCAGAATCCGGCGACGACATGTCCCACTCCCGGGGCATCAAACGCAAGCGCCACCTCACACCCCTGCCCCGTAAACGAATGAAGTTTACACCCATCCCTGTCCGCACCCGCTCAGTGAAGCGCTCAGCTTCGGCTGCCTCTCTGGCCAATTATAACGCCGGTACGTCTAAAGTGTTCCTTTCTACGAATAAGCCTCTACGCCATGTTAATGCACTGCACATCCCTGCTATGGACACTGCTACAACTAGTATTCCAATAGTTAATGTTCCATGTGATAATTTTCCTGTTAGACATAATGCTCACTGTTTGCATGAACACTCTGTAATACATGATCACTCTGTTTCCTCTAGTTCTAGCTCTATACCTGATACTGCATTATTAGGTACTGTTAATTTTGATAACCACGTTGCTACTACTACTAAAAATCTAGCTCACGTTAACACCGATAATTTTGCTCACAAGTATAGCAAAGTCTGTAAAAATGTACACTGCTTGCATGCACTTTCTAAGGATTATTTTAGCTCTGTTACATGGCCCTATAGTTTTGACCTTTCAAATGATAGCTATTTACAACCTAGAACTGGTCCTCTTAAAAATATGGCAAGTCATGTTGCTTCCCCTAGTGAAGAAAACGTAAAGATAAAAAATTCCCACCATCATAATAATGATTGTGCACCTACTAACAGTATGCACTGTTTGCATGCAACATTAAAAAAGTGTTTTCCCTTTTTTGCATCTCCCCCTAATAATAACCTATCCCAGGGTAGTCCTTTAAAAAATTGCCCAAAATTTAAGTATACGCGCCCTCGAACCTGCTATTCCATGTTTGGGTTCTCCGTGACTGTCCCTCAACAGTCACGGCAGGCGCAGTGATAACTATGGCGTGGAACTGTCGAGGTTTGGGGCATCCCCTCGCAGTTCACACCGCCCACAAAATTGCCCTAGAATATAAACCGTCTCTCCTTTTCCTTAGTGAAACCAAAACATCGGTAGCTAAAGGGGCTTCTCTCGCTCGCGCCTGGGGTTACCCCTTCGCTGATGGAGTTGACTCTAATGGTCTTAGCGGAGGCCTCTTAGTGGCCTGGAAGTCACCTATCACCTTTGCCATCACTTACAAACATAACAATCTCATCCTAGGAATCTGCACTACCAACATTGGCACTTGGGAATTAGCCTGTGTTTACGGGGCCCCTGACCACAGTCAGCGGCAACGTACTTGGGATACCCTCCAATCTATCTTGTCTTGCCGACAAGAGCCACTTGTTTGCATAGGAGACTTCAATCAGATTTTATGTCCCTCTGATAAATGGTCTATCTCCAACAACCACACAGCCTCTTCAATCCCTGGAGCCAATCACTTTAGGAGATTCCTTAATAATTGCAACTTACAAGAAATACCATTTAAAGGATCGCACTTTACTTGGTCTAGTAACAGAACCGTAGGTTGTACCTACGAACGACTAGATCGCTGCTTTGCGAATCCCCAATGGCTTGCAAACTACGCAAGTTCATATCTACTCAACCTCCCTATCATGGGCTCAGACCATGGGCCTTGTCTACTTTTTACAAAGACCCCTCATCATCCAAAGGGTCGTAGCTTTAAATTTGAAGCTTACTGGCTCCACTATAGTGAATGCTATAATCTTATAACTCAAGCCTGGAGCCAGCCAATTCAGGGGTCACCCTCTTTCCAACTTGTAACTCGTTGCAAGATTGCCAAAACTCTAATCCGATCCTGGGCCAGAAATGGCCTTGGTCCACTTGCTCAGCAAATCAAATCAGCCCAGGACCAATTATTCCACCTCCATCTCCATCCTCAGACGCATAGCAGCTCTTCCGCTACGGAGTGGTGGAGGCAAGACCTACGCATGCGGAATCACTTGCATGAATTGCTTCAACAGGAAGAGACTATGTGGGCCCAGAGAGCAAAGGTACGCTGGTTACTACACGGCGACAGAAACACACGTTTCTTCCATGCTAAATTCAAGCAGCGTATCTGTCGCAATCGCATCACGGAGTTAACGGCAGACGATGACACATCTATATCCTCCCAACAAGGCCTTCTAGCTCACTTATACCACCACTTTAAGTGCTTTTACAACCCAGTGTCCCCGTCAACTGATACTGTCCAATCGTGGAGCGGATGGCAATTCCTTACTACAAGGCTATCTCCGCAACACATACTTGAATTAACTAAGCCTTTTACTGCGAAAGAAATCCACAATGCAGCTTTCCAAATGAGCCCTTACAAATCACCGGGCTCGGACGGCCTTCCACCTATTTTCTTCCAAAAAGCATGGCCTATTATTGGGGAATCTGTGATTGAAGCCGTCCTCTCATTCCTCAATTCTGGCCATCTTTTAAAGGAACTCAACCATACTCTGATTGCCCTCATTCCTAAAACCGATACACCCCATGTTGCAAACGATTTCCGACCCATTAGCCTTTGCACAACCATCTACAAAATTATTGCTAAAACCCTCGCTAATCGCCTAAAACTCATCCTCCCAGACATCATCTCTCCAAATCAGTCAGCTTTTGTTCCTGGACGACGAAGTACGGATAACACCTTGCTCGCAAATGAGTTGTTTACTCGAATTAAGCGCCAGTATACGGGGCCGCACCTTGCAGCGCTAAAGCTTGACATGAGTAAAGCTTTCGACCGAGTTAACTGGGACTTCCTTGAGCACACACTAGCCATCATGGGCTTTCCCTCTAAATGGAAGAGCTTACTCTCTCAGTGCATCCGTACGGTAACTTACTCAGTCCTTGTCAATGGAGAGACATCGGACCTCTTTCACCCAACTGCGGGCCTCCGACAGGGAGATCCGCTCTCCCCGTATCTCTTCATCATATACCTAGAAGCGCTATCCTCACTACTTCGACATTTGCAACACTCGGAAGATGTTCCAGGCATCCAACTCTCCCGGCACTCCCCTCCTCTATCTCATCTGTTCTTCGCTGACGACTGCCTTCTCTTTTTCAAACCCACTCTCTCAACTTGCAATACATTAGCCCTCTCCTTAGATAGTTTCAGCTCTGTCTCAGGCCAGCAAATAAACCACGCCAAATCGCATCTCTTCTTCAGCCCAAACATACACCCACTTTTAGCTCAGCAATTCCGAAACTTTTTTGGGACTTTGCCTTTAATGAAAACAGCTCACTATCTAGGATTACCCTTAGCTGACTCCCGAAACAAATCTAGTGTGTCTAATGCCATTTCCAATAAGCTTACATCGACGCTTGGAACTTGGCAAGGTCGCCTTTTAAGTCCAGCAGGGAGACTCACTCTAATTAAGTCCACCCTCTCCTCATTCCCTATCTACTTTGGCTCTTCTTTCAAGCTTCCCTCTACCACCATCAACTACCTACACAACCATACCCTCCGCTTCTGGCGTAACCCCTGCAGCTCTCGTCCTCTGCATCTTATACCGGACTCGTTACTGTTCAAATCTAAATCGCAAGGAGGTCTGGGTATCCGCAATCAACAGTGGCAAAACCAAGCTCTTCTTGCCTCCACATACTGGAGAGTTCTACATGCCCCATCCTCCTTAACAGCGACTATTATTAAAGGAAAATATGGTCAACATTTCTCCATCCAACATATTAGCAACGACTCGCTACGAGAACCCTCCACTGCTTCTTGGTGTGCTAAAAGTATAATATCGGGACGACGTCTCATCCAACAAGGCTGCTCTTGGGCTATTGGAAATGGTCTTACGGTTAACATGGGACTAGACAGATGGATTCCATCTCTCACATGTCCACTCTCTACATTTCTTAATACGGACCGTTTCAACGCCATGAAAGTTGCAGACTTCCTGGTTGAACGTCATGGAAGCAGCTCATGGAATACTCAGGCTTTGTCTGAAGCTCTACCCCCTTTTCTCATCACTCTCATTTTGACAATCCAACTTCCCCCTCCAACTACGCCTGATAAACTAATTTGGCCGTTCACAAATACTGGGGAATACTCTTCTAAATCAGGATACAGGCTTATTGAAACTACCCTCAATCCAATATATAAACCAGCGGGGTACTTCTTTAGCCCAACGGCCACCGACCCGATATGGGGGAAGTTATGGGGTCTACGCGCACCGGAGAAGTTCAAGATCTTCCTTTGGAAATGCCTACATCGGACAGCCCTTCCTTGCATGGTTAACTTGGCTCGACATCTGAGCTCCCTCAGCAACCTTTGCCCTCTTTGCCTCAGTGAACCGGAAACCTTGGAACACCTGTTCTTCACATGCCCAATCTCTAAGGAACTGGACTCGAGGCTTCGCTTTCAGCTTCCACATGATCAGCTTCACCAGTGGCTGCGCTATCTGATTCTGCAACAGGACAGCACTCTCGACCACAGTATTTCCTTCCTATGGGCTAAATGGCGTGCGAGGAATAATGTCATCCACAGGCAGCAGCTCTGGGACGTTTCAGCAGCAGAAGAATACTATTGTCACTCGCTTCAGGAGTTATGTTGCTACAAACGCCCCTCCCATAGCACCCAAACTCCTACCCAAAACCCCCCATCACCACAACAGCTTCCTCCTTTCTCCCTTAAACATCAGCAACCGTGTCTTACACCGCCATGCCTTGATGGAAGCATCACCGTAGACGGAGCTTGGAAGCAATCATCACAGTCAGGAGCAGTTGGAGTTTTTATTCGCCACCCTACCAGTCCCCCTTTTTATTATCACCGTATATGCACTGCAGCTTCTCCGCTACAAATGGAGTTGCTTGCTATTTACCATGGAATTTTACTTGCCCGCCAGTTAAACATGTTGACTATAATGATTCTTACTGACAGTCTCCTATCCTACAAAATCTAGTAGTTTGCCTGTTTTGTAACTCTTTCTAGCCTGTTCCTTATGGGTTGTTCCAATCGCTAGCTTGTATTTTGTTGTATATATCGCTAGCTTTGTATCTAGTAGCTGGTTAGGTTGTAATATAGGTGTGCAGCCTTGTACTTTGTTGTATCTCCACTTGTACCTGCCGGGAGCGTTCTTTAATATTAGTCCTTACCTTTTACAAAAAAAAAAAAAAAAAAAAAACAACACTGTCGCCAAAAATATTTTCTAGAAACACACTGCTCAAAGAGGGTAGCCAAACATGTGCTTAGAGAGAGAGACCCACTCCTGTAATTCGTCATCTGGATCTCTCTCCATCCTTATCACAGATCCCAACGCCATAGATTTTCCAACGCCACGTGGAATATCATACCCATACCTTGTCTGCCTATACTTTCGTATTTGTAACGTGTCAGCTCTCCGCAATCATCCCAAAAACTTTGTGAAATTATTATACTTTGCCTCGTGAATACGGTTGCGATACAGGGTCGTCACAGTGTCAGAGCGTCTCCAACACCACAGCGTATTAGGGCATGTTTGGAGAAAATAAACTGACTAAAAATCTAAAGATGTTTGATACGAGCTCAACTCTACTAAATGCGAGGAGAATAAGTAAAATTTGATATTAAATAATTCGTATATTACTACTCCAAAACAGATTTTAATCATAATTGAAAAACAATGTAACAAACTGGTTTCCAAACCTTCTCCACACAAATAGTTAATTATACTCCATCAACAGTTAAAAGAAATCCATCACTCTCTCATAAGTGTCTATGTTTCTATAGAATCTTCCCAGTAGACTTTTTTCTTTTCCGTATTCATGTCATTTTAAACAGGTGTTTTTTTATTTTTTATAGCACAACATGCAATTCTTTTGGTAATTTTTACATGGTGTTGCAAAGTATACTATGAGCAGATTAACAAAAATTGAATCGTTATAGTAATCAAATCACCGGGTCAAAGTGAAGCGAAAAAAACAACCCGATGTATAGTGACAAAAATTGAATTGAAAAATCCCAAAGAAAAAAAGGTAGTACTAGTCATGTAATCGGTTGATTCATTATTTTCTTTTAGAAACAAGAATTTGGATTTATTTTCAATAATACATCAATAAACATATTAATTATTATAAAATAACAATTTACTATTATTATTATTTTAAAATTAAACCTAAATAAAAAAATTTAAACCCAAGTTTCAAAATAAAAACTTGACATTTTTTTAATATTAAAATAATAATAAAAAAACTTGAACCTAATTACATGTATACTAATAAATAAATATTTTCTCTCAAACACAAATATATGAAAGACTTAATGAAACACAAATACCACACATTACCCTTCAAATACTACACGAAAGATTTTTAGATAAACAATTTTTTTTAAAAAAAATAAAGCAGTGCATGATTATTATTTTTTTTTTAAATGACAAACCTATACAAGATTAGTTTGTTAGGGGGAAAAAAGAATGACATTTTTTTTAAATGACAAACCTATACAAGATTAGTTTGTTAGGGGGAAAAAAGAATGACAAATAACCAGAGGCCGTGAACCTAGCGGCCTCCTCCTGCACCTTCCACGACAGATTGAGGCAGCCTTATCCCCTCCCCAGCACTGCTGAGTGGGCTAATCAGGGGCTTGGGCACCAATGCCCCCACTGCTGGAGATAGTCTTAGGGTGAGTTTGGGAATGCTTCTGCTGCCAGCACAGCTGCTTTCCCACAGCAGAAGTTGTTTTAGTGTGTTTGGTAAAAATAAAATTTCTACTTTTTCGGACAGTTTCTGCTGTTCCACAGCAATTTTCAGGAAGCAAGGGGGGAGATGCTTTTCGAGAAAGTGCTTTTGATTAATTTATCTACAACCGAGTTTGACCTTACAATTATTTAAAATATCAATAGTTATCTTTCCGGAAATGACACGTGTCACATATTTTTGTCGTTTTACCCTCTCACAACAACTTCACAGTTGATTTTACCAAACACAAAATTACTATATCAATATTTCACAACAGCTTCTTCGTAATACTTGCCAAACAACATTTTATAAAGAATTCACAGCAGCTTTGTACAATGTTTTCACACAGCAGCTTTCTACCACCGCCACAGCATTCCCAAACTAGCCCTTAGTAGCACAAATGTCTAGTCTGTTGATAAAAGAACCAGGAAAATTATCATCAACCTAATGTTGGACACGGCCCTGGTGAGAAAGAACGAAAGCCCCCAAGGTTCGCAGAGTGCAGCAGTCCACTGTCTGCTAATAATATGCCACCAGATTTGCATTTCTGAAATCACTAAGCCGGAGGCAAAAATGCAAAATTTCTCAGGAAAGTAAACATAAATTTGTCCGAATGCACAGTTCTGAATGCATCAAATCACACCAGAGAGGGCGATTACACACACATGCTCACTATAAATCACAGAACCTGGTACATTGTTACCCTTATCATTGCAATAACCAACTGGAACTTTAAGAGGGTTTTTACAAGTCAAATTCAAAGATGGGGGCTAACCGAACTCACCTATTCCAATCCTGCTGCAAGAATAAGTCACCATTGAAAATCACAGTTGCAAATCAGTTCTACGAATAAACTGATTCTGAATGCGTATGGCCATATCTGACAACCCCATGAAAGAAAAGACTGGAACATTGAAAAAAGTTGGAAGTCCGGATCAACCAACTTACTCGGAAGTTGAACTTTTACAATATGTACTTAAATTGCTTTGGAACTAACGGCAGTTATAGATGACGCCAGAAGAGCTATCCCGGATATTTGCTTCCAGTTTCGCGTACTTGCACCAAGAGCTGCTCCAGCAACGGCCCCAGCTACCAGAGCATTCATCTGAATTAAGAAAATACAAGGTGATGCTTACAAACAGGCAAACACGTCTGTAATGACATGGACACATTTTTACCACAATTCACTCGTACCCCCGCGAATTGGATCACGTGTTCCGAAACGTGGAACACCACGATCCAGAACGCTTAATTTGGCGATCCAAATGTTTTCACAAATTTCACCCAAAGTATCTATGTAGGAGGGCAAATTACATTTGGATTTGCAAAGTTACACTCATTTTTAGAGTAAATATTGCATATATTGAGTGGTTTTATATACTTTATGATTTCCGAAAAATGGTAAAACTCCTATGAAGAAGCCTACCCTTGGCGTACCGAATTCCTTAGGGTATGGCGTTTTGCGTTCCCGTTCCGCAAACCGGAACTATCCGCATTCCAGGTCAGGCCAAAAAACTGAAAAAGAAAGCTGAGTGGCATCCCATGTTCTTCATTATGGCGAAAACACAGGCATAAAAGGTAAGCAGCTGGCATTGAGTCAAGTCATAGGACCACAACCACATGTGTGTGGTGTACTGGTTTAAGAAACAATAAACCTATGAAAGTCATTTATATTAACTAAGCTGCTAACTGGAGCTTACCTTCTGAGGTAGCTTAACACAACTGTTGACCTGAACTGGAGTGCTACGCGAGATAGCATACTTGACCCAAGTCTGTAGGGAACTGGATTTTGGGGGACGGTTTAGGGATTATGGATGGTCTGACCTTAAACCCATGGTTGTCTATGGGCATGGTTGACAATCTCATGGACCACCAATCCACAAGTGGGTTCAATAAGTATTCATGGTGTGAAGAGGGCCCGTCCACGGGCAAAACCGCCCCCAGACCACCAACCCGGGCCCGCCCCGCCCCCTACAAAGTAGCCCGGCCCGAAACCGGACCGGGTCGCATTTAGCCCCCAGCGGCCCTCTCCTGATTAGCCCGACCCCCCCCCCCCCTCCAAAAAAAAAAGAAACCCTTCAATTAACCATTTTAACCGGCCCGGCTCCCCCCCCCCCCCCCCCCCCTCCCCCAACCCAAGGACTTTTAGCCCCTAACCGGTCCGGATCACCTTCCTCCCCCAACAGCCCGGCCCCTCCCAGCCCTCCTCCAAGCCCGCCCCCACTAGCCCGGCCCCTTGCCAGCCCGGACCGGACCCTTTGACACATTGAATAAATATAACCTCCCAAGTTCCTACTGTCATAACAAATCTGGATATCAAATAGTGAACTGCATATCATTTTTCTATATCATTATAGGATTACTTTCTGCCATCCCGAACTAATACTCAATGGATATAGTGGTCCGACGTTTATATGGCTAACCCATTAACTCTGACATGGTACCGCAATTCCACCTTATCCCCAGCCTTTATCCTAGCCAGAAAGCAAACAGTTAGCTCACAACTCACAAGTAGAAAATTGAAGGGATACATCTGCCGAAGGATTTTCCTTCATGAAGAGAGAAAAGCAAGGTGCGAGGAAACTTCAATATTAGTACCTTAGCAGGTAAGTAAGGAGTGGCTACGCTATGCTCTGATTTCAGGAAGCATACAACGCATTGACGATAACCCAAGCTGAATCAGTCAGGAGACTCAGGACTACAATCAATGACTAAAAGGAGAGTCCACTAGGAAGGGGATAGCATCATAGCACCCGTCAAACCAGATCATAATAGCTTACAACTCAAAGGACCCATACAACTATGAATTCCCAATATGATAGCATGAATATATTGATTTTCCCAAGAAAAAATAGAAGAAAATTCGTTATCCTGATGCTGATATTTCCAAGTTTTCTTATACTCTATCAGCAGCTAATTGAGTTTAGATAGATTGAAGGGTACGCATGATTTCCAGTTCTTTTTCTACACCAATTGATAATACTTAACCACAAAGATTCAGAAACCATCCATATCCAAAAAATCAAGTGCTCCTAAATCGTTGGTTAATCAGTAAACCTATTTGAGAATCAAACTCGAGATTCTGAAGATTTGGCTCTTCATTTCATCGATTGAAGTGCAAATTAATAGGAGCCTGAATACCACTTCACCCATGACACAGAAAGAAAGGTCATTCAGTAAAGACAAGTCTCAACGACTGAACCTAGGGCATCTTAGTGGGGATAACACCAAACCACGGAAAGAAAGGTCATTCAGTGAAGAAAAATATCAATGACGAGGGTGGGATATCAAAGTTGGCTCTTTTGGCCCTCTATGGTAGCCCTAACCCTGTCGCCAGAGAAGACATGTGGAGAGGGCTAGAGAATGTCACAGCAACATACAACTTACCATGGTTGGAGGCTGGAAATTTCAAAGATTATACCAATAGCTCAGAACGAAGGGGCAGAGGTACTTGTAGCTCTAATAGTAGAATGTGTGAGAAGTTCAGAGAGACTATGGATAAATACGGTCTGATGGATATTGATTGCACTGGTCTATGAGTCTATGACTCACTTGGACAAATGGTCACAGAGGTCTAGCTAACACCATAGAGCGTCGAGACCGAGCTTGACAATTCAGATTGGAGAATGCTTTTTCCTGAAGTCATTGCAGAAACCTTCCTTGTACTCATTATCATCACCCCCCCATGCTCATCACTCTTACAGGTATGAATAACACTGTTGACATTCATCGCCCTTATCGTTTCGAAGCAGCTTGGCTTACCCATCAGGACTTTCCCTTGTGTTTTAAGACCAGTTGTGAAAAAATCTCACGGGTCTCTTTCTGAATCACTGAAGAAAAATCTTGAACGTGATGCTAATCTTTGGAATAAAAATGTTATCAAGAATATTTTCCACAGAAAGAAAAGATTACTAGCTAGAATTGGTGGTATTCAGTTCTCACAGAGTAACTTTTTCTCAGCTTGCTTGCTAATCTCGAAAGGGAGTTGGTTTCCAAATTTTTATCAGATTCTTAAACAAGAGGAAATATTCGGGGTCGGAAGTCTAAAAGTAAATGGATCTCCCAAGGTGATAAAAATACAAAATATTTTCACATCTCAACCCTCATCAGGAGTAAAATCTCTCTCCTGAAAGATGAGGGAGGTACTTGGATAGCGGATCCAAACTTGTTGAAGGAACTGTAAATGACTTCTATCAAGTTTTGTTCACTGGGAGCACTACTAACAGACCTTATTTGTTTCGTAATGAGAATTGGGACTCTTCTAATCTCAATAGGGCTCGTCCCAGCTGGTTAGTAACACACATACCTCTAAAGCTATCTTTGAAATGAAACCTTAGAAAGCACCAGGGCCTGATGCGTTACATGCTGGTGTTTAGCAAAAGTTTTGGAATCTAACTAGGGCCACTACAGTTAAGTTTGTCATTGGTTGTTTCAAAAACCTAGCTAATGTCAACAAGAATCTCATCTCTCTCATTCCAAAAGTTGAGAAGCCTGAAAAACATACAGTTTAGGCCTATAAGCCTTTGTAATTCTTCCAACAAGTTCATTTTTAAAATCTTGGTTAACAGAATTAGACCTTTCCTCGGAGAAGTGGTGGCCCCCTTTCAGAGAAGTTTTATTAAAGAGCGATGTACCACAGATAGTATCCTTACACTCAAGAGATTTCATTTCACATATTAGATATACTAGAAATAAGACAGGTGGTATGATCTTCAAAATTGACCATCAAAAAAGCGTATATATGGTTAGCTGGAGTTTTATCAAACAAATTTCGACAACTTTTGGCTTCCCTAATAATATCATTGATCTTATTATGACGTATATTACTTCCGTAGAATATTCTCTGCTTTGGAATGGCCAATGTTTACCATCTTTCAGGCCTTCGAGGTGATTGAGACAGGGAGATCCCCTCTGCCCACTCCTCTTTGTACTTGGTAAGAAGAATCTTTCAATATTGGTTCACCAAAGAGTTTCTGATGGTACTTGGGTGGGTCTGAAAGCTTTTAGTAATGGTCTTAAGTTTTCGCATTTATTCCTTGCTGACGATCTGATGCTCTTCTCTCAAGCTTGTTGCGCAAGAGTCATCAATCCTTTGAAAGTTTTTTGTGATATCTCTGGTCAGTGTATAACCTTTCAAAAAACAAAATTGTTTATTCCACCTATATTCCTTGGAATAGAGCTGCAATTTTGAGTGAAAAGTGCAATATTCCTCTCTCAGATAATTTGGGTATTTATTCGGTATCCCTCGCATGAAAAAAAAAGTCATAAAAAGAGGACTTCAAGCCTATTATTGAGAAAATGCATGCTAGATTGGCAGGTTAGATAGTGAATACCCTATCCTTCGCTGGAAGAGTAACTTTGATCAACTCTGCTCTTAATTCTACTCCTGTTTATGTGATGCAAAGTTTGGCCTTACCCATTACAACTTTTTTTTATAAAAAAAATATGGGGTATGTGGATTAGTTGATACCCCCGAGTATATGGATTTGTTGATACATAATCATAAAGGAGATAACCCCTAAATATTATTATAAATGTTATACCCCTGAGTTCTCCATCTAAACACGTGTACTCTGAACACTCAATCTATGGAAAAGAATTATTCTCTCCAAACCATAATTCTCTCTAGTTCGTCAAATCATAATGGTCGTCATCACCTCACAGTATACAGAGTGATATAGCATATCCGCTATATGAATTATATGACTATGAAATCTGAACCCTATAGGAATCATTCGGTGCCGTGTTAACATTCATAGCATTTGCACAAGTGCCACAATCCGATACAGATCCATCATTAATGACGTTTACGTTCTTAAGATATCCCATGCACCAATCAATCTTCAGTTCCTCAGTACATTGAATTTATAACAAGGATAGTGTATCACTGTCATTATTGTTATACCCCACAATTCATAAAAACAGGTTAGAGACTTGAGTCTGTGTCTTTTCTATTGCCATAGCAGTAATGCAAAAGCGACAGTCCCTATTCCTTTAACATAGCTCGAACTTCATGGTACATTGGTGTTAAATAGCTGGACTTTTACAATCTGATTAGTCATGTGAGCTACAGCAAGGGTGCTGCTCTAATGTTAGAGCAGTACAAAGTCAGGATTGTTGCACCTACTTGTATCTTCTGCTTCCTAAAGAGTCTAGACACTATTCATACATAGGTCTAGAGACATCCTTTTCAGTGACTCTCTGTTAAAATTTGCCGGTGAGCTAAGTTAGCTACAGTGCACGTGTCATGAGTGGTGTGCATCACAGAATTGGATTTGCCTACTTGCCAAGTTTAGGATTCCGGAAGTCGGCTAAAAAGGATCCAAATTTTGGACAAGGGTGCGGGGATATGCTATACTATCTCCTTAATGTTCTTTCATAATGTAAATCATAGAATTTAAATTTTGAGTACGAGATAAGTACCTCGTTTTATTGTGTGAAGAACCATTTTAAAACAATACTTGTATTAGAAAATCATGTTTACAGGGGCTTTTTAGTAAGTACTTAATTGGCGTTGTGAGTTTAGATGAAGACCAGCGAGATGATGACGATGACCCCAACTACAGCTTAAAGCGAGGTGGAGGGAATGAAATGAAAAAGAAGTAGGCAATAAAGGAAAACCGAATCAACTACTTGCTCTCTGACCATGGTCAAGGAACTTGGAATATCCAATTGGTGGACACAAAATCCTATACCCTTATCCGAAGGTATCATTTACGGGTGCAGCGTCAAAAATGAAGGACCCAGGTAAATTAGACAGTGACAGAACTGTACGAATCATCCCTCCAGTACTTGAAGGTTTGTTCAGAGAGTGTTTCAATTGATGCAATGGTGCAACCCCAGCAACATAGAGTTTTGCACTACAGGTTTTAAATGAGGGAAGAGGAAACTCAGACAAGAAAGTATGCATTAGAGTAGAATTCTCTCTATTCCAGACTCCAAACAATGAAGGCGAGTAACTTAATTGAGCATTCAATTGTAGATCGAGAAACAAATAAAAAGACCAAACTATAGGAAGCCGGGAAGGGGTTAGTCTTCCCTCTATTATATAATAGAACCATATTTTCCTTTCAACATTTACGCGGATCGCACATGAGATTTCTCATTCGACCATGGAAAAAAGAATGAAACTATATGAGGTATATAGGGGCACTTGGATCAAGAACATTGAACCAACATATTGCAATGCTACTATGAGTAAGGATAACACTAACCCAATCATTCTTCTGACGATATTTCTGAACCCCGCAACGAGTCATTGTAAACACTCCAGCAAATAATCCTGACACCATTAAAATCCCATACATTCTGTAAGATACCACACCGAAAGAGACTTTGTAGTCTGCTTTTCTTTTGGGGGTCTATTCTGAAAGAGTTCCAATTCCAAGTTTGTAAAACCTAACTCAAAGGTAGCATTCTTCGAATTTGCAAGCACACAACACATTTTTGGAAAACAGTAAAATTGAGTTCCTTCAATTGATGGGTATATAAGTTGTAAGCCCCGAGGCCTAAAGAATACTTACTAAAACCCAAGTTCTGATCAGAGTGACATCGAAACAAGCGATAGAAGAAAGATTGGTGATCTCATGAATCACTTATACTATCATGGGAACGTGACGTAGCATCTTCACAATCACAAATTTATTTTCATTAATGAAGGAGAAATCACACAAGCATATTTTTTAAGATTTAGGCTCCGTTTGGTTGGTGGTAAAACATTTTCCTGTAAAATGGTTTCCCTTGTTTTGGTGTTTTGGTGCTGTTTGGTTGGAGGTAAAATGTTTTCCTGTAAAATGTTTTCCTTCAAATGATGTAAAATGATTTACACATTTCAAATCCGTAAGCCATTTTCCGGAGAGTGAAGAGCACAACAACAACTCATACTAACACCACCACCACCACTACAACCTACCTCCACCACGACCCATCACTGCCATTTCCGTCACGGCCCACTGTTTTAGCAAGAGTCAACCAAACACGAGAAAATAATTGCAGGGAAAGCTTTTTCACACAAAACATTTTACGCGTAAAATATTTTCCCTTGTAAAACATTTTACTGCGAACCAAACAGAGCCTTAGAGTCCTAATAAATGTGTATCTCTTTCATTAATGAAATTAAATTTGTGGATGTGAGGATGCCTCATCACGTTCTCACGATAGTATCAATGAACACAAGTTCGTGAGAACGGGACTCTAGAAACAATAACACAATTCGATGCAACTCGTGAATAGAACTTCAAATAAATTATGAAATATTCAACTTACCCCATTGAAGCCCAAATTTACCAGCTGACTTTGCCTGGAAAGGGAAGGGATGATGAAATCAATTAAGAAAATAATAGTAATAATAATAATAATAATAATAATAATAATAATAATAATAATAATAATAAAAAGCTCGAAGAAGAAGTAAAAACCCTAATCGAAGCTTAGAAGAGCGAAAGAAAGACTCCTACCACTAGAGAAGCACGATCAACACCAGTTAAGCCTGTAAACGATTAGCAAATCATCAAATCAAATTCGTCTAGGGCATGAACGAGAGATGATTCGAAAACGAAGGGGTATACCTAGCTTAGTAGCATAGCGAGGGCCAGAACACAGCCCCCAAATCAGACCGGCCTGGAGAGCATAAAATCAGTGGTTAGGAGAGTGAGAGGTTTAATGAGGAGAGAGATGAGTGGGGGTTTTAGGGGTGGGACGTACCGTTCCGAGACGCAGAATGGAATCGACGGCGAGTGAGGAGCAGGGGATGTCGCCGGCGATCTCGTCCTCCATCTTCTTCTACTCATCCCTGTTCCCTCCTACTTCAAGTTCTCTTTAATCGTCATGGTTATTAATGTGGAAAAATAGGCCTGAACGAACTCCCCAAGTAAATAAATCGACTGTGGGTGCGTTTGGCAGAGTAGTTTTTCCTGATTTATGGTTTAAAAAACCAAATGGTTTATCAAAAGTGTTTGTTTGCAATGGTTTAAAAATTAGTTTTTAATTTAGTTTTTTTGACATTTTGTCTTGGTGAAAAAAATCAAATTTTGGTGGTTTCTCTTTTGGTTTATTTCTAAGACACACAAATACGATATAAGCCTTACATCGTAGACGTATTAAATTGAAAATCATTTCTCATTTTGGTAGCTCTCTAAATATTTAGTCATCAAGATGATTAAAAAGATTGCACAAATTTTCTTCTATACTGTTGCCATAATCTTTTTCGACAAAACTCAATTCTCGCATATATCAGACGGTATTTTATGTGTGATGTTCTTATTTTTTATGATCAATTATTTTTGTGGTGTTTTTTCCTTAGTTTATTTTTTATTTTTTGTCCATTACTCAACGTGTCATCAAGTGTGAATGAAATTTCATGAAATCGTTAAGTTTTTGTTGAATTAAGTAAAAAACTTTGATTTTTCGGATGTCATAATGCTGTTAATTTGTTCTTCAATTTGTTACTTTCATAAAACCGTTGAAGCTCATGAAATCGTGAATTTTTTTACATTGCTTTTGTTCTTCTTGAATCTGTAAAAAAAATAGTGGAAGGTATATTTGTCATTAATATAAATCATCTAGTTAAAAACTACTACCAAACACACTTCTCCAGTTTTTAATCTAGTTTAAAAACCACTACTAAACACACTGGTTTAAACAGAATCTCTAAAAAAAAAACTAAAACATTTCCACCACAATCTAAAAACCAGTTTTTCCACCATAAACCAACCTACCAGGCAGGGGCTTCATGCAGGCAGGGGATTTATCGAGAAATTGTTTTTTCGTCAACCGGTCTGAACCCGGGACTTCATGCAGGCAGGGGCTTTCAACGCTCCACCACTTGAGCTACCACCCTGGTTGTTAATAGATTGTGCTTTCGGCACGAGAGAAATGGGCTTTGTTAGAGAACAAATGTTTCATCGTTTAGAGAATGTGTTGTGTTTGGATACGAGTCTCTTGAAATTCTTGAGGTAATTCGTAGCAAAAGGATTCTCAAAGCACTGTTATCATTATTGGTTGTCATCTAATGTCTTAAATGTTATAATTGTTAAATTATCGTACGTTTACATGCAGTTTGTTATTCGTTACCGATAATCTGTTACAATTTTCATTTAATTTTCAAACCTACTCGCAGCTAGATATTTTTAATCGAAATTTGATGTATTTTCTATTTCACCTCAATGCCTACTTGTTGTGATGACGCCGTGCGTCTTTGCCTTATATGTTTGGCAGGTGAGTTCGCGGGAAGCTGGAGAGTAGTCAAACACTTAGAGGTTCATACGTCGGAGTATGCAAATTATGGTAGTAAGTATCTCTTAAGTTTTTGTTTCTTTAATTCCGTGTAACGGTTATGATTTGACTCCTTGTTGGGTATTCTTGTGTAGCGGATGACATCTCCAGAGAGTTTGTGGAATCCAAGTGTAGTTCTCCAATATTATACTATGGGGTGTATCATGATAAATCATGTGCAGAATTTGCAGGTGATTCTTCATGTTATCCAGGCCGAGGTATGACTCTCAGTGAGTCATTTTCAGGTTGCGTGTATGTTTGAGAAGTTTCCTCCTTCTTGAAGGATTTCAATAAATTTCTCAAGCATAAACGCAATAAAACCAAGATGGAGGAACTCATTTTTTGGTTGAGGATTGAGGAAGATAATCGCAACTCTGACAAGTCATGAATGATGCAATCCAGATGTTGGCACTGGATTTTCGACGGCGTTACTGCCACTCAAATTTCAAAATACCCGCCTAAGACATTTCAACCGAAATTGCTGAATTTCGAAGTCCACGAGCGCCAAAGCTGGGAGTAGACCTGGCAAAATGGACGGGCTGGGCAGATTTGGGTTGGATATATATAGGTTGGTTTTATATAGGTCATTCTCCATTTAAGTCCAAATGTTTATTGGACTTTATTAGGTAGATTTTTATGGACCCGGGTAGTAATGGGTAGTCCCATTTAAGCCCAATTTAAGCAAACATAGGTTTTGTACTAAACCCATTCACACATCTTAGTAAAGTGGGAAGCCCAATCTTTTAACATGAGCCCCATTTTGTAACCTACTCCTTGTTAATTTACAGTAATAGCCCTGTATAATCTTCAATTACCAACTGCACAATCGTCTTACACAAAACTTGTCCATTCTCTTTGTTCCTCGTCCCAGAACCACCATCGCCGCCTCTCAGCACCGCCGCCGGACGGGAACTCACCCTACAACCACAATAACCACCTCTCCGACATTGCCACCGGCTACTTCCGTTTCTCCATATCATCTCAGCTACGCACAAAAGTTGATAAACCCAAACAAGGTCAAAATCGACATAACAAACAACTCCAATCAAATCACAGATTGACCATAATTGAAAGCGAAATCGATTGATTCGAACAACTAGAAACAGATCTGAAACAACTTCTGCCAAATCCGTCGCCGCAACTGTTCTCGGCATCGCCGCCGCAACGACGCCGATCCAGTACCGCGCCATCGACACCGTCCACAATCGTCCTCCACCATCGTCGATCCATGAAGAGGCACCGTCCACAATCATCCTCCACCATCGTCGATCCATGAAGAGTGAGGATCAACGACATAGGGCCGGTGAGATATATCGACTGCGAGAGAGAGCACCGAGAGAGAGAGAGAGAGAGCTGCTCCCGATGGCGAGAGAGAGTAGCAGATAGTTTGAATCGATCCATTTTTTGTTTCTGGAAATTACTTTCTTGATTGGGTCATTTTTATATGGTTTTTGTTGGGACACAGGACAAAGCCCACAAAGTCCAACAAATTGGTGGTCTTAAATGGGAGGAGTCCATAAATAACTATTTGATAAATAGTTAGGACCCAACCTCTTTATAAGTTGGATAAATGGGCATGCCCAATGCGTGAAAGCCCATTTTGCCAGGTCTAGCTGGGAGTAACCCCCAAGCAAATTCAATATGAAAAGATATATGCTTATCTGGACAAGATCTCAGACACGCAGAGAAATCAAGCATTAGGAGACAAGCTGAGCTCCAAAATATTTTCAAACTGTTGTTACAGAACTCCTGTTTCAGAGCTCTGATACCAGTTTGTTATAACTTGGGGTATTCGAGCAAGAACAATAAAGCGAAACAAGAATGAGACAGAGATTAACGTGGTTCACTAACGAATTCGCAACGAACCCGCTAGCTACCTCCACGGCCAGAACCAGATATTTTACTGATAAGAGAACCTGATTACAGTGCACGTCGTGACCACAACGGCCATGACGGCCACACTCAAACACGACACACACTACCAAAGCTCTCTTGAGCACTAACTTTCGTCTATGTGTGTATGTCTTTAAAACAACGCATGTGCAAAGCTATATACTGCCAACCCACCGCCCATAAAATTAGGAGCGGTGGCATAGTTTGACAAATTCATTTGTTTCCTTTTTATTACTTGCCTTAGACCCAAAGTTTGCCAATTTGATTCCAAGTCAAAATTCAATACAAACACTGGAGACAAGATATTATCTCTAGTTCCACTAAATATTACGAGATCACGTACGTATCTCAAATCAGTTAGAAGGAGCCTCTACATACATGAGGATCCACCACAAGCTTCGAGGACTTATTTTGGAGCAGAGAAACAGAGAGCAACACACAACAACAAACACTAGAAGCTTCGACTCTTACGTCGGAGTAAGCCGAAGCCGGAGTCACAGGAGGCGAGAACCCGAACATCGGAGTTAAGCTCACCAAGCGATCAATGGCGTCAAACTGGTAAAGGGTTCCAAACCCCCAAAACACGTCTCTCCCTCTTCTCTTCGCACACTCTGTAAATCACTATATGAAGAACCAAATATATATCCGGTCTTATACAAGCAGTATCAATTTGGGTATCAAAGTCGTACACATTCAATAAAAAGCTATTTTAAGTTCATTATGCTTTATTCTTACGTATTTGTTTCTTTTCTGTTTCATTATTCAGGGGTTCCTATAGTTAGAGTAAAACTTAGCAAAATTATCACTCACTTAAACAAATATATTTGTTGGGCAACTTTTTTTAATCAAAAGGCAATAAATTTCAGCCTTCTTAAAAATCTGTGCCTACATCAGAGTCAATATCACGCAACATATATTCAAACAAAAACATAATAAAGTCTAGCGCCATGGACATGTCGTCGCAGAGAAGATAGTCTTCAAAGGAATTTGCTATAAGTGGGAAAATTTGGGCATCGTCAATGCCAGTGCAAAAAGAAGATGAGTAGTCTAAAGAAGGAATCAAAATGCCAATGTTGCTGAAGTTAAAGAAGATGATGTATCACTCTTTCCATGTTTGTATCTGAGGTGAAACATGATTGGGAGTAAATGGTGGGTCGACATCAGCGCCACCTATCACATATATTAGGAAAACTCAATTTTTATAAACTCTTTCTATGCGCCATTTTAAGTATCTTCCCAATGCACTTTTCACCCCACTTTATAGGGTAAAAGACACTGACCACCCCTGAGTTTAGGGAAAACTCCACTCCGCTATCCTGGATTTTGGATAAAGACACTCCGTACTTTTTTTTGGATGGAGGCTAACAGTTGACTAACGGTGTTGGGAAAAAGACCATTTTACCCTTTAAATGTGATAAAATTACCTCCTATATACTACCCTCATCTCTATTTCTCGCTCATTCTAACTCTCATCCCTCTCTCTCTTCCTCTCTTTCTCTCCCAACCTCCTCCCTCCATCTGTTCCCATCCCACCTCCTCCATTTCCTCTTCTAAGGCATAAACCCTAGACAAATCAAATCACATATGTAACTATGGGGATTGCTCGACCATACGAGAGCGAGCAGGTCGAAATCGAAGAGCTCCGGCGGACGCTATTATCGCACACCGCCGCGCACGCCAGCAAGTTCGAAGAGGAATTCAGAGAACGACCTCTGGCCGCCGGCTCCGGAGGCGGTTACGCCGAAGAAGAGAAGATGGTGTGTGTCACCAGCGGCGTATCTACCTCAGCCTCGCTATCGTGCACCAGGTTCTGCTCCGTGGCTACTCCGTCCGAATCATCGTCACTAATGAAGGTAATTTCTGCTCTTCTCTCGTTCGTCGTCTCCGAAATCAGCGAGAAATTGGAGTTGATCTCTGGATCTGAACTCTTATGAATGTTCCGTGTGAGTTGATTTGAGTTATGTGAAGGTTTTTGTGTTCGATTTGGTTTGAATTTTGGGGGAATTTTGATTGATTTTGTGTAGAGGATTTGGAGAAGCTGTGGGAGATGGAATTGGTTGGGGAAATGAGCAGTAGAGTGAGCGCATTAATGGCGGAGATTGATGATGTTCAGAACCTCAAGGAAGCGTTTAGTTTGGGTAAGAAGGTTGAGACGCCTTCTAATTCGCCTCTTAGGGTACAAATCACCGCCCCTTCTAAACCAGAAACAACAAAATCACCGCCTACTTCCCCAGATCTGAAACCCACACCAACAACCACAAACGCCACCATCACCGCAACCACCACCTCCTCCTCAAATCCTACGTCAAGGACTCCGCCGAGAAGCATCCTCTCTTCAACGTCATCGGAACCATCTCATTTTTACATTTTGTGTAAATTGGGTTAGTTGATAATTTGATTATTTTTTATCGTAAATTTATATTCTCATTAGTTGGATTGGTGATTGTTGTAATGTAATTTTGGGTTGAAAGTGAGATGTTCTTGATGTTCTTGATGATAAAAGAGAAAAAAATGTCAAAAAAGCACACAGGGTAATACCGTCCGAAAAAATTTAATCACCCACGGAACATTACAGACGGGTGCTAAGTTTCCACAGAATATTCCGTTAAATGGGTGCGTAGTGTCTTTATCCAAAATCCAGGGTAGCGGAGTGGAATTTTCCCTAAACTCAGATGTGGTCAGTGTCTTTTACCCCACTGTATAATGTGTGAACATATCAATTGATTGGTCTTTATTTCGTAGAAGGTAGACATATCAGTGTCGTACAATCATCTATAGAAGTGATGACGTACTTTTCTCACATCTTGTGCGAAGAAACTTCAAATCACAAATATCCAAATGGATTACTTCAAGAGGTGTAGTTGTTTTATTCACAGTTAGTCGAAAGGATTTATTAGTCAATTTTGCTTCAATACAAATATCGCATTTGTGAGACAAATCTATAGTTGCGGTTGAAAGATGCTCCATAGACATTAGTTGCGAATGAGATTGTCGTTGACGTGACCTAGCCTGCTATGCCCATAATTTAGACGACTCAGCCAAGTAAATAGAATCGACATCTTTATTTATACTCTTATCAGTCATCATTAAGAAAAAGATTGAGCTTTGAAACCAATTCAAACTAAAAAAAATTAGTAAATTAGAAATGGGTGAATCTGCTACTAAAAAAAAAGAGTAACAAACCAAGTCCGTTAAGTTCCAGCCCGCAAATACTTAAGTCCCAACCGGCCCAACCAACCCGGTTCTCGAGTCCGGACAGGTCACCCGATTCCACAGCCGGGTCGAACAAAACCCTATAACTTCCAACGGTTAGGGTTTCATTCACGAGCCCTCATCAAACCTTACTGGCCGTCTTCCCATTTGCTCCGGTACGTCTCCAAATCTCCGTCTGCAACTCCGATTCTATTCACAGATCTCTCAATTTTTGTGACTATTTGATGTTGAATTGCAGTGTAGAGTCGGGAAGATGAGTCGAGCAACTTCAGCAAAGGGGAAGAAGAAGGGAGGAGCTACGTTCGTGATCGACTGTGGGAAGCCAGTGGAGGACAAGATCATGGAGATCGCTTCGCTTGAGAAGTTCCTCCACGAGAGAATCTAGGTCGGCGGCAAGGCCGGTGCTCTCGGCGACTCCGTCACCGTCACTCGCGACAAGAGCAAGATCACTGTCACTTCCGATAAGGACTTCTCTAAGAGGTACTGTACTTTTTTTAGTCACTTTATCGACTGATGTATCAGTAATTGTCACTAGCTTAGTATAAATGTAGGTTGAGAATCTGATTGCTTTGTGATTGCTAATGGGGGTTATAGTGATCTCTAAGATGAAGTTACAATGAATTCGTTACCATTTGGTAAACAAGTTGATTAGTAATCCAATTTATGATGAATTGAATCTCTGTTTAGTGGGAGGTGAAAGTAGAAAAAATTTGGACAAGGACAATTGTTTTATCTGCTCATGATTTTGTCATTGGCTGGTGGCATTGATCAAAACTCCAAAATTAGCTCATGTCAAGTACATGTAATTAAAAATAGAGGACCGCTATGCTTCACCCTTCAAGTTCACCTCCAATATGATTGTTGGTAGTATTTATTTTTAAGATATTTCTATAATCACAACTCCGATCATACGAGGTGAACATGAAGGGTGAAGAAAAGGGTGACGTTTATCATATCCCTTAAAAATATGATGACATAAACTAAGAAAACAAAGCTTTAACTCCGGCTCTGGCGGTGAAACCCACCATTCACTCTCTTTCCCTCACATGCACTCAGGGGCGGATCCAGGATTTTCCTCCAGTGGGGGCTAAATTTTAAAAATATAAAATGTTAATGAATAAACATAAATAATAAGGATTAATATTTAATTTCAGTGGGGGCTAAACTGAATTTACTGGACAAAATATAGGGTAAAATTGCAATTTTATAAAGTTGAGTGGGGGCTATAGCCCCCACATCTCAATATGTAGATCCGCCACTGCATGCACTCAACCCCCAACAAATTTGGCTGAGAGCTCATATGGGGGTGGCGTGAACATCTGTGTGCGCAAATATATGAACAATATGGAGTTACAGCTTCATGCCAAAACAATGAGGGTTCTATTGTTTAGAGTAATAGTTTAGGTTTCAAGGAATAAAGTACGAATTTAGGGTTTAGGGATTAGTAGTGTAAGAGCTGGGTTATGCCAATGTCCGAGAAGGCGAGAACACAATATGATGAATAAAAATCTGTTATCTCATCCTTCTCGCCTATTTAACACAATCAATATAAGTCGAATTCGAATGGTAAAAAAAAACATTGTTAAAGAATGGAGAAACAAAGATTGCATTATTTACAATTCTATCTTCTCTGTTCTATAACAATTGGAAGTCCTAGACGAAGCTTTCTCTTTGCTCAACAATGGCTGGTGTGAAAATCGCGTATGTGCAAAGACAGAGTATGGAGAGGGAAACAGAGATACAAAGGGGGTTAAAAGTTGAGAAAGAAAGGCTCAATGAGATGGGCATAAATGTCTGTCTGTCAAGGTGCATGAGCAATCAAATTGTCGTATCTTTGGTTAGTGAGTGTTCATTGAAGTGTGTAAGAGTCCATTGTACTTGTTTCTGAAAACAAATTGTATTTCTTGAAGAGATTACTAGTGGCATAATATCTCCTATGTATATATAGCAATGTATAGGAACTTTCTATGTAAATAATTTGTATATTTCTCTACATATACCGAGATAATCGATATGTCCAGTTAAGGATTTCACAATCTTACATGGTATCAGTGCCCTAGCTCTGATACCATGTAGGTTTGTGAAAGTCCTTAACTGGACACATCGATGATCTCATGCAAATAATTTGCATAGTTCTACATATGCTGAGATAATCGATATGTCCAGTAAGGCAGTTAAGGACTTTCACAAACTTACAATTATTTCTCAGAGATAATTATTGATGAAGTTAATGTTACAGAGGTCTTTTGTTTGGTAATTAGAGGAAAAACGGAAAGAGAGATCAAGTCGAGGTTAGAGGAGGCTTCATGTGGCGAAACATAGATGATGTTCCCACGAATGTTTCTTACATTCATAAGAACATTTTCTGTAAAAGACTACCTTATCACTGTTTATTGATAAGTTGGAGTAATGTGTTCGTGTGTGCATACAATTATTTCGTGGGAATATCATCTCTGTACCCTCTCATCCACCAAAAGTAGAAAATTTATTTGCCCAACCACTAGTCTGACGTAGATTGAAACTCATTGAGCCTGTTTTTCACCGCTTAAACACTCGTGTTTCCTTCTCCATCCTTACTCATCCACCATTGTGGGGTTGTGAGAAAGCTTTGTTGGAGATTTTCCGTTTTTGAAGAAAAGAGAAAATTTAAATGTAGTCCTTGTTACTCAGTGGTCCAAAACTGTCCTCCCACCCTCTGACAAATCAATGGTGCCCAGTTTATGTGAGAGAAAAGGTCTCCGAAGGTCAATGATATCGATTGTGGGTATTTCATTCGGGATCTGGTTTGTATTGAAGTTCTGAATGAACACAGAATGTTGTTGTAGTCGGTGATGTTGGAGATGGAGAAGGGCTCTTCCTGAGTAGGGCATGGCCATGCGAGATTCAGGATATTGTACGGTTGGTACAAAAACATGATGGTGAAACTCGAAGCAATTGCTAACAACCAATGACACTCCTGTGAAAAGCTTTAGCCACTATGAATGCGTGATGATTTTAAAATTTGAAATGACAACGCCTTCTGCCCTAACTATGTGACGTATTGTACTGAGGCTCCCTTTCTTGAACTTTCTTTAGGTGTTTAGGGTTTAGGGTTTTGTGCGTGGCAAGGCTGGTTTTTCTTTACCTAAATTTAGGCAAATTTATATTTTTTTTCTAGAAAAAAGATAAAACTGTTGCTTGTTTGTTTAAAAAAAAAATTGTTGCCTACTTTGAAAATGTTGATTTTCTAAAAACTTTTTTTTTTTTTTTTTTTAAAACTTTCACTAAAAAAAGGTTGCTTACGCCTATTGTGGTCTCCTAAAAGTATTTATTGGAAATTAAAAAGTAAGAAAAGTTGAAGTTAGAAAAAACTAACTATTTTTAGTCTTATATAAAGATAAAAAATTGCCTAAAAGTTTTTACGGAGCCTAAGTCAAATTAAAGGTAGTCCTCAACTGATATTTATATGATCTATATGAAGGCAGCTTTTTACCTTTTTCTAGGACTTAAATGGAGGTTTCTACTAACTCCGTCACCGTCACTCGCGAGAAGAGCACGATCACTGTCACTTCCGATAAGGACTTCTCTAAGAGGTACCTTTTTAGTAACTACTTCATCAACTGATACTCCATAATTATATCTAGCTTAGTATAAATGTAGGTGGAAAATCTGCTTGCTTTGTGACTGCTAATGGGTTTACCTTGATTTCCAAGATGAAGTTACAGTACTGAGTTCATTACCATTTGGTAAAAAGATTGATTAATAATCCAATCTAGGAAGCACGGATACTTCAAAAATGGAGCCGTAACCTGTGGATACGGATCGGATACGGCTAAATACGTGTCGGACAGTCTTTTTACAATGGCTGGACACGGATGGGATACGGCTGGGACACGGATGGGATACGGCTGTATTGTAATTTTTAAAAATTTATGTGGGTGTCTTTTGTAAAAGTTTTAAAACTTTGAAGGGTTAGATGAAATAGTTTAAAAATTAAGGTCTAATATGCAGTTAATTATTTGATGTGGTATAAAAAGGACGTGGATGAATCGAAAGGACACAGCAAACTGTCTGCAATCGAAGGGACACAGCAGCAAATACGAACAAGTGCTCTGTGTCTTTCTATCACCTCCTCCTGTACTGGGGTGTCTCTCTCCCCCTCTCCTTTATCCGCCCTTCTTGTGAACTGGGGTATCTCTCGCCCCATCTCCTTACCAGTTGAGAGGCATTCTTAACTTCTAAGTTAAGCCTTTTGTCAAATGAGAATATTTTCTTCTGATCTAGTTCTTAAGAGATTATAGTGCGGCTATGTCTGTGATGAATATTGATGAAAATGAAAGCAATGTTTTTATTGTAATTCAATTAGTAGGGTGTATATATAATATATATAATAGACATATCCTTGCCGTGTCGTATCCTCAATTTTTTAGAAAATGACGTATTCCGTGTCCGATCCCGTATCGTATCCGTCTCCGTGCTCCTTAGAATCCAATTTATGATGAATTTAACACCTGTTTAGTGGGAGGCTATGTTGCACCGACACTCCAAATATTTTCTAGTTCGCGTTTCAGACACTCCAACACGCGGAAACGTCTCCGACACTCGGCATAAACGTCTCCGACAGGCCAGGTGGCGTTTCGGTTCAAAAAACAGAAAAAAATGGCGTGTCTAGCCGTCGACATGCGGGAGACACGCGTGTCTTAAACCGGAGACACACATTTCTGGAATTGTTTAAAATTTCTCGGGGTTCATTTTGTGATATATTAAAAATTAGAGGGACTGTTCTGAAATTGTCAAGTATCATCTTCTCAATACATAGATCCTTAACCCTAGCCGCACACTATCTCAAATACTCATCAGGGTTGCGAAACAAAGAGAAAAACGCGAAGAGGCGAACACGAAAGAAGAGAAGAATCGAAGACCTACCTGTAGTGTCTGAAATTATTTATGTTTGATCTATTTGTACTTGGTAGTGTCTAAAATTGTCATTGCTTTAATGTCTTTATTGTAGTGCCTTATGACTTTACCTTTATATATATATATATATATATATATATATATATATATATATTTCGCGTGTCCGCGTGTCCTGATTTTCAGAAAATTGGCGTGTCGGCGTGTCCCGTGTCTTGCCGTACCCGTACCCGTACCCGTTTCGGTGCAACATAGGTGGGAGGTAAAAGTAGAAAAAAGTTGGACAATTTTCTTATCTTCTCATCATTTTGGAGAATAACCCCATTTGGCTTATCCGATTCATTGGCTGGTGGCATTAATTGAAATTGCAAAATTACTCTAATTAAGTAGATTTAATTAAAAATGTAATAACACATATTAAGAAATAAGAAAAAAAAAAAAAAGAGCTTAACTCCCAGTCGCTGGCGAACCTCACCATTCACTCTCTTTCCCTTACACACTCGAACCCCAACAAATTTGGCTGAAAGCTCGTATTTGCGCATATCGGGTGGACCAAATCGTTGGAGAATACAAATGAGAATCTCCAGGGCATTTATCCCTCGCCGCATGCACTAGTTTCTACCCACCTAGATGAAGTTCTACCCGCTTGTAATATTTTTTGTGAAATTGAAATCATTATTGCAGAAGAACATCCATTGGGCGTGCTGATATGTGAGCAATAGGGGTCGCGCTCTCATCCAAACCGCGAAGGCTTTAGAGTAAGAGCTAAGGGTTCAAGGAATGAAGTACTAATTTAGGGTTTAGGGATTAGGGGACAAGGAATAGGAGTTGTTATACGAGTGTCCGAGAACACAGTATGATAATCAAAATCTGTTTCCTCATCTTTCTTGCAATCTTGCCCATTAAACACAATCAATATAGTTCAAATGGTACAAACATTGTTAAAGAATGAAGAAATAAAAAATTACACTTCAATTTTCTCTTTTTATAACATTAGAATATCTCAAATGAAGCTTTCTATTTGCCCAACAATTGTTAATGTGAAAATGGTGTATGTGTGAGGACCAAGGATTTAGAGGGAATCAGGGGAAACACTAAGTGTTTTTAAGTTGTGGAAAAGGGCTCAATGAGATGAGCTCAACTTATGTTTGTCAAGGTTGTTGGACGATTAAATTTTTGTATCTTTGGTCAGTGGGAGACTTAAATTCTTTAGATTAGAGGTTTTGTTGCTTACATTGCATGAAGATGATGGTAGGAAAAAAGTTAAGCTCACTTTTTTGCGGGCAGGACCCTCGACACTAACAACAAATCTTAGCCCATGACTTTTCTACTCAAGGCATTCCTCAAGTAGGGAAACAATTTTCATGGCTTTGTTACTTGGTAGTTGGTAGGGAAATGGTCAAATAGAGGTTAGGGGAGGCCTTGCTTCTTGCAAGGAAATCTCTCTCTAAAAAATGTAGCCCTTCTCACCCACCCGGAGTACATTTTTTCCCCCAACCACCCAGACAGAACTCAGAAGTACCAGTTCGTTAGCTCATTTTCACTGCTCAAACACTCTTGTTTCCCTCTCCATCCTCACTCATCTACCATTGTGGGGTTATTTGAAAGCTTTGTTGGAAGTTTTCCATTGTTGAAGAAAAGAGAAAATTGAAAGGTAATACTTGTTTCTCCAATCGTCCAAATTGGTCCTCCCACCCCCTGCCAAATCAACCATGGTCAGTATGTAAGTGATCAGAGCAGGTCCCGAAGGTTCATATTGATTGTTGGAGTTTCACACGTGATGTGGTTTGTATGAAATTCTGCATGGACACAGATGGTGGTGGTTGAAGTCGGTGATGTTGGAGATGGAGAATGGCTTGCCCTGAAGTAGGGCCTGGCCATGTGAGATTCAGGATATCATTGTCATGTAACAACCTACTGATGATCACTTTATTACAATTCGGAATTAGCTTTAACCACTACGAAAACATGATGATTTGATACTTTGATATAACAGTGTCATGCTAAGGTGGCGGATCGTACTAAGGTTCCCTTTCTTGAACTTTTTTTAGGGGATTTTTTTTGTGGCAAGGTTGGGCTTTCTTTACCTTACCTATTTTTTCGTAAAGAAAACGTGCCTAAAAGAAGTGAAGTTAGAAAAAACTAACTTTTTCAGTCTTATAAAAAGATAAAAAGGTGCCTAAAAGAAGTTACGGAACCAAGGTAAAAGGCAGTTCTCGACTAAGATCTTTTGAAGGTAACTTCATATCTTTTTGAAAGACTTGAAAGGGAGTTTTCTTTCTTTTTCTTTTTTTTATTATTATTATTTTTTTTAGACTCTTGTTACTTTTTTCTCCTTAGACTACGTTTTAGGAAGTAAAATAGCAACTTTTTACTAGAAAGATAAATAGAACTTCTGAGAAAATGCAATGTTCTCAAAGTGAAACTTTTGATCTTTCTCTAAAAAAGCTAAAGAGTTGAATTAAACTAGGTAAAGAAAGCGGAGCTTAATATGAGTTTCATATATTCATAACTAAGCACACGCTCTAGTCACGAGAAGTATTCATTGGTGCTAGCCCCAACAGGTAGCATGCCAGCATGGTGGAATATGACAAATGTTAAACAAACATGGGCTCCATTTGGCAGGCAGGCATGCCACGTGGTGGGGCTAGGCCCAGTGAATACTTTCTCTCTCAACACTTTCTTAGGTTCATGGATTACTAGGAATTAAAGTGGTTAGATTTTGGTTGTCTTATTACAGTTCCTGGAATCTTCGTGTTTGTACGAATAGGTGATTTTCCTTTAAAGTGACCGATATGCAACAGCTGGGCCTCTCAATACTGATACAGGCTTGTGAGTTTATTATTGTCCAAGACATGTTAAATATTAATGACCTGCTCTACTTAATGTTTAGGTACCTGAAATATTTGACGAAGAAGTACCTGAAGAAGAACAACGTCAGGGACTGGCTTAGGGTAATTGCTTCAAACAAGGATAGAAATGTTTATGAGCTGCGTTACTTCAACATTGCCGAGAATGAAGGAGAGGATGAAGACTGAAGATGGATTGGCGACTTTTAATTGCTTGCCTTGTCTGTTTCAGAGGCTTTTTTGTTTCTTTACCTTTTAGGATCTATTAACCTGGTGGTAAGGTAGCGTGGTAAACCCTCACTGAAATAGGTGTGTTGCAATTTTGTTGATTTTCCTGTTAGTAGAGTAGGCGGAGATCAACTATTTTATTTACTCAGATTCTAGTAGTATTTGTGAACCTGTGTTGCCTCGTTCGCGAAATAGCCTTTGTTTGGATTATTTATCATCAGATGGGTGTTTCCCACTTTCACCTGAATCTCTTCCCCTTGTTGGGATAAGCAGATAGAGTATCCAAATGTTCTTCGGCATGTGGTGGTTTAAGGCTTAGCACCATGTAGTCATTTCTTCTTGTCCTTATTGACTTTGCGAGTTTAAAACATTGTCATTACGGCATGAACGGGGTTACTGCATGTGTCTACTGGTTTGGGTTTATTTTTCGTCGCCCTTTTTGACTGTGCGAGCTCTGTCGTGAAGGTTCTGAAACTTTAGAACGTTGACGATATGTTTAGTTACAAAAGCTGGTGAGACTGAATGTACCGGGGATGTTGCATTGCAAATGGAAGTTTACTGTGCATGTTTTTTTAGAGGAATGGATGTAAATTAGAAACTCAGAAGGGATGGGTCACAATTCAAGGTGTGACCGGGCTGTGTCGTGCACGGGAGGAAGGTGACCCGGCCATGCCACGGGTTGAGCACGCCTTTGAGCGGGCCGTGCCGTTTCGGAGGGTGGAGCGGGCCGTGCTCGGGGCGTGTTATGTGCGGTTGTGCGAGTCGTGCTAATTTGGCACGCGGGTCGGCCCGTATTGACACCATGAGTCATAATTGACAAGTCAGCACTAATTAAATGAGAAAGCAATGTGAGCCTGGTGGGTTTCAATGCTAATACTTTAATAATGCGCCTTACTCATGTCTAACTTTCAAGGCTAGGTACCCGTCTTCCATTTCTTTCGCGTTTTAAGCGAGTGAATCTTCTCGAAAGATGTGATAACATTATATGTGATGCGGTTTCCGGGGACAGAGGCAACTTTGACATTTTTTGATTATTTGCCAGTATTAGCAATTACTTTGTAAAAGATAGAGCAGAGACTGATACGCGATACTCACTCGGGTTCTGAGGTTGCTTAATCTTTGGAACGAGTGCAATGTGTTTATGATTTTACTTTTGTAGGTTTTCGCTTATGTGGAGAATTTGTAAGCAATCTGAGGTGACTTGTGCTTCAACCGTAGCCCAATTGTGCATAAAAAACACGACATTGAAGTCGTCCGGGCCTGACGCCTTGTCGAGCGCCACTTGGAACAGTGCATATTCTACTTCTAGGGGTAAGCGGCTTCTAACATCACTTTGTCCGAGTTTGAAAGAACTTCTGCATAGTACATCAAAATGAGCTCTATCTCGTCCATTGAAGGGGATGTAGTTTGAAAAAGGTTTTGAAAGCGACTAATAAGAACTTCCGATACTTGGTTGCCCCCGGCTAGCCATTTACCATTCCGATTCTTGATACCCAATATACTTTTTCCTGCCCTCCGGATTGTAGCCTCTTGGTGAAAGAATTTCATGTTCCGATAGTCAAATCGGAGTCAATCCGCTCTAGATAATTGTTGCCACATTATCTTCACTCTGTTTAGTAACTCGTTGTACTCCTTAATTAATCATCTCATTTATGCTGAGTAGCTGTTGTTTGGGGTAGATCCTCGAGTTGCTGCCCTCTTTCTCGTAATGCTTTGGTTCTTCTACTAACCGATTCGAATACCTCTCGGTCCCACTTTCTGCAGTGTGCCAATAGCTCCTTTATCTTGACTTTGGTACTGCCTGGACTACCGATCCAAGTGGTTTTCCGTAAATCACTGAACCCAGCATGTCTTGTCCACATGCTTTCAAATTGAAATCTTCTTTTTTTTTCCTCTTTGTTGATGCTCTTTCCAAGTAAGTTGGACTTGCAGGTTATTCGAGTTTGGCCACCATAAGTGGTTAACTCTGGCTCCTCAGAAAATATCTATCCAATGCGTATTCGCAACTACTCGATCTAATCTTTCTATGATGTTAATGTTTTCACTCTGATTGTTTGTCCAAGTAACTTGTGGCTGCCGAAATCCAAGTTGAAGAGCCTCGCTCCGTTTATAACATCCCTAAACTGAGAAATCCGAGAGAAACTTGTCCCCGCTCATGCCTCCTTTTCTGTGTATGATGTGACTGAATTGAAGTCGCTGACTACACACCAAGGAAGATCCGATTGGGGGGCTAGACGTCTCAAGAGCTCCCATGAATTGTGACATTCTTCTCTCACTGCGTATCTGTAGAACTTTGTGAACTTCCACCAATGTTTCCCATCTTGTCTTTTTACCATGGTATCTATGTGGTAGAAAGAGTAGCTATTCAATTGAACTTTCATACTTTGATTCGAGAGAAGTGCGAGGCCTCCTCTACTTCCTCTGGAGTGGACCCGAATCATGAGAGAACGCTAGCCTACTCCGAATCCTCTCTAGCTATCTATTGGATTGTTTGGTCTCCATCAGAAAGATCAAATTAGGCAACTTTTTCTTCTTCAGATCGCGAAGCGATAGGACCGTACTCGGGTTCCCAAGCCTCATATGTTCCAACATAGAAGACTCATTGCAACTGGCGGGACTGCTCCGCACTTGTCGCCATTGCATCATGGGTCTTTTCGGCGCCCTCCTCCTTTGTGTTGACTAGCACCTTCCCCAAATCCAGCTTCCTTCTTACCACATCATCTGATAACCTGTAGTTAAATACCTCCGCGTTCCCACTTTCGATCAAGAGCATCGTGTTGTTATTTGGTTGTGGGCTGATATCCATAGCTACTCCTTTTCTCTCTGGAATCCCTTGTCTTTGGTAATTGCACCAGTGTTGAACTGGTTAACTCGAGCTTGCACCGATCCTAATGCTGCTTTATTCTTGGGCTGCCTTGCAACTTCTCCCCCAATGGCCACTTGGGGCAACACTATATCTGGTGTCTTGGCCATACCCCCCCCCTTTTTGATGCTATCTGCACGACTTCACGCTCGAGGGGGGGGGGGGGGAGGGGGAGGTATTGGCTTCTCGACAACTGTAGTCTGCATGCTGGTAGCCTTGTTCCCGAGACTAGTAGATTCAGCTTCATGATTCATACTTTGAGATGCGGGGTTTCTTTTGTCACCAACTGTTGTTCGTTGGTCTATTTCTTCCTTACCCTCTGTTTGTCCTTCCTTCTTCTCATTCCTACTTCTATCTAACCTAGCCTAGCTGAAAGATTTTATTCTGCTCATCATCTATCATCTCACATTGGTCGGGATGGTGGGTCACATGACAACACCATTGGCATACCTCTGGAATTCTTTCGTAGAGGAAATCCAGCCATGTGGTTGAAATCTAGACTTTGAGGTGGATTCATCTTTGCAAAGGTTCAGCCACTGAGATCCGAGTACGAACTTGTATGTAGTTCGAGCATTTCCCACTCTCTGTCTACAAGTCTGTGCGAAGCACTTCTCCGATTTCAGATATTACCTTCCTGCCGTCTCCTCCTTAAGCATCTTGATGGGTAGGTTCAGAATCTGGATCCAGACCTCCAGTCTTTCAAAGCCAACTTATTTTGTCTGATCTCCCAATTTCTAGGTTTTCAGATGAAGAATCTTGCCGTTGTACGCCCACAGTACGCCTGAGGTGATTCTGTCCGCACAAGCTTGATCTGGAAAACAAAATACAAAGGTATTGAAATACGTTGGAAAGTGCTGCGCATGCCTCGACTGTTGACGGCTTCTTTCGACATAAATGTTCCAATCATACACCATCGGAATCCTTGCTCCGTTTACGCTACATAATATTCCTCGAACTCTATGATCTTCCTCTCCTTTGGTGTGTAATCCGACTGAATTTTCTCATCCGCTGATGTCATGGCACTAAGTAGGATTAGGACTAAGGTTTCTAAGAGTATCTCCAATGGATAATGTAAACCTATCCTCTTAGCTAAATAGTAGATAACTTGTAAAAAAATTCAAAAAATCTCGCTCCAACGGACTCGTTATTCTACTCGCTAAAGTAGCGGATAGTTATCAGCCTCGCTACATGTAGCGAGCGAAAATCTCTCTTGCTAGATTTTTTCCTTTCTGAAATTCTCTTTCAACGGCTTTCTTCCCCACCACTCCTACATTTTTGACCATTATAATTGGGCAACTCAACTACTTATCATTTTAATTACATTAATTTTGAATATTAGTCATAATTTCGTTCATTGACTTGATGTAGGACTCTTTGTTTTTTTTGAGGAAAAATGACTTTGTTTTTTTTGGGGGAGGACAATTTCTTCTTATAGGGCTCTGTGTGTGTTTTTTTGAGGGAAATAAGACTCTTTATTTTAACGTTAGATAACGACCTATCCAAAATAAACTAAATTTAAAAAGGTTAAAAGAAAATATTTTTTTCAAAATTTCGGTCACCTTCTCTTGTTTTGTGAAAAATATATCCTTAAGTCATGGAATCCTTTTATCCTAAAAAATATATGACATGTTTTTTTTTTGCAAACTAAATATATGATATGTTTGTCATATATAAATTATGACCGTAAGAAACAAAAATTAATTAATAAAGAAGTTGAAAATAGTTTTAGCTAATATTTACATTGCACTGTTGGAGCAGATGGGAAAAAATCTAGGTTAGTTAAAATACGTAATCACATTTTTAGCTAAAATATAGCTAATTTTAACATTTATTATGGAGATGCTCTAACAAACGAATGGAAAGCCATTAGGAGTAATTACTCTGTTCATTAGTGAACCATATTGAATGGAATTATAAATGGAAAGCGATTAATAATAAAGAAACACAGTAGTACTAATAAGACACGTAAAACTCGTGTTATGAAACGACGAAAAGCTTCGACTCGTCTCCATCCGTCTCCATCATCCAAGCAAGCAAATAATTATCTCAATTTCAAAATGATAAAAAAGAGAATATCGTCTCTGCTTTGCCTCCGTCCGTACCCTCCACAACTACGTCGTCGCCTCCCATTCCTCCGGATCGGAATCGGAAACCACCGCCTCTCCCCGCCGTCGATCTGAATCTTCTGAGATCAGAACCATATCACGCGGTGAAGCTTCTCCGGCGATCGTCAATCTGCATCAGGTAGGTATGCTTAATTTGCCTTTTCCATCACTCAATTGAATTTTGTTTGAAACATCTGAAACTGCACTATCTGCTAATAATTCACCAATTCGTTGTTGTATTGTCACTCTCTCTGCTTAATCGAATTGTTAGAGTAGGAAATTAGTGGTTGAAAGCAAGCTAAATGGTGTTTTCTATATGCAGTAGACTAGTAGAGTCCATGTTGATTCTGGTAATGCCCTCACTTCATAGTAATCCACCGAAAAAAAACATATCCTTTTTGAAATCGACGAGTTCTAGGGGTGTAAGCGGTTCGGTTTGTGCGAAAACCATAAACCAAACCGAATACATCGGCTTATTAATTTTATAACCAAACCAAACCATTTGAAAAGAAGTTCGGTCGGTTTGCATAAACATTATTGAATGGTTATTATAATACTGCATTGTCAACGAATTTCAAATTTAAGAGAAAAGAAGATTAAATAGACTTCAAAAAAACTTGCACGACTACCGTTTACTATGAAACGTCAGAGAAATGGGAAAGATTAAGATTAATATGATGATTTTAATTCAATCTATCTACTCGTGTTCAAATTTTTTAGATTATTTAATATACTTCACGCACCATATACATAATAAAAGCACATTAGGAACATATCGGTTCAGTTTGGTTTGGTGCGGTGTGATATTTTTACAAACTGAAAACCGAACCAATTAGACCGGTTTGTGAAAACTTTAACCATTCATAAACCGAATGTCCAAAAAAACCGTCCAAAACCAAGGATTTCGGTTTGGTTTGGTCGGTTTGACCGGTTTTATTTGGTTTTCCTTACAGCCCTAACGAGTTCCACACACGCAATCACTAGTAGAATTCTGATTTTCATTTTTCGCAATTGGTCATGAAAGTAAAAAATCAAAGATTTTCTGTTGATGGAGAATTCGAGATATGAATTCGAATTCTGATTTGTTTTCCTTTTGTATCAGAGTTTCAGGCTATGTGAGCTTCTTCCAGTAGTAATCCAGCAAATGCTTGAGCAGTGAATTCAAAACACCTCACTGCTCGGCATGGGGTCCATTCACAACCATTTGTTTGCCAGTACAAACGTTACCCATGTTAGTGAACATCAACAGTGTGCAGACTCCTTCATTTTTAGGGGTGAAGCTGCCCTTGGAAATGGATTCAGGGCCTTTCTGTATTTTCTCGGCCTTGCATATTGTTTCGTTGGGTTATCCGCTATAACTGCACGTTTTTTCAAGTCCATGGAGACCGTTGTTAAGCATAGTCGAACTGTCGTGGAGATCGATCCTTCTACAAAGGCTGAAACAATTAGACATGAGAAGGTGTGGAACTACACAATTGCAGACATCACTCTTCTCGCATTTGGAACTAGCTTCCCCCAAATTTCTTTGGCTACCATCGACGCCATACGGAATCTCGGAAACTTGTATGCTGGAGGTGCGTTTCACATGCTTGTTCTCCCTTACATAATCACTTTCCTGACCTGAAAATGGCTTTTGCTTCTGTAATGCTTATGAAATGAAGTTGAAAATCTAATCTTAGTTTCTTCCATTAGTCATTGGCCCTGTTCGGATGAGCTTAATTAAGATTATGAGATTGTAGATTATTGGAATCAGTGGTGGTGGTAAGGTGAGAGTGTACTGTTTTAACCTCAACCGCTCATTTCAACAATCTAAAATCTCAAAATCTTAATGAATCTCATCCAAACAGGGCCATTATTCTTATGGTGATTTAATGTCAGAACAATTCATCCCAACTTTAATCAGTTACATGAACCGTGTATAAGACCTTTTGTTTCTCACCTCGAGAATACAAAACCCTGTGTTTTTTTCCCTTACTCTGGCAGTTAAGAGTTTGATGATTTTATTTTTTTGGATCTTGGAGGGGGGAAAATAAAAAGAATCAATGAGCCGAGTTGGTTTTGCCCTGACATGTACATCAAATTTGCTTATGCTTGCTGATCTTTCACTTTTGAGGTTGCTCTGGTACGAAATTCTAAGACCTATCCTATTTAACAGGTTTAGGTCCTGGAACACTTGTTGGCTCAGCTGCATTCGACTTATTTCCTATTCATGCTGTTTGTGTTGTGGTACCAAAAGCTGGAGAACTGAAAAAGATATCAGATCTAGGAGTTTGGCTTGTAGAGCTCTTCTGGTCATTTTGGGCTTATGTTTGGCTATACATAATCCTGGAGGTGATTATCTACTCTACCAGCAAAATTGCTCTTTTTACCAACTGATTGCATTGTTGAAGATATTTCATTATAAGAGAAGTTATATTAGCTTCTCAAGCTTAGACTTTTAACCAATCCAATTTGCAATCCCTTCTGTCCTTCTCCTTAAGTTTGACTGGAACTGTTTAGGTTCATTCTTGTCAGGTACCAAGTCCCCCTTGATTAATGACTTGGATTTTTTAGTGCTCCTTTTCCTAGTCTTAGTTCAGATTCTGCCTCTGGGACTCTGGACCTTCCATTGGAAGAGTAGTCTGTTTCATTGACTTCTTGTGTGATAGCATCCCTAGATCTCAAAAGGCAAGTCTTGCCGTGAAATCAACTAACTGGATGCATTAAGTTCACTGGATCTGCAATGTCTTTTCTCTATCATATGTAGATTACTAAACGACTGAGATTCTTTCTGTTTGATCTTATTTGAATCATGTGTCAGAAAGTGAAAATACGCTATATATGTGCTTGAACTTAAGCTCGGCAGATTTTGGTCACACTTTTGCATTAGAATTGCGGCCATCTTCTTTTGAATGATTTTGTTCGGCCCGTCATAAAGAATTTGCAATTCTCTTTTGATCTTTGGAATTTATAGTTATAGGATGTGAGAGCCGAATATGTATTGTTGTTAGTTGTTACCTACTGCACAAACTAGGCAGTGCCACACAAGTTGGTGAGTTCCTTACCATGAACGTGTTTACAGCTGTTCGTGCAGACATTATATGCCTTCCTTATACCCTATACTTACCTTTTTAGGCATGTAAATCAGATAGAGTATGAAGGGCATACTAATATTTGGATGGTGGACCTATCCAAGAAATATTGCTTGATAATTTCTCGTCACTATGTAGGTATGGACTCCAAGTGTAATTACCCTGTTGGAGGCGTTCTTGACTGTGCTGCAGTTTGGGTTATTGCTGATGCATGCTTACGCTCAGGACAAGCGCTGGCCGTACTTGTCTCTACCTTTGTACGTTCGTTTCCTTCTGAAAGTATATTTAGGCTGCTTCCTTGTTGTCAAATGAATTCCAATTAAATAGTTTAAATTAGCTTCTGTGCTTGGTGTGCTTGACTCAGTGATAGGACTGAGAGGCCAGAGGAGTGGGTGCCAGAAGAAGTTGCTGTTGGCAAAAGCGGCATCAATGCCTGTGATGAGTATTCTGAAAGATTTCATGTCGGCGATGACGAAAATAAAAGCATAGTTGATATTTTTTCCATTCATTCAGGAAATGGATCAGGTAGGTTTGATTTTTACTAAAAGTTTCTTGGCTCAGATGCTAGTAGAGTAGTCTTCTGTTCAAATGCTAGCACTAAAGTTTCCTGAATTTCCCATATTTATTGGGAATTATAATTCAGATATATTCTTTTTTCAATAATCATTTTCAGGTGGAGTGTACCAAAATGTCCCTTGTAGTGATCCAGCTGAGTCGTCCTATAAACATCCTAACAAAACAGTCGATATTGAGGAACCCCATGTGCTTTCAGTTTGGAAGCAGCAATTTATTGACGCAGTCATGGTAATCTATAGTAATCTTCTTTCTTAACCTATGCAATTAAATGGAGAGGAAGGCGTTATCTCTCTAGGAAGATCTTTGAGATTTAATTACAATATGGTTCATGGATTCTTCAAAGTGCTTCTGTTTCTTTGCTTTTTTGCCATTCCGACATGACTATTTTAGTTTGAGGCTTTGAGCAATTGAGCCTCCTATAGTTGATATAAATTATGAAAGTTTCCTAACTTAAGTTGCCTTGGGACTTTAAGATTACAAGTTTGAGCCCTCTTCAGTTCGATGGCTTTTATTGCTAGGAACTGAATAAAATCTAGTTTCCAGACACTTATTGGCATAAGTGATTAAGTGGAACTGTGTAAGAAAGCGTTCAAGTGCCTTGCTTGGAAATCTTGTCACCAAATAAATTGAGGAGAGGAAGTGCATGACTAATTTGTTACCTAATAACCTGATACATTGACTACTTCCGCTTTGATAATAGAATAAAGTCGTAGTATGGATACGCAGAATTTACTGTCAAATTGAAAATCTGTCCGCCAACTTTTAGCCTGATTCGAATTCTAGACCCCCTTATCAATATCTTACTCATCAGGTTCCAAGTGGAGCCTTAACCCTCATCTACCAACACAGGGTTTGTTTAGGGGATACCAAAAGAGCGAGGGAGAGGTACTCAAAGACTAGTCATCATGAAATTGTTTTGGTATACATATTTAGGTTCCTTGTTATCTTACTGCAAAAGATCTAGGTCTGGAACTGGATGAGGGGGACGGTGAAAAACTGGAAATGCAAACAAGTGTATTGGTGTGGACTTTTTGGATTTCAAGCCGTCTTTTAAGATGGTGTAAAAAAGTCTGTAACACAAAAGTTCAAGAAAAAAGATGTATGAGTTTGGTAAAAAAAAGTTGGTGCGGTTAAAAAGTCAGTGATGTGACAGTTTTGTTGTTTAGTGAAAGTTATCATTATACCCTTGTAACTAACGAAAATGGTGTAATTATAATTGAGGAATGAGGACAATATGGTCATTTTAATGTTGAGGAAAAAAGACACAAAAATCTCTTCAATTTCCAACTTTTTTTTTTCCACTAGCTCAACACTACAAATCCAAAATTCAAAATCCAGAATCCACTCAAAACAGCTCACACCAAACCTTTAGAAAATGCCCAAAAAGTCAAAAAGTGGACTTTGGATTAAAATCCATAGAAAAGCTCACACCAAACCCACCCAAGATCACGTCTGTGCGAAGAATGTGCAAGCTATTAACACATCTTTTATCCTTGTGCCTTATCAACATATGCAATGTACTTGTTGCTTTATTTGAGGATGATCACATTTCTGGGTCTTTATTTGACAGTTTGAGAGAAGAGAGATCAGAAAAATGAGCAACATCTACCTGCAACTTGCAAGAATAATCTGGCAGTTACTTCTTGCTCCGTGGAGAATTTTGTTTGCTTTTGTGCCTCCTTATCAGATAGCTCATGGTTGGATTGCTTTCATTTGCTCTCTGTGTTTCATAAGCGGGGTTGCATACATTGTCACAAAGCTCACAGATCTCATAAGCTGTGTCACAGGTTTTCCCTCACCCTATAGAACAATTTCAAACTTTGGTTAGATTACAGCAAATAAGAATGTTATTTTCCGTTGTTTTACAGGATTAAATCCTTACGTGATTGCGTTTACTGCACTGGCTGGTGGAACATCGTGGCCAGATTTAGTGGCCAGCAAGATTGCTGCTGAACGACAGACAACAGCCGACTCTGCAATAGCAAATATCACTTGCAGGTACACTTGTTGATATTTGATGTCTTTTCTGCTATAGAGCTACACCGTCTCTCAACTTTATTAGAGATTACAGCTTCTTAAAGGTGAACCAAAACAAGGAGAGTGAGTGTATGAGAATTAGTAGTTGTAACTTGTAAACACTGACATGCAACCAATTTAACATAAACGAAGGACAAAAGGGGTGGGGGTGAGAGATGCATATATACAAATTTCAAGTCTCTGTTAAGTGATGAATGTTGTTTTTTCTGAGATGGCGGTGGCTTCTTTGTGTTCTTATCTTTATTGGTTGGACCATTCTACCCCTCATAAAATGGACTGACCGGTCAACTAACGGAATAGGTCGGACGGAAATTTTTACCAGGATCTGATTGTTTCTGAAACTGGAGAGGGTAACAAGGCAGTTTCAGAACAGGGGAGGGGAAGATGTCAGTTTGAATATACTGGGAGTGGGCATAAGGAATTATGCCTCTTGACATTGAATAAACTGGGGGTGGGCATAAGGAATTAAGGCCCTCACAAAGCTTGAGTGAGCTGGTAAGCCTTAGAAGGAACATAATCTGGAATGAGTTGCATACGTCTTACGAATTGAATTCTTGCAACTGAATAAAGAAATCTACTCACGGAACATGAGTTTAGCTGGTTGATGAGCCATATCCTGGGAAGGCATATAATTTGGGATGTCATGCATACTTTTTACCAATTGAACTTCCGCAAGTCTGCAATTAATCTCCCCCTCAAGCTGCGGTTTATGTTTTTCAAGGATGCTATTCACATGCTTGTAGATGAGTAAGCTCACAAGCAACTGCGTCACAAAGTCTTGCAGAATTTGTCCTTCAAGCAAGACTTTGTGATTGCTTGAAGAATTTGTCCTTCAAGCAAGACTTTGTGATGCTTCACATGCCTAGTTCCCTTCGCTCCGATTTACCTCATTCAAATTCTCTCCAATTTCCAATTTAACTCCTTCAAATTTCAAGGTTATGTTCACATGGGGTTTGTTCCCTTGATGTGTAAAGCTAAAGCGAACTGTATTTGGCCGATACCCTAATGTACAAGTCCACAAAATGCTCTTTGCTGAATACTCCTGCTTTCCAGTCTGAGCGAATAGCAAGTTTAGAAAGTGAAATTAACATACAGTTTGTTGTTTTCTCCTTTCTATTATTTTTTGTAGCAATTCGGTGAACATTTATGTTGGTATTGGCGTCCCATGGCTCATTGACACAGCATACAACTACATAGCTTATAGGGAGCCTCTGCGTATCGAGAATTCAAAGGGTTTGAGTTTCTCTTTGCTTGTCTTCTTCGCCACTTCAGTGGCCTGCATTGGTGTACTTGTATTTAGGCGTATAACGTTGGGAGCTGAACTTGGAGGACCCAGGTTATGGGCTTGGATTACCAGCGCTTTCTTCATATTTCTGTGGTTGATTTTTGCTGTGTTGTCCTCCCTTAAAGTTTCAGACATCATATAAACAGACAAATTTTCTCCCGATTGATCTTGTATTGTAGTAGTGTGTTATATAATTTATTACAGAGAAACTGGATAGTGAAAAATGATGTCGAGCTTTAGAACTAGGAGAACCATATGGTTATAGTATAAACAGTGTACAACGATGTTGTTAAGGGACTGCTCGCTTGTATTCTGTGTACAACGATGATGTTAAGGGACTGTTCGCTTGTTTTCTGCTTTTAACATATCTGAACGCTTGTTATTGTACGGTTGTTTTTTATACGCGCTGTTGTAATAAGTTATGTGCAGGGGCGGAGGATTCAAGGACCAGGGGTCACAAATGCCCCAATTGGTTCCGAACCCTTCCCACTAGTGAACGCTGCTTACACGCGACCTGGTCGAGCATTGCAGTGCCTGCATGGAATACATATGCAGGGGCAGTGGTACTCAAGGACAAGGGGTGGCACTTGCCCTTTTTTTTTCGAGGGGATGCCCCACTATTTTTTAAAATCTCCACTAGCATCCCCAATTTTGAGTATTTTTGTAGTGGTGCTACGATTGATTCCGAACTCTTGCACTAATGCCCTTATTATTGACTTTACATAGAATTTTGCCAAAACTGTTCCTAAATCGTGGCTCCACCACAGTACGTATGTCCAGTGTTCCTTAAACATTCCAAACACATAATACAAGAACATGTTGGTGACTTGAAATTGTGAATCATACGTGAGTTCAAGTAAGCTAGATATATAGTTCTCTAGTGTAGAGAATTCACAATTGTTAGTGTTAAAGGTGTAGAAGAGGAACTCTTTTACCTAGTTTAGCACACTCCATGCACGTCGGAGGCTGGAGGAGGCAGAGACGGAGGTGAGGAACCCATGTTGGAGAAGGGGAGCACGTGCAGAAGACATCAGAGGAGAGGTATTTGCACGTGCCCTGCTTCTCCAACAAGGAGGTGCTCACCCACTGAAACCCATGGCAAAGCTTCTGATGAACTGTGATGGATGAAGCATACCACATATGACTATCCTATTTATAGGTGCAAGAAGAGAGAGAGAGAGAGAGAGAGAGAGAGAGAGAGAGAGAGAGAGAGAGAGAGAGAGGCATTGAGTGAGTTGCAGAGGGAGGAGTACTGGGTGGGTTGTGGAGTGGAGTGAAAACCTCTCTGGCCACTCCATATGCCATGATCATCTTCGGAAGCACACGCTAAGGAAATTCAAAGCTCAGCAGAGAGAGAGAGAGAGATGTCAAGCTATAAGGAGACTAAAACTAGGCTCTTGTCGGCATTATCAGTTTCACTCCAACGCCTTTCTTTCTTCTTCTTATGAGGAATCAATGCCCTCATGGAAAAAATTCAAAATACTTACGACGACAGAGAAAGTATCCGGTGCTCCCTCAACACCACATCATACACTAGCAACTCAGTCTGGGTAAATAAGCGTACACCAGACATGTAAGTAAGCTAACCAGCCAGAGTAAACTCGCAGACTCACAATTGAGAAAGTTAACGAGCAACTACTTGAGTTACTCAAGAGCTCAAGGAAAATGCACAAAGACTTAAGTCTGCATGTCTGACGAACTCAACTACACCCGGAGAGGAGTGTACTAATTAATCTTGTAAAGTATACAAGTCAAGGGAGACAGAGATGGTGATGTTGAGAATAATTCAGGAAAATGCAGGTCAGCTTTGCGTGCCAGAGCACAAGTTTTTGATAACATGCTGGTGATGAGCTTGGTGGAATAAGCTCTAGCTTCCCCCATCTTTCAGGCTAAGAATTCACTCTCACTATTTTTCTCAAAAAAAAAAAAAAAAAAAAAAAAAAAAAAAAAAATCACTCTCACTCTGTTTGGCTCGCTTAATTATGAAGACACATCAAACCTATACGCGATCACGAATACTCTTGCAGTCAGGGGCGGAGTCACTCAAGGGCAAGGGGTGTCACTTGTCCCCTTAAATTTTTAAAAACTTCATTTTTAGAATATGACTTGAATCAGTCGGACAAACAAGTAAAAAGGGAGATTGCACGATCTCCGGCCATCGTACGACCTGGTTTTTGGGTTTTTGTTGTGGGGCAGATCGTGCGATCTTCTCCACAAGGCCGTGCAATTTTGGAGCGTCCAGATTAGGGTTTCAAGCTACTAACATCCCTTCTTTATAATATTTTGATAGTGGTGTCATTTCATTAACTACACGTATGCTCTGACTGATTCCAAATCGCTGCATTAGTGTTCATGCTGTTGAATTTATATTGAATTTTACCCTGCCTGTTCTTAATTTCTGATCACCCCATTAATTAAACTTGAGGTCATCCGGCCTTGGGTAGAGAGCTCGGACGCCTAGTCATTTGTCTTCTTCTTCTGATATCTGATCGCCATTTCCACAATTCAAAATCGCAACTCCATACCACTTACTCCATACCACTTGATTTATAACTCTCTTGTTACTTGATTACTTATTATTACACAAAAGTGGACGAAGATGGCAGAGATGCATGGGGGTTGTTTTGACTTGTGCGATAAGAACATAGATTCTGGATGAAGTCATGGGAAAGAAAAAAATCTAAGAAGGCGAGAGTGAGGGGGGAAATAAATGTTTGGCGTGTGTAAGTTGCTCAAAGGTAAGGCTATGAAGTAGTAGAAGAAGAAGCATGAACTCATCATCTTCTTCTGTGTATTTACTACCACAACATAGAGAGACATAGGGGTAAAAAAAAGCATTTACTGCTTTATTTGGTCACACACTCATACATTTCTCTCACTCTCAGTGAGTGAGACTGTGAGAGAGTTTGTATTTATTTCAGCAGTTTCAATCATGCCCTTTAGAGCCCAAATTCCACGGCACTTGATGGCACACGTCTGACCTTTGTCTATCTCTAAAGGAACATCAGCAACACAATAGAACCGTAAATTTAATTTTATTTACTTACAATGGTTTATTGCGGTGCATTATTATCCACTTCCACTGTATTCACTAGGTACTACTAGTAACTTCTGACAGAAAATCCTCCTACAGTATCGTCTCGCTAACAATTATTTACCAGTAGTATTGATTTTGCAAAAAAAAATCACTTTTACCAACATCGCGCGCCTTTTTTTAAATATTGTTGGCAGCTAAGTGTTGGTTAAAAGGGAAACTACAAAGGAGTTCTATGTTTGAAAATGGTGCGGGATGTCGTATAAATGAAACTGCATAGGAGTTTTATAACAAAAGCAATATTACTCGTAGCTAAGTATCTGCGAGACGATATTGCATGAGGTTTTCGTTAAAGGTTCTTTTGAATTTTACTTCATATTTTGAAATTTACAACTAGCTAGTACATGCCATCCAGCCATCGCTACCTACAATCCTACAACTTTGTTGGCGAATTGAGATGAAAATATTTGTCGGTATAAATTATATTGGTGTTGTCATTGTTGAACTTTAGATATATATGTTTGTTAATCCTAGGAAGATCGAGTAAGACTCACTTATGATTGAACAACTACAAATTAGAAGTGGAAAGGCCATCTCTTAGAGTAGGTTCACTGGTTGGCAACCTGAAAAGCTCCGAGACACAACTCATATGCTCGGTTTTCACTAATTTAGAAAAGTTGTGAGAGAGGTGCGCCGAGGCACTTTGAAGTGCACTTGCGGGAATTTCACACTAGTGAAAAGGTAAATAGTGATTTTTGGGACATTTTTTGTAATGAAATGAGGCGGTGATTAAGCATCGGAGCATTGTGGATACACTCTAGGACACTGAAGACATATTCTTCAACGTATGTATAGACCTCCCCGATGGACATGCTTTTCCAATGACGCAAATTTTTACGCTATACCGCAAGTGTACGATCAAGTAATATACGAGTGATATTTCTATTAACAGACTTAGATCTGATGGGCTCAAGACGTATCATTTACAATGTTTGGGCCTTAATCTCAAACTCTCTCAAGCCCAATCCACCTTCCTCAGTCCATCAAGTGCAGCAAGATAATTACAGCGAAGGGCTCCAACTGATTTCTCAGGCCCACTTCAGAAACAAAACCAGAGAGTCACCGCCGGTAACTCCTCAAGCTCTACCGCCAACTAGCGTTGATTTCACGGTGACGGAGCCGACAACGATACCGGAGATAGAGAGAGAGAGATTATTACGCTTCACTTCTGCCTCTTACGAGGTACGATCTCAATTCAGTCGCTCTTAATTTCATCGCTAGGGTTCCAAATTCGCATCTCATCACCAGATTAATCGTGTTTTGCTCATCACTAAAGGAATCAGAACTTCTTCGTTCACATGAAAATGAGATCTGTTCTTTTGCGTTCATTACTTTGCAATTCAGCTACACATATCTTCGTGTTTGTATTAGGTTCTGCGTTATGCACACCACATGTTCGACCAAATGTCCCTTTGAGAGCTTTGCTTTGATATTAATACGAATCGTGTGATGAACAACACTTAAATCGAGTCTTTGCAGTTTTGTTCATGATAGATTGTGATCAAAGAACCTTCAATTGACTCATTGCAATGCCTTGTATTCTTTCTGGAGAGTTATGTTAGTTATTGGCAATTGATCACTGTTTAAAATTGTTGCAGCTTCCTAAGTTCTGAATTACAGCAAAAGAGAAAAAAAATGACTGAGAGCGAGACACCGAGTGAACAAAATCGTCTTCACGATTCACTACTGCAATCAAGATGGGAAAATTTCGTGGCGTGTATGAAAGATTTGGAGACTAGTTTTGATGTTTTCACGTCGGCAGACAAACTCTTGCCTGTTGTGTCCTTAGCAGAAGAACTCTTCCCTATCGCGTCCGCAGAAGAAGAGCTCTTACCTGTTGCTTGCAGAGAAGAGTCATTACCTATTGATGCCTCTCAACTGAGTGAGTGACTATCTCTTTTGCTGTTGTTACTTGCTAGTGGTAACACTGAGTTTGTACTTGATGATATATATAAATTAATCTTTCCGAGTTATCAAAGAAAAGAAAATGATATATGTCAATGAAAACACTATGACATTCACTCTGAAACTACAGTTGTCCTTTTGGTTTGCTACCCAGAATCCTTTAGGTAAAGGATGCCATTCTGGAAAAGGAATCCTAACCTATGTTAAGCTTCTAGAAGTAGAATCTCCATCATGCTAGAAGTTCATAGGACTTGGATATAGTTTTCTTGGGTGCTTCATCGGGCATGTGATCTCCAACTTTCACATTCTGGGAGTCTCTGGACGTTGCAATAGCAAGATTTCTATAGAAGTCTGCTCTCCTATTTCCTGCCCTTACCCAACAACCTAACATTTCTAGATTTCTCGGTATTTCTAACTTCTTTTCAAGACTGGTGCCGTTGAATAAGGTTTGCTCTTTTCAAATGACTGTCAAGTGTGTAAAGAAAGGTACTTATGTGATTGTCCAATTTATGGTCTTCTGTAATCTCCATGGGCTTAATATTTGTATTGATCTTGTACATTTTCCTGTATCGTTCCTGGAGTGAGTTTGAAAATCGTCCTTTTGATTTTCGGAAGGTAGCAAACTGCAAGTCCCTGTAACAAGGAATTAGTTTAAGAGTGTAATGACTGCATGTCAGGTCTCACAGTCTACTGATAGAAGCATAATGCCATCGATCTGCATTCTTAGGGTCAAATTCAAATAGTTCCAAGGGATATTTTGACGACGTCAGCAAAATGTATTTCGGCATACGATATTCATTATTTCAAGGAGCACAGACATAGGTACACTCTTTGGACAATGAGTTTTGCATGATCATTGACGCTAATACGTTAAAGGCACAAATCCTAAATCTTGATGTGGTAGCATTATGTGATTACAACGAGTGAAGCTCGTGATAATCATTATGAATCGCCCATGGATTAATAATAATGAAGTCTGATTAATAGACTCTTTTGCTCTTCTCATGTAAAATGTTCGATTCATTGGATGCTAAAGATGCTTTCCAGGAACCTCCATCAATGCTTTCACAACCTTCACGCCACTCCAGTGCTCTTCAGTTGAATTTTTACATTGACTTTGCCAATTTACTGGACTTCCTATGTAAAATAGAGGTTCCTCTGTTGTTCTAACAAGTCCCCGGTCTCACAGTGTACTGATAGAAGCATAATGCCATCTATCATCAATATCAGGGTCAAATGGTGAATATTTCAGCATACTATATTCATCATTTTAAAGAAGCACAGACCTAGTTACACTGTTTTGAGAATGAGTTTCGCATGATCATTGACACTAACAGTTCCTGGCACAAATCTCAAATCTTGATGTGGTAGCATTATGTGATTGTTACGAGTGAAGCTGGTGAAAATCGCTATGAATTGCCTATGGATTGATAATAACAAAGTCTGATTAATAGACTCTTTGTTCTTCTCATGTAAAATGTTCGTTTCATTGAATGCTAAATTACTTTCCAAGAACTTCCGTCAATGCTTCCAGAACCTTCATGCCATACCAATGCTCTACAGTTGAATTTTACATTGACTTTGCCAATTTACTAGACTTCCTGTGTTAAATAGAGGTTCCCGTGTTGTTCTAAGTCTCGAAGATAATGCGTTTCTAGCATGAACTCAATTCGTGTTGGCCAAAAGACTGATTAGACTTGGTATTTTTTCAGAGGAAATTGAAAGGCTTGCCAGGAAATCCTTGCTAGCGGCAAAAAATCTTCAGCTCCAATTCATCGCTTTGCAGCGAAACAGTCTTCAGGAGGTAGTAGATAGACAAATCAGTTTTGTATCATTAGTACCCAATTTTGCCGCATTTTTAACAGTTCCAATCACTCTTTTTTGATGTCATCATAACAGGAAATTGCTCTGATGGAAGAAGAGTTGAAGAAGAAATCTGAGCTCATCGAGAAGCAAGAGAGATTGATCCAAAGATGGAGAAAGGAGGTGACTGACCAGGTCAGCAAACATAATACCATGTTAGAGAGGGTGTGAGACAGTGAGAGTACAACTATACCTGATCAGTGATCCTAAATACTGTTTGTGAAGTTCTCTTGATACACCAGGTGAGACAACATAAACAATTCTAGGTAGGTACGTACGTAATACCAATACTATGCACTCATCCGTACATTTTGCACACTGTTAGAATTACCGGATGGCTTGATCAAAATTTCTGGTGAGTGATTGTTCTGTTTAATTTCAACGATGCATCCGTTGAATAACCTTTACTACTACTAATTGGGAGAATCTCGTATTCATGTCTACTTTATTTTCTGGACATGTTCACTGTTTGTCCACCGCAACTTGGGAATTTCTTATATATAAATTGAAACAGCCCGGTCATAATTTATTTAAAATTGGAACGCTTTTAGTCAAAATGTATGAACTCAGCCGGGGCATTTATGAACTCATTATAAGGGCATTGTTATAAGATACTTAGAATATTAGGGCTATATAGAAGAATTTCAGAAAAGTCAGGGGAGCAAGTGCCACCCCTTGCCCCCACATAGCTCCACCTCTTGTTATATTGGGTGTGTTGGATAAACTTAAATGAGAATAGAGTTTATGAGATTATTGGAAGGAGTGGCTGAATGCGAGTCTCAGAGATGGAACTCTCTCTTCTGGTGGTTTAAATAACAAAACGATATGATCAAAATGCTTAAAGTATAGTAGTAGTAGTAGCAGTAGTAGTAGTTGTAGTTTGGAAGGTAAACCTTGTGCTGTGTTTGTGGTATGTGAGACTGGGATGCATGCACAGTACTTTAGATTTGTAGGAAAACATGGAGCCATAATTGGGGATTGTTCCTTAACTGACCGCCACATGGCTTTGGTGTCTTGTTAAACAGGATCTGACTTTTTCACGAGGATGATGGTGATTCTGTTTTGCTTTCCAAAAATAGAATAAAGGCGATATGTTCGAGGAATTGAGGTCATAGGAGGAATGATTGAATGCAAGGCAAATAGCTAGAGAGTCAAATTATTTGTTTGTTTGTTGTTAATCATATCATCATCCTAATGGCAGACCGAAAACTTTAATCTCTTTCTGTCTCTATAAACAAATAAGGAAAAGAGACAACGGTTTGCCGCCTAATGGTGTTGGAATTTCAAGTGGACGTTGAATGAGTTAGAAGGAGGAGTGAGCGAGTCCCATCATCATCAGCAACAGCCATGGCTTTGAAAAGTCTTTTTGGGGTCGTTGAATCGTTCGGCAATTTGCCCTTTCCTCATGGATTCTCTGCACCTACCTGCATATCTTGTTTGATTGGTTCTAGAAGTTGGAATGATTAAAAAGATAACACAAAATAAAGAAGAGGAATTCATTATGCTAATAATGGTATGATCCCAAATCATTTGTCCCAAATACATCCCAAATAGTTCATGTCAACAACATGAACTTTGATAACGGTGAGACCATGTTATTGACATGAACTGTTTGGGATGTATTTGGGACTCATGATTTGGGACATATAACATTATAGTAATAGTATATGATCTTCTCTTATGAGGCAGAAGAAGTAAGATGGCCCATATTACCTTCTACTACTATTTTGTAGTTGATCAGGGTTTCATTCCAAGTCTTTCTATTTTTGTCTGGAAGCCTCGAGTTTAAATTTTGGAGGAAATCAAGGCTACCTATTAACTTGCTCAACTGCAAACATATCAATCAAAATAAATTTGAACAAATTTATCCATACAAAGAAGTTTCCAAGCTATTATACTAGAACAAAGTTATTCAGTATGCACACAAGTGAGTGGTTACCGTTCCTGTTATTGTGGAAGCATAAACTTAGCAAGCTCTCAAGGGCCTGTTTGGGAAGACTGTGGTGATGCTAGATGCCGATGTGTGAGAATTATTTTGAAAAATTTGTTGTGAATTTTAAATAAAACGTTGTTTGACAAATGTTACGTTGAAGTCTTGGTGAAATATTAATATTGTAATTTTGTATTTAGTAAAATTAATTGTGAATCTGCTACGAGAGAGTAAAATGACAAAAATATATGACATATATGATATATTTCTTCTGTAAAAATAAATATTGATAATTTCAAAACTTTTAAGATTAAAATCGGTAGTTGATAAATCAAAAGTAGGTTACGGACAATCATTTTGCCCCATTCCTTCCTAAAAACTGCCATTAGATAGTAGGAAGTGTCCGAAAAGTCAAAACTTGTAATTTTACCAAACGCACGAAAAATTATTTATACAATAAAAGAACAGTTGTGTTGGCAGGAGAAACAGTACCCAATGCCCAACTGGCCTCAAGAGGTGGTTGACCAGAGACCAGGTGTCAAAATTAAGACGATCCTTAATAATTGTAGGAGGATTAATAGTAGTAGTAGCCTCCTACTTTGACGATTTCCTTCCCCACTAAACCCCCCAAGTGGATGGTCTCTGTTTCTTTCCTCTCTTCTTCTTCACAGTCCTTGAGTCCTGACTTCTATATAAACTTCCCCGTTCTTCTTCCGAAAAACCCATCTTCGACAACTTCTTACAGAAGCCGAGAGAATCTTTAAGAACACATAGAGAGAGAGAGAGAGAGAGAGAGAGAGCTAATATTGCTATTCGCCACCGCGAAGAGGTTTTCTTGAAAGAAAGAAAGAATAATCATTCAGTAACGAAAACATCCTTAACTTTTCGCAGTAGCGGACCCAACAACTTGTTTCTCTCTTCCCATCATCATCATCTTGCTGCAATGGCGCGGTCTTTCTCCAACGCTAAGCTTCTATCCGCTCTTGTTGTCGACCGCGTCTCAATCTCTCTATCCAGGTACCCAGCTCCTACTTCATTTATAATACTCCGTTCACCACTAGTTTCTTTCCTAATTTCATCTTCAATGTTTGAAAACATTTACTGATTTTGGTTTCTGTTTATAACAGACGTGGATATGCAGCGGCACAAAGTGTATCCGGAGTGAGGGGTGGTGGCGGCATGATGGCGGCGATGAAAAGTGGAGAGGAGACGTCGACGGCTACCAAGACTTCATGGGTGCCGGACCCGGTGACTGGTTACTACAGACCAGAGGGTCACGCCAATGACATCGACGTCGCAGAGCTACGAGAGATGCTCTTGAAGAACAACACCACCACTAGACAAACAAATTGAATCAAGCAGTCAAAATTAATGGATCATATTTGATACTTCTATGATTCTAATTTTGTTTTCATGATAAAAGAAATTTTTATGGTACTGTAAGTCATTGTTTTAGGGTTTGTTCAAGCCGCCATTCACTTTCTATTTCACACTAATAAATAAAATATTCATTTCTCGTATCTTGATAGGTTGGAGGGGTGATGGGCAGGAGATGCTCTTAGTGAATGTAACTGCAATTTCAAAACTTTTATAAACCTCAATGAAACAACTAGACCAGGCCACATCAAAATAGGGTAAAAGATGCCGCTAACCCCTGAGATCTAATGCAATGACACTTTCATCCCTTTCGTGTTTCAAACTCCAGGACACTTACAACATGTTGTGTCATATCGTACTTTAAGAGAGCGAATCTATCCCCAAAACTACTTTAGTCACGAACAAATGCCCCTAGACTAATGATGTCACAATTAAGAGAGCGAATCTATCCCTTTCGCGTCTCAATCTCTCTATCCAGGTACCCAGCTCCTACTTCATTTATAATACTCCGTTCACCACTAGTTTCTTTCCTAATTTCATCTTCAATGTTTGTAAACTTTTACTGATTTTGGTTTCTGTTTATAACAGACGTGGATATGCAGCGGCACAAAGTGTATCCGGAGTGAGGGGTGGTGGCGGCATGATGGCGGCGATGAAAAGTGGAGAGGAGACGTCGACGGCTACCAAGACTTCATGGGTGCCGGACCCGGTGACTGGTTACTACAGACCAGAGGGTCACGCCAACGACATCGACGTCGCAGAGCTACGAGAGATGCTCTTGAAGAACAACACCACCACTAGACAAAGAAATTGAAACAATCAGTCAAAACTAATGGATCATACTGATAGCACAATTGCTATCGTTCGGGCACACACACGAACACAAAACACACACTAAACACAAAACACGTTCAATTTTCTTCTTCTTCTTCTTGATTGATTTCTGAAAAAAGGAAACTACAACGTTTTAATAGAAGGATAACTACCCCTAACTACTTGATATGACATAACGGGCTCGACCCGTCTACTTAGTAATTAAATAAACAACTAATTTAACTAGAGAAATAAATAAACTATCTAATTAATAATACTAACTGACAATTACGATACGGTTTTCACGTATCAACTCCCCCGCGGTTGAAAAACGTCTTGTCCTCAAGGCGGATCGAACTCAAACGCGGAGTAATTTCCACTTGCCAAACGTGGTGCAAAAGTTGGATTGAGCTCAAATTCGTACTTTGAAATCTGGGTTGTATTGTTTCTCATTGTGGAATAGGCCCACTACTTATGAGAAGAAGCCAGCCCAAAGTTTGATGGTGGCCCAACACCATTTTGAAACCTAGGGTCAGGTGAAGTTACTCCCGTATGAATCTGCTGCAGGTTGCCATGGCCGTAGGTGTAAGTTGGAGGCGGTTGCGCCGGGACTTGCTGGAACAGCGGCGGTGGTTGCGGATCTGGTGGTTCGGGTGGTTTCTCCAGCGACGGTAAGTCGTCGGGAGCGGGGTGTGGTCGGCCAAATATTGCAGCGGCGAAGGGGCGGCGAAAAGGCGGCCCGACTGAAAATCCGGCCAGAACCACATGCAATCGCGGCTGCTGGTGCCGCAAATCGGAAGTGAAGGACCCCGATTGGTGTTGTTCGCTGCCGTAGTAGACGGTTAGGGGTTCGCGGATGTCCGCCCAGTGAGTGGCAAAGCCTAATCGCGGGTTCCGGGTTGTTGTCGGCAACGGTAGAGGTGATGGTGGCGCCGTTGGCGCTGGCTCTTGCTGCTGCTGGTGGGTTTCCAGCGGCGGCTGCTCGGGTTTTTCAACGACGTCTTTCTTGTTACCGTCCCCGTTCTCTTGCCCCATGTCCTCTGTCTCGTCGTCGATCTGTGCGTCATGTTGTGGAATCAGTGGTTGCTGCAATAGCATAGGCAGTTGTTGTTGCTGGATATCTTCGTCGTGGGTTTCTTGTTGCGGTTCCAGTGGCTGCTCTTCTTGGGATCGGACGAGATCCTGGAGGCGACAAAATTCGTCCACGAAAATCAATCGACATCGTCTCCCATGGAGAGTTATTTGTCTCCCACTTGATTTGAGGATGGCAAATACTGGAACATCATTGATATCAAGAATGGTAATTGGGGTTGAGTCCGACATTGTTTCACCAGTTGGATGATGAAAACAATGAAAGCACCAATTGATAGCACAATTGCTATCGTTCGGGCACACACACGAACACAAAACACACACTAAACACAAAACACGTTCAATTTTCTTCTTCTTCTTCTTGATTGATTTCTGAAAAAAGGAAACTACAACGTTTTAATAGAAGGATAACTACCCCTAACTACTTGATATGACATAACGGGCTCGACCCGTCTACTTAGTAATTAAATAAACAACTAATTTAACTAGAGAATTAAATAAACTATCTAATTAATAATACTAACTGACAATTACGATACGCTTTTCACGTATCAACTCCCCCGCGGTTGAAAAACGTCTTGTCCTCAAGGCGGATCGGACTCAAACGCGGAGTAATTTCCACTTGCCAAACGTGGTGCAAAAGTTGGATTGAGCTCAAATTCGTACTTTGAAATCTGGGTTGTATTGTTTCTCATTGTGGAATAGGCCCAATACTTATGAGAAGAAGCCAGCCCAAAGTTTGATGGTGGCCCAACACCATTTTGAAACCTAGGGTCAAGAGAAGTTACTCCCGTATGAATCTGCTGCAGGTTGCCATGGCCGTAGGTGTAAGTTGGAGGCGGTTGCGCCGGGACTTGCTGGAACAGCGGCGGTGGTTGCGGATCTGGTGGTTCGGGTGGTTTCTCCAGCGACGGTAAGTCGTCGGGAGCGGGGTGTGGTCGGCCAAATATTGCAGCGGCGAAGGGGCGGCGAAAAGGCGGCCCGAATGAAAATCCGGCCAGAATCACATGCAATCGCGGCTGCTGGTGCTGCAAATCGGAAGTGAAGGACCCCGATTGGTGTTGTTCGCTGCCGTAGTAGACGGTTAGGGGTTCGCGGATGTCCGCCCAGTGAGCGGCAAAGCCTAATCGCGGGTTCCGGGTTGTTGTCGGCAACGGTAGAGGTGATGGTGGCGCCGTTGGCGCTGGCTCTTGCTGCTGCTGGTGGGTTTCCAGCGGCGGCTGCTCGGGTTTTTCAACGACGTCTTTCTTGTTACCGTCCCCGTTCTCTTGCCCCATGTCCTCTGTCTCGTCGTCGATCTGTGCGTCATGTTGTGGAATCAGTGGTTGCTGCAATTGCATAGGCAGTTGTTGTTGCTGGATATCTTCGTCGTGGGTTTCTTGTTGCGGTTCCAGTGGCTGCTCTTCTTGGGATCGGACGAGAACCTGGAGGCGACAAAATTCGTCCACGGAAATCAATCGACATCGTCTCCCATGGAGAGTTATTTTTCTCCCACTTGATTTGAGGATGGCAAATACTGGAACATCATTGATGTCAAGAATGGTAATTGGGGTTGAGTCCGACATTGTTTCACCAGTTGGATGATGAAAACAATGAAAGCACCAATTGATAGCACAATTGCTATCGTTCGGGCACACACACGAACACAAAACACACACTAAACACAAAACACGTTCAATTTTCTTCTTCTTCTTCTTGATTGATTTCTAAAAAAAGGAAACTACAACGTTTTAATAGAAGGATAACTACCCCTAACTACTTGATATGACATAACGGGCTCGACCCGTCTACTTAGTAATTAAATAAACAACTAATTTAACTATAGAAATAAATAAACTATCTAATTAATAATACTAACTGACAATTACGATACAGTTTTCACGTATCAACTCCCCCGCGGTTGAAAAACGTCTTGTCCTCAAGGCGGATCGGACTCAAACGCGGAGTAATTTCCACTTGCCAAACGTGGTGCAAAAGTTGGATTGAGCTCAAATTCTTACTTTGAAATCTGGGTTGTATTGTTTCTCATTGTGGAATAGGCCCAATACTTATGAGAAGAAGCCAGCCCAAAGTTTGATGGTGGCCAAACACCATTTTGAAACCTCGGGTCAGGAGAAGTTACTCCCGTATGAATCTGCTGCAGGTTGCCTTGGCCGTAGGTGTAAGTTGGAGGCGGTTGCGCCGGGACTTGCTGGAACAACGGCGGTGGTTGAGGATCTGGTGGTTCGGGTAGTTTCTCCAGCGACGGTAAGTCGTCGGGAGCGGGGTGTGGTCAACCAAATATTGCAGCGGCGAAGGGGCGGCGAAAAGGCGGCCCGACTGAAAATCCAGCCAGAACCACATGCAATCGCGGCTGCTGGTGCTGCAAATCGGAAGTGAAGGACCCCGATTGGTGTTGTTCGCTGCCGTAGTAGACGGTTAGGGGTTCGCGGATGTCCGCCCAGTGAGCGGAAAAGCCTAATCGCGGGTTCCGGGTTGTTGTCGGCAACGGTAGAGGTGATGGTGGCGCCGTTGGCGCTGGCTCTTGCTGCTGCTGGTGGGTTTCCAGCGGCGGCTGCTCGGGTTTTTCAACGACGTCTTTCTTGTTACCGTCCCCGTTCTCTTGCCCCATGTCCTCTGTCTCGTCGTCGATCTGTGCGTCATGTTGTGGAATCAGTGGTTGCTGCAATTGCATAGGCAGTTGTTGTTGCTGGATATCTTCGTCGTGGGTTTCTTGTTGCGGTTCCAGTGGCTGCTCTTCTTGGGATCGGACGAGATCCTGGAGGCGACAAAATTCGTCCACGGAAATCAATCGACATCGTCTCCCATGGAGAGTTATTTGTCTCCCACTTGATTTGAGGATGACAAATACTGGAACATCATTGATGTCAAGAATGGTAATTGGGGTTGAGTCCGACATTGTTTCACCAGTTGGATGATGAAAACAATGAAAGCACCAATTGATAGCACAATTGCTATCGTTCGGGCACACACGCGAACACAAAACACACACTAAACACAAAACACGTTCAATTTTCTTCTTCTTCTTCTTGATTGATTTCTGAAAAAAGGAAACTACAACGTTTTAATAGAAGGATAACTACCCCTAACTACTTGATATGACATAACGGGCTCGACCCGTCTACTTAGTAATTAAATAAACAACTAATTTAATTGGAGAAATAAATAAACTATCTAATTAATAATACTAACTGACAATTACGATACGGTTTTCATGATACTACTATAAGTCATTGTTTTTAGGGTTTGTTCAAGCCCACGTTCACTTTCTATTTCACACTAATAAATAAAATATTCATTTCATACGTCTAGTGAATGTAATTGCAATTTCAAAGTCCTATAAAGCTCGATGAAACAACTAGACCAGGCCACATCAAAATAGGATAAAAGACACTTCTGACCCCTGAGATCTGATGCAATGACACTTTCGTCCTTTTTGTGTTTCAAACTTTAGTACACTTACAACTCTATTGTGTCATATCGTACTCTAAGAGAGCGAATCTATCCCCAAAACGACTTTAGTAAAGAACAAACCTCCTTAGACTAACGATGTCACAATTGAGAGAGTGTAAATATTTTAAAATTTGACAAACATAAAGAATGATGTATCATTTCCCAAACTGGAAGCGGTGTGAGTGCCTTTGCATAAAACTGAGGGGGCGAAGGTGTCTTTTACCCATCAAAATAAAGAATATATGCGTAATAAATTAATACTACCTCTGTTTCTTCTATTCAATGGGGTTGACTTTTTTTACCCGTAACTGGGTCACTTTGACTCAATGATTTGGATAGCGGAACGATGTAATTTTTTGGCAATTTTTTCATAGTATTATAGAGTTAAGTTTACTCTACAATATCATACAAAGATTACCAAATTCATGTATCGTTTTGCTAACCAAATTACCGGGTCAAAGTGACTAAATGAATAGTGTCAAAAAGTCAAGTAAGGTGAAAGAGAAGAAACAGAGGTAGTAATAGAACTGTCGGCAACTCGACATATGACCCTCGGTGCAATATATGTTTTTTAACATTCTGATAGATGCACTATTAGATTTGGCAGATAACTCACACGCAAGGAACTAACCCGCCTGTTTGGTCACCGGACTAACAATTATTGCTCCACCGTACCCGATTTGATTTAAAATTTCTCACGTCACTTAAGCTTTTAGTAATACTTTTGCCGTGGACGCTGATGAAACTAAAAACTAAACAAAGATATGGTATTAGAATGGAACTGTTGACAAATCCTGAGCTCACCTAACTTTTTAGGTGTAGAACATGAATCCGAGTACATAATCATGAATCAATGCTTTTAGCTAATCCCGACACAAATGTACAAATATTACAGCGTAAACCCCACTTAGAGACACATGTATTCTACTTTTAACTAAGGGCGGAGTTACAATGTGTAGGAAAACTTTGAATTTTGGATAATAAAATATGTAGACTTTAATTCTCACTCTGAGATGTTAAATCTGCAATTGAGAGTTGTCCAAAATAAGTTACGGGTGAATGAAAATTATTGTAAATTATGGGTGTACAAATAGGTCCTTCGATGGACGCAATTTAACTTTGGGTGCGTTATTAATTAAAGTCGCAAATTAATAATTGTTGGAATTGCTTATAAGTTCATTAGTTATCGACCAAAGTTAGTTATTATTAGTTACTAACGTTCAGAGTTAGTTATTACCATGAATAGACACATCTATTCATTTGCACCCCTTTGAAGGGTCACCTACTCTTTTATAAATAGAGGGCTTCTCCACCCATTTGAGCATTCCAACATTTCCTTCTACTCTCCTAATTCCCTACAAAGTCTTCCAACACTTTGTAGAACCTACAACTTTCAGAATTTCGAATTCCTATATTCCAATTCAATTCCTTCAAGAGAGATGTCACGCCATTGCGGTTCGTAGGGTGTAAGCGGTGTACTGACTTCTTGCACGTTGAGAGACGATTATCCTGGGAGGCGGTTTGTTCCGGATCAAGCAGTACCAAAAGGAGCAAATAAAGCCTTAAGGACATCGAGCCAATGCTCGAGATCGTTTCTAATTACTATTCATATTTGACGACTTTTGTAAGTATTTCAATTTGTCTTTACTTAGTTACTTTCTATCATACAATTCTGTTTCTGCTTCTTCTCCATCTTCTTATTTTCGGTCCAGTTCGATTGTTCTCCAACAATCTTAAGGCTTTATGTGTCGAAACTGGTTTTTGGCGCTTCTTTGGTTTTCAAGTCGGGGTCAATTAATATTTTTGTTAATCTAAGAGTTTCATAGTACTCACAGATTGTTGTATTAAAGAGTTTTTATAGCACTTATTAATACAACGAGTTGCAAAGAGTTTTATAGTACTCGTTGCATGAAAAATATGGTTTACCGATTTGTAACATTGGAGAGTGAATTTTGCTACGCAAAAATTCAGCATGCATAAGCTGGGGGCAGAATTGTATTTTGTCGTTTAGACAATGATAACGATCTCGGATCAATTTTCGTAAAACATGAAAATTGTAGATAACGAAAAAATGAAGGAGTGGGTGAAAAAAGTGCATCAATCGGAGTTGTAAAACTCAAGATATTGTTGTTCAAAGCTGCTGATTCGTAACAGAATTTTGTACAAATTCTGACTTCGGTTTTCGAAGGATATCTGGAGATATAGACCTCGAATCAAGGCGAGTCATATATGAAAATTGTGTATCTCGACGAGTCGAATCTAAGGATATGGTCTTGATGTCAGATTCACAAAAGCAAGTTTCCAGAATAATGGTCAAAGTTTCTTAAAAATGATATCATACCAAGTCGAATAGTCTATGCAATTAGATTTCGAAAGTTGTCACGTCTAAAAGTGTATGCCATATTTTGAAACGTAAGAATTTGGTTTCTTCATATGTGACATCTTAAAGAGGATCCAAACTTAGTCTTGAATCCGAAAAAAAAGTTTAGTAGTTGTTACGCACGACACGTGTGTGGGCAATGGAACGTTCAAAATTAAGAAAATGAACGTGATACTCTATGATAGAGTAGGTCACGTCATGTTAATTTTGATTTAATTCGCGAATTCATTGAATGTGATTATTCAATGTTTTGGGATATGTCGAAATAAAAGTTTCGTAGGAGATGATTTTAAACCAACATAAGTACGGTGTTTCCATCCGTTAGTTTAAAGGATGTTGATCTTGAATATTTACGTATTCAAATATTTTCGTTGTACAACGGAAACATGTCGTATGCTTTGTGGGGGTCTATTTATCAATAGATCAATTATTGGACGTACCAAGAGTTTCATGCACTCATGGAAATCCAAGAGTTTCAAAGTACTCATGGGTTATCGATTTAGTTTCTTGCAAATCAAGAGTTTTTATAGTACTTATGGTTTGTTCTTAAACTTAATCACGACGTCATTTGGTAGAGTATATATATCAAGAGTTTCAAAGTACTCATGGACATTGGTAAATAAATCAAGTGCTTCATAACATTTATGATTTATTTAATCAGTGTGTATATGTACTTGAATTAGGCATACGAATGGAACCACTTATATTTCGGCATCCTTTCGACCAACTGAAAACAAAATTACTACGCCCCTTGAATTAATCCATACGGATATTTGTGATTTGAAGTTTCTTCGAACAAGAGGTGGAAAGAAGTACTTCATTACGTTTATAGATGATTGCACACGATATTGCTATGTCTATCTTCTACGAAGTAAAGATGAAGCAATTGACATGTTCAAACACTATAAAAATGATGTGAAAAATCAATTGGGAAAGAAAATTAAAATGGTGCATAGTGATTGTGGTAGAGAATACGAAGCCCCACTTAAGGACATATGTCTAGAAAGTGGAATTATCCACCAAACAAAGGCACCCTATTCGCCTGAACAAAATAGCGTAGCCGAGAGGAAGCATATGACTTTAAATGAGATGCTAAATGCATTACTCCTAAGTTTGGGATTACCACAGAACTTGTGGGGGGAAGCCTTATTAACGGCCAACCATATTCTTAATAGGATATCTCGGAAAAATGTTGGCAAAACTCCATATGAATTATGGAAAGGAAAGTCGCCATCTTACAAATACCTCAAAGTATGGGGGTGTCTCGCAAATGTGGCAATACCATTACCTAAAAAGGTGAAATTTGGACAGAAGACAGTAGATTGCGTCTTTATCGGATATGCTCATGATAGTAGTGCATATGGATTTTTGGTTATCAAATCAGAAATCGAAGACATACACGAAAATACTATTTTTGAGTCATGCAACACATCATTCTTCGAAAATGTATTTCTATATAAAGAGAAGAATTAACAAAGTTCTAATAAAAGAACACGGGAATCAACATCCGAAGATTCCGAAATGGAAACGAACCTAGACGTAGCAAGCGGGCAAAAGTTGCTACAACATTTTGCCCGAATTTTTTAACCTACTTGGTAGAAAATGAGCCTCAAACCTACAAGGAAGCTATAGTACTGCGATGTCATATTGGAATGAAGCAGTGAATATGGAAATTGAACCCATACTTCAAAATCATACTTGGAAATTGGTGAGTCTTCCACCAAGAAGTAAAGCGTTGGGTTGTAAGTGGGTTTTTAAGCAAAAGCTTAAACCTGACGGCTCAATTGACAAGTAGAAGGCTAGACTTGTCGCAACAGGATATAAACAAAAGAAATGTATTGATTATTTCGATACCTACTCACCAGTTACAAGGATAACGTCCATTCGCATGCTTATAGCTATTGCAGCTATAAATAATCTTGAAATTCACCAAATGGACGTTAAGACTGAATTCTGAAATGGTGAATTAGACGAAGAGATTTACATGGAACAACCTGAGGGTTTTATTGCTCCTGGGCAAGAAAATAAGGTACGTCGTTTGGTAAAATCTCTTGATGGTCTTCAAACAAGCTCCGAAACAATGGCTTATCAAATTTGATAATACCATTTTATCAAATGGATTTCATATTAATGAATGTGACAAGTGTGTTTATAGTAAAACCACTCGTGATGGATATGTAATTGTGTGCTTGTACGTTGATGATATGTTAATTATGGGAAGTAATTCAACTATCATTAAAACTACTAAGAAAATGTTGACAACAAAGTTCGATATGAAGGATATGGGTATTGCTGACGTTATTTTAGGGATGAAAATCACTAGAACGGCGAATGGATACTCATTATCTCAATCGCACTATGTTGGGAAGATTCTTGAGAAATTCGACAAGAACGATGGCAAGATAGTTAAGACTCCCGTGGATCTTAATTTACATATCTCCAAGAATCATGGTGCAAGTGTAAGACAAGTCGAATATGCTCGAGTAATTGGCTGTTTAATGTACCTCATGAATTGTACAAGGCCCGATATTTCTCAAGCAGTTGGAAAGTTTAATCGATTCACTAGTAATCCAAGTGATAAACCTTGGAAAGGAGTGACTCGAGTGCTAAAATATGTAAGATATATTTTAGCATATGGACTACACTATACTAGGTATCCTGCGGTATTGGAAGGCTATAGTCATGCCAACTGGATATCGGACACATTAGACTCTAAGTCCACACGCGGGTATGTTTTTACCCTTGGAGGAGCAGCCGTGTCTTGGAAATCTTCTAAACAAACTTGTATTGCAAGGTCCAAAATGGAATCGGAATTCATTGTGTTGGATAAGACTAGAGAGGAATTCGAGTGGCTTCGTCAGTATTTAGAAGAACTTCCTATGTGGCCAAAACCGGTGTCAGCTATCTGCATTCATTGCGATAGTCAAACGGCAATTGGAATGGCCCAAAGCACCATTTAAAATGGTAAGTCTAGACATACACGTAGTATACATAGTACCATTAAAAAATTGCTCTCGAACATAATTATATCGATCGATTGTGTGAAAAGTAAGTAAAAATTAGCGGATCCGCTGCCCATAGGGTTAACAAGAGAGCAATTGTTTACGTCATCAAGGGGAATGGGACAAAAGCCTATCTCTCTGAGTTGCACGTAACGGAAAACTCAACCTAGATGATTGGAGATCCCAAGAACTAGGTTCAAAAGGGACAACCTAATTACTGTGCAAATATAGTGAAACAGCCCGGGATCTCGGTTCAGGGTTAATGCGACAATCGACTTTCAAAAGTAGAATATTATCTTAAGAATATTACAATTTAGCTAATAAAACTATCTTTGAGAAAGAAAAGTTTACAAAATCAATGTGTGAAATAATCTATGTTATCTACTAAGTGATCTAACTTAAACTAAACGTCTTCGTCTCGGTGCGCGTTCCCATCCCCCACCTTGAGTGATGACCTGCGGTTTTAAAATGGCAAAAGCCGACGCAGTTTTGAAGAAAATGATCAGTAAAAACTGAGTAAATACATACTACGACATGTAAAACAACGAGTGGCACGGAAGCATGAGTTGAAACAAATCAGAAGATTTAAACAGTAAAACTATCATGTTGGAGAATTTGGAAGAACTGGAAGTAACCGAGTAACAAAAACATCTCAATTTAATAACATTGAGAAACCATGAGTAGTTGGTAACATATCCAGAGTGAACAAGTCCATTTAAGAGAAAAAATTAGTTCATGAGTAGCCAAAGAATTTCAAATCATTTCAATTGATTAGGGCAATCCAGAGCCACAAACATTAATAAAGTAGTCAATTTTTAATTTCGACTTCAATCAACAGTTTAATTTAGCTGAGGCATGTCCAGAGCCACCAGCAGGATCGATGTAGACAGAGGGATCACGAAATAATCACTAAGGGTTCCTTCTAGGGTCTATCAAACCCTATTTCACCCGAGCGTTAAGGGAGCCCATTCGTCAACCCCGCTCACAACATTAGCTAAAAGGCCTTAAGTGTCGACACCCCTATACGGTAGTGACCCTTACAAGTATAAGTAGCACTCTATAGCTCTATAAACCCCTTGGCCTCAAATCTTGATACATTTTGGCTCATCGGGGGCGGATTTGTGAACATTAACGTTCTATCCAATAATAAGAAGCATTGCTTCAATGGTCTTAGCCATAAGAAAATGGAGGATCGCTTGACGCCTCTCATTAATAACAGTACTATGTACATCGTCCTAAGTCTATTAGAGGTATTTTATTTCTTCTCTTTCACATAAACATAATCAGAATATCAACATTTCACAAGTAATTTTTGAGATTTCTCAAAGGAGATGAATAATATAGTTTAACAACATTCGAGTGGATAACATGCATTCTCATACTTTTTCATATAACAAGCATTCATTTGAAACATAAAAAACATACGCACATTTTGATATGAAAATGTCATACATATGTACATACCACTGAGATGAAGCACAATCAAAAGCAAGAAACTAAGCCTAGCACTCCGACGACAACCGCTCTCTCCTACGAGTTCGATGTCTACAATCACACGTATGACGTACTCGTTATAACCAATTTACACAGTTATAATAAAAATGCAAACCTACATGTCACATAGTCCTAAATGTCACTAATGCACATATAATGATGTTTAATTATCAAAATAAGTCCAACAAAACACCTAGAAGTTCGAAAATTCAAGTTTTCTAAAAAATGTGAAACTACAATTTTGGACAAAATTGTAGCTATGACTTTGGAGCCATATTTACCATATCATATAATCTCCTAAAATCTTGAAATTAATGTATGATGAACCTATATGTGTCAACTTTCAGAAACATCAAGAAAATCATGCATAGCTATTATAAAACTCAAGTTACAAAAATAACAAACACTGCTATGCAGAGACAATTTTGGAAGAAAGTTTCAACTTCGAAGAAGAATTACTACTACTTGGAGAATAATAAAAGTGCTCATATTCTCCAGAATGAATCCCTTATGTGTCTAGTTTCATCACAAGAATGATTTGGTGCAATAAGTTTCTGGAAATGAGATTTTTAACAAAAATGGTAAAACTTGTCCAAAAACAGAGTTTCAGAAAACATGCAACTTAAAATGAGCATATCTCCCTAACCATAAAGGCTATGGAGTTGAATTTTCTTTCAAAATGACCCTCTTTGAGTCTAGTTTCAGAATATGAAATATTTAGAAATTCCACAGAGAGAAAATATAGAGATAATATACGTTTTTCACAAACTGGTCAGATTGTATGAACATGTAATTTTTTCAAAAATCAACAAGAATGGTTCTAATGATTCATGCAACTTATAAAGACTTGATTTTCACCCAAATAACACAATTTTAATCATAAAAACAACATTTTTACATGCTCTTGACACAAATTATCAAAAATCTATTGAGTTACTAGTGAAAAGAATATGACATTGACAACATGCATGTGGGTTCTAATGTGGATTTCATGAAATAATCTAAAATTTAAGGTCAAACACATGATCTAACCATGGAGATGAAGAACTAAGCATGGAATTGAAGAAATCAAAGATGAAATTTCATCAATCAAAGGTAAAGATGGACATGCAAGCATCAATTAAAGACTAGAAGAAACTTTACCCCAAGATTCAAGAAGATGATGAGGAAAAGAATGCATTTGGCCTTCAATCCCTTAGAATAATTGTGTAAGAACACCCCTCCATGATGATACTAAGGTTGGACTCAAGATTTTCACAACTTAGAGCCAAAAAATTTGAGTTTTGATGAAGTTTTTGTGGAGGTCAACCTCCAAAAACGGGTTTGAAGTTTGGAGAGAAGGAAGAAGAAGCTTGCATGAGTGTTATTGAGGGAAATGATGGAAAGAAATGAAATGATGGAGAAGGGGTAGGATGGACTTGATGGAGATGGTAGTGTTGGTGGTTCATTGAGTGTAATGAGGATGTAGTGGTGTTATTTTAATAGGAGTAGAAATGAAATGAATTATTTTATTGGTGTTGACCAAAGTGATGGAGGGGGTAGTTGGTTGTAATTAGAACAAAATTAGAGGAGTTGTGGATGGGGCTAAAGAATTGATAGCCAAAAATTAAGGGGTAAAAAATGCAATTAAAAAGTCTCCTAACACCATAGTTGGGGTAGGAATTGGATTACCAAGAGAATGAGGGTTGACATGCAAATACAAGAAATTTAAGATAACTACAAAATTCCATATGCAAGAGGGGTATAAATGAGAAGTGCCAAAAATTGAGGGGTGAAAAGATAATTTTCAATTAATAGCTCACACATATAAGTTAATTTTCATAAATAATAAATTTTCCAGAGAATTTCAAATACACCACTTTGTATATAAATGTTAAAATCAAATTTTAGAAAACTACAAGTATATCTCAAGTATACAAATAAGTTTCGTATAGTATCATCCAAGTTTCAAAAACTACAAAATAACCCCAAATTAAAAATTTATATCATCATAGATGTCAATTAACACCATTATACTTTAAAATTAAGAAAAGTCATTGATATGTTTGAAATACTAATTTCTCTAAATTTTCACATATTTTTCCGAAATGACCAAATAACCCCTTACTTAAATACGGGGTATTACATATAGTCACTGTAGGAAATTTTATTTCCAAACCCATTCTTAGGACTACACCGAGTGACGCTTGCATTAGTAAGGATAAGCGATTAGCTTTTAATGAGCTCATACATTGGGGGATAAAACCAAGTGGGGTATGGCAAGATACTCTTTATGAGACTCACCTATATGAGTGGGAACTGGCGGCCGGTTCTAGGAGAATGACGAGGCTAAATTCTCTAAGACCACTCACGAAACCAGGATTAAGTGCTCCAAGGCCAAAACGGACACGAAAATGAGAACTTAATATGGAAGGATGATAACCGTGTGGGTACTATTGTCTAGGTATACACCACGGAAAGCAGTTCAAGGTGTTTCACCACTGACAATCCAGTATATCCGATAGTATTCTACTAAGGGAGGTTCAAGGTCCTTGGCCACCTTCTCGATGCGATTATCATTCGTTTGATATCTCTCTAAATCTCCTCTTTGATCATTCCGGCTCTTATGCCAATTTGTCATTCATGTGGGGGATTGTTGAAAAACTTTGAATTTTGGATAATAAAATATGTAGACTTTAATTCTCACTCTGAGATGTTAAATCTGCAATTGAGAGTTATCCAAAATAAGTTACGGGTGAATGAAAATTATTGTAAGTTATGGGTGTACAAATAGGTCCTTCGATGGACGCAATTTAACTTTGGGTGCGTTATTAATTAAAGTCGCAAATTAATAATTGTTTGAATTGCTTATAAGTTCATTAGTTATCGACCAAAGTTAGTTATTATTAGTTACTAACGTTCAGAGTTAGTTATTACCATGAATAGACACATCTATTCATTTGCACCCCTTTGAAGGGTCACCTACTCTATTATAAATAGAGGGCTTCTCCACCCATTTGAGCATTCCAACATTTCCTTCTACTCTCCTAATTCCCTACAAAGTCTTCCTACACTTTGTAGAACCTACAACTTTCAGAATTTCGAATTCCTATATTCTAATTCAATTCCTTCAAGAGAGATGTCACGCCATTGCGGTTCGTAGGGTGTAAGCGGTGTACTGACTTCTTGCACGTTGAGAGACGATTATCCTGGGAGGCGGTTTGTTCCGGATCAAGCAGTACCAAAAGGAGCAAATAAAGTCTTAAGGACATCGAGCCAATGCTCGAGATCGTTTCTAATTACTATTCATATTTGGCGACTTTTGTAAGTATTTCAATTTGTCTTTACTTAGTTACTTTCTATCATACAATTCTGTTTCTGCTTCTTCTCCATCTTCTTATTTTCGGTCCAGTTCGATTGTTCTCCAACACAATGGATACTCAATTTTTGAAAATTTGAAAATTACTTATGTTTTGTTTAGATTTTTCATTTTAGTCTTCTAAAAATGCATTACAGTCCCGCTCATTTATAAAAAGAAATATTAATTGTATCCTTTGTTGTCAACCTTTTTCATTTTAACCCCTACTGTTACAAATTCCTGGATATGATCTACGGCTACCAATTGCAACAAAAGTACATGGCTTCGAAACATTCTCAACGATTTGCAAGAGCCTCTCCCACAACCAGTGCAGCTGTTTGTGATAATCTAGTGTCGATCCACATTGCTTCAAATCAGGCGATCCATACTGCTTTATATCACATTTATCATGAGTGAACAAAGCACATTGAATCAGACTACCTCTTCTCCAAAAAAAATCAAACTGCCATCTAGATCGAGAAAAAGTACAAAAAAGACTCGTACATACAACTTCCGTATGTACAAAAGGAGCAATCGATTGACATATTTACCAAACCTTTGAGCTCAAAACATTGTGAGGTACCTCTAGCCATGTTGGACGTAAATATACAATCTAATTTGAGAGGGAGTGTTCAAGTTTTTTTTTTGTGGGGATTAAGGAAATGATTACAAATAATGTAAATTGTATGCCTCGCAGTGACAAATTGCAAACTCGTGACGGAAGAAGACGGAGGTCTAAGAAACTCGAATCCTAAGCTTGTTTTGCTGACTTACTGAGACAGTACAACTTCAGGACCAATATCTTCCTTGTCAACTACTTCAATGGCGCCGTTAAAACAACTACTACTACTCGTATTGTTGTTTCCCTTCAAGAAATTGGCGTACCAGTGCGCAGACATCTTCGGCGATCTTGTCAAATCTTTGTTGCCAAAATCTACATGGAACAAGCCATAAGACGCTTCATAGCCGTAAGCCACCTCGAACAAATCAATGAAGGACCAGTAAAAGTAGCCTACTACATCTGATCCATTCCTGCGTAGAAAGATAAAATACAAATGAATCACTGCATTTCAAATTCCAAAAACTAGACTAGTGTAAATCAAAACTAATATAAAAAGATAGAGAAGGTGATAATAGTGATTGTGGAGACTGATATCATGACTGATATCATTCTTTTACAAAGGTCAAGTAACAAACCTCAAAGCATCGAGCAAACTCCCAATGTAAGCCTCTACATATTCCACCCTTGACCGGTCATCTGATGTTACATTCTTCCTCGTCAATCCACCTGCCCGATGAAGTGGTGAAACTTACAGATTGCACAAGACAACGCTACAAGAGAAACTGAAACCGATTGCCCAACAAAACATACGAGCAAGAATAAACACACAGGTGGAAGATGCAAAAGCTCTATCCCTGCTGAGAAGAGTCAAATTCATATGGGTACCTAGAAGTGACAATAAATTGGCAGACTTGTTTGTGCACACAGTTGAGAAATATGGTTATGTCAATTTTGGTTTGCAGTTTGCCAATGTACCTAGTTTAGCAAAGGTAGTGTCAAAAGAAAGTTGTAATGGTTATGATTAAATATATGCTTCTTATTTTGCTGGAAAAAAAAAAAAAGAATAAACACACAGGTGGGAGTCCATCAGTCCGGATTTTCCTAAGGTGGTTTACTTTTTTGATGTGGTTTGCAGACTATTGTAGTAGAACAGAGATTTACCCACTGACCTAGGGGTGGCCAGCCGGGCCGTGATACCGCTGTAGTTTCTTTTATTCGAATACAAAAATTATATCTTGTCCCATACAAAATATTAATTTTTATTTTCATATCATTTAAATGTCAAATATTGACTTTGATACTCTCGTAGGCATATAGCATATGTTCGCCCCCGCTAGATTAAAATTTTGCGTCCGCCTCTGGATCTACACAACGCGCACCTTAAGGCTAGCGGCTATGTGCTCCCACGTTTTAAAAAAGAAGAAGGAGCACAATCGTACCATTCTCATAAACGTATACAGGAAGCCTTCCATAAAACCGCTTGAGATATTCCAAAAGATGAAACAGTCCAGAAGGTGTTGGAGGTGACTGCATAAAACGAACCGATCATTAGGATAATCATATACTGCAAAGCCAAATAAGGTTCAAAATAACTAGTTTGGAGTCTCACCTCGTCTAGAGCGTGGGTTAGGTCATCTGCAGAAACCATGAAACTAGTTAATGTTTCACGTTTTCTTTTTAGTGTTAAATGTAGGTTGGGAATTTGATTCAGAAAAAGAAGAAATGTGTTTGTGAACAATAGAGTGACTCACTGAAAAAATCCACAGCCAAGTCGCTAATGAAGTCGTCTCCGTTAAAATATGAGCTTCCGTCTTTAACAGAAAGCACATAGTAATGGTTCACCCCAACAAAATCACATGACCCCTTGACATGTCTGGATTCATCTTCAGTAAACGCGGGAAGCCTTTCACCAACATTCTTATTCATTACTGAAGGATACTCTCCATGTACGAGCGGATCAAGAAACCTAGAGCAGAAAATCACAGTATCAACAGATGAACCGGTCTGCTGAAATGAGGAGCCTCAAGATTCAAAGACTTACCACCCGAGAAAGAAATCATTGAATCTGTTTGCTGCATTCACATCTTCAGTTGCATTTGTTTCAGGAACAGGCCAAGGGGCATACAGATTTATTCCCACCACTCCATGTTGTCTGGCCTGACAGTATACATTATGATTATTGTAAGATCACCATATCCATAACCTTAAGGTCTTCAAAATATGTCCTGTACTTCGACATATAGTTTGAAGAAATTTTGGCATATAACCTCTCATGCAGTATGTAGATACTGCTTTCTGACATGACAGATCTTAGCCACGTGGCAACCATCCAGCACACCATATTGTGCTCCACACACACAGGATCACCAGCCGAGCTGATCCATGTGGGGGCTGCGAGACAGAGCCCTCGCATACCACTGCACGGGACTTGTAGGGACTTAGTGGTTTGGAGGCTAGAGTAAGCCCTGTCGCGTGCGAGCCAAGCCCGCGCGCGACCTTTAGTAACTGTTTTGAGAGATCTATGGCACGAGCTCCCTAGACCCGGTCAATCCGGTCAAACCCGGTCAACCTCGTAACGGTTCCGGTACTCGCGCACCACGTGCTCTAACGGTTCCTATATACTCGGACGAACGTGCCGTTATGGTTAAGCTAATTAAGCCGCCATTAATGGGCGCATTAACCACACTACAACGGTCACGTTCTCCAGTATATATATATCGTTAACCTTTCCATACAAAGGAGGACACACTGCCATACGCGGAAGCTCTGCCAAACCTCTGTCTCTCTCTCAGACATTGCTACTGACTTACTCTCTCCCTACACACACCCCTATTCTTCCTGTGCGATCCCTGATCCACTACGCACGGTGTACACGGAGGTCTCCCTGCCGGAATCTCTTGTGCACATTTTGGTGAACCCGACGTGAACTTACCAGCAAAAGCAACCATGTCTCAGGAGGACGATGTCAGCAACCGATCGCCTTCCACCGAAACTCCCTCGGGAGACGAGGCTCGCCGTACTCCGACGACTCCCGGCGAGGCGCCAACTTTAGAGTCTTTGGACGCCACTGTTCAAAGTCAGGCAAAAGCTCTCAAGTCTCAGTCTGCGCAGTTAGAACGGATCTTGGCCGTTCTGGGCACCCTTGCGCCAAATCCCCCACCGGCCACCGCTATCCCTCAGGGAGGAGGAACCCCTACCGCTCCAGGATTGGGAGTGTCAGTCACGCCTCCCAACCCTCATCTGCAAACTCCACCGTCAGCAACGCAGCTGCCTTCGGTCCAAAGGTCAGACGGCACGACTCTAGGGGTTTTAGGTCATAATGACACGCACGGGGGCTGAACTTACCCGTATTTGAATTGGTGCGTGGCGACGACGCGCATGTTGGTTTCCGCGCATGGAAGCCTATACAGCTATGAGCCTTCACGCGCAGAAAGGGGGCTAATGTAGATACTGCTTTCTGACATGACAGATCTTAGCCACGTGGCAACCATCCAGCACACCATATTGTGCTCCACACACACAGGATCACCAGCCGAGCTGATCCATGTGGGGGCTGCGAGACAGAGCCCTCGCATACCACTGCACGGGACTTGTAGGGACTTAGTGGTTTGGAGGCTAGAGTAAGCCCTGTCGCATGCGAGCCAAGCCCGCGCGCGACCTTTAGTAACTGTTTTGAGAGATCTATGGCACGAGCTCCCTAGACCCGGTCAATCCGGTCAAACCCGGTCAACCTCGTAACGGTTCCGGTACTCGCGCACCACGTGCTCTAACGGTTCCTATATACTCGGACGAACGTGCCGTTATGGTTAAGCTAATTAAGCCGCCATTAATGGGCGCATTAACCACACTACAACGGTCACGTTCTCCAGTATATATATATCGTTAACCTTTCCATACAAAGGAGGACACACTGCCATACGCGGAAGCTCTGCCAAACCTCTGTCTCTCTCTCAGACATTGCTACTGACTTACTCTCTCCCTACACACACCCCTATTCTTCCTGTGCGATCCCTGATCCACTACGCACGGTGTACACGGAGGTCTCCCTGCCGGAATCTCTTGTGCACACAGTATATGTTTGCTGACATTGCGATATAAGCACTATGAGATTTGACAATTTTACAGACATCGCGTCCCAAAGAGCAGATAACCGTTATCGTTCTGTCGGTGACCTTAGTAAAATTAATACTGCGTGGGGGTTATCTGACAATTCTCAAGGTGCATGTATCCCTTTGTCAGTGAACCTATACTGCATGAGGGTTATATGTCGAAAGTTCTGGATATAAACTATGGGATTCCAAAAATATTAGACTAGAAGGTCGGTTGATTTCTAAAAAGAAAAAAAAAATTGATGTAATACCCGGAATTTTTCCTTGTAAATTCTAGCGACCGATGCATGTGCTAGCAAGATGTTGTGAGCAACAATGTAAGGCTCAACTGAAGAATTTCCAGCTGAGCAGTGAAATACTCTGTAGGGTGGCGAGCATCGTTGAGGGGGTAACATTCCCATACCGTATCCAAAAAAGGCAACCAAGTTGGGCTCGTTAACGGTAGTCCAATGTGACACCCTATCGCCGAATTCTCTGAAGCAAACATCGGCATACGCCGTAAAGTCATCGCTGCATTGGTATGCGAATAGGAAATCATGTCCATCTTCAAGAAAATGTACTAACAAAACTAGAGCAACCAGGCAGAAATCTTAGTAATAGTAGTAGTAGTAGTGGTACATGATGTTTCGACTAAGCCATCCTCCGTATTCATCTTCAAGAACCTGAGGGAAGTCGAGGTGATTTAGTGTGATATGTGGTTGGATTCCTGCATCATGTGCAGAAAGCTAATAATATCATTGACAGCTGGAAAAAGATACATATATCCTCAAAAATCTTCTTCTTCTTCTTCTTCTTCTTCTTCTTCTTCTTCTTCTTCTTCTTCTTCTTAGCCTGGGGCGGAGCCAACACTATGCATGAGTGGGCACGTGCCTTACCCATATTTTTAAAAACATATATGCAATTTTACCCTATTTTGCATAATCTTATTCACGAGGCCCTTACTAGAATTGTAAAAGTGTCCCGGATAAATTTTGAATTGTGCCTTTGTGGTCCAGCAATTTCGGTTTTCTGTTCAATTTCCTGACTCCACCCCTGCTCTGTTGAATTGGTTGAAATAATTACGATGAGGAGGAGGAATTGCATATGGCTAATTACCATGTTTGACGAGTTGGTTGATGACGTTATTGTAATAATCCAAACCCTTTTGGTTGAGAGGTCCTCTTCCATCTGTGTGAGCCAGAAGAAGGAAGCATGAGAACATGTAATAAGTGAATTTGATTTCATTAAGGTGAAGATCAGAAGGATGAGCATACTTGGGATAAGCCTGGACCATGAGATAGAGAACCGGTAAGCTTCCAGCCCCGTTTCCACCATAAGTTGAACATCATCCTGCATCAATAATCAATAATAATTACTATGAGCTAACTTTAAGGATGTGTAGATTTCGAGGATGAGTCAAAATCAGCACTCATGTCCTCCTACAACCTTGTATTTGTGGTAACCGTCACATGCTGTATCGGCTCCTGGAATCGCTGGAATCACTGGGAGAATAACAAGTTTGAAGAATCATGATCAATAAAACATACCTACTTCCTCATTGGGTGAAATTTGAAGGGGTAATTGAATGATTACCTGAAATTGAAAGTGGTTAATAAATGAAATCAGAGGGAGAGAGTGGCATATGTAAAGAGGGTGTTTCCGAATCATACGTTTAAAGGATCAGAAAAGTAGTAAATTGCTGCTGACAGATCGTGAAAATAAAAAATAGAGTTTAGTAACCTCCTTAAGGCCAATTGACGAGGGGAGTAGCCCATGATTTTTATTTTTTTGAGAAATTATTTTTGTCGTCAACTGGGTTCGAACCCAGGACCTAATGCAGGGGCTTCCACTTGAGCTACCGCCCTAGCTGCAGTAGCCCATGAAATTAGTAACTCATTTCTTATAATCAAATATACGATCACGATTGAGAATTCTAAACAACTTGCTCCAACCTAAGTAAAGCTAAAGAACAAACAATTCCTTCTACTTTTGAGGATTTGAACAGTACTAGGGGAAAGCTAATAACTGAAGGAGGGAATTAAACGGAGAAAGAGAGATAAGTGAGAATTAACCACCGGAATGAACAGAAGCATCCCAAGAGCTGGGGGTCCTTCCATCTTCGAAAACTGCACCTTCATACTACAAACCCAAAACAAAGATAAACCATGTAAGGATGATGATGAATAATAATACATCAGTTCTTTTTTCTAAATGAAAGAATAATGCATCAGTCTTTGTAATGATGCTCTATGTACGTGGCGTACAAAAGAAATGAGGAAAGAAAAATTAGTTAACCTGAAGAGCAGAGGATCCAGCGCCAAAGACGAATTTGGGAGACAATGGAAAGTCACCTCTACTAGTAAATGTTGTTTCCGCCGTGCACCACCAAGCTCCTCCTCCTCCTGCAACCAAGAAATTGAACAAGAAAAATAGCTTATGACGACTCATTTCTTCTCTCTGCTGTGTTGGAGCTTTTAGAATTCACTCTCTGTTCATATAGAGAGACAGGAGGAGGAGGAGGTTCCACAAATGGAGGGGGAGTAATCTGTTTGGACAAATAACCGCCATCCATTTCCTGTAGCTGTTATTCGCCGGCCAACAGTCACATTCGGGGTAAAATGGGAAATCAGCTAGAAAACATACCCACCACCCACACCCCTTGTTGGTGTGAATAAGAAAAAGGAACTTTATTTTCTCCTATATTTTATCGATTACTACAATTGATTGAGGCAACTAGTGCGCAGTAGGAGTGAGTGTGGACGGTGGTTATCAAACATAACTTATCGACTCAATCCGGTTCGGCCATACATATTTTTGCCAACTCTAAAATTATGATCAACTAAAGTTAATTCGATTCTCAAATTCAATAATCGTAACTAATCAATTAGCATGAACGTGTGCTAATTTCAGATCAATTCCGTGCTAAGCGGTTTGGGGCTGCCAGTTTGGGCGAAATTTGCTCTCCCCTTTATTGCGCACATCATAAGGGTAAAAGACACTTTCAACCCCTAAATTTTGGTACAAAAGAAGGAAATGCGGAAAGAATTTGGTACAAAAGAAGGAAGAATAACATAAGGGTAAAAGACACTTTCAACCCCTAAATTTTGATGCAAAAACACTTTCACCCTTCTCGTTTCGAAAATGACACTTTTGTGCTCTGAGTGTGTCCAGTTTCATGACATCTACACTCTTTAATCCATAAAATCTGGATATGCTAGCTCTAGCACTAGGAAAGGGAATCCGACATTGTCTCGATTTGGATTATTTGGCTGCGGAAGTTCAAATCTAATCCATGAAACAGTGGAGGAAAATGAGAGACACGAGAGACGTCATCGAGAGAGCCCATTTTAGCAAAACACACTTCTGAAATACAATGTGTTTGAGAAATATTGTATTTCAGAAACATTGATAGTTTTGTTGCAGACATTTTAGCAAAACACACTTTGACATACAATTATGACGCAGGGAGAACCAAAATGAACAACATTAATGACTTCGGAAAAATAATCGACTCTCAAAATATGAACGTGTATTTAATAATAAGGTGAAAGATTGATTTGATGACATGCCTACACTGGTTTATATAGTCGAAAACCTAACAACGTAAAAATCATTAAACATAACAAAAATGAGCTACCTAGATATTTAAATAGCTGTATTAAATTACTAAATATTTTAATCCCTCTTGCAGTGTCTATCCGTTTGTTAGTTTCTCCTAGTGGCCTGTTTTTAGTGTCGTATTTCTCGAAACGCTTTGTACCTGTTCGTTTATGCTATGTGATGATGATATTTGAAAAAAAAAAAAAAAAAAAAAAAAAAAAAAAAAAAAAAAAACTTGATAGTTCAGAATATTATGATATCAACTCAATTGACGGAATAATTAAATCAGATATTTTTTAAAATAATAAAAACGCTGATTTGAATGTCAAGATAACGGAATTTGACAAAAATGGAACGGTGCGCGTTACTAAAGTCACAATTTAGAGAAAATTTTAGATACTCCAAGAGAACCATATAAGCACGACACTTGGTGCTCCACACCATTCATTAACTGACACATGTCCTACTGGGTTAACCACTACCCTCATAGGTTATAGAAAAAAAATCATATTCCTACTTGGCTATTTTCTCTCTCCCACTCACTCCACATTCATTACACATGTTGAAATGTGAGTGAAATGGAGCACCACAATTTATGTTGAAAACGTCGTCTACACAAATATGTATGATTCGACCATATATCAAAACCCTTCCATTCTGCCTCTAATTTTCTGAATTAACCGAAACTACTATTTAAATTTGAACGATATTTTTCTTAAATCTTGTCATACATCAAATTACCTGTAATTTTGCAAGAGCCTCCATTGTAGGTTTTGCGTGGACCGATCCATGATGTAAAATGCCTTCTTTTTTTTTTCTTTTTTTGCTAAAAAAAATAATGGTTATTGGCCAAGTTAGTTATTAGGCAGCTCGTTAGGCTTGCACTCGAATATTTTTACTGAGTTTTGATGAATTTGTTCCACTTCTGGAAAATCAAAACCAAACAAGGACTTATAAGAGAGGTTGACTAACGACCAGGTGTCAAAATGAAGACGACCCCTTTGTAGCCCTCCTACTTTGACGCTGTCCCCAAGTCCAAGAGGGATGTTTCCATATCTTTCTTCTATTCTTCTTCTTCTTCTTCAGAGCCTTGAACTCTATATAAACCCCCTCATTCTTTCACAGAAAACCCATCTTCAACAACAGAGAATCATTAGCCGGTGTTTTCTTGAAAGAAAGAAAGAACCAGGAAAACACCCAACTTTTTTCTCTCTTCCAAATTCAAGATCATTCATATTAGTGTTTCTCAAAAAACAAAATCATTAATATTAGTAGTAGTTAAGATGGCTCGCTCTTTATCCAACGCTAAGCTTATTTCCGCTCTTCTCGTCGATCGCGTCTCACTCTCTCTATCCAGGTACCCATGGCAGTCAGAAAAAGATAGCAGCAATTTTTCTTTCTAATTTCATCTTCAGTTTTCATGCTCTCTCCTGTTTTTCCTGCAAACTATTTTGAAAATTTAAGGATAGCGGGGTCTGTCTGTTAATGATTTTTTTGGTTTTATTAATTATAGACGTGGATATGCGACGGCGGCGACACAAAGTGTAAGCGGAATGGGAGGTGGCGGCATGATAGCGGCAAGGAAAGGCGGAGAGGAGACATCGACGGCGACCAAGACTTCATGGGTGCCGGACCCGGTGACTGGTTACTACAGACCAGAGGGTCACCACAATGACATCGACGTCGTGGAGCTACGAGAGATGCTCTTGAAGAACAACACTGGACGAAACTGAATCAAATCAAAACCAATGCATGAAACTTCATGATTTTACATTTTTTCGTTTTTATTATCTCATGAAGAAGAAATGAAGAAGGATCGTTGCTATAGGGTTCACTTTCTATTTGGCTTTATTAACAGCAATGAAATATTTACTTCACACGTCGTGCGCTCCTTGAGTTCACAATACTGATTTCTCGTGTCATCATTTTGTCTTCATGTGTTTCTTGAAAAGACTAGGGGGCTGTTTGAATGAGGTAAAGTGAGTTTTTGAACTTAAAAGATTATTTAAGCAGTAATGTTCGAATGTGATAGACTATTATAAATTATTGATACTGTTTTGTTAAATTTGTAATATATTGTTTATAATCCGGAATTTCCTCTCAAAATAATCCGGAAGTCCCAAATCAAATCCAACATTCACCAAAAAAACTAAAATTACCAACAAAAATATCCAGAATTCGAGCGAAGAGTTTACCCACCGCGCAAATTTCGAGCGAATTGCTCTTAAAACCGCCGAAGCGTGTTTCAGAGTGTTGGAGCGGCTCCGACCTGGGTGTTTCAGGTGACCAAGACATGGACAGATGGACTACAACAACAGCATAATCAAACTCTACTTTCCAAAGAGGCTGAGACAAGTACTACTTCTGTACGTCAAGCACCAATTTGCTACTACTTCTGTCTTATGCATGGATGTTCTCCACCCAAGTGTATTGGTCTTCAGTGTTCACCTTACCTTGAAGAAATTCTTCTGGACAAATAAGGAAGGTAACGGATCGGATTTTGATCGGGTTTATATATATCCTCTGTACAGTACAGGGCTGTATTTAAAACATAAAAGGGCAAAAGTGGCTTGGCATCAGCTATGTTTACCTTACAAAGAGAGGGTGGTTCGGGGCTCAAGTACACGAAGAAATGGAGTAAGGCAGCTATTGGCAAACACCTCTAGACTCTTATCAACAGCTCAGGCCTTACTGGGTGAATTGGGTGCACTCTCAACTGCTAAAATTAATACCTATACATGCTCTAGTAATGCTTGATGCTTCTTCGATATGGAGGAAAATTCTAAGCCTCAGAGAAACATTTAGGCTCAAAATTAGACACAGAGTAGGCAATTGAACTAAAACCTTCATGGGGTATTATGATTTCTGGCTACCATGAGGTCCAATTCTTGCTTACATAAATGACAGTCCCTGTCTGTCCCAGCTCGTTCTTCCTAATATGACTTTTGTCACTATTCACTAGGTCATTTTTGACCCGGTGATTTGAATAGCAAACCGATGTAATTTTTTGATAATTTTTCATAGTGTTGTAGAGTAAAAGTCGCTCTATAATATGGTGAAAAAATTATCAAAAAATCGTATTATTTTGCTATCCAAATCACCCGGTCAAAGTGACCCAGATACGAGTCAAAAAAGTGCGATGGGAAGAAAGAGCTGGGACGGACTGGTATGCCTTACCAAGATATGCTATAGTGAGCCAAATTTTTCAAAATGGTAACTGGCAATGGCCAAGACCACAAAGACAACATATGAGTCAAGTGGCTCATCTCACAGATGGGCTACCTAGACCCAGCTCAGAGCCAGATTCTGTTTCTTGGGAACTTGAGGCTACAGGTCACCTCTCCAACTCGTCAGCCCGGAACCTCCTCAGAAACAAACAACCTTTGCTCTCCTCGACTGACTTGTGCTGGCACAACGAGCATATTCCTAGATTCTCCAACCTTGTTGTGATGTTGTGATTGCTCTTGTTGGCCTATTTGGCTTGTTGTCTAGCTTTACTTGGAGAATGCCCCTTGTAGACATGTTTCTTTGCTGTTTTCTTCTATACATATTGAATTTACCCCTAAAAAGTACTACCTCTATTTCGACAGAATCTTCCCAACTTCAGGGGTCACTTTAACTGACAAAATTTAGCTAACGGTATGATATGAAAATGTGTTCATTTTTTCAATTTTGTAGATCTTTCTTAGCGCCATCATGCTATGAAAAAATTAGCAGATTTTTGTATCATATCGTTAGCTAAATTAATACGTGAAAGCAACCCATAAAGTCAACCCCTGGTCTACCCATACCCGGACCATTGACAGGCCTGCCATAGGAGTCTTAACATTTACAAACCCATCTCGCCACCTCTTTGGTAGGCTTTCAAATGGAAATGTTACTGTTATACCAGACTAGGTGATGCACCTTGCACTAAACGATATTTGAGAGGCACTGAGAAGAGTCTTACGGCGCAAACAGATGACAATTATTTTGGGTTCACCCTAAACAAAGAGTACCAATCTCTCCTCTCAAAACTTGTAATGAGAGAATGGCTTTGAGCATATAATGACAGCGACAAAGGAAAGAACTCATTTCCTACTTCCAGCATTGTAATAGCCCGTATTTTCGCCAAAGGTTATTTTGTAATTTCAGTAAAACAAATACTTGAGCTTTTAAAAAAAATGATAATTTTATTTCAAACTTACTCTTGACTTATTTTCTTTAGTTTTCTAAAGGTTCGTTTTTTTAAAGACATAATATTTACGTAGAGTTATTTAGTAATTTTATTTTAATGTAAAATTTATATTTTTATGTGCTAGATGGTAATTGGAAATTGCATTTTTACCCCTCTTATTTGTGTCATCTTTTACTCACCATCAACTTCTAGTATTTTTATGTCAACCCTCTTTTTCTTGTTATTCAAATTTCTACCACAACTATGTTGTTGGGAGACTTTAAAATTGTACTTCATTCCTCCTCCACTCAACCAAGTCAAACACCTATTTTATAATTATATGAAGAGACACTCATTACATATCTCCATCATTTATTTATTTTCATCTCCATCAACCCCATCACTCTTTATCCATCTCTCTCAATTTTCACATTCTTTTCTCCTCAAGAACACATAATGAAACTCTCCTCTCTCTCATCAACTTCCATTCCCGGATTTGGGGTTTGACCCTCACAAAACAATCCCAAAACTTCATTTTTCACCTTCCAAATGATGAAAAACTTGAGTCCAAGGCCATAGCTACCCTTTGGGGAGTCTTTTTCTTCATATTCTTCAAGAATTCAAGCTCTCTAGACTCTAATGTATGCTTCAACTTCTTCTTTTATTCATTTATTTCACTCATCATGTTGGTAGTTCATGTTCATAATAGGAAATTACTTGATCTTTGCTTGCATGTGTGTTTTGGGTCTTGAATTATTACTTTTTAGCATGAATTTCTCAAATCTATCACTTGATTCTTCAAATCCTTGATGTGAATCTCTTATTTCATGTCTAATTGGTAGTATCTATGTATATATCAAGTTATTTTAAGTTGCATGTATCATAGGATTGATTAGATCATGTTTTGAGTGTTCTTGGCAAAATTGCATGTTGTTACAATCTGACCAGCTTGTCAAAAACGTCGTATAAATTCAACTTTTGTCCCTGTAAAATTTTCAAATCTTACATTTTATAAAACTAGACTTAGAGGGGGTCATTTTGAGAAAAAAATCAACTCCATAGCTATTTTGGTTAGGGAGATATGCTCATTTTAAGTTGCATGTTTTCTGAAAATCTGTTTCTGGACCAATCTTTCCATTTTTATTGAAACCCTCATTTCCAGTAACTTATAGCACCCAATCTTTCTTGTGGTGAAACTAGACACATAGGGGATTCATTCTAGAGAAGATGAGCTTTATTGCTATTCTGCAAGTTGTAGTAATCCCCATGTCAAGTTGAAACTTTTTGCCAAACTCTTCTCTGCATAGCAGTTTTTGTTATTTTTGTAACTTGAGTTTTATAATAGCTATGCATGATTTTCTTGGTGTTTGTGAAAGTAGACACAAGTAGGTTCATCATACATTAATTTCACAATTTTAGGAGATGCTTTGATATGGTATATGTGGCTCTAAAGTCAGGGTACAGAATTGTAGTTTCAAATGTTTTAGAAAATTTGAATTTTTGAACTTCCAAATGTTTGTTGGACTTATTTTGATATGTGAGCATCATTATATGCGCATTAGTGACTTTTAGAATGATATTCATGTTGAGCTTGTATTCGACACGTGAGTATACCACTTGAAACCGACTTTTTTTAGGATAATTTGGTATGGACTTAGTACCCGACCTAGACAAACATCCATGCATTAGTTTATTTGGAAGTAGCATCATTGTGACTAGAGACTTGTCAATTGTAGGCGACTGATTCGTATACATAGGCTACTTCAACTACCCGTGAAGATTGTGAATCTCTATCTCGGTGTAAGGTGAGATTACATGCTTAGCCTCGTGTGCCTTGCCTCCTTCATGTCAAAACATGATTTTATGTCTTGTCTCAAAATGTATGTTGTGGTCCACATGCTTTACTTGATTTTGGTTACGTTTGGAAAAGATTTCTTTGAAACTGTTACACGAAAAATAATAACGCGTAAAAACGTAAAGTGGAATATCGCACGTACCGAAATCTGTTACTATTTGGGAGGTTCTTTGTTGACCGTTATTATTTGGGAGGTCCTTTGTTGACCGTTAACATTTGGGAGGTCCTTTGTTGACCGTTAACATTTGGGAGGTCCTTTGTTGACCGTTAACACTTGGGAGGTCCTTTGTTGACCGTTAAATTTTGGGAGGTCCTTTGTTGACCGTTAACATTTGGGAGGTCCTTTGTTGACCGTTAACATTTTGGAGGTCCTTTGTTGACCATTATTCGGTTACTGTGCGTAATAACTGGCTCCTTTGATTCTATATTTGGAAATCGGCACTTGTGAATGATTTAAATTGACAATGTTCAAATCTTTGGTTATCGTCATTCGTAAATCGGTTAATTCTATCGTTTATGACGCTACAAACTCTGATCTTGCTTTACTCATACTCTGTCAATTTTACTTTATTTAACTTGTGTCCTAGAAGTTTATATTCTCTTTCCTGTTTTACATGCTATGGTGTATCTCACTCAGAATTTATTGCTGACTTTGAAAACTGCGGTTCTTGTTGTTTTCTTCCCACCGCAGGTCTAGGAGCTGGGGAATTATAGAATAGAAGGGGCGCGAGACTCGCTTAGAATATGAACGCCACCATTGGTTGATATAGAAATTTTAGTTAATTAGCGTGTAATAGTAATCAACTAGTGTGTAAGACTTAAAGTTTAATATAGTTGTTTAATGTTATAATTATGTGTTGTGGATTATATTGTTTTTGATCTCCGCCAATTCTATTAAGCATCGCCCTCCCGGTCTCGTCCCGAGCCGGATAAAGGGGGTTGTTGCAAGCATAATCTATCTGGTAACACTCTTTGTTACCCTACCGATCATCCATAAAGTTTCAGAAACATGGAAGTCAGTCAGCCAAGTCTTCTTTCTTCACAGACTCAAATAGATGCTATGAAACCACCTAAGGACGATTCCTGAAGCATATATAAGGCTTCCAAGTGAACCTGATAACTCAGGAAGGTCTCTCTTAAAAGCTATCATTAAAACCAGAAATCAAACAAAAACTCTCACTTCAAACATCCAAATGCTCTGGCACCAATCAGTGGCTGGCTACAACACATTCTGTCCTACTGGAGCCTATCATGAAGTAGGGCCTTTCACAAGTTCTTCATAAGCAACTTGAACGTCTTTCAATGGATTAAGCGCTACAATTATATTGCTTTTGTTGTTATGCTAAATTAAGAGGCGGGTGAAAAAGGACGTTTTACAAGAGCCTCTAAGTATTCTCGGCTATGTAAAATTAACATTCAAGGCTTTGTAAATCTGAAATGTGAGAAGGATCTGCAAGATGAAGTAAGATGACAAACGCGGAAGACTATATATTGGGGAAGAATTTCCCGACATAAATGCAAGTTCCATGAGCACTAAACTAGGAATCCATGAGTACTTCTCAAGTATGCATGTGATGGCTAAGCAGCAACAGGTCCAAGACACATAGCAACAATCTCAGAATTAGCCTTGGCAAATTGCAAAGTAGCAACCGGTGAAGTCTAGCAGTTCACGGATCAATACTTTATTCTTATTACAGATATGCATACTCCAAAGTAATGATAAGAGAAACACTACTTAAACAGAGCGGCTTACCAAAAAGTACATATTGCTCCAATCTAAAACCATAAAACTCAAAACAAAAAATCTTGGGTGGTGAAACATAGTTTGGTATACGACCCCGCATAAGAACTTAGGATAACAATACTATTATGGGGTTCAGTTGGTTGGTCTCAACATATGGTCTTGGGGACCAGCCTCATAGCATAGATGCTATACCTGGGGAGATAGGCTACAATGTATGGCTTGGCACGATATTGAATATTGATCCTACCTATCCACTTTGTTATCTTCATCGTCTGACATGAAGACAGAGGCACAAGCTATGGAAAAACATAGTAGAATAATAGATTTATTGATGAACTGAAACAGATTGAGAACCACTTCTCTAATCTCCTTCGATGGATTTTCTAACAAAATCTGCATTCGAGAATGTATCAATGTCCTAATCTCCATAAGAAAGGAGATTGCAGGATATATAAGATTATTACTGACTGAATGGAAGTAGAAAAGGCTTGATGACGAACACGAAAGCTAATAACTCCACCAAGTGGAAAGTCCGGCTTCTATGTTGAACAGATTATTTACCCGCTTCTGGTGCAAAATGCTATAGTTGTGCCTCCAATGTCATTAAGGTTATATTTTAGACTCTAATTCGGCATGGTAGTGTCAGTCAATGGTTTGATTGATGGTTGACTGGTTGCTGTTCTTGTATATATCTTGGTTTCTATTTCCTTCTAATGAAAACCACACTAAGGCCAAGGAAAAGGAAAAGGAAATGCACTACACCTCTCATCATCTATGCAACAGACATAATGAGTTAGGTCGTATGAAAACACTCCCCAACCCATTAACAAACAATGCCCCCAAAACCCTCTATTTCTCCATTGCCTAATCAACAGGATTTAGCCAAGAACATCCAACAACCTACATTGTGAATATCCCACCCACCTGATTACCAAATTGAAACTACCAGTCAAACCAACTATAATTCCGAGATCCTCTATCTTCCTATCAAGCACAGCTACACAAAATTCTCAAGTGTCATTATTTTCAATGGTTGCAATGGTTGACAAGAACATAATAATCAACAAAGCCAATGAAGATAACATAAAATTCTCAAGTGTCTTTTCTTTTCAATTGATGGCTTCATTTGGTGTATCAATCCATTTATTTATGTACAAACAGGCAAAAACACAAACAGAAGAAGATAACATAACCATAACACCAACTGAATAAAAAAATTATTCAGAAATCAAACTCTAACCTCTCTTCTCTGTTCGCGTGTATAACCAACAAAACAAACCCTAAATCGACGAAACAAAAGGCCTCCTTCCAATCTTCCTCACCAAATTAGTATCATCATCGCAATTCAATCCACATCCACATTGCGGACAAATCTCGAAGTTCTCGATTCCGAAATCGGCCGAAGCAATTCCCACAGAGAACTCCAGATCCTTACCCGATCGAACGACCTCGACGATGTTGAGCCACAGAAACAGCACCTTCACGCTGATGCCATTGAGGCTGGTTAGCTTTCCTTTGGATACGACTCCGCTAATGGTGGATCTGTACTTGAGCTGGTACGAGCCTTCGAGAGAGAAGCTACAGGAACCGTTTAGGTAAGCCTCGAATTTGCCGGTGGTTTGGTCGAGTTTGTAGCCGGTGACGCCCTTGGGGAGGAGTCCGACGGGGAAATCGTACGATTCCAGCATTTCGTAGGCGGTGGGGGCGGCGGCGACGGCGGAAGCGGCGGAGATCGGCGGTGGTGGGAGGAGGAGGAGGGGGAGGAGAGAGAGGGCGAGAAGTGTAATTTGAGTCATGATTGTGTGAGATGAGAAACTTTTTGGGGCTAATGAGTAATGTTGCGTTTTATAGCTCTTGAAGTGGGAAGTTTCGGTTTGGGGTTTTGGTTTTGGATGATTTTACTGTGGCCCTTAAATCTGAGATTTCTTTTCAGTTGTGCCCTTCGCTTCCAATTTCATTGATTTTACAACAACGAGAGTTGGTTAAGACGTGTAGGCTTAAAAGTGAATGTGAGTTTAAAAGTACTTGGGAGTTCGTCTAGAAGTTATGAATTCCAAATTTGGAACAAGCGAATGAGTTGTATGTTAGAGTTAGGTGTGGGTCGGTTAGTTTGGGCATTCTTATAATTAGATTTATTTCATAGCAAATACAAATTCACACGTCAGCAGAAAGGAAGGAAAATAAAAATTATTGTGTTTGAAAGTGTCAATCACAGTAAAAAAAAATACCCAGAGATCCAGAATGGATGCTTCAAACGTTTGTTGACCAGGTCAGTAGAGTCCACCAACATAAACTGACATGTTAAGATTAAGTCACATTTGCATTTAAACCTCAAATAAATTTGTAAATGACTACTAACTCCATTTCGCCAGAGTCTTTCTAGTGCACCATTCATTAGTTTGCTCTAACCGACTAAATTTTATTGACAATATGATAGAAAAATGTGTTAATTTTTTCAAAATATTGTAAATATTTCTTAATACTACAGTATTATGGAACGATTATTGTATTTTCATATCAATTTTTTGTGAAGGGCGATAGTTTTGTTGTCACATATACCGACTTTATCTAAACTAATGAAATGAATAATGAAGAGTCAAATTTGGTCAACAACTCAACACTAATTGACAAATAAATTCTCTCGAAAAATTGGAGCAACCACCACATGGCAAAGGACAACTCCCAATGTGCATGCAATTATGAATCGGTCATGTTCTTGGCTATAACTTGTAGTACATTGAGTCATCATCTAATTGACTCTTCACAATCTCAAACGTTAATACTGCTAGTAGCATTCTTCGCACCCCTCAAACACAGTTTTTAAACAAATTGGTGAACCGTTCCAGAAAGTTGATACTAACAACTACTACTAACAAATACCCGTACAAAATACAGGAAGAAATTAGTAGTTTGTGTCGAACTCAAGTTTCTAGAGCTAGTTTGAAAATGTTGTTGTCAGCACAGTTGTTTGCCAATAAAAGAAGCAGTTTGAATCGAGCTTAAATCTTTGATAAACTGATTGAAATCACCTGCCACCGTAATGAAAACGAAATTCTTCACGTTAACATGTTTATTCGCACTTCACTTTTATCTCTTCTACGAGCAGTAGGAAAGTGATGATGAAAAAAATAGAAAGTGTACACAAAATAGGGTCAATGCATACATCGATCGATCAAGTAGATGCAAAGCCTCCGATGTTTCTCTCTTGAGGATGATGATGATCATCGCTTGCACAATCGAACCCACAACCGCAATGTGGACTCTGCTCAAAGCTGTAAACGGCAAAGTTGGCGGACGCGAACCCAACGGAGAAATCGAGTTTATCGGCCTGGCGACTCACTTCTCCGATGTTGAGCCACATCACCACAATTTTGACGCTTATACCCTTCAAGTTCTTCAGCCTCCCATTTGAAATGACTCCTGTGATGGTGGATTTGTATTTCAGATTGTAGCCACTGATTTCGAAACTGCAACTCCCGTTCAAATAGGCCTTGAATCTTCCGGTGGAGGGGTCTAACTCGTAGCCGGTGGCGCCGACCGGAAGGAGTCCAACCGGGAAGTTGTATTGCTGGAGGACTTCATATGCTGTGGGAGTCAACTCTGCGACGACGGCCGTGGAAACAGCTGAGAGTGTTAGGAAGAGAAAGATGAAGTGGATCGCCGGAAAAGACATGGATCGCCGTGGATGTTGATGATGATTGATGATCCACCTGCAAATATTTTCTCTCTGTTCAGGGTTTGACTTTACAAATGCTGTTAGCACAGAATGTGCTTCTTGTCTCGTTTGAAAAATTAATCATCATGCAAAAACAGGCACTTATGGTCCCTCAACTTTGAGGTATTGTCCAAAAAGACCCTGGGTTTCTTTCTTGAGAATGGCTCGAAATATTTCATTAAGCAGAAGCACAATCGTCGTGGTGGAAAAAAGACCGTAGGAGACTCAGCCCACTGAGCCCCAAACGTAAGTTACCTGGAACGCGGATCGTTCCGGTTCGTGGAACAAGAACAGGATCGCGGAACGCCATACCTTATGTAATTCGGTACGCTAAGGATAGGCTTATTTGGATACCTTTATAGGTGTTTTACTATTTTCCACAAATCATGAAGTATAAAACTGCTCAATTTATACAATATTTAAAAGTCAATACTCTAAAAATAGATGTAAGTTAACATTTCCAAATTTATTTTCCCTTCTACATAGATACTTCAGGTGAAAGTAGTGAACAAAACTGGGATCGCCAAATTATGCAATCTGGATCGCTGGAGTTCCACGTTTCGAAACGCGCGATCCAATTCACAATTCACGGGGATATGAGGGAATTGTGGTAGCACTGCCCCAAACCCTTATTTGACCCCTCAACAATCGGACTCACGGAAACCTTGAAAGAAAGCGAGGGGTCGTGCTGGACACCTAGGATGATACTGACTCTGCACATGACTTCTTGGAACCACATTTTACCCCAACAACACCAAACCTCCTGAGCTCTTCTTGAAGGGAAGGGACGGGACGAGACGGGTCATGCTGGACACAAGGGCGTAGTTATATACTTATATAGAGATTGACCCAGCCCTAGGAGACCTGGTCCATGACATCCCAGACCCATTCCCCCCCCCCCCCCCCCCCCCACAACACCCAGACTCATGCCGAACTGGACCGTTAGCAAGACCCAGTTTCTGGCCCAGGCCCAAAATCTGCAGTTTAAGGTGCAAGTCCAAGCAAACAACCACATTTGGAATGACATCCCACGAGAGAGTAAACTGTAATTTTTTCTTCTTCAAAATCTGGATTTGGCACTGGTATCAAGTAGTACTACTTGTCTCTTCTCTATCATTTACTTTGACTTTCAGATGTCCCTTTGACCTAGTGATTTGTAGCAATACGATATAGGATTTCGTGGTGTTATTAAAACAAAGTCTGCTCTACAAGACTACATCACCTTAAAAAGATTACTAAATTCTTGCATGATTTTGCTAACGGTGAAGAGTGCACTAAGCTGATAGAGAAGAAACAGAGGTAGTACTACTTTTCTCCGGAAACTTCTTAGTTGCATTTTTTTAATTATTCACTGGTCACTCATCCGGTGATTTGATAAGCAAAAGGATGCAAGAATTTGATAATAAAATTTACCCTACAATACCACGAAAAAGTTACCAAAAAATTACATCGTTTTGTAAACCAAATCACCAGGTCAAAAGTAACATGGTTACGGGTGAAAAAAATCAACTCAAACAGCCCTTTGGAATAATCACCACCCTTTGAGATTCGATTTAGCTGGAACCTCATCAAAATGATGAAGCAATTGATTTAAATATTATTTCCTCTGTTTCTTCTCTTTCTTCCACTTTTGAGTTTTACCACTATTCATCAGGTCGCTTTGACCCGATGATTTGATTAGCAATACGATGCAATATTTTGGTAAATTTTCATGATATTGTACAGTATTTACTCTACGACACCATGAAAAATTACCGAACAATTACATCGTTTCGCTATCCAAATCACCAGGGAGAAGAAACAGACCAAGTACTCCGATGTTTCGTCGCTTTATGTATGCCACCAAACATGTGGAGTACTATGTAATTGTCACTAACAAAACGGTGTAAAATAAGTGCAAGAATCGGCGTCGTCACAGTAAATGGATAGAGCCTATTTTTTGGACCTCTTCTTGTGGATGTCGCGTGTCCGCAATGTTGAACTGTCAATGAAAGGTACATGTTTTGTTTATGAGAAGATATAACATTGAATTTTCCTCAATTTTCATTCTACAAAAAAGATGTACCTTGAAAGTGAGATTACTAGTGGGGTAGCAAGAAAATCTACTGGACAGGTATTATTGGACTCCAATGTTCTCAAAACACAATCAGATAAGATTACTACTACTTCTCCAGAGAGGCTGCAAGTAACAAAGGAAGGCCACTTGGACAGAACCAGTAAAGACAAAAAGCTTCTTCTATCTTTCTTCTCTCCACTGATGCAAATTGTTGTTCCAAACAATCATGGCTTCTTCCACTCTCCCAATTGTTTCAGGTCATGGCCTCCTTCCTAAATCCACCTTTCTAGGACTAACCCACATCCTCAAACCCTCCTCTAACACACCACCACCACAACCAATCTCTACCCTAAAAGTCTCTGCTAAATTCAAATTATCCGAGATCTTAGGAGGTAGAGGCCTCTGCAATGGCGAAGCAGGTCTAGAACAAGAGCTGAAGAAGCCTATCATCACAACCCAAGAACCATCTCCATCAACATCAACAACCACAGAACAAGGAGACTCAGCAGACTCAACGGCTGCGATCATCCCAGAAGATGGGTTTGGGAAGGAGCTACTAGGACTGACTGGTGGGTTTCCTGGAGGGGAAAAGGGTCTACAGAAGTTCATTGAGGAAAACCCACCTCCTAAAAAGCCATCATCAAAGGGTCAAGAATCATCATCATCAGTTGATGAGCTGAAACTAAGCCTGGCCAAGAAGCCAAAAGCTCCTGAATTGCCACTGCTTATGCCTGGGATGATTGCTATTGTGAAGAACAAGAACAGCCCTTACTACATGCTTTGTGGGATTGTTCAGAGGATCACTGATGGAAGAGCTGGTGTGCTTTTTGAAGGTGGGAATTGGGATAGGTTGATCACATTTAGGCTTGAGGAGCTTGAACGCCGTCAGAAGGGACCACCTATGGTTAGTCCAATGTCTGTTGTACTCGAAGGTTTGGTTGAAAACAAGAGTTCATGATTCTGCATAACCATGTATGTATATGTATATTCTTTACTGGAAATCATGTGTCTGATGTTCTCGTCTATGCCACTGTACACTTTGTGCCTCTAGTTGTGTTTGATGTTCTCAACTGCAAGCATGTCAGCTCAGGTTTTCTCAGGCTTCTCAGGCTGGTTTACTTCTCTAGTGTGGTTTGCAGGCTATTCCACTAGAGCGGAGGTTTACTAGTGCGCCTAGAAGGCTAACGGCTGCAGGTTCCCATATCGTCACATATATATATATACATATATATATATATATATAGCTACTCGAAATGAACAAAAAGTAGAGGCGACTTTAGCGACATAAGCAACCAATTGTAGCCCTAGAAAATGAAGAACAGGGCGAAATGCTATCAAGTAAGGGGCATTGTTCAAACATGAACCATAGAGCTTAAATGTTATCTGAACTTGGTAAATGAACTCGTAAGCTAAATCTATTCATGATCATATTCGCTAGCTAAGCTATATTATTTTACCAAAAGATTATGAAGGGAAAGGAAATTCAACTTACTTATAGACAACAGAGCAGAGAGGACCATCTCACATCAACCTGAAAAATCAAGAAGCAAAAAGATCACAAGAGGGAATATTATAATAGAAACATAAAAAAGGACCAAACTCAGTTAGATAGTAATCGTCTGAAAATGTATAATGTGAAAGTTAGAATACCAGCTATGAGTCTATGACAGTATCTTTCACCCCTGAAAGATAGTGTTATTCATAGTGTAGAACAACCAAACGGCCAGAAAGGACTAGTGTTATTCATTAGGTTATGATTCTGCATAACCTAATGTGTGTATGTATATTCTTTACTAGAATCATAACCTAAAGATAGTGTTATTCATTAGGTTATGATTCTGCATAACCTAATGTGTGTATGTATATTCTTTACTAGAAAACCATGTGTCTGACTGATGTTCTCCCCTATGCCACTGTACACTTTGTGCCTCTAGCTGTGTTTGATGTTCTCAGCTGCAAGCATGTCAACTCAGGTTGGTTTACTTCTCTAGTGTGGTTTGCAAGCTATTGCACTAGAGCGTAGGTGTACCCAGTGTGCCTAGAAGGGTAACAGTTGCAGGTTCCCGCATCATCATCATAAAAAAAAAAAAAAAAAAAAAAAAAAAAAAAAACACCCTTCAGCTACTCAAAATGAACAAAAAAAAGAGGCGACTTTAGGGACATAAGCGACCAATTGTAGCCCTAGAAAATGAAGATCAAACCTAAGTGCTATCAAGTAAGGAGCATTGTTTGAACATTTACCATAGAGCTTAGATGTTATCTGAACTTGGTGAATGAACTCGTAACCTAAATACGGTCATGATCATATTCGCTATCTAAGCTAGTAATATTTTACCAAAAGATGATGAAGGGAAATTAAATACAACTTTTGCAGTATATAAAATTATAATCAGAAACATAAAAAAGGACCAAATTCGGGTAGATAGTAACTGACTGAAAATGTACAATGTGAAAGGTTTTGGGCCCTGGGATGATTGCTAGGCATTATGATCAATGTGTTGCTATCATCCAGCACCGCCATTCTATCCCTCCTTACCTATTACCTACTCGAACACTGACCTGTGTAGAGACCCGTCATGACTTCCCTCCTGGTTTATTGACCTGCCTCTGCCTCATGCAACTCCGTTCCTTTGTTCTACAATCTTTTTTTCTTTCCTGTTGAACACAGAGTGAGCCATCCATTGACAGTGCCAATGACCTTAAACTTAGAAAGTACAGTAAGAAACATTAAAGATCTCTTCAACGCATAATTCACATTGAGGTGATCAACAATCCAGATCATACAAAGCAAGTAACCATGTTTCGCAAATTTAGTTTCAGGTCATGATACAGCCTTCAGCTACTGTTGTGATTAAGTGATAAAGGAAGGATCCAGGGGGTTGCCTTATTTCCAGACAAAAATAAGATGTGGAGGTAAGTTTTTGAGCAGATAGCAAACATATGTACATGAGAAGCTAAAAGAGATGAGTACAAAGCTTTCTAACCCTGTCTTTAAGCTTCTTTAAACCATAACAATAAGTCACTGAAATGCAATGCTTGTTTTGAAATCTATACAAATCAGATAAGCAAACTAATGGTGAAATCAGATATATTTCTTTGCCAAGACTACTTAAAGTAACTCCCACTTTAAGAAATTTTATCAATTAATGATGTAATGGGTACCCAACAAGATTTCACTATGGCAAACAAATGACAGACAAAATGAGAAGTCAAGTAATATGAAGAGACTGATTTCAAGGGATGTTTCTGCCTCAGAGTAGCTGAATTACCTTTCACCCATTGTCCAAAAGAGAGCTAGCCGTGTTTAGCTGATGCAAATCTCATCACCTAATCAAAGGGTAAGAATGCTATGACAAATCACATCATTAATCAGTACGAATTATGGTCCGGTGACTCAGGACTCGGGATTCTCAATATCAAGTTTCTGCCATTTTATGCAATAATCAGGTTTGGCTGTGATGGCAATCACCGTGCTGGAGGATTTCAGGTCGGTAAATTGGACTGGTAGGAGTCATTACTACAGTTTTACAGTAAGCTCGCAAGACACATCAACAATGTAGGAAAACAAAACATGTAATGATTTCAGAAATTGGAATAGATTACAAAACAGGAAGTGACTGCAACACATGGAATAAAATTTGCATCTCATAATACAAGGGTAATGCTTATGGGGAAGAAATCAGATTTGAACTGACTATAAGGTAAAACTAGTAAAACTAGTCACAATCAACAGAATGTATACTAAAAAGCAGTAGAGGGAGAAGTATGACTTAGGAGTTCACATCCTTGAGCCTTTTTATCAATGCATCCAAAGACTTCTTTTTAGGGTTCTGCTTCTGATTCCTTGATCCGAATGTCCCAAATAACCGGTCCGTCGACTGATCCCTCAACTTCTCTGAAATGGTCACCACTTTCCGGTAATCCAAAGCATTGTAACTCCTTTCTCTGATTACTGGGTTCAGGAAATTCTCCGGATGGTTGCTCAATAGCAAATTGCACATCTGTCTTGCTTCAACAAGTGCAGTTTTCAGCTGGTTCGCCTCAGCTTCCGATAGAATAGTGGCTTGGTTTTCTGCAAATGATTCCAACAGTCGCACATCCACATCAAGTGACATAATAGCATTTATGTTGAATCTCTTCACTGATTCCCCAAGTAACGCACCCACAATCATCTCCGATATGTGAGCTAGTACATCCTGTAACACTCTTTTAAGAACCTGGACTGGCAAAATCTGCTGAGCAGTGGACACAACAGTCTCCAAGTAAATGATCACCTCATTCACATACTCATTCCCATTTTGAGCAACTTCATCTGCCATCCAGTTTACATTCTCAATCAGCTGCATGAAACCATCGACTTTACTCTTGAGCAATCCAGAAAGCATATCTTCAGCCGCATCGCGTGCTTTGTTCAAAGGAAACTGCCTCCTACTCCTCTCCACCATCCTCAAAGGAATGCCCGACAGTTGTCCGGCGTGCCTGAAGAAGAAATCACAGGCGCGTTCGAGCACAGCCATATTTGCTGCCATTTGCATAGCTTGAGAAACCCCATGGATGGAAGATCCAATCAGCTTCAGCAATGCATTGTCCAAGACCTCGTTCAAAAGCCTGTCCAAATACTTCTTCACAACATCGTAGAAATCAAGTTGCCCGCCGTACGACATGAAACTCACAGAATCCTCAATAAACGATCGCACCAGACGACAACAATCAGGCACCGTCGAAGAAAACGGCGCAATGTAGGGAAATGCCGGAATGATATCAGATGTTTGAATCTGAAACGAAAGCACATTCATATTATACTCATATTCTTTCTTCATTAACATCTGCTCGAATTTATCAGCAGATAAAGCTTCAGCAATCTGTTTACGACAATCGGATAGCAACAACTCGTGGTACTTGTCTCTATGCTTGCTTAACACATCGAGAAGCGCATCGACCGGGTACCCATATCGACGAAGCGTAACGCCAAGCAGACTAACATAATCTTTAATCAACAACAAGTGATTAGCAGTTTGCATCCTAGAGAATTGATCTTCTAACACAGAACACATTTTACTCACAGCAGTGTCCCATAAATTCTCTACCTCCATTTTCGATATCAATCTTCCACCAGTCCTAAGAATTCGATCCTCAACGATAAAGAAACCGGCGATTTGAGCGAAAAAAGTCTGGTGTGATTCGAGAAACGGAGTCATAGAAGATACCTGGAAATCAGAAGTCAATTGAAGCTTCCTATTCTCGAAATAGTATTGTTTAAACCCATCTTCAAGCCCTAATGTCTGATGAATATGATAAGCTCTATACAGAGGAGTTAAATCAAACCCTAGAACACCATTACCACCATTGTTGTTACCTTCATCTCCAAAATCGCCCAATCCATCATCGTCCTCTTCTTCAAGAGCATAAACACAGTCTCTCAAACTGAGTCGACTCTGTTCCTCAGCTTGCCTCTGCTTCATTCTCAGATCTTCTTCTCTTTGCCTAGCGGCTGAGGCTTGTCCGATAGCGATTTGACCTAAGTTGCGACTCACGATACGGATCTCGACGAGCCAGTCACCGAACTCCGAGTTGACTCGCCGCTCGATGTGAGTCCGAATCGCCGGGATCTGCTTCTCGAGCATGTTACGAAGTCTCGACGACGGCGTTTTGTTTAGGAAATTCCTCTCAATCGAGTCCACACACTTCAACGCCATGTAGAGATTGTTCTCAGTGAGATGAGAGTTGGCTCTTGAGCAAAGCTCTGTCAATTGAACGCATCTGTGTACGGACTCAATCGCTAGGGTTACGTTTTTGGAGACGTTTTTGGCTTCGACGAAGGAGTCGAGAGAGGTGAGGAGAGGTGCGGCGACGGATTGGAGCTTGTGGTTGGAGTTGGAGAGATCGGATTTGAGGATATCGACGTCGGAGAGGAGAGATCGGAGGTCGTCGACGGCCATGATGAAGTCCTGGTAGTGAGATTTGCAGACTTCCTCGATTTCGGACTCTTTGGATCGGGAGAAGTGGCGGAGGTGGTGGAGGAGGGGCTCGGGCTTGCCGGCGGCGAAGGCTTTGCGGACGAAGGGGCCGAGGTCTTCGCCGTTGGAGATGGCGGCGGAGAGGAGGAGCTGGTCCAGCTTGTCGCCGGAGTCGGAGTCGGCGGCGGCGGGGGCGATTTTCCGGCGCATCTTGGAGGTGTTGTTCATCGGAGGGAGGGTTTTGGGGTAAGGAAAGCGGTGAAGAGAGAGTTTTACAGGTTGCACAGATTTAGGAGGAAACGGCAATAATGGAGGAGACAGATCAGATTTCGCATTGTTTTCTCGATTACAGTCTTTTTTGGGTCATTGGGGGGTTTCTTCAACGTTTCATGGTGGGGCTGTTGGATTTTGTTAATTACTAAAATATCCCCCAACTACTATAATATCTTATCGTTTCCTATGATGAATTATTTTGATCATATTTGGATTATCCTTTGATTAGTGAATATAAATGTATTATCATCTGAGGAGGTGATTAAATATTAGTTAAGTAGCAACGAATCATCCCTGATTTTTACCTTTTTTTCTGAAGGTCAGTCTGGAAATGTTGACAGTGCTAGAAATTGGTGTGTAAGATTTACCATTCCCTCTCTTTGTCCCATTTGACTTTGAGTGGTCGTTTTGACCGACTAACTTAGCTGACGATATGATAAGAATGTTTACTGATTTTTTTATTGTCATGTAGTGTTAATAAGTGTTGAGAAAGACGAACAATATTATGAAAATATTGAAACATTTTCGTATAACATCCGTAGCTAAATTGGTCGCTCAAAATGGGGCCCATAAAGTCAAATAAAAACAAAGAGAGGACACAGAGTGATATTGTGACGCTGTAAATTTAAAATAAAAATATTGTTTGATAAAACGTAGAATTCGCGATGAAATCATGGTATTATATTTTTTTGATATCACCTTCAAAATTTCATAATAAGAGTCAATACAACTAAACACATTTCATTTATTTCTCAAATTGAACATAGTCTCCATTACTCTGATTTGTGAGCACCTTATTTTTAAAGAGACCATATTATTAAGCCAATTGGGCTGAGAAATGGCCCAAAACATCCTGGTCCAAAACATTGATAGCCCACGCAGGAGCCGAAATAGATCAAAGAGAGTTACATTGGGAATAGATAGCATGTTGTGCGAAGCGGTGCGCGCATTTATTCACACTCTTCGAGTCAAGCATTTATTCACACTCTTCGAGAAGTTGACTCTCTGCACTTCCGATAAGTTGACCACACTCTTTGAGAAACCTCTCCACCTCCGTGATATCTTCTGCCACTCTCCTTTGAAGCAAACGATTCATATCTCTCACAGGGGAGAGAGAAACAGCTTCGAACCAGACATTTGCATGACCCATCATTATAGCCAGATTGATTCCCTCTTTCAACGCTTCAGACTCTGCAACCTTCGCCGAAGTTGGAAAGGGGATTGATAGGTGCTTTCTGATCACCTATTACTATGCCTTGTAGTCATTTCTTTGCTGAATTTAAACTTCACCTCTAAATTATTAAAGTCCATTTTGCCTGTGAGTTTGTATGCTTTAATTGTGTTGTTTGTGGTTGCAATGTCTGAAGTTTCAAAACTTGTGATAAAACGATTTTTTTTTTTTTTTATCTTCTCCCTTTCTTGAATGTAATGGATTTGATCTTTTGAATTTACTTGCTGAGATATTGTTACTTTTCTGGCCAAGCAATTAATTTTACAGACATAGTAGGTGCAATATTGTATTGTGTGTTTTCAATTATAAACTGAGGCCTTCTTTACTTTCAATGCTTTTCTGAAGCAATTTAATGAAATGTTGGGGTTAGTGTTGGTTGATGCCTACTGTCACGGCCCGGGATCTCGACCCCGCCACAACCTGTGCGGCACTCGATCGTCGCTACACCATTGACTCCCAAGTAAGTAAATGCTAAGCTAATAGAACACTTTAGAATATAAAAGTGATGTATAGGAAGATAAATTATATTATTATTCAAGAGAGTACGTGTGAGAGCTTGAGAGATTTGGGAGATTGGTTTGCTCCAAATGAGCTCCCACCTATTTATACAACTTATTTTCGTTGAGGAAAATTGATTCATAAAACACTAGGAAGCACCCATTACATCTGATAATAAATTACTCTGAATCCAAGATGGGCTCCTAACTAACCACTGCTGAGAAAAATTTATATTTTTGGCTTCACTTGCTAACAAATGTGCTATGTTGTTCATGCTTCTAGGAACCCAGAACAGATAAGCTTCTTCTAAACTTTTAATCATGGTTTTTACTTCAACAAGTATTTCTTTTGAAGAGGACAAGTCATCAATTTCCAAACCTTTAACAAGCACCTCCAGATCTTTTATCAAAGTTTTGGCGCCGCCTTCGGTAACAACTTTCTGTATTCCCAGATCTCTAGCTAGCAATACTCCAATTTGCAGTGCCATTGCTTCAGCTTCACGAACATTCTGGACGTGATGGATTGCTGCAGCTCTGGCACCACTGAATCCCTCATGCACCTGCCATGTTTGTGATAGGGTCGAAGCTACCATCAAAGTTCAGCTTGATGAATCCCACTGGAGGCCGCACCCATATGTGTTGTGCGGTAATGGCCTCTTGATTCCCAGAGCAATTGCCTCTTTGGTGTCAATTAACTCCTTGATTCTCCAGTCGATGTCGTCGCAAATTTTATCATCACTCTTAACCTTTCCCCTGAAAATGACGGAATTTCTGTTGTTCCGCATCTCCCAAAATAGTAAGCAAAATCTGACCCGGTCCAAGGACGAAGGTGTGAGAAGCAAATTTGCAAGCCAGTGTTTATAACCCAACTCAATATTCAGAAGATTATTGTCTAGCCCCATACTAGTCCAGACCTTCTTTGTTCTTACACATTGAGAAAATAGGTGATATTTCGTCTCCCCATAATCACCTATTTATACAACTCATGGTAGGATCTAGATATCTTAATGAATGATAGATCTAGAAGTGTTCTCCTTTATTACATGGTTCCACACTCTTCCTATATAGAACATTCTAGAACTCTAACATATTCTTGGACCTTTCTCACAGTTCTAGAACATTCTGTGAAGGGGTGTGCAGTAGGTAGACATGCAGGATCAATACTCTAGAGGGGGGGGGGTTGAATAGAGTATGCAGACTTTTGCCAAACTTTGCAAGAGTAGTGGTTTCAAAAGATTTGTAAACAGATTCAAGGCCTTGAAATGAGTTTCAAGCCATTGGAATAAAACAGTTAGAGTAAACAGAAGAATAAGTCTATTTCAAGGCCTTGGAATGAGTTTCAAACCCTTGAAAATAAACTGTTTTGAATGCTGCAAGAGTTCTAAGTGAGACTAAAAAGTAAATGCAAGAGACACTAGATATATAGAGTTCAATCCACTTAGACCTACATATCTACCTCAGGGATCTTCTCCATGCAGGATTTTCAACTCAATTATTATTAATCAACAGTTAAGCCCTAGATCTCAAGCACGGAGACATGCCTTACTCTGTTACAGCTTGTGGTTCTTACTAACCTATCTAGTACCTGCTCTAGCTATTTTATTAACTAATAATTCTCTATTGTTCACCTTGAATAATCCTTGAGAATGTAAACATAAGTAGTATCAGAATGTTATACAAATGGAGTTCAGAAATGAAGAACATGGCGAGTGAAACTGCAATGAGATTGCAGTGTTCTTCACATGCTTGGATTGGGAATGAATGATCTGCTTCTTTGTTGCTTGACAATCCTTGAATGTATTTTCAGTGTCTCTAACCTTTTTCCCGTTCTCTCTCTCTTAATGCTTCAAACTAAGCTCCTTATATACAGCTCATTGATCTGCAAATCTTAAAGATCTTCAGAAACAAACTTTCCTATTTGTAGGCAACAACTTTGACTTCTCTAACAGTCTTCTCTAACGGATAGTTGCTTAGTATCTTCAGGGATACTGATTTGATCTTGTTGATAACCATATTGATAAGTTGTTACAATCATTAGATTGATTACAGAATCAAATCAATTCAGCATTTCCTTCCCTGTAAAACTCAGGTTAGGAAATAAATCCTGTAAAATAGGAAATAAACTTGCCCTGCAAAACTAAGTCAAATTGATGGATAAGATAGTGTTAAACACGTCAAAATACTTTGTCTTTCATCATCAAGTAATAATAGATCAAGCACATGGGTTTAGGAGTTCAAACAGAATCAGAAACTCCCCCTAAGTTCATGCATATCAGTCTCAGTCAGTTTCAAGGCTTTGAAAGCTGTATCAAGGCCTTGAAAGTCTTGAACCTGCATTGAACTTACAATATCCCCCTTGATGAAAGAAAAAACCAAAGTCTTCCAGTCTGTTTGATATTGTTATTCTCCAACAAATACTCGTTAGCACATAGCAGAACTAATCATATAAAATCAACACATGATGTCCAAAAGATCCAACTTATTAAACTGAAGTAAGCAAATAACAGTAAGGTTCTCAGAAAATACTAACTGACCAAAACCAGATCAACCTAAACAGCAAACTTAATAAAAACATAAATTTCTCCCCCTTTTTGAATTTCATCAAAAAAGAATGAGAATATGTTGGATCAGTGTTTGGAAAAACTGATAAAAGAAAATTGTTTTGAAGAGATAAAATTTTCAAGGCTTTGGAAAGGGGTTAAAGGCCTTGAAAAGGAGAAGAAAGGGTAGGCAAAAATTTAAGGGGTAGGGTCTTCATCTCCTTGATTCTCTGCACCATCTACCTGATTTTCTTCCTCATCTTCATGTTCTTCTTCTTGTTGAGCCACATCATCACCTTTTTCACCTTCTCCCTCAAACAAATCATCAACAGTCACAATCTCTGGCACATTAGGCTTCTTAGATTTCTTCTTCTTGAGGTCTATGAGCAGTGCACCTAAGTCTGAACTGGCTTATTTTTTATCTTCATACACTTGTCCAACTTCCATCTGCTTACTGGGTTCTTTAGGTTTTATTTGGGTTGCTCATTTTCAGTAATTTTCAATTCCCCCCCCCCAATGTTTAATGAAACTTTGAATGCCCGCCCAAAATATTTTGTGACTGATACGGGTCAAGCGTATCGTAGAAGTCATCATTATTATTATGATTATTAGTAGTGTTTATTTAATTGTTTATTTAGAGTTAATTAGTTATTTAAGTTAATTATTTATTTAAATAATGATCGGGCCTTGTCAAGCCCGTAGAAGTCTAGGGTTAGGGTTTAGTATTTCTATTTAAACAACTTGTAATCTTTATTTTATTTTTATCGAATGAATTGATTAGAAAAGAAATCTTTGTTCGATCATCAATAGTTGTTAGGAACAGCGCCGTAGGCTGTAAGCTACGTGGTCAGTTTTGTCGATTTTCACAAAATCGTCAACCCGATACCCTTTCGGGTATCAAATTGGTGCTTTCATTGTTAACGGCGGAACAGATTTTCTCTGCGCCGTTCCCCCCACAACCCCTTCACAGCCGCCTGACCTACACCAACAAAATCCCTTGTTTTTTGTTCTCCGTCTTTTTCCTCAGTACCCTCCTGTACCCACCAATCAACAGACACACGAAGCCACTTCTGAGCCTCACCAAAAACAAACCTTCACCTTTGTTTCTCACACCAACCCAGTAGCAATTCACCACCCACAAAACAGAGCATCACTTGGAGAGTTTACGCTTCAATTGGTGTTTGTGTTATGACAAACCACGACGACGTTTCCCCAGCCATGGGAGACCGGTTACTGGCGGCAATCGCGGATCTGAAAACCACAGTCCAGGAATTGCACGCTTCGATTCAGACAATTGATACAAGGTTTGAATCCGTCAATACAAGACTGGATACATTGGAGAACGACCACGCAGAATCTAAATCCGCCATAGCCGCCATCGATGCACGCCTGACGGCTTTGGAGATCGGCCAACAACGGGAGCAGGTTTGCGACCTCGCCGCCGTGGAGACGCGACTGGTGGCTTTGGAGGTTCGGCTCCAGGACCTAGTTCGTCCGCCTCCGCCGTCGAAGCCACCCACAACACAAGAGCAACAGCTTGCTATTCATCCCATCCACAAATCATCGTTGCTACAATCATACCAGGAAACGGTGCCGTTCCAAGAGGCGGCGGCGGTACCCTTTGCGTCGTCGAACACCCAGGCGATGGCAGAGTCATGTCCAACGACAAACCAGTCCCCAATCGACCGCCACTTTTTCAAAACGCACCCACCCGAACCCCCTGATTTCGTCGGCGACGACCCCAACGTGGCCGAAGTGTACCACCGTCCTCGACGCCGACCGAAAGCGGCTTCCATCCATTGCAACCGCCCAGCCCACTCGGCCGCCTCCGTTGACCACGAACCCAGGAGCAGAAGGGTTGAATTCGCCGCGGACTTTGATGCAGGAGTGGATTTTCATGAACAGCCTCCGTGGGATTTCTCCCAAATCCGTACGGCACACCGACAAGTGAAACAATCTAGGTCTCACACTCATTTTGGGTCAAGAGATACTTTTGGGCTCCACTCTCCACATAGGGTTCTTCATTCTAGTAGGCCCAATTATCAATTTGGGTATAATTTTAACCCCAAGTCACTTGATCCAGACTTTGGGCCAGATTGCATCCGTGGTAATTATTCTGCACATGCATCCGATTATTCGACCCGCCTTGAGGACAAGGCGATTTTTAACGGCGAGGGAGTTGATACGGGTCAAGCGTATCGTAGAAGTCATCATTATTATTATGATTATTAGTAGTGTTTATTTAATTGTTTATTTAGAGTTAATTAGTTATTTAAGTTAATTATTTATTTAAATAATGATCGGGCCTTGTCAAGCCCGTAGAAGTCTAGGGTTAGGGTTTAGTATTTCTATTTAAACAACTTGTAATCTTTGTTTTATTTTTATCGAATGAATTGATTAGAAAAGAAATCTTTGTTCGATCATCAATAGTTGTTAGGAACAGCGCCGTAGGCTGTAAGCTACGCGGTCAGTTTTGTCGATTTTCACAAAATCGTCAACCCGATACCCTTTCGGGTATCAGTGACAGCAGCATTACACTTTGTAATGCTGCAATACTAAGCAAAAAAGCAGCATTAATCACATTAATGATGCAATGTGTATGCTTTTTTGCAGCATAATTGGATTAAATGCTGCAATTTATATGTGATTTAGCTAAAAATTACAGCATTATTTGATTAATGCTTCAATATTATAGCATTTAGTTTGCAACATTAATAATAATGCTGCTTTAGGGTATCAATTACCGCATTTGATCAAATGCTACAAATAAAATGTGGTATTTGCTAAGGTTTCTAGTAGTGGTTCCTTCCACACTAAGATGACCCTTGCAGCCCAATTACAGATTACTATGGGAGAGTCGTTAGGACAGTACGTTGGTCTTCCCCTCTCAATGGGAATTAACACACAAGATATAATAGACCAGACTTTGAACAAGGTGGAGAATAGATGTGCAACATGGGTAGGAAGTTGTTTGAATAAGGCAGGTAGAACAAACTTAGTTAGGTCTGTACTTTCCAGCATCTTAGTCTACCCCTTGACAAATATTAGATTTCCCCAAAAGAGTCTTTGAAGAATTGATCAAATTATGTCTTCCTTCATTTGGAAAGGCTCATTAGACAAAAAGGCCATTCATTGGAACTCCTGGAAACACATATGCAGACCTAAGGGCATGGGAGGTCTTAGTATAAGATCCCCCACTTTGCTTAATCAAGCACTGCTGGCAAAGCAAGCCTGGAGGATTGCAACTGATAAGGATAGCCTCTTGTCTAGGTATTTCTATTATAGATATTGTAAGAGGAAAGAATTCCTCAGTAGGAAAACAAACCAAAAAGCCTCTAAGGCCTGGACTAGCTTCTCATCTGTTAAAGATCTTATTAAACAAGGGATAGCTTGGGATGTAGGAAAAGGGGATATGGTGAAAGTCTTCAAGGATAGGTGGATTCCTGACACTCCTATACTGTCTTGCCTTCATGACACATCTAATAGTAATGAAAATAGCAATGAAGATGGGGTGGAGTCTTGGATATCTATGGACAACAGTGGAAGAAGACAGTGGAGGATGGATAAGATTTGCCAGCTGCTACAATGGATCCAGAAGCAGATTGTTAGGTTGCCTTTGCCCAGAACTGCTCAAGAGGACACCTACAGGTGGAGTCTATCTGAAACAGGGGATTTTTCAGTGGCCTCATCCTATAAGCAATTGTGGAAGAATGATTTCTGTCAAGATTTGGCTGCCTCAAAAGAGCCAGGATGGAAAGGAATCATCTTGAATTTTCCCTGGGATAGTTTTTGACGCCTCAAACTTCCTTTTAAAATTATGTTCTTCTTGTGGCAAGCTATCATTGGTAAACTTCATACTAACCTTAAGATTAGTAACATAATTCAAGGGAAAACTCCAAAATGTACTCTATGTCAAACCTGTGATGAGAGTACTGATCACCTCTTGATCCATTGTCAATTTGTTAAAACCATGTGGTCCATGTCCCCTATCTCTATTGCCCCGCACCACACTATTACCCAACTTACCAGGGATGTCATTAATCATTACCCAAATCTTCATGCAAGACCATCGTAGGAACCTAAGTTGGATAGGTGCAATTACTTGGTCAATTTGGTTGTACAGAAATTGGCTAACTTTCACAAGGGAGGACCAAGAGAATGAAAAGGACTTTGCATCACCATTCTACCAAGCGAAACTTCTTACCAACCAATTCCTAGAAGCTTGGAACTCTCTGCTTACCCCACACAATGCCACACATCAGGAGAGCTTGGCACAAGTTAGATTCAAGGGCAGTATCTGCTCTCTACCTCATGTGGAAATTTTTATTAAGACAATCACCTCATGTGGAAATTTTTATTAAGACAACCAAATCTAAGAAGTCAAAGACAGTATTCTGGGAGGCCAACTCTTTTCGGAGGACGCTCTTATCACATCAAATGCACACTGCTGAGGACACCCCAAATGCCATTTTGGATGTCATTGCTTATGCTATTTCAATTTTATCTAACAACAATTATGCACATCTCAAGGTTTACCTTAACAATATCTATGTCCACAATCTGGTTAAGCAGATGATGGAGAAGCAGGACAACATGGAGCAGAAGTGGCCAAGGAAGTGGAGCAGAAAGGTGATGGGTTTGCAGAAGCTTAGTGCTATGGTTTGTTGTTTAACTTTTGTTTTTGTTTATGAAAAATGTAATGTTTGAACAGTCTTGTTTGATGGGTGGTCTTTCTTTGTGTTTAAGGCTCTAGCCTTTGGTCACCTTTTTGGTCTTGTAAACTTTGTGACTAATCTATGCTAATCTTTCTCTTTTCTGCAGAAAAAAAAAAATCATTGTCCATTTAAAAATACATTAGTCAACATAACTTTTTCTTACTTTTATATTTATAAGCATTTGATACTTCATAGTTCATACCAAGTATCAATTCCCTCTCTGTATTATCTGTCTGAAAGATTTCAGTATATTTTTCGTATTTTAAGTGTCAAGTAAATCATAAAAAAAATTATATAAAATACAAATATAGTAGTCAATATCAATTAACTACTAAAGAGACCCACACAGCCACAACCAGACTTCATCAATAAATAGGGCATTAAGCTATTCAAGTAGTTCGAGATATCATAATGTGGGATGCAAGAACTAGTATAGGCTGCAGTATTGTGTGGTCTAGTATTTGGAAACCTAGACTGATACTTGGTGGCACATTGGCAGTGGAAGAGCTTTCAAAGTGTTCCAAAATAAGTGGCTGCCAACATATTTGAATCTCAGAGATCACTATAATCGACAAAGGTTACAAGAAGATATTCTAGTGAGTGATCTCGCCAATTGCCATTTGAAGGAGTGGGGGTCCAGACTGTAGTATATTCACATCAGAGCAAATGCAAGAGTTTAACCTTGAATTCCCTCTGGCCAATATAGTTTGAAGTCTGGCTACCATAACGCTCAGAGGCTACAAGAGCTACAAAAGCCTAAAAGAAGGAAAGTTGCCCTAGCAAGCACTTCAGATACTTCTATGAAGGAGGAATGGAGATTTCTTTGGAGTTTGAAACTCCCTCCCAGATTAAAACACGTATGGTGGAGATTGACTGCAACCCTTACCACAAAACAAAATTTGGGTAAAAGAGGTTGTAAAACTAATATTGTGTGCCCAATTTTCTGGGATATAATGAGACTACATAGCACTTACTGTTTCATTGTTATTGGACTAAGCCCATTTTTTTTGGATCAAGACTGATTTGACATGGAGAGCTCGAAGAGATTCACTCAATTGCAGGGTGGTTCAATGAGTTTTTTTTTTTAAGAAAAAAAGTATATCCAACTCCCAGCTGACTACTTGGAAAGATTGATCTTCACCTGCGGGCATATATGGGTTAATAGAAATAGTCTCATCTCTCGAATTATTTCGGGTGGTCTGTTTTTTTTTGGGTAAAAGACAGTGACCACCCCTGACAATTGGATTAATTCTATCCCGCTACCATGACGTGTGGAAAAAGACAATATGCATCTTTTTTGGATGGAGGCTAACAATTGATTAACAGCATGGGAAAAAAGATCGTTTTACCCCTGGGTCGTTGAAGGTGGCAATTTGGGGGTGGTTTTTGGTGTAGTGAAATTATTAGTTTGGTGTTCTTTGCATTCTTCGCGTTCGTGAACCATAAACAGTAAGGACATCAACACAAACATGACACCATAGGGGTAAATTAGTTTGTATTATTTGTGTTGTTGATGTTTTGGATTCAAAGTGAGAGATGTTTTTGGAGCTGTTGATATTTTTCATGGATGTTCGTGGTGTTCTTGATAAAAAAAGAGGCAAAAAAAAGTAAAAAAAAAATACACACATAATTCGATCCAAAAAAAATTAATCACCCACTTTAACGAAACATGACAAATAGGTGCTAAGTGTCCACAGAATATTCAGTCAAATGGGTGCCCATGTCTTTTTGCAAAACGTCAGGGTTAGCGGGAGTGGTGGTCAGTATCTTTACCAACTTCTCAAAAGAATGTCGAAAAAAAGATTTGGAGGGGGAATTCTTGTCTCTCTCTCTCTAGAAATTCCACATTTCTACTGATGTGAGTTTTCTGGGTTTCATACCCCTTTACCGTTTCTTATCGGATTTGTGAGTCTTGAGTGCTCTTCCTGCGACCATTTCTCGTTTCTGCGATCTTTTTCTTTCTGTTGATTCTTGGTTCTGGGTGTGTGTTTGGATCTGGTTGAAAGTTTGTGCCTCTGCTTCGCGATGGAAAAGCAGAGTGAAGATGTAGATCAGCGAGAGGAGACCGATCTAGATCTGGAGGTTATAGATCTTGAGGAAGATATTCAGGCGGCTAGGGACGTTTCCAAACAGGTACTGGTTGGTAAAGTTTTGTCACAGCGGAACCTCTCGGCGGAGACGGTGAGGAAGATTGTGACAGGGGTGTGGAATCTTCAAGATGAACTCCAAGTGGAAGCTTGGGAAAGAAACAAGTTTATTTTTCGATTTAAAGAAAAAAGAGAGTGTGAAAAAGTTATGAACGGAGTGCCATGGAATGTGGGGAATGATCTTTTGATTCTCAAAAAGTGGCCGGCGAAAACAGCTTTGAAAGAAATCGACTTCTCTAGAAGCCCTTTCTGGGTTCAGATACCTGGACTACCGCCGGCTTTCAAAACTGAAAAGAATGCTAGGAAGATCTGTAAATCAGTGGGAGAAATCGTTGATGTGGATGACGAGACGATTGGCTCAAATCAAAGATATCCCTATTTAAGATTTCAGGTGATGGTAGAAGTGGATAAACCCTTGCCTCAAGCCTTCTATTATCATAAGGATGGTCGGAGAATTAGGCAGGGGTTTCATTACGAGCACGTAGGTGACTATTGTTATGATTGTGGAAGGTTGGGTCATATCGATAGGGATTGTAGATTTTTGCGGCGTGAGAAAAAGGGCTGCAACAATTATGGATTCTTTCTGAGATGCACTCCAAAAAAGGGCAGAGGTATTAAACCGGCTTGGCTTACACCGGAAACAGAAAAACTGATGAAGATCTGGGGAGAAGTGCCGGCGGAGTATGAAGATGATGCACCGCCGATTTCTGATAACTAAGTGACTCAACGAGTGGAGACTTAGTCGTCTGACACGGGTACGGTTAGTGCAGGTACGATGATTGCGCTGGAGGGTACACGTGGACAATTTAGAGAAGAATCAAATCGTGTGACAGCTGGTGTGGTACGAGCATTGTCCTTTTCTGATGCACAAATCATTGAGGAGAATGGAGGTGAGGATAAGGATGAACAAAAAAAACGCGTCATTAGAAGATGATCTGGATTTTGTTCCGGAAACACCAGAGGGAGGGGTTATGGGTGTTATTATTGAAGAAGTGGAGGACTTGGAGGGAAGAAATTTAAAGAATGTAGAGGACAATGTGGTAATGTCCAAATTGGTGGCTGATGAGACTGGGCCTCGTGAGATGGGCTTAGTTGATGGACAGGGTGGTGGGCTCTTAAAACCAAGTCGTAAAGCTGGGTGGCGTAGAATTATTAAAGACGGGGTTGGGCCATGTATAAGGAGCCCAAACAGTATAAACCCGGTGTTATCCGGTAATTCGGATATAGGAGAAAGGGGTTATCCGGGTAACCCGATTACGGATGTAAAGTTGTCTAGGGTTTTTAATCGACTGGTATCACTTAAGAGGAAGGAGTGTGAGGAAGAGTGGCTCCTAACATCATCAAAGAAGGTGTGTAAGGATAGGAGGATTGGGACGGAGGGAAAGACTGGAAACGATGTTGTAGAAGTGACAGATGAAGAGGATCAATATGTTCGTGCGTTTTGTCAATCACAAATTGCGAATGGGGATGGAAAGACAACACAGATTATGGTGCAGAAGACTATTGAACAAAAGGTTAGTTTCTTTTCACAAAGTAACATGGATGAGGATAGTATGTATGATAAATATATGGAAGAGTTTGAAGCGCTGATGGGTTTATCTGAGAAAAGGAAAGTTTCTGTTTCAATCAATCAGGTGGTGGTGGCTGACCTTGAACAGCCACAAGGTCCATGTTAAGCTTATGCTGGAACTGTCAGGGGTTGGGTCGAAACCTGACAGTCGAGAGATTACGAGGTCTCATAAGAGACTATCGTCCCAACTTAGTATTTTTATCAGAAACAAAAAATAGATTTCAAAAAATTGATGGAATAAGGAGGGCTTTGGAGTTCCAAAATGCTGATTATGTTGATCCTGTTGGCATTTCTGGTGGTTTAGCACTATGGTGGACCAGTGAAGTGGATGTTACAGTTATGTGGAAGTCAGAAAACATGTTCCAGATTGCTGTTCATCACAACAATAGAGAAGTGGAAATCTGGTTTTTGATTTATGCTCCTTCCAAGTCTGCTAAAAGGAAAGTGTTTTGGAAAGGAGAAATTTTTGTTTGCTCTGAGAGCAAATACACGTGGTGCTCTAATCAATACAACACATGACATGTCAAGAAAAAAGAGAATGAGTGACAGACAAAAGAAAGTGGATTCCTACATGTTTCTGACGTGTCCTGTAATGTATTGATTAGAGCACCACGTCATATTTGCTCTTGGAGCAAGCAATAATTACTCTTTGGAAAGAGCTAAGTGGGGTTGCTGAACAGATTACAAGGCCTTGGCTAGTGATGGGTGATTGTAATGATATGGTGGGAATAGAAGACAAGCATGGAGGTAATGTTTTAAAACCTTGGAGGTTTAATGCTTTTAAGAATTTCATTTCTGAAAGTAGATTAATGGAATTGTATGGTCAAGGGCTGAGTTATAGTTGGAGTAATAATAGAGAAGATGGCCATATAAGGGAACTTATTGACAGAGTTTCTTTCAGTCCAAGATGGGGTATTTGTAATCCAAATGCCTTTGTGAAGAGAGAATTTATGATGGGCTCTGATCACACTCTTGTTATTTTGGATACTGATAGAAGAAAGTGAAGAAGAAATACTCTTTTGTTTTTAGTGAGAGATGGCTTCAGATGGATAGCTGCAATTCTGTTATAGCTCAGGCTTGGAATGAAGTAAGCACAGACAATGAATTCTCAAACCTCACTTCAAGATTGAGCAATTGCAGGAGAGGTTTAAGAAAGTGGAGTTTTACTGATTTCAAAAATAGTGCTCAACAGATTAAGGAGTTGGAGCAACAACTATTTAATCTTCAATCCCAATCTTGGTCTAGATCAAATGCTGATTCTCAAAGAGTTATTAAGAGCCAGATTAAGGAGCTTTGGGATAGGGAGGAGATTTATTGGAGAGAGAAGTCTAGAATACAATATCTCAAACATGGAGATAGAAATTCTAAGTTCTTCTTTTTATCAACTTTAAGGAAGAGAAATGTGAATAGAATCAATCAACTCAAAGATAATTGTGGAGTTTGGAGATATGAAAAAAGTCAAGTGGAAGATATTGCTAAAAGGTATTTTGAAGATCTTTTTGCTGATCCTGCAAAAGAGGTGGATTGGACTGCTCTTAGAAATTGTCATAGAACTGTTACACAAGATGAAAATGCTGTTTTGTGTCAGATACCTACCATTGAAGAAATTGAAGAAGTGGTATTCTCTTTCAACCCCAATAAAGCCCCTGGTTATGATGGGTTTACAGTTTTTTTTTTATCAAACTCAATGGGGTGTGATTAAAAGAGAAGTGGTAAAGGCTGTTCAGCACTTTGTGGAACATCAGGTTATGCTACCTAGTATTAACAGGACAGTGCTGACTCTTATCCCAAAAGTGAAATGTCCAGAGAATATGGCTGAGTTTAGGCCTATTGCTTTGTGTACATTTTTATATAAGGTGATTGCAAAGCTCTTAGCTAACAGATTAACGCTGCTTCTTGATAAGCTTATAGCTCCTGAACAATCATCATTTGTCCTAGGAAGGAGCATCCAGGACAATATTGTGATAGCTCAAGAGTACTTTCATATGATTAAAAACAAAAAGCATGGGAAAAAAGGGGTGCTGGCTTTGAAGTTAGACCTTCAAAAAGCTTATGACAAGGTAAACTGGAAGTTTTTATTGAGTCTTCTTTCAAGGTTGGGGTTTGGAGACCTTTTTGTGAAGTTAATTGAGCAATGCATTACAACAGTTACTTTTGCAGTTAAAGTTAATGGTGAAATTGGTAAAGATTTTACTCCTAAGAGGGGTATTAGACAAGGGGATCCTTTATCCCCTTATCTCTTTGTATTAGTCATGGAAGTTTTGTCCAGAAACCTAAAAGAAGCTATGAGGAATGGAGTAGTGAAGGGTGTTAAGATTGTCAAAAATGCTATTTTTGTGAGCCACTTGTTCTTTGCTGATGATGCAGCGATGTTTCTGCAAGCAAATCATGAAGAATTGAATAGTTTTATGACTATTCTAAATGAATTTTGTGAAGCTTCAGGTATAGTGGTAAATATGCATAAGACATGGATTTATTTATCTCCAAACATCTCTCCTGACATGATTGCTGAAGTAAATGGTATTTGTCAAATCCCAGCTGTGGAGAAAAGTATTAAGTATCTGGGTATTCCCTCCTTTTGTGGAAGATCAAAAAGTGAAGAAGTAAACTTTATTTTGGAAAGAGTGCAAGAAAAATTGCAAGGCTGGAAATTAAGTTATTTGTCTCCTGCAGGCAGAGAAGTTGTGATAAAATCAGTTGCTATGGCACTCCCTAGCTATGTTATGACCTGCTTGCTACTTCCTAAAAGTTTTTATACAAAAATGGTCAAGTTGATAAGAAATTTCTGGTGGGGTGGAAAACCTCTGGAAAAAAAAGATTTGTTGGGTGAATTGGCAAGAGTTAACTCTCTCAAAAAAGGAGGGAGGCATGGCTTTTAGGGATTTGAAGAGCTTTAATGTAGCCATGTTGGCTAAGCAATGTTGGAGAGTCTTAAATAATCCTTCATCTTTGTGTGCAACTATTCTCAAAGCTTTGCATTTCTCTGATTCTAGCTTGCTGGAAGCTAATTTGGGGAATGCTCACTCTTGGATTTGGAGAAGTCTGTTTGAAGGCCTAGAGGTGATTAAAAAAGGAGTAAGCTGGAGAGTTGGAGATGGTCATACAATCAGAGTATTTAAATATAGGTGGATTTCAAATGATAAAGGTGCCTTTTTTCCAAGAAGCACTTCTGATAATGATTTGCTTAGAGTAGCAGGGTTGATTAATGAAGAGGCTAAGTGCTGGAAGACAAATGTGGTGCAGAATATGTTTACTGATGATGAAGCCAGAGCCATTTTAGCTATCCCTATTTCCTGGAATGGTGGGGGAGATAAGATGTTTTGGCCTTTGCAGAAAAATGGGGAGTATTCTGTGAAATCTGGAGCTAGATTGGCAAAGACTATTTTTGAGGCAGAGGCTTCTAGAGGTAAGAAAGGCTTTAAACAATATTTTAATACAACAAGTTCTTCTTCCTTTCGCTTTCCTAAAGAATTTTGGAAGAGAATTTGGTCTGCTGCTCTCCCTCCAAGATTAAGGACATTTTGGTGGAGATGTTGTAGTGGAGCTTTAGCAACTGCTCAAAATTTATTGCATAGATGCTGTGGTATTTCTGCTAAATGCCCTATTTGTTTTTGTGAAAATGAAGATGAATGGCATTTATTTCTGGGCTGTAAGTGGTCTAGACCAATTTGGTGGAAATTTGGATTGAATGTGGATTTTGATGAAGAGCATCAAAGAAAGTTTAAGGAATGGGTGTTATGTATTTTTACTTCAGATTCAAAATTTGAGAAAGAGATTGGAGTCATGGAGAAAGTAATTGTGATTTGTTGGCAAATTTGGAAAGGCAGAAATGGGGTGGTTTCTAACAATAAAATTCCTAACCCCTTGTCAACTATTGCTGCAATTGATAAAATGTTTGGGGAAGCTTTGTGTTATTACACAAATTCAAAGACAGTTGCTGAAAACATAGATCTTTCTCCTGATTTAAACATTTGGAAACCTCCTTCCTCAGGTATGATTTCTTGTAATTTTGATGCTAGTTGGGATAAAAATACACTTCAAATGGCTGGAAGTTGGATTGTTAGAAATGAAGAAGGAGAAATGCTGGATTCTGGTTGGATGAAGGATTTGGCTAGCTCTGCTAGTATGGCTGCAGCTAAGGCATGAGAGAAGCTATTAAGCAAAATTTGGCTATTCTGGAGCAGATTAATTTTGAAGGAGACTGCAAGAAGATAATTGATATGGTGCTAAAGAAAGCTGCTGTTGAATGGGAGGTGGAAGTGCTGGTTAAAGATATTGTGCTTCTTCTTGATAGAAATTTGCAGAGATTGAAGTGGATTCCAAGGAAGGCTAATAGGATTGCAGATTTCTTAGCTAAATGGATTAGAAATTGTAATGATAGTGGTAGTGAAGTCTTTAGTAATGCCAGGTTTGTTGAATTGATGGCTAGGGATGCTTGTAAGGGGTGAGTTTTGTGTTTATATAAGCTTTATTGACAAAAAAAAAAAAAAGTATCTTTACCCTCTTTTTATTTTCTTTTTTTGAGAAATAGGTGGGCTAATTCATATTCAGTGTGGTCCGACACAAAGCCTGTATCAAGCCCAAGTCTTCTAAAGCCCAAACTTAAAAAGAGCCCATAAGCTATTCGACCCTTTCCAGCCAGCAAACATAAAGCTACAATAACAAAACCCTAGCCTCCCTCCACTCTGAGCATATCTAGGGTTTCGGCGGTCGCAGGGAGGAGCAGCATCAACAGCTAGAGGAGGAAGAAGAAGAAGCATCGTCGTCAACAATGGTAAATCCACATCCTGAAACCCTAGGCCAAAACCTCTTCTAAATCTCTCTCATTCCCTCTCTGTTCTTCGTGTTTTCTGATCTAATCGATTTCGTGACTCGGTTTCGTTAGGGTATCGACTTGAAGGCCGGTGGTAAGAGCAAGCAGACCAAGAGGACTGCACCAAAATCACAGGATATCTACCTCAAGCTCCTTGTCAAGGCAAATCTCTCTCTCTCTCTCTCGATCTCTCTCGATGAATCTCTCTGTGTGTTTGTGTGTGTGTTTGTTCGCATTTCTGATGAATATGTTTGTTTCGCAATTTTAGCTATACCGTTTCTTGGTGAGGAGGACTGGAAGCAGATTCAATGCAGTGATTCTGAAGCGTCTCTTCATGAGCAAGGTCAACAAGGCACCGCTCTCTCTGTCTCGCCTTGTTCGCTACATGGATGGCAAGGTACATCTCTAGATCAGTGTCCTGTGAAATTTGAAAAAAGTTATTAGTTTGAGTGACTGAGATTTTCTTAGGATATGGTTGGGATAAGCTATTCCACATGTTACATTTTAGGGGTGGATTATTCCCCATATCAACTTATTATGTAGATGAGGGTAAGCTATTCCACATTTCACATTTTAGGGGATAGCTTATTCCCCATAGCAGCTTATTATGTAGATAGTTTTGCATCTGACTTACATATGGTAGGGATAAGCTATTCCATATGTCACATTTTAGGGGACAGCTTATTCCCCACATCGACTTATTATCTAGATGAGGATAAGCTATCCCACATGTCACATTTTAGGGGATAGCTTATTCCCAATAGCAGCTTATTATGTAGATAGTTTTGTATCTGACTTACATATGGTAGGGATAAGCTATTCCACATGTTACATTTTAGGGGACAGCTTATTCCCCATATCGGCCTAGTTTGGCAAAGATAAATTATTAGATAGATTATTGAATGTGTGGTTGAGATGAGGAGAGAGAGACAAAAACACTTCATCACAACCACTCATTCAATAATCTATCTAATAATCTATCTCTGCCAAACTAAGCCATCAAGTTATTATGTTGATGAGGATAACCTATTCCACATGTCACATTTTACGGGATAGCTTATTCCCCTTAGCAGCTTATCATGTAGATAGTTTTGTATCTGACTTACATATAGTTGGTACATGCGGAATGATTTTGTTAAAAATTGTCCAGTTATGCTGATTAGTTGTTGAGTACTTGATTCAACTTCAGATAAATGAATGCTATGCACTAAATTAGTACAAGCTTTTACTAGAAATTGGCTCTTGGTTGCTGTAGTTGTGCTTCTTCATTGACTTGGTACTTGGTTTCTAGGATGGTAAGATAGCTGTGATTGTGGGCACTGTTACTGATGATATCAGGGTACATGAAGTCCCTGCTATTAAGGTCACTGCATTGAAGTTCACAGAGACCGCTAGGGCAAGGATTGAGAAGGCCGGTGGTGAGTGCTTGACGTTTGATCAGCTGGCTCTCAGAGCCCCACTCGGGCAGAATACGGTATGTTTACATTTTGCTGGTTGCTTGTGTTCTGTAATATATGGATCTCATTTACTTGGCATTATTATCTAGCTTGCTGTTCCAAGAGTTTAGGACCTGAGGATTAATTCTAAGTAGGAATTCTTGAACATGATATTAATACCACACAACATTGTTTGAGCACACAGGTTTCCTCTCAGATACATGCACTTGCAGTAAATCTGTTTCTAAGGATCCAAGGTTGAACTGAATGAACAATATTCACAGTATTTGTTATATGTAAACCACTATTAGATTGTTGAATCTTCTGGCCATTTGCAAGCTTGAAGTGTCAATAACTGACTGGATCTTGCATAGCTAAGGTGGTTGCTGTTTTTGGAAAATAGTTGGAGGTCTGGGGGTGGAGTCTTTTAGAGAGAAAGAGAAGAGTGACAGGCATAGAAGGAATTCTTTGTGTAGTCTATGCATCTTTTTGGATCATTTTACCATAACATGCTCCTAAAGACATCTCTTTGTGCTCAGTCCATTTCATTTTTTCAAATATTTCTGATGTGCTGTGATTTCTCCTGAAAGTTTGGTTGCAACTGCAATTTCATTCATCTTCATGTCTTTGTTTTTTACAAGCAAACGCAACTATACTGGTATGAAGTATATTCTCTTTAAATACTAAGAGCATGTCCAACAGATGGAGAAAACGTTCCTTGGACTATATTTAGGCCAGTTTTGTCCAAAAACCAGCTCCAACAGCTGGTGTAAAAGCTGGCTTAAATTTCCATCAGGCCTATTTTCTGGACAAACATAAAAAAATCCAAGAGCCCAAGTAATCTGGAGCCGTTGATTGTTTGATGATGTTAACTAAAAAGTAATACAAATAATGATGGTGGCTTATGTTTAGTCCTACTGCTCGAGCAACAACTCAAAAATTGCAGGAGTAAAATTTAGGGCAGGAACAAATTTAGTCCAAAGAACCTTTTATTGTTTTAGATGCTCCAAGAGCCCAAGTAATTGCAAAAAGCAATGTATGGCTCATTCGTTACCTTTCACCCTGCCAGGTGGAAGAGCACTTTACCTTTTTAATTAAATATGAACTTGGTATTGCTCTAGCTGGCCGCCATGCCACACTATCAGGCTGGGATATTGGTTTTCATTACTTGATGTGAACTTATATACGAGTGATGTGGTGTAGCTTTAACAAGTTCTCTGCCCAACCTGCTTTTCCAGCGAAAGGACATGGATGTATTATTGTGTGACAAGTGACCAATTGTTAGGCATTTCCTTTGTGTTTTGAGTTTTGGCGTAGGAACTGGCCTTTCTTCCTGCTTGCCTCAGACCCAGCCGCCCAGTTGATGCGCCACATTTTGTATGGTTCCTTTGTAGTCACCTGAATATATTTGGTATAATCGCACTAAGTTTGAGGCTTTGAGCTGACTCGAGGTGTCAACAGTGTTGGCCGGGCAGGGTTGGAGGGGGTCTGTGAAAGAGGGGGCAAGGCTGGGCCGTGTTGAGGGGTTAGAGGGGGCCTGTGAGAGAGGGGCCAGGCTGAACGGGGCCGGACCAGTTTGTGTAAAAGTCTAAACGCGCAGGGCTGGGGGTTAGGGGGCTGGGCCAGTTCGGGTGTTGGAGGGGCCCAGGTTTGGCTCATTTTCTTGCATCCCGGGGCAGTATCAAGCCTGGGCCTTGACACCTGCAGCGCTGACTGGGCTGTTTTAGTAGGAGAAATAAGGGAAAATAAACTGTAGAAAATGTCAACTGGGACATGGTCTATTTCCAATATGTAAACTATCTAACTTCCTGAAGTTACCGATATAAAGCTTCATATTAGGTCCGGAGAAACTACAGAGTACAGACTGAAGATGATTATAGTTTTACGGTCTGCAACGCCACTGGCCATTCAGGCCGCCCTCTCTATTTTTGGGTTTGTGGAGAAAATCGTTGGTCTACGTCATCCTCAAATTTCTTAGCCGGGTTCTACTTTGCCCCTTTCCTGATTGTCTGAATACAAGTAGCCATGCTTGTAGGATTTTGTTTCTGTTGTACAATGTGTTTACTTGGAATCAAATATTTTGAAGGCATTGCTCATGTGTAATTTAATGTTTTGCAGGTTCTCCTTAGAGGCCCTAAGAATGCCCGTGAGGCTGTGAGACACTTTGGCAAAGCTCCTGGTGTTCCCCACAGTCACACCAAGCCTTACGTGCGGTCAAAGGGTAGGAAGTTTGAGAAGGCCAGAGGAAGGAGAAACAGCAGAGGCTTCAGGAACTAAGTCATGGATTGTGATGTTATGTCAGAACCTCAGCATAGACGAAGTCTTAAGAAAATGTTTGTTTTTGAGTTTTTCAGTCTCATTCTGGTTTTCAGTAACATGTCTGTGATATGCTGTTGGTTATCAGTGTTTTCAGTACTAGTAACTTTTGTTCTAAGGTCCAGATGTTTACCAAGGATTTTGTATGATTTTGAGTTGCACAAGTTGCCATTAGTAAGTTATATTTTGTAGGTTCTCGGTGCAAAATGCTATCGTAGATAACCTTGGTGGCTAATAGTGTTAAGTTACTACTAGTACTGGTCTAACATTGTCAAGTTAGGTTTATATGTTTCAAATAAAATGCAGCAATAAGCAAGTGCTTAGTTCAACAAGGTGAAATAACAAAGAAAGTACTGGAGAGTGGAGACCTCTTGGAATTCCAATGTTCCAATTCGCCATTTGGTTCCATTATTATAAGAATACTATTTTGAAAAGAAACGGTTTTACTGCATCTCGAGGAGTTTACTATCCAAATACAAAGATGCTGATAACGAATGGTCGAGGAATTAAGTGGTGGTGCATTAAGCACCTTGTGTTTGTGAATACTGTGGGAGAAGTTGACGTGCAATGTAATTTGTCGAAATTATGTAAAACTTCGAGTGAGATATTTTTACATATCCGTTCCTTCTTTTTCTTCCCATTTTCTCAATCAGTCATTTTTCTTCTCTTTCTTCCCACTTTTTATTTTTGGTAACTTTTCTTGTTTGCTTTTACCATCTTTTTCTTCTGCTTCTCCTCTTATGCATCTTCTTCTACTTCACGACTTGTTTTTTTTAGATCCGTATTCTAGAGGTCATTGTGGACAAATTAATAGTTCAATGTGGAAAAATTGTTACTGCCCGTCCCTCTCACCATCAATGTTTACATAAATGCTGTCCTATACGTATCTCTTGGCCTAGCACTCTGTACCAAAGTTTTTTTAGACGTTTCTCATTACTGACCATGGTGGGAGTGCATAATGTGACAGTCTCTTCTGCTAAATGCAATAAGTAAAGGTTGTTGGGAGATCTCATTACTTATAGACAGACAACATTGAATGAATGGCTTTAGTCGTTTCCTTCTTTCTATTTTCCGAGGACAGATGGACAACATTATTTACATCGTGCCACCTAATAAAAAATTGGAAAGTTAGTTGGGTAATAGACCGGTAGAAGGAAACATTAAAGACATAAAGTTAGTTGTCTTTCTTTCTTTTGGCTGATGTTATGGGTGAGGGTACCTGTGCAGCCCCGTTGAAGAATGTTCAATTCAAACTCGCCTTATTAATTTAATATCTAATCCAAATCTAACTTATCCACTTGGCCGAATTGAACGAGTTATTAAATTTAGAATTTGGGTCAAAGTATAGTTTTGATTAAAAAAATTAAAAATATGTAAGCATAAATTTTAAATATAAAACTTAACATACGTTGATAAGAAAGATGAATAATTTGAGTAAAATCAACTAGAAGAAAAATGCGGGCTTGTAAAAATTAATTTTTTGATAACTTATCTAACTAAAATATATAATTTTTCATGTGTAGTTTGATTCAGACCGGTTCGGTTGTAAACGGTTTTTTAATTCCGAAATCTTGATCGATCAAATTTTGTCTGGATTTGTAATTCTATTATCATAACCACTCAATGCTAAGCGGAGGCTAAATTCAGACTGGTTTGGTGCTTATCAATTTGGGGCTCCAGATTTCGACTTTGAGAAAGAGCCATTTAAGATTAATGTGACAAACTGTTACAATCAACGAAAGTCTTCAAGCGATTTCGTGAGCTCTCGAGACCAACAAAAATGAAATGAGCATTTAGAGAAGGTTGTGGCCTCTCGACGAATGTCAGTCATTTGGATAATCTCCTTATCCCCTAGAAGCTCAATAACTCAAGAGTCTGTTAAAGTCTTGATATTGATAACCCAACAAACTTAACCATCTGATGGCTTGCAAAATACCTCTAGCTTCAGTCTGCAACACGTTGAAAGGTCCTAAAAATAGCATGACTCGTCCTGAATGTGGACGAGTCATTCATAACTTATGTTATAGATTTAGGACTAGAGGACAACCTGACCCGTTAAAACTATTATTACTAATCACAAAAAAGCATGATCATAAATATTTATTGTGTTCTTACAAAACTCTAAATTCATGTAAGAAAATATAATTGCACAACTCACTCTAGGGACAAAATTGTTCAAGAATCAATCTGACCATAATTTTCAGGGTAATTTTCAATTACACCCCTCGGTTTTAGTTGATCTTCACTTACACCCCTTCTAGTTTGGAAAATGTCACTTACATTCCTTATGCCTACCAAACATTGTTGTCACTTACGCCTCTACGTGTATTTACTCTGTTAATTGGTAGCTTAACTTTCTAAATTCAGTTTTTTGACAGATTTACCCTTTCAAATGCTATAATGGTCAATCCAACCTTAATTTTGTAAACTGTAATTCGAGTTAATCCTATTTTTTCCTTGTAGTAACTGTACCATGTTCAAAAAGGCATATGAAACATGTGATAGAATACAAATACTCCGTAAATGTAAGTTTGTCCGAAAAATTGATTTTGAAAAGTTACCATAAGAACTAGCATACTGAATGCATAGAAGGGGGTGTAAGTGACAACATGTTTGGTAGTCATGAGGGGTGCAAGTGAACTTTCCTAAACTTTGAGGGGTTTAAGTGAAGATTGACTAAAGTTGAGGGGTGTAAGTTAATTTTACCCTAATTTTCATCATGCATGTGTTTGATGTGAAGGAAAAAAAATAGTGGGTAAAAGACAAAAACCACCCCTCGAGTATGGGGTATATACAAAAAAATCCCTCGTGTTCGGGGATATACAAAGACCACCCCTGTCAGTTAACGGTGACTAACGGAAACTAACGGAGGGGGAAAATGACATATATACCCTCACCTTCGAAAAAAATGACGCTACTATAAAATCATTTCTTTTTCTCACCCCACATTTCTACCCCCAACTCTTTCCTCTCTCTCCACTCGTCCCTCTCTTACGAACCAGATCTAACCCACTCCTTCTCCGCCCCCTCTTGAGCTTCTGTCCCGGAGAAGAGAAACCAGAGATGGAATCGCAAATGGGTAAGCCCCAATTGTGGCCTTGTTCACTTCGACGACGGCTAAGCTCGTCAGGAGCGTCGCAGCCACCGCGTCCGAGATGAAGCCTCTGTCCACACACGAGATGAAGCCGAGAACAAGATCGAGTTTCAGATCGGATGGAGGCTCGATGGAAGGAGAGGCTCGCCTGACGCACGAAAGCCCAACGAATCATCGGCCAAGCTTCCTCCCTCTGCAACGGATCCATGGCCACCGGCAGCGACCGAGCTTTGCGCCGCCATGGGTGCTCAACCCGAAACCAGAGGACCCGACAGGACGCATAGGACGCCGGAGAGGTCTGATCTGGCGGTCGGAGACGACGACGCTAACTCCGATCTGGACGTGGAGGCTCCGATCTGCTTTGTCAGGTACGTCTTATTCTCTCTCTTGCGGTGGCGGTCGTTGGCGGTGGCCGCTGATGGCGGTGTTGGTGGCTGTGGCGGTGGCACAATAAATAACTTGTTAAATGGTGATTCAATGGTGTAGGTGAGGATCCTTGAATGTCATCGATTTTAACCCTTCACTCCAGGAAGTAGCAAAGGGAACAAGCGATGTTTTATTTGGTTGCACTGAGGTCAAGCGTTCATGGGTCAACATCTTCAGTGGGGATTTTTTTCTCACTGATGAACTATGTACCATCAGTGGGGATTTTTTTTCTTCTTCTTTTGAGAATTCTCAATGGTGATGAATGCGTGTTATGTGTAGTGAATGTATTAATGTAACGAAAATTAATAGTAATGGAAAAAAAATTGTTAGCTGATTTTGGTATCTACTTTGAGGAAATTGTGTTGTATTTGACTGTGTTCTTGGTTGTGTTTGATGGTTTGTTGTGATGTAGGGTGATGAATTATGTACATGTGTTGTTATTGTTCTGGTGGTGGAGGTGGTTTGTGGTGGTGGTCAAGAACACCAAAGAACACGAAGAACACCAAAGAACACCAAGAACATGAACAAAATAAGCAGAAAATACAGGTAGGGGCAAAATGGTCATAAAAAGACAAATTACACCCCCGTAGTACTTGATTGTAACATAAGGGTGCTTTTCGTCTAACGTCCATCCACTGACGGAGGTGGTTTTTGTCTCGACAGGGGTGGTCTTTGTATATCTCCGAACACGAGGGGCTTTTTTGTATATACCCCATACTCGAGGGGTGGTTTTTGTCTTTTACCCAAAAATAGTAGGTATTGATTTCTTGTGGGCTTTGGGCTTACCGATTTCTCCACCACAGAGGGATCAAGTCAAATCCGGACCCTTCACTAGATTTTATTCCCAGACACTAAATGTGACAACACCTCTCGAAAACTTCATTTAAACTACTCTACCCAACTCTTTCTCGCCATTGACTCATCGACTCATGTTTTGCTCACTTTGATCGAGTGATTTAGATTGTGAAACGATGCGATATTTTGACAACTTTTTCATTATGTTATAGAATAATTTTTACTCTACAACACGGTAAAAAATATATAAAAAAATTACATCATTTTATTATTCAAATTACGTGTCAAAATGACATAATAAATAGTGATAAAAGTCAAATTGAAGAGAATAAATTCGCGGAGGCTACAGTACGTCCTGGCCCCACGCGGAAGAAACCGGCTCAGCCGGTTTTTGCCGGTAATTACGGTTTTACCCGCTAAAAGACAAAAAAATGCACCCCAGGGCGCCGCCATCAGAAATTTGGATAGAAATGTAAAGAAATGGATAAAACTATAAAGATGGAGATAAAACTACAGATAGAAATAATTAAAAGTGGACAGAAATGAATAGAATCGGATAAAACTTAAACAAACCAGATAGAAACGCAAACAACGCTCTACAACTAAGCTATTACAGCAGATTTGCAAGCACTGAAGGTTTAAAAGGAAGATACATGACTTGTGAAACATAAAAGTGGACAGAAGCACACCTTGCAACTGTCGTTTCACTTAAAAAAAAATAAAATTTATTGCGAAAAGTAACGCAAATGCAAGAACGATGATGCATGTGTGCGATATCCTTTGTCTCCTTAGCATTTCTTGATTTTCAGACCTCATTCGTCTTGTTGTTTACTATCCAAATACAAAGATGCTGATAACGAATGGTCGAGGAATTAAGTGGTGGTGCATTAAGCACCTTGTGTTTGTGAATACTGTGGGAGAAGTTGACGTGCAATGTAATTTGTCGAAATTATGTAAAACTTCGAGTGAGATATTTTTACATATCCGTTCCTTCTTTTTCTTCCCATTTTCTCAATCAGTCATTTTTCTTCTATTTCTTCACACTTTTCATTTTTGGTAACTTTTCTTGTTTGCTTTTACCATCTTTTTCTTCTGTTTCTCCTCTTATGCATCTTCTTCTTCTTCATAACGTGTTTTTTTTAGATCCGTATTCTAGAGGTCATTGTGGACAAATTAATAGTTCAATGTGGAAAAATTGGATTTCGGACGTTTTGTTGCTTCACAAAAAACGTCTCGGAATTAATTTTCGGTTGGAAAACGAACTGAAATCTGGCGGTTGTAACCGCCAGATAACCGCCTTGTTCCCCTCTCTATTTTGTCAGTTTGGTCTAATTCAGAAACACAGAACAATCATATTCGTTCTTGAACCTCTCTTTTTTATCCGATTATCAATTTCGTGTGTATATCACCGAAATACCTTAATCTGAGAGTGATTTACACGACTCAGAGAGTATCCAAGTTCAATTGTTCCCCTTCTAAACACCACCCAAATTTCCAACACCCGTCACTCTCACCATCAATGTTTACATAAATGCTGTCCTATACGTATCTCTTGGCCTAGCACCCTGTACCAAAGGTTTTTTTAGACGTTTCTCATTACTGACCATGGTGGGAGTGCATAATGTGACAGTCTCTTCTGCTAAATGCAATAAGTAAAGGTTGTTGGGAGATCTCATTACTTATAGACAGACAACATTGAATGAATGGCTTTAGTCGTTTCCTTCTTTCTATTTTCCGAGGACAGATAGACAAACATTATTTACATCGTGCCACCTAATCGAAAATTGGAAAGTTAGTTGGGTAATAGACCGGTAGAAGGGAACATTAAAGACATGAAAGTTCGTTGAGTTTGAGTTTCTATCTTTTGGCTGGTGTTACGGGTGAGCGCGGACCGGTTAGACCGGGTTTTGTCGAAATTTTCCTCCCGAGCCAATAGGTATGGGTTGAAGATTGTTCAAATCAAACTCGCCCAATTGTTTCTTATACTCAATTCAAATCTAACTTATCAACTCTGCAAAATTCGGACCGGGTTGAACAAAGTTATTTAATTTATAATTTGGGTTTAAGGGTGAGTTTGGGAATGCTTCTGCTGGCAGCACAACTGCTTTCCCACAACAGAAGTAGTTTTAGTGTGTTTGGTAAAAATAAAATTTTTGCTTTTCCGGACAGTTTCTGCTGTCCCACAGCAGTTTTCAGGAAGCAAGGGGGGAGATGCTTTTCCAGAAAGTGCTTTTGATTAATTTATCTACAACCGATTTTGACCTTACAATTTTTTAAAATATCAATAGTTATCTTTCCGAAAATGACACGAGTCATATATTTTTGTCATTTTACCCTCTCACAGCAACTTCACAGTTAATTTTACCAAACACAAAATTACTATGTCAATATTTCACAGCAGCTTCTATGTAATATTTACCAAACAACATTTTATCAAGAATTCACAGCAGCTTTCTAGAGTGTTTTCACACAGCAGCTTTCTACCACCGCCACATCATTCCCAAACTAGCTCTAAGTATGGTTTTAATTTAAAAAAAAATTAAAATATGTGCGCCTAAAATTTAACTATAAAACTTAACAAACATTGCTAAGAAAGATGAATAATTTGAAAAAAAAATAAACTAAAAGAATTATGCAGGTTTATAAAAATTATTTTTTGGACGACATATCTAACTAAAACATGCAATTTTCCATGTGAAGTCTGTTCATACCGGTTCGGTTGTAAACGGCGTTGCTAACTCTGTAAATCATGATCAATCAAATTTAGTTCGGGGTTGTAATTCTTTATCGTAACCAATCAAGTAGCATCAATGAGTGCTAAATTCAAACTGGTTTGATGCGGATCAATTTGGGACGGCCGATTTGGGCTTTGAAAAAGAATAGTTTAAGATTAATGTGGCAATCTGTTACAATCAACGAAAGCCCTTCTAGCAAGGTCGTGAGCAATCGAAGCATTACAACGACCAACATATGATTGAGCAGTTAATGAAGGTTGTGGCCTTTCGCCGAATATCCGTCGTTTCCCCTAATATTTGGATAATATGGATAATCTTCTTATCCCCTCGAAGCACAAGAATCAGTTCTCGAGAGTCTGTTAAATCTTGACATTGATACAACCCGACAAAATTAACCATATGATGGCTTGCAAAACACCTATAGCTTAAGCCCGCATCGCGCTGAAGGCCCTGGAAATAGCATGACTCGTCCTGAAAGAGGAGGAAATCACACTCTCAGCGGCGGAGTAAAATGCGACCCCTATTTTCTACACTACGTCCACTTAAATAGTTGTTTGAGCGAATTTTGGTCACCCCTAACTTATGTTGTAGATTTAGGATCAGATGACAACTCTTCTTGTTGAGACTATTATTTATCACAAGAAATCATGATCAAATATTTATCATGTTCTTACAAAATTCTTTCATACAAGAAAATATAATTGCATAACTCACTCTAAGGACAAAATTGCTCAAGATGTAAATCAAATCTGACCATAATTTCATAATGCATGAGAAAAAGCTTAGGTATTGATTTCTTGTGGCCTACCGATTTCTTGTGGCCCAGGGATAATGGTGAAAATGAGAGGGCGATCAAGTGAAATCAAGACCCTTCACTAGATTTTATTCCAGGACACTAACTGTGACAACACCTTTCGAAAACATCATTCTAAACTGCCACCTCGTTCCAGCTCTTTTTCTCATATCTTAGTCACTTTGACCGGGTGATTGAAACAAAAATATTTGGGTTATTATAAATTTTTCACTGTAAAATAGAGTAACTTTTTTACTCTACAACACCGTAAAAAGATTATCAAAATTTACATTATTCTGTTATCAAAATCATCGAATCTAAGTGACCCAGGGGGGGTTTGGTATGACTTATAAGCAGCTTATAAGTCAGATTTGGATTATAAGTTCAAGCCAACTTATAAGTTGTGTTTGGTATGGACTTATAAGCTGAAAAGTTTGAGTTCGACTTATAAGTCCATAGGGGGGGTTTGGTATGACTTATAAGCAGCTTATAAGTCAATTCTGGATTATAAGTTGAAGATAGCTTAAAAGCAATGTTTGGTGTGCGACTTATAAGCTGAACTTTTGGATTTGGACTTATAAGTTCCTAGTGTAAAAATGAACTTAAGAAAAAGTTGGGTTTTTGAATCTTTTCTTAAACTTTTGGACTTAACATCTTTTACACCAAACACACATATCTTTTTTCTTCATCTTTTTTGTCATGAACTTTTTTGGCATAAACTTATAAGACGACTTAAGTTGCAAATAAGTTATACCAAACTCCTCTATAGTGTAAAAATTGAGTTTAGAAAAAGTTGGGTTCTTGAAGTTTTTTTCGAACTTTTTGACTTAACATCTTTTTCACCACACACATGACTTTTTTGTTCATCTTTTTTGTCATAGACTTTTTTGACATGAATTTATAAGTCTACTTAAGTTGCAAATAAGTCATACCAAACTCTCCCCCCAATAAATAGTGATTAAAGTCATTTTGGAGAGAAACAGCTGACACAGAAGGCTAGTCTCCACCATCTGCTCCAAGGATCTAGTTGAAATGAACAATGACATTTAGAGGCCTTAAAATAATAAATCACAAGTTAAAGGACTGATTTCGCAACCAAATCTCTCGCCAAACGTTTTACCTATTTTGTTTTCTCCGTCGTCTGCTAACTTATCCATTTATTCCTTCAAGAAGACAACAAAAAACGCTTTAAAGAAGAGAGTGAGCAAATACAGAGTGAGAAACAGAGACAGAAATGGAGAAGATACAACACCGAACCCTCCCCGTGAACGGAATCAACATGCACGTCGCCGAGATCGGCGACCGCGACGCTCCGGCGGTCCTCTTCGTCCACGGCTTTCCGGACCTCTGGTACACGTGGCGGCACCAGATGCTCTACCTCTCGGCACGCGGCTACCGCGCAATCGCCCCCGACATGCGCGGCTACGGCGACACCGACGCGCCGCCGTCCGCCGCCAGCTACACCGTCTTCCACACCGTCGGCGACCTGGTGGCCCTAATCGACGCGCTCGGCATAGATCAGGTGTTCCTCGTCGGTCACGATTGGGGCGCTTACGTGGCATGGCACTTTTGCCTGTTCCGGCCGGACCGGATCAGAGCTCTGGTTAACACCAGTGTGGTGTTCAGTCCTAGGAACCCTAGTAAGAAACCCTTGCCTTCGCTGAGAGCTGCTTTTGGGGATGACTACTACATGTGCAGGTTTCAGGTAAAATTGAATTAACTTCTGATTAATTGCTCTAATTTTGTCGCTCAATCTAGCTGATTACTGTACTTAAGTTTGCTCCAATTTGCCCAATTTGATACTCTGGGTTTAGACTATCCGCAGTAGTGGGCTTCCCCTGCCAGTCCCACCTTTATTTCATTATTATTAATTGTCTTAATATTTAAAATACTACCCAGACAACTCCAACAGTCACAACACTATTCATCCTCTCTTATTATATTTCATTACGAATACACAATTTTCATCAAAGAAAAGGAAAAAAAATGAAAATCAAACTCACTTGGTGGGCCAGCCGGGGGAAGCCTGCGGGCTTACCCACCCCCTCCACCACCCCGTTTAATCTCCCCCTCCCCCCTCCTTGTTGGAGCAACTAAACCCATTCTTGGGCACCCCCACCCCTACCCCTCGAGATAGTCTTAGGGGTTAGGAGGATTATTAGGGCATCTCCCACCATAGGGGGAGGGGGAGGGGGAGGGGGAGGGGGGGGGGGGGGAAACCGGTCCATGTCCAACCCTATGAGGGGAGGGGGAGGGGTGCTATGGGGAGAAATTGTTCCTTGGGTGTGGCATGGCTAGGGGGGATTTCCCTCTGGACATCCCCTCCCCCTACATGAAGTGATAAATTAATTCAATATTTGACAATATTAATTACACTTGGTAATTTTTTTATGACTATATCATATATATTTGTTATGATTAATAAATTTTATTTTATTTTTATTATGATAAAAAATAATAATTTACTCACGATTGTTGAAAAGTATATTTACGAAAAGTCATCGTTATCTTATTTTGTTCAAGATTTAATAAATCTTATCTTTTATGCAGTTAACAATTATAATTATTAAATTTAGAAGCACGATTAAAAAAGCGTAAAATTTGTTGAATCACAACGATACAAAAATAGTATTAAGATACAAAACAAATATCGCCACTTATTGTGCATAATTACTTTTCTCAGTATTAATAATTTATTTTTAAATTATTAAATATATATTAAAAATTATTTTTGTTGGGTGGGGGAAAGGAATGGGTTGGAGATGAGTAGTTGTTTGGGGGAGGGGGAGGGGGAAAATGGTGGGCCCGTGAGGGGAGGGGGAGGTTAGGGGAGGGGGAAAATGCCATGGGTTGGAGATGCCCTAACTAGCATGTGTATCAATCTTTCTATATCTTGCTTGCTCTAATTTTGTTCCAATTTGATGTGGGTTCGAGTTTGAATGATTACCACATGTGTATGCATTTTTTAAATGGGAAATTGTTTGATTCTGAATTAGAGGGGAGAGCTGTGGAAATTGGGTAAAATCAGTTCAACTCTGTGATGTGATAGCAACAAGTTTCAATTTTCCTTGTGCCTTTGAAGACATCTGAGGATAGATAAATGGGGATGGATATAAAAGTAATCAGTTATGCTAATAAAGGGTATCATCATATATTCAACAGATGAACGGATTAGTCACTAAACTGATACAGATGATGCTATACACTCGCATATTTCTCCTTTGCACCAATGCACTGTTGGGTGAATGAATGGGTCTCTTTACTCTCTTGAGCAAATTTCTTTTGCTCATCATGTTACTCCTATCTTCAAAGTGAAATGTAACTAAAGAAATAGCATTGGGAGGGAGATTGTTTGCTGAGCTAAAGTCGAGAGGAGCGGATTGGTCGAATTGGCCAAACCTCTCCTGAATCTGGAACTCCCATTTGAATTGATTTGGCAATCCGGAATCCTGATTTCAAATGAGAGTTCCGGGTTTAGGAGATGTTTAGCCAAAATTTTGACCAATCCGTTCCTCTCGATTTACCTCAGCCAAACAATCCCATTATGTAATTAACATTCTCATACTAATTATTTTACGAAAAGTATATTTACGAAAAGTCATCGTTATCTTATTTTGTTCGAAATTTAATAAATCTTATTGTTTATGCAGTTAACAATTATAGTTATTAAATAATTGAAAAAAATAATTAAAAAAGTGTCACATTTGTTGAATCACAACGATACAAAATATTGTATTCAGATACAATATTGTATTCAGATGCAAAGCAAATATCGACACTTATTGTGTTTAATTCCCTTTCTTGTAATAACGACTTATTTTTTCGTACTTGTAAATTTGTAATCGTTATCTTGTCGAATGAAAGTGTTGTTTGTTATTATTATTTTAATTATTATTAATAATTTAATATTATTATTGTTTTAATTATCATTATTGTTGTTACCGTTTTTGTGTGTGTGTGTGTGTATATATACATACATATATATATATATAAATAGTTGTATACAATCTCTCTCAAAAAAAATATTTGTATACAGTTTTGTATTTAATTTTTTTAGTATTAATAATTTATTTTTAAATCATTAACTATATATTAAAAATTATTTTTGTTGGGTGGGGGGAAAGGAATGGGTTAGAGATGCTTAATAGTTTGGGGGAGGGGGAGGGGGGAAATGGTGGGCCCGTGAGGGGAGGGGGAAAATGCCGTGGGTTGGAGATGCCCTGAATGTGACAACACTTCTCCCGTGAAAAGGAAAAGATCATTCTAATCTAGTCCACCTTCTGCTCCAAGGAGCTAGCTGACATGAACAATAACATGAAGAGGCTTTGAAATAATAAATCATAAGTTTGGGGACTGATTTCGTAACCAGATCTTTCGCCAAATGTTTTTTTTTTCTCCAGTCCCGATTCTCTGATCCTTTTCGTGTATCTTTCTCTGTATCCTTATCATGATTGGTTCATATCATAGTAGTATTTTTTTATTTAAGGTAGTTGTTTCAAAATTCAATCAAAGCACATAGTAAGAAAGCATAATAAGAAAGAGGACCGCTATGCTTCACCCTTTTTTCTTCACCCTTCAATTTCACCTCCAACGTGTCAAGATATGATTGTGGTAGCTATTTATTTTAAGATATTTCTATAATCACATCACCAATCAAAAACATCCACGTAAGGGGTGAACTTGAAGGGTGAAGAAAAAAGGGTGACATTTAGCATTTCCCAATAAGAAAGCGTACCGAGAAGGAAAAATCATAGTAAGAATACAGAGAATGATAGACACGAAGCATACTGAGTATCCGGACTCGTTTCCTCCGTCGTCTGCAACTTATCCATTTATTCGTTCCAGAAAAACCTTTTAAGCAAAGCTTAGAAGAGAGAATAGAGCCAAGTAGAGCAGAGCAACTGCAGAGTGAGAAAGAGAGAGAAATGGAGAAGATAGAGCACCGAACTCTGTTCGTGAACGGAATCAACATGCACGTCGCCGAGATCGGCGACGGCCCGGCGGTCCTCTTCGTCCACGGCTTCCCCGACCTCTGGTACACGTGGCGCCACCAGATGCTCTACCTTTCTGCCCGCGGCTACCGCGCAATCGCCCCCGACATGCGCGGCTACGGCGACACCGACGCGCCGCCGTCCCCCGCCAGCTACACCGTCTTCCACACCGTCGGCGACCTCGTTGCCCTCATCGATGCCCTCGGGATAGATCAGGTCTTCCTCGTCGGTCACGATTGGGGTGCTTTCGTCGCCTGGCACTTCTGCTTGTTCCGGCCCGACCGGATCAGAGCTCTGGTGAACACCAGTGTGGTGTTCCGTCCCAGAGACCCTAGCAGGAAGCTCATACCCACCCTGCGAGCTGCTTTTGGGGATGACTACTACATGTGCAGATTTCAGGTTAAACTGAATTCTGACTACTCAATTCTCCATCATTTCTGATTGATTGGTCTGATTTGTTGCTCAATCTAGCTGATTACTCTACTTAATTTTGTTCCAATTTGCCCAATTTGACATGGGTTTAGGGTTTAGGAGGATTACCAGCATGTGTATCAATTTTTTTAATGGGAAATTGTTTAATTCTGAATTAGAGGGGAGAACTGTTGAAATTGGGGACAAGATCAGTTCAATACTGTGATAGCAACAAGTTTCAATTTTCTTTATGCCTTTGAACAGATTTGAGGATAGATAAATGGGGATGGATATAAAAGTAATCCGTCTTTCTAATAATGGGTATGATCATATATAGGGGCGGATCCAAGAATTTGTTGCTGTGTGGGCTAAAATGAAAATTGAAAACAAAATATGCATAAAACTTGAGTTTTGTAAAGTTGAGTTGGGGCTATACTGTAACTCTTATAGGGCCGACCTGAAAAAAATTAACAGAAATAAGGGTAAAATTCCAATTTTTAAAACTATAGCCCCTACTGGTCACCATGTACATCCGCCCTTGATCATATATATTCATGAGAGTATTGATGATAAGACGTTAGTACTCAAGTACTACTTCTATTTCGTCAGGATTTTCTCAATGCATCAGCTCAGTTTGACAGACTAATCTAGGTAACGATATGTGTTAATCTTTTCATAATGTTGTACATCTTTCTTAACACTACAATATTGTTAAAAATTAGCAAATTTTCGTATCACATCGTTAGCTAAATTAGTCGGTCAAAGTGAGCTACCTAAAGTCAACTAAGAAGATCCTGGCGAAACGGAGGAAGTAGTCAATAGATGAATGGATCTGTCACTATTCTGTTACAGATGATGCGATTCACTCCCATCTTTCTCCTTGCTCCAATACACTATTGGATGAATGGGACACTTACTCTCTTGATCAACTTTGTTTTGGGCATCTTATGACTCCTATCTTCAAAGTGAGATGTATCTAAAGTTTGGGCATTGGGATGGGGTTTTATATTGGGAGGTGGTTTTATATCTTCAAAGTGAAATGTCATGCAACCTTTTCTGACATCTTCCCCTTTGCCACCACTGCCGCGGCTGCCGCCACCACAGATCCCGACGTCGGAGAAATTACAATGACGTTGATCCGAACCTCAGGCAAGCATTCTTTCGTACACTGACAAGTTGTTGGGTCAACGGTAATCCATCTTTCAGTAAGAGAAACTTATTGAAATACGACAACTTTTACGGCATTTATTCCGTTCACGGTCCATCTCCATTGGGAGGGCTTGGAAGATTTAATAGAGCTTGAACCTGTGTTATATCCTTATTTGGTTTGCCTATTTTACGCCAACATTGTTATGGTCCCCATGCCTGATGGTCCCGTTGTGCCCGTTTCAATGTTGCGAGGAGAGGATGTTCGTATGTCATTGAGTTCATTTGTAATTCGTTGGACATTTCTAGTATGGGGGAGCACATTTTTTTTCAATAATCCATTTGGTTTTAAATCCATAAACCAAAATAATCTAGTTTACCAAACACACACATATCTTGCAGTCAAATTATATCGTAGTGGTACTTAATTGGGTCCTTCAGATGACTAGGTAACATGTAATGCTCTGGTCTGCAAATTTGTTGTTTTTGAATTTGGAATCTGGAGACTGGAGAGGAAGTAAAAAGATCATCTTTTCACGAGTGTTTGGATTTGTGAGGACATAATCCTTCTGAGAAATTAATTTATCTTGATACGATTGCATCTGCTCAGGCTTATTATTTTTATCTCCAGTCATATACCACGTTGATTATCTACAAATTGCTTTGTACCAGTTGAACCAGTATAAGTTTTTTGTTTTCGTTCCAACTATAAAAGATTTTTCTATCGCCTGCTCTAGGAACCTGGGGAAGCAGAAGAAGAGTTTGCCCGAGTTGACACAGGCAGACTCATAGCGAAGTTTCTGACATCTCGCCGACCAGGTCCACTCATTGTGCCTAAATCAGTTGGTTTCGGCGGTTCACCAAATTCCCCAGTTACATTGCCATCTTGGCTCACAGAAGAGGATATAAATTATTACGCCTCCAAATTTAACCAGAAAGGTTTCACTGGTGGACTGAACTATTACCGCGCGATGGACCTGTAAGTCTTTTGTTTTGTATTCTCAAGTTTTCCGGATTTTTCTCTAATCTGATTTTGTATGTTCCCTCCAGTTGGTTTGGGCCTCAAGGTGTCAACGGTGCGGGCTGGGCCGCGTTGGAGGGGTCGGTGAGGGAGGGGGCTGTGCTGGGGCCGGGCCGGGCTGGGTTGAGTGGTTGAGAAACTTGAACCCAACCGTGCCCGGGCCCTAAACCTGTGAGATTAGGAGTTGAGGGGACCGGGGGTCTTGCCGATATATATTATAATGTAATATATATATATAATATACAAATTAATAATAGGGCAAATGACCCTAAACCCCTATGCAGTTTACCATTTGTGACCCTAAACCTCCAGCCGTTTCAATTTATCCGAAAAACCTTCAGCAGTTTACATTTTGTGCCCAATAACCCTCAATTGCTAATGGGGTTAACTTTTCTTAACGGCCATATGGGTATTTACTGTAATTGTACCCCACCGACCCCGGGCCGGGTTGAGGGGTTGGGAAACTTGAACCCCACCGGTTCCGGGCTCTAAACCCGTGGGGTTAGGGTTGGGGGGGCTAGGTCAATAAATATTATAAATATATTAAATAATATTTTTTTAATATATATATATATATTAATAAACAGTACCGTTTTGGTGGGCCCCGGGTCGTGCTTGTGCGGGTTGAGGACTAGAGATGGCCGGGTCAGTGTGTGTAGGAGGTGCACCGCACCGGTTGGGGGCCAAAAAGGGGGTTTTGGGGCTGGTCTGGGCCCGGTTTTGGAATATTTTGGTGTGGGCCGGTCCGGTTTTATGCGTGGCCCGGCCCCTTGACACCTGGACTTTGTATGTTGTCTCTAGTTTGGCCCGGGCCTGTATCTTATTGATTTCTTTTCTTTCATTCTATGTTTGTGACAGGAATTGGGAGCTAACAGCACCATGGACAGGAGCACAAATAAAGGTGCCGGTGAAGTTCATAGTAGGTGATGAGGATGTGACTTACACAACCCCAGGCACGAAACAACACATAGAGAGTGGTGGTTTCAAGAAGGCGGTTCCCTTCTTGGAAGAACTAGTGGTGTTGGAAGGAGTTGCTCACTTTCTGTCCCAAGAGAAGCCGGAAGAAGTCAGTGCCCATATTTACGACTTCATCAAGCGGTTCTGAATCATATCACATCTGGGGGGTTCATGTTAAGGCTGCTGCTGGCAATGTTCCTTGTAGTGTTTTTAGTGGAGTATGGATCTAGTTGGGAATAAGATGTAGTACTATGTGTTAAAAGGTGTGTTTTAGTGACTAATCCGCGGTTGGCGTAGAGGATTGTTTGAGACGATGTTTGTGAATGTAGAACCGCGAGCTTCTTAATTTCTTCCATGCTCTTATTTCATGCTACCTTTGTTTCTTCTCTTTCACTTTATTTCACTTTTTGACACTATTCACCGGGTCACTTTGACCCGATGCTTTGGTTAATAAAACGATACACGAATTTGGTAATATTTGCATTATCTTGTAGAGTAAACTTTACTCTACAATACTATGAAAAAATTGTCAAAAAATGATTTCGTTTTGGTATCCAAATCACCGAGTCAAAGTGACTCAACTACGAGTAAAAAAAGAAGAAACAGAGGTAGTAGTATCTTTGACATTTAGCTGACGACGACTAGGTCGCTGGAGCTGTTTCTTATATCCAGATCCTAGTAGCTGTGTAGCAAACCATGACTGACAATCAAACAATATCCCGAAACCATAAAATGTTCATCTTTTGTTGTCTAGATTTTAGGATTAATCTCCCCAAAGTACCTTTAAAATATCCATAAAATGTCTCGAAACCATGATTTATATTTAAATCATGGTTTTTAACAAAAGACTCAACTCACTACGTGGTTTCTGAACCCATCTTTTGTTGTCCAGATTTTAGGATCTTTGTACCATTAGGTCAATCTTCAGTTTTAACTGGGAGGCAACTTCTTTGAAGGGGTGATGGTAGTATTTTTGAAGTAATGAAATTTGCGATTACAAATGTTTTTCTGGCTAAACAGTGAGCCCACTTGAACGGTAATCTAGAGACATAGCAGATAGAGAGGAACTACCTACATTTTTCTTAATTGTCTCAATTTTGACTTTTACATTATTCATTGGTTCACTTTGACCCGGTGATTGAAATAGAAAATGATTTTTTTTTTTAATAAGGGTAAAAGACACTGACCACCCCTAGGTTTAGGGAAAATTCCACCCCGCTACCCTGGGTTTTGGATAAAGACACTGCGCACCCATTTAACGGAATATTCCGTGGACAATTTGCACCCTTCTGTCATGTTCCGTTAGATAAGTGGTATATCGAATTTTTTCGGACCATATTACCCCTATGCATTTTTTGAATTTTTTTACCAAAGTTCATCAACAAGAACACTAACACCATCATGCCAAGAACATCAAGAACACCATGTTAAAAAAAAAAAGACCAATTTAACATAGACAAAAATAAGACCAATTTAACATAGACCACCACCACAATCAAGAACATCAAGAACACCACAATCACCACCACCATCAGCCGTAATCAACGCCACCAGACCACCACCACCATAAACGAAAATAAGACCAATTTAACATAGCAGGTATGAATCCAAAAATATAACAACACCAATAACAAATGGATAACATCCTGGTGGATGAACAAAATTACTAAAAACCCAAGAAACCAACCGACTTGCCCCTATGCTGTCATGTTTTTTTGTTAATGTTCTTAGTGTTCTTGGTCAAGAACACGAAGAACACGACGCTAAAAAGTTCACTCTACAAACCACCGCACCTACCACCGGAAATATTAAGGTTTGTCAAAAGTTCTTTTAATACCAATTTCACACTAACTTACCTAAACCAATTCCTCATTAGTCTTCAATATGAACTCTATTCAACAAATCCAGTATAAGTGGAGGAAGGATTGAACCTGAAGAAGGATTCTTATATCACTGCCATGAAGCTGACAATTTCAATCACCTCTAATTACTCAGTTTATCATTCTTCCAGAAACCAAACCACAGCGTTTGATTCAGTCCTACCTCTCCTAAAAAAGAATAATAAAAAAGAGCCCCAAGGGATGAAGGAGATCTCTGCCAAAACAATTGGTAATCCATCAAATCTCCTCTGAACCACCTACTGTTTCGTCACTGTCTTCACAAACTTCGTCACTGAAGCGTTGCAATCGCGTTGTACTCCTCCGTCGAGTCCTTTGTTTCTGTCCGTTATTAGGGTTTGAGAGAGATGGGGCAACAGTCGCTGATCTACAGTTTCGTGGAGAGAGGGACGGTGATTTTCGCCGAGTTCACAGAGTTCACCAGAAACTTCACCGGCATCGCTTCCCAGTGCCTCCAGAAACTCCCCGCCACCAACAACAAGTTCAACTGCGATGGCCACACCTTCAACTACCTCGTTGAAGACGGTTTCAGTGAGTTCTCGTGCCCTAATTCCCCAATCGATTCGATCTATGATCTCTCTGATCTGTAGTTGTTCAGTCTTGTTGATCCGATCGTAGTTTGAATCATGCTTGAGGTCAGATCTGTTACTTGTCGATGTAGTTCGTGGACTTTGTATGGGATTTGACTGCTGTGATTTCGTTCTTCTATGTATGTAGCTTGATTTTGAAAATTTTTGGGCGAAAATTCTCCAATTCACCTGAAATATTAGCTGAGAACAGCATCAATTGGTGTCTTCGTTGATTCAAACTTATCTTCGTCGCAACACCCAATCCACCGAGGGGGTCGTCTATCCACCGCCGCCATTTCCGGCGAAACCACCCCACCACTGACACCTCCTTCTGGCGACCCAGCCACTGCCGAACAAGAGCTCTTGAGCACCCAGCAGTCAGGTCGGTCCGACGAGACCCACCCCAGCCTCTGCCTCGTTCCCTCCATCCGTCTCTCTCTCCGTCAGTTCCCTTGTTCCGGCGAACCCATCAGCGTCGATTGGGACGGTCGTCTCTAGGGAAGAACCCACCGCAACCTCCACCTTCTACCATTGTGTTTCAGATCGACAGAGAGAGAGAGAGAAGAAGGAGGTGGTGGTTGCTGTGATGGTGGCGTTGGTTGTTGTTGGTGTGGGTTCAGATCTGGGAAGTAGAAGAGAAGAGAGAAAGAGGGTGAGAGAGAGAAAGATTAGGTTTAGAAATGAAGAAAATGGGAGACGAGGGTAATAAATAGTATGTAATTTTATCACTTTTCAGGGGTAAAATAGTCTTTTCTTTTGTGCTGTTAGTCAACTGTTAGCTTCCATCCAGAAAAAGGTGCGCAGTGTCTTTATCCAAAACCCAGGGTAGCGGGGTGGGTTTTCCCCTAAACCCAGGGGTGGTCAGTGTCTTTTACCCTTTTAATAATCTTCTCATGGCATTACAACAGCATGAGAAGATTACCAGATTCTTGCATCGTTTTGTTAATCAAATGAGGGGGTCAAACTGACCAGGTGAATAGTGAAAGAGTCAAAATGAGAACAGTTAAGACAAACGGTGGAAGTAAGGGAATTACAGAGTTATTTCTTGCCCCGGGCTGCTCTAACTGTGTTGGTCAAAGTGAACTGATGGATAGTGAACTGAGAAAATTCTTGCCAACCGAAGGTAGTAGTTGTTTTTTGATAGATAAATATGGTTCGGCATTGTAGTTAGTAAGAAGTAGTTGTTTTTAGATAGATCCGTTATTATGATCAAGATCACCAAACCCCGCAAGCATTTTTATGTGACCAAACCCAGATTATTCATTCGCTCTTCCGAAAATTCTGTTTACACGCTGTGAGAAAGATATCGGCGTCTAGCCCATAGAAGGTAAGCTCCTACTCAGATTATTCACACTGAAGCTCACATTTAGACTCCAGCTCCTTTCAACAGAAAGTGTTTAAAACCCATTTAGCCCACTGCAACTACTGTAAGTCCAGCGCTATATATAAGGGTGTAAGGGTATTATGTCTTTAATGTAAAACTAGGAGAGTGAGTGGTGATCTTATCCGACTACCGCCAATGCAATACAGCCGTTGGATCTAAATCCAACCGTTACAACTCTTTGTGTTTATCTGATCCTAAGGAGAGTGAGTCGGTGATATTATCTGATTACCACCGTTGCAATACAGCCGTCGGATCTGAATCCAACCGTTACAATCCTTGCATTTATTTGTCCCTTCAAGAGTCTTCCAAATTAAGTCAATTCCTTGCATTTATTCTTCATCTTCTCTCTTCTCTCTACTCTCTACAGTCTCGGTATAGTCATTGAAAATCTTAATCTCGTTCATATTCATTCATTCGGATCATTGTATCATCAAATAAGGTTAAGTCTCATTTCTTTGTTACAAGTTAACACCCGAGTCCGAGTAACCAATTTTGTTATACAACAAGAATTAATGTATTTGCCTTTTTTACGGATGCATATGCTAATTTTCCTTGCTTTTTTTGGATTTTTTTTTTTATAAATGCTAATTTTCCTTACTCGTATCTGAGCAGGCCACGTGCACGGCTCCTATTTAATGAACGGATGTCCACAGAAATGGGTTGTTTTCCCTATTTGACAGGGGTTTTAAGCAAATTGAGCCATCAACAAAATAAAACATCTTCAAAGAGTTTCCATTGAAGGAAGGAGGCTTGGGACAGAGTCAAGGAAGAAGAAGAAACTTGTTAATCTAAAATGGCAGGTTTCTTCCTTTCCTTCCTTGTCACAATCTCGACATGTCTCCTTGCCGGTCTTCACCCGATGCTCGCCGTTGATCCGCTTTGTAAGTGCTATCGTTCCCGTTTGCTCTTATATAAAAATCCATCTTTTGTCTCAAGATAAATTTAAATGGCTTTTGTCTCAACATAAATTTAGATTTAAAAGCAGCATATATCTTGGATTTTCCCTGCGTTCCCTCATAGAAGAAACTTGGGTTTTTATCCCTCACAAAAATAAAGAGAAGGAACTTGTAATAAGGAGAGATAATTAGGCTCAAATTAAATATAAAAATTTATCCATAAGTTTTTTTGAGAAATCGTAATAACTTTTGTCTTACTGGCGCACCGATTTCTGCAAGTTGTTCGAAAGACTTGGAAAATGAGAAAATGACATTGAGCATGGCCGACTAATTAAATGCCGAGCTCCTTGGTTTTCTTACTTTCTAGTTTCTACTATGTCATCATACCTTGCCATCCTTCGTCCTCCAAAGCATCCGTTGACGTAATTTGTAAGTATTGAACCTAGTAGCATTATTCTCTTCTCACTTCCCCAGGATTTTTCTATTTTAGCATGTTAAGAGTCGTCGAATCCCCACTGATTCTGCAAATCATGTTTTTCTTAATTTATAACAGCTTTTCATGGGACAAGTAGTGAATTTTTTTGTCTCTCCGTCCCAAAAAAATGTGAATCTTGAGGTTCGTGAACTGTGTCGGGGAAATATAATGCAGCTGTTGAAAGTTGAAACAACAGGCTATGGTGCTATAATCTATTTCTATCGAAGAAAATAAGTATTTATCATCGAATTGTTTAATGTTTCGAGCCCCATAGGTTTCTTCAAATAAGATAGTTGTCCCAATTTTTGTGGAAGTAATCGAAGTATAGAATATGTCACAAGTACCAAGTTCATGACTTCCACCTTTTTTTTTATAACTTTCAAATTTGTCTATGGTGCATGTTCGATCGTCTCTTCCTTTCATGCTACATCTTTTTATATACCGAACTTTCAGAAAATATAGTGTTAAGTGTTAACCTCCACTCAGGAAAAAAAAGTTACTTCTTCCTTTCGTTTTCCAGTGTAAAAATTGAAATGATAAGAAAAATTAACAATTACTTTGCGGCAATGTCCCATATCGGATTATTTCAATAAATATTTCTTTCTAAATCTCTAAGTCGCTGAACTTTGGTTCCCTTTATAGATACCACTCCCTCCTTCTGGAAGTATTCTTGTCTAACTTTTCAGCACAAGTTCAACTCTACTCTGTGTTTTGATTATCAAAACTGACATACCGTAGGAATTTATTACATCTCTTTGTAGGAATGCATTACCTCTTTGTGAACTGTGTATTTTACAAATAGTATTGTTGATAAAATGTGAATTCAGCTAGAGAATTTATATATCTTACTATAAGAGTATTTTTAGTCAAAATTCATAATAATGAATGCATTAATGTAATTTCTGAAAAGTAAGGGTTGATTCCCTGAAAAAAAGGTTATATTGGTCTTACAATAGCCTTGGATAACTATTGGTCTCCGCCGCCCGACATAATGAGAAGATTAACAAGTTCTTATATAAAGTTCTCTGTGTCAAGTCCAGTCAAAATTATATTGAAAAGTCAAACATGACAAACATTGTTTTTAAGTAAACTGATCGACATTTTCATGATGTTCTCGTCGACCGCAGCGGTGAGCCCAATCCAGGTAGAACAATACACATTTCCTCCATCGGTGACGACCCCGGACGCGACCTGCCCCTTGTTCCTCGGCGGAGCAGGAGTCAGAGGCCTCGACATCGAGGGAAAATTCGTCAAGTTCACTGCCATCGCCGTATACCTCGGAAGCAACTCCATCGAATCGCTCTCCGCAAAGTGGAAGGGAAAGACATCACAAGATTTGAACAACCAAGAAGATTTCTTCCTCGACATCGTCAAAGGACCTTTCTTGAAGCTCACGCAAGTGAGAACCATCCTGCCGTTGACCGGTCAAGAGTACGCGGCGAAAGTGACGGAGAATTGCGTCAACTATTGGAAGTCAACGGGGGTGTACACGGATGCTGAGGCCCAAGCAGTGGAGAAATTTAAGGAGATTTTTAAAAATGAGCAGCTTCAGCCAGGAGTGTCTGTGTTCTTTGAGCAGTTGTTGGATGGGGAGAAGTTAGTGATTGGGTTTTCGAAGGACGGGGCTGTGGCGGAGAAGTGGAATGTGGTGGAGAACAAGCGGCTGGCGGAGGCGGTGTTGGAGTCGATCATAGGGAAGGGCGGTGTCTCGCCCGAAGCGCGGCTGAGCTTGGCGGAGAGACTTTCTAAATTGATGCAATGAAAGAGTGAATGCAACTGAAATAAGGGTTCAAATGCATGTTTAGATTGTCTGGTTTTATATTTTAGACAAAAAACCGTTGTTTTTAAGAAGGTGGAGTCTCTTTCTTTGTGTACAGCGAAGACACTGAATATTTTCTTTAATAAGAGTACCATTTTGTCTATTCTCTTTTTTCTCAATCTTATTTTTGACACATATCTGTGTTACGTTGATCTGAGTGAATTGAGATTTTGGATTGAAAAACCATGCAATTTTTTTTTTATATTATTTTCACTGTGTAGAGAGCAACGTTTACTCCACAACAACGTACAAAATATAAAAAAACTGAATCATTTTGCTATCTAAATCATTGGGTCAAATGACTCAATGAATAGTGATTAAAGTCCGGATGAAAAGAAAGACAAGAGATATAGTGGTATTTAATTACGGTGAATGTGCACCAATGAATCGTGAGAAGCCGCAGCCACAACTAATTAAGATGTCGGCTTCTTGCACCTGGGCGCCAGTTGAATTTGACCCGGGTACTTGCACAGATAGGTAAATTTGTTCGGCCACATCACGAACTTTGAATCTCAGGGTTCCTCGCTTCTTGTAAACTTAAGAATTACTTTTTCTATTTTGTCTGAAACTTTACAATCAACTTTTTTCATCAGTAACCTTGTCCGTTTGACTCAGCAATTTCGATAGCAAAGCGGTGTAATTTCGTGATAACTTATACAACTTTTACTCAACAACGCTATGATGAAATTATCAAATCGTTTCGCTAATCAAATCACTAGATCAATGTGACATGATTACAGGCGAAAAAATATTAACTGGGTAGGTTAGGGGAATCAGAGGTAGTAACATTTTAACAACCAAAGAAAACAAACAAAAGGTCATGTTACTATTCTTTGTGAATGGTAACTATTTTCTTGCCATCCGATGAAATCCAATTAAGTTGCCCATTAGTCCATGAGCAAATCACTCCGAAGATTGAATTCTGGTTTTTTTCAATTGGCACTGGGCCACATCAGAAAGCAAAGTGGTTTTTTGAAGTGAGTTCATTAGGCCCATCCCTCCAAATTCAGGCCAACTCTGTTTAAACTTATGTTAGAGCATCTCAAATCATTCTTCATTTCTCCATATTTGGTGATTTTTTTGAAGATTTTAGTCTCCAATCTCAAATCTCCATTTCTCTATTTCTCCAAAAAAATGGAGATTTTTTTTAGGCTTCCAACCATGTTTGACCAAAAAATCTTCATTTTTCCATTCTCTATTTTTTCTCCATTTATTTAGAGGTGGAGATGTTCATCTCCAACCATCCTCAATTTCTCCGAAAAATCTCAATTTTATCGATTAGCGTGTAAAATGAATAATTTAACTCTAGTTGTGTATATTAGTGACTTAAAACATATACATTATTGATAAAAGTATGATATATTGACAATTGTTAACTATTGCGAATAAAATATAATAATATAAGTTTATATTCATCCTATAAACTTATAAATAAAAATTAAAATTAATATTTTCCCACAAAACATTAATATAAAAAAGTGAACACATACAAATGAGGGTGAGCATGATGAACTACGAAGAAGACTCGTTGCACACTTGTGGGAAATGCGTGATCAAACAGAAAATGATGGCGAATGAGATGTATTGCGTGAAATTTTAATCATTTGATGTATGCTCTAATTAACTTTGTAATTTAGATTATCGTACTGAAACAAAATTGCTAAAAATTATGTTGAAACTAGCATTAATAATTTTTTGAAGGAATTTCGGTGTTAACCATTGGAGATTGAATTTTCCATTCTTCCTCAAAAAATGGAGAAATAGAGAAACGGATGTAGAATGGTTGGAGGTTGCTCCATTTTTTTCCACCAAAAATGAAGAATGGAAGAAAAAATAGAGATAATGATTGGAGATGCTCTTATGAACTAACCTGATAGGGGTAGACATCATCATGTAGGCATGCAGAGCCGGCCCAGCCATAAAGCATCTGAGGCTGCTGCTTTAGGGCCACCAATCAAAATTAGCCCCAACACATGATCAATTATTACTAGGGAAAAAGTTGTATTTTCGTAATTAATTAAGACTAAAACTCCAAAATAGCTACTATGATCCCCAGTCGCCACTTCTCTGTGAATAAAGAGTTGAAAGAAAGAAAAAAGAACTAGGGTGTAGTATTAATAATCAATTTCTCAGGGACCGGGTTTTAATAGTGGCTGTCTTTCAGGGGTGATACGAGTAGCCCGTATCAATATTATTTATTTATCTACTTATTTATCAGTTAATCAATTATTAGTCGTTTAATTATGTTAGGGTCATTGACATAAAACCTAACCGCAGTATTACATTTGTGACACAAAATCCTCTGTGCACTTTTAATTTTTCACACCAACTCCCTACAGTTTACTATTCTGTGACACTTAACCCAAAATCAGTAACCCCGTTAAGGAATTTGATAGAACAAAGTCACGTGACAAACACATAATGGACTTTTTGGTAATTTTTCACTTTGGTCACGTGACTTTGTTCCATCCAGTTTATCAATGGCGTTATCGATTTTGGGTGAAGTGTCACAGAATGGTAAACTGCAGAGGGTTGGTGTGGAAAATTGAAAGTGCAGAGGGTTTTGTGTCACAAATGTAATACTGCAGGTAGGTTTTATGTCAATTACCCATTATGTTATTTGGGTTATTTAGTGAACCGGGCTTGGCCCGTATGTCTAAGGTTAGGTTATTGGTCTATTTAAGTATTTGTAATCCCCCAGCTCATTCAGTCAATCAAGAAAGAGTTAGTGTATATTATTTTATTTTCGTGTTTGTGTGCCTGCCCGATCGTTACCGGGAGGGGGTGGGGGGTGGGGGGGGGGGGGGGACAGGGGGTCAGGTGGGTTTAGTGACTAACCCGGTGTTAGAGGGGGTCGGGCCGGCCTAGTTCATAACGTTCGACGAAGATGAACCCCCGGCCCGGGGCTGAAAACCCATGGGGGACGAGAGAGTCGATTGGGCCGGATATTATATATTATTAATATATTGAAATAATATATTTAAATATTAACATATATAAAATAATAAAGAAATTGTATCTTTGAGAAAGGCGACCCGGTCCAGGCCATGTTGGAGGAGGGCAAAGTGGAACCCACGGGTCAGGGCCGGGCTATGGGTTAGAGAGGCTGGGCCGGTTCAAGTGTTGGAGGGGCTGGACTCGGGTCGGGTCTATCTCATTTTAGGGCGGTCCGGGTGGGTTTCTAGCATCGGCGGGCTCCCATATTCTTGAATCAATAACCTTTTTCCATGATATATTTATTAAGCCACATGGAGTGCTAGATTTATTAGCAGCACATGAGTGGATGGGAAATCTAATGGGGTTGAAGGAATATACCCATATTCTTTTGCTGATCATCAGATAGATAGATAGGGTGGAGCCGTTATTTTCCATATATATATTTGGCTGGCAGCCAGAGGTGAGAATGTGAGATAGAAATGGAGCACATGCATGGGTGGAGTGGGAATGCAGAGAGGAGCCATAACATATCATATCATATGTGGGTTGTCTTGGTTTGCCATGTTCATATTGTTCTGCTAGGCTGCTAATTTTACTCTCTTATCATTCCTTCATTCGAATACTACTGATTGGCTGGCACATTGGGAAAAAAGTAGCACCATGATACTCTCCAATGTATCATCAAATCATTCAGAAATTCAAAAGACACTACTAAAGGAGATGGCATTGAACTATTGATTGAGTATGATATTATCATCTTTTGTTTTCTTTAGCATGTGAGAATTCATGAGATTCATTCAGAAGGGTCACATGGCTTGAGGGGGTGTTTGTATTGACCCAGCAGGCCCTCCATCTCCAAAGTCCAAGCAAACATAACATGCTCAATCTAATCCTCTAGGGGCCTCTTTGTTTATAGGGCCAATTTGTTTTTTGGGTTGTGGATTCAGGAGAGATTGACATGCCTAAACACTTCGCTTCCACCTATATTGGTATTCATATTCAAATAAGAAAGGGAGAAACAGATCCAGTTGAATCGTTATCAGATTTGAATTGACTCTATATACCAAGATCGTTAGGCACAAATTGGATCGGATCCACTGCGAATACCCTAAAAACCCCAAAAATAAAGAAATAAAAATAAGTAAAGAAATAAAAATAACGATATGATCAAAACACAATTTAAATCTATATCAACAGGGTATTCACAACTTCTAATTCACAAATACAAAATATAGTCACGACGAAAGTTATGACACTTTATTCAGAAATTTAACCAAAAAATCAACGTATAAAAAATCGTCCATAATTGATTGTTCATTGCTCATAATGTATGTTAGTTTTGTAACGCTATAGTTGATGGCATAAAAGTAAATTTATATAGTAGTATGTAAATTTACAGTTAAATATAACTCGTGAGGGGTGTTTTTGTAAAATAACACGTACATGGATCGAATCGGGTATCCCATTTGCATTATGATCCAAATTCGTACGAGTTTCTCTTTCATTTTTCATATTCAATCCACTTTAAATTGAACGGGGATTCGGACTTGATCCATTCGGATCAGATCAAGTCGGATCTCGAACCGGACAGATTGATTGCCTCCCCTAAGTTGAAGATATGACACATCTACTATGTTATGCGTTTGGACAATCGGACAGATTGATTGCCTCCCCTCTCTTTTTGCTCTTTTTCTGGAGAAACAATTCATTGGAGTTAATCCCACCACTGTGGCACGCTTATGTGGTGGTGCGCGCCATTCAATTTTTGACAAATAAACATTATTGAAACCAAAAATTACCAAATTTTGTATATTTGTCAAAAATTAAATGATACACCCACCTCGCAGACATGTCACAGCGGTGAAACTAGCTCCAGTAAATATTTTCTCATTTCCTGACACCCCTAAATTTTCTACACATGTTCCCGCCAAGCTGCCTCCAAATCTTGTTTCCCGCCAGCTGCTGGAGGGGGAAGGAACTTTTGCGTGTGTCGATAGTGTTGTTGGTTACTGACAGACTACTACTCCCAGATCAGTCCACTGACCATTCACACTTTGCCACCTCTCTCTCTCCCTCCCCTGAAGGTGTGCACATGGCATTGTTTTCGAAGCAATTTTGTAGATTTAATTACGGAAATTTTGGATGATGAATTACATCGAGGGTGGAGAAGAAGCCACTTTTTTGACTGACTTTGTAGTCTCACTTGTTACCCTACTAGTAGCATTATCTTCTCCACTTGTCTCCAGTTATGTTTAACGGGTAAAAGACACTTTCACCCCCTGTTGTTTTCAAAAGGACATTTTCACTCCTTCAGTGTGCCGAACTTCAATCGTTATATCATGCAAAAAGTCTAATATACCATTGAGTAATGCCTACAATTTTCATAACATGAGAGAAAGTCTGTCCTAAAATTATTTTTACAGACAGTTCCTGATCTCAGACTAACGGTGTAACAATATGGGACTTAAAACTTTTTAGGGTTCGACACATGGAAGGGGTGATAGTGTCCTTTCAAAACTAGAGGGGTGAAAGTGTCTTTTTCTCTTTTAGACACAACAAACTTTGCCAAATTACTGCACTAGGGCTGGTCCAAGACACTCAGGCCCAAAGCGATTAATAAATTTGGGACCCCAATTGAAGAAAAAAATACTCATAAAAGGGTTTATTGTAAAATAATTTTAAAATTAATACTATTGTATTATACTTGAGATTAAATGAGTTAACTTCATTTATTTTCGTGTGACCTTAAAAGTTTTTTGATAAATAAAATAAAAATCTACACATAATTTAAACTATCACTATCATAAAACAAATACAATCATAAAACATAGGACCTTGTGAGACTAGGGTTTAAAGCAGTCATCTCGACTGCCTACTTATAGAGCCAGTCCTGACTGTCACACAACACAAACCTCAGATCATATTACACCTACAACTTCAAACACCATTTCATTGAATGTCAAGTTATCTTAGAGTTTGTTCTCTACCTATTAAGAAACAAACAATAACTTACGAAACAACATAATTGTGTTTAAGAAAAAAAATTACTAAATGTGTTTTTGTGTAAGAAACAGTCAAAACGTGAGGCCATAGCAGAATTCTTCTGTGCATTTGATCACACCGCCGCTTAATTATGTAACGATAATAGATTGTTGTGTACTCAAAATCTTTCTCAGACGAGAATGAAACGACAAAATCTCCAGATTGGGGGAGTTAAAAATGACTAAATTCGTCATTTTACGGTAATAAGGGCTGTTCAGAAATTAACACTTTAAGAAAACATTGGTCAATACAGATGAAGTTAATTAATTTGTCGTTTCCTCTTTGGATTTATGCAATGCTATTCGACTAGCCTGTGTGTTATTTTTGCCTGTTGAATAAGAGGAAGTGGAAAGAAGAGATTTGTTAATTTAGCAATTTGTCCATGAGATTCAGTCAAATTAGCCTTTTCTTAAACCCTGACCACATACCTGACATGCTAAATTACAAGCCAGTAGAAAACAAAGAAAGAGAGTCTCACCCCCATATGCTTTGGGTACTACTCTCATTATTAGATGGGTCAATCCTCCTAAAAGCATACCACTTCTCCGTTCTTTGTTCCAAATTTTTATTTTGGTAATTCTTTTTTCGTTTTTTAATAACTATAAATAACTTAATTGTCCAAAATATCCCCTAATCTTATTAATCTTATCTAAAAAGGTAATGTGATATGTAGACAATTTTTGTGATTTTTTATAATACACATGATTATTTTGTGCCCAGCAGCCATGGGAACAAAGAGTAGAGACGGAATAGTACCATATACAACAATAAAAAAAAATTCCTTAACTAAGAGCATCTCCGACAACAATTGTTTCTTGGATTAAATTTGTTTGTGTCAACATTTTATTTAAATATTTTTAATTGCTGCTTCAGTAACTGGCAAAAGTATATATCACAAATATTATATTATTAATTTATATTTTTTATCTTTAAACATTCAACAACCCTTAATTGAAGTTAATTTTTTCTTCTACAATGAAAAATAGTAGTCTTCAATTTTGTCTCGAACTGACCTAAATATAGGTGTTGGGATGTCTTAGATCAAAATCAGCAAATCAACAGGCTTGGAGGGAAAATGAGACCAATTGCAGCAAGTCAGAATTCTGGGACTATGCAGGAATGGCACGAGCAGGCATGTGCTTGCTGACACAATCTAACCACAAGTGTATGGCCGTCGTGTGTAGTAATATCCGGAAATTCGGGTTTATCGAACCTAAACGACTTGTCGTGAACCAATTAGGATGATTAATTTTGTGTGGGCTAGCAATTGACTTTGTTTACTAATCTAAAAATTAAAATAGCACACTAATTATTGAAATTTAGATTAATGTGAGAGACAACCAGGATTTTCTCTAGAATCACTAGGTATCCACCGTTAACGAATTTTGTTTTGAAACACATACGATGATTTAATTTGCCAAACGAGCAACAATACTCACCGCGTTATCAAGTGAGATTTCAATGCCTAGGTTGAACTAGAACCGAGTTACCAAGTTTTTAATCTTTCCTAAAACATGTATTAAGAGCATCTAGTTCTACTCAATGTTCAGAGTTTGTGGTCGATTCCTCTAATCGGTAACTACGTGCTTAATTCTATTATCCGGGCAATTCGTTGCTTTCACTAATTAATTACCTATGATCTTCATATAGGTGATCAAACTACTCAAAGATGGGTTAAGAACAAAAATTAAACATAGCACACCATTCATCATCAATTAAGTTTAAGCAAAACGTGAATCAAATTCATAATCCGCCAAAATGGCTTCAAACCCTAGCTACCACGGAGAAATCCCGATAATGAACTTAGCTACTGAGATTCATGAGTAGCAATATGAAGTTTATGTTGTTCATGATCAAAAACAATGAAAAAGATAGAGAAGATAGATGAAACGATTGAATCCTCGCTCTCACGACGAACTCCAAGCTCCAAGCCTTCCTCCAATGTGTTATTCTTTGTCTCCAGGAGCCTACTCTGCCCTCTAAGTCTAAAAAATGTCATGTATAGGGCTGGGCACGATTTTTAATGTATTGTGGCCGAATTCGCAATTCAGCCCCTCTAGTTTGCAATTCTCGGACGGTTTTCATAAGCTGATCTTGCGCGGGCATTTTCTCCCTCATCCGGACTTTTTTTAGGGCCTATCTTATATCGTTAGAAATCCCTGGATGTCTACAGTCTAATGGCCTAGGCCTTGATCCAAAATTTTATATGTAACTCCAGATACATCCCAAATACTGAAGACTGGTCCAGTGAACTTTTTCAGCTCTTCTTCGTTTTTGCGTCATCTTCGACGGACCATATCTTTCTCTTATGGATTTTGATTGAGCTCCGTGACATACCGTTGGAAAGATATTTGAGTCTACTTTCATTTGGCACAGTCTCACTATAGCAGGTCTTATAGAACTCAAGATATCATAAAAATAGTGAATGTTGGTCATTTTTGCTCCACTAACTTTGCTTCTCTTCATTCTTCTTGGCCATTCCCGAGCTTTTCTCATCTTCCAAAGTTCGTTTCATGCCTCCTAGAATTCGTTTAGTATACTTTCCTATCATGACAACATGAACAAGCATACCAAGCGATTATATTTGACAAATAACATCTAAAAACGCATAGAAACGCCCGGACTAGCAATAAATCACAACAAGCTCATTCTTAACAAGAATTGGCCTAAATTCCATCACTTTTCACCGAAACGCTCACAAATAGCAATGTATTACATACGAAACATGACTCCAACTAAGGAGGTATCACTTGCATGAGTAGAATGTGCTCTCACGAACAGAATTCTTTTCCCAAGAGTACAATATTGTTTGCAAGCCATGGCTGAAAAATCACCAAAATAAATTTTTTACAGAATATGCCTATTAAAGCTTAGTTGAAATTAGAATCTTCTTACCGATAAATCAAATGTAATTAGAAGCGTCATTTATGTTTTTAACCGATTCGGTCAAAAACTACTAACTACTATAAACACGTCTAACAAAGATATTTTTTGTATCGTTTTTTGAATGCGACTATTATATTTTATATCGTATTATTTAAAATATAAAACAATAAAAAACAATGAACAAAACATGCTGGATGTTTAAAAATATAATGAAAAACTGTTTGGTATATGCTAAAAACAATGTTTAAAAATTAAAACACAATTGGCAACATTGCAAATTTTTTAATGTCAATTTACTCAAATTTTAATTTTACATATAACACCGGCACATATTTATTACTGTTTCATGCATCAAATTGGGGTTAAAATATTTTTATCCACATAAAATATTGAAAAATACCTTAACATTTTTTTAAGAATTACATCATATAGCCATGTCAAACCAAAGATCTCATGCGACATTTGCACCTAAATTATCAAGGGTAATGATTCTTACAAAGCAGAAAATGATTCTTACAAAGCCACTAACATTATTTGTGCAATTTCATTGGTCATTATATAAACAAACATGCACTAAGAATCCTACCAGATGTAATTGCAGAAGGAACCAAAAGAGGAGGAGGTGGGGCTAATTATTGTAAAACCAACCAAGCAGGACGTTACAAAAGCAGCTTTATTTTCTCTCTCTCCCCCTCTCTGCATTTATAAATACCTATACAGAGAGAAGTCCTCTGCACATTTTGCAGTAAATAGACAAGTTTGTTGGTTGGTTGATTTGGGGCTTCTCTTCTCCTCTCTACTCAGTAGCTGCAGGACCAGTAAAATCCCCAAAATGCCCTCCTCCTCTGTTTTCTTCATCTTCCTTCTCTTCACTCTCACTCTGTCTCTTCTCCTCCCCAATGCCGCCTCCAGCGGCTACTCCCACCGCCCCAGCCACCGCCGCGCCGCCACCCACAACTACAGAGACGCCCTCACCAAATCCATCCTCTACTTCGAAGGCCAAAGATCAGGGAAGCTACCACCAAACCAGAGGATCACTTGGAGGAAAGACTCTGGCCTCTCTGATGGAGCCACAGCCCATGTAAAATACCCTTATCAAATCTTCGATTGAACTCCAACCCACTTAAATTCAATCGTTTTCTGATGTGGGTTTGTGATTGTTTTGGCAAATGCAGGTTGATTTGGTTGGTGGGTACTATGATGCAGGTGACAATGTCAAGTTTGGCTTGCCCATGGCTTTCACCACCACAATGCTCTCATGGAGTGTGATTGAGTTTGGTGGGTTGATGAAGGGTGAGTTGCAGAATGCTAGAGAAGCGATTCGTTGGGCTACTGATTATCTCCTCAAAGCCACTGTTGAACCAGACACCATTTATATTCAGGTTTCTCCATCATCCTCTGTTTTGGAATCAAACCCTAGAGGTGTAGATCTGGAAATGTGAAATGGGTTTTGTTTTTCTTGCAATGTTGTTGTTTTAGGTGGGTGATGCTAACAAAGACCATGCCTGTTGGGAAAGGCCAGAGGACATGGATACCCCAAGAAATGTGTACAAGGTTGACAAAAATACCCCTGGTACTGAGGTTGCTGCTGAAACAGCGGCTGCTCTTGCAGCTGCTTCTTTGGTGTTCCAGAGATGTGACCCTGTTTATGCCAGGCTTCTACGCACCAGGGCTATTAGGGTAATTTTTGTTACTCTCATCTTAAATGGCACTCCCTCCAACTGAAATTATCAGTCATTTAACTTTCTAATATCACTTTCAAAGTTTCACTAGATAATTTGATTAACATGATAGATGGGTAAAAGACACTTTCACCATCTTCAGTTTGTTTGACTGAAGGACACTTTCACCCCTTCCAGTTTGGAAAAAGGACATTTCACTCCTTAAGTGTGCCGAACTTCAAGAAGCTTAAATCCCATATTGTGACGGAGAAACTATTCATTGGGGCTAGTCCCACCACTGTTGCTTGGTGGAGCGCATCATTTAGTTTTGTTGACATATATGCAAAATTTGAATGGTGCGCCCCACCATTCAGTTTTATTTGTCAAAAAGCTGAATGGTGCGCCCCACCACGCAGGCAAGCAACAGTGGTGGGGCTAGCCCCAACGAATACTTTATCATTGTGAATATCTTGACCAGCAATGTTATGTTGAAAAGTTAAACATGACCAACACTACTTTCAAGTAAGCTGATCGATTGTTTTTCTGATGTTCTGCGACCACAGCGTTGAGCCCAATCCAGGTAGAACAATACACATTTCCTCCATCGGTGACCACCCCGGACGCGACGTGCCCCTTGTTCCTCGGCGGAGCAGGAGTCAGAGGCCTAGACATCGAGGGCAAATTCGTCAAGTTCACGGCCATCGCCGTATACCTCGGAAGCAACTCCATCGAATCGCTCTCCGCAAAGTGGAAGGGAAAGACAGCAGAAGATTTGAACAACCAAGAAGAATTTTTCCTCGACGTCGTGAAGGGACCTTTCTTGAAGCTCACGCAAGTGAGAACCATCCTGCCGTTGACCGGTCAAGAGTACGCGGCGAAAGTAACGGAGAATTGCGTCAACTATTGGAAGTCAACGGGGGTGTACACGGATGCTGAGGCCCAAGCAGTGGAGAAATTTAAGGAGATTTTTAAGAATGAGCAACTTCAGCCAGGAGTGTCAGTGTTCTTTGAGCAGTTGTTGGATGGGGAGAAGTTAGTGATTGGGTTTTCGAAGGACGGGGCTGTGGCGGAGAAGTGGAATGTGGTGGAGAACAAGCGGCTGGCGGAGGCGGTGTTGGAGTCGATCATAGGGAAGGGCGGTGTCTCGCCCGAAGCGCGGCTGAGCTTGGCGGAGAGACTTTCTAAATTGATGCAGTGAAAGAGAGAAAGCAGCTGAAATAGTATAAGAGTTCAAAGCCATGATGACCATGTTTCTTGGCTTGGCTTACAGTGTCTGGAATAATGGGCGTGTTTGGATTGTCTGGTTTTTAATTTTTTTAGACTAAAAACCATTATACCATTGTGTAACTTATTCAGTTCAGTCCTTTTTCACTGTAGCCTCCCCCTTAAATGTCCGAAATCAAGATTTTATTGTTATTTTGTTTAGTTTTGGTAATTTAGCCTCCACTATAAAATTTCTGGATCCGCCTTTGCACGTATTCGAGAACTGGACAACTGGTGCACCGGAAGAGTTTATTGAGAAAAAAAACATGGGTTCTTGAAGTTGCGGCCCATGTGGCTGTCCACAATACGTGGTAATTTTCCGCCAGGTAAACATTCACAACTCACAACTGATTGAGAGGCCGGATTCTGGCAGCTGGACTCCGGTTGAATTTAACATGGGTATCTGGACAGGATCGGTAAATTGGTTTGGCCACAAGACCAACTCCAGATCTCAGGATTCCTCGGTCGTAAACCCTACAAAACTAACATTCTAACAACAAAAGGAAAGAAAAACAAACAAAAGGCCATGTTTCACTTCTCATACAGCCTTGTTATTGTTTTCGTGCTTGAGGGAAAAAAAAATTGAACAGAAAGTGATCCGGCATGTACCGCATTAGTAGATGCTTAAATGTTTTCCGGATTTATTCTTGCAATTTTTTGTAATAATCTTAACCTTCGTCCCTAAACTATTGACGTGCTATAATCCACATCACTTTTATTCATTATTTTGTTTAAAATTTTGTTCACGTAGAATTGTTTTTAATAATTATTTTCGTGCCATCTGATAAAATTCGATTAAGTTGCCCATTAGTCCATGAGCAAATCACTCCCAACAATGATCTCACACAAAAATTGACCGATATCAGTTTCACGTGGATTCTCTGCTTCGGACTATTCGAAGCGAAATAGGGCGATCTAGGGTTCCAGAAGCTTTCGAACTTTTCCGGTGGAAGGGACGGGCTCCCCTTAGTTCTTTCTGCTCAGAATCTAGTTGAAAGTGTTGCTGTGAGTTCGGATCAGTGAGTTGAAGTCAGCTTCTCAAGATGGAGGAGAATGAAGCTCTCTTGCGACAGTTTGGTAAGCTTTCGATTGAAGAGGAGCATGTGGAAGAATACGACGATGATTACTGTATGGAGGCTATCCAGAGTTGCGGTTCGTGTCTTCTTGGTACCTTCCTCCATCTGGTTACTTTCAATACATGGGCTATGAAGATCTTGTTCAAAAATATATGGTTGAAAGGTGAAGAAACAAAGATTCACGAGCCGTCACCTAACATATTCATATTCGAGTTCCCTTCTGAGGACTCCATGCAAAAGGTCCTTCAAGGAGGGTCGTGGCTCTTTGACGAAAATCTCTTGCTATACAACCTTGGACAGTTAACGGTATTGTTGATCTAACAAATTTGGGGAGAATAAACGTTTGGGTGCAAGTTGCGAATCTTCCCTTTTACCTTCAAACGGATGAGTATCTAAGGAAGGCAGTTAATCTTCTTGGTCCGGTGATCAAGACTGATTATAGGGTTTTATCCGGCAAATCAGGTGATTATATGAGAGCAATAGTGAAGATTGATATCAATGTACCTTTAATGAGGGGGGAGTTTATTAAATTGTTTGGGAAGAAAAGATGGCTAAGTTTCATATACGACCCGGCGCTTGCGAGTGCACAAACATATGTCTCATGCCTCGATTTGGTGAATGGATGTTTTTTCCTCCACAAGCAAGAAGACGCATGTTTGACGACTGTAAAACAAGTGTCCGGGAGGTGCTTCTGACAATCAACCGCATGAATCTCAGAAGGAGAAGACAAAAGATTCTACCACTGTTCAGGACGACAAATCGGATCAAGAGGTTGAATGGGGCTTCGAAGGCGAGGGTGAGTAGGCAGGTATTGGTATGGAGGTTGACAAGGAGACGGAGGGTGAAATTGCGATTGCGATGTCGACTTTTGACAATTCCTTGGCCAATGATACGTCGCCGGAAAATATCTCCTTATAGAAGAAGTTAACAGCGGCACAGAAAGCTAAGAACGCGGTTAGTGATACTGAAACTTTTGCTTCGGGGGCCAAAAGGAAGGGAAGTCAGGCCAACTTGTCGCCAAATCCTAATGCTAAGATCCGTGATCTTGATGTCGATAGAAGTACGGCTGGGACAAGGGGAGTTGGTGGAAGACGAAGTAGAGGAAGAGGCAGGGGTCGCAATCCGGTTAACCATGGTGGAGGAACAGAAAGTGGGTCTGATCGTTCGGGTTCGGAAGCAGAACCACCGGTTCAAGCGGGTCACAATGTGCGTCTCAGAGGCACGAGCAGGGGCCAAACAGCAGCGATTCCGGTTGTGAGTCCTTCTTCAACCCCAAAAGATAGCATGGGGAAACAAATATCTGTTCCGACGACCATGAAGCAAGCTTCATCACATGAGTTGGCACATAGTCCGAGTACTAACAATCTGATACACAAAGAGACGGTGGTTTCTCAAAATTCTCAGGTTTCTATTAATCAGATCCCGACACAGGATGAGGGTGCCTTGAATAACCCTAAATCTTTATTGGCTAAGGCTGCGATGCAGTCTAGCCAGAAGCAATGAATCTCCTAATTTGGAATGTATGGGGACTTGGCAATCCCCGCTGTGTTACTTCTCTTCGCGATCTCGTGAGGAGGAGACAACCGAACATTGTCTTTTTAATACAGACCAAACTGTGTGCAAGAGAGATGGACCGGGTGAAGTGGTGGCTGAGTTTCAATAACGGTATCTAATGGGATTACGACAGCAGCAATGGGGGAAGAAGAGGAGGCCTAGCTCTGTTATGGGATGATTCGGTAAGTTTCAGTTTGGATACATGGTCAAGTCATCACATTCACGGCGAGATCTCTTTTGATAACGGCACAAATGAGGGGATTTTAACGGGTTTCTACGGAGATCCGGACTGATATGAAAGACACGATTCTTGAAGTTTATTGGAGACTTTGTACCCGGGTAACAGCCCTGGTGTGTACTAGGTGACTTTAACGCTTTCTCGTCTATTTCGGAGAAGGAATGAGGTAGATTAGTCTCCTTTAGCCAAATAGAGGGTTTTTAGCGTCATTCACAGAATACAATGACGTGATATGGGGTATTCAGGTTCTCTTTTTTACTTGGAGAAATAATCAGGGGGATTTTCTAGCTATTCGGGAAAGACTTGATCGTGCTTTGGTGTCAGATTCATGGATTGATCTATGCGGTTGGGCTCGGGTTCAACATCTGATAGCTGAAGTTTCGGATCATATTCCTATTGAAGTGTTCTGGAATCGGATAGCCTCCCCTAGGCGAAGGAAACACAAAAGTTTTTTGTTCGAAGCAATGTGGCTTCAGCATGAGGGGTGTAGAATACCAACACGACTACATGGCAACAATCCGACGCCCAGATTGTTGGACGGTTGGATTCTTTGGCCTCGACACTTAGAGGATGGGATTCCTCTTCTTTCGGCAACGTGAAGAGACATCTAGCTCAACTTATAGCTAGACTTCAGTTGACTTCGGACGGCCCGCAGTCTTCAGAAGCTCTTGCTGAGATGCGAAAACTCAGGAATGATATTCTCTGAATCCTGTTAAGGGAGGAGAAGATGTGGAGACAGCGTTCTAGGGAGGTTTGGATAAGGAAGGGGATCAGAATACATGGTTCTTTTATCGCAAAGCGTCTATTCGCAGAGCTCGAAATCACGTTTCGGGTCTCGAGGATAGCACATGTCGGTGGTAGGATGATCTGAACCGGGTAGTGGCTATTCTCGAGAATTATTAGAGAGGTATGTTTAGCAGTAATGATCCTTCTAGACAGACGACGGAACCTCTGATGTGAGGGATTGAGGAGCTCGTGTCTTTGTAGCAACGAGCATTTATGAATCGGGACTTTGTTGCCGAGGACATTCAGACTACAGTGAGACAGTTGGCGCCACTAAAATCACCAGGTTCGGACGGATTTCCTGCTTTGATCTTTCAAAAGAATTGGCATATTGTGGGCAGGATATTGAGCAAACTTGTTTGGAGATTCTAAACAATGGAGCAGATATTTCCAAGTTTAATCATACTTTACTTGCTTTAATTCCTAAAGTTAAACAAGTGCGAAGTCTAGTTGATTTGCGTCCGATTTGTTTATGTAATACGATTAAGGATTTTTTACCCTAAACCTATCTGCATTATTGAACTTGTGACACTTAACCTATTGAATTAACAATTTACCATTTAAACCACATGCATTATTCAAGGTTGTGACACTTAACCTACTGCATTATGAATTTATCATGAAAACTACCTGCATTATTCAAACTTGTGACAAATAGCCTAGTCTAAACTACGGAAAGAACGGGAATGGTGCAAATATTATGCAATGGTGCATCTGCATCATCCATGTACCCCTTCTTGCAAATGCGTCATTGTGTAACGTTTACACACTTCTTGTTACTTCCCGTAGCTGAGGTTAACCGAAATAGGCTATTTATCACAAATTTGAATAATGCAGGTGGTTTTCGTGCTAAATTGATAATGTAGTAGGTTAAGTGTCACACATTTTAATGATGCATGTGGTTTTCATGCTAAATTGATAATGTAGTAGGTTAACTGTCAAAAGTTCAATATGGCAGATAGGTTTAGGGTAAAAAATCCTACGATTCATAAAATTGTTACAGAAACTTTGGCTAACCGACTGAAGACTATTCTGAGCTCATTGATTTCAGAGAATCAGAGTGCTTTTGTTCCGGGAAGGCTAATATCATATAATACTATTACAACTTTTGTGCTTTTGCATTTTATGAAGATCAGGAAGAAGGGGAAGAAGGGTTTTCTCGCTCTCAAAGCAGATATGAGCAAAGCCTACGATAGAGTGGAATGGGACTTCTTGCGTGCTGTTATGGAGAGAATCGGGTTTCGATTCAGATGGATCGAGTTAGTTATGAACTGCGTCTCAAAGGCAACCTATAGTCTACTTGCTAATGGAGAGACGCATGGTCATATCGTACCTCAGAGAGGGCTTCGCCAATGATGCCCTTTATCTCCATACCTCTTTCTACTTGTGAGTGAAACTCTCTCTCGAAGTTTATCTATTGCTGTGCAGGATGACCGTCTATCTGGGTTGTCTAATTATAGGGGTGGACCTATTGTCTCCCATCTTTTCTGTGCAGATGACAGTATTCTTTTTACTAAAGCAACGCCAGAGGAGATTGGGGCACTTAGAGATATTCTCCATATCTATGAAGAGGCTTCATGACAAGTTCTAAACCTGCATAAATCCTCGGTGGTTTTCTCAGACAATGTGAATCAGTCAGATAAGCAGTGTCTCAGTCAACTTTGTGGAGTTCAGCTAGTTGACGATCATGATAGCTACTTGGGTTTACCTAAAAATATTGGAAGAAGAAGAACTGCGACTTTTTCCTTTTTTCCGGAGAGAGTTATGAAGAAATTGAAAGGTTGGAAAGGAAAGGAACTGTCAGTTGCAGGCAAGGAAGTTTTGATTAAGGCGGTCATCCAAGCTATTCCCAACTACACTATGGGATGTTTTCTACTCCCAAAGAAGACTTTCCAGGAGTTGGAGAGGTTGGTCAGACAATTCGGGTGGGGAGGGGATGAAAGAAAAAGGAAGATGCATTGGGTAGCTTGGGAAAAGTTGAAGAAACCCAAAGAAGACGGAGGTATCGATTTTCGTGACTTTCAGGATTTTAACATAGCTCTTCTAGCCAAGCATACTTGGCGAATGTTGAGAGAACCCGGCAGTTTGATGGGTAGGGTTTTGAAGCACAAATATTTTAGAAGTTCATCAATCCTAGATGTTCCTTCGGTTCAAGCTTCATACGCGTTTCAGAGCATTCTCACTGGTCGCGATTTGGTCAAAGCCGGTTTAATTTTGAGGATAGGGGATGGATCTCAGGTATTAGATATGTGGTTGCCGAGATTTAGTTCTTTTCGCCCTATTACGGTGCGCCCTCAATATTCAGAAGAATTGAGGGTTATTAATAGTTAAACAGGAGCTTGGAGAGAAGAGGTTCTAAATAATTATTTTATCCCGGAAGATAGAGAAGTTATTCAGTCAATTCCGAATCCGATTGAGCTCCAGGATGAGTTCTCATGGCTTCATTCGGATGATGGGAACTATACGGTTGCAACGGGATTTAGGGCTCAACGTAAAAGATCCACGGATAACCCCTCTTATTAAATGGGGGCTGTTAACCGACCTTAGCTACAGAAGCTTTGGAAATTGAAGTTATCCAAGAAAGTCATTTTTCCTATTTGGAGAGTTTGGCATGAATCCTTGCCAGTAGCGGCAAATTTGTCTCGAAGGGGGGTTGATGTTGTGATGAATAGTCAGCACTGTAAGAACACAGTTGAGGATGAAAACCACTGCTTCATGTATTGTCCTTTTACTCGGAATGTTTGGTCGGTAGCAATGGGCAGTGACTTTGGAGTCCCTATTGCAGGTAGTATTAAGGAGTGGATATTCAACTTCTTCAGCACTCAATCGAAGGAAAGGGGTGAGAAGTTTACTGCAATTATCTGGGCAATATGGCGCGATCGCAACGACAAAATTTTGAATTCTTCTAGCGGAAACCCAGACCAAGTCGCCCGTTTTGGACTAGATTATATTAACTGGTATAAGGAGGCAGTTATATGTGGTTGGATAGCTGATGAATCAACGCCTCAAGATTCGGAGAAAGGGATTTGGACCGCGCCCCTTGCTGGAATGACCAAACTTAACATTGACGCGACGTGGGTTGAAGAAAGAATAGCAACTGGAATTGAGATTTGCGCTCGGGACGACCAGGGAGGTTTTATTGCAGGAAGTTTCAGAAGAATGCGTAGGCAGAGGTCGCCTTTGGTGGCGGAAGTGGTGGCCATCGCGGAAGGGCTCAAGTTTGCGGAGAATCTGCACTTAACAAAGCTCATTTTGGAATCCGATTGCTTAAATGCAGTAAATTAATTCAAGGAGTGGCAAGCAAGATTTCAGCGATGAATGCAATTGCGGATCTGAAGAAAGCCCTTGACGAATGCGCACAAATGATAGCAAAATTTGACAACATGACTTTCTCTTTTGTCTCTCGGGAAGGAAACCAATTAGCTCATACTTTCGCTAAGAAAAGAGTTTTAGAAGAAGATTTGTCTTTTTATTCTACTATCCCTACTTAGGCAAACGATGTATTTTTGATAATCTTTCGGGTTTGACGACCCTCTAGTTATGAAATCTTTTTCCCTAAGAAAAACAATGAACTCACATATTTTCAAATTGGCACTGGGCCGGATCAGAAATAGAACTGACCAGTCCCAGTACTGGGCTTGTGTTTTCTGAAGTGAGTTCACTAGGCCCACCCACCAAATTGAGGCCCAGTCTGTTTAACTTATGTTCTGAACCCTCTGCTTGTATCATCAAACGCATGGTCCATGTAAGCATGTCGAATCGTAGGTCATGAACCAACATTTGATCCAGGGGTGGACTCAGTCAAGCGTCAATGGTTGCACTTGCGTCATCGCGAGTTTTCTCATACTGGTACATTTTATTAATATTCATAATTTTGAATATATTGGTAGTAGTGTACTAGTGCTATTATTAATTACGCTGGTTCACAACTGATCAGAACCTCTTACAGAAGTGCCTATGTTATTGATTGTACACAAAAATTTTCCCAACTGTTCTTAATCCTGGATCCGCAGTCGCTATGATCCACTTCTGTTTGAATAAGAGTTGAATGAAAGGACAAAAAAAAAAAAAAAAAAGAAATGGAAGTGATAGATTTATTAAGCCACATGGAGTGCTAGATTTATTAGCAGCACATGAGTGGATAGGAAATCTAATGGGGAGGTGATGGAATATTCTTTTGTTGATCATCAGATAGATAGATAGGGTGGAGCCGTTTTTTTTTTTTTTTTTTTTCTCTGATAGTAGTATATTTTTGGCTGGCAGCCAGAGGTGAGAATGTGAGATAGAAATGGAAGAGCACATGCATGCATGGGTGGAGTGGGAATGCAGAGAGGAGCCATAACATATCATATCATATGTGGGTTGTCTTGGTTTGCCATGTTCAAATTTGTTCTGCTAGGCTGCTAATTTTACTCTCTTATCATTCCTTCATCCGAATACTACTGATTGGCTGGCACATTGGGAGAAAAGTAGCACCACGATACTCTCAAATGTATCATCAATCATGTAGAAATTCAAACAGAAACTAAAGGAGATGGCATTGAACTATTGATTGAGTATGATATTATCATCTTTTGTTTTCTTTAGCATGTGAGAATTCATGAGATTCATTCAGAAGGGTCACATGGCTTGAGGGGGGTGTTTGTATTGACCCAGCAGGCCCTCCATCTCCAAAGTCCAAGCAAACATAACATGCTCAATCTAATCCTCTAGGGGCCTCTTTGTTTATAGGGCCAATTTGTTTTTTGGCTTGTGGATTCATTGACATGCCTAAACACTTCGCTTCCACCTATATTGGTATTCGTATTCGAATAAGAAAGGGAGAAACAGATTCAATTGAATCGTTATCGGCTTTGAATAGGCTCTAAATATACAATGATCGTTAGGCACAAAGTAGATCGGATCCACGACGAATATCCTAAAAACCCCGAAAATAAAGAAATAAAAATAAGTAAAGAAATAAAAATAACGATATGATCAAAACATAATTTAAATCTAAATCAACAGGGTATTCACAACTTCTAATTCACAAATACAAAATATAGTCACAGGAAAGTTCTCTCCACACTTTATTCACAAATTTAATCAAAAAATCAACGCATAAAAAATCGTCCATAACTCATTGTTCATTGCCCATAAGGTATGTGAGTTTTGTAAAACTACAGTTGATGGCATAAAAATAAATTTATATAGTAGTATGTAAATTTACAATTAAATATAACTCGTGAGGGGTGTTTTTGTAAAATAACACGTACATGGATCAAATCGGATTTCTTGATTCGCATTATGATCCAAATTCGTTCGAGTTTCCCTTTCATATCCAGTCCATTTTAAATTGAACAGGATTCGAACTTGATCAATTCGGATCAGATCAAGTCGATCTCGAATCGGACAGATTGATTGTCTCCCCTAAGTTTAATATATGACACATCGACAATGATATGCGTTTGGAAAAATTGATATTTCATACATAGAAAATGTAAAGTATGTCATTTTAAAAGCCAGAGCTAAACAATCTCCTAAACTGAAGACTCTGGTATTTTTATATTAAAGCCCAACTAAAATTTAAAATATGGATTTTATAGACAAAATGGATTAATTATTTTGACAGATGTTAATCTCAAATCAATGAGATTAAAATCCCCAAACAAACACCCAATATGGCCTCAAAATGTGAGTATGGGATTACTAAAAACAAACACCCATTATTTGTTAAAAATTGAATGACACACCTTACCTAGCAGAAATGCCACAGTATTGGGACTAGCCCCAATCAGGGGCGGATTCAGGAATTCATTACAGTGGGAGCTAAATTAGAAAACTTAAACAAAATAAAGATAAACTCTAAATTTTAAAAAGTTGAGTGGGAGTTATCTGAGGACTAAATAAAAAAAAAGGGTAAAAGACAAAAACCACCCCTCGAGTATGAGGTATATACAAAAATACCCCTCGTATTCGGGGATATACAAAAACCACCCCTGTCAGATAACGGAGGTAACAGTAAATTAACGGATGTGTTAAAAGACAACAATACCCCTGAAATTAAATAAAATGACATCACTATAAATCCCACTCTTTTACGTCTCTGGTCATTTCCTTAACCCTAGCCTCCTTTACTCGTCTCTCTCTCTCACAGCCTCCCTCCCTCCCTCTCCTTACCTACTCCTCCTCCTCCCTCTCCTTCAAAGCCCATCGTGAACTAAAGGAAACACAAGCAAGCCACCTGTATGACTCCAGCTCTTAAACATTCGAAAAAGGCATCGACTATATGACTAATTTCCCCCAAAGAAAGGGTCGGAGAAACAGATCGACCGTCGCCGTCGCCGTCAATTTCACCGGCGACCTCTGGAACCGAACGACGGCGAACCAATTATAGATCTGGTCTCTCTCTCTCTCTCTCTCTCTCTCTCTAGCGACCCATCTCTCTCTCTCTTTCCCGCGACCCATCTCTCTCTCTCTCTCTTTGTCAATTCCAGATCTGGAATTGGTGGAATTGGTGATGGTGACGACGATGGTGGTGATGTGGAGGATGGGAACGGGATCTGGGAGGCTATGGTGGCAGCGTCGGAGTTGGAGGAGAAGGTGGTGGAGGCGCTCTTGGTTCAGTTTGTAGATTGTTCTTAGTTCAATGCCTTCCCACCCTCTTCCCTCTCCGTACCCCACTCCTCATCAATCGCAGCACGAACTCTATAAACCCGCCTTGCTCCGGCGAAAAGCTTCAACCTTTCACCCGTCGCCGCCGACCCTTTTGTTCCGGCAGCGAAATTGATGTGTAAAAGAGAGGGCTTTGGACTGAATTGAGACGGCGAGGGAAACAGTGGGTGCCTTATTGTGGGTGGTTGCGGATCTGGTGAATCGCCGTCCCATGAACCAACACCACCACCGTTGATGATTGATGATGGAAGAGGAGAGAAAGAGAGGTATTTGGGTGGTGTTAACGAAGAAGATGATTTGATAGATAATAGATTAGTTGGGTTTGAAGTAGGTGTTTTGAAGTGGTGATTATGGGAAGGAGGATAGATTATGCCTTGAACTGCTACAGTTTTTGGAGAAAAAATGCTACAGTTCATTGAAAAGCTATTGATCATGCTCGTTGGGTTTTATGAATTTTCAGATGAAATTCATATTGATGGTTATTTTCTTGATTTCTTTGCAGAAAAAAAATTTATGGAAATTATGTAGAATCTAGTTGTTCTTGGTTAGGTCTGATGGTGGTGATTTTGGGAAAATTATGTAGAAATTATGAAAATTATATAGAATCCCCACAAAAAAAAATTGTGGGTGGTGGTGGTGGTGGTCAAGAACACCAAGAACATCAAGAACATAAACAAAATAAAAAATACAAATAGGGACAAAATGGTCATAAAAAGGACAGATTGCACCCTCATACTAATTGATTGTAACAGAAGGGTGCTTTTCGTCTAACGTCCATCCACTGACAGGGGTGGTTTTTGTATATCCCCAAACACGAGGGGTGTTTTTGTATATACCCATACTCGAGGGATGGTTTTTGTCTTTTACCCAAAAAAAATTAATAAGCCAAGAAAAAAAGTGTGACTTCCAGAAGCTGAGTGGCGTCTATAGCCCGCACCAGTCCTAACCTAGATCCGCCCTTGGCCCCAATGAATAGTTTCTCCAAAAAAGTGGCAACCCCGGGGCGAGGCATGGTGAAAGCCCACCGATGTGTAGGGGTTGGGAGCTGGTTTGGGGTGAAGGACGGATTCCGAACCATGACTAAGAACCCACCATACAGACATGATACAGTGGTAAAGCTAACCCAATCAATACTTCTCACTTTTTTGACACCCCTAAATTTTCTACACATGTTCCCGCCAAGTTGCCTCCAAATCTAATTTCCCGCCAGCTGCTGGAGGGGGAAGGAACTTTTTGCGTGTGTCGATAGTGTTGTTTGTTACTGACAGGCTACTACTTCCAGATCAGTCCACTGACCATTCACACTTTGCCACCTCTCTCTCCCTCCCCTGAAGGTGTGCACATGGCATTGTTTTCGAAGCAATTTTGCAGATTTAATTACGGAAATTTTGGATGATGAATTACATCGAGGGTGGAGAAGAAGCCACTTTTTTGACTGACTTTGTAGTCTCACTTGTTACCCTACTAGTAGTAGCATTCTCTTCCCCACTTCGTTAGACGGGTAAAATACACTTTCACCCCTTCTAGTTTTGAAAAGAACATTTCACTCTTTTAATGTGCCGAACTTCAATCGCTATATCATTCAAAAGTTTAATATACCATTGAGTAATGTTTACAATTTTCACAACACGAGAAAAAATTTGTATCAAAATTATTTAACTGACAGTTCCTGATCTCAGATTAACAGTGTAACAATATAGGACTTAAAATTTTTTAGAGTTCGACACATTGAAGGGGTGAAAGTGTCCTTTCAAAACTAGAAGGGGGTAATTTTCCCTTTTTAGACACGACAAACATTACCAAATTACTGCACTAGGGCTGGTCCGAGACACTCAGGCCCAAAGCGACTAATGAATTTTTTTTTTTGAGGGGAAAGCGACTAATGAATTTGAGACCCCATCACTCATTTTTTTTTTGAATAAAAGCCTGGACTTTTATTTAGTAGTGGGCATAGTCTTTGGCCCAAATATTGTACAGGCTACTGGGGCATATAATAGCCCAAAAAGCAGGAACATTACAAGAGAGGCCCATTTGGGCTAAATAGTGTGCCAGCCCATTTTGTCCACGTTTACACCAAGAAACCCTAGCATTTATAAGGAGCTGAAGGCTCTGGAAGAGCTCATTTGTGAGGCGACTCTTCTCTGAGATTGCTACCGCCTCTCTTCTTCCCTCTCTTCTTCCTTTCTCCACCATCGACACCAGAGTTTGGTTGTCTGATTCAACACTTAGATTCAGAAATCCTCTTCTTGCAGCTTCTTGTACAGCATGATTCATCGCGTAGGTCTCTGCGATGAGAGAGTCATCCGTGTATGGTATAGGAAAGGCCATCGCAAGGATGAATTGTCCATTTGAGTTCCTAATTACTCCCCCACCTGCAGATCTGGTCCGATCTGTGGCTATTGATGCATCGACGTTGAGCTTGAAGGTTCCCGGCGATGGCGGCTTCCAGCGATCCATAGCAGAGTCCTCTCCACTACCTGCAAAAGGCACTTCCCGACCAAGATAAGTACTATCTTGAAATTCTAAGTTTTCTGATAAAGATTGCATGATAATATCATTTTGGTTCCTCATTTTCGAAGTAAAAATTCTTCTGTTCCTCTCTAACCATATGTTCCAAAACAGGAAGCAAAGGATCTGTTGCTGATTTTTTCCAAGAGACATGAAAAAATGACGAAAACGATACTTGAAAGGCAGATCCGAAGGAGGAGCATGCAAATCTAAAACCTGGGAAGTGTAAATCTTACGGATCCATTTACAATCGAAGAAAAGGTGCGCAGAGGATTCGTTGCTATATGAGCAGAAAATGCAAGCAGCAGGTATATGTATTCCTCTTCTGACCAAATTTTCTTTTACTGCACAGCAAGAATTTAGTAATCGCCAAATAAAATTTTTTATTTTATTAGGGATGTTAATCTGCCAGAATTTGGACCAAAACAGATCTTTATGATTACTGGAAGAGGACGGATTTTGAGAAATCTCCAGAAAATTGAAATTAGCAACTAACATGTTGTAGGCAGATTTGACTGTGTAGTCGCCATTATCTGTCTGGGACCAAACAAGATTATCCTGATTATGAGGATTTGAAAGAGGAATTTTAATAATTGCTTCTGCTTCATCTTCAGAAAATTTTTCTTTAATAAGGTCAACATTCCAAGTAAAGGTTGCAGTAATCAAATCAGAAACTCTGGAATGCAGAGGAAGTTTGGGTGAACTAATAGGTTTTCTACCCATTCCTATAGGGATCCATCTATTGTAGTAGATAAAAGTTTTTTGACCATTCCCTATACCATGTCTAACACCTTGGAAAATAGTATTTTTAGCAGTGACAATGCTTTTCCAAACAAAAGAAGAACTTGTAGTAGAAACAGCATTTATGATGGAGTCATTTGGAAAATACTTTCCTTTAAGAACACGTGCTAGAAGAGATTGAGGATTTTTGTAAATTTTCCAAGCTTGTTTCCCTAGTAATGCAATGTTGAAAGCATAAAGGTGTCTGAATCCTAAACCTCCCATAAATTTAGAAATGCACATTTTGTCCCATTTTTTCCAAACAATTTTGTTTTTGTCTAAGTCATTACTCCACCAAAATTTGGAGCACATTTTTTGAATATCTTCCCAAAAAGATTCTGGTAGAAGAAAATTGGACATAACATAGGTGGGAATTGCTTGGATAACAGATTTAATGAGTATTTCTTTACCACCCAAGGATAAAAACTTTTCAGTCCAACCATGCATTTTATTCCAAATTTTTGTTTTAAGATTCTGAAAATCTTTTGTTTTTTTCCTACCAGTACTAATTGGTAAACCAAGATACTTAACATGGGAAGGAAGGATAGGAATTTGTAGAATACTGCCAATTAAAATTTTATTTTCAGTAGGCACACACGGACCAAAAACAATTGCAGATTTGTCTTTATTTATAAGTTGACCCGAAGATTGACAATATTGGTAAAGAATGGAATTAATTGTAATTGCATTTTCCTTTGTAGCTTTTGCAAAGAGGATACTGTCATCGGCGAAAAGAAGATGGGTAATGCTCGGGGAATAAAATCCAGGTTTGACGCCATTTAAAATATTTTCCGAAACAGCATTTTTGATAAGGCAAGATAGACCTTCCGTGCAAATTAAAAATAGATAAGGGCTAATAGGATCACCTTGGCGAATCCCCCTAGATGGTCGAAAAAAATCAGTTTGTTGACCATTGACAAGAATAGAGAAAGACACCGAAGACACACAAGTCATAATGCGATTGATAAAGTTTGTAGGAAAACCCATTTTAATCAGGACTTGGTGTAAATAGGACCACTCAATTCTGTCGTAGGCTTTAGCCATGTCTAGTTTTAGCGAAAAAGATCCCGTTCTATTCTTTTGATTTTGAATGGTATGAATAGTTTCAAAAGCAATTACAGAATTATCGGAAATATGACGACCTTTTATGAAAGCTGATTGGGCGGGATCAATAATAGTTGGCAGGATTGTTTTTAGGCGATTCGCTAAAACTTTTGAAATAATTTTGTAGGAAACATTACAAAGACTTATTGGTCTAAAATCCAAAACCGACTTGGGGGTTTTAATTTTTGGTATAAGAGCAATACAAGTCTGGTTTATTATAGAGATATCACCACCGTTGTTCAGAAATTGCAAACACATATTAATTACATCTTTACCAATGATGTTCCAGTAAGTAGTATAGAAAATGGCAGGAAGGCCATCAGGTCCAGGTGCTTTTAAAGAGCCAATAGAGTGGATTGCATCAATAATTTCAGTTTCAGTAAAAGGTGCATCTAAAGAATTGTAAAAGTCCGGATTGATGCAGTTATTGATGCAATTGACCGCTTGAGGAAAAAGATCAGTTTCAGCAGTGAAAAGCTTTGAATAGTACTCCTTGAAACAAGTTTTAATTTCTTCAATGGTAGTGAAAAAATTTCCATTTTGATCATAAATTGCAGAAATAGTGTTTCTACGTTTTCTATTAGAAGCACATTTATGGAAAAACTTAGTATTCCGGTCACCTTCCTTTAACCAGTTTACACGCGATTTTTGTTTCCAACTAAGTTCCTCATCAGCCAAAATATGTTGAAATTTAACTTTCAGCTCTTTTGTTTGGTTCAGGATAGCAGGAGTTGCAGGTTGAGAGTTCAGCCAAGATAAACGACCAAGCAAAGATTTCTTTTCTTTTGTCCTAGAAATGTAATTCTTTTTACCCCATTTTTGTAACGAAGCAGTAGTATTGTAAATTTGATAGGGAAAAGTATGTAAATAATTAGGACTAGAGATAGTGTTAGGCCATACCCGTTGTATAGTTTCGTGGCATTGTTGATCTCGTATCCATTCAGCAGCGAAGTGGAATCGCCGCGGAGATGAACACCGAACATATCCTCTGGAGAAAGTCAGCAGCAAGGGATAATGGTCTGATCCAAAGTAAGGTAAAATCTCTGCAGAGGTATTTGCATAAGCTGTATCCCAGGCTGAATTGGCAGTAGCTCTGTCGATTCTTTCCTTAACCGAGTAGGGTTCTGCACGTCCATTCCACCAGGTATACTTCTCTCCCTTAAAACCCAAATCAAACAGTCCACAGTCAAAAAGAGCATCAGCAAAATCCTGAATCTGGTTCCAGTTACGCTCATTCCACCCTAACTTCTCTGAATTTGAAAGGATCTCGTTAAAATCACCAACTACCAACCAGGGTGTGTTAGGACTTGGTTTCAGGCGTCTTAATAAATCCCATGATAATTTGCGATTCTGAGTTACTGGGTCGCCATAAAACCCAGTTAAGTAAAAAGGTGAAGACCCGAATTCTGGGGGTCTGACGTAACAATGGATATGGTACTGTTCTTAGATACAATCTGGACAGAAAAGTTGTTATTCCAGCAAAGTGATAGTCCGCCACTTAAACCAACACGTGATACATGATAACCAAGATCAAATCCCAATTTAACACGAATGGCCTCCGCTTGTGGGATAAGCATTTTTGTTTCCATAAGGAAGAGAAAATCAGGATGCTTATCCCTAACCAGGAAGTTTACACTTTGGAATGTGGAGGTACTCCCTAAACCTCGCACATTCCAACTAAGGATACTCATGGCGATCGGCAGGGTTGGTTCTCACCAACCTCTGCCGATTGTTGGGAAAGAGAAACGTCTTGATTTCCCAGTTTGATCCTTTTTGCATCCGTAACCTCAATTTCCTCCGAATTAGACATTGCTTCTGGAGATCTTTTATCACCGGCTGTAAAGTCTAACTTGGCTGATGGTATTTCAACACCAACTTTGTTAGAGGCAGCATTGTCGAGAGCCTCCCCAAGATTTCCACCCCTAACAAATCGCTCTTCAAAAGGTGCAATATTGAAGTACCTTTTAGACGAGTTACGAGGACGAATTAAATTTCCTTCATCCTCCATGGGCTCATCTTGACCAACATCCACGTCTGCCATTTCTGATAAATATTCTGCGTGAGAGATTTTTTCTTTCTGTCTAGAAAGAAACTGTCCCTCATCAGAATCAGGTTCTGGTTCATCTTCACTCTCTTCTTGACTACCACCCGTGTAATCATTCCTAACAATTTGGTCAATATGGAATTTCTGTTTGCGTTCCTCCGGGGACAAAGTGGATGGACCAAAAGCCGATGACATTTCAGTATTATACCCAAGGACAAAATTCAACATGGCTGCTGCGGTCATCCAATTTCCGTATCGTAGCGGAACCTCTTCTAACGGGATACCCAATCCCAACGCAATCGGGCATTCCTTAATTTCATGACCCATGCGACCACAATGATGGCAAAGATTGGGTAATTTTTCATAACGAATAAATACCCATTCTTTACGTTCAGCAGAAATCGTTGCTAGTGCTGCACGACTGAGTGGTTCACCAACGTCTATAATAACCTTCATGCGTATACAACGCCCCACCAAAGGACCCGAAGTTGGAATGACTATTTCTTGAACAGTACCAATAGACTTACCAATGTCTTCAGCCACGGACTGGGTTAGACATTCCGGCGATAAGTACCATATTTGAAGCCAAACAAAAGCTCTGTTGTAACGTGCTTCCAACATCTTGCGCCATGGATACCATTTTTCCATTACAATCATGTCTCCTTTGTAGAACCATGGTTGTGCTTCCATAACAGATTCCACCTGATCTTCTGATTCAAAAACAAATTGGAACAGATTTGCACCCAGAGTTCTCACTTCAAATCCCTCTGGATCTTTCCAAGCCCTGGACATCACATTTTTGAGATTGCTTAGATTTATGTTCCTGGTAGTGATTACTTTACCGAAGACACTGCGGCGGCAGATACTCCGACCTTCAGCCAAAGAAGACTCATTGATTTGACAACCTTTCTTCTCCTTATCCGTAAGTTGAAGATGAAACATCATTTCGTTTATCTCGGTCGCAGATTTGCCAACCAAGAAATCGAATTGATTTGTTTTGGAACTGGACGCCATTGAACACAGAAAGCAGAAAACGAAAACAGAGTTCGCTTTTTTGGAATATTGAATGCTGAATTTGGATGGGCGAATAATAAAAAACCAGCAGATAACTGGCGTAACTGCCAGAAACTGCTAAAAAACAAGATAAAAGAGGAGGTTACAATTCAGTTATCTCCTTCAGAAGGAGATAACTAACAGGATAAGCAAAGTGAAATGAACTTGCTGAAAGATAGGGCACAACGTAACTGGCAGGTTATTAGTAAAAGAGGGTCACTCACTTTCTGATCACATGTTTCACTAGAGAGAAAAAAAACGCTATTGGGGTATTACTACCGTGATGTTGTACAGACCCCATCACTCATAAAAGGGTTTACTTTAGAAAAAATAATTAATACTATTGTATTATACTTTATTTTTTTTGGAAATAACTTTTGTATTATACTTGACGTTAAAATGAGTTAGCATTGCAGAAGAAAAAAGGGGTGAACCTCAATTATTTTCGTGTAACCCCAAAAAAATCTTTTGATAATGAAACTAAAATCTTCACATAACATAAACTATAGCTATCATAAAACAACAAATACAATTATAAAACACAGGCCCTGTCGGCAGGGCAAGCCCTAAATTTCATGGGCCCTAGGCGAGTGTTGAAAATGAGTCTCTTTTTACCATAAAAGTATATACTCAACGGGTAGGGTGGTACATACCCCGCATTTTATTAATAATTCAGAAAATTATATGTCATTTTTTTATTTCACTAGTATTATAAATTTACGATATTCCATTACTCCTGGAAAAATAGTACAGGGCCCCTTGAAATTGGGGGTCCTAGGCGAACACCTAATTTGTCTAGCAGATGGGCCGACCCTGCCTGTCGGACCAGGATTTAAAACGGCCGTCTCGAGTGCTGACCTATAGAGCCGGTCCTGACTGCCCACAACACAAACCTTAGATTGATCATATCACACCTACAACCTTCAAAAGCCATTTCATTGAACTACAAGTTATCTTAGAGTTTGTTCTTTACCTATTAGAAAAACAACAATAACTTAAAAAACATCAAAATCGGTGTTTAAGAAAAATAAAATTACTACGTGTGTTTTTGTGTAAGAAACAGCCAAAACGCTGGGTAATGGCAGATAATTTGCAATAATGAAAAAGTACATGCCATAGCAGATTTTCCTGTGTATTTGATCACACCGCTGCTTAATTATGCCGTTGTATACTCAAATCTTTCTTAGATGAGAATAAGACGAGGAAATCTCCGGATTGGGGGAGTTAAAAATGACGAAATTCATCAATTTACGGTAATACGAGCTGTTCAGAAATTAACAGTTTAAGAAAACATTGGTCATTCCAGATGAAGTTAATTAATTTGTCTTTTCCTCTTTGGATTCATGCAATGCTATTAGGCTAGCCAGTGTGTTCATTTTTGCCTGTTGAATAAGAGGAAGTGGAAAGAAGAGATTTGTTAATTTAGCAATTTGTCCATGAGATTCCGTCAAATTTGCCTTTTCTTAAACCCTGACCACACATACCTGACATGCTAAATTACAAGCCAGTAAAAAACAGACAAAGAACCGATATGCTTTGGGTACTACTCTCATTATTAGATGGGTAAAAGCATACCATATAGTACAACAATAAAACTTTGTTTACTTAACTAAGAGCATCTCTAACAACAAATGATTTTTGGACTATAAATTTGTTTCTGTCAATATTATATTTAAATATTTTTTAAATGCTGTTTTGGCAAAATTATATAAAACAATTATTATTTATTAATTTCTAATTTTGATCTTTAAACAATCAACAACCCTTAATTGAAGTTAATTTTTTTCTTCCACCATGAATAATAGTAGTTTTGTCTCAAACTGACCTAAATATAGGTGTTGGGATGTCTTAGATCAAAATCAGCAAATCAACAGGCTTGGAGGGAAAATGATACCAATTGCAGCAAGTCAGAATTCTGGAGCTGTGCAGGAATCGCACGAGCAAACACGTGCTCGCACGAGTAGAATGTGCTCTCACGAACCGAATTCTGCTCCCACGAGTACAATATTTTTGCAAGCTATGCCTGAAAAATCACCAAAATAAAAAAGTTACGGAATATGCAAGTTAAGGCTTAGTTGAAATTAGAATCTTGTTGCCGATAAAAACTAATGTAATTAGAAGTGTCATTTATGTTTTAACCGATTCGGTCAAAAACTATTATAAACACGTCTAACAAAAATATTTTGGGTAATGGACACCAAACCTACATGCAAAATGTATTTTGGGTCAAAACTCAATGCACTTTCAATTTCTCACTACAACCCCCTGCAATATACATTCGTGGGACACATAACCCCCTGCATTTTCAATTTTCCACTAAAATCCCTGCAATATACATATAGGGGACAATTAACCCAAATTGACAGCAAGGGTCAAACTTTTAACGAAAATTCATCACGTGCTATACACGTGCAAGCCCTATGGATGAATAAAATACAACTTCAAAGACCATCATGTGATCAGAACTTGGTCAAGTTTCGTTAGAAATTTACATTATCTCTTTGGGGTTAAGTGTCCCGCAAATGTAGATTGCATGGGGTTTAGTGAAAATTGAAAATGCAGGAGGTTAAGTGACCCACAAATGTATATTGCAGGGGGTTGTACGGGAAAATTGAAAGTGCGGAGAGTTTTGTGTCCCAAAATGTATTTTGCGCGTAGGTTTAGTGTCAATTACCCAAATATTTTTTGTATCTTTTTTAGAATTCAACTATTATATTTTATAGCGTATTATTTAAAAATATGAAACAATATAAAACAATAAATAAAACTATGAAAAAAAACAGTTGAATGTTTAAAAATATAATGAAAAACTGATTGGTATTTGCTAAAAACAATGTTTAAAATTTAAAACACAATTGGCAACATTGCAAAATCTCTAATGTCAATTTACTCGAATTTTAGTTTTACATATAATACTGGCATATATTTATTACTATTTCATGCATCAAATTGGGGTTAAAATATTTTTAACCACATAAAATATTGAAAAATACATAACATTTTTTTTGTGAGAATACACCATATAACCAGGTTCAAACCAAAGATCTAATGCAAGGTCTTCTAACGCTCTACAGCTGAACTAGCACCCATTTGCACTTAAACTTTCTTTTAAACCTTTTCTTTATACCACTCCGTCCCATCTCTTTTGCACTATTTGGACTTTTACCACTATTCATTGTGTCACTTTGATCCGGTAATTTGAATAGCAAAATTTTACAATTTTTAGATGCTTTTTTTGAAGTGTTGTAGAATAACTCTTATTCTACAAGACAATAAAAACATTATCGAAAATTTGTATCATTTTGTGATCTAAATCACCGGGTCAAAGTGACCCAGTTACGGGTGAAAAAAGTCCACATGGTGCATTTCAGCTGGGACGGAGTGGTACAAAAACAGTGCATTATTAAATGTTTTCTTTAAATAGTATTTTTAAACAAACATGCATTAAGAATCCTACCAGATGTAATTGCAGAAGGAACCAAAAGAGGAGGAGGTGGGGCTAATTATTGTAAAACCAACCAAGCAGGACGTTACAAAAGCAGCTTTTATTTCTCTCTCTCCCTCTCCATCTGCATTTATAAATACAGAGAGAAGTCCTCTGCACATTTTGCAGTAAATAGACAAGTTTGTTGGTTGGTTGATTTGGGGCTTCTCTTCTCCTCTCTTCTCAGGAGCTGCAGGACCAGTAAAATCCCCAAAATGCCCTCCTCCTCTGTTTTCTTCACCTTCCTCCTCTTCACTCTCACCCTGTCTCTTCTCCTCCCCAATGCCGCCTCTAGCGGCTACTCCCACCGCCCCAGCCACCGCCACGCCGCCACACACAACTACAGAGACGCCCTCACCAAATCCATCCTCTACTTCGAAGGCCAAAGATCAGGAAAACTCCCACCAAACCAGAGGATCACTTGGAGGAAAGACTCTGGCCTCTCTGATGGAGCTTCAGCCCATGTAAGATACCCAGATTGAATCTTCGATTGAGCTCGAACCCACTTAAATTCAATCGTTTTCTGATGTGGGTTTGTGATTGTTTTGGCAAATGCAGGTTGATTTGGTTGGTGGGTACTATGATGCAGGTGACAATGTCAAGTTTGGCTTGCCCATGGCTTTCACCACCACAATGCTCTCATGGAGTGTGATTGAGTTTGGTGGGTTGATGAAGGGTGAGTTGCAGAATGCTAGAGAAGCCATTCGTTGGGCTACTGATTACCTTCTCAAAGCAACTGCTCAACCAGACACCATTTATATTCAGGTTAGTTTTTGGGTTGCTCTGTTTTTGGAATCAAACCCTAGAGGTCTAGATCTGGAAATGTGAAATGGGTTTTTGCTGGAATTGTTGTTGTTTTAGGTGGGTGATGCTAACAAAGACCATGCCTGTTGGGAAAGGCCAGAGGACATGGATACCCCAAGAAATGTGTATAAGGTTGACAAAAATACCCCTGGTACTGAGGTTGCTGCTGAAACAGCTGCTGCTCTTGCTGCTGCTTCTTTGGTGTTCCAGAGATGTGACCCTGTTTATGCCAGGCTTCTACGCACCAGGGCTATTAGGGTAATCTTTGTTACTCTCATCTTAAATGGCACTCCCTCCAACTGAAATTATTAACTCTTTCAACTTTTTGATATCACTTTCACTAGATAATTTGATTAACAAGATGATGGGTAGAATACACTTCCATCCTCTTTAGTTTGACTGAAGGACACTTTCACCCTTTCCAGTTCGGAAAAAGGACATTTCACTCCTTCAGTGTGCCGAACTTTAAGAAGCTTAAATCCCATATTGTGATGCCTTAAGTTTGGAGTTGGGACATGTCACTAAATATAATTTTACGGTCAATTTTGTCCTTGTATTATACAAAATGTACTAGTTGTTCAAGGGTATTATATAGACTTTTTGCATGTTTGGGGGGGGGGGGGGGGGGCATTTGTCTCCAATATATATATTACCCTGCCCTAGACTAACTTCTTTACAATTAGGGGGTGTAAGTTTCTTAAAATTCGGCACGCTAAAGGGGTGAAAGTGTCCTTTCTGAACTGAAAGGAGTGAAAGTGTCCTTCAGTGAACTAGAGGGGGTGAGAGTGTCTTTTACCCCAAAATCACATTACAAGTTTTCATTGCTGTTTTTTCATAGTATTGTTGACAACTTTGAAATGTTTCCCTTAACGACATTAACAAACAAGTTTCCCTAAATTTCTGCTAATCAAATCAATGAGTCAAAGTGAGCTCGAAAAGTCAAATGCGATTAATAATAGAAGACCCTTATAGTAAAAGATAAGAGTAGTAGTAGTCTAGAACATGTCAAGAGAGCTAGAAATTGATAATTCCAAAGGCATTTTGGTTGACAATATTTTCACTTGTGTTAGGTGTTTGAGTTTGCTGATAAGTACAGAGGCCTGTACAGCAGCAGTGGGTTGAAGAAGGTTGTGTGCCCTTACTACTGTGATTTCTCTGGCTATCAGGTACAATCTCCGGCTTCATCTCCCTGTCGAACCACGTATATCTGTGTGTTATTTAGCGGCCGGTCATGCTTCTGTTATCTTTCTTTTAATGGTTGTGTAGAGTAATTCTAAATTGGTGTATTTGATTATGATTTTGAAGGATGACCTTTTGTGGGGTGCTGCTTGGTTGCACAAAGCCACCAGGAAGGCAACTTACTTGAGCTACATTCAAGTGAATGGTCAAAACCTTGGAGCTGATGAAACTGACAACACATTTGGCTGGGACAACAAACATGTTGGAGCTAGGATTCTACTCTCCAAGGTTTGCCAATCCTCAAGATTTTTGCAAAAACAATAATACTAGTAGTGATTTTGAGACATCAAGGGGGTAATTTTGTAATTTGTAAAAATGTGGATTTTTTTCAGGCATTTCTAGTTCAGAAGGTTTCATCCCTCAGTGAATACAAAGGGCATGCTGACAACTATATCTGCTCCCTTATTCCAGGCACCCCATTCTCTCATGCCCAATATACCCCAGGTACACACCTTTCCTTCACTACATCAATCACAACCTACACAAATAGGAAGTCAAAATATTTATTGGGCTATCCCAACTACGTGGCGTGGCTGCATGCTGTTCTACACCATTCAGAATCTGATAAATGTATATTTTTACAGTATATTTGTCAAATTATGAATGACGGCATACCTATTTGTCAGATAAACCCTATACATTTTTGCACATTTGTCGAATTCTGCGCAAACACTTGTTTGATCAAATCAAAATTTGCAGGTGGGCTTTTGTTCAAAATGAACGATAGTAACTCGCAGTACGCGACGTCCACCTCATTCCTCCTCTTAAGTTACGCCAAGTACTTGACCGCCGCCCACAAAGTCGTCAACTGCGGTGGGGTTACCATCTCCGCCAACAAGCTCAAAGCCTTTGCCAAAAAGCAGGTAATTTTCGTAAACCCTGTTTGCTTATTTGAATTACTTGGGTAAATCCTGTTCCGTTGAGACTATTACATTTATTCACTCCTAAAATCTTAGCCGTTGAATTTGTTTTCAATCTAAGGGCTAATATTCGGCCTACTTTACTTCGGGGAATGCTAAAACCCCCATAGTCATCTTAGTATTTTAACTCGTTAACTTTGGTATTTTGGACAAACAGGTGGATTATTTGCTAGGAGACAACCCACTGAAGATGTCTTTTATGGTAGGGTACGGTCCAAAGTATCCGGTGAGGATTCACCACAGGGGCTCATCTCTACCGTCCATCGCCAATCATCCGGCCAAGATCCAATGCAAATCGGGTTTCAGTGTCATGAGTTCCCAGGAACCCAACCCTAACGTCCTGGTGGGAGCCATCGTAGGTGGGCCGGACCAGAACGACAAGTTCCCAGATGAACGGTCGGATTACGAGCAGTCGGAGCCCGCAACTTACATGAACGCGCCGCTCGTAGGATCTCTGGCTTATCTTGCACATTCGTTTGGCCAGCTATAATCTAGGGCTGCGTTTGGCCGAGGGAACTTCCTATATAGATTACACCATTTTAGTAGTAATTTGTTCCTCTTCCGTTTCCACTACTACTACCTACTAGGCCGGGATGTTTTGGGTTGGGGAAGTACTCTCCTATGGCCTAAGGCTAAATCCCTTAACTTCGGGACACCCGGTTTGTCTAGCAGCAAGAAATATTTGTGTGGCTGTAGTGACTAATATTGTATTGTATTGCTCCATTGATCTATTTTTCAAATGATCAATAGTTAGTTAGATTTCGGTATCTTACGTTGTACTATTATTGTGTTGTAGTTGTGGCAAAGAAGTGAAATATTAGAACAATTTGGTTTGTGGTATACTGGTATATGCATGTTTTTGTTATCCGGCAGCTGAATGTTTCGCGGAGTTGAATGTTTTCATTTCCATTAATCAGTTAACCTTCAAATTGAGTATGTTTGATGGTTAAAAATAAGTACTGGTGAAGCACTAGTCTAGATAAGTTATAAAACTGATAAAATATGGAGCATATACATGGTACGTATGATACAGTGATAAAGAAAGAATACAATAATAATACGAGTTGGGGTGATCTTGTATATTGTTCACAACGTGAATAATCTAAAGGTGTACAGCTGAGGAGGGAAATTTGATGGCCAAGGTTCTGCTTGGGATTTAACAACACCGACAAAACAGGAGACCGTGAAAGAAACTCTTGCCGATAGTTTACTCGATAGTTTACTATCCCGCCGGCTCACCACCACCAAATCTTTCACTAACTTATATAGGCCCTGTGTACATAGTGGATCTGTTTGTATGCAAGTAAATCGAGAGGTAGAGGAAAGTAAAAAATCTGAATATCGGTCCAACTTCTCAAATTCCCCAAAAAATCTAGAATTCCGGAATTCCGGCAATTTTTACCGATTCACTCTGCGTAGATTCCACTAATCAAACCAATAATCTAGTATAAACAATGCCGTAGATAGACAGAGTCAGATCTGAATTGTTTCAGTGGTGATGGTTTTGTTTTCTTGCAGTTGATTAAGTTCGAGAATATAAACAGCGGCAGTGTCTAGCCTCTGCAAATTAATCAACAGCAAAGGATTCCACATGACTATAACTGGCAGCCGCAGTTTTACAGCTGAAAATCTTACTATCACCGCTCCTGCTAACAGCCCCAACACTGATGGAATCCATATTAGCCGTTTGAGTCTTCTGACCACGTCCAAGTATAAGATTCCTATATTGGAACTGGCGACGACTGCGTTTCTGTAGGGGAATGCTCGAGCAATATCAAACTCCATCCTATTCGGAACCAATCTTTCATTTGTGTCGAATTTACCAGCCATGGAAGGCGCGACGAAACCAATGTCCATGGAGTTAACATCACGAATGCCGTGTTGAACAATACAACAAATGGTTTACACGACTCGCCTCAGACATCACACATTTGAGAATATCATGATTAACGTTAAAAATCCCACGGTCAACCGGTTTCCTGTGGATGAACAGGCATGAAATGTGAAAATTCACAATGTCAAATTTAGAAAGATTTACGGCAATTAACAAATTAAACAAGGGCTTTTATCTTATAAACTTCTTGCTTATTTCAAAAAATATTACAAAATACATGTCCCTGATCAGATCAAATTCTCACACTGGTCTCCAGCTTTTTTTTTTTTTTTTTTTTTTTTTTTTTTTTTTTTTTTTTTTTCGAATAACCCAAATGGCCGTCACAAGAATCCTTGGGCACAGGCGACTTTGGAGCTTCTTCATCGGTTAATTTCCAAAAATGTTGTCAAAGTTAACATATTTTAGGTTGTCAAAGTGCATTTCCTAGCAAAACCATTCCAGGTTGAAGTTCAGTTTCGTAAATATTCGCGGCATGCTTTCTACTCTGTTACTTAAGTATTCCTACTAGGGGGAATGTCCCCGTGAGCTCTGGTCCGTACCAACTCTTAACTATTTCAATTAAATCCGTTCGTTCTAGTGAATACTAAAAGCAAGAGTTATATACCTACTGATCATTTTCGCTTGAGGATCAAACATTATGAGCATTGAAGACCATAATGGCACAGCTGGGTATTACAGTTGAGAATACGATTTAGTAATGAATGTAGGTCCAAGTACTTTTTATTGCAGTTCGTCTCTCTCCATGGCTTTTGGGTTTTCGCTGATTCCTTGCCATTTTCTGAGAAGGGTTGTGGTTAATTAAAAAATGGGCAATACAAAAGAGTTTATTGCAGACGAAGTACAAATGGTGCGAGATTGTTGAGGGGAGGGTTGAGAGAGAGATGGTGGTGGTGTTGGCCGGAATCTGGGTATAGGGGGCGGCGGAGGTGGTGGCTGTGGCGGCTATGATGGCTGCCTGGGGTGGTATTCATATTTTATTGAGTAGACCATTTTGCAACGAACAAAATAATTTATTTAATCTGTTAAGTGGTGGACGGAAATAATTTCCCCGTTAAACATCGATGCTTATATTATAAATATGGTACCCAATCAGCTAGTTCTAGAACAAGTCAACACGAGGTTGCAATGTGATAGTTTCGGTAAACCGGGGGCATGCATTAAGTAATTAGGCTTAACTAAAATACCTTCCTTTTGGTGCAACTTTTCGTTATTCTTAAATGCCCTTAATAATAGTTGACTGGTGAATATTAGGACAACTACTGAATTACCAGATAATAGTAGTGGTCCAAGGGGGTCGGCCCACTGTTCAAAACGGCTCAACCCGCCCCTTACCCCCTAATCAAACCCCCCTACCCACTCCCCTAGGATCGGAACTGGCCCGGATAAGATTGCAGACGAAGTACAAATGGTGCCAGATTGTTGAGGGGAGGGTTGAGAGAGAGATGGTGGTGGTGTTGGCCGGAATCTGGGTATAGGGGGCGGCGGAGGTGGTGGCTGTGGCGGCTATGATGGCTGCCTGGGGTGGTATTCATATTTTATTGAGTAGACCATTTTGCAACGAACAAAATAATTTATTTAATCTGTTAAGTGGTGGACGGAAATAATTTCCCCGTTAAACATCGATGCTTATATTATAAATATGGTACCCAATCAGCTAGTTCTAGAACAAGTCAACACGAGGTTGCAATGTGATAGTTTCGGTAAACCGGGGGCATGCATTAAGTAATTAGGCTTAACTAAAATACCTTCCTTTTGGTGCAACTTTTCGTTATTCTTAAATGCCCTTAATAATAGTTGACTGGTGAATATTAGGACAACTACTGAATTACCAGATAATAGTAGTGGTCCAAGGGGGTCGGCCCACTGTTCAAAACGGCTCAACCCGCCCCTTACCCCCTAATCAAACCCCCCTACCCACTCCCCTAGGATCGGAACTGGCCCGGATAAGATTTTCCCCAATCCGACCCGGTCTGGAGTCTCTCACTCCGACCCGCACCGGGCTGGGCCGACCCCTTCATTCCCACTACCAATTTTTTTAAAGCCAATTGCTATTTTGTGCCTCTAATTTTTCGGAAAAAAATCCAGCGATTTTGGAGGGTAATTTGGTCAAGTCCGTTCAATAATTTTTCTTTAACATGTACTAGTATAATTTATATTTATAAATAACTTATATTTAAAAAAAAAATTCCCGGGGCCAGAGCAGGCAAGATTTTCCCTCCCCCCGGGCCCGGTCCGCACCTTTGACACCACGCTATATTAGCCCACCTCCCGACATTTCTCTTTCCTACAGTCACACCGTTAAAATCAAGATTTGGCAGTAGCGATTTTAGAAGAGCCACAGCATGTGGCCACTATTACTACTATTAATATTGATGTGTTCAAACAGTGGCCTTGGGAGGTAAGTAGTTCGATTTTATTTTCAGTTGTAAATGGTTTGTCGAAGTCCATGGATGATGTAAACAAGCAGCTACCTAGCATTGGTTTTGAAGGTACCCCTATAAAAGGCCAAGCTGATCCATGGACCTAAACAGTTAGCAGTGTTTGCCAATATGGGATCTCTGAATTCAGCCTTTGTAGCTCTGTTGTTCCTAACAGCAATTGCTTTGGTAAGAAAAAACTCCTCCTTCTCTGATCTGGAGGTGTCTTCCCCTATCTCTTACTATCTATTCTTAATCAGATTTTGTATGTATGCAGGTTTTCTTCAATCCCAGTAATGCAACAACTGACACAGCACCAGATTATTGGAAGACCACAAGGAAAGATAAATTCATGACCAAATTCACCAAAGAAGATGCAAATCATGCATCGACCTCACTAAATAATAGTCCCTCTGAGAAGAGAGAACGGACTAGTGATATTGATGAAGAAGCCTTTGTGAAAAACAACAAATACTTCACAAGGTAGATAGATCCTACACAATATTTTGCGCTTTGGGCTGTAAACTGGAACAAGGAGAACTCTAGCTCATCTGAAAATAATGTCGGTTAGATCACTATAATTGACATTTCCAACTATGAATCGTCATAGCAAGCAATATTTGGAGTATATTTGGTTTTGATAATCAATTTGTGAAAACCTTTAAGGGTAAGGTACACAACCTACCCATGCATTTTGGTGACAAGGCACTGACTACGTTTGTACTTAAGCAAGCATCAGGGAACACCCCTCGAGCTAACGAAAATGTGTATAATTACCATATTGCCTAGAGACACTTTCTCTATTTGTAATTGGCAAACAATCATTTTTACACCCCGAATGTTGAGGAAGGAACCCAACAACATCTTGTTCTCGCACACTTTCCTAGTTATGCCGGCCCTAGACCTCGCGGGGCCTAAAGCAAGTAATATTTGAGGCTCTAAAATGAAGAAACTTTTTTTTGGCGTTGAGTAAAAAAAAAATAAAAAAAAATGACATTTGTGAGAGTTGACACATATGGCTAATCTACGAATTGCCACCAAATTACATTGATACTATGCTACGATTGCATTATAATACTTTCTCTGTTTCAATAGTTTCTTCCTGTTTTCCTCTTTTGGCAAATTTTTAATGTGAGAAGACCAATTTGCCTTAAACTACTCCCACACTTTAACCCTACCGAAACCTCTGTTGGATTCGGGTGGGCTTGTGCTGTTGTGCCAGCCCGATCAGTGGGTCGGGCTGAGCTTGGGTTTACCGTTCAAAATTCAGGCCCGACTCATCCCGGCCGAGCCTGGCCCGTGACCAACCCTAAAAGCCGGTCAAATGCGTAGGTAGGTGGGGGCAGCCGTTTCAGGCCTCTCGGCCGGTAGGTTCCTGAGTCGGGCCTATATTTTGAACGGTAAACCCAAGCTCAGCGCGACCCATTGATCGGGCTGGCACAACAGCCCAAGCCCACCCGAATCCAACAGATTTATAACCCGGGCCCAACCCACGGGCCAATAATATTTTTAAAATTCTTCTATACAAATCATATTTGTGAGTTTAAAATCAACAAACTATTACCATAAGATCATGCCAGTAGTCTTAACAACAGTTTATTTTTATTTGTCTTCTTGTTACCGGAATGACTTGATATTAGGTTTAACAAAATTCCACTTCAATGTCTAGTATAAGATCAATGCAAAAAAAAAAAAAAAAAACACATTCCCAGATACTAAAATGTCATTCATTAGAGTAAATGAGGGTTGATCTAACATAATATTACTATGATCATGTGCTCTATTATCATCATCACCTATTCTTTGTGGTTTTATCTTTTAAATCCTCACTTATCCAGTTTGACGTTGTGAAATCTTTTTCCAATCAATCAAGTTCTATCTTTGTTGACTATCTCAACTTCCCTTCTCGCATATACATTACCATATATATGTTACTAAACATTACATATATTTCAATAGTAGATTACAGCTACAAATATTATACATATATTTTTATTTAAATATTATGCATCGGGCCGGGCCAGGTTGGGCCACAAATATGAAACCCAACCCATAATTTGTTCGGGCACATTTCACTGGCCCACGCCCATTGCGAGCTCAAAATTTAAAAATCCAAACCCTATTAATACCGGGCTGGGTTGGGTGGGTATCCCGCGCCACTCGGCCGATGGCCAGCCCTGGCGGCTGTGTTTAGGTCAGGGTCCATTTCCGTCTCTCATGTATAAAAAATACCAATTTCATCCTTAACGATATGTTTTCATAGTCTATATGTGATATTCTATAGTAATAATACTATTACGCACATATTATAAATGGAGGATACTTGATACATATGCTCTGTATTAACGTCTTGGGAGCAAGGTAGTTGGTATAGTTCAAAAGTTCCCAAACAACAATCCAGACAAATTTTTGAACTAAGAAGAGATAGATTTCTTGAAACTTGAAAGACATGAATCTCTTTGACATGGAGTCATTTTAGATTTGTTGAAGCTTACGAGTCACTTTTAGTCTTTAAGATTATGATAAGTTGGATTTGGACCTAAAAGTTCATAGTGTAAAAATGAGTTATAGAAAAGTTGGTTTTTGAAGCTTTTCTTAAGCTTCTTTAGTGGGCAAAAATATTCACCAAACACATTCAGCTTTTTTTCTTAATACTTTTTTTGCAACAGATTTTTTTGACACAAACTTATAAGTCGACAGAAGCTGCAAATAAATTATACCAAACTCACCTTATGTCTCTCTCTTTGGATCTTCTGAATGAAATTTCGCATGCAGGTCTTCCGCAATCCTAGAAATGCAACAAGTGATTCAGCAACAGATTCTTGGAAGATCACAGTGAAAGATGAAGTCCAGCCTAAAATGAGCAAATAACATCCAAATCACGCATCAACCTCACTAGATTCTATACCCAGTGAGAAGAGAGAAAGTAGAGGTCTTTGTGAAAAAACAACTACTAATCCACAAGGGAGATAGATGAAACATAAAGAGTTCTGTTTGGGCTGTGCGGAACAAGGAGAACCCTAGCTCAACAGAATAATAACACCTGGAAGAGCATTAGGCGGGAGATTAAGAAAATTAGTATTGTTTCATGTCTGTACGCATAAAATCTTAGTGTATTCGAAAAAATTGGTGATTCTCTCTGAAGTTGGACTCTTATAGATGATCGAAAACACTAAAACCTTGATGAATCAACAAACCACAGCTTTCGCAATGCACAAGAGTTAGCACTTAGAGGATATTGCCACCAACAAGGCGACCTTGGAGCTTCTTTGTCGTCTGATTTCCAAAAATGTGGTCAAAGTTACAGATTTCAGGCTTTCACATTCCAAACAAAATCAGTCGAGGAAGAAGTTCAGTTTTGTAATTAGTCCCGGCATGTCATCCTCTCAATGCCTTGTATATTTCTAGTAAGGGAAATGTCCCCTTGAACTCTGTTTTGTACTAACATCTAACTATTTAAATTAAATGAATAAATTTCTCAGGAGGATTAGACATTATGAGCATTATAGACCATAATGGCACAATGAGCATTGAAGACCATAATCTGTTATATCCAAGTATTACTGTACCGTTAACTAGTTCAACTTTGTTTTCAATGAAAGAAAGTCACTTGCAATAATAAATGGTAAACTAAATACAAATTAAGGACCTTTTACCAGAGTCCATGAATCTAAATAAGCATTTATTAGTATTCAATCTATCAAGGGACCCCTATAAATACCCTAGTCCATGGATTTAAAGAAGCATTGGTATGAAAAAAGGCTCCTAATTAGTATTTGCCATTATGAGATCTCCTAATTCAACCTTTCTGGTCCTGCTCTTCCTAATTGCTTTGGTAAGAAAAGAACTTCCCCCTTCTCTGATCTGGATGCGTCCTTCCCTATCTCTATCTCTTGTGAATCAAATTTTGTACGCATGCAGGTTTTCTACAATCCAAGTAATGCAACAACTGACTCAGCAAGGGAGTATTGGAAGACCACAATGAAAGATAGGTTCCTACCTAAAATGACCAAAGAAAATGCAGATCATGCATCCACATCACTCACTTCTATGCCCTTTGAGAAGAAAGATCATATGAGTAATGATGAAGAAAACTTTGTGAAAAACAACAAATACTTCACAAGGGAGATATATGAACCTACAGAATCTTTCGTGTTTTGGGCTGTCAACTGGAACAAGGAGAACTCCAGCTCATCAGAACAAACTAATGTTTAGATCACTATTATGTTGTGGTGTCGATAGATACATATATTGTGGATGCGATGTCATATAAAATTATTATTTCCAACATTGAATATTAGAGCAAGCAATATATTACTATATAAAAGCTGAGTTAATTTTATTTTGTTTTGATAATAAATTTGTGAAAACCTTAAGGGCAATTTACATAAACTACACATGCATTTTGGTGAAAAGGCACTGACTATCCTTGTACTTAGTGGGAAGACCCCTCTAGCTAGAAATGTCAATGGGCAACTCGGGCGGGCTGAAAACCGGCGGGTTTGGTTGGGGCGGGCTGCGGGGGAAGCGGGGAACAGCGGGTTTTTTTCTTTTTTCAAATTTGACAAAAATGCCCCCCCCCCAATTAGCTGTTTTATGGGTGTGGAGGGGGATATTCGTCTTTTTAATTAATATGGTCCTTTTTTAAATTCGGGCTGTCGGACTCGGGGGCCGGGGCAGGTTGATGGAACCTTTACCCGAGCCAGTTTCGTGAGAGAAGGGGGTGTGGGCTGGGGGTTAGTGGGGGCGGGGTGGGCCAGGTTAAAGTGTGTGCAGGGTTGGGCGGGTTAACTGGGGATTGACCCCTTTTGACAGTCCTACCTTGAGCGAAATGTGTGTAATTACCATATTGCCCAGAGACAATTTCTCTATTTATAATTAACAAAATAATCATTTTACACCCTGAACGTTTAGCTCAGGTACCATTTCCTTCTCTCATGTATTACCAATTTCATCCTTAACGTTATATTTTTAGTTCAATTCATCTTTCCGTCCAAGTTATCCGTATAGTTCTCATGTGCGGTCCTCGTGACCATCCCGATTCCAAACGCGTCCACATCTGAGATGCACACCACTTTTAACACAAAATTGAAAAGAAAATATTTAAAATAACAATGGAGCTAATTGAAGGAGGAATTTTACCCTCTCTCACATGTTTCTGCAAATGGACAGTGGATATTCATTCACGCAGCATATGAATACGATGAGTTGAAGCAGGTTAGACTTTAGAGTTTGCGAGGTGGAGAGTAGAACATGTGTAGAGAAGATGACGAATCACTCCTCATCTCAAAATGGTGGAGCTTGCATAGAGTTGTGGCTGTTCGGTACTTGGGGTTTGTAAGAGAAGATGCCGGCTACGAAAAAGACTAGCCGTCACTGACGTATACGTACATAGACGATTGCAGTTGTTGGGTACATGGGAAGTCACACAAGTTCGCGAATTGTGATGGATCTTTCTTAGTCTTTATAGTGCTCTGTCAAAATGTGTGCCTTGATTTTGGGAGCTCATGAGTTCATAAATACTTATTTACATCTCAGGGCAAGGTAGTTGGTGGTGTGGTTCAAGAGTTCTCAAACATAGATCCTGAATTCCTGACAAACATTCGAAACAAGAAGTGATCTATTTGACAATGGAAATTTCTATTGTGCTGTATCGGTTATCAAATTTTGGGATGGGTTGAAGGATTTCAAAATTGACAGAAATTCCCCGGATGCAAATGAGTTTGCAGCCCTAGGATATGAATACATATTTATGTTTTTCATGTAGGCGATGATCCTTTTGATCCGCACATCCGCAGATGCTAGTACAACTTGAAGAAAAACAGACTGATGATAGTGCTTCTAGAAACATGGATGATAAGCGAAGTGATGAAGGTAATGTTAGTACCAGAGGGCCTATGGATTGAACGAGTGATATGGTTGGCTATCAGGGGGTTGAAGAGGGTATATTGGGCAACTTTGAGGGGGAATTAGGGGAAGACGACGACGACAATGATGATGATGGTAAGTACCTCTCCCCAATTTATGATTCCGATTATGAGAACCCTAGTGGAGATGAGTTGCATGATATTGTTGTTGTGGTTGGGCGACCTCCAAGTGCCCATTTGCTATATTGAATTGGGGTGGCCCTTTCCTTCAAAATCATTCACAACCACCAAATCATTGGTGCCACCCAAATCAGCCACCACCTCAACCACCGAAAGGCCACTAACTGCTAACCTGCACCTGGCTCGACCGAAGTCAAACAATAAGATGTGAAGCTGTAACTTATGTGGAAGAACACAGATGATGTTCGTGATCTCCAAGAAGAGTGAATGTGACTCGAATCTCTCCATTGCATTTTCGTCCAAGCTAAAACAAAACCTTACTACAAAATCTTAACTCAGCCTTTGTGAAGATCGAAGGTGACTCGAATTGTTCCATTTCCTCTAGCTAAAACATAATCTAATTACTCAGGCTTCATGATGCCTCTGTTTTTCATGCGACATTTAAGGATTCTCAAACCCAATTTACAAAGAAAACAACTATATTTGTGTTATTATTTTCTTTCAGAGTGCTGTGACAATATCGTTCTACATCAACAAGGCTATATAGCTCAAGTCCATATAAGTCGAAGTTATAGCCAACTGACCTAAAAATTCTGCCATTAAGAGTTTTTCGTTTCATCAATAACACCATAGATTCAATATCCAAGTAAGAGTTCGGCACTTAAATGCTTGAATGCATCGATATTAGTAAAACATATCAAGCAACTACAAGAGAGTTCACAAGATAATGGATCGAAAGCACCTGGTTGTAGTTTATCCAACTTTCAGAGAAGATTGTGTCAAGATAGATACAAAGTAAATTTGCTCCAAGATCAACCTGATGGAAAACAAGCAAACTATTAATTTCAGCCCATTATTTCATCATCATAATCATCATCTACAAGATCGAATCACCAGATTCTAAACACATTACGTATACAGAAATTGCTAATTCTCTTAATTTCCCCCAAAGTTATCTTGAAAACAGCAATACCACTCTGTTCCATCACTTTGTCCCTAATTTGACTTTTCACACTATTCACTGTGTTACTTTGACCCGGTGATTTGAATAGTAATATCATGCAATTTTTGGATAACTTTTTCATGATGTTGTAGATTAAAAGTTGTTCTATAACACAGCGAAAAAATTATAAAAAATCACATCGTTTTGTAATTCAAATCATCCGGTCAAAGTGACCGAGAGACGAGTCAAATAGTCAACATCGACACAAAGAGATTGAACAAAGTGGTATTCAGCAATGAAATTGAAAAACAGCCAGATCTCTGTTGCGAAATACTCACAGATCTATCTCTCAATTGCTCAAGCAAGTCCAGATCTGAAGATAAATCCGAAGAATCTTCCATTGCAAAAATCACATTCTAGCATGACGAGTTCTGCGACCAGAGACGATCGAGTTATCGCCGTCGTTAGGTTGCCGGAGATCGAACTCCGTCGGACTCAGACGCCGAGTTCTGCAGAGTGTGGCTACTTCTTTCTCAGCGCGGATGTTTTTGCAATCTAAAAGAAACTTTAGGGGAATTACAGGAATCCAAAGAAGATTAATTTTGATTTAGACCCCTTGGTCTGGGATCAGTTGCGCGGAGCCTCCTAATAAAATGATTCGCATTGTTTCTAAAATGATTCATAATTATTAAATCCGGACCGGTGGTTAACCCGGTGAAGATGCCGAGGCAATGGGTCACAGGTCCAACCGGTGGGTCGCTGGTTGGACCGGTGGGTCAATAACACATTATTAATCATATATCATATTACGTATTTATAGTAAAATATGTTAACATGTGACATATAATAGCTCATTTTTTTTTGCAAAGTCTCAAATTATTAATTTTATGTGTTGTTTTAATATTTTATTACATTTTATATGAATGAAATCACATAAACATTCAATAAAATGTTTAAACGAGCATTTTGATTTTTTCGTTGATGGTTAAAACATGTCAACGCAATTACCTGAAGTGGGTCACCGGGTTAATCACAAATCCGTCGGATTTGGCCGGGTCACTGGCATTTACGAATTGGGTTGTAATCCAGGCCGGTTCTGGGTCCGGGTCACTGGGTCACCGGGCCGGTCCGGGTTTAATAACTATAAACTAGAGCCATATCATTTGTGGAACCCCAAAAGGGTTGGCTTAGTGGTGGAGGTTGGTACTTGCGTTTGCGATTTGTTCTTGATCTGAAATCAGTTGCATAGAGCCTCTTAATAAAATACTTCGACATTGGAGCATTGTTTTAAATACCTAGACTAGAGTCACATTGCTTCAGAACACAAGGGGTCGGTCTATAGGTGGAGGCTTGAGATTTAATGGTTTGCTCCCCTTGTTGTTCTCCTTGAAGTCTCATGTTCAAACCTCACTACAATCACTAATTCTTGGAGCCCGTGAATTTAGTCGAGGTGCCCGTAAGTTGGTTCAGACACTATGGTAATCTTAAAAAAATAATATTTAGTTGAGGTGCGCATACCTCGACTAAAAAATAATCGGCTCCCTAGGACAGTAAGAAAAAATGTGAGGGACATAAGACTTGACTCACTATAAGTATCACCAAGACACATACTAAAAGCTGAGCAATGTCCATAGGAAGGTCCACCGAAAAAAATAATGAGTTGAAAGATCTCACTTGGTGCCCATAGGCTACTAGAGTATCCGCAAGCATGTTACCTAGTCGCTGCGAGTGGGAATGTCTTATTATTCGCGAGTGTCTCCTATCAACGTCTCTCATTGTTAAGATAGACAATGGGTGATCATAACATTTGGTATGTTTATTACTGATGTCAAGTATTGATCACATTTCTTTTTTTTTTTCTTCAATGTCAACTACCACTCCGTCCCACATCTTTTGCACCATTTGAACTTTTACCACTATTCACAGGATCACTTTGACCCGATGATTTGGATAGCAAAATTTTATAATTTTTAGATAATTTTTTCGTAGTATTGTAAAGTAACTCTTGTTCTACAAGATCATAAAAAAGTTATCGAAAACTTTACATCGTTTTGTGATCCGAATCACTGGGTCAAAGTGACTCAGTTACAGGTGAAAAGGTCCAATGGTGCATTAGAGGTGTGACGGAGTGGTACTCTTTTACTGAAAATGACTAAATGTTTTTGCTAATATTACAAACCACTGGTGTGACGGAGTACTCTAACACAAAGATAAAAATGTACTTTCATAAAGTGTTCGCGCACTCTTATTATTCCTAGATTGATCTAGAGATGATCATTAATTTCAGATGAGCTAGAGTTCTTCTTCGGTACCCAAATAAATGCGAAAAGTATTGGTGGTCCGACATCCATTGTTTCGATATCCCGTACGACGTATATGTTGTTTTCAGTAAGGTATCTTCATCATCAGTCGCATGTTCTATCTTCTTAGTGATGAAAATTATACACTTAGAGATGAACTCATGCCTCGTTGTCAACTGGTTTTGATGTGGACCCCCCCTCCCCCACAAATCAAGAAGTCACACATTGCACACATTGTTGAGAAGTGTTGAGAAGTCAAATATTGGACAATCAAGAAGAAGAAATATAATTAATAAATATTCTGAGCTACTCCCCTCATTGTCAATCGATTTTGAGGCACGACAAGTACATTGCCGACCAACTGCGGTCGACGTTACCACCGTCGCCGCACTCACTCTCTTGGTGCCTCTTCCCCTTTGACCTCTACCCCAACCGAGGAGGACCTGTTTCAGGCCGCGTTTCACCGCCCTGTACATGATCTTCGTTCGCCTTCACCTCCGTGTTCGTACGCTGCCATCGAGAGTGAGCGAACTAGAGAGCGAGAGAATTAGGGAACAAAGATATGGTTAGAGAGAGGAGGATGGGTGATTGCATACCAACTTATTAATGCTTGGTATTTATAACTTATTAATTCTTTCTGAGACTTTTTAAAGTTCTTTTTATCTCGAGTGGAGCTTCCATCTTCGATGGTTAGTCTTTGTAGACAAGATGTTTTAGGTCTTATTTGTTAACAATCTCCGTGAACTCTGTCTGTCTAGCAAAAAGTACCGTTGAACTAAAAGTGATTATTGATAACTCTTCTCATTCTTAGATTGACATGTCCGTTATATCTGACCTAACAACCACCATGTACATATATAGACATGTACGTACATATATCTATGTTTGCTTTTAGATCACAACATATAAGTAGTGATCGATCTAGAGATGATCGTTATTTTCTAATGAACTAGAGTCGGCACCTCCATACAATATATTCCAAAAAATGTAATCTTCTGAAGGTGAATCAACCTTCCTACTGAATTATTTGTTGTTTGCCATCAATATTGCTTCTTCATCATTACTCCCACTTTCTGTCTCCTCATAGGACAGAGAATTCTGAAAGGTCGATGCTATTTCTTTACTCATTTTAGGCACGGGTTTATCTTTCAATACGGTCTTCCAAGAATCTGTTGCTGAATCATCACTCATTGCGTTACTCGGGTTGAAGAAATCCTGCATGATGAATGAAAAAAAAATATTCAGGTGATGCATGTACCTCCAGCTCAGAAAAGGGGTAAGTTTTTTCTTACCAAAGCAATTAGTACTAGGAACAACATGACTACAAAAGTCGGATTAGGAGATCCCATCTTGGCAAATTAACAAACTGTGCTTGCTTGTTTAGATCCCTTTATGGAGATTGTATTTATAGCTTGATTGCATATCAACTTATTAATGCTTTCTTAGATCAGTGGACTTTGGCAAACTATTTACTACTGAAATTGACTTTCTTTTTTTGAAAACAAAATTGAATTAATTATCACAACGACAAATATTTTGACCGATACATGTTATTCCCAGCGGTATCACTCCATTATGGACGTAATTACTAAAGGCGTGTGGAGTATTATATTGTAGCGTACATTTCCTCCTTATTCCCAACAATATATTCAACCCTATTTACCCTAGTCGTATTGAAATTGAATTCCTAAACAAAGAAAGAAATATCAAACCCTCAATTCTATCTCTTCTCCTCGTTTTCGACCAAAACAGTCTTTCAGAAGCACATGCGAGTATTTTCACGAGATATGTCCTGCATCAGCCGCCCCTGCCCAGTCACAAACTTCTCGAATTCAATTTTCACCTCTTAATTTTTTTAGTGGACATAGTCTTTGTAGATGACAAACAAGCACACAAGTACGAGTGTATCTACTTATCTATACATGCAAATCGCGAGACAGCGGAAGTCTACGACGTAGAGCCAACTGGATTGGTCCTCACCACTAACGATAGAATAGATATTAGACAAGACGAAAAATATATATTCTAAACTAATCAAGGAGTGCGTAAATATTGTTAGTAGATGCGACATATGACTATAAAGTAAACAAGAAACATGACTATTATATGTAAAGTAGAGATGCACGACACACATGATTTTTAGCGTGGGAAAACCTTCATTGTGTTCTCTGAGTGAGAAGGACTGTTAGGATAAAAAGAAAAGCCCACCTGCTTACACCAACCAGTGCTAGACAACCCACCGTCTGATACAAGATATATAACGAGTTATCACACAGATTAGCTACTCCCCACAATAATAATTTTTAAAGTTAATATACTACGATGTCCAACCGCAGCATTTAAATAATACAACGGTACCTAAAAATCGTGGTTTATATGTACGACGGTAACACATACTGTAGTATATATCGCAGTAAATACGACGGATAGACAAGCCGTCGTATAAAACAAAATACGAGAGGTATTAACCGTAGTATTCTTACATAGGACTGCTTTAGGAACTACAACACCAAAAGCTGCAGTATTTAACTAAAACTACGGCTTTTCTCTCATATACTACGGTTTTCTACCGTAGTTTTTAACAAAAATTCTAGTAGTGGCTTCTCTGATCTCTTACGTAGCACCCCACGAGGTGGCAATCTAAGCACTCCCTTGAATCTACTTGAGAACTAGCACACAAGCTCACGCCTTGAATTGGCAACCTAAGCTACACGTGAGCTTCCTGCTCCAAGCGTGCACACCGGGATGTTTCTCCCCTCAGTTCGTTAAGTGAACAAATCTATCAATGTTGGGGTTGTATGCTAACAACTCTCTCGTATGTAGATACTTGAATAAAGAACCTGCAAGGAATAGTAGACTATACACAAGACTAAAAAAATCCTATACCTACAGGTGCACTGAGATAAACCTTAGACTGTACCAAGATTTACTGCAATAAGGGAAAACAACTTCAGATATGACTTAATGCGATAAAAACAATTCAGCACATGCATAGATTTACATATTTAGAAACAAAACTACTCTAGGATGAATATATGTGAGAGAAATATGTGCGATATCTATAGAGAAGAGACTGTCTAAAATACAGATCTGACGCTAAATCAATACTAAGAACAATATCAGCAGAATTGATTTTGAATAAACAAACTTCTGCGATTGATTATGGATATCAGGCAGATCAAACATCAAATGTTTTATAAAGAAGAGATATCAGTGAATTTGAATAGAAACAAATTAAAATAATGATGTTATTTGTAGAGGGAAAGAGGTGGCAGTTACGAACAGTTGCACATGTTCGAACTTGAACACAACTGTTGTAATTTTCTGGAGAAGTTACAATTATTTGAGTAACCGTTTGAATTTCGTTGGACAAGATGTAATTAAAAGATTTTAGTAACTGGGTTGGATTTGAAGTTAGTCTATAGCCCAAAAAGGTAAGGTCCAAACCAACCAACAACACGCCGCGCAACGGCTCCAGCCAAGCCGGCCGGACAGCGGGTTGTTGGGTGGTTCGGACATTAGCTAGGTCCTCCCTCCTTGACTTCATGAATTGGTTGGTAGCATAGCATATCTACATAGAAGTTTATAGTCAAAAACATTGAAAACGAGCATTTAATTCTACTAACATGACACCCCCGTTATTTACCACATCTACCCAAACCGAGAAATAATACAACACAGACAAAATTGCTTCACCCAAAGGGAATGGCCATTATTTCCAAACATGGAGTAGATAAACTACTCTATCTATCTCCTCAATTCGATGCGGGACTTTTAGTATTTGCATAGGTGAAGTAGCTAACTTCAACGCCATATTTTTCATTCACCCTTTAGTGTTTTTTTGACCAGTAAGATCATGATCGATCTCGTTGTCACCTAGTTTAAAAATATGTGATCTTGGTGCAAACTCTCTAACCATCTTGCTATAAACCGGATAGCAAAATGGTTGTCGAGAACCATTTTTTCCTACAAATATATTGTTGGAAGTTTTGTTTCCTACTGTAAGAGGAAGAAAATGTACGCTACATCATACTCCAACCGTTACATGCTTTCAGTAGTAGTAATTTCATATTTCAAAATAAATAAATAATGGAGTTTTCTTTTTTTTGGGAAGAAAATTCATATCGGAGTTTTACGGAAAATAACATGTATACCTCCAAATATTGCAGTTGGGGTAATTAATTCAATTTCGTTTTATTTTGTTTCAAAGAAAGAAAGTCAATAGCAGTAGTAAATAGTTTGACAAAGTTCGCGGATCTACATCAAGCATTAATAAGTTGGAAGTTAATCTAGATTGCTATCAAGAGACCCCTATAAATACCAAACTCCATTGTTTGTGAATTAGTATTGTTAGTTAATTTTCCAATATGGGATCTCCTAATCCCTCCTTTGTAGTCATGTTGTTCCTAGTAGTCGTAATTGCTTTGGTAAGGAAAATACTCCTCCATTCTCCTGATCTGGAGCTGTAATATATAAATCATACATCCCCTCAATTAATTTTTGCATACATGATGCAGGTTTTCTGCAACCTGAGTGATGCAACCAGTGATGATTCAACAAGAGGTTCTTGGAAGGCCGCATTGAAAAATGAACTCACGCCTGAAGTGAGCAAAGATCGTGCATCAGCCTCTCTGAATTCTATGCCATCTAAGGAGACAGAAAGTACGAGTAATGATGAAAAAGCATATGTGACAAACAACAAATACTTCACAAGGGAGGTAGATGAACCTACACAATATTTCACTTTCTGGATGCCATGGAGAAAAGATCTCAACTCTAGCTCATCTGAAAATGATGATCATCTCTAGATCGATCACTACATGTATATGCATGGTAGATGTGGTGAAAATATAACTAACATGTCAGAATAAGAATAATAAGAGCTACCAATCTATATCTATATCTATATCTATATCTATATCTATATCTATATCTATATCTATATCTATATAAAATCAGAGAAATGCTCAGAATTAACCACGATATGCCATTTCTCAACTCATATCTTCTCAAATAAAGACATGTAATCGGCTTATTTGGACACCCATACCAATAAGAATCATCCAATTGTCATTATATATAAATAATTGTACAACTTGGCACATTACTCATCGTGTAACTCCCAAATTATTCATTATTACGTTATTACTCCTTAATAATTCTCATTAAGATGCATAACAATTTGAGAACATGATTTATCAACGGTTTCAACTTTTTCATTATTTCCACAAAATTGAAAGTTCCATAAATTCACGCTGACATTGTAAGAGAAAGTGTTCCTTTTAGAATCAGAAGCAATACATTTTACTAAATAAAAATTATAATTGAGTATATTTTTGGTGAATATTTAACGTTAACAATGTCATATTATTATCAAATAATGATATGAAGACATATGATAGTTAGTTTGCGAGCAATATAAATTTATATCTATGATGTATACTACAAGTATTTGAGCTTTCGTAATTTACATAATACACAACTTCTCATTTATATTTGTCTCATTTACTAAATCTTACGAGCTTCCAAAATTGTGATTGTATTTACATTGCAAAATGTAGTCAATTGCCAAGTAACCTCACATTTTCACCTTGGCAGGTCATGATAAGTATTACACATTTTGTTTCTTGAGATAACCATCAAACAATATATCGCAATAAGATTTTAGACAAATAAATATTCAATTTTGAAATATTTGGTGTTCTTGCTTTTTTACTCTGAAAAATTTATTTTGTTAGATGATTATGTTAGGAAAACTAAGTAGATTATTTTGTCCTTTTTCGAGATTTGTTAGTATGTTTTTGGAGGTTTTTTTTAGAGTTAACCGAATAAATATTTTAAGTGTTATTATTCCATTAATATATTTTCAACATGCACATTAAAAGGGATTCATTCATTGTATAATTTATGTAACAACAACTCTACTTTTTTATTATATGAGTTATAAAAGGTGGTCACATTCACATTACGCAATTTAATCAATTGTGTTAGGTGCTGAAATTATGTTACACATTTGCTTTTTGACTTAAAAAATTTTCTCCATCAATTCAGTACAAGTTCGATAGTTAAACTACATTTTAAGAATATTTTTAATTATTTTGATTTGACGTATTTCTCCATCGCTCTATTTCAGTCAAAAGTTTATAATTATATAAATAAACTTAAATTGATCACAATTTCAGAAAATCACCATTGCCGTGTTCTTTTGACATATTTTTTTAACTAGTTCAAAATTTTTCTTTTTTTAAAAACGAAATATTGGAAAGTTAAGTGTAGACACATTTAAACAGTCAGTTGGGCAGATAAAAGTCAGAAGACGCGGTAGATAATGAACTTTTCTCCAAAAAAGCTATTTAACTAATCCAATAGTAACCGACGTATAATAATACTCATTTCATTTCCATTCACGTTCCTTTATTGAAATATTAACATTTGTAAGGCACAATGACTCATGTAATTTACCTTCAAGCTTCCTAATGTTTTCTAAAGCAATGGTAAGCATCCAAATAACTGCTTCAGCTTCTTTTTGAGGTATGTTAATTGGTGTCTTTTCACACCATATTACCAAAAAAGGGTTCCAATACTTTGAAGTTCAACATCAGTTGATATATTAAACATTTTCATGACTCTCGATTCTCTAGCTTCACACTTATTGAGCTTCTTTTTGAGGTTCGTAAATATATTTTTGTGAATGGTGGTTCATTTGAATGAAATATTTCTTCATTCTAATAGTGCGAATATTTAAAGTTTTATGCATTTTCTATAAGAAGCATAGTCGTTTAACATGAATTTTTGTTATTTCTGTTCTCAAAGATGAATCTTCTATGGCACAAATCTTTGTAATTGCTAATGATAAGTGCATTCTCTAAAAGACTTACAATTAAGTGTTCATGTTGACAAGAAGGTTGTATGTTTTTTCTTTGCTTTTGTTATCAAATCAATTTTTTAAATACATGCCAAGTATAACACAAAGAACTTTTTTTTGAGGAACAACACAAAGAACTTTAACAAAGGCATCGATTTAATTTTTTTCAAAAAACCATGTAACATCATCTCATTTCAATCGTCAAAACGTTTGCTTGATACAAGCCTAGGGTAAGAAAGAAAATATGGTGGAAGGAGCGACGCCATTTCAGAGGAGCTTCGTGTACAAAGATTGATTTTTTATGCATAAGAACTCTCACAAACAATAGTTTGATTCATCCCATTCACGATCTAATTTTTACTCTCTCATATATGAATCATGATTCATTTTTTTCATTTACAATGATCCAAGTGTCTTCTTCCCTTTAAGTTGTTACCTTTTTTAATATTATCCCAGAATTCATATTTGTTATAAAAGAGAGTCCGAAAATAAACGCAAAATAGTAAATTGTATTTCAAAAGTTAAATGCAGTGCCAATCACATGTTTCCTTATCATGGAAAAATGAAAGCATAGACTAAAATCAGGTGTGATTGTGTGAGAGAGTGACGTAGAATGAATTGCTACTAACAACCTCTGTTTCTTCTCTTTCAATTTCGGTTGACTTTTTTATCCGTAACTGGATCACTTAGAATCGATGATTTGGATGGAAAACGTTGTAATTTTTTTGATAATGTTTTCATAGTATTGTAGAGTACAGTTTACTCCGCAAGATCATGAAAAGATTACCGAAGCCGTCTATTACTTTGATAACCGAATCACCGGGTCAGAGTGACCCAGTGAATAGTATCAAAAAGTGAAGTAAGCTGAAAGAGAAGAAACATAAATAGTACTTTCTAGGCTATTTTGTGTGTTTTTTTTTTTATATTTTATTTTTCGTTTGCAAATGGTCTTATGTGTACAAATATATCTTTTGACGTGCTTAAAACTCCCTTTTTTCTTTTACTAATGCAGAGGTGACAGTTGAGTTGTAATCGTCTACACCATAATCACATGTCAATCGATAGAATTCTGAAAACATAAGAAACATTCAACACGCTCTATGTCTAGGATTGCTAATAGTAATGGATTATACTTATTTTACATCCAAGCTTCTATAAGAAAAATGACCTCTAAAGATCGGAAGCATTGAAAATGTTTTTTTCATCACCGTTGACAATACCTTTTTACAGACCTTCATAGAATGTGATTTTTAAATAACAGAAAACTCGAACAATTATACTTTATGTTAACCATAAAAGAAAATAAATCATCATAATAATTCACAAACCCGTGCATTAGCGCGGGGTAACGTCTAGTATTATATAAGAGTTGATAAGTGTGCACAAGAGATTCCGGCAGGGAGACCTCCGTGTACACCGTACGTAGTGGATCAGAGATCGCACAGGAAGAATAGGGGTGTGTGTAGGGAGAGAGTAAGTCAGTAGCAATGTCTGAGAGAGAGACAGAGGTTTGGCAGAGCTTCCGCGTATGGCAGTGTTGTTCTCTTTGTATGGAAAGAGTAACGATATATATACTGGAGAACGTGGCCGTTGTAGTGTAGTTAATGCGCCCATTAATGGCGGCTTAATTAGCTTAACCGTAACGGCACGTTCGTCCGAGTATATAGGAACCGTTAGAGCACGTGGTGCGCGAGTACCGGAACCGTTACGAGGTTGACCGGGTTTGACCGGATTGACCGGGTCTAGGGAGCTCGTGCCATAGATCTCTCAAAACAGTTACTAAAGGTCGCGCGCGGGCTTGGCTCGCACGCGACAGGGCTTACCCTAGCCTCCAAACCACAAATCCCTACAAGTCCCGTGCAGTGGTATGCGAGGGCTCTGTCTCGCAGCCCCCACATGGATCAGCTCGGCTGGTGATCCTGTGTGTGTGGAGCACAATATGGTGTGCTGGATGGTCGCCACGTGGCTAAGATTAGCCATGTCATAAAGCAGTATCTACATTAGCCCCCTTTCTGCGCGTGAAGGCTTGTAGCTGTATAGGCTTCCATGCGCGGAAACCAACATGCGCGTCGTCGTCACGCACCAATTCAAATACGGGTAAGTTCAGCCCCCATGCGTGTAATTATGACCTAAAACCCCTAGAGTCGTGTCGTCTGACCTTTAGGGTTTTAGGCGTGACGTCAGCCCGTCCTGTGATTGCGCGACACGACGGTGACGGTTGCGATTCGACTACTGAAGGGACGCAACCCCTCATTCTTTTGGATAAATACCTTGTATCCCATTATTGCAGAGCATCACTTCTTTCTCTTAAAGTGAATGGTACCCGGAGATCTTCGAGAGCAGATCCAGATCATTAACCATCAGTTCAGAACTGCAAATCGTATTCTTCAACTGTGCATATCCAAGCAGGCTTCAAGGAAACAAGGTTGGCCTCGTTTACTTTTTTGATTTTAAAGTACCGGCGTTTGCCTTGAACTGCGTTGAATCTGTAAACCCATGGAATCTGTGAAGGGGTTTTGATCTTTAATCCCGCTTCGCTTTACTTCTTTCGACGATATTGGATCTTGCAATTACCCAATTTCTGAAATCGGCACCGGAACTGTTTGCATTCCTTTGCATAAGTCTCGAATTCAAAATTCAAACTGACTGGTGTGGTATTTCTCCCCCCTTTTTTTTTTTTGCCCTTTCGCAGGAATGGCCAAAACAAGGGTAACCAGACCCGTCAAGGAAGATGAAGAGATGCCGGAGCTTCCGCAGTCTCTGTGGCGAAAAGCCCCCTTTCTGGGTGGGAAAGATTTTTACCACGCGAGGGTGAAGGCGAAGAGGATGCCTGATCCTGTTCCCGTTGAGCAGTTGTTAACACTGACTCGCCCAGTTAACTCAGCCTTGCTCGAGTTAGTTGGCTCCGAGGATGTGGTTCGATTGGGAATCGAGAACGGGCACTTCCCATACACTGCGATTTCTACTCAGGCGTTTGTCCAGAAGTTGGACTATATGGATGAGTGGACTGACCACGTGTTGGGTAATTACGCCGAAACTCTTGATGAAGCCGGCCTTTTCTTCGCTGTTCGTGCTATGAAGGGTGCTGCCGTGAAGTTGGATCAGTCCATGCTTCTAGACCTTCTGTCCCGCTATTCGCCTGCGACTCACACGTTTCACTTTGCTGAGTTCGAGGCTGCCCCCACGCTCGAGGACGTTCAGATGCTGTATGAGCTTTCCCCCATGGGCGAGGTGGACCCCTTGAGTCACTTAAGGACATCTGCGGAATTAGCCTTGTACGCGCAGATGGAGGAGTGCTTAGCAGAGGTGAAGAAAATCTCCACTCGGTGGACCAGTACAAAACCTCTTCCGAACTGGCAGCTGGTTGATACGTCTGCGAAGAATACCTGGAACAAATGGTTGCAGTACTTCTTCCGAGACTATGCGAGCAGCAGCATTACTAAGAAGCTCTTGAGCGAGGACCCGGAGGCCGAGAATTACGTAGAGGGCAAGGGTTATCATTTGACCCTTTGCGCCTTTCTTTGTGCTTGGCTGTCGAGATTTCTGATTGATGGTCACCCCCATGATGGGGTCTTCTACCATGTGCTGCCACTTGCGGTGAGGCTCGCTCTTGGCCAGAGAGTTGCACTTGGACCCTTGGTCTTGGGCACGCTATATTACAGGCTGGATCAGCTGGTTCTGGCGATGAGGGAATCGCGTGGCCGCCTCGATGTTCTGACCTTTGTCAATATCAGCTTTTTGACAATGTGGGTTTTCGAGCGTTGGCCGTCTTATGCTCCAACTCCCCTCCCACTTGAGAAGTGGTGTCCCCCAGGCGAGACGAAAGCGCTCAACAGCGGAAGGGCTGCGAGATGGTTTGGTGCAAGCAACACCAAGTGTACTTGGAGCTTGATATGCGACAAGCGAAGGGAGTTCACTGCCAGGCCTTACGCCACACGTATTGAGAATGTGCGGTGGTTTCCGAAGCTATACCCCTCCGAAGGTATGGTCTTGTCAGAAGACCTTCTCTTTGAAAAGGGATCGCATTTCCACGAGCGCTATCGTGAGTTCTTTTGCTGGTGTCTGCGAGGTTCTCTTCCTGCACTTGCAGAGCATATTCGTGAGCTCGCGCCACGATATGAAAGGCTTACAGTGGATGTTGACCCCACTCGGGTCTCTCCTCAGTTTGGTTTCGATGCAGTGGCCCCATCAATCTGGCCCCAGTCTATCGTTAGAGGGTGCTACAAGCGCTTGCTGACAAAGGAATGCAAGACGGTCCTTATGAGCAATCTTCCCTTTGAGCAGCCTGCGGGAACTCGCAGGGGTGGTTGTTCCCAGAATTGGATCGCATACTGGATTGCCCAGCATACGAGGATGGAGACGGAGGCGGCGGCGCAGCCAGGAAGAGCCCCCTTGATCAAGAGAAACTCTTTTCCGTTTCGCCCCAATTGCAGTTTGAGCGAGTCTGAGTACGGTTGCTACTCGTTGTTGGACCGCGAGAATCATTTGTGCCCCGATTTCATTCTGAAGGAGCAGGTCGATGCAATCAAGAAGGGTGACACGCAGGTCATCAAATATAGCAAGGCGTTTGCTGAGGTAAGCAGTTTCCTTGTGTGCTTTGAGCTCTTTGATTTGCTTGCACTGATGCTTTTTGTTCTGTATTGTCTAGTGTCATGTGCGGAGGTTCGCAGCTGGTGACCGTTCCAAATCGCTGGTGGATACCATCGTTGCGACCAGAAGAAGGGGGGAGTCGTATCGGCTAGCATGGAGGATGGATGCCGAGGTCGAAACAAAAGTTCGCGGGCTCATGAACACTTTTGCTGACTCGCTGATAGACAACCCTCCGGCTCCGTCTCCTCCTAGAGATGACCCGTCCCCTCCAGCGACTGCGGCGCCGAGAGCGAAGAGGCTTAGGCAAAAGGGGATTACGATTTCTTCCCCTAGGAGCGCTCCGGCTTCGCCCCCAGCGAGGTCCCTTTCTGTCAAGGACAAGGGCAAGGGTCGTATGCCCAGCAAAGTGCGAAAAGATCTCGCAGTCGAGACCTTCGTTCCATTCAACCAAGAGGAAGAGGAAGAGAGGCAAGAGCCCCAGGCAAGTGACGGAGAAGAAGAAGGAACAGTTGTAACGCGCGAGGAAGAGTCAGGAGGTACTTCCGCCGCATTTTCTTGTCCTTTATCATGACTTCTATGCAGTTCTTTTCTTTGAACCAATTGTATATTCGCAGGCGATGATGATGAAGCCGTTGGTGGCCTTGTGGCCAAGAGGCAAAAGAGAAATGCCCATGCTGGCGTTTCAGATGATCCCATAAGTGAGGATGTTCTTGCTGAATCCCGGAAGACAGCCGCGGAGGCTGCTGCGAGAAGAAGGCAGCGAGAGGAAGAGGAGCTCGAGCTTGTGAAACAGCGGAGCCTCGAGGAGCGGCATGTTGACGACTTAGCGCGTCCAACTGGCGAGGAAGACGAGGTTCCTGAAGAAGTGGCTCCTCATGTGGAGGAGGAAGATGAGGTTCCTGAAGAGGACACAGCAGAGCTAGAGCAAGTCCAAGCGGACTTCGCAGAGATCGCAGGTGGCGATAAAGGTGAGATCTTCAATCTCGCAGTTACTTATAGAGATGTAATTGTGGGTGCGTTAAAGCACGGTGTGTCAAAGCCTGACATTCGCCGTTGGTTGGTAAGCAAATGCGGAGAACCCTCAGGTAATTGTTTTGAGTAATACGCGCATGCTAGGCTGTAGCCACTTGAGGCAAAATCATGACTGGTTTACTTGCGTCCCAGGTCACGCTTCTCTTAAAGATTTGTTTAGTGAAGATACACTGATAGGGCACGGTTCCACGTCCCTAGTGTACGATGAGGATACCTTAATCCCACCTTCGCGTGGAGGTGCTTATTCTTAGCTTTAGCAAAGATAGTGAAATAACTTATAACACAAGTTACCTCATATTGTCGCATTTGGTATCGCAGGCCATGCTGAGAAACCTGAGCTGGAGCAGAGAAGTCAGCCTTCTGCATCCCATGTTCCAATTTCGAGCTCCCATACCGAGAAGCCCGTCGCAGCTGCTGGACACGCAAGTGAGCATCTCGAGGATGTCATCGAGCTCTCCGATGATGTCGAAGCTAATGCTGTGCCGATGGACGAAGGTGTCCGTACCGGTGGTGGGGAAGAAAGGACAAGTGATGCTAATGTTTTCGCACCTGAGAATGCCTTTCGCCCAACGACTTCGGCTGTTCCTGTGCCTCCGTCAATGACTGAGCCGGAAGCACCTATTCCTGCGTGGAGCATTTGGGGCTCGCAGGTTGGGAACGTAGTCGCAGCTGGTGCGGCCTACACTCTTCCTCCTGACTATGAGAGGTTGGAGCTCGCAGCTGATAGGAGAGCCATGGAGCGAGGGCAGTCTTCGAACAACCCGGTGACTCGCATTCCCTCTATTCACCAAATTCTGGAAGGCACCGGTAAGTAGAGATTTACCATTCGCACGTCGTATTATTTGCTTGCGAGTTCTGACATTACAACTCTTTTTTGATGTCTCAGGTTTGAAGCAAACCGATGTAGACTGGGTGGTTCGAATGCGCCTCAGATACCCCCGCTCGTTCGTGAGGTGTCTGGAGATCGTTCCTTTTGACAGGAGGCTATTCCTTACTGAAGCCATTTGGATACTGGAACAGCTGTGTGCGGCTACACCTGCGACCATCTCGGCCCAGAGTGCTGAATTGCTGTGTGGCATGTGCCAAAATCTCGTGCTCAAAGTCCAAGGCAGACTTGGTTTGAAATTCCTCAAGGACAGAGTTACACTGATTCGCGCAGCTGTAACCTTGAATCTCGGGCACCAGAATCTCGCAGCGGAGATGCAGAAGGTGGAGCAGCAGAAGCAAAAGGTTGATGAAGCTTTGAAGCTGTATGACGAAATGAATGCCAAGTGCGAGCAGCTAAAGCAAGAAGTGCAACAAGTGGAGAGGCTGATCGAGCAGTTCGAGCCCCAGGACTCCTTAGTCAAAAATTTGTTTTGACTTTTCGTATTTTTGAAAAGAAAGGAAAATGGCTGAGACATTAATGTAATGCTTTGAAACATTAATGTAATGTTGCTAGGGTTTCTCCCCCCTCTTTTTTGACAACAAACAATGAGTTTGCCCGTTTTGCCCTTTTCGGGATTTGATTGGACATTTTCTGTGCATATCCAATTATGACATCAGCAATTGATTCTTTGCTTGATTTTCGCGCTAATTTCTCGGCAGATAAGCACGCTTCCGTTGGGAAGTCCATCCGAATCATGACTATCCGTCATTTATTAGGATACGCAACCGAATCGTCGTAGCCTTTAGTAGGGTAATTGATTGTTACCGCTTTTCAAGGCGTAAGTGATTGAACTTACCCTCTTTTTGAATTTGCTGACTCATCTTAAGCAACCGAAGAGTCTCCACAGGGCCTACATAAACCCTGCCTTTGTCATTTGGGTTCTTCATCCCAAACATGTGCTTTGCCGTGAGTCTTTACGACTGCTGGCTTCAACGCTTGTTTTTCGTTGATTCATGGCAACTTCAGGCTTTGAATCCTGAGTTTGCGCTTTGTGCCATAGAAATAGTTTCCAAGATCCACTTTATGAGGCTCATTGCCGTTTATAACCGTCATAAAGAGGATGCAGATAATACCTCATGTGTGTTCGAAGAAATTTCTTCGTGTATTATGTGTGCAGGTCATGTTTCCGGCCGCCTCGTGGCGAGGTGCAGCGCCGTAGTGACCGTGCTACCGTTTCGTAATGAACGGCGTGATTCTTCTTCAGCAGTAATGAAGAAGAATCCGTTGTCCTCACATTTGTGAGGTCGGGGTGCTCGTCAATGCCCTTGTCCAACATGACAAGGAATCCATCACCAGAGGAATGACTGCTTCGCCTGTTGCGCGGAGTATCCTTTGTCGGCACAGGAAGCTCCTCCGGCACCTATCTTGGTCAGACAGAGGCTTTTGTCATTCCTTGGGGTCTTGGGTGTATCATATCCCTGACCTTGCTGCTAGGGATGTGGCGAATGACAAGTTGATCTCTTCGCGGCAGCATCCCTTTTGCTATAGATCTTTGGCCTCAGATCTGCGTACTGTGCTGCCGGTGTCAAGACCGGTGGATTCTCTCTTTTCTTAGTCGAGAGTTCCCTTGGCGCATCTCTGGCTTATCAGCCATTTTTCGAATGTATTGTAAGCCATGTTGGCTGTGTAGTTAAATGCGAGCTTTTCGCTTGTAAGCTGCTATCTAGATAGATAAATTGTAAGTCATTTGACTCATAAATGATAAATAGCTCTTGTATTATCTGTTCTTTGCAACAAAATACAATTTCGCATGCGTTTCGGCTTGTTTTGCCTTGCATAATTCCATGTAATGATTTCTCATATGCGATGTCAATTCGCAGACGTTTCGCTAGATCATTTAAGATCGTAATTTAGCAGCTGTGCCATCTTGACGGATGGGCTTGTAGTTGGTCGTTGTAAATCATATGAGATCACGTTCACAACGTTGCCATCGTTCCGGATAATTTTCCAGAGATCCACGCAAATTGCTATCATAGAAGATAGGCTTTGTTTGAGATCGTTTCTCGCATAAACTGCTATCACAGCAGATAGATCTTTGGAAGATCTAATAAAATGATTCTGCACGTACGTTGCCATCATAACAGGCGGGCTTGGGTAATTAACCAAAATTACTTTGCGTAGAAATTGCTATCGTAATAGATAGGCTTAAGAAGACCATTATAAGATCGCATCTGTAGAACCTGCTATCTTCTATAGATAGGCTTTAGATGATCGATTGAGATCATTTTGTATTTCGCTGCGGTCGCAAAGGATAGGCTTTGAATGATCATTTAAGATCGCATTTTCGTTTGGTTGCTATCGCAAGAGATAGGCTTTAATGATCACTTAGGATCGCATTTGCGTTTGATTGCTACCGTGGGAGATAGGCTTTAAATGATTACTTAAGATCGCATTTGCATTTGATTGCTACCATGAGAAATAGGCTTTAATGATCACTGAAGATCGCATTTGCATTTGATTGCTACCGTGGGGGATAGGCTTTAGATGATCACTTAAGATCGCATTTGCATTTGATTGCTACCATGAGAAATAGGCTTTAATGATCACTGAAGATCGCATTTGCATTTGATTGCTACCGTGGGGGATAGGCTTTAGATGATCACTTAAGATCGCATTTGCATTTGCTGCCATCGTAGGAGATGGGCTTTAGATGATCACTTAAGATCGCACTCGCGTGTAGCTGCTATCGTAAGAGATAGGCTTTAGATGGTCGATTGGGATCGTGTTTGCTATCGTATGAGATAGGCTTTGATGATCGGTTGAGATCGCGTTTGCTATCGTACGAGATAGGCTTTGATGATCGATTGAGATCGCGTTTGCTATCGTATGAGATAGGCTTTGATGATCGCTTGAGATCGCGTTTGCTATCGTATGAGATAGGCTTTGATGATCGCTTGAGATCGCGTTTGCATTGGCTGCCATCGTAGGAGATGGGCTTTAGATGATCAGTTAAGATCGCGTTTGCTATCGTATGAGATAGGCTTTGATGATCAGTTAAGATCGCGTTCGCTATCGTATGAGATAGGCTTTGATGATCGCTTGAGATCGCGTTTGCATTGGCTGCCATCGTAGGAGATGGGCTTTAGATGATCAGTTAAGATCGCGTTTGCTATCGTGTGAGATAGGCTTTGATGATCAGTTAAGATCGCGTTTGCTATCGTATGAGATAGGCTTTGATGATCAATAAAGATCGCATTCGTGTTTGCTGCTATCATAGAGATAGGCTTTTGATGATCAGTTAAGATCGTGTTTGTGTTTGCTGCTATCGTAGAGATAGGCTTTGATGATCAATAAAGATCGCGTTTGCTATCGTGTGAGATAGGCTTTGATGATCAATAAAGATCGCATTTGCTATCGTGTGAGATAGGCTTTGATGATCGGTAAAGATCGCATTCGTGTTTGCTGCTATCATAGAGATAGGCTTTTGATGATCAGTCAAGATCGTGTTTGTGTTTGCTGCTATCGTAGGGATAGGCTTTTGATGATCAATTAAGATCGTGCTTGCGTTTGCTGCTATCGCGGGGATAGGCTTTGATGATCAATTAAGACCACATTTGCATGAATTGCTATTTGCAGCGAATGAACCATTGTTAACGGAGATATTTAAATAAAATAGAGCAATATAAGCGGCTAAAAATATGAACTTCTCATTTGGGAGAATTCTTTTATTACATCGCTCTCATATGGGAGAGGTAGAATTACAATCCTCTCATATGGGAGAGGAGATTGCATTAATCGTAGCCACATGAGATATTAAGCAACGTTATCATAAAACGTATGAAATAAGAGGAGTCAAGGATAGTACTTCTTGATCCAGCGCATGTTGACTGAGCTCGGAGTTGAGGCTGAGCCGTGCAACCTTCGTATGCTGCAGTAGCCACTATCGAAGACTTCTGTGACTTCGAAGGGTCCTTCCCAGTTGGCTGCGAACTTCGGATGAGTCGCTTCTCGCATGCAGTGGTCGGACGCGCGCAAGACCAGGTCGCCAACTGCGAAATCTCGCCGCTGAACTGTCTTGTTGTAGGCGCGAGCGATTCTTTCTTGGTACCGCTTGTTAGTCTTTTTGGCTTGTTCTCGCTTTTCTTCTAGCAAGACTAAATCGTGATCGCGTTGATTTTCATAGAGCGCATGGAAGGCCAGCCGTGCCGAATTGACTCTGACCTCCGCAGGTACTACAGCTTCGGCCCCATAACATAATAGAAATGGCGAAGCCCCTGTGGGTGTTCTTGGAGAGGTCCTGTAGGCCCACAGAGCTATGTTAAGAGAATCGGCCCACTTCTTGTGGTCATCTGCGACCATCTTGCTCAGAATTCTCAGCAGCGTTTTGTTAGTCGCCTCGGCTTGTCCGTTTCCCTTTGGATAATAGGGAGTAGAGCATATTTGCCTGATATTGTACTCCGCAAGTTTCGTGGCTACCTGACGATTAACAAAAGGAGTACCGTTATCTGAAAGAATAGTATTCGGGATTCCGAACCTGCATACGATGTTTTCCTGGATGAAGTTGACCACAGCCAGCGCGTTTGCCGTCTTTAGTGGTATTGCTTCCACCCATTTGGTGAACAGCTCAGTTGCGGTGAGAATGAAATGATTCCCATGTGACGTTGGTCGGATGGGGCCAATGAAATCCAAAGCCCATGTGTGAAATGGCCATGGCGTCCCTAATGCATGTAGATCCACGGCGGGAGCGTGCACTAGGTTCCCTTTGAATTGACATTCTTGGCAGCGTCGCACCTTGGTGCGGCAATCGGCTTCCATCGTGGGCCAGAAGTATCCGATTGAGAGGAGCTGTCTGCACAATTTCGCACCTCCCTGGTGTTCCACCTGATGGGAGAGGTCCATGACTTCTTGTGCTTCCCTATCGTCTAGGCATCGCAGCAAGTTGCCCTCGTGGCCTTTTCGCCAAAGCAGGTTTTCCTGAACCACGTATCGAGAAGCTTTCCTTCTCAATTTGTCGGCCTCTTTTCTCGATTCGGGTACGGTACCCTGGGTGAGGAATTCGAACAATGGCTTCCTCCAGTCTATGTCGTCATCGATTAGAGCGACAAGTAGAGAATCTTTGATTAGTGCGCAACTCTCGCACTTCCCTTGTATCAGGGCTGCAGCTGTTGACATGCCTGGCCAATGAATGCCATATCTCTGAGCTTTCCTGTAGATTGACACCTCGCTTTCTCCGCAAGCGTGTTGGTGAATCCTTTCTAACAGCTGTCGTCCCTCTTGCTCGGAGACACATCGCATGAGTATCCCTCCAGGACCCTTGTAGTAAAGGGTATTGTCGTGGATGCAGTATCCTTTCGTGAGTGCCCAGCTCTCGCTGCTGGTGCCTTTCGCAATAGCTTGCAGGATTGTTTTTCGCCAATCTGCGTCATCTACGTGTTCGTCGTCGCACGCATCTTCTGTTAATGCCGACGATGTTCGCACTTCGATGGAAATCCTCGCGGGGCATTTGTCTATGCTGACCTTAGATCCCAGAGTTGCTAAGGCGTCTGCATGCCTGTTGTCCGCTCGGGGCTTGTGCTCGTATTTCACGTCGCAGAATTGCTGCATCAGCTTTTGCACTAGAGTGCGGTATGACAGGAGGTTGATTTCCTTCAGACCATACTCGCCCGAGGCTTGCTTAACAATCAGCTTGGAGTCTCCCATGACTGTTAAGTTGCTCACTTCCAGAGCTTTCGCTGCACGGAGCCCCGCGATGAGAGCTTCGTATTCCGCCTCGTTGTTCGTGACTGCGAAGTTGAGTTTCGCGGACATCTGTATGACTTCCCCATCGGGCTTTGTCAAGACTATCCCAATGCCTCCACCTTTTCTGGTTGACGAACCGTCGAAGTGGAGGGTCCAATAGGGCACGTCGATCGCGTAGATTTCAGGGCCTTCGAGCTCTTCTTCGATCACAGGTTCGTGGCTGTTGTCGGGAAACTGTGCCAGCAGATCTGCTACCGCCTGCGACTTGATCGCCCTTGGCTTCACGCATGTGATATCGTATTGAGAGATGGTCATGTACCATTTCGCCAATCTCCCGCCCGGAGTAGTGTGAGTTAGCAAGTATCTTATGGGGTCGCTTTTGGTCACCACCACTACTTTGTGCGATGCAAAATAGTGTCTCAACTTCTCTATCACAAAGAATAAGGCAAGGCAGTGACGTTCGATGTCTGTGTACCTTGACTCAGCAGGCTGTACGATGCGAGAGATGTAATAGATAGGTCTCTCTTGGCCCTCATACACCTGAGCCAAAAGTGCTCCTATAGATCTCCTTGTTGATGTAAGATATAGCAGCAGCGGTGATCCCAGTTGGGGCGCGATCATGATCTTTGGGGATGTAAGTATCTCCTTTAGCTTTTCGAATGCGGCTTCATGGTCAGGAGTCCAGTTGTACGCGGCGTCCTTCTTGAGAAGAGTGCTGAAACAGCATGTGATTTCGGCGATTGCTGGGATGAATCTCCGCAGATATGACAATTTTCCCAAGAATGTTTTCAAGGCGCTTTGGTTGTGAGGTGGCGTCATGCTGGTGATGGCTGACACTTTCGCAGGGTCAGGCTCGATCCCTTGGCGATGAACCACGCATCCCAAAAACTTTCCCGAAGTTACGCCGAATGCGCATTTCATGGGGTTCATTTTTAGTTGAAAGCTTCTGCATCTGTTGAACACCTTTCGCAGGTCTGCAAGGTGATCTGCTTCGTGCTTGGATTTGACTACCAAGTCATCCACATAGAATTCCACCTCTTTGTGCATCATGTCGTGGAATAGGGCCATCATAGCCCGCTGATAGGTTGCCCCTGCGTTCTTAAGACCGAACGGCATTACCGTGTAGTTAAATACCCCCACGGGAGTGATGAATGCAGTTTTCCTCGCATCTTCGGGATCCATTTTAATTTGATTGTATCCGCTGAAACCGTCCATGAAACTGAACATGCGATGGCCTGCCGTCGAATCGATGAGTAAGTCGATGTTAGGCAGTGGGAAATCGTCCTTAGGGCAGAAGCGATTGAGATCGCGGAAGTCCACGCAGATGCGGAGCTGTCCGTTCTTCTTCACTACCGGCACGATGTTGGCCAACCATGTGGGATGGTGATTTGGCTCTATGAACTTGGCGTCTAGGAGTTTGACAATCTCCTGCTTGATCTTGACGTTGAGCTCTGGCCTGAAACTCCTGGTGCTTTGCTTGACCGGTTTAGACCCTGGGATAATGTCTAAACGGTGCATGGTGATGCTCGTGTCCAGACCTGGCATTTCATCGTATTCCCATGCGAATACGTCCTTGTATTCAGTTAGAAGCTGTAGCAGCCCTTGTTCCTCGTCGCTTGTGAGGTCCGCACTCAGGAAGACTGGCCTTTTCTTTTCCTCGTTCGGGCTGAGGAACACCTCCTTTAGCTCTTGCTTTTGTGGTCGCGGCCTGTCTTCCATGCATTCGGGTGCTTCTTTGAGTTTCTCGTCCGAAACGACCTGTGTTGGCTCTTTTGTCAGCGCAACTTGCTCGATTTGATTGATTTGCCCAGGGACATCCTCATGCCCGTGTGAGGACGTCCCCGCGCACCTTCATATGCGATAGCATTTCTTTCCGTTGGCGTAGAAGCTTTCTATCTCCTTGCCCTCGGGGTCGTGCTTTGCGATCCTCTTCAGAGTGTAGACACTCTTGCGATGATATGCGATGCGCGGCGCCTCTTCGTGGGTAGGCGGCTTTTCTTCGGTGTCTCCCCTTGTCACCATCACGCCTGCAGGTGACTGGTCCTTGATGTCCTCCCAGAGAGGTAAAGGAGTAGGGTTGAATGGTCCGGGTGTTTGCTCGTCCGCCATCTCGGTGAACCACACCGCCTCGCTGAGATGTGCTTCGTCCAAGTTGAACGGGTTAGTTGAGGCCGGTATCTCGACAATCCTGTCGTTCCAGATGGCTTTCATCACCTGGTGAGCCGTCGAAGGGATTGCGTCGAAGCGATGAATCCAGGCTCGACCGATGATCATGTGATATGTGGTGTTCGCATCTATGACATAGAACTTCGCCGAACACTTGATCTTACCAATCTGAACGCCGAGGCGGATCCATCCGATCGTCATTCTAGAGTCGCTTCCGAATCCCACCAGCGGGGATGGACGTTTGACCACTTTGTGCTCGGGGATCCCTGCTAGCTTCAGTGTGTGGAGTGGAACAACATTGACCGCTGCTCCTCCATCGACGAATGCTCGCTTGAATTCGACGCCGTTGATGATGGCGGTCACGTACAGGGGCCTCTGATGGCTCGCATCTGTCTTCTTGTCGCTGGCAGAAAAGGTCATAATCTTTTCTGTGGAACGGGACGCCCTGATGACCTTCCCGTTGGAGACTACGAGTTCCTCTTCGTAGTCCTCCGCTATCCTTAGGATTGCCTTTGTCATATCCGATCGGCATTTTTCGGAGAAGTTCATTTCGTCGAAGAATTTGTTGAAGCCGTGCGACCCTTTCATGCGGTCGGCACGCTCATCCTCCGTGTCCATGCTGTAGTCTTCCTCTTCATGGACTTCAGCGATGATGGGTAGACCATCCTCTGCGACTTCTTCCAAGTCCACTATTGAGATCATGGCGACCTCCTTACCCTTTGAGCCCGAATCTGTATGAGCAGGCAGTGGGTTGTTGCGCACGTCCTTCCGGTGGTCGCTGACGATGAGTTCGCCGTTCTTCATCTTCTGGTCGAACGCGAATCTGAGCTTCTTGCACTCGGCCGTGGGGTGCATGACCTTGCCGTGGTATTCGCACCACTTGGGGTCCCTCGTCATCTCCTTGGAGGGTTTTTGCTCTAGCGGTGGCAGGATGCCGTCTTTACGCCACTGTCTACAGAGATCGCTTGCTTCCTCCACCGAGCATGGCAGAGGCGGTGCATCGAAGTTTCCGGCTTTTGCTTGTTTCTGAGGCGAAACCGCGTTGACCTCAGCTTCGCGTCCTCGCTTGTAGCCGAATCTGCCGATCTTGTAGGTGGTGCCGCTCGCAGGTCGTTCTGGAGCGCTCTTCTTTCTCTGTCTCTCGACGATGGGCTCGATGTTCATCGTGCACTCAATGAGCTTTGAGAACGTGGGCGTTTGCAAATTGATTAGCATGCTCTTGTACTCATCTCGCATGCACTGCAGGCATATCTCTACGAGTCGGCTTTCAAGCATGGGATCCTTGCACTCCAGAGATTTCGCTCTGAATTTCTTGATGAAAGTGATCCCATCCTCCTCGCGTTTCTGATACATCCGCGAGAGATGGATCATCGTCACCTTCTCCTCCATCTGGAAGAACTTAGTGTAGAACTTCTGGACCATGTCGTCCCAGGTCTTCACGGATCCGGGCTCCAACGTCCGGTACCATTTGTATGCTACATTCCCAAGAGTCTTTGGAAACTCTCGCATCAGCAGTTTGGGATCAGCTCCGTATGGACCCATGACATCGATGAAACGCATGACATGCTCATGGGCGTTTCCATTGACGTCTTCGAACTTGTCCCATTTGGGAGCCTTGTACCCCACCGGGTTAGGCATGAGATAGATCTCCCGTGGAATGGGCGGGTCGTTGTCTAGCTTCGGGATGATGGTATCCGCGAGCGACTGATGAGCCAAGATGGAGTCCACGCGCTTCTGCAAGGACGTCATGCATTCTGGAATGCTCCCCTCTGTAGCTGGCGGAGGGGTTGCCGTAGGCGGTGGCGACACATATGCCGCCGGAGGATTGGGAGTGTATTGACTGCCCGCGTTTCCCCATATGGTCGCCGGTGGAGGCAGAGTGTACTGCAAAGTTGGGTTAGACGCCAAAGCCGTAGGCTGAGAGGCGTGAGCGGCAGGGGGTAGCATTTGCGCTGTTGATCCTTGGATCGAAGGCAGCTGCGCGGCCGACGGTGGAGTCTGCAGATGAGGGTTGGGAGGCGTGGCCGATACTCCCAATCCTGGAGCAGTAGGGGTTCCTCCTCCCTGAGGGGTGGCGGTACCTGGTGGAGGATTTGGCGCGAGGGTGCCCAGAATGGCCAAGATCCGCTCCAATTGCGCAGATTGAGACTTGAGAGTTTTTGCCTGACTTTGGACAGTGGTGTCCAAAGACTCTAAAGTCGGTGCCTCGCCGGGTGTCGTCGGAGTACGGCGGACTTCTTCTCCTGAGGGAGTTTCGGCGGAAGGCGATCGGTTGCTGACATCGTCCTCCTGAGACATGGTTGCTTTTGCTGGTAAGTTCACGTCGGGTTCACCAAAATGTGCACAAGAGATTCCGGCAGGGAGACCTCCGTGTACACCGTACGTAGTGGATCAGAGATCGCACAGGAAGAATAGGGGTGTGTGTAGGGAGAGAGTAAGTCAGTAGCAATGTCTGAGAGAGAGACAGAGGTTTGGCAGAGCTTCCGCGTATGGCAGTGTTGTTCTCTTTGTATGGAAAGAGTAACGATATATATACTGGAGAACGTGGCCGTTGTAGTGTAGTTAATGCGCCCATTAATGGCGGCTTAATTAGCTTAACCGTAACGGCACGTTCGTCCGAGTATATAGGAACCGTTAGAGCACGTGGTGCGCGAGTACCGGAACCGTTACGAGGTTGACCGGGTTTGACCGGATTGACCGGGTCTAGGGAGCTCGTGCCATAGATCTCTCAAAACAGTTACTAAAGGTCGCGCGCGGGCTTGGCTCGCACGCGACAGGGCTTACCCTAGCCTCCAAACCACAAATCCCTACAAGTCCCGTGCAGTGGTATGCGAGGGCTCTGTCTCGCAGCCCCCACATGGATCAGCTCGGCTGGTGATCCTGTGTGTGTGGAGCACAATATGGTGTGCTGGATGGTCGCCACGTGGCTAAGATTAGCCATGTCATAAAGCAGTATCTACAATAAGTTACTTATATTTCGTTATCGTACTCAAGTCTATGGAAGCCTTAATAATCATCTATATTTATATCTATATAAAATAAGAGGATGAGTTCTCCTTTTGGCACATAAAATATATAAGGTAATTTCGCGAAGTGTCATATGGGGCATGTGAATGTCAATTAAGTTTTTTCAATTGAATTTCCACGCCTTATCATCATATTTTTCTATTTTGTTGAGAATTAAACAATAGTAAAACAGTCAATTTAATCTTTTAGATGCATTAAAAACTAAAATAAATTAGTTTACATTATTTGAAATGTTGATTCAATGAACATGAGTCACTTCACTCACTGGCAGCCAGGAACTTCTTTATTACATTGGGCCGTTTTTATTGCCTTAATCATCTCAAATAAATGGATGAAAAGCTTCATGTTCATGAACAATCCTCTCACTTACTCTAACAACTTCACGTACATTTGGGTTTTTACGATTTTATGTGTCAAAGAGCATATTACACTCGGTTGTTTGTATGAAGTATTTGATATGCATACTTTATACATGAACGGTGATGAATGAGAAAACATTTTAAGACAAAGTTAATTTATTCTGGTTGACAAAGTTTGGAGCATTCCTGGAGCATGACGATGCATAAAGATAAAGACTTGTATAGTTTATTATTTATTTAGAAATTCCAAAGAGAATTTCGTCTACGAATTGACAAAGGGGGAGATTGAAACATGATGAGCCGGGATGTGTTCAATCAAAGATCATGCACTGTTTCTTAGTGTTTGTCAATTAAGAAACAAAATAACTCAAATCATGCAATGCATTGTATATGAATATTATAAATGATTTGATTATCTTTATTTAGATACTCTGTGATGATAACCCATGCACTTTCAGGCAATTCAGGCGTCTTGAATCTAGTCCAGTAAGAATCCATCAGATATCATCATTTACGTGATCCTTGAGTTTCAAGTATACTCCTAGAAATTTCAGAGTCTTTCTTATATCTAGGATTATTCTTGTATCGTAAATCCATGTTTCTTTGGACTAAACTGCCAACACTGCAAAAGTCAAAAGGTTCAGAGAGCAGCATGAACTCCCTTGGGCAGCTAGGGGCGACTAGGGTTTTGTTCTAGAGGCTCATTGTCCTTCTGTCTACCTCTTGTTGAGAAATGTCCATGTATGCTAAACTCTCATTCACGTCAATTCATCTCTAGAGCTATATTCAATGTAATCAGTTACCTTTCTGAAACTAACATCATCATTCAGATTTACCCCGCTTGACCTTTAATCAGCCTCAATGTTGCATCGTACATTTGCATGTGCCAGGAATGTAAAGACATTGTCACTAGATGGACAAATAACCAACATCGTCCGTGTTATTGTTGTGTTTTATGGATATCTCGATGAGGATCAAGTGAGATATCATATGCCTTGGACAATTTTTTTATTCGTTTCATTACTAAAATTGTCACATTATGTTCAAAAATTAAACAAAACATTTTTTTTTGACATAGAGTAGATTCTTTCTTGAAAAAGAATCGAGGAATATTTAAGAGGTTTATATTGAGTTTTTGAAGGAAGAGTAATTTTTATGTAAGTATTAAAAGTTTTGGATACAAGTTCGGCTAATTGTCTTAGAGTGTCTTATTTTTCATATTTGACGTTGATGTAAGTTGTGTGGTCACCGATTTGTGCAGTCTTCTAAAGTCAAAACAAATAGACAATATCGAAGAATCTCACCGTGAACGCCTCACCCCCAATAATCGTAGCGCATGAAGGTGAACTTGGAATTATTAAAGGGGGGGGGGGTTGATGTTTCCATGAGAGCTTGCTTTGCCTTGATGGAAAATTCATTCTTAAATTGATGACATCTATATTTGACAAGACATCCACCATGCATTTATAAATATGCTTTTAGATCACAATTTACAATTAGTGATCTAGATATTATCATTATTTTCAAATAAACTAATGTTTGTACCATTTCACCATAGCATCCAAGAATAGAAAAGGTCGGATAGGGGTATCCTCCTATCAAAGTATTTGTTGGCTGTCATATATGAATCTTCATCATTTTTCGTATTTTTTATCTCCTTAAAGGACACATAATTCAGAGAAGTTGAAGCATGGTTTGCAAGTTCTTTGCTCATTTTAGGCATGAGTGTATCTTTCATTGCGGTCTTCTTAGAACCTGTTGCTGAATCACCCGTTGCTTTGCTCGGGTTGCAAAAAACCTGCATAAATTATGTAATAATTGATTCGGAAGATGCATGTATAGAAGACAACTCCAGATCTCAGAGAAGGGATAAGGTTTTCTTACCAACGCAATTACTACGACAAATATCAGGACTCCAAAGGTAGAATTAAGAGATCCCATATTGGCAGACAACCCAATGCTTGTTTGTTTATATCTCATGATGGATTTTGGTATTTATAGGGGTCCCTTGTGAATAACAACTTGTTAATGCTTGTTTTTAACCTTCAGGTATTTCGCAAATAGTTCTCTATTAAAATTGAATTTCTTTCATTGAAAAAAAGTTTGAAGTAATTACTTCATTGAAAAAAAACATTGAAGTAATTACTCATTAAAATTTGGACCTACATATTTTAATACTAAATTATAATTATTCGAGCATTAAAATTTGAACCTATCGAGAAATTTTTGTTTGCTCCAAATTAAAGCAAACATAACGTGGCATTCTCTAATCCATACATATACACCACGATAAGTGAAAGATAATTTGTTATATTTTAGTGATTTACTGATTTGTAAATGATTAATTACTGTTTGAACATATTTTTAAATGATAGCATAGAATATCTTGGTTAGTTTATGACGTAAATGTTTACGTTCAATAAATTGTTAATTCCAGAAAGAAATTTAAATATTTTAACGAAACTGCGAAATATTTATAAGCATCAATATTATGCAACTTTTTTTTTCCTGGAATTAACAATTTATTGAACATAAACATAATGAATACAGTAAATAGTTCAAAAATCATTACAAAAATACTAGTATAATTTAATGTTATATTAATTAGAGGCGCTAGAGTTGGCTAGTGCTTCAGGAAGGTCAAAGATGAATGTAGTGGCAGATTTTTCTATTCAATTTATGCAATGGACGCTTTTTTCGACTATTTAATTAATATTTTCAGTGGAAAAGAGATGATGATGATAAAGTAAATTTTAATTATTAATTGCATTCCCGGAATAATAGTAGGCCAAAAAATTATCTTGAGTTATTATTAAATGCATCAACTGATTATATTAGTAAAGTTTTGACAAAAAATATTATATTAGTAATTTTTTACTGTATTTAATTCCTTGGTAATGTAATTACTAAATACATTTAAACAATTGCCTTTTAAAAGTTATAATTTAATGATAAAAAATGTAAATTCGAATGATGTGAATTTTACCCAATTTTTTACAATTGTTCACATACAGACCCAACTGCATATTTTTTTTACAATTCATTTGTTCCAATTTTGCCCAGTTGACATGCAACAATCACATGTCGCCTTGTCGACTATTAATATGGGTAATTCAAGCAATACCATTGTTATACTTGTATGAATTATGCAATATATAACCTTTATGTCAACTTATTCTTTTAGTTAGGACTGGACTCAGGTTGGTCAAGTTCAACCCATCTAAATTGAACCCCTAGCACCAACTTGACATTATGGAAGGCCCTAGGTCGAGCTGAACCGGTCCGAACCTTCAAAAAGGTGTACACAAGCCAAACCCAACTTGTTGAGCGGGTAGAGACTAAAGCTCAAGCTCGTGACATTATAATTGTTTTAACCAAACGCAATTTACAAACCGAAATATTTATTTCATTTAATTCAAAAAATAAATTTAATTATAAACCATTACTATTTGTTCTCAAGTGTAACTTCGATGCGGCTTGTTCTAAATCGGACATGGTTGCTACTGGTGCCGCTGTCATACGCAATTCCGACGGAGATTTTGTCAGGGCTTGGTCTTTTCCAATCCCTTTCAACCCAGATTCAACAACCCTAGAAGCAATTGCGATGAAAGAAGGATTGAAACTGCTGAAGCAATATGGATTTACCTCTTTGATGATTGAATCCGATTCCAAAGCGTTGAAAGACCAACTCAATCGACTGTTGAAGTTGGAAAGATCGCTGATGGGAGCTCACAAGACTTCTTCGGGCTCAGAGCTACTTCATTTACTGAGAGAAATAGTGGATAGTCTTGTAGCTTCTAGTATTTATGACATTAGTTGGGTTCCGAGACAAGGGAACTGTTTGGCAGATAGCTTATGTTCCAGTACTTTGGGCACACCAAATGTTCTAACTTGGTGTGTTTTATATCCTAACTTTGTGTATCATGAATATTTAGCAGACAAAAGTCTTGCTTAGCTATATAAAGCTTATTTTCAAAAAAAAAAAAAAAAAAATTACAACATTGTCCGAAATATTTTCTCCATTATGTAACGTAACATTTTAAGGGTGAAATTTGTAGAGTACACTTGTACAAATGCATTTTTTTAGAGAATAAATGCATATTCAATTATCTATATAATAAATCAATTAGGTGTTTTCCTCCAAAAACTAATCAACGAGAACATCCTAGTCATTCAATCTTAAGAAATGTCTCAAGACATTTTGATCCGTTGATATTCAATTCTTTTTTTATTAGAGATATTTTTAAAAATACAAATTAGTTAAACATATAAATGATAAGATATTGTTATATCTTAGAATCCCTCTTTCATCTACTAACTATTTCAAAATCTTGTTTTATATTGAATAATTTTTTTGAAATGTATCTTAGATCTAAAAGAACATGTCTTTATAATTAATTATTAATCGTCAATTAACATAATAAAATAATTTTATATAAATTTATTATCCAAATTTATCTGAATAAATTAAAAATAAATCAAATAATACATATTTTTATAATTTCTCTATATCCACGGGTGAGTAAATTAAATAATATATTATAAGTGTCCCAAGGGCACGAGTCATTTGCTAGTGCTTCAATAAACATAATAGAGAGTTCATAACGGGCCGGGCTTGGGCCAAAGTTACATAAACCAAACCCCAGCTATATGTCGACTGGCTCAAACTTAAAGTCCATGCCCATGACCGGCCTAAATTTCTTGAAACCAAGCCCGTAAAATAGCGGGCTGATTTGAGTTGATCCGTCGTGCCAATGGGCCAATGGACAGCCCCAATTGAGACCACTGCCTACCCGACCTTAAATGGAAATAATGTCCAATTTAAGCTCGTCATATTTTCACTAAAAAATACTTTGCATATAAAAGAAACTTCTCAAGTACTACTATTCCTTATGTCCCCAACAGGGGCGGAGCCATGTAGGGGCACGGGGGGGCACGTGCCCCCCAAACATTCTCCGACACACTAGAATACCCCTATTCTTTTAGGCTTTTTTTAGTCGTTGTGGTATTGATATATACCTGTGCCCCCCCAAAAATTACATGAAATGAACTGTGCCCCAGTGGTTAGAAAGTCGTATTGGAAAGGTTGTTTCTTGGGTTCGAGTCTCGGCGAAGTCATTTTTTAGTTCGTTTTTAGTTGTTATATTACTAAATATATATATATATATATATATATATATATTTGTACCCACATCCACTTCACAAATTTAGCTCTAGCCCAGCGGTTAAAATGGTTGGTTGTAAGCCTTGTAACTTGGGTTCGAGTCTAAGCAGAAGCATTTTCGGATCAATATTTTTTTAGAGCAAAAAAGTCTCAACTATTTAATATATACAATTGTCCCTTAGTTTTTCATAAATACACCAAAAGACCGATATATTTATTAAACTTCGAATCTCGACAAAAATATTTTTTGGACAACAAAAGTGTCACTTATTTAATATACATAATTGCCCTTTAATTTTTCATAAATACACAAAAAGACAATGATATTTATTACATCATTTTATTTTTTTATCAATTAAAAATCTATACCCTCTCCTAAAAAAAAAATGTGCCCCCCCTTCACCCAAATCCTGGCTCCGCCACTGGTCCCCAATATGTTGTCTTGCTTAAATTTTGCACGTAATTTCATGTGACAATTTCATAAGTTAGAGGTGTAACTGCATCTTCCTGTGGAGGTAAATGAACGTTTCCTAAATTGATTGGAAAATAACCATAATTTGTCGAGCCCCGACACAAGTCCTGTGGGACATGTACAGTAAGTCATGCGACCTCATTAACTCCCGGACACAGGTCATGAGTGATCACCTGTGCCAGAGATCGTGCGACCTCCTTTTCTCCTGAACGATGCATCATATTTTCCTGATTATCCTCTTGCCAATTTGTTTGATTTTGCTAGACTTTGAATTATTTCAACAAATAAATATATTTTGACACAAGTATTAGTCAAAAGTTAATTCTTATCAATGTTTTGGTTTGATAAGGGAAACTTATCTTACCTTGAGAGAATTAAAAGATATAAATTTAAATTGGCCAACCTCAACAAAACTCAAAAAGCTTGAGCAATGTGTCAATCCGTTAAACATGTCCGAATTACAGTCCTAGGTTGTGCATCTATGCGAGTTGGTTCAAAAACCCACGAGTTGGGAATGGAGTGGACACCTAGTTGGGGCTGAGTTGATGGTAGAAAGGGCCCGGTTGGGAAGCAATACCTTAGCGGTTGTCACATGCATGTAACATTAATAATTGGCTAGAGACCATTTTTTTTTAGAAGAGCTAGAGACCGTTTTTAAACAAAAGCAGGTCGCCAAGTGCATTCTGAAAAAAAATACATTGCGTTTAAACAATTTTATTTAAAATCAGAGTTGTCAAACATGAACTTGGTAGACCGAGTTCCATGAATAACACTTGTGCTTTTGCATCATGGATATGTAATTTCACTCTATTGAAGAACTGAAGGAAAAGACGAGAAAAAAAGGAAAGAGGCGTTCTAATTCATTGATCAAAGATGATAACCAAAAAAGAAAACAGAGTTAGGGTTTATAACCCTCCCAATACAGCTGGAAAAGAAATAAACGAAAATTACCGAATTGGTGAACAATGAACCAATCACGATGTGCCACGCATCGTAATTGAGTCACTGTTGCCAATTCATACTAGAACGACGACTTTCTAATAACGAGGGATAATTAACGTTAATAAAAACGGTTTAAAGACTAAACTGTGGACACGATAGCATAAACGCTGTCGTTCCACTTAGGGAAATTAAACACAACGTTCAAAAGAGAACAACGACTAATATTAAAAGATCCATGCACCATCGGACGACAGCTACTCCTTCCAAGCTTCATGTCATAAGTTTGGCACAACTTGCAATTAGGTCCAGCTACAAATCCATGATCTTCAAGATCCCCCCTCAAGTTGGTGCGTAAATCAGCCGAACACCCAACTTGGACAGTAGAAAATTGAACACGGCAGGATGGAGGGGTTTAGTGAGTATATTAGCCAATTGGTGAGTAGTGGGAACATGATGTAGAAGAAATGTCTTCTTTTGAACCAAATCCCTAACCAAGTGACAATCTACATCAATGTGCTTGGTTTTTATCATGGTAGACAGGATTAGTGGCCAACTGAAGAGCTGAGCTACAGTCACAGAGAAGGATGGGAGTGCTGGAGAGGGAAATGTTCAGTTCAGCTAGGAGATTGATAAACCACAGTACCTCACAAGAAGCAAAAGCCAGATTTCTATATTCTGATTTTGTGGAGCTTCTTCACACTGCTGCCTGTTTCTTGGATCTCCAAGACACCAAAGAATACCCAATATAAACCAGATAACCACTTGTAGATTTCTAGTGTCAAGGCATCCAACCCAGTCAGCATCAGCATAGGCCACAAGACTTAATGGAGAGGAGGAACTAAAGAAGAGTCCCCGAGATGGAGAGTTCCTCAAATATCTGAGAAGATGGTGCACTGCCTTAAGATGGACTGCTATAGGTTTAGCCACAAACTGTGAGAGCTTGTTGACTGCGTAAGTGATGTCAGGTCTAAAGTTGCACAGGTAAAGTAGCTTACCAACCAGTGTTCTGTAGGTACTAATATATGTTTCAGACAAAATGTGACCCAAACCTGCAGCTAGCTTGATCAAAGGATCCATTGGCACAGAAGCAGCCTTGCAATTAACATAACCACTTTCTTTTAGAATATCAAGAGCAAACTTCCTCTGACACAAGGTAATTCCATTATCATTTCTGGCTATTTCAAAACCCAAGAAATATCTGAGATACCCCAAATTTTTTGAGCTGAACTTGGAGTTTAGAATCTCTTTCAGAGAGTTTATGTGTGTGAGATTACTTCCTCCAAGTACTATGTCATCAACATAAACCAAAATGCAAGAAAAAGCATTTGAGGAATGTTGCACAAACAAAGTGTAATCAGTCTTGCACTGAGTGAAACCCGAATTCAGTAGAGTAGAGGAGAGCTTATTGTAACATTGTCTAGAAGCCTATTTGAGCCCATACATAGACTTCTTGAGATGACACACCAACTTGGCACTTGAATAATTTGTATATGAAGATGGAACATAACCAGGAGGCAGACTCATATTGACTTCTTCATCCAGTTCACCATGCAAAAAGGCATTATTAACATCTAGTTGAAGAAGATGCCAACCTTTCATTGCTGCAAGAGCTAGAAGGCACTTCACTGTTGGTAGCTTAGCTACTAGAGAGAATGTCTCTGTATAATCTATTCATTTTGTCTGTGTATACCCTTTAGCAACCAATCTTGCCTTGTATCTCTCAATTTCACCATTAGACTTAAGCTTGATCTTATAGACCCATCTGCAGCCGACTGGATAGTGTCCTGGAGGCAATGTGGTCAGATCCCATGTATGATTAGCTTCTAGAGCTTGAAGTTCTTTCTGCGTTGCCTGTATATATTGTGGATGCTTACTGGCTGGTTGATAGCTTTGAGGTTCTGTAATACCATCAACTGAAGCAAGAAAATGAGAGTATGTATTCACAAGTCCCACAGGGGAGTCAAAGAACAATGTAGAGACATTTGCTGACCACTACTAGAAAAATTGCCCAAAACGGCGGTTTCAAATCGGGTCCGCCGTTTTTGAAATATATTAACGGCGGTTTTCAAAAAAGCGCCATAAATAACGGCGGTTTTCTTAAAAATATCGTTTAAATAATACAGTATACGGCGCTTCACAAAAAGCGCCGTTTATAAATTTGGAAAGGGCGCTTTTTAGGTTGACGCCGTTATTATTAAAGGCGCTTTTTTTGTTTTACGCCGTTAACATTAAGGGCTCATTAATAGCGCCGTAACTTCTGATACTTTTTCCAGATTAAATCTGGACCGTTCAATTGCAAACCCTACCTTATAAAAGAACCCAACCCTTCCCTTCTTCATTTCACATTTGTACTGCGGCGTCTCCCTTCCTCTCAGTGACCTCCATTTCCCTCCCTGTCTTTCTTCACCATGGTGGCGGTGGTATCATCAGGTAACTCCTCCCAATTCTTTCATCCTCCTTTCTCTCCCCCTCCGATCAGATTCTCTCTCTCCCCCTCCGTCTGAATCTGCTCTGTCTCCGCCTGCTCGATCCTCTCGATCTGCAAGTGTGGTTCATAGATTCGATCTTTCTCCGTCTCCTCCACCCCTCATTTCGTTTCCCGATCTATGTATATGTCTCCTCTTTTTCTTCTCTTTGTTCCTTTTCCCGATTTGTTTTGCAATCCCCTCTTTGCTCTCCTTTGTTTTTCCGATCTGTTTTCCATCCCCTCCTCTTTTCTCTCTTTCTTCGTTTTCATGATATGTTCTCCATCCCTTATTTTCTCTCTTTCTTTACTTTTCCGATATGTGTCTATCAAAAGCTGTATTTCTGGGTTTTAAGATGATGCTAGAAGATGGGGTTGAAGAACGGTGGGTTGAAAAAATTTAATGTTTTGAAGAAAAAAATTGAAAAATGAAAAGATCTGAAAAATAAATTAAAAAAAAGAACCCCTTAAAATTGCACTATATCAGAGAAAGAAAACACCTGGGAAAAAAAAGAGACTTAAAAACATATAAAATATAATTCATAATTAATTTTAGAATAAAGATGGTAAAATCTAGAAAAGGCGGTTTCACAGCAACCCACCGTTTAGGTTTATGGCGGTTAAAAACAAACGACGTTAACTCTTACGACGCTTTCTGTCACGCGCCGTTAAATGAAACGGCGGTTCAAACCGCCCTAAGCATACATACGACACTTGGCTAAATGGCACATGTTGAACCGCCGTAAAAAGCGCCGTAAAGCCTGGAAAGGGCGGTTTTAAGTCTTTTAACGGCGGTTTTCAAGCGCCGTTTTGGGCAAGTTTTCTAGTAGTGGACATGACTCTTGGTCTTTGCACAACATAATTATTTAGATAAGAAGGATTCTTGTGTGCTATAGCACTTCCTCTTTGCTGCAGTGGAATAGTCTCAGGTGTTGGATTATGTGCAGGCTCTGAAAGTGAGAGATCAGAAATGGTGACATTAAACTCTGTGTCTTCACCACAATGCAGATTGGTTTCCTCTTCAGCCATGTTTGGTAACACAACATCATCTGTGAAATTAGGTAGAGATGACATAGGTTTGGAGAAAGGAAAGACAGTTTCATGGAAAACAACATCTCTAGAGACATGAAAACTGCATTCCTTCATGTTATAGAGCTTTTACCCCTTCATCCCAAAAACATATCCCAAGAAGACACACAATGTGGCTCTAGGCTCAAACTTAGTCCTTCCTTAAAGTAAGGTAGAACTGTAACATGAACAGTCAAACACTCTACGCATAGAATAGTCTGGTGTCTCATGAAATAGAAACTCATATGGAGACTTGTTCTCCAAAACAGGGGTAGGTACCCTATTGATAAGGTATGCAGCAGTCAGAACACTATCACCCCAAAACTTTGGAGGCAAAGATGCTCGAAAACTCAGAGCCCTAGCCACATTTAACAAATGTTGATGCTTTCTTTCCACTACCGAGTTTTGTTCATGAGCTTCCACACATCCTATTTGATGAACAATACCTTTCTCAAGCATAATATCAACCAATGCCAGCTCTCTAGCATTATCACTTCTAATATTTTAACTTTGGTTGTGAACTATGTCTCCACCATGGTGCAAAACTGTGGAATGAGAATCTGAGATTCTGACTTGTGTGCTAGAAAGTATACCCAAGTCATCTTGCTCGCATCATTAACAAGTGTGAGGAAATATATATGCCCTGCATAGGTTGTGGTCTTGTAAGGACCTCAGATGTCACAATGCACCAATGTGAAGGGAACTTTCTCTTTTCTGCCAATATTAGGAAATGACTTCTTCTTTTACTTGGCTAGTGGGCAGAAATTACATAAAGAATTATCTATAGCACCATTTGTGTTCATGACTTTAGCTAACCGCTTCAGTTTTACATCTGAGGGATGGCCTAGTCTTTGATGCCAAAGTTCCCCTGAGAACATCTCATTTGAAGTACAACTAGTTTGGCAAACCAGAGATGGAGATGTAACAGCTTCCAAGTAATAGAGACCATTGACCCTTAACCCTTCACCAAGAATTTTGGTAGTATCCTTCTCTACAATCTGACACTTCTCCTCATCACAAAGGAAAACACGCCTATGTAATTTTGTCAATTGAGTCATAGAAATAAGATTGAATTTGAAATCAAGGATGTACATTACCCTTGTCAACTTAAGACTAGCTGTGAGCTCAATATTTCCAATGTGTGTAACTTGGACTTTCTTCCCATTTGGTAAGTAAACATAGATATCAGAGACTGCAACAGTTTTTGTCAATAGCTGCAAATCACAACACATATGATCAGTTGCACCTGAATCAATAATTCAACATGGGGAATGAGAAACTCATTTTCTAAGAGGTGCCACGCTATAACTAAGAACACCTCCCATGAAGTGTTGTCCATACACTGAATCAGCCTTATTATATTGATGAACATGACTTTCTATTGAGGTAGAATTGTTACTGTGAGGGAGACACATAATTTGAGTCACTAGATGCTCCATCAGATGTTTGTTGCATATGTGTATTGATATATTGCATCATCTGTTGACATTGACTGTGAGTGAAGGAAAATTCAGCCTTATCAGTAGAAGAAGTACTATCACCAGCCCCTACACTATTAGCCTGAGATTTATGTTTATTCTTGAAAATTGCTGGATAGCCATGTAGTTTCCATCCTCAACTCTGCTCCTAAATCTCCTATTCCACCACTCCGATTGCAGATAACCTGCTTTATACACACACTCAAAAGAGTGAAATATAGACATTGACGGACCCATCACCCATGGACTTAAAGGGGGGGCACTCTCGTATGTTGTTAAGGGCACAAATGAATATGTCATTCTAAAAATAGGCATTTTAATAGTTTTCAAAAAAATTGGTGTTTGTTTGTGTGTGCGGGTGGGGGGGGGGGGGGAAGGCATGGAGGTCGCAAGTGATCGAGGCCCCTTAACACCTCTGCCCCTAGATATAGACGCGTATATACATAAAGTTACAGAGTGACCGAGAGAGGTTCTACCAGTCCAAAACAAGGAAGAAGAGGACTAAGAAGGCGGAAGGAAGATTCATATCGGTAGATGATGCAAAGCATGTTGTAAGTCTTACCGGTACTTTTCTAACTCCATCCATTTATAGGTGTCATCTAAAGGAGATAGTAAGAGTTACATCGTTATTAGTTGCACAAAGATACTTGCATCTTATTGATTTATAAAAAAATCCATGTGAATTATGAAATTTTGAGATTTTTTAAAAACTATTAAAAAAGTTAGACTTTAAGATTGACGGATATATGTCAATAAAAATATATTTCATATCTTGAAATGATGTAATATGTAATTTTGTTGAAATATATTTTAAAAAAAATTAGGGGTGATTTCTAAAAAAAAAAGTTAGACGTGAAATAAGGGGTACAATAGTCTTTTTATATTTTTCCGTCTAATATGGATGGAAAGTCAACGGAAGGGTACGCACTTGCACGAAAATTCAAATTTTGGGACCTGTGGTGCACAATTTTAAAATTTTGGTACCCACTTGCCTATTTTTGCAAACTGTGGGTACCTCCGGTGCAAATTAGCCTTTTGCGAATGGGGGTTGGAGTAAGGGAGTTTTGAAACTGGAGTATGCAATATAGTAATTTTGGCAAACTGCAATATACAACTAAGACAAACAATAATAAGCCAACTTCTAGCACTTGCACTTTCTACCATACTTTAACATTTATTTCATTTACTTCACATTGCATCCACCATTTAACTAGTCCAGCCCTTTTCAGGAATACGACATACACACACACTAGACACTATTTTCAGGCAATTTAGAGGGCTCGTCAACCCTTGTAGGCCAAAAGAACAAAATCGGCCCTTGATTAGTGATATCTCTATTGAAGTAGCTGTTGTCGTTCAAAATCTTCTCTTCTCCATCTTTCGAGTGTTCTCTCTTCTCAGAAGATACCAAAAAACCAAGTGGGGTTGATGCTTGAGACTTGGGCAGCATATCTTCCACTTTCTCCATCCTTAACTCTGTTGCTAAATCTCTTGTTCCATCGCTCGGTTTGCAAAGAACCTGCAATGCAAAAGAACTCATAAGAGGTATATATAATAAGTATAGACGTGTATACATATACATAATATAGCAAGGAGTGCCCGAGAGAGCTTCTACCAAAATGAGGAAGGAGAAGACTAAGAAGGTGGAAGGAGAACCCATGTTTGCAGATTATGCAAAGCTTGTTCTAAGCGCCTTACCGGTACCGGTACTTTTCCAGATCCATCCATTTTATTAAGAAATCAAAGATAAATCAGAAGAAATCGAAGAAGATGGAGCAGACATCGAAGAGGAAGCAGGAGAAAATTTGATTAATTTGGTGAATAAAGAAAGGTAACAATTACATGGCTTATATCAGCCTAAGGGAAAGGAGAAACGCAAAAGACAAAAATACCCTCAACTTGACCTATATATTTCAATATCCCCCCTCAAGTTGGAGTGTGTATGTTCATCACACCCAACTTGAAAAGGAGAAATAAAAAAAAAAAGAAAAACTGTAAAAGATTATTCAAAAGCAAATTTCGGAAAATATCAAAGATTACCCACTGCTCATCACTGTGAAACTCAAATCAGGATAGAATTCTAAGTCTGCTTCCTTATCTGCGTCCTTTGCGTCCAAGAATAATTTAATAGTCTCCTCTTCCAATTTCAAAACATGAAAACAGCCCACAAAGCTTAAGAAACTGAAACCCGATCCAGGAAGTGTGTATCTAATTCCACAAACAAAGATGCCCACCAGCATGACTGGTATCAATTTTGAAGATTTTGCAAATGTTATCAAATCATTCATGTTCTTCTTAGCCTCTGTAAACTCCATCTCATCCATGTCCTCACCAGTACACAAATGCAAGAAAACCTTCCTCCTGAACATAGCAGTGAAGTGCTCGCTCGGCCACCTATACATCTCCTGGGTTGAAGTTGAGTTTCTGATGAAGGTCAAAGCCATCTCCAGGCCTGCTGGAGGGATATCACCGACAGTCGACTTCACATTGTTGGGGATCCATTCAACAAGGTAGGAAGAGTTTTTGTTCTGCACATTGAGCATATGTTCATCAATTTCATTGGTGCTCATCTTGCTCCTGAACATGGATGAGGCTGTCAAGTACCTTTCATGGCAAGAATCAACGGCGCACAGCATGTTCTTGGAGTCCCACATTTGCAGGTTCAGTTCAGGGACAGTGAGGGGAACGAATCCCACCATGAAGAAATGCAGCCTAGGGAATGGAATGAGATTTACAGCTAACTGTCTAAGATCAGAGCTCAACTGTCCAGTGAACCTCAAACAGCAAGTTACACCAGACATAGTTACAGATATCAGGTGGTTCAAATCACCAAAGCTAAGGGTAGTGAGCTTAAGAGTCCTGAAACAGATGCCATTTAAAGCTTCATTATCAAGGACCTGAGATGGGTAATTAATAGTTTTTAGAAATTCAATTCCCATGGCTGGACCAATTGTATTTGTAAGAACAACACTCCAGTAACTCCACCTTGGAGCACCACCACGACTGCCGCTGGACCAAACTAAAGAAATTACACTTTGTGCAAGATTCAGGAATGCTAGGTGCTCGAACCTCTTCTTGTGTTTAGTAATCTCAAACTGTGACCAGAATGTGCAATCTGCTTTAGCCAAGTTCCCCAAATTGTTATTTTTGAACTTGAAAGCAGCAAGATTAACAAGATAATCCTCCACTAATATTATTCCTTCCATATAATCAAGTAGCATGATAGCACAAAGTCCATGATTCATTCCGAAGTGTGCATAACCTGACTTACATTTTCGGAAGCACATCTGCAGCAAGGTGTCAGAAAATACCATGAACCGTATCCTGAAACTTTGTCTTGAACCATTATTCGCCTTCATCCTGGATTTTTCCTTCTCAATGCTTCTATAAGCCTCATACTTAGCCTTGAATATCCACGTACGGTCCACTGCCTCATGACCGAAAAATAACTCAATCTCAGTCACGTCCCAAGTAAGGCTAGCGTCTACTGCTTGCAAGCGCAACTCCAGAGCATTACAACTTACTAACTTCTTAGCACTATAGCAAAACTCTGTAAGTATTGTGCCCAATAAAGGGGTTGTAGCATCATATTTCAACTTCACCAAATATATCCGTGTAAAACTAATTGCACCATCCTGAAACTGAAAAGATAGCAAGATATTTGTTCTTGTTAGAGAATATTTTACCCTCTCATGCAACTTAGCACCATCATTACCAGCAGAACATGTCACGATGTGTGAAAGAACCGTACTCATGAACTGAAACTGCAGAAAATACAATCCTTCTGTCCTTTCTTCACGAGCATGGCCATTCCCTTGTAGAAAAACTAAACCATTTTGAAAGTTGTAGCTAGATTGCGCAGAACCAATACTTCTATAGTCGAAGCTAGTCAAACTACCAATTCCTATTTGTAGATGAGCATTAGGCGCCCTCGCCAAGTCTCCAAAAACTTGAGAAATACTCCAATTTGCTACTGATATCACAGACACAAATTCCCAAACTACCAGGGTCAGCGAATTCAAGCCGGTGCAAAAACCCACAAAATCCTCAAGATTCATCATGACTATTTGTGTCACGCAGCCACTAACATAATTCTTCTGAAGAGCATACGAGCCTGACCCAACATCAGGTTCTGAGATATCTCCGTCAATGCAATCAAAATAATATGAATATACGAGGTAATGGGTTGAGGGAGCATGAGAATCTATTGACAAAGACTCCAGCAAAACCCCAAACAATCGGAAAAACACTGTCAATGAGTTCTTACTAAGGCCACAACCAGCCAAATCATCAACCTCCACTGAAACAACTCGAATAGAGTAATAGATACACAAATCAGGATCACCACACCCTTCACAAAGCACTTCAATATTGAAGCAGAACACGAAAGTGTAACGAACATTAACCGGCAACAAACTTGTCAAAATTCTCAAACTAGTACAAGAACTGACCAAGTTCTGAATCTTCATCAAAACAACTTGAATGAAACAATCTCTAAAGATGCCAGCATCACCACGTCCTCCATAGAACGCTTCAATACAGAAGCACAACAAGAACGAATAATAAAAGACAATCAGCAACCAATCTAGCTGCAAACAAGAGGATACACGAGAGATAGTAGAGCTCTCCAACCTCATCAAATGAAGCACAAAAGCTTCAATAACATCCACAAATGGTGGAAACAAAATCAAATCAGCATCAAACTGATGTAAACAAGAGGCGAACCGAGAGATAGCAGAGCTCTCCAACCTCATCAAAAGAAGAAGCACAAAAGCTTCAATAACGACCACAAATAGTGGAAACAAAATCAAATCAGCATCAAACTGATATAAACAAGAGGCGAACCGAGAGATAGCAGAGCTCTCCAACCTCATCAAAAGAAGAAGCACAAAAGCTTCAATAACAACCACAAATAGTGGGAACAGACTAAAATCAGCAACCAACTGATATAAACCAAAGGCAACCTGAGAGATACCGGAGCTCTCCAACGCCAACAAAAGTAGAAGCAAAATATCTTCCAAAAATCCACAAATAGTGGAAACACTGAACCAGAAACACCAAATCACATCAAGTGTAGCCAATAAACAGAACTCCTCAATTTCACGATTACCAACTGACATATCATTCAAGTGAGAGTACTGATCATGTACCTTCGAAATCCCCTGGATCAATTCTAAATTGAGAGTCCCCGATATCAGATTTGACGATGATAAACACAGGTAGAAGAAATCATAGTGAAATCGAGCACCAATCACAGCAAGACCGTGAGGTCCGGTAACGTCGACGGCCTTGGTACGGCTACCATCGCCTGCACCGATGAAGAACTCAAACCGCTTGCCTTCTCCGATGCCGCTGAAGCTCTCATATCGAATCAACGACTGATGGACGAACAGATCTTTGCCTACACCGAAGCCTAGCTTGCCGTCGAACCACTTCACGGTCCCTGCGACCCTAGCCTCGCCACCGTCACTCACAGAGAGATAAATCTGAACCGGAGAGAGATCTCTAACCATGGCTCTGATACCATATTAAGAAATCAAAGATAAATCAGAAGAAATCGAAGAAGATGGAGCAGACATCGAAGAGGAAGCAGGAGAAAATTTGATTAATTTGGTGAATAAAGAAAGGTAACAATTACATGGCTTATATCAGCCTAAGGGAAAGGAGAAACGCAAAAGACAAAAATACCCTCAACTTGACCTATATATTTCAATATAGGGGTCATCTAAAGGAGATAGTAAGAGTTATTGATTTATTTATTTTTTTGAAAGGCGAGTTATTGATTGCGCTGTCAACAATAATTTTTGCTCGTAGCAACTAAATGCCTCTAGAAAATATTAATATCTCCTTCAATGCATTTGGCACAACGACCTCAGTAGTAGTTGTTTTTCATTTATTTCCTCGAGAAGAAGTCGATCTACTCATTTATGGAAGATTATTTACTCATAATTAACTGTTGACTATATTGCACCGGTGGTATCCACATTTTAATTTTTGTGTGAATTTGGTACACATAATTTCAATTGCAGCATCTGTGGTACCATACTTTCAATTTGTTGCAACCGGAGCACCCACCGTTAACTATCCATCCGTATGTTTGATGGAAACATGTAAAAGACTAGTGCGCCCCTAATTCTCACCTCTACGATTTGTAAATAGTTTTTATATAATATTGAATTGATTAATTAATCAATTTATTTACATATATATATATATATTAGTAAATGTAAAAACAATAATCGTCATCGTAATATTAAAATTTTAATTATTTACTCAAAGTCTAAGTTTAGAAAATTTTAATTATATTAAATTTAATAATTTCCTCGTCATAGTAATAATTAATAAATTTATTATAACTATTTTAATTGTGATAACTTGTACTTTGTAGTAAAAAAAATTTAATTTTTTATTTGAAAATATATGATATTATATTAATATATAGGTAAATATTTAAATTCTTATAATTAATTTTATGTAATTTTTAAAATTAGCCGTTAAAATTATAATTCAAAAAAATTGAGTGAAAATGAGGGGCGCACTAGTCTTTTTCATATTTCTATCCAAAATATGGATGGAAAGTTAAAGGAGGGTACCACCGTTGTAACAAATTAAAAGTATGAGTACAGTAGATGCTGCAATTGAAAGTACGAATACTAAATTCACACAAAATCCAAACTATGGGTACCGCCGATGCAATTTACCCTTACACCTGATACAGTAACATTTGGACCTAACCAAATAACTAGTGTTGTGTCATTTCCTTCTGATTATGGTATGTATAGTTCTTATTTTTTTAGAATGAGTACGTGACATAATTTAACTAGTGCATTATTGACGTAAGATAAGGTTAGTAGAAAATAAAGTCGCAACGAGGAAGACAGTTTTGTTCGATCTGAAAAATCAGAGGCAGAATTGAAGACATCTAGGTCAGTAAAGGAGATAAAGGCTTTACCAGGGACTGAAACCGCAGCCAGACTCCAAAAACCGCCGGAAAAGATCTACCGCAGCGGGTTTAAAGCCGCTGGCGAAAAGGTCAACAGCAATAGGCCGACTATGGAGGCGGCTACGGCCACTGATATCTAACTATACGGCCGCTGTATTGCAGCGGGTTAAGCCGCCGGGAAAACCTGTAATTCAGCAGCGGGTCCAGCTGCTGAAAATCTATGTAATATGGCAGCGAGTGCAGCCTGTAGCAACAATTTATGTAGCTGGTATATATCTTGCCAGGAATCTACCTGCTGAAGCATCTATTTATATGTGCGAGAAATTCATCAAGCTGTTGAGTACTCATAATTAAACAATCTCAATACAATTTGATTCATTAATAAGAAATCACTGTTTTGTATAAAGATACATAATGTTCGAAACCAACATCCAAAAAAACCAATGAACTTCTCTACTGCATTCATAAAAGAGTGGTAGATCAACAGAGTAGAGCTCCTTGCACAAACGATGGAAGTCCCTGTCCAGAACCAGAAAATGCTTCAATAATATCCCAGAGATGGATCTGTAAAAAAAAAATAGGGAACATAAAAGATTACACTATAGAAGTTACATAACAATATTTATGAGCATGATTCCACGGGGATTTGCCTTCAGTACATGAATCTTTAACAAAACATCTTAAACAAGGATTTCTCAACAAATGTCCACCTTCTACTTGTTCTTGGGGCAGGCATGAGAACTGTGGTCTGAAGGTCGATGATTGGAGCTATTGGTCTCAACATTGGAACATTCATTCATGAGTGATGAAGTTTTGAAATGCATCCACTTTGGAACACTGCGCGTGAAGTACAATTAATCAAACAGACCTGCTATGTCTGTGTTTTTGATGTTGGCAAGTGACGCAACACTCATTCAATCAACCAAACAAAAATTCCTTGAGTTGCATAAAACCATCCAAAATTTCAAACTGTACTACAATTATCTGCGGAAAAAATATACTCCAAATTCTATACTTTGCATCTACACCATGTGAACAGACCTGCTATGTCTGTGTTTTTGATGTTGGCAAGTGACGCAACACTCATTCAATCAACCAAACAAAAATTCCTTGAGTTGCATAAAACCATCCAAAATTTCAAACTGTACTACAATTATCTGCGGAAAAAATATACTCCAAATTCTATACTTTGCATCTACACCATGTGCATTGAGAACATTTGACCAAACCAAACGCCAAAGGGTATGAACTGGGCGCTAATCACAAGAAATTGAGAGAGTGGCATTCTGGGGTTTTAATTAAGTGATTTTAGTTGAAAATGTATGGATGCTGCTCTATAATGAATAATGTAAAATGTTTTTTAAACTTTATCGGCATTTAGCATGAAGGAACTAGGCAGTATACTGAGCACCTACAGATCAATGAAGCAAAATGTATACCAGTCTCTTTACGTCATGCCTTGTTTATTTACTAGTAGCATCTAAGTAATTAGAACTTTTCATGAGCCACCGAGAAGTATGCCAAAGAGACCCTTGAGGTCCTACCTAGTAAAAGATCCATCTCACCAAATCATTTTCTTCTGAGGGAAGATCATAAAAAATTGACCAAAAACTGATGTCGAATTAGTGAACTTCTGAGGGAAGATCACAAAAAATGGATCAAAAAAAAAAAATGTTGAATTAGTGAACATTTCAGAAGTAACAGTAAAAAACTGAAACTGGTACCTCTGTTTATCAATAGATTTAGCAAAACCTTCAATGAAGAATACTGTCGTGTGTTGGACATGAGATATATGGAGGAATGTTGTAGGAGCTATTGCTCCAAAAGATGTACAGCCTAAATTTAACAAACTGGAAGAATATTTATGAACTTTGAACTCATGAACGTTTATTTAACAAACTGGAAAATTAAAGAGATAAATTTATTTTGTTCAGTTTGTTTACCCTGTTAATTTTTATTTTTCTTAAGCACTTCAGTTTTGTTTTCGAACTGGCATGAAGTCCCTCATCTTACTCGTAACTTTGACTTGATGTTAATGGGATGAAGTCGACATTACGCAACATCAAGTACTTGAGGACTTGAGGGTTAAACGATCAATACGGTCCTGGTCAGAACACCAAATCCAGCAAATTCACTGATAGAGAACCACTTAGGATGACTGAATCAACAAATCAAATCACATAAGAGCCTGACTAAGGGTGAGTTTGTGAATGCTTCTGCTGCCAGCACAGCTGCTTTCCAACAACAGAAACAATTTTAGTGTGTTTGGTAAAAATAAAATTTCTGCTTTTTCCGGACAGTTTCTGCTGTCCCACAACAGTTTTCAGGAAGCAAGGGGGGAGATGCTTTTTCAGAAAGTGTTTTTGATTAATTTATCTACAACCGATTTTAAACTTATAATTTTTTAAAATATCAATAGTTATCTTTACAGAAATGACACATGTCATATATTTTTGTCATTTTATCATCTCACAGCTACTTCACAGTTGATTTTACCAAACATAAAATTACTATATCAATATTTCACAACAGCTTTTTACGTCATATTTACCAAACAACATTTTATCTAGAATTCACATCAGCTTTTGCACAGTGTTCTCACACATCAGCTTTCTAGCACCGCCACAACATTCCCAAACTAGTCCTAAGAAATATATCGAGAGTTCTAGACCTAACGAAAAATATTGACTGAGAAGACGAAGCGTACCTGGATGCGAGAGAGAGGCACAGACGTCGGGCAAAAAATATTTTTGGACCTATGTTGAAGATTGTCAAAGGAGATGATAGGATTTAATAAAACACATGTTAGTTTTGGAGGCAGTCAAAGTTTGTTGTGGCTGACCTAGTCTTTTGTAGATTTTTAGGGATCTTTTTGTTGCTCAACAACATCAGATTTTGATGCTATTTTCATGCTCTTTTGTTATGTCTCTGCTGTATAAATAAGTGCCTCATGATCAATAAAAATATAACACCGTTTATGCCCAAAACATACTATCTGTTATCTTTTTCTTTATGCTCCCCCATCAAAACCAACAATGTGGTATCAGAGCATCTAGATCTTAAGAGACCCGTGAGGTTGTGAGAGCAACCACTGCCCTCAAAAGAATCTTCTTATCCTTTGTCAAAACAAAAAAACCTCAAACTAGTTCAGAATGAGTTCAGAAGCTTCGTCAAATGCAAGAGCACCACCAATGTTTGATGCGAAGAACTTTCAAATGTGAGTTGTCCGCATGGAAGCCTATCTTGATGGGAATGATCACTGGACAGAATGCGAAGTTCATTCATTGATGGACAATCCAACTATGAAAACCCAGCAAGATTAGGAGTTATTTTAACTCCACTCAAAGCTCATATCCATAACCATACCCATGCCGATACCCATGCCCATGACTTATGCTTTATAAGCCATGTCAAAAATCATGTCTATTTTTCAAATAAAATGTTGCAGCTCCAGAGACAAGGAGCTGCTAGGATTTAATAAAACACATGTTAGTTTTGGAGGCAGTCAAAGTTTGTTGTGGCTGACCTAGTCTTTTGCAAATTTTTAGGGATCTTTTCGTTGCTCAACAACATCAGAATTTGATGCTATTTGCATGCTTTTTTGTTAGGTCTTTGCCGTATAAATAAGTGCCTCATGATCAATGAAAATATAACACCGTTTATGCCCAAAACATACTATAAGTAAATAATTGAATAACTAACCACAACATTAAGAATCACAAGGAGCACTAAGAAGATTAGTTTCGTTGGCGGGGCACCCAGAATAGAAGGGGCATGAGCCGGTAAGTAAGGCTGTCCATGGGCGCAACCCCGACCCTTCCTGGTTGGACGAAAAGAGGCATAAGTAAGAAGCTAGAGTGGAAATATCACTGAAAGGGTTTAGTTTGTTCAAGGATAGCTTCTTGTGAGTGATTCTCAAATAATTCCTCAAATCTGATACTAGTCTCGTGAGCTTTATTGGCCTCAACTACATGAGAATATGCCTCATTTAGGCGGTCAAGAATGCGGTTAATCAAATAAGACACATCCATAGGTTCTCTAAGAAGAGCAAGTTCATCTGCCTTCTCTTTGAAAAAGTGCATATAGTTAGAAATTGTCCGGTTGAGTTGGTGTGGTCGTTTAAGGTGCTCTTTTATCTGAGAGATATGGATGCGAGAGGGTTTGGCGTAGATATTGTGAAGAGTGGTCTAGACTTGAGCATATGTTTCAGACCGTGAGATATGAGATAGAGATGCTGGGGCATGGTAATGAGGAGAAAAAAGAAGATAAGCTAATCCTGTTGGTACGAGGACAAGTAATCAGGGTTTACCTGAGTCGTTAAAAATGTTAGATAGAGCAGAAAAAAGGTTGAACAAGCAGTTTTACTACAACCTGGTTGCTTTCCAGTTATAGATAGATCAACATCTTGAGGAGGTTGTTTCGGTACGGTAATAGTGACTGGCTTCACACGTGGAGGAGGTGGATGTATACCATCAGAATAGCCCAGGAGGCCATGACTGCGGACAACGTATTGCACTTGGAGTTCGATGCAAGAATGTTATTTAGTTGAAGTTTGTGGGTGTCGAGTGGGCTTCAATGATGATGAGGGCATGATTGGGCATGTTAGTATTTGGGATAGTGGGGGTAAGGGACGACATAACCAGCTGAAGAGATTTTTTTTACATTTCTATGAACAGTACTCGTGAACAATGCTCGTGAACAGTAGATCTTCGTGATGGAGAAGACGAAGGCGTGTTCGATCGCGCGATGAGCACATAGATAAGAAAAACAACCGGTATTTTGCCGACTTCAGTTTTTGGAGGTGTAGATGTTTGATCGGTGGTGAAAAAGATGGATCGTGTAGGTTATGGTTCCGTGTCTGCTCTGATACCATATCAGATCGGAGGCATTAAGAAGAATAATTGTATTGCTTAAGAAAATAATGAGAGACTACATCTGTTTATATAGACTACTACCTCCGTTTCTTCTGGATTGTCCTACTTTCACTTTTCAACCCGTAACTGAGTTACTTTGATTCGGTGATTTAGATAGCAAAACGATATATTTTTTTTGGAAATTTTTTCATGGTGTTATAGAGTAAAGTTTACTCTACAAGACCATGCAAACATTACCAAATTCTTGTATCGTTTTGCTAATCAAATCATCAGGTTAAAGTGACTCAATGAATATTGACAAAAAGTGAAGTAGGCTGAAAGAGAAGAAACAGAGATAGTACTAGAAAAGTTACTAGAAGCTATGTCTAACGTAATTGCTATTTAGTCCCTATAATCAATACGCGATACTTGTGAAGCCAAATGGACCCTAAAATCAATACGCGATAAAGAAAGTAAGCATTCTAACCGATGGAATAAATTGGGGACCCTGACTGGGTGAAAGGAAGGGAAAGGGTAGGGGAGCAGAGCCCTACGTGGAAGGGAACGAGAAGTCCCAAAGTCCCGTTGGCTTTCAAATGTTATCAACAAATGCTTTATTGAAAATACGTGAACAAAGTTAATCAGAACATAGTTACATATTTAATATCTTTGATGCAACACAATAATTTATTTTTTTTGTAAATTGGTGTTTTTAATTTCTGGTTGTAACGGGTGCTTTTATTTTTTGTATAATTATTTTATTACGTGCCAAAATTTCTGTAAATCTCTACTATATAAAAGTTTGAAGAGTTCCTAACCCACAAGTGTTCCTAACCTTTTTGAAGTTCCTAAAATACCCCTGACAAAAACATATAATACCTATCATGTCTTACAAATCAATCAACATAGAAACCTACTGAAACGTTGCCTCTCTGAATCGTTGCCTATGCTGCAATGCAACTTCTAATTGCTCAGATGTTTTGTAGAGGCAAACGTCCTCTTCGGTTCCACACCTTCCCTCATTCATCGATCTTATGACAGGAAGTCTCACACAGCGATTCAAGCCAAAGAAATCCCTATTCAACTGTTGCTTTTTTCGGAGCTTCCGATTCAACTGTTTATGACTCAATTCTAAGTTTTTACAAAGGCAAAACAATTTCAGGAAGACGCTAGGGTTATTACGGTTGCCAAATCGCGAGGCTCTGGTTGTGGATGACTGATTGTTTGTTCTGTTCATTTGCATCAGATTATTGGCTACTGAAACAAAACAGTTGAGGCGTCATGTGGATGTCTGATTTATTGTGTAGCCAATAATCTGACAATGGGTTTTCTCTTTAGTCGTCATGTGGATGTCTGAATGTTTGTTCTGGTCATATGCATCCGATAGATTACTGGCTACTTGAATCAAAACCCACATATGTTGCATATTGGACAGCCGAGATTTCTTAAGGAGATTCAAATGCAAGAAGACCACGTTTAACAAAGACTTGCTTATTTTCTTTCTTCATGCTGCCAAGCCGAAATCATGCATCACACATGCCAAGAGGGGCTGGATTTCCTCATTGAAACTTCAATATTCTTCAGGAGAGAGCAATCGGTTTGTTATGTAAGTACTTTTTTTGTCTGTTTGTTCTCTGTTTTGATTTTGATTTTTTATTTAAATTCAAAATTTCAATTCTGGAAGACGCTAGGATTGTTATGGTTGCCAAATCTTTAGGCTTTGATTGTGGATGTCTGATTGTTTTCAACAGACCTTGTCTAAACTTTTTATCAAAGTGCTTAGAGAAACCAGTAACTTGAATCGAATACCATGTGCATAATATGGCCTCAGAAAATGCAAACTATACATCATGTTCCCCTCTGAAAGAGAAGAATAAACAATCGACAAGCGAAGTTTGCTTCTCTACGCGAGGGATATGTGGAACATTGATAATTTTAAATCTTAAAGTCTTTGATCAAATCAATTGTGAGTTTGTTTTTTAGAATACAAATTGAATACTAATGGAATACCGCTGGCATACAACTATTGTGTCTTGATCATATTTGACAGTTACCAGACCATGCTTGATCCCCCAAATAAGTAGCTACCCCTGTCTGTCTTCCCCTTAGGCCAACTCTGTCTGCATAGTTGTTAATAGTCAAGGTTTATAGCTGGAAAGGAATATGCTAGACAGTAGGCCATTCTTCTTCCTCTGGAAGATTTTTTTGGGGTCAAAATCTCAAGAAATTAACGCACTTTATTTACAAAATACTTGGAATACTATGGATGAACTACTTATGAAAAGTATGTGTCCTCAGGTTGAATGGTTTGTTAGGGAGTGAGAGATTTGTTAGGGTTATTCTACTACATACAAATTCAAATTGATGTTCAGAGAGTTGAATTTAAAATCTTAATCGCATTACTTTATTTAGTGATTTGGCTTTGAACATCTAAATGCACTTGGAGATTTAGTTAACAATTGACTCTTATGTGGGGACACATCCAACCTGTACTGTTGATGTTGATAATATACCTTTTGCCGACTTTGTAATGCCTAGACATATTTGAATTTACTAAAACTAAGTGAACTTGTAATAATTTTTATATTTTTATGAATAAACAAGTACAGATCCGTAAATCGTTGCAGTTAAATGTATATTATTTATGGAATTTGACTATAGGTACGAGTACAAACATGACCTCGATACCTCCTACAAACAAGTTGAAGAAAGTTTAATCTTAAATGAGTAGATACATTTGATAATTCATGTATCCTCATGTGCATTAACGGTTTTATCCTTATCGTTACAGAGTAATTTCTATTCTTCAAATTTTGGATATAGTCCATATTATAAGAATTTGTTGTTAGTCAATGTGATAAATGCATTTAGGAAATATGTTAGCACATAGCAAACCATGTTTTCCTTACGCCAAAGAATCATGATTGGTTCCTTTACAGTTCTATTATGAGTATTCGAGAAAATACAGTAGCTTAACTAGGGCGAGTAACTAAAATGAAGAATCATTCCTCTAAATTGCATACAAATGTTATCTTACTTCTGGCTATGCACATAAAATCTGTCTTTCTTTAGTTTAAATGGCTTGAGATGTAACCTAAGTTGGAGTTATGACGCAAGTGGCGTTTTCTTTTTGAAGCAGAGAGCATGTTTGTCGAACACAAACATGTCATATTTATTTTACTTTTACAGAAAGTTAGAAGGTAGATGGCGTTTGCATTTTTTTTCTTCATAGTGCCACAATATCAACTTTTTATTTTTAAATATGATTTTTGTTGTGAGGCATGGATTTGTAATTAGAGCATGTTTACAGGTTGTGCATCTTAACAAGTAGTGTTGTGGTGGAGAAATAGAGAGCTGATAAAAAGAAACATTATTACTTTAATTACAACGTAGTATGATAACTGTATGTTCTTTTAAGAAATCTCACCGAAAAACGTTATGCAGTTGATTAAGCTTGAGAGACCTCGAAATGCTTACTTTGTACATAATTTTTTGAAAGGGTTATATGGAACGCTCTATTTGTAACTATTATGAAACCACACATAAGATCACAACATAACTACTCATAATCAGTAGCATCCCACGTGCAAAGCACGTGCGCCCAACTAGTAGTATTAAAAAACTTTTACTACTAGCCCTGTTTATGAATATCCAAACAAATATGTATGGAATATAGATATGTACGCATTTATTTTTTATTCATTTAATTTCATTACATTTAATTTAATTACATTTAATTTGTTTACTTTTAATCAACATTGTTATATTTTATACATTGTATCTAACTGGACGAGGGAAATGATCTCTATAAATACCATAGTCATTGTAGCACAAGTAATGTGTTATTTGCTAATATGGGATCTCTTTCTGTATTCCTAGTCCCCTTCTTCGTTGTTTTGGTACAACTCTCTCTCTCTCTCTCTCTCTCAATTTGTTTTTGTTCTAAATGTATCATTTTCTACAGGTTCTTTTCAATTTAAGTGATGCAACAAGAGAATTAGCAACAAATCTTGAGAAGGGCATGATGAATGATAAGCTCGCATCTGAAATGAGCAAAGAGCAGGTTGGCAAGGCATCAACCCCGCAGGTTCCTTTGTCCTCTGAGAAGAAAGAACAGACGGATAATAAGAAAGCGTTTGTCAAAAATAAAACCTACTTCCTAAAGGAACTTGATGAAAGACAAGACCAATTCCCATTTTATTTTGGGTGGGATAAGAGATCTAACTCTACTACGAAAATGTAGAAGGTACTTGTATGGTATGATGAAATAAATTACTCAGTGTAGTACACTGGGTAGTGTCGTTTACCTTATGATGCGTGCCGAGTTACAAAGGTGGTTTGTTGAATCTCTCTGAGTTCAAGTTATTTATGTAATGTTTCGACGATTTGACCTCATTTCAGGAATGTGAGAAGAAATCTACAATAATTGAGGACAATTTTGGACAGTATTGTGAATTCTTGAGATTACTCGGGCATTGTCACTTGTGCCGTTGCGAAATTACAAAACTAAAAGCATTACTAGTAAGAAGAAATTTAAGACACAAAAATCGACCACTACTCTTTTTAATATTACCAAACAGCACCATTGTAACTCCAAATCCCGGAAACGTTGCACGGTACATCTTTCTAAAATGAGGAATGTGTATAACATGGGTGGACTTTCCTAATATAACTAATCCGTAAATGGTTTTCAAAAGATGACCATTTGTTTTTGAACAAATTTGTACATTTTGTATGAAAGTTTTCGTCATAGATGGAGAGGAAATAGAGAGAAACAAGGTTAGAGTTTGTTGTGTTAATTTTAATGGGAAAACATAAGTGTAAAAGTGGTAGAAAGGGTGTTGCTACTCACTTAATTAATTTACATACTTCATAAAAAGCATGATCAACACTTTAGTGAAATGGATAAACAAGAAGAAGAAACTCCAAAATCAGAATAACTGGCATTGGATCCCAGCTATTTTCTGGATCCTTTGGATTACCAGAAATAAGCTTTTATTTGATAAGCAAGCATCAACTCCTTGTTCTTTATTTCTACAGACAGAGGCTCTTGCACACTCTCTTTTGTTATGTTAATCTTCCTGGTGATTTACTTTGTAAGTTCTTATTAGCTAATGAAGGTTGGGTGGAGGTAGAGGTCAAAAAGGGAAAGCCAGAGTGGTTGCCAGGTCAAGTGCAGTTCTATCCCCAGGCCTTGGTGGAAGTGTCTCAAGCAGTCCCTCTAGCTGTGTTGCCCCCTGTGCATGAAGTTTTCAACCTCAAGAGTGCAGTTTCTGCTGATGTGTCTGCTAAGGGCAAAGGAGGAGGAGGTGAAGGAACTTCTGGTGCTACAGATGTGATCCACTCCATTGAAGCTTCAAGTGTTAGTGCCTCAGGTGCTGTCTCTGGCGAAGAGTTCCCCCCCCCATTCCGGATAGTGAGCTCATGTCTGCAGTCATCCCCTTCATTGATGTTTAATTGCTCTCGTTTCATGTGGATTTTTCCCAGTGTCTCTACCAGTTCTATCTTCAGTTTGTTAGTGTTGGTTTTGAACATTTTCAGTTTGGTGTAAGTTGTTTTGGTTCTGTTCTTGGCTAGGCTCCCTCAGCTAGCTTAAGATCTTGATGTTAGGGGTTATGGCTAGTAGTTTTATTGTGGTTGTGGCTAGTAATTTTAGTATTCCTACTACTTATTGTGTACTTTCATATTCGGTATCTATTGAAGTTCTTCTTTTACCGCAAAAAAAAACACTTTAGTGAGTAACATCCTTTATACCAATTTTAACCTTATATTTTTAATTACTTATTGCACTAATCAAATTTCTTTTGTCTTCTAAACTTCTCTGTCTATTATACCTTTCAAACTTTATTTTAGTTTGGAACCCAAACTAATAGAAGTAGATTTATATTAGAGCTTTAAGTTAACATTCGATATCAGTTTTACTCAGGAGCAGAATTGGAGAATTCGCAATCCTGACCTCATTGAAGATACATAAAAATGGGTGACCATCAACTCGTATTAGCAAAAGATGTGTGACACGGTATTTAGAGTCAATTTCCTAACTTGTCATAAACGAATAACTTGTAAAATATTTTAAAAGTCTTGATGTTAAGTACTTGTCTAAACTAAAATATTTCCACACCGAGAATTCGAAAGTGATGAAACATCTCGCTTTTCTTACTCCGTGAATGTGAAATTGATTTTTGTTTAGAACAAGGGGATTTTTTTCCTACGATTTATGTTCGTATAGTGGTGAGTAATACATAGCCACATCATGCACTCAAATAGACTTCCTACTATCGGGTTGCCGGCATAGACTGCTCCACCTTGTGAATCGGAGAAAAAGAGAGTAAAAAAACGGGGACCGTCTGTTAAAGGCGACGCTGGCGAGAGATTCGTCCCTCTTCCATGGAGGCGACGCCGGCGAGAGTTTCATCTCTCTTCCATGGAGGCGACCCCGGCGAGAGAGCAAGAAGAAGAAGAAGAAGAAGAAGAAGAAGAAGAAGAAGAAGAAGAAGAAGAGAAAGCAATATGAGAGGCGGAGTGATAGAGAGAGAGGCGGAGTGATATAGAGAGAGAGCAAGATAGAGATGAAATGAGTTGGGGATTGAGAAGAGATATGGTTCAGATTGAGTTGATGGGTTATGATTAGCCCACAATTACATTTGGCCTTAATTAATCAGGTTTAGTAATAAATCTGATTAGTTAAGCCCACTTAAAATGTGGGTTTGGGGCTTTTTAGCAAGGGTATTGTTGTATTTTGTCAGTATCAAAGTTTCCATATTTAGAAATTTTGAAGAATCTGGCGAAACGTCCAAAAAATATTTTTGAAGAATCTGACGAAACAGAGGGAATATTCAAGAAGCACAGGGGCTGCATGGATTATCCAAAGGTAGAAAATTCCAGACCAACTTGCATGTTCAGAAACCTAAAGTTAAGACTTTTATTTAATGACTTGAATTCTAGCTTAGAAATACGTTTCAGAAAATAAGTCATCGATTACTCCCAAACTGACGATAAGATATTAACAATGAATAAGAGCACTTCACCATTACTCAAACCTAATAAATTGACAGGCACAAATAATTAAGTCATACATCAGTGCTCATTCGAGATGTACTGGACCTTAAGAACAGGAAGACCCATGAGAGATATTGACTTTGTATATATAACATATAACTCAGCATAATCTTCACTCCGCTCGAAATTTATTTGAATACGCTCTATTGTTTCACCCGTTGGTGTTAAGGAAGCTTTGCCGGACCATCATATGTGTGTATAAATATATAGCAGTACATTGATTGCAAATTCACCATTTCATAGAATTAAATTGTTTAAGTCTTCTATGTAATCCGCTAACACAAGATTATGCTATGGACTTACAATAGCCGGCAGCACCAACATAACAAACACGATATCTTGTTTCGTCTGTGGTTTGTCAACCTTTTCAGCCTCAGAAATGTGATTTTATGCATGCAGCAAAGGGAAATATGTGAAGAAAGGTCACATAGGATCAAAAGAATGAATGGGAACCACATGGCAAGTAGTCATATCAATCAGATTTGTTGTACGATACAAAATACAAGCACAGTTATACACATCAGAAACTGAAAAAGATTAAACATACCTTCATAACAATGGTGTTCCCAGAGAAAAGTGTTGCCAGTATTGGGTTAAATATATTGTGGAGCGGATAGGTCATTAGGTACATGAGACAATCGCACCAACCATACCAAGCGGGTCTAACTCCACATTCCATCTTTCGTGAATCATTGACCTTCCAAAAGACCTGAAACCAACAACGATGGTGATTAATGAGAACCAGCCTCCAATAATACTGCCACAGAATATTAATTTTCAGTCTATCATCACTCAGTTATTTTCTGCATTATTTAACTTTTACGAGAAAAATAAAAAACTTAAGGGCACAATAAAAGATGTTTGAAACGGTGTGCTTGGAACTTGGAACAACCATGTAATGTCACACAAGTAAAAATATCTATATTGACAGAAAGATATGATGGATGTAACTTTTAGGTACTTATGTCTCTTTTGATGGATGAGAAAACAGCTTGTCAGCAAGCATTCCTTGTGCATTTACTTTGGGACTGCCCAATAGTTTTATGAAATAAGCAGAATAAAATGGAACATATCATAAACTAAAAAGTAAACTCTGAAGGAAAAGCATGTTAAATGAATTTATTGACACTAATAGTTAAACCACACATCAAACAATGATGTAAAAGCTGTAAAAACAATACAAGACCACGTAAGTGGGAGCTACCTGTATTCAGACTTGAGCCACTTCTTCCCCGCTGAAAGAAGCGAAGTAATCTTTTCACAATTTATCATTACTTCTCCCAAAGAAGCATCCATCATCGTCTTTCCAGTATCAAGCAAGGAGATCCTAATATTTATTATTATAAGACATGGATCAACAAAATGAGTCGCCTCCAAGTATATGTCTATGTACCAACAAAGAGAACACAATTGACATCAATAGGTAATTAGTACGTGACTCAAAGAATTGAATAGAAGTTGCAAGTTTGAGATGCAAAATATCCATGACAATACAGGCAACAAACACCAAGCAGTGCAAGAAACTAAAGAAAAAAAAATCTCAGCAATGTAATTGAAGTCAACAGCAAAGCACGAATTAGGAAGGGTTAACAAAACTTGGCAAATAAAAAAAAAATGAGGGAAGCAAATAATAATTTTCTGAAACTGTTTTAAGCCACACAAGGCAGATGTCAAAAGCAACTAACTGCAACCATTCAGAATGAATCAAAATGAAGGGCAGGAAGGATCTATCACATACAGATCTACAACATGAATTATAGCGGAAGATTCATGTGTTTACCTTGTCTTCCTAAGCTCCTTAATGCAGCGGATGAACGTTTGTTGCTTGCTTTCACGCGCCTCCTTCTTGATCTTGCTCTCACCAATCTAGTGTGAATCTCGAGGACGAACACTGTGATTCACGCCACGTTCCACCTCCATGGATGAAGTTCGAAAGAGACTAGGGCTCTCTACAACTAGTATGAATCTAGACAGAGTAACTTTTCTCTATGGAATAGCATTAAGCCTTCGCATAATGTGTAGGAGGCTGCCTCCCTATATAGGCAAAACTTCTCCTAGGTTTGCACATAAATCCCTAGGGTTTGAGCCTTAGCTACTAACCCCTCTAGGTTGCGCATTAGTGCAACTAACCCCATAAAATTACGATAATTGCATTGGACACCCCACATGGACGCACCAATTGCTAACACAAAAATTAAATCTCTGGTATGTTTAAGCCTCATTCTACAACAGACAAATATAAAATAACTACAAGCAATTCCTTTCCAGACACTTATATTGGAGCAGACACAAATATAAGATATTGTAGGTGGGGTTTGACAGGAATATCGAATCCTAGAAAAGGCAGAGAATACACAGACGTACTTATCTCTATGCTTATTTATTGAGACTAATAGTTACACCGCACAACAAAGACTGATGTAAGAGCAGGGAAAAACAATCCAACACCAGGTAAGTGAGAGCTACCGGTATTCAGGCTTAAGCCACTTCTCCCCGCTGAAAGAAGCCAATTAATCTTTTCACAAGTTACATTTATTTATCCCAATGAATCATCCATCATAATCGTTCCAGCATCAAGTGAGGAGATCCTGATATTTATGAGACAGGGATATACGCAATTAGTAACCTCCAAGTATATGTCTATCTACCAACAAAGATAAATAAAAGTGTATCCAATGAAGTATATAAGAACATTGTTAAAGATATGAAAGGGAATGATCGAGCTAGTCCTCTCTTGTCAACCATTATATTCGGTTACAAAAAGAATCTAGTCATCACTCGCATATAAGCTCCTGATGCTCAATTATATATTGTAGTAGTATGCGCATTAACTAGCAGATTAGCTTCATCGTGGTCTGCAATCAACGGCGCCTACGACGACAGAGAAGACCGCCGACGACGGCCGTGGCCAGAAGCGTCCCTTCGTGGGGTTTTGCGTCTCCTGCCTTGCTTCTCACTCAGCAATCTCAGGCTGTGGCTACGGTTTTGTCTGTAGCTTTCTTTGTGGATAAGATTTTAGAGAGAGATTTAGAGAGGGAGGAGTAAATGAATAATGATTGAAGTGATATTTCATTACATTTTATATGTGGGGGTCATACTGGTTTTTCAAAAACTGGTAAGGGGCATTGTGTAAATTTTTTGGAGTGCACTACTGCTATTTAATTCAATGAAGGGCACAGTTGAAATTGTTAAAGGATTTTGGGCTAGGAAGCATGGACACTCCAAAACAGGGGCCATATCCGTGTCGGAGACTTGGGATACTCGGACACTCGTACGATTATCCAAAATACGTGTCAGACACTCCAGCTGGCGTATCCGAGTATTTTAGAGAATTTTAATAGACTGGACACTTGGAGGACACTTTAGGGACACTTAATGAGAGACGAGAATTGCTCCTTAGTGTTTATTAGACTTTCACACAAGTTGTTTTATGAGATATTTGAACTTTAAAGGGGTTGAAATATAACAAAGCTAAAGTACATACAATATATTGACGGCTCAATGTATGAAAAGGATAGCCCTTTGAAACGAAAAGTTCAAGTGAGTTTTAAGTTCTCACATGCGACAACTTCAAGAGTATTTCCGGACACAACTCGTCAAACTTGAACCCGCGTAAGCTACTCCTCTTTATCTTCTCATTCTTATACATAATATATACTTTCCGTGATATTTAAGCTATAAATATGAAGAAGTTGGAACCAATGTTTTATCATATCTCATAGTATAAAAAATTTAAATATATATATATAAACGATAACAACAACAATAATAATAATAATAATAATAATAATAATAATAATAATAATAATAATAATAATAATAATAATAATAATATTGACGTATCCATGCCGTTCGTATCCTCTTTTTTTTAGAATATGACGTATCCCGTGTCCGTTTCTGTATTGTATTCAATACCCGTATCCGTACCTGTGCTTCTTAGATTTTCGGGGTATAGTAGTAGTTACTCAAAAGTTTAGCGGTGCACTTGCACACCCTTTCTGTCTCTCTCGACATCTAGCTCTCTCTCTTGATCTTCTCTATCACGTCTATTCGTGATGGTGATGGACTGTGGCTATTGGTGCCATAGACGACAGAAATGATGGTTGTTTGAGCGATCGAATTGGCCTAGATTCAATGGAGGCCTCTACCGTAGGTCTGGTTTCAAGTTAGGGCTCTCTCTCATCTTGGTTCAAATGGGGTGTTGTAGGTTTGGGTGGAGGAGTGGTGGAGGATATGGATTGTGTTCAATTGCTTCCGGGTATGGTAGCTGGATTCTGGATGGAGGGTTCCGGGTTGTCATGGCGGGGATGGTGATGGCCAGATATTCGGGTATTGTTTGGCTGTGATGATGCTGGCTGCAGCTTAGATGGTTGTGGTTGTTGGTGTTTCATATTTTTGTTGTGTAGACCCTGTTAGCTTTAACAAAATATGACATAAATGCCAACTAGAAGCATCTTCAGCAGTAGATGGTGAAAAAAATGTAAAATGAGTACACGTTTTCAACTTTGAGCGACATATTTTGGGGGTTGACTCCAACAGTATCATGTATTTTGTGAGTAACCTAGTTAAATTATGCATTTGTGAAATGTATGGGTGGAGACATGTAGACACATTATTTTGCATTCCTAACTTTCTAATTATGAGATGTATGTTTTGTAAAATGTGTACACATTTCCGCAACTTATTGGACATCAATATTTAACTAATTTTTAATCTTTTGCTAATTCAAATTTTGCGCGATCTAATGGAGATGCCCTTACGGCCCATTTCTGCAAGTTGATGGATATTTATTCGAATTTTGACATGATATATATTTTTCAAATGGGGACATTTGAAACCAGAGCATTCAATATAGCAGTTTTAGCAAAACTAGGGTATGCAGTGTGCAACTTAGGCAAACAATAATAACTTAATGAGTCGATTTTTATGTTGTAAAGTGGTTTTTGAGACATGCTTTTGTTACCCATTTTCGGTCAAGTTATAATTAAGAACTTGGATCAACTTTAACATATTCGTAAACTAGGTTACAAGGGGATCGATTCAAGATCTCAAACGTCAAAAACCATTAACGGGAGAATGAGAAATTAAGCGTTGAAGTTGGCTACTTCAATTTCTCAATTTTAATGCACCCACATCTTGGAAATGAGGAAGAGAAGAGTAGTTCATCTATTCAAAGGTTGAGTACTAAGGGCACGCCCTTTGGGTGATACACATTTTGTGTAGGAGAGAGGACCTAGACAATGGTCGAACCACCACACGTGCGCGCGCGCCGCCGCCGTCCGGCCGGGACGTAGCGCGGTGCGGTGGTTGGTGGTTGGTTGGGATTTATCTTTTTGGGCCAGAAACTAACTATTTATCCAGCCCATTAGTAAAGTAATATTACTAGTCTGAAAGTCCAACCCGAAACAGTTATAAACCGTCCCAACAGTTGTAACTTTTGGAACAGTTACAACCGTTGCTGTTCAAATTTGAACAGTCACAAACGGTTTTGTAACCGTGACGCGAATTCTTTACGCGCTTAAACGCAAGTATACGGTCAAGTAGTATGTGGAGTATTTTACGACTCCGAGTATCGAACCCAAGGGAAAATTACGATTACTAGCTAACTAGAAATGAACTCTACGATATCTAAGTAACAAGTAAAAATGGTGTGTGATTTTGTAACGTTGTCGCCCACGAACAAGCGACGTAAATTAAATAACAAGTAACTAACTATTTTTTAAGGGTTTTCAATTTTTAACAAAAATAAATAGTGATTTGATTACGATTAATGAGAAAGAACTAGGCAATTGATGGTCCCTAGGGTTGTTAATGATTTCCGGAATTATGCATGAAACACTCTACTCACATTCTAGTTATATCGGGTAATGCTCATCACGATCTTCTCTCGATCTCACGTGAATTTGTGTAAATAATAGATTTCGGGTCCTCTCGGTCCACCTCCGTCTACTACTACAATCTAATTGATTTGTTAGGCTCATTCATCGGGTCCTATCGGTCCACCGAATTCACTAAGTTCTAACACAATCAATCGAAACTACCCTCACACGATTAATCAAGTTTCTATCTCCTCTCGGTCTCAAGAAACTACAAGATTACCTAACTGTTCTTTAACACGTCTCAAAGAATTCACTTTCGTGCAATTCTATCAACAAGTAGCATTCTACGGGTGATCAATCCAAGAACACTAAATATTTAGTACAAGAATAGATAAGCTAACAAGAACATTCATAGAATTAAGCAAAAGCATGCATCAAGTCCAAAAACCGGAAAATCATCCAACAAACCCTAGTTTTCCATCAATCACCTAGCTTTAAGAAGTTTAGCTAGACATAATATTGTTCAACATATCCAAAATAATGAAGTTCATGAAGAATAGAGGAAGAAAAGATGATCAAACGCTAAAATCTTCAATGTAATTGATGATCCTTGCTCCAAGCTTGTTCTCCCTTCTTCCCTAGCTCCAAAGTCTTCAAAGATGCGTCAATATCTGTCCCTTAGGTCGTTCTCCCCGTTTTCTACCAGCTGGGCACGCTTTTTAATGAAAATATGCCGAATTTGCACTTCAGCCCCTCTACTTTGTAATTCCCGGACAGAATTCTTTGCTGATTTTGCGCGGGCTGTATCTCCCTCATACGGACTCGTCTTCGGGCCTACCATATACCGTTGGAAAGCTACGGATGTCTACTTTCCAATGCCGCAAGCCTTGCTTCAAAATTCCTTGTAGATTTTCCTGGGCATCGAAAAGAGTGCAGGCTGGTCCTGTGTGACTTTTCCAACTTCTCCTCGTTTGTGCGCCTCCTTTTCTTCTCTTCATCTAGCTCCATTCCAAGCATATCCAAGCTTCTCATAAGCTCCATTGCACCTCTTTTACCTGAGATACACAAAACTAAACAACCCGGAAGATCACATGCGATAAACAATATATAAATCATATGAAAAACGCCCGAATTACGAAATAAAGCTCAATAAGTCATGTATGCTCAAAACAACTCGGATTTGGTCAATTTCTCACATAAATACACCGAAACGCTCGCAAAAAGGTCATGGATCATAAACAATATAACTCCTAATGTGGAGTTATCAAACACCCCCACACTAACCTATTGCACGTCCCGAGCAATCCAATCAAAGTACAACCAAAATCCGGCCACAATCCAACCAAAACATCTCCAATGAAACACAACCCCACAAGTGATACGAGTCGAGAACTGCATACTTACTAGAAACACCGTTGCATACAAATCCTAACTAGCCGACTCAATAACGACACAAGACTCGACAATGCAACAATATGATGCAAATGCAAGCTACGACTCGATCCTACACAAACACATATATAGAAAACACACTTTTTATATTTTGGTTGAGATCGGGCAATCTCCATTGGCTTAAATCAATTATCATGAAGTGATGAGAGTCCTAGGAACAAAGCATGAGTTGAAACTAAACTCGACAACGAGACTCACCCCTAGTTAGTATAGAAAGTCTAACTTTACTAAGTACAAGAGTACGCTACCTCTTCGCGTGTGCCACGAAATAAGAGACTACACTAGGCAAAGCCACATCCAAGGTCCGAGCTCCTAATCCGCTAACGGTTTTCACATGATGAGGCTTAGGGACATAAAGATAATCTCGTCGAAATCAAGTCCTAAGCGTCACATTCTCACATCAAAACCCACATCTCACACACCCTCACCTCTTTTCTCACCACTTCTTTCATATGCGGATTCAATCTCCGCTGTGCTTGGATCACTGGCTTCTTTCCTTCTTCTACCCGGATCTTGTGCTGGCAATAGACGGGGCTGATCCCCTTTATATCTGCGATAGTCCATCCAATTGCTCCCTTATGCTTCCTTAGCACATCCAAAAGCTGCTCCTCCTGTGCCTGAGATAAAACAGAAGAAACAATTACGGGCAATGTGTTATCAACACCAAGAAAAGCATACCTGAGATGGCTAGGCAATGGCTTCAACTCAAGAACGGGTGGTGACTTGAGTGAAGGAACAAGAGCTAACTTCTGCTCCCCTTGCTCATATAAATCCAGCTTGGTCCAGCTGCTCATGTGACACAAATCCATGGGAGGGCTCTGATCTTCATCCTTGTACATTCCATCAATTTCCTCCCACATCAATTTAGCTTCCTCATCTCCCATATCATCATCAAAGATCTCTACGCTAAAGCAATCTTCATAGTTATAACATGAAGGCATTTTCATTGCCTTGAACACATCGAAGACCACTTTTTCATCATTGATCTGCATAGATAGCTTTCCACTCTTCACATGAATAATAGCCTCCCCTGTAGCTAGGAAGGGCCTGCCAAGAATGAGAGGTACTTCGCCAACCTCTATGTCTAAGATGACAAAATCTGCAGGAAATATAAGAGTACCAACTTTGACCAAAATGTCGTCAATCACCCCATATGCTCTACGGATCGACCTGTCAGCCATCTGCAAGGTAACTCGGGTGGGACGAGGCTCCCCCACACCTAGCTTCCTGAATACGGACAAGGGAATCAAATTGATGCTTGCCCCCAAATCGCACAATGCAGTCATAGTGAGAGGATCACCAAGAGTAACCGGTATCACAAAGCTCCCAGGGTCTTTCTTCTTCTTAGGCAATCCATTCCTGACGCATTCAGAAGTCTCAGCAGTCAAATTCACCTGTGCAAAATCACTCATGCGTCTCTTTCCTGAAAGAATATCCTTGAGAAACTTGGCATATGTAGGCATTTTAGAGATAGCCTCTGCAAAAGGAATGTTAATCTCCACCTTCTTGAATATATCAATAAACCTCTGAAAATCTCTAGAATCATCCCTCTTTCTCGTTCTCAACGGATATGGAACTGCCTTAGAAATAGTAGTATCAATACGTACCTCATCCTTGTCTTTCACCGCCTCCTCATCCGTCGCGCCCTTTGATTGGGGGATCACGACATTAGTATCATCATCAAATATCTCATGCTCTTTAGCCTTAGAAGCATCAGCTCTAGCATGAGTGGGATATGGCGGATCTTTCAATGCAACCCCGCTTCGAGTAGTGATTACATTGATTTGACGAGGATTTTCTTCCGTGTTGGAAGGCAAAGAACCTGGAGCTCTAGATGAGAGCTGAGTAGCAATCTGACCCACCTGTACCTCAAGAGAACGAAGAGAAGTCTTCGTTGCCTGTAAATCTGCAGACACAGTAGTAACCTGCGTGGACATGTTGTTCACATTGGTGGTCATCGTATTCATGTTTTCACTCAATTGCGCCAATGCCTTTGTCAACACAGAGATGTCTGAACTTGGTGTTGCATCAGCTGCTGGTGGAGCCTGCGAAACCTGTGGTCTATGCTGGAACCCCGGTGCATATGTCGCTCCAGACTGATCCCCATACCTGAATCCTGGATGATCTCTAGTGCCTGGCCTGTAGTTCCCTTGATTCCAGTTCTGCCTCTGTCCATGTGCCCCCACATAGTTCAAATCCTCATTTGCCATGTGTGCCATTGCTGCATCATATTCTGGCTCCTCAACACTTGCTACTGTCTTCTTATCCTTATAAACATGCTTGGCCAAGTCTGACACCATCTTGCTGATCCCATCCTTCCACTCATTATCTTTCGCCTCAGGCAATGCCGAAAGTCTTCTAGAATCATAAAAACCGCATATCCTGCTTGGCTAGCTGTTTCATAAGTGCAAATGCTCCTTCTTTGTCAACTGAATACATGAAACTTCCCAATGAAATCGTTGGGATCCTCATCCTTGTTCCCATAAAACTGGAACTGATTGGTGACTGTCTGGATCGTAGCTGGCTTGAGATCAAAATGCTCAGCATGTATGTCTGGCACTACAATTGCCGGATTGTGTCCATACGTGGACGTCTGGAATTTCTCCACAATAGCCTGCCCAGACTTGTTGTATGGTGTCTGAGTGTTGCGATCATTCAACTGTTTCTCCAACTCTTCCATTTTCTCATTGAGTTGCGCGTAGGTCAATTGATCACCCATCTTGCTCTGTTTCTCTCTTCTCCTCTGATCTCTGAATAACTGTTCCGGGTCTTCAAGTGGGGGCATAAGTTCTCTAGGGATCCTGGGCATACACTGACGACCTGAAAAGTATAATCAAATACAAGTGAGAAAACAAATAGCTAATTAAACAAAAAATAAATAAAAGAGATATCCTAAATCAATTTCTACTAAACTAATAAACCGTTAACTTCCCCGGCAACGGCGCCAAAAACTTGACGCGAATTCTTTACGCGCTTAAACGCAAGTATACGGTCAAGTATTATGTGGAGTATTTTACGACTCCGAGTATCGAACCCAAGGGAAAATTACGATTACTAGCTAACTAGAAATGAACTCTACGATATCTAAGTAACAAGTAAAAATGGTGTGTGATTTTGTAACGTTGTCGCCCACGAACAAGCGACGTAAATTAAATAACAAGTAACTAACTATTTTTTAAGGGTTTTCAATTTTTAACAAAAATAAATAGTGATTTGATTACGATTAATGAGAAAGAACTAGGCAATTGATGGTCCCTAGGGTTGTTAATGATTTCCGGAATTATGCATGAAACACTCTACTCACATTCTAGTTATATCGGGTAATGCTCATCACGATCTTCTCTCGATCTCACGTGAATTTGTGTAAATAATAGATTTCGGGTCCTCTCGGTCCACCTCCGTCTACTACTACAATCTAATTGATTTGTTAGGCTCATTCATCGGGTCCTATCGGTCCACCGAATTCACTAAGTTCTAACACAATCAATCGAAACTACCCTCACACGATTAATCAAGTTTCTATCTCCTCTCGGTCTCAAGAAACTACAAGATTACCTAACTATTCTTTAACACGTCTCAAAGAATTCACTTTCGTGCAATTCTATCAACCAGTAGCATTCTACGGGTGATCAATCCAAGAACACTAAGAATTGAGTACAAGAATAGATAAGCTAACAAGAACGTTCATAGAATTAAGCAAAAGCATGCATCAAGTCCAAAAACCGGAAGATCATCCAACAAACCCTAGTTTTCCATCAATCACCTAGCTTTAAGAAGTTTAGCTAGACATAATATTGTTCAACATATCCAAAATAATGAAGTTCATGAAGAATAGAGGAAGAAAAGATGATCAAACGCTAAAATCTTCAATGTAATTGATGATCCTTGCTCCAAGCTTGTTCTCCCTTCTTCCCTAGCTCCAAAGTCTTCAAAGATGCGTAAATATCTGTCCCTTAGGTCGTTCTCCCCGTTTTCTACCAGCTGGGCACGCTTTTTAATGAAAATATGCCGAATTTGCACTTCAGCCCCTCTACTTTGTAATTCCCGGACAGAATTCTTTGCTGATTTTGCGCGGGCTGTATCTCCCTCATACGGACTCGTCTTCGGGCCTACCATATACCGTTGGAAAGCTACGGATGTCTACTTTCCAATGCCGCAAGCCTTGCTTCAAAATTCCTTGTAGATTTTCCTGGGCATCGAAAAGAGTGCAGACTGGTCCTGTGTGACTTTTCCAACTTCTCCTCGTTTGTGCGCCTCCTTTTCTTCTCTTCATCTAGCTCCATTCCAAGCATATCCAAGCTTCTCATAAGCTCCATTGCACCTCTTTTACCTGAGATACACAACACTAAACAACCCGGAAGATCACATGCGATAAACAATATATAAATCATATGAAAAACGCCCGAATTACGAAATAAAGCTCAATAAGTCATGTATGCTCAAAACAACTCGGATTTGGTCAATTTCTCACATAAATACACCGAAACGCTCGCAAAAAGGTCATGGATCATAAACAATATAACTCCTAATGTGGAGTTATCAAACACCCCCACACTAACCTATTGCACGTCCCGAGCAATCCAATCAAAGTACAACCAAAATCCGGCCACAATCCAACCAAAACATCTCCAATGAAACACAACCCCACAAGTGATACGAGTCGAGAACTGCATACTTACTAGAAACACCGTTGCATACAAATCCTAACTAGCCGACTCAATAACGACACAAGACTCGACAATGCAACAATATGATGCAAATGCAAGCTACGACTCGATCCTACACAAACACATATATAGAAAACACACTTTTTATATTTTGGTTGAGATCGGGCAATCTCCATTGGCTTAAATCAATTATCATGAAGTGATGAGAGTCCTAGGAACAAAGCATGAGTTGAAACTAAACTCGACAACGAGACTCACCCCTAGTTAGTATAGAAAGTCTAACTTTACTAAGTACAAGAGTACGCTACCTCTTCGCGTGTGCCACGAAATAAGAGACTACACTAGGCAAAGCCACATCCAAGGTCCGAGCTCCTAATCCGCTAACGGTTTTCACATGATGAGGCTTAGGGACATAAAGATAATCTCGTCGAAATCAAGTCCTAAGCGTCACATTCTCACATCAAAACCCACATCTCACACACCCTCACCTCTTTTCTCACCACTTCTTTCATATGCGGATTCAATCTCCGCTGTGCTTGGATCACTGGCTTCTTTCCTTCTTCTACCCGGATCTTGTGCTGGCAATAGACGGGGCTGATCCCCTTTATATCTGCGATAGTCCATCCAATTGCTCCCTTATGCTTCCTTAGCACATCCAAAAGCTTCTCCTCCTGTGCCTGAGATAAAACAGAAGAAACAATTACGGGCAATGTGTTATCAACACCAAGAAAAGCATACATGAGATGGCTAGGCAATGGCTTCAACTCAAGAACGGGTGGTGACTTGAGTGAAGGAACAAGAGCTAACTTCTGCTCCCCTTGCTCATATAAATCCAGCTTGGTCCAGCTGCTCATGTGACACAAATCCATGGGAGGGCTCTGATCTTCATCCTTGTACATTCCATCAATTTCCTCCCACATCAATTTAGCTTCCTCATCTCCCATATCATCATCAAAGATCTCTACGCTAAAGCAATCTTCATAGTTATAACATGAAGGCATTTTCATTGCCTTGAACACATCGAAGACCACTTTTTCATCATTGATCTGCATAGATAGCTTTCCACTCTTCACATGAATAATAGCCTCCCCTGTAGCTAGGAAGGGCCTGCCAAGAATGAGAGGTACTTCGCCAACCTCTATGTCTAAGATGACAAAATCTGCAGGAAATATAAGAGTACCAACTTTGACCAAAATGTCGTCAATCACCCCATATGCTCTACGGATCGACCTGTCAGCCATCTGCAAGGTAACTCGGGTGGGACGAGGCTCCCCCACACCTAGCTTCCTGAATACGGACAAGGGAATCAAATTGATGCTTGCCCCCAAATCGCACAATGCAGTCATAGTGAGAGGATCACCAAGAGTAACCGGTATCACAAAGCTCCCAGGGTCTTTCTTCTTCTTAGGCAATCCATTCCTGACGCATTCAGAAGTCTCAGCAGTCAAATTCACCTGTGCAAAATCACTCATGCGTCTCTTTCCTGAAAGAATATCCTTGAGAAACTTGGCATATGTAGGCATTTTAGAGATAGCCTCTGCAAAAGGAATGTTAATCTCCACCTTCTTGAATATATCAATAAACCTCTGAAAATCTCTAGAATCATCCCTCTTTCTCGTTCTCAACGGATATGGAACTGCCTTAGAAATAGTAGTATCAATACGTACCTCATCCTTGTCTTTCACCGCCTCCTCATCCGTCGCGCCCTTTGATTGGGGGATCACGACATTAGTATCATCATCAAATATCTCATGCTCTTTAGCCTTAGAAGCATCAGCTCTAGCATGAGTGGGATATGGCGGATCTTTCAATGCAACCCCGCTTCGAGTAGTGATTACATTGATTTGACGAGGATTTTCTTCCGTGTTGGAAGGCAAAGAACCTGGAGCTCTAGATGAGAGCTGAGTAGCAATCTGACCCACCTGTACCTCAAGAGAACGAAGAGAAGTCTTCGTTGCCTGTAAATCTGCAGACACAGTAGTAACCTGCGTGGACATGTTGTTCACATTGGTGGTCATCGTATTCATGTTTTCACTCAATTGCGCCAATGCCTTTGTCAACACAGAGATGTCTGAACTTGGTGTTGCATCAGCTGCTGGTGGAGCCTGCGAAACCTGTGGTCTATGCTGGAACCCCGGTGCATATGTCGCTCCAGACTGATCCCCATACCTGAATCCTGGATGATCTCTAGTGCCTGGCCTGTAGTTCCCTTGATTCCAGTTCTGCCTCTGTCCATGTGCCCCCACATAGTTCAAATCCTCATTTGCCATGTGTGCCATTGCTGCATCATATTCTGGCTCCTCAACACTTGCTACTGTCTTCTTATCCTTATAAACATGCTTGGCCAAGTCTGACACCATCTTGCTGATCCCATCCTTCCACTCATTATCTTTCGCCTCAGGCAATGCCGAAAGTCTTCTAGAATCATAAAAACCGCATATCCTGCTTGGCTAGCTGTTTCATAAGTGCAAATGCTCCTTCTTTGTCAACTGAATACATGAAACTTCCCAATGAAATCGTTGGGATCCTCATCCTTGTTCCCATAAAACTGGAACTGATTGGTGACTGTCTGGATCGTAGCTGGCTTGAGATCAAAATGCTCAGCCTGTATGTCTGGCACTACAATTGCCGGATTGTGTCCATACGTGGACGTCTGGAATTTCTCCACAATAGCCTGCCCAGACTTGTTGTATGGTGTCCGAGTGTTGCGATCATTCAACTGTTTCTCCAACTCTTCCATTTTCTCATTGAGTTGCGCGTAGGTCAATTGATCACCCATCTTGCTCTGTTTCTCTCTTCTCCTCTGATCTCTGAATAACTGTTCCGGGTCTTCAAGTGGGGGCACAAGTTCTCTAGGGATCCTGGGCATACACTGACGACCTGAAAAGTATAATCAAATACAAGTGAGAAAACAAATAGCTAATTAAACAAAAAAAAATAAAAGAGATATCCTAAATCAATTTCTACTAAACTAATAAACCGTTAACTTCCCCGGCAACGGCGCCAAAAACTTGACGCGAATTCTTTACGCGCTTAAACGCAAGTATACGGTCAAGTATTATGTGGAGTATTTTACGACTCCGAGTATCGAACCCAAGGGAAAATTACGATTACTAGCTAACTAGAAATGAACTCTACGATATCTAAGTAACAAGTAAAAATGGTGTGTGATTTTGTAACGTTGTCGCCCACGAACAAGCGACGTAAATTAAATAACAAGTAACTAACTATTTTTTAAGGGTTTTCAATTTTTAACAAAAATAAATAGTGATTTGATTACGATTAATGAGAAAGAACTAGGCAATTGATGGTCCCTAGGGTTGTTAATGATTTCCGGAATTATGCATGAAACACTCTACTCACATTCTAGTTATATCGGGTAATGCTCATCACGATCTTCTCTCGATCTCACGTGAATTTGTGTAAATAATAGATTTCGGGTCCTCTCGGTCCACCTCCGTCTACTACTACAATCTAATTGATTTGTTAGGCTCATTCATCGGGTCCTATCGGTCCACCGAATTCACTAAGTTCTAACACAATCAATCGAAACTACCCTCACACGATTAATCAAGTTTCTATCTCCTCTCGGTCTCAAGAAACTACAAGATTACCTAACTATTCTTTAACACGTCTCAAAGAATTCACTTTCGTGCAATTCTATCAACAAGTAGCATTCTACGGGTGATCAATCCAAGAACACTAAGAATTGAGTACAAGAATAGATAAGCTAACAAGAACGTTCATAGAATTAAGCAAAAGCATGCATCAAGTCCAAAAACCGGAAGATCATCCAACAAACCCTAGTTTTCCATCAATCACCTAGCTTTAAGAAGTTTAGCTAGACATAATATTGTTCAACATATCCAAAATAATGAAGTTCATGAAGAATAGAGGAAGAAAAGATGATCAAACGCTAAAATCTTCAATGTAATTGATGATCCTTGCTCCAAGCTTGTTCTCCCTTCTTCCCTAGCTCCAAAGTCTTCAAAGATGCGTAAATATCTGTCCCTTAGGTCGTTCTCCCCGTTTTCTACCAGCTGGGCACGCTTTTTAATGAAAATATGCCGAATTTGCACTTCAGCCCCTCTACTTTGTAATTCCCGGACAGAATTCTTTGCTGATTTTGCGCGGGCTGTATCTCCCTCATACGGACTCGTCTTCGGGCCTACCATATACCGTTGGAAAGCTACGGATGTCTACTTTCCAATGCCGCAAGCCTTGCTTCAAAATTCCTTGTAGATTTTCCTGGGCATCGAAAAGAGTGCAGACTGGTCCTGTGTGACTTTTCCAACTTCTCCTCGTTTGTGCGCCTCCTTTTCTTCTCTTCATCTAGCTCCATTCCAAGCATATCCAAGCTTCTCATAAGCTCCATTGCACCTCTTTTACCTGAGATACACAACACTAAACAACCCGGAAGATCACACGCGATAAACAATATATAAATCATATGAAAAACGCCCGAATTACGAAATAAAGCTCAATAAGTCATGTATGCTCAAAACAACTCGGATTTGGTCAATTTATCACATAAATACACCGAAACGCTCGCAAAAAGGTCATGGATCATAAACAATATAACTCCTAATGTGGAGTTATCAAACACCCCCACACTAACCTATTGCACGTCCCGAGCAATCCAATCAAAGTACAACCAAAATCCGGCCACAATCCAACCAAAACATCTCCAATGAAACACAACCCCACAAGTGATACGAGTCGAGAACTGCATACTTACTAGAAACACCGTTGCATACAAATCCTAACTAGCCGACTCAATAACGACACAAGACTCGACAATGCAACAATATGATGCAAATGCAAGCTACGACTCGATCCTACACAAACACATATATAGAAAACACACTTTTTATATTTTGGTTGAGATCGTGCAATCTCCATTGGCTTAAATCAATTATCATGAAGTGATGAGAGTCCTAGGAACAAAGCATGAGTTGAAACTAAACTCGACAACGAGACTCACCCCTAGTTAGTATAGAAAGTCTAACTTTACTAAGTACAAGAGTACGCTACCTCTTCGCGTGTGCCACGAAATAAGAGACTACACTAGGCAAAGCCACATCCAAGGTCCGAGCTCCTAATCCGCTAACGGTTTTCACATGATGAGGCTTAGGGACATAAAGATAATCTCGTCGAAATCAAGTCCTAAGCGTCACATTCTCACATCAAAACCCACATCTCACACACCCTCACCACGATGATAGGAACCAAAACCCAAAGCTCACCACCTCCGGCCCTCAATTCCCTCAAACCCCGGTACACTAGTGATCTCCGTGGCCATCGTCGTTCGTCGTGCATGAAACATGAACCGTCGTCGTCAAAGTAGCTCCACCACTCGTTCCAATTCAACTCCAACTCAAACTTTATTTAATCTCTCCTTTTTCTTTTTCTCTCATTTTTTTTTTTATTTTCTGTTTTTTTTCTTTTTCTTTCTCTTTTTTTTTCAATTCTCTCAAAATACCATCACAATGCAACAATAATATCCGAGTGGTCTTCAAATAACAATCACAAATGCTAGGAGAAGGGAACACGTAAATCGATGAATGAATATCACATAAAATATCATCTCCTCCTAACTCAATCAAAGTCCATGTCAAATCCAAGCCGCAAAATCAATGAAGTAAATGTGTGGGAGTGGAGTCGTCGCAAGCTCACACTCAATGTTCGGAGTCAAAAGTCGACACCCCCACACTCGAATGTAACCATATCCCCTCTCAAGTAGTCCCGAAGATGAATGTATCTCGTGCATAATCCAACCGATCCTCCTACACCAAAGTAATCAAAACCGGTACCTAGCACGATCCACCAATTAAGTTCACCCAACCCAATTTCGTGCGTATTAGATTCACGCACTCACGACTCTCCACAACTGTGTCCATGATGTAATGGCATGGAACACCGCCACACCGAAGTGCGCAAGCCTACTCACTCACCCTCGCATCCCCTTGTAGATAATCAATGAAGTGCAAGCGAGATGTAGAACTCAACAAATCGTATAATCACTCCCTCATCGAACCCCCTCAACTACACAACCCCCTCGTGATGCACTAAAGTGGTGATTCTAATCAATTTGTGATGAAGGCCAAGAATCGTCACCCTAGGTCCGAAGGCTAGCAAAGAATCCAAGGTTCAAATTGGGGCATCTAATGGTCCTACAAGGTGAGTTCTAAAAGCAGTGAGTGCTCTAATACACGTCCTCGCACAGCTGTTTCGTGTGCCACTACGAGGCGGGTTGGCGACTACCTAAGACGTACACATGGATGTTCGGCTTGTTTAGCTCACACCTAGCTCAGCTCTTGTAAGAAAATAGGCACACACTTTGACTTTGAAAATCACGTAAGTGTTAGAAATAGGTAGGCACTCCCGTAAAGAAAGTCTCTCTATACCTACTAGGGGGGACTCACGTCGTCACTCTCGGTCGCAAATCATGCTCTACGCCTAAAATCCTCACACTTCGCAATTTATCAAATTTTAGCCTCTTTAGATTGCCCTTTTCTCAAAATTTTCTCTTTTTATTTTTTATTTTTATTTTTTTTTTGATTTTTTCCTATTTTTTTTATATATATAAATAAATCCTAACTCTAAATGCAAGGCCAAACACGAAAGAAGACTCGAAACTGACTCGATTCAGGTAGGTGGACTCAATTAAGTAAACGTGCAACAAAAATTAAACAACTCACACATATATAGAGAGCTAATAACATCACAATACGCCACTATAAATAGACACGACAAGGACCACAAATATGACACAATACAAACTAACAATCTATATGTGACAGGTTAATGCAGACACGGACTGGCTAGTTAAGACTAAAAATCCCCCCACACTAGAATACGCCGTTGTCCTCAACGAATTTAGAAGTAAAACCGAGGACTCAGCATTTCTAATGTGAGGGGCGGTGGATCTACTCGGACTCGGAACCCTGATCCTCAGACCCCTCGTCTGCCGAACCAGGCTCCTCGTCTGCCGAACCGGCCTCATCGAAATCGCTCGACTCGTACCACAAGTGCTCACTGTCAGGGCTAGGGTCTAGGTCCACATTGCTCTTATGAGCCAACTGAGCTACCCACTTCCCTAGAGTCTCTACGGAGGCTCCTAACTTCTTTCGGCTGCTTCGGTCATGAGCAAACCGCCTCGCACTCTCCGCCTTAGACTCTAACATCATCTTATGCATGCTCTGCAAAAGTGTGTCGGTGCTCGAAGACTCACCTACCTTTTCCTTACCCTTCCTAGACCTAGACGCCCTAGAGGGTTGCAAATACTTCGACCACTCGCGCTTAGTGGGTGGCATGATGTCCATCACCCCTACGTCTACCCCGGCGTCACTAGCCAATTTGATCAACAAACATGTGTGACCCGGGGCCATCCTATTTCTCTCCGATTTGCGTGACATGATGTTTAGCCAAATCATGCGAGGAATGTCAACCCGCTGACCTAACCAAACACACATGGACATGCAACAATGACGGAATGTGAATCGGGGGTTCGGTGTGATGCCTAAGACCCAATTCTCAAGCATCTCACAAACCCACCTAGCACGAGGGAGGAGGCACTTCTTCTCCACCGTCCACATTGTCACCTCGGCCTTCGATTTATCCCAAGGATCCGCCCCCTCACCCGGAAAACAAAAGGTATTGACCATAGGGACTACATCGGGTCGCCTAAGCATGTCGTGTAACGCACAAGGGGTATTGGGGTCCAACTCTGTAAATTTAAGGGCTTTGCTAATGATCTCCGGCGTTATCCGCACCCAAGTTCCCCGACAATACACCATCCTATCGTCCTTGCTCTCCCCCTCGTCCCCGAACCGGAGATTAACGTAAATCTCCCTTGCAACTTGAGAACTAGACGGTTCACACAACTCAAACCACTTATGTAACCGCTCATGTTCATGAATGGCTATTAGTTCGGTAGGCATGAGTTTATCTTCGTCTATGGGGTAGGGTTTCTCGGCCGCACCTTTTAGCTTAAGGTATCGGTCGCGAAACGACGCAACATGAGCTTGAAAACTCACGAACCGATATGTGCAATAATTAGTTGGCGACACATTTGCGTTGGCTATCTTTAGCCGTTTGTCCGACCTACCCTTTCTCAAACGGGGCTTAGGGGGCATTGGTTTGCGGAGTATGTGATGTGGCGGAGAGTCCGGCACCACATACTCGGGCTCTTCGGGTGGTACGATAGGCGGGTCCTCGACTACCATGTCATCTACGTTAGAGGGCCCTACTCTCCTAACGGGGTGAAAGATAGGGTCGTCAAACGTTGCGCCTTTACGTTTCGACATTACTCAAATAACGCAAGTCCAACAACTAGCAATTCACCAAATTCAACTTAACAATTCAACTCAACAACTCCTTTTAACAAAGCAATTCAACAACAAAAGCGACGAAAGCACGTAATTAAAGAGAGAGTTTAGGAGTACCGACGAAAAGATTGCAGAAATTCTCAACAAGAACCCGATTTGGACGCCGAATTCTTCGTTGAATTTTTTCAATTGAGTGATGCCCTAGCCTCTACTTGTTGTCCCCGTCAATTCTTACTTCGTCGCGAGAGTTGAATCGAACTCTTTCCTCTTCAATTTGACAATTTTTTTCCGAAGAACCCTAGGTCCCCAATTCTGAAAATTTGACTTCAATTGGCCTCAACACCAAGGATTGGTGTTAGAGGCTTGTTTAGACGCCGGAAAACCCCTTCAATCCGCCGGAGTTTGAGGGGATTGATGAGCCGTGATTTGAGATGGTGGTGGCGGCTGCTTTTCTACTGCGTGGAGTCCTGGGTTTGCCGGAGTGAGAGGAACCGCCGGATTGAGAAAGAGGTTGCGGAGGATGAGGCCGCGAGGAAACACGATCCACCACCACCCGGAGTCGCCGGAATCAGATATGGTAGCGGCGGCTTGAAACTGTCGGGAGGGAGAAAGGTGCTGCTTTGGGTTCGCTGGGGTCGCCTGAGTGAGGGGAAGAGAGGCCGCCGCTGGTTACAGTCGGCCTGAAACCGCGACGGCAAAACCACAACCCGTGGCGGCTTAAACACGACGGAGAGAGAGAGATTGGGGCTGCTGCTGAAATTGCCGTGGTCGCCGGAGTGAGGGGAAGCCGCCGGTGTGAAGGGATGGCCGGACCGCGACGGGAATCGAGAGACACGCCGGAGAATCGATCGGACTAGTCTGAGGATGAAGGGGCTGTGTTCGCTGTGTTCGTGAGGATGAAGAAGAAGCCCCTATTCATCCCGATGAACATCACTATTTTTGCCCCATTTCATTTTTTTACCCTCAAAAATATATTGAATTCCCCTTTTTACCCCTGTTCGTGTGAACAAAAGGGGTGTTCACACGAACAGTGTTCTTGTGAACACTTTTTTTTTGTTCTTAATTTCGGGCAGAGACATTTTGAGCTTTGGCTGTTCCTGCGAACACAAGGGGTGTTCGTGCGAACACCCCTGACTCCAGATTTTTTTTTTCGATCCGTTTCCTTTGCTTGATCTTCGAGGGTCCTTAGCTTTGCATTACTCGTTCCCCTTTTTGTTCTTGAGCCCATTTTTTGTGACGAACTTCCCATTCTTCTCGAGAATCTCGTCGTGATCATATCTCGCTCAAATTCCGCCTTTCTTTTACGTTCGAACTCCGATGCGCGCATTTCCATGCGAGTCTACGCACATCAAGAAGGGGAGTCCGAATCGCGTAATAACCTGTAATCCTGCGGAGACTCAATTTAAATGTCAAATTCTCTCTCTCTCTCACCCCTCAGATAACAAAACGGAATTAAAAACGCACACAACAGTATTTAAAACACACTCTCTACACTAATGCATAAAATACGTTGGGTTGCCTCCCAACAAGCGCTTTGTAATTTACGGTCGACGGCCCGACCCAGTTACCTCAATAAGATCACGACTCGTCAAAGTAGATAACATCCACTTTGGCCGGAATTGGCGCGGATTCCAAGTACGGTTTCACTCTGCTTCCGTTGACGCGGAAACACTCATTCGTATGTGGATCTTCTAACTCAACCGCACCCCAAGGATAGATTTGGTGGATCCGGAACGGCCCGGACCATCTCGAACGAAGCTTTCCCGGAAAGAGCTTCAAGCGTGAGTTGAATAACAAAACCTTCTGTCCCACACGAAGTTCCTTCGGTTTGAGACGACTGTCGTGCCATCTCTTCGTCTTTTCCTTGTAAATCCGGGAACTATCATAGGCTTGTAATCTCCATTCCTCAAGTTCAAGAAGCTTCATCTTCCTTGCTTGTCCTGCTAACTCGGGATCCATGTTCAACCGCTTGATCGCCCAATAAACCTTGTGCTCTAACTCAACGGGAAGGTGACATGCCTTACCGAAGACAAGCTGGAACGGTGACATGTTCAATGGCGTCTTCCATGCAGTACGGTATGCCCATAATGCATCATCTAATTTCATCGCCCAATCCTTGCGTCCGGTGTTGACGGTTTTCTGAAGAATCCCCTTAATCTCCCTGTTCGAAACTTCAGCTTGCCCATTAGTTTGGGGGTGATAAGGTAGGGAAACCTTATGGATAGACACCCCGTACGTCTTCAAGACTCTGGCAAACACTCGATTTATGAAATGTGCCAAACCGAGTAAATATATGCTTCTTCAGAAACTTCTCTACCGTCGCTGCATCATTCTTGGGGCACGCAATTTCCTCAACCCATTTCGTCACGTAATCCACAGCAAGGAGGATGTAGAGATTACCATACGAAGGAGGAAACGGACCCATGAAGTCTATGCCCCAAACATCGAATGGCTCCACCTCAAGCCATTCAGACATTGGCATCTCATCTCGCTTGGAGATGTTACCTGTTCTTTGGCAACTATCACATCCTGCAACCCAATCATGACAATCTTTAAATATAGTAGGCCAAAAGAAACCAGATTGTAGTACCTTCATCGCGGTGCGAGGACCGCTAAAATGACCTCCACTAGGTGCTGCATGACACTGCTTAATCACATCATAGATCTCATGGGTAGGCACACACTTTCGAATGATATTGTCGGCTCCCATCTTGAATAGATATGGATCCTCCCAAAAGTATTGCTTCACCACATACAAGAACCGCTTCTTCTGCTGCACTGTCCATTATTCTGGAATCTTCCCATTGGTGAGATAGTTAGCAATTGCCCAATACCAAGGCTCAGTATCCCCCAAAGACATCAATCTCTCGTCCGGAAAGTTCTCTTGAATCGGCACCTTCTCTACCGTTCCATTCTCGAGTCTTGAGAGGTGGTCCGCTACCACATTCTCAACACCCTTCTTGTCGCGGATCTCAACATCAAATTCCTGCATCAAAAGAACCCACCGCAACAATCTTGGCTTGGCATCCTTCTTATCAAGAAGATATTTCAGCGCTGAATGATCTGTAAAGACAATCACTTTCGATCCCACAAGATAAGGTCGGAATTTGTCAAGAGCAAAAATCACAGCTAGAAGCTCCTTCTCAGTAGTGCCATAATTTAGTTGAGCCTCATTAAGAACTCTACTAGCATAGTAAATAACATGGCATATCTTTTCCTTGCGCTGCCCCAATACTGCTCCAATGGCGAAATCACTAGCATCGCACATGAGCTCAAATGGCAAACTCCAATCTGGAGTTGTGATGATCGGAGCTGAGGTGAGCTGTTCCTTCAAAAAGTCGAAGGCCTTCTTGCACGCTTCATCAAACACAAATGGGACATCTTTCCCTAGCAGCTCACACAAAGGCTTGCAGATCTTCGAGAAGTCCTTGATAAACCTGCGATAGAAACCTGCATGTCCCAAGAAGCTTCTGACCCCCTTCACTGAAGTCGGATAAGGGAGTTGCTTGATTGTCTCTACCTTCGCTTGATCAACCTCCAAACCTCTGCGTGAAATCTTGTGACCAAGAACTATCCCCTCTGTAACCATGAAGTAGCACTTCTCCCAATTCAGCACGAGATTAGTGTCTTCACAACGAACCAAGACACGACCGAGATGATGTAGACAGTCCTCAAAACTGTCACCAAATAAGGAGAAGTCGTCCATGAAAACCTCTAAATGCTTCTCAATCATGTCCGAGAAGATGGCCATCATACACCGCTGGAAAGTAGCCGGTGCATTACATAATCCAAATGGCATGCGGCGGAATGAAAATGTGCCATAGGGACATGTAAAGGTAGTCTTCTCCTGGTCTTCTGGAGCAATGGCTATCTGGTTGTAGCCTGAATCACCATCCAGGAAGCAGTAGTACTCGTGGTGAGCCAAACGATCAAGCATCTGATCAATAAACGGCACGGAAAGTGATCCTTGAGCGTGGCTTCATTCAGCTTCCTGTAATCCATGCACACACGCCATCCAGTAAGTGTCCGTTGAGCAATCTGCTCATGCTTGTCGTTCTCTACCACAGTCATTTCTCCTTTCTTAGGCACACACTGGACCGGGCTAGTCCAAGTGCTGTCTGAGATCGAAAAAATAATACCAGCCTCTAGCCACTTCATGACCTCTTTTCTCACCACTTCTTTCATATGCGGATTCAATCTCCGCTGTGCTTGGATCACTGGCTTCTTTCCTTCTTCTACCCGGATCTTGTGCTGGCAATAGACGGGGCTGATCCCCTTTATATCTGCGATAGTCCATCCAATTGCTCCCTTATGCTTCCTTAGCACATCCAAAAGCTGCTCCTCCTGTGCCTGAGATAAAACAGAAGAAACAATTACGGGCAATGTGTTATCAACACCAAGAAAAGCATACCTGAGATGGCTAGGCAATGGCTTCAACTCAAGAACGGGTGGTGACTTGAGTGAAGGAACAAGAGCTAACTTCTGCTCCCCTTGCTCATATAAATCCAGCTTGGTCCAGCTGCTCATGTGACACAAATCCATGGGAGGGCTCTGATCTTCATCCTTGTACATTCCATCAATTTCCTCCCACATCAATTTAGCTTCCTCATCTCCCATATCATCATCAAAGATCTCTACGCTAAAGCAATCTTCATAGTTATAACATGAAGGCATTTTCATTGCCTTGAACACATCGAAGACCACTTTTTCATCATTGATCTGCATAGATAGCTTTCCACTCTTCACATGAATAATAGCCTCCCCTGTAGCTAGGAAGGGCCTGCCAAGAATGAGAGGTACTTCGCCAACCTCTATGTCTAAGATGACAAAATCTGCAGGAAATATAAGAGTACCAACTTTGACCAAAATGTCGTCAATCACCCCATATGCTCTACGGATCGACCTGTCAGCCATCTGCAAGGTAACTCGGGTGGGACGAGGCTCCCCCACACCTAGCTTCCTGAATACGGACAAGGGAATCAAATTGATGCTTGCCCCCAAATCGCACAATGCAGTCATAGTGAGAGGATCACCAAGAGTAACCGGTATCACAAAGCTCCCAGGGTCTTTCTTCTTCTTAGGCAATCCATTCCTGACGCATTCAGAAGTCTCAGCAGTCAAATTCACCTGTGCAAAATCACTCATGCGTCTCTTTCCTGAAAGAATATCCTTGAGAAACTTGGCATATGTAGGCATTTTAGAGATAGCCTCTGCAAAAAGGAATGTTAATCTCCACCTTCTTGAATATATAAATAAACCTCTGAAAATCTCTAGAATCATCCCTCTTTCTCGTTCTCAACGGATTTGGAACTGCCTTAGAAATAGTAGTATCAATACGTACCTCATCCTTGTCTTTCACCGCCTCCTCATCCGTCGCGCCCTTTGATTGGGGGATCACGACATTAGTATCATCATCAAATATCTCATGCTCTTTAGCCTTAGAAGCATCAGCTCTAGCATGAGTGGGATATGGCAGATCTTTCAATGCAACCCCGCTTCGAGTAGTGATTACATTGATTTGACGAGGATTTTCTTCCGTGTTGGAAGGCAAAGAACCTGGAGCTCTAGATGAGAGCTGAGTAGCAATCTGACCCACCTGTACCTCAAGAGAACGAAGAGAAGTCTTCGTTGCCTGTAAATCTGCAGACACAGTAGTAACCTGCGTGGACATGTTGTTCACATTGGTGGTCATCGTATTCATGTTTTCACTCAATTGCGCCAATGCCTTTGTCAACACAGAGATGTCTGAACTTGGTGTTGCATCAGCTGCTGGTGGAGCCTGCGAAACCTGTGGTCTATGCTGGAACCCCGGTGCATATGTCGCTCCAGACTGATCCCCATACCTGAATCCTGGATGATCTCTAGTGCCTGGCCTGTAGTTCCCTTGATTCCAGTTCTGCCTCTGTCCATGTGCCCCCACATAGTTCAAATCCTCATTTGCCATGTGTGCCATTGCTGCATCATATTCTGGCTCCTCAACACTTGCTACTGTCTTCTTATCCTTATAAACATGCTTGGCCAAGTCTGACACCATCTTGCTGATCCCATCCTTCCACTCATTATCTTTCGCCTCAGGCAATGCCGAAAGTCTTCTAGAATCATAAAAACCGCATATCCTGCTTGGCTAGCTGTTTCATAAGTGCAAATGCTCCTTCTTTGTCAACTGAATACATGAAACTTCCCAATGAAATCGTTGGGATCCTCATCCTTGTTCCCATAAAACTGGAACTGATTGGTGACTGTCTGGATCGTAGCTGGCTTGAGATCAAAATGCTCAGCCTGTATGTCTGGCACTACAATTGCCGGATTGTGTCCATACGTGGACGTCTGGAATTTCTCCACAATAGCCTGCCCAGACTTGTTGTATGGTGTCTGAGTGTTGCGATCATTCAACTGTTTCTCCAACTCTTCCATTTTCTCATTGAGTTGCGCGTAGGTCAATTGATCACCCATCTTGCTCTGTTTCTCTCTTCTCCTCTGATCTCTGAATAACTGTTCCGGGTCTTCAAGTGGGGGCACAAGTTCTCTAGGGATCCTGGGCATACACTGACGACCTGAAAAGTATAATCAAATACAAGTGAGAAAACAAATAGCTAATTAAACAAAAAAAAATAAAAGAGATATCCTAAATCAATTTCTACTAAACTAATAAACCGTTAACTTCCCCGGCAACGGCGCCAAAAACTTGACGCGAATTCTTTACGCGCTTAAACGCAAGTATACGGTCAAGTATTATGTGGAGTATTTTACGACTCCGAGTATCGAACCCAAGGGAAAATTACGATTACTAGATAACTAGAAATGAACTCTACGATATCTAAGTAACAAGTAAAAATGGTGTGTGATTTTGTAACGTTGTCGCCCACGAACAAGCGACGTAAATTAAATAACAAGTAACTAACTATTTTTTAAGGGTTTTCAATTTTTAACAAAAATAAATAGTGATTTGATTACGATTAATGAGAAAGAACTAGGCAATTGATGGTCCCTAGGGTTGTTAATGATTTCCGGAATTATGCATGAAACACTCTACTCACATTCTAGTTATATCGGGTAATGCTCATCACGATCTTCTCTCGATCTCACGTGAATTTGTGTAAATAATAGATTTCGGGTCCTCTCGGTCCACCTCCGTCTACTACTACAATCTAATTGATTTGTTAGGCTCATTCATCGGGTCCTATCGGTCCACCGAATTCACTAAGTTCTAACACAATCAATCGAAACTACCCTCACACGATTAATCAAGTTTCTATCTCCTCTCGGTCTCAAGAAACTACAAGATTACCTAACTATTCTTTAACACGTCTCAAAGAATTCACTTTCGTGCAATTCTATCAACAAGTAGCATTCTACGGGTGATCAATCCAAGAACACTAAGAATTGAGTACAAGAATAGATAAGCTAACAAGAACGTTCACAGAATTAAGCAAAAGCATGCATCAAGTCCAAAAACCGGAAGATCATCCAACAAACCCTAGTTTTCCATCAATCACCTAGCTTTAAGAAGTTTAGCTAGACATAATATTGTTCAACATATCCAAAATAATGAAGTTCATGAAGAATAGAGGAAGAAAAGATGATCAAACGCTAAAATCTTCAATGTAATTGATGATCCTTGCTCCAAGCTTGTTCTCCCTTCTTCCCTAGCTCCAAAGTCTTCAAAGATGCGTAAATATCTGTCCCTTAGGTCGTTCTCCCCGTTTTCTACCAGCTGGGCACGCTTTTTAATGAAAATATGCCGAATTTGCACTTCAGCCCCTCTACTTTGTAATTCCCGGACATAATTCTTTGCTGATTTTGCGCGGGCTGTATCTCCCTCATACGGACTCGTCTTCGGGCCTACCATATACCGTTGGAAAGCTACGGATGTCTACTTTCCAATGCCGCAAGCCTTGCTTCAAAATTCCTTGTAGATTTTCCTGGGCATCGAAAAGAGTGCAGGCTGGTCCTGTGTGACTTTTCCAACTTCTCCTCGTTTGTGCGCCTCCTTTTCTTCTCTTCATCTAGCTCCATTCCAAGCATATCCAAGCTTCTCATAAATTGCACCTCTTTTACCTGAGATACACAACACTAAACAACCCGGAAGATCACATGCGATAAACAATATATAAATCATATGAAAAACGCCCGAATTACGAAATAAAGCTCAATAAGTCATGTATGCTCAAAACAACTCGGATTTGGTCAATTTCTCACATAAATACACCGAAACGCTCGAAAAAAGGTCATGGATCATAAACAATATAACTCCTAATGTGGAGTTATCAAACCGCTCCTCTGCCTGCCTATAAAAGTAGTCTTCCTCTCTCAATTTTATCCCATCCGAACTCCAGCAACAAAACTCTCTCTCTCTCACTACCAGTTTCTCCCAAAACAAAGTTGGCGGTACTGCATATTGTGCTTTCGTCTGCAGTACGTGAAGACTTCCATCCTGGGTAGTAAATTTGCCCGTGTCTGTAAATAAATAAAACGAAGCACAACCAACCATGGGGGGAGGGGCAAATATTTCTCCACGGAGATCGTTCATGAACAACGAGACTGTCTTCTATCTTGCTTCAGCGTTCGGCAAATTAACGATTTGTAATTTTTATCGTTTCTGTATTTTTTATTATTTTTGTTAATCTTTCTGTTTCAGATTCTTCTTAATACACCTATTTCTTTTCCAACAATCTTGAAGTAATATCTTAATACACCTATTTTTTTAACAGTATTATTTCAGATTACTTTACAGTCTTGTTACTATTCTGTACTCTTCTCTTCTACTACCTTCTTTCTGTTTGCTGAGACAATCTGTTTCTTCAGCAATGTCAGAAACTGGGACTGAAACTCGTCCGGCTAATCCGTCTAACATGGCGACAGCGACTGCCAAACCGGTTGTTCCGGTCAACGCAATGACGGCAGAAAACCCCGAAAAATTCACGGGGATTAATTTCAAGTGTCGGAAGCAGAAAATGCTCTTCTATCTTACCACCTTAGGTTGGAGAAATACCTAAGGGATGATGCGCCTGAAACTCCATCAAACACGGATGCAGAAGCACTCATCGCAGTTGACGCTTGGAAGCATTCTGACTTCCTTTCTAGGAATTACATTCTTAATAGTTTAGATGATCAATTATACAATGTGTATTGTTCTGCAAAAACTGCAAAAGAACTATGGCTTTCCCTAGAAAAGAAATATAAAACTGAGGATGCGGGAGCCAAGAAATTTGTAGTAAAAAATTTTATGGAGTTTAGGATGGTGGATTCCAAATCTATTATGTCATAGGTTTCAGAAATTCCAATGCCTCATCCATGATGTGCAACCCGAAAGCATGATTCTGCCCGAGGAATTTCTCGTTGAATTCATGATTCACAAGCTTCCACCGGCATGGAAAACATACAAGAACTACCTAAAACACAAGCGCAAAGAGATGAAGAGGGAGGAACTAATTGACCGCCTACGCATTGAGGAAGAAAACCGGATCGCCGACGAAAGACCCTCAACAAGTTACCACTCAAGGATCAACATTGTGGAGGGAGGCCCAGAAAAGAACAATCACAAAAGGAGGAAGGCAAGCGGCCCTTACGAGAAAAAGAGGTTCGCGGGAAAGTGTCTAATTTGTGGGAAAGTCGGTCACATGAAGAAGGATTGCCGCAAAAGGAGAAACACTTTCAAGGGCAAGAATCCGGAAGCAAACCTCACCGAAGGCAACAATGATAAAGACTTTGTCGCCGTAATCTCCGAAGCCAATCTCGCCGGAGGAAATCCAAACGAATGGTGGGTTGACACCGGGGTACTCGCCACATTTGCGCCGACAAGAACATGTTTGCCGAATATGAAGAAGTCGAGAACGAGGAACAACTCTACATAACTCGGCCACATCTTTGGTCAAAGGAAAGGGACGGTTGATTCTCAAAATGACGTCCGGAAAGAAACGTGTACTTAATGATGTACTACATGTCCCCGACATTAGGAAAAACCTTGTTTCAGGTTCTGTACTTAGCAAAAAGGGTTTCAAACTTGTCTTTGAATCCGACAAGTTTGTATTAACCAAAAATGGGGAGCATGTAGGAAGGGGTTACTTGAATGATGGGCTTTTCAAGCTCAATATAATGGTTGTTTCCGCAATGAATAAGAAAGCAATATTTAACTATTTGTCGGAGTCTTCTCTTACTTCTTCTTGTTTATGGCATGGAAGATTATGACATGTTAATTACGAATCAATTCGTAAATTAATGAATACCGATCATCTTACAAAAAGTTCTAGCGATGAAAATCACAAATGTGAAATTTGTGTAGAGGCAAAAATGACAAGACAATCGTTTCAACCGATTGGTACAAAAACAACAAGTCCTCTTGAACTTATTCACACCGATATTTGTGATTTAAAGTTTATCCAAACAAGAAGCGGCAAAAATATTTTATTACCTTCATTGATGATTGTACCAAATATAGCTATGTTTATTTGTTACATAGCCGATATGAAGCATTGAATTCTTTCAAACAATTCAAAGCCGAAGTAGAGAATCAACTCAATAAAAAGATTAAAATACTTCGAAGTGATCGAGGATGAGAATATGATTCTCCATTCGCAACTATATGCGCTGAAAATGGAATAATCCATCAAACGTCAACACCATATACGCCTCAACAAAATGGAGGGAAGAATAGGACCCTAAAAGAAATGCTTAACGCATTACTCTTAAGTTCGGGTCTACCACAAAACTTGTGGGGGAAGCGCTATTAACAGCCAATTACATTCTTAATATAATACCTAAAAGGAAAATGGACAAAACTCCATACGAGTTATGGAAAGGGCGTAAACCCTCATACAAGCATCTAAGAACTTGGGGATGTCTTGCGAAAGTGGCTACTCCATTACCCAAGAAGGTAAAGTTAGGTCCAAAGACAATTGATTGCGTCTTCATTGGGTATGCATTAAATAGCAGCGCCTACCGTTTTATGGTTCATAAATCGGAGATTCCGGATATTCATGAGAATACCATCATCGAATCAGCACATGCGTCATTCTTCGAGGATATTTTTCCTTGCAAAGAAATGAAAACGCAATTATCTTATAAACGGGCGCATGACATAGCCTTCGAAGAAAACTTAGAGGAAGAACCTAGACGAAGTAAAAGGCAAAAAGTTGCTAAAACATTTGGTCCGGAGTTTCTAACCTATATGGTAGAAAATGATCATACGACTTACAAAGAGGCTATGTCAAGTGTTGAGGCACCCTATTGGAAGGAAGCGGTGAAAAGCGAAATCGAATCAATTCTCCATAATAATATGTGGGAATTAGTTGATCTTTCTCAAGGATGCAAACCATTGGGTTGTAAATGGGTATCTAAGCAAAAGCTTAAATCAGATGGTTCCATCGACAAGTATAAAGCTAGGCTTGTCGCAAAAGGATACAAACAAAAGGAAGGTTTAGACTTTTTCGACACTTATTCCCCGGTCACTAGAATAACATCTATTCGAATGTTAGTTGCAATTGCAGCAATTTTTAATTTTGAAATTCATCAAATGGATGTTAAAACGACATTCCTAAAAGGAGAATTAGAAGAAGAAATTTATGTGGAACAACCTGAAGGGTTTCAAGTTCCAGGAATCAAAAATAAATATTGCCGACCAAAGAAATCCTTATATGGATTAAACCAAGCACCCAAACAGTGGCATGAAAAATTTGACAAAGGTATGTCAACAAATTATTTTAAAACCAATGAATGCGACAAGTGTGTATATTCTAAAACCAACATTGATGGGTGTGTCATCATATGTCTATACGTTGATGACATGTTTATTTTTGGAAACAACAAAAAAGTAATACGTGCCACCAAAGGATTATTGTCGACAAGCTTAGATATGAAAGATTTAGGGGTTGCTGACGTCATTTTAGGAATTAAGGTTTCTAAGACGTCCTATGGGTATGCATTATCTCAGTCTCACTATATCGAGAAAGTTCTCGAAAAGTTTGACAAAGATAATAGCAAACAAGTAAAAACACCAGTCGACACAAGCATGCATCTCGCCAAAAATCGCGGTTCGGCAGTCAGACAACTTGAGTAGGCGCAAATAATAGGAAGCCTCATGTACATAATGAATTGTACAAGGCCAGTCATCGCACAAGCAGTTGGAAAGCTCAGTCGTTTTACTAGTAATCCTGGAAAGGATCACTGGACAACATTGATCCGAGTATTAAGGTATCTACGATACACCAAAAACTTAGGTTTAAAATATTCCAACTATCCTGCTGTTCTAGAAGGATATTGCGATGCGAATTGGATATCTGATACAAAAGATTCCAAGTCCACGAGTGGTTATGTATTCACACTCGGAGGAGCGGCAATATGCTAGAAGTCTTCAAAGCAGACGTGCATTGCAAGATCTACTATGGAATCGGAATTCATAGCATTAGACAAGGCAGGGGAAGAAGCAGAATGGCTTCGTCATTTCCTCGAAGACATTCCAATATGGCCACAACTGGTGTCTGTTATATGCATTCACTGCGATAGCCAGTCGGCAATAGAAAAGGCACAAAATAGTATATATAATGGTAAGTCTCGACACATGCGTCGAAGACACAATACTATAAGGCAACTTCTCTCACAAGGGATAATATCGATCGATTACGTGAAGTCAAAGGAAAATATAGCAGATCCGCTGACCAAAGGCCTATCGAGAGAATTGGTTGCAAGTTCGTCGAGAGGAATGGGGCTAAAGCCTATATCGTAAGTGTTGCACAATAGCGGCAAACCCAACCTAGGTGACTGGAGATCCCAAGAACTAGGTTCAAAAGGGACAACCTACCTATTTGTGCAAATATAAAATCACTCATTAAAATGAAACTATGTTTCAATCCCATTCCTAGGGCGAAGAGTGATAGGACCAGGGTAAGCAATGCTTTTAATGAGATCACATGTTAAGAAGAGTATGGATTGATACCCTTAAATGTGTCTCACCTATGTGAGTAGGAACTGAGCCCGGTTCTAGGAGGATGAAAAAGGCTACACTGCTCTAAAGACTACTCATGAAGACCAGGCAAAGTGTTTCAAGGCCGAAATGAACACAACCATGAGAACCAACTATGTTTCGGTATTTAGTTGTGTGGTTACTATCGACAAGGTATACGACACGGGAAAGCAGTTCAAAGCGCTTCGCACACTGTCTAGCCAGTATACCCTATAGCATCTCACTAAGGGAAAAGTTCAAAGTCTATGTCCACCTTTCCTTAGGCAATTAATTATCACTGAGAGAAATCAACAAATGAGATCGACACTTTCAGCATTACGCTAATTTGTCATTCATGTGGGGGATTGTTGTAAAGTGGTTTTCGAGACATGCTTTTGCGACCCATTTTCGGTCAAGTTATAATTAAGAACTTGGATCAACTTTAACATATTCTTAAACTAGTTAACAAGAGGATCGATTAAAGATCTCAAACTTCGAAAACCATTAACGGGTGAATGAGAAATTAAGCGTTGAAGTTGGCCACTTCAATTGCTCAATTTTAAATGCACCCACATCTTGGAAATGAGGAGGAGAAGAGTAGTTCATCTACTCAGGGGTTGAGTACTAAGGGCACGCCCTTTGGGTGATACACATTTTGTGTAGGAGAGAGGACCTAGACAATGGTCGAACCACCACACGTGTGCGCGCGCGCCGCCGTCCAGCCAGCTCGGCTCGGTCTCGGGTTCGGGCACGGGCACGGGCCGGGACGTGGCGCGGTGCGGTGGTTGGTGGTTGGTTGGGCTTTATATTTTTTGGCCAGAAACTAACTATTAATCCAGCCCGTTAGTAAATTAATATTACTAGTCTGAAAGTCCAACCCGAAACAATTATAAACTGTCCCAACAGTTGTAACTTTTGGAACAGTTACAACTGTTGCTGTTCAAATTTGAACAGTCACAAACGGTTTTGTAACCGCTCCTCTGCCTGCCTATAAAAGCATTCTTCCTCTCTCAATTTTATCCCATCCGAACTCCAGCAACAATTCTCTCTCTCTCTCTCACTACCAGTTTCTCTCAAAACAAAGTCCGGTTCGCCGGTACTGCAGATTGTGCTTTCGTCTACAGTACGTGAAGACTTTCATCCTGGGGAGTAAATTTGCCCGTGTCTGTAAATAAATAAAACGAAACACAACCAACTGTCGGGGGCAAATATTACTTCACGGAGATCGTTCATGAACAACGAGACTGTCTTCTATCGTTTTATCGTTTCCGTATTTTTCATTATTTTTGTTAATCTTTCTGTTTCAAATTATTCTTAATACACCTATTTCTTTTCCAACATTTGATTACACGCACTTGCTACCATTCTTAACAAACATTTCAGTTAATTTCATATTTTATCCACCATTTAACTAGTTCACACCATAAAACTACACTTTGACAATTCTTTTCGGGAAACACAACATACACGGACACTAGACTTTATTTTCTGGCAATTCAGATGGCTTTCCGACACTCACGGGTGGCGGTGGTTTCTCGTTTGCCGTCCACCTTATCCAAAAGAAAAACTTCTGATCTATAGTATTGAGATCTTTAGAGAAGTACTTGCTATTTTCAAAGAAAGATTGTCCAGCATTGGTGCTGTGTTCTCTCTTCTCGGAGGAGAAAGAATTCAGTGGAGTTTTGGGCATCAGCTCACTTTTCAATGTGCTCCTTTGTAAATCTGTTGAAGGGTATTTTTTTGCCTCTCTCGCACTGCAAAGAACCTGCATGTAAAGACTTATTCAGAGGGGGGCGATTGTTGAGAAAGAGAGAAGAGAGAGTTTCTTACCAAAGTAAGGAGGGACAGGACTATAAAGGCGGAAGGAAGTCCCATATTGGCGAACAATCCAATGCTTGTGATAGGCCTGACCGATACATTTCTCTTTGGTATTTATAGGAGCAACTATTGCATTTAAGAAAACAAAAGAAGATAGCAAGGGTCATATATTTATCAGCTACGCTCCCAACAGTATCTTTAACGGAATATACTAAATGCTTGTGAGCTGAATACCTTGCTTGGTCCGAGAAATGAATGGTGGGATGAGACTTGTGTACTGGGTGGTTGGAAATCATGTACTGGACCGGAAAGAAGTCAGATATGAGTTGTGTGGAATATGTTGCTAAAAATATTGCCTTAAATCCAGTGTCACCTAAACAGGTTGACAAATTTGACTGACTATTACGATTAAATGAGCTCTAATAGTACATCCATTTTACTTGTAAACTAAAGTTGACTCATTTACTAATAATTAGTTACTTATTGAATTTCACTTCAATGAAAACAATTATTTTCTTTACGGAGAACTTCAATTTATGTAATTAATGGCATTCTATCAACAATATTTTGGCATAACTATTTAATAAGGGTGATATATTGGTGATCCTATGACCTACCTTTTGACTTTACTCCTCTTCCTGCTACAACTGTATCTGATCTAGCTTCTACAATCGCTTTTCACAAAATTGTAAGATCTTTGCTAAGCCGTCCACCTGTGTACAGAATAACCAAAGACGTCGTCTAATATTTTACACTTCCAAATTTTCATCTCATATTTCATATTTTTAAGCTCTGAATAGATATGTTTTGGAACGGAAACTTTTTTGATAGAATGTGGAATTTCATTTCACAAAACCAGCAAGATTACATCTCAATACTTAACCCCGCTGGGAGGCAGCCTACCCACACCTGGGGGTTGTCTAAGCCATAACCCACCCTAGCCAGTTGGTGAGCCAGGACATTAACATGTCTTGGGCACCAAGAGATAGCTACATCCTTAAATTTGTGTAGGAGGCTTCGACAATCATTAACTATCAGACCAAAACTGGAGTTGTCCGCGATGTCCGTAGTATCTCGAAGCTTGTTACATAAAGTTTGCAAGTCAGCCTCCGGATGCAGTTTAGAAATACCCATCCGCAGTGCAAGAAGAATTCCTTCCCTAGCCGCAATAGAACTAATAGAACTAGATATGTAATATCCTTTCAATGTGAAAAAAAAAAAAAAAAATCCTTTCAATGTGCAATAAGGTCCTGATGATCCATCAGGACCTTTTTTTTTTTTATTTCTCGAAAAAAAAGGTCCTGATGGATTATTAATGCTTTTGCCAAATTAATTATCACAAGCAACCTAAGAAACCAACTTTCATTATTCGCACTTACTATTCTTAACCAACATTTTAGTTAACTTCACATAGCATCCACCATGTAATTAGTTCACATAGACATTGTTTTCAAGTTAACTTAGATGTCTTCCCACCACTCATGGGTTGGGGAAGTTTCATGTCGTATAAGGTATCCAAAAGATAAAATCTGGCCCTGTAGGACTGAGATCCTTTGAGAAATAGTCGCTATTTTCAAAGAGAGGCTGGCCACCATGGGTAGTGTGTTCCCTCTTCTTGGAGGAGAAAGAATCCAGTGGAGTTTCGAGCATGGGTGTATTTGTCACAGTGCTCTTTTGCAAATCTGTTTCTGGGTATCTTCTTGCATCACTAACACTGCAAACGACCTGCATGCAAGAACTGACTCAGAGGAGGAGACTGATTGAGGTGGGAGATAGAGAGAGTTTCTTACCAGAGTAAGGAGGGACAGAACTAAAAAGCCCGAAGGGAATCCCATATCGGCAAATAGTGCAATGCTTGTGGTAGGTCTTACGGATAACTTCCTAGGAGCATCATCTTTGGTATTTATAGGAGTAAGACTAACTATTGAATATATAAGAGTACTAAAGAAGGTAGCTAGGGTCTTATATTTTATTAAATGCACCTGTAATCTTTAACGGGAGCTACTTAATGCTTGTGAGTTGAAGGCCATGTTTGAGACTTGCGTACTATGCGGTTTGAAATCATATACACGACGGGAAGAGGTGTAAGTCAGATATGAGTTGTATGAATATGTTCTTGCCATAAATCTTGCCTCATATTCCATATCACCCAAACATGTTGACAAAATTGACTATACAATTAATCCACATTTATACAAATTCATCATATCTAGTTATTCTAGGCCCAACCATGGCCTACTACTAAACTAGACAATAAGATTGACTTAAGCCTTATCGAGCACAAACGTGAGCTAGAGTATTGCCATCCTATTGGCTTCACTGCCCAAGCAATTGCTTTGCATCTTTTCTAGGAAAATATGGAATTGAGGACGGAACTTTTAACCACAACTGTTCTGTTTAAATGACAACTATACCCTTTTTGCATTAGCAAATGTCCAGCGACATCAAACATCAAGACTCAGCTACATAGGGCTTGCGCAGGTAGATTATTGGAGTAGATAGTGTGATAGCGGCAGAGAGAGAAGCAAAAGTGGCACTGAAGGTGATAGACAAAACAGTAAGGCCATCCATCGAAATGCAATCAACACTGAAGTGCTCGAATAAATTATTAGAGGTATTGATTGGGTTTTGAGAAGAGCGTCAAATGAAAGACGCGACATGGATCTGCTCATACTACGAACACGTTTTGAAGCAACTAATGTGCACATTCTCGTAAATGTTTCTTACTAGGGAATCCAGACATGGGAATACAACAAGTAATACAAAATCACATTTGAGAGTATGAAAAGCTAGTTATATAGTTCAAACATGGGTTCTAAGCTGATTTAATCTCAAAGCAACAGGGAAGAGTAAAAAACAAAAAAACATATTGGAAGATAGCTCCAATATGTCGTAGGTAGCGACTGAAATGATCAATTCCAGTTCATGAGCACAACCTTAGCAGACCCCATAGACGAAATCAATTATAACTAGAAAAACACTCAATGAAACCCTAGTTTCAGAAATTCCGGAAAAGAGATAAAAATACAAAGGAGTTGATTAAAATTGCAATAGACAATCTCATAATGTTAAGAATTGAAGAAGCAACAGCGAAATAGCAGATAATTTGCAATCAGGAACAGGAGAGAGCGTTTGGGTCCCAAAAGAACTCACTGCGTAAGAAGATTCGAAGGAATCTGCTCCAGCCTCGAAGCCGGAGCTCTGATCATCGTGCACAGCCGCTATGCCGCCGCTAATCGCCGTCCGTTGGGTTCGTGAAACGCAGAACCGTCGTGGAGAGTCGAGAGAATGGAGAGTGAACAAAAGAATGGCTTAATTATTTAATGCATACCCTTAGTTTGCGGAAAGCCCGAAACTATCACATTGCAACCCCTAATTATTAGAACCAGTTTTTTTTTTTTTTTTTTTGAGAAAAATTATTATAACCAGTTGATTGTATCCCTCGTTTGTAAAAAAAACGTCAATGTAAGATTGGGAATGCAATTTAATTTCAAATCAAAATTGACGAAGGTATTTTCATAAAGTGCACATTGTCTATGATATAAACTCATCGCATTGGGTGAAATAATGCTATCTAAGTATGTTAATTTTGCGATAAATTTTCATTCCCAGTTTGACATTGACGTCTTTTTCTGCAAATGGAAGATGCAATGAGCTGGTTTTAGAGATGGAGTCGCTATGTGATAGTTTTCGGTAAACAAGGGTTATGCATTAAGTAATTGGGCCTTTAAACTATACACTATGCATATTTTTTAAGTTTTGTAACTTTGTAAGGGCACTAATCAAAAAGACCGAGTAAAATTGGGCAGTAGTGTATTTCGTAGAAGGTGAATGCTGCTTGAACACCTTCCAAAATAAGTTGAATGGTTGGAAACATAAATTGATATATGTTGCATGCGAGGGGGTTTTGGTGAAGGCAGGGGTCCAAACTATCCCAAATTGTTCTATGACGTGCTTCCTCCTTCCAAAAACAATTTATGTGACCGGACCGAAGGGTTAATACGGGATTTTCGGTGTAGAAAAAATGATACTGGGAAGGGCATGTGTTGGGTTTCTCAGGGATCGGATTAAGAAATCAAAGGCTAAGGGCGAACTTGATTTTCGTGACTTCCAATCGTACAATAGAGCTCTACTCGCAAAATAAGGAAGGTGTATTCTTATTGCAAGGGTCTTGGAGGTTAAATACTTTCAATCATCTCGCTTCACATGTAATCCATCTTCTGTTTGGCAGAGTGTTTTGGAAGGGGGAAAGTACTACCTCTTTTCTTCTCTTTCGGCTTACTTCACTTTTTGACACTATTCACTGAGTCACTTTGACCCGGTAATTTGGTTAGCAAAACGATATACGAATTTGGTAATCTTTGAATGATCTTGTAGAATAAACGTTACTCTGCAATACTATGAAAAAATTGTCCAAAAATTATATCGTTTTGCTATCCAAATCATCAAGTCAAAGTGACCCAGTTACAAGTAAAAAAGTCAACTGCAGTTGAAAGAGAAGAAACAGAGGTAGTACTAAACATGGGTATTTATCGCCGGGTGGGAATGGAACAACTGTTTTTTTTTAGCCAAAAGATAAGAACTTCAATTAAAGGTAGAACAAGAACAATTCAACAAGATACAACGAGAGCAACTGAGCAAATCCAAAACAACCATCCGAGCACAAACCTACCGTGCTCCATCAACATCCGAACGAACAAAAGAGAATTGTCTTAAAACATAAGAAACTAAACCCAAAGTAAACACAACTATTGATTTCTCCAAAGGGGAGATGGATTCTGAGGCCTTTTGGTTTCTCGATGTCGTCTCCCAATTCACCTCGCATGTGAGCATGAGTGTCAGTGAGCTCATTGATTTTTTTTTAATTGCTCATTGATTCAATTATTGTTATTGTTTTTTTTTTTTTTGAAATAATTATTGTTATTGTTTAATAATGTTTACAATTGACTAAAATTAATAGTAAAATTTAATTAAAATAAATAGTACTGACACGTGGATGATTTCACTCAATAATATATATGAACATTCATTATCTCTCTCAAAATTAAATGAAAATTGATAGAATAGACGCGTGGAATATCCCATTCAATATTATTTAGCACTCAACAGTTTACTCCTATCCATCGACCCTTATAAATACCAAAGTCATGGAACAACAAAGATATCACAAAAGGCATACACAAGTTTTGTGTTAGTATTTGGTACTATGGGATCTCCATTAATATTCTTAGCGCTCTCCTTCCTTGTTTTGGTCCGAATTCCTCTTCCACTCTTTCTTTCTCTATTTCCTTTTAGATCTATACTAAAATAATCTCCTGCAGGTCTTTTGCAATCTGAGTGACGAAACAAGGGATTTACCAACAGATGTTGCGAACGGAGTGGTGACTGATAAGCTTGCGTCCGAAATAATCAACGAATTGACAAGCTATGCATCAACCTTGCCAGATAATTTGCCTTCCGAGAAGGGAGAACGCACTGAGGAGGACAAAAAAGCGTTTTTCAAGAATAGCAACTACTTCACAAAGGAAATTGATATAAAACAACCGGATTTCCCATTCTGGCAAGTGTGGGATAAAAGATCCAACTCTACCAAGAAAAATGTCTAAAGCACATGTGTGTTGATATGTAATAATTAAGATGATTGATGGAATTTTAACTATTATATTATCTGATACGGATGCGTATTCGCACCACGACACGATAATAAGATGGGGACAACGAGAACGTCACCCTCCAGAATACCTCAGGATTACTTTTCACGATAGTAGTATATATATTTTATTTATTTCATTGCGTAGGAGTATATATTTTCATTACGTATAAGCATTTCCCTCTTTTATTTATTTAATTACGTAGGTGCAACAACCCCCTGTTCCGGCTCGGGCGAGCCTGGGAGGACGCTGCTAAAAGTAACGGCAGACATCAAAATTCATATTAGATTTTTAAAAGTAAAATAAAGAAAAATGAAAAAGAAATAAGTTGAAGATAGAAATGAAAGATATGAGAGTTGAATATGTTTCTTCTCTCCCGCCTCTCTGCTTCCCTCTCAATCTCCTCTATCTCTCCTCTATCTCTCGTTACTTCTTCTGACCGTGAGAAAATTGTGAACCCACTGTAGTCCCTCTGAGTTTCTCTTGTAGGTCCTCCGGATTTTCGATTTAGACTTGTAGCATCGATTCCTCTCTGTGAAGAAGATGACTACTACATTTTCTGCCACGAGGTCGATTGTGGAGATTCATTCGCTGATCAGGCATGCGACTGGGCTGACAAATCGTTGGCTGTTGCTACACAGTTGATGTGTTCTTGATTTCGATGGTGAAAGGGGGTGGGATTTGGCTGAGGCTCTCCAATGGATTCTAAAGGTCGGTTCTTGGGTTTGGTTGAATCAACTCATTGTTCTTCAGTGTTTTTTTGTGGAATTGGGCATTGAATTTATGTTCCCCTTTCTTGTGTGTCTCTCTCTATCCCTTCTCCCTCTCCCTCGTTGCCGATCTCAATGGAGGTAGGAGGGCGCGGCGCCGGGATATGTATTTTGATGGCGAAGGCAGCGGTGGTGTTCTGGTGGGAGATGGCGGAGGTAAAGTTAGTTGACGGAATCTAGGTTATTGGTTGCCGAGATTTGGGCTGCTTTGCCGGAATCTGGATTGTGTGGCGGCAGTTGTGGCGGCAGCGGTAGTGATTATTATACTGTTATTAAAAATGTTCATACATAAATAGGATAGACAAATTTTCCCTTAAACAAAAGGAGTTGATTGTCAACTATCAGTTTATTAATTTTACCAGTTTCAACAAGTATGATTTATTGCAAATTGTGGATGCAATAAGCTTATTTTAGAACTGGGGCATGCAAGGTGTTAGTTTCGACATACTGGGGTATGCATTAACTAATTAAGCCTTCCTAATTTTCATCTAATATTTAATAGATTTAAGTCTGACCATTGTTAATGAAGTGATTATAACCTACTATGCTCATAGTAGGTATGTTTGGGAACATAAACTAATAGAAGTAGTTATGTACCACTCCGTCCCACCAGCTTTGCACCATTTGACTTTTTCACCCGTAATTGGGTCACTTTGACCCGGTGATGTGAATTGAAAAATGAAGTAATTTTTCGTTAATTTTTTTATGGTCTTGTAGAATAAGTGCATGTTTGGTAAGTCCGATTTTAATCCATTTTGATTAAAATCGGCCCATTTAATTTAATTTCGTTTGTTTCACCATTTTGCAATACCGATTAAAATCTGTTTTGGGCCAATAATCTGCAGATTATTTAATCTCTAATTTTACAGATTCTCTCACATTCTGTAGATTTTAATCTCATCCCAAACATCTTTACAATTTTCAACTACTTTAGATTTTCAGCCAGCTTATTTTCTCCAAAACATTTCAGCTGATTATTTAGATTTTAAGTTGGTACCAAACAGGCTCTAAGAGTTACTCTACAACACCACGAAAAAATTATCTAAAAATTATAAAGTGTTGCTATCCAAATTACCGGGTCAAAGTGACCAGGTGAATAGTGATTAAAGTCCAAATGGTGCAGAATAGGTGGGACGGAGTGGTAGTATCCTTTCAATGATCAATACTGTGTGCTTTTGACAAATATATGATCACAAGAAAAAGACTTAAGAAACCAACTTTCATTAGTCGCACTTACTATTCATCACCAACATTTCAGATTAACTTCACATAGCGTACACCATTCAATTAGTTCACAAGATAGAGGTAAACTAGACATTCTTTTCAGGAAACTTAGATGTCTTCCCAATACTCCTGGGTTGGGGAGGTTTCATGTTTCTCATGTATCTTGTCCAGAAGAGAAAATCTAGCACTATTGTACTGAGATCCTTTGTGAAATCGTCGCTATTTTCAAGGAGAGGCTGGCCACCATGGGTGGTGTGTTCACTCTTCTCGGAGGACAAAGAATCCAGTGGAGTTTCGGGCATGGGCGTAATTTTCACTGTGGTCTTTTGCAAATCTGTTGCATCACTAACACTGCAAACAACCTGCATGCAAGGACTGATTCAGAGGAGGAGACTAGTTGAGGTGGGATATAGAGAGAGTTTCTTACCAGAGTAAGGAGGGAAAGGACTAAAAAGCCCGAAGGGAATCCCATATCGGCAAATAGTGCAATGCTTGTGGTAGGCCTTACGGATAACTTCCTAGGAGCATCATCTTTGCTATTTATAGGAGTAAGAGTAACTATTGAATATTACCTCCGTTTCTTCTCTTTCACCTTACTTTACATTTTGACACTATTCACTGGGTCACTTTGACTCGGTGATTTGATTAGCAAAACGATACATGAATTTGTTAATCTTTGCATGATCTTGTAGAGTAAACTTTAATCTACAATACTATGAAAAAATCGTCAAAAAATTATATCGTTTTGCTATCCAAATCACCAAGTCAAAGTGATCCAGATACTGGTAAAAAAGTCAAGCTAAGGTGAAAGAGAAAAAACGGAGGTAGTATATAAGAGTACTAAAGAAGGTGGCTAGGGTCATATATTTTATTAAATGCACCTGTAATCTTTAATGGGAGCTACTTAATGCCTGTGAGTTGAAGGCCATGTACCTTGCCTCATATTCCATGTCACCCAAACATGTTGACCAAAGTGACTATACAATTACAATTTGCACCCTCATTAGATGAACTATATATAAAAACAACCCTGTAGTTCGGGGATATACAAAAACAACTCTGACGTTGGACAAATACCACCCTTCTGTTAGTGTCACTTAATTAATGGTACATTTTAATTTTTTATGACAGTTTTACCCCAATTTTGTTTTTGTGTTCACTTTGTTTATGTTCTTGGTGTTCTTGATCATCACCACCACCACCACCACCACCACCACCACCACAACAACAACAACAACAAGCACGGGAATTAACAAAATAGGGCAAAATAACAAATTGAATTCTGTATCTCCACAAGAAAGTTACAAGTTACTAGAATTTCTAGCAGGGGCAAGAACTGTTTGAATGAGACTGAATCAAAAGGTGTTGAATTCTGGAAAAAAAACCCTTAATTTTTCTTCACAGTGTTACCTTCTAGATGAACTTCCTGAAGTTCCTCAAACAGCTTTCTCACCGATTCCTGAAGTATATTAATCATACCTTTGATGTTTGTTGTGAGCCATCTGCAAAACCAACCAAAACACAACAACCCGTCAACCGAAAACCGCCACAACCATGTTTTTGCGTACAAAACAAAACACAACACCTACCTTTGTTTTTATTGTTATCAGCGGAACAATCTTGCTCTCATCTCAATCAATTCTTCAATTTCGCTTTGCGATTGTTTCAGATCTGGTGTTCCATTGTTATGTACCCGGTTTTCCCCTGTGTTTCACCGATACACTGCCTGTCCTTTCCCATATCTCTTTTACTTTCAGTTTCTCATCTTACTGTTATGATTTTGATCTATTAGTGCCTCGCAGTACTCCCTAATTCGAGTTGTTTTATCCCCTGTTTCATCATCTCATCATCCAATTTTTCTCTTCTTTAGTTTTTCACATCTTTCTGCTTTCCCCCACTTTGCCCTCCTATTTTTCAATGAAAATTTATGCTTTGCAGTCAGTTTCTACAAGAACCATCTGCGGAAATAAGAAAAGGAGGATGTCTAAAGCCACCAACACCGCCATCGGCGGCCACCACAACCAATGCCATCGCAAAATAGAGAGGAGAGAGAGAAGAAGAATTACCAGATGTAGCAGATCGGAGCCTCCAGTCACAGCAGGTCTGGGATTGACGAAGATTTGGTGGCAGTTTATGGTAAAGATTGTGATGGTTGGTGATTTAGTTGAATGAAGAAGAAGATGAGAGAGAGAGGTGATAAAGGAGGGAGACGCCTGAGAAAGTGAGGAAGGAGAAAAAAAAGGTATTTATATTGTGGCAGTTTTTTCCAAAATGAGGGTAAATATGTCTTTTTATCCATCCGTTAGGATTCCGTTACTTTTCATCCACTGTCAGTGGTGGTTTTTTATATCCCCTAACAACAATGATATTTTTATATATAATCCATCTAATGAGGATGCAAATTGTCTTATGCCCTACAATTAATCCACACTTATACAAATTCAGCATATCTAAGTCATTCTAGGCCAAACCATGGCCTACTACTAAACTAGACAATAAGATTGGCTTAAGCCTGATCGAGCACAAAAGTGAGCTAGAGTATTGCCATCCTATTGGCTTCACTACCCAAGCAATTGCATTGCATCTTTTCTAGGAAAATATGGAATTGAGGACGGAAAATTTAATACCACGACAGTTCTGTTTAAATGACAACTATACCCTTTTCGCGTTAGCGAATGTCCAGCGACATCAAACATGAAGACTCACTACATAGGGCTTGCGCAGGTAAGTAGATTATTGGAAGATAGAGTGATAGCGGCAGAGAGAGAAGCAAAAGTGGCACTGAAGGTGATAGACAAAACAGTAGAGGGCTCAAGGCAATCTATCGAAATGCGATCAACACTAAGTGCTCGAATAAATGATTAGAGGTATTGATTGGGTTTTTGAGAAGAGCGTCATATGAAAAGACGCGACATGGGTATGCTCATACTACGAACACGCTTTCAAGCAACTAATGCGCACATTCTCGTAACTGTTTCTTACAAGGGAATCCAGACATGGGAATACAAGAAATAATATAAAATCACAATTGAGAGTATGAAAAACTAGTTATATAGTTCAAACACCGGTTCTAAGCTGATTTGATCTCGAAGCATCAAGGAAAAAAAAAAAAAAAAAAAAAAAAAACAGCAACAACAACACACACACCCTTGCATTATGCTTTTGTGAGCTCTCATTCAAAAACTTGTTAACAGATTATCGAAAAGTTCGTCAATAGTGGACTGAAGCCAGTGTCATATTTAACAACCAACCCTCATGAGAATTCCAATTCTAAGCATGAATGTCGCAGGTAGCCACAGAAATCATCAATTCCAGTTCATGAGCACAACTTTATCAGATCCCATAGGCGAAATCAATTATAACTAGAAAAATAGCTCAATGAAACCCTAGTATCAGAAATTTCCGGAAAAGAGATAAAAAAACGAAAGAGCTCATTAAAATTGGAATGGACGTTCTCATAATATTAAGAATTGAAGAAGCAACAGCGAAATAGCAGAGAGATTGCAATCAGGTAGAGGAGAGAGTTTGGGGAACAAAGAAACTCACTGCGTAAGAAAAATCGAAGGAATCTGCTTCAGCCTCCAAGCTGGAGCTCTGATCAGCGTGCACCGCCGCTAATCCTTGTCCGTTGCCTTCGTTACCCCGTCGTGCATGTAAGTTTGTGAAAAGTCCTCAACTGGACACATCCGATTATCTACGTTCCCCACTCGATCAGCATGGGATTTGAGTTTGTCATGAAACAACTCGGCAAGTCTAGCACCCTTGCTGTCATGAAACAAGTTCTCCAGCTTGACCCAGGCTTCTCGAGCAGTCTGATTCGGGGTCAGTATGTCAAGAACTAAGTCATCAGATATGGTCTGATAGATCCAAGAGAGAATGACGCAATCGATGGACCTCCACAGCGGATCCGTCGATGGGGTTGTAGCGGTGGGGGCATCAATGTGATCAGAAACATTGTACGAGTTTGTTTGAAGGCGGAATAATGTCGCCCAGTGATCGTACCGAACCTTGTCTTTATCGAGAATAAATCTGACCTTCTTCTCGATATCCGTAACAAGAAGCACAGGGTGAAAGTGTACTTTAGATGCTGCGGAGGAATCAATGGTTTGATTTGCCATGACAAAGGGATGAGGTGTTGACAAAAACAAGTGTACTGTTGAGCAGGTAACTGCAAAAGAACGGACCCCACACACTGATTGTGTTTCAAAAGCAACTTAACCCACGACTTTGTGCAACTCAAATAAAGAACTGAGTACTGGTTACCTCTGTTCGTCGACAGTGTGTAGAGAATCGCGAAGAGGTGACGATCACGCTGAAGAAGGCAACTGGTGTAGCGACGAAGATTGCAGCAGAAAGAGAGAGAGAGAGAGATCGATCGGGGGAGGTCGCGGCTGTTGAGAGCTAGGGCTCTGATATCATGTGTTTGTGAAAAGTCCTCAACTGGACACATCCGATATGTACAAGTACAACTATACAATTTATTTACATGGTAAGTCCCTATACTTTACTTGATATGCATAAGAGATACATTCTCTGTTTCTTTACAGCACTTTACTTTTTGTCACTATTCACTGGGTCACTTTCACCTGGTGATTTGATTAACAAAACGATACAAGAATTTGGTAATTTTTGCATAGTCTTGTAGAGTAAACTTTGCTCTACGATACCATGAAAAAATTGTCAAAAAATTATATTGTTTTGCTATCTAAATTATCAAGTCAAAGTGATCCAGTTACGGATTAAAAAGTCAAACCTTGATATTTTAGAAGAAACAAAGGTAGTATTATGTTATTAGTGGAGAGTCTAGAGAATGGAGAGTGAAGGAACATTAGGCCAACCGTGCCGGAGAGTTGTTACCTAGTCGATGTAAGCTTTACACTACATATATGTCTTTAGTTTTGTAACTTCGTAAGGGCACTAATGAAAAAGGCGGAGTAAAGTTGGGCAATAGTGTATTCCATTGAAGTTGAATGCTGCTTGAACACCTTCCATGAATGCTGCTTGAACACCTTCCAAAATACGTTGAATGGTTGGAAAGAGAATTTGATATATGTTGCAAACAATGGGGTTTTGCAAACTTTCCCAAATTATTCTTTGTCGTGCTTCCACCTTCCAAAACAATTATGTGACAGGACTTAACGGTTAATACGGGATTTTTGGTGGACAAAGAATGATACTAGGAAGGGCATGTGTTGGGTTTCTCGGGGATCGGATTAAGAAATCGTAAGATAAGGGCAGACTTGGTTTTCGAGATTTCCACTGTACAATAGAGCTCTACTCGCAAAACAAGGATGACGTATTCTTACACGAATGGAGTCCTTGGTGGCAAGGGTCTTGAAGGTTAAATACTTTCAATCATCTCGCTTTATGGAGACCTTTCTCGCGTGTAATCCATCTTTTGGTTGGCCGAGCGTTTTGGAAGGAAAGAAAGTACTTAAACATGGGTATTTATCTCCGGATGGGGATAGAACGACTATTAATTGCTCCGAAGAGGAGACGGATTCTGAAGCCTTTTAGTTTCCCGATGCCGTCTCCTATTTCGCGTCGCATGTGAGCATGAGTTTCACTGAGCAATTGATTCAATTATCGTTAGGATTGTGATAATTACAGAACAACATTTAATTGTTATAGCACAAAATATCTTTACTTGACATATTTGCCCTCTAACATATTCACCCAACTTCCTAGTTGCTGCACGCTGACCCAATCTCATAACGTTCCATCTCTCTGGAATTCTTTATCCACGCTTGAGTGAAAGAGAAGTAGAGAACCGAAGTGAAGGGCATAGTAGCGAGTTCAATAACTCATGAACTCAAGCCCCAAGATCAGTAACTCGGGTCAACAGCGAAACCCAATAAATTGGCACAAATCTTAGATGGTATCTCAATCTCCTTCTCGACTTCGCCCACGATTTCGGATGGCACTCGAAGACCAGCCCCGGGGTGGGTTGTCTTCTTCGAGCATTTGGTTTCTTTATGCGCGCAATATCATCACTGCAAATGGGGGCTTCGCTGAGAAGCTTGTGGTCGGCAAATCTGCGGGTAGCCTCCTCAAGGTCTCTGTCAACTGTTGGGGTTTGGTGGATTTTTCTCGGTGGTGGTCATTGTGAGGGTTCTGGAGATTGACAAACTGACACTTCCATGGCAGATTCAGATTGGAGCTCACACGTGAAAACTACATGTGCAGAGTTTTATTTAAGAAAAAAAATGTGCAGAGTTTGCGGAAAATTTTAGGAAACAAAGAGAGGTGGTGGGTAGTTTGGTGATGGTGGTCTTGCACATTGAGTGAGAGAAGGAAGATGAACATAAATTACTGGAGGAAACAACCATAACCTATTAGCATCTCCAATGCTAATCACGTATAATTTAATTTAAATTGTTATTTTTTTAACTATTAAAAAAAATCATATTATCTCCAATGCTACTATGTAAAAGTTAGCTAAAATATAGTTCTTGTGGATAGAATTTAAAAAAAAAAATAACAATTAAAATATAGCCGGAGGAAAGAAATAGACACAAAAAATTTAACTATTCATTTTCCGGTTCTTTAAAGTTAGAGAACGGGATAATTATCCGCTAAAATATAGAACGGAATAGAAAGCCCATTGGAGACGATTTTTTCATCAAATTCTTACAAAATAAGAAGGCCACCATAGCCACAACTAATGCCCCCTCAGCCACCATCACCCACCCCTCTGTTCAAATTCCGCCTCTTAGCTTAGGCATCATCAATATTATAAAATAGCATGGTTTAACTAATAATGAGTTTCAGCCGTTAGATTAAATCAACCACATTCTCATCATTAGATCTCACCAACTTATTATATCTCTAACTACCCACACTCCTTATACATCCCTAACTACCCACTCTCTTTGGACATTCCTAACTAATAGGAGAGAAGTTTTTTTCTAATTAAGGAGATAGGTTGTGAGTGATTCCCACTTAATTGATACGGGTCATCCGTATCACACGGTCACTCGTGTTACTATCAGTATTAGTATCGTTTATTTATTTAATTAATTAGTAGTTAGTTTATTTATTTATTTAGTTAATTCGTCGTTTATTTAATTAGTAGTAAACTGGGTTTTGACCAGTAATAGCTAGGTTATGGTTAAGAGTACTATTTATATTGTAGCTTGGTCAGTATTTTAAATCATGGAATAAGAATTATTATTTTGAGTTTAATTTCAGTTTATTTCTCGTATTCGTGGTATTTTCGTAGCCTCACGAACGACTGGTAGAGATTCGTAGCCTCTCTCAAGCTACTGGTACGATACTGGATGTATCATTGGTGCTTTCATTGTTTTCACCATCCAGCTGGTGAATCATGACGAACATCGAAGATTTGATCTTTCTCGAAGATCCAGAAGATCTTGAAGATCTCTGCAAGCAAGTGAATGCAACAATAAATTATCTCACCATGAAAGAGCTGGCACACCTACAAGCGCGTGGGTATCTTACCATGACGGAGCTGGACAACATCAACGCTAGTGGGGGACGACTCCGAGTGGTGACCGATGCGGAGTTGTATCGCTTTCAGGACATGCTAACGGAGATTCATCCGCCAACGCCACCATTGCAGCAAACCCATGCCGACGAGGGAGATGGCGGGCAGAGCAAACCCAACCCAGCAGTGAACCAGCAGCCGGCAAAGTTCCTGCATATGTCGCCACGGCTCACACCGCTTCCCGCGACCGCGCCGCCGTTCCAGCAGCCTTCGGGTAGCACGGAAAGGTCCGGCGACCTCTTCACGGCCTCGTCCGACCTTCTTGCCTGCACGTCCAGTAGATCGGATCTACAACCCGACGTTCTGAAACCGCCGGAAAACCAGCAGATCCCAGACCCACCATCGCCGCCGCCAAAACGGCCCGTCGCGCCGCCTTCTCCCGACCTTCCGCCGGAATCCATGGCTGCCAAGCAACAGCAGGAGGCGACCCACCCGCCAATTTCCGTCGTGCAGCAAGACCACGCTTCCGGGACAACCCAAACCCAACAGCGACAACGTCTCCAACGTCCGCCGCCCAAACCGCCCGACGCTCCGTCACCGTTCCACGCATCTCCGACGTTTGCGACGGCACCGAACTCCCGTGGCTACAAACCAGCACCGAGACTTCCCTACCAGGACCGGCGATGACTTCCCTCACCGGCGTCGGCCCAGTGCCTCCGCCTCTGTGTTTCCTCGCCGTGAGTCCGCTGCACTCTTCGCAGCCATCGACGAAGACGATTCAGAATCAGGAAGCCGACCCATGACCCAAACGGGTCCTCACCAGCAAGGGCCAACTAGGGTTGGCTTTGATTATGGGCCTCCTTCTTTTGAGAATAATTTTGGTCTTACTTCAAGTTTTGGGCCACTTCCAACTATTAACCCAACAGCAACGATGGGATCTCTCTTTGGGCTTATTTTATTTAATTACTTTGCCCAGCCCACTATAACTTGGGTTCCATTGTGTTATGCTTTTTTAAACCTTGTTCGACGCCAGTTTGATCCCGGCATTCATCTAAACGTCACCTTGAGGACAAGGTGAATTTCAAGGGGGGAAGAGTTGATACGGGTTAGTCGTATCATACGGTCACTCGTGTAACTATCAGTATTAGTATCGTTTATTTATTTAATTAAATAGTAATTAGTTTATTTATTTATTTAGTTAATTCGTCGTTTATTTAATTAGTAGTAAACTGGGTTTTGGCCCGTAATAGCTAGGTTATGGTTTATAGTACTATTTATATTCCAGCTTGGTCAGTATTTTAAATAATGGAATAAGAATTATTGTTTTGAGTTTATTTTCAGTTTATTTCTCGTATTCGCAGTATTTTCGTAGCCTCACGAACTACTGGTAGAGATTCGTAGCCTCTCTCAAGCTACGGGTACGATACTGGATGTATCAGTAATGTTCATCCCATACTTGGAAGTTTATTTTTTTTTCCACCACATTTGTAAATATAACTTTTGGATAACACCTCTAAATTCATTTAAAAAAAACACCTGCAAATTTAAAAACTATCCAATTTAGAGGTAGTGCCATCAGGCACGGACAATACTCTATATTCTATAATGCAAGATCTCCAACAGGTCACATCAACTACCTCTTAGAAGAGAACCCATAAATTGTTGAACACTAGCCAACGAAAAGCGGTGATGCTGCTATGGTCAATTTGAGTGGGATTGGCGTTCAGTTTGGGGGAAATCTCAGGATTCAACACGAAGGTCTCTGGGTCCGATTTTGTTGGGTTCAATTTGTGTTATGTCTACACCATCAGTAGTCCAAGTTCACAGTCTCTCGCTCTCTCATCAGACCTGCTATGAACAACCCATGAATTGTAGAGCACTAAGACCACCCACAGCAGTGAGCTCCCCCCAGCCCACGTGTCCCCACCTTACCCCACTATTAATGTTCTTAATATTTACAATTCTACCCTAATAGCTACAACAGTCAAAACACTATTCCTCCCCTTCTATTATATTTTATTGAAACTACACTACTACATAGTTAAATACACTAAACACCCCAACTTTAGTCAATAAGACAATCGCAACCCTATATTTTTTATCAATCGCAACCCAATAAGACAATCGCAACCCTACATAGTTAAATACACTAAACACCCCAACTTTAATAATTTTTATTATGTAATTTTGTGTTTTTATTGTTTAGATTTTTAATTAGTTTCAATAAATCCATTTCCCTAAAAATTAATTATTCAAACACAACATTTGGATACAAACTTATATACATGGGGTCGAATTTGTAATAAATACAAACTATATTAATTTAGGAGGGGGGTTATAATGTAGTTTACATAAACCCAACCCCCACCCTCCACTACCAATACTGAAACAAACCCAGTAAACCCTCACCCGACACCTGCGCTGTCCCACCGATCTCGACCTCGCCCACGGTCTCCGCCAAGCTCGCCTTCAAGCCCGGCGAGCTCCGATTAACGACGACCTCGCCTGCAAGCCCGTGCTGCTGCAGCTGCTAATCGCGCGCTCGATCTCCATCTCCCCCACTGCTGTGGGTGGTCTAACCTACCAAAAGCAGAGCTGCTATGGTCAATTTGAGTTTGATTCTTGTTCATTTAGGGGAAATCTAACAATTCGATTTAATGGTCTCTGCGATCGAATTGATGAGTTCAATTCGAGCGCTTTGCATACCCAAGAATACAAAAATCACACCTTTTTGAATGGGTTTTGTTGTGTTCCATTGTGCCTTCTCTCTTTTTTTATTTTTTCATTTATTATTTTTATTTTTAGTGTTAATTTAATGATTCTGCATTGACAAATTTACCCTCCATTTAATGATGGAACTTGGATGGAATTTTTTGTCAGTTTGACATTGACGGTTTTTTTTTCAAATGGAGGGGGCGGGGTTGCAATAAGCTAGTTCTAGGATGAGGGGTTGGAATGTGATAGTTTAGCCAGACCGGAGATATGCATTAAGTAATTAAGCCTAATTATAAATATGTGCCTAGTATTTGAATTTAATTATGTTTACAATTAATGAAAATTAATAGTAAAATTAAATTCATTCAGCACTATTTTAGCCCTCAATAGTTAACTCCTATCCACGGACCCCTTATAAATATCAAAATCATGGCACAACAAATATATCACAATTGGTACTATGGGATCTCCATCAATATTCTTAGCCCTCTCCTTCCTTGTTTTGGTATGAATTCCTCTTCACTCTTCTTTCTCTATATCATTTAAGATCTATACTAAAATAATCTTCTGCAGGTCTTTTGCAATCTAAGTGACGAAACAAGGGATTTACCAACAGATGTTGCGAACGGAGTGGTGAAAGTTAAGCTTGCGTCCGAAATGATCAACGAATTGACAAGCTATGCATCAACCTTGCCAGATAATTTGCCCTCCGAGAAGGGAGAAGGCACTAAGGAGGACAAAAAAACGTTTATCAAAAATAGCAACTACTTCACGAAGGAAATTGATACAAGACAAGAGGATTTCCCATTCTGGCTAATATGGGATAAAAAATCCAACTCTACTAAGAAAAATGTCTAAAGCACATGTATGCTGAGATGTAATAATTAGATGCTCGATTGAATTTTTAATATTATATATTATAAGGACATGACATGTAATGTCCTACAATCTCTCACTCAAATCATGGAGATTATCTCTTCAATATTGTTATTATTGTTACCATACTTATCTCCTGTGACTTATCTCATTTAATTTGTATTTATTCTTTTGATTTGTATTTATCTCCATATTGTAATCATAGTGTAGTATAAAAGGATGATGTACTAGTGATTATCAATTAATAACAATCAATTATTCTCTTCCATTCATCTCTTTATGGTATCAGAGCACTGATCCGTTCCTCTACTACCGCAACCATGTCCACCCTCTCCGATTCCACTGATCTTATCAATCAATGGGCTCCCCTATCTCTCTCCACCATACTCTCTCCTACCCCGCAACCCTTACCATCTGAACACCACTCCCAACAACCACCCTCATCTCCACCCCTCACGGTTACTTCTCCACCCTCATCACCTAATCTCGCCGCAACCATCTCCGAGCCCTCTCCACCTCCGCCACCCACGACCACCACAACAAACCCACCCCCATCAACCTCTCGAATTGTCACGCGCCTCCAAAGTGGCATTCGAAAACCCATCTCCAAACTCAATCTCAATGCCGAAGTTCATGAAACAACCCTACCCAAAAATATAACTCAAGCTCTCAAAAGCCCTACTTGGCGAAAAGCCATGGAAGCCGAACTACATGCTCTTCAGAAAAACAAAACTTGGTCCCTTGTACCATCCGATCCCTCTCAAAATGTTTTCGGTTGCAAATGGGTATTCCGTATAAAGAGAGATAAAGATGACAACATCACCCAACACAAAGCACGCTTTGTGGCCAAAGGTTTCACTCAACGTGTTGGGATTGACTATGGAGAAACATTTAGCCCAGTAATCAAACCAACCACGGTGCGTCTTGTTCTCTCCCTTGCGGTTGCTCATGGTTGGCCGTTGCGTCAACTTGACATCAACAACGCCTTCCTACAAGGTTCTCTCACCGAAGATGTCTACACAATCCAACCACCACGTTTTGTTGACCCTAAATATCCTACTCATGTGTGTAAGCTCAACAAAGCCCTCTACGGTTTAAAACAAGCTCCTAGAGCATGGTACACCGAACTCCGGAACCACCTACTCCATCTTGGTTTTCGCAACGCTATCTCTGACTCTTCTCTCTTTACACTCTTCGTTAATGGGATCACCACATACTTACTTGTCTATGTTGATGCCATTATCATCACCTCTAGTAACCCCTCCTTCCTTGAAACTCTCATCACCACTCTATCCTCTCGGTTCTCTCTAAAAGACTTGGGCAGCCTCTCTTATTTCTTGGGAGTGGAAGTTCAACCACAACCCAATGGGCTATTTCTTAGTCAAACACGCTACATTCAAGACCTCCTAACCAAAGCAAACATGGAAAACTCTAAACTCACACCCACACCCCTTGCGGTTCATCCCCCCTTAACCACCGCCGGCACACCACTCCTCGACCCATCCCATTACCGCACCTTAATCGGTGGCCTTAAATACCTAAGCCTCACTCGCCCGGATATGGCCTTCTCTTTTAACAAACTTTCCCAATATATGCACTCCCCCACCCATGATCACATGCAATCTCTCTATCGTCTCCTACGGTATCTCAATCGTACCTCCACCATGGGCCTAACAATTCACAAAAATACCCCTTTAAACCTCCACGCATTCTCGGATGCTGACTGGGCTCGCGACACTGATGATTTCATATCAACTACAGCTTATATTGTCTATCTTGGTCGGACACCCATATCTTGGTTGTAATACCCCGTATTTAAGTTAGGGGTTATTTGATCATTTTAAGAAAACATTTGAAAATTTCAAGAAATTTAATTTCAAACTTATTAATGACATTTCTTAGTTTTAACGTATAAGTGAGTCATTTCATATCTATGATGATATATACTTTTATTTTGGGGTTATTTTGTAGTTTTTACAACTTGAAAAAAATGTTATATGAAACTTATTTTTATACTTGGGAGGTACTTGTAGTTTTGTAAAAGTGAATTATACAAAGTGTTTCATTAGAAATTATTTGGAGATTTTACAATTTATGAAAGTTATCTTTCTAGTTTTACCTATTAATTAGAAATTATATTTTCACCCCTAAACTTTTAGATTTCACATTCTACCCCAACTAGCAAATCATCTCTTGTTTATTTTCATCCAACTCCCCCACCCACTATCTTTGGTCAACTATACTAAAATATGGAGATTTTCATTTTACAAGCATCTCTCAATTTTTTTCTACTAATGCATCAAGCACATCACCCCCATCTCCATCAACTCCATCAACTCTAACTACTACCTACCCACATGTATGTACATTATCATGTGAATTCTTCACCACCAACCTCCACCATCATCTTCATTTCTTCCATTCTCATTCATTTTTATTTTTCTCTTCAATACCACTCAAATACTCTCCCATCTCTCTCCCAAAAACTATATTCCCGGTTTTGGAGGAACACTTTCACAAAACACCATCAAATCTTCATTTTTAAGCCTCCAAAACATGAAAAACTTTAGCCCAAGCATAGTATGATCATGGAGGGGAGTTATTTCATCATTCTTCTCAAGGATTGAAGGTCAATTTCACTCTTTTCCTTCACCATTTCTTGAATCTTTGGGTAAACTTTCTTCTAGTCTTTAATTCATTCATGCATGTCCATCTTTTGCTTTGATTGATGAAATTTCATCTTAGTTTTCTTCATCTCCACGCTTGATTCTTCATTTACATGGTTAGATCATGTGATTGACTCCAAAATCTTGACTATTTCATGAAACTCACACTAAAACCCATATGCACTTTGTAAATTTCTTGGTAGTTGCACTTGCATGTCAAGAAAATTTTGATCATTTGTGTCAAGAGCATGTGAAAAATCTTACTTCATGCCTAAAATGATGTTATTTGTGTGAAAATCAAGTCTCCATAAGTTGCATGTATCTTTTGAACCAAACTTGTTGATTTTTGGGAAAAATGCATATTGACACAATCTGACCAGTTTGTGAAAAACGTATATTATCTCCAAATTTTGTCTCTGTGAAATTTTTAACTCTTGCATATTTTGAAACTAGACTCAGAGATATGCTCATTTTAATTTGCATATTTTCTGAAACTCTGTTTCAGTACCAATCTTGCCATTTTTATTAAAAAACCCATTTTAAGAAACCTATGGCATCTCATCTTTCTTGTTATCAAAGTAGACACATAGGGGATTCGTTCTGGAGAAGATGAGCTTTATTTATATTCTCCAAGTGGTAGTAATCCCCTTGCAAAGTTGAAAATTTTTGCAAAACTCTTATCTGCATAGCAGTGTTTGTTATTTTTGTAACTTGAGTTTTATAATAGCTATGCATGATTTTCTTGATGTTTCTGAAAGTAGACACATATAGGTTCATCATAAATTAATTTCAAGATTTTAGTAGATGATTTGATATGGTAAATATGTCTCTAAAGTCAGAGCTAGAATTCTGTCCAGAATTGTAGTTTAACCGTTTTTAGAAAACTTGAATTTTTGAGATTCTAAGTGTATTGTTTGATTTATTTTGATAATTAAACATCATTATATCTTCATTAGTGACATTTAGGACTATTTTACATGTAGGTTTGCATTTATATTATAAATGTATAAATTGGTTATAACGAGTACGTCATACGTGTGATTGTAGACATCGACCACATATGAGAGAGCGGTTGTCCTCGGAGTGCTAGGATTAGTTTCATTCTTTTGATTGTGCTTCATCTCAGTGGTAAGTACATATGTACGACCTTTTCATATCAAAATATGCGTATGTGCTTGATGTTTCAAATGAATGTTTGTTATATGAAATAGTATGAGAATGCATGTTTTCCACTCAAAAGTTGTTAAACTATTTTATTCATCTCCTTTGAGAACTCTCCTAAATTACTTGTGAAATTTTGATATCCCGATTCTGGTTATGTGAAAGAGAAGAAATAAAATACCTCTAATAGACTTAGGACGATGTACAGAGTACTGTTATTAATGGGAGGCGTCAAGCGATCCTCTATTTTCTTATGGCTAAGACCATTGAAGCAATGCTTCTTATTATTGGATAGAACGTCAATGTTCAAAAATCCGCCCCCGATGAGCCAAAATGTATCAAGATATTGAGGTCAAGGGGTTTATAGAGCTATAGAGTGCTACTTATACTTGTAAGGGTCACTACGGTATAGGGGTGTCGACACTTAAGGCCTTTTAGCTAATGTTATGAGCGGGGTTGACGAATGGGCTCCCTTAACGCTCGGGTGAAATAGGGTTTGATAGACCCTAGAAGGAACCCTTAGTGGTTATTTCGTGATCCCTCTGTTTACATCGATCCTGCTGGTGGCTCTTGACACGCCTCAGCTAAATCAAACTGTTGATTGAAGTCGAAATTATAAAGTGACTACTTATTAATGTTGTTTGTGGCTCTTGATATGCCCTAATCGATTGAAATGAATTGTAAATCTTGGCTACTCATGAACTGCTATCGTTATCAGTTCAAATGAACTTGTTTACTCTGAATATTTTACCAACTACTCGTGGTTTCTTCATGTTATTAAATTGATATGTTTTTGTTACTCGGTTACTTCAAGTTGATCCAAATTCTCCAATATGATAGTTTTACTGTTTAAATCTCCTGATTTGTTTCAAATCATGCTTCCGTGCCACTCGTTGCTTTACATGTCGTAGTGTGTATTTACTCAGTTTTTACTGATCATTTTTCTTCAAAACTGCGTCGGCTTTTGCTATTTTAAAACCGCAGGTCGTCAATCAAAGTGGGGGATGGGAACGCTGGAACGAGACGAAGAAGTATAGCTTAAGTCAGATCACATAGCTTATTTCAGACATTTCAATTGTAAACTTATCTTATCAAAATTGTTTTATTTATTAGCTAAATTGTAATATTCGTGAACTTATTTCTACTTTTGGTTATCGATTGTCTCTTTAACCCTGAACCGAGATCCCGGGTCGTTTCATTGGTCCTCAAAGAAACAAAAGACCCGAGCTCGATCCTCTACTGAAGCCGAGTACAGAGCTGTCGCCGCTGCCTCTGTCGAAATATTGTGGATACAAAATCTTCTCCATGAGCTTCGTCAGCCTCTGTCCTCCACTCCGGTCATCTACTGTGATAATGCAGGAGCTACGTATGTCTGCGCAAACTCAATGTTTCATTCCCGCATGAAACACCTAGCCCTTGACTACCACTTCGTACGAGAAAATGTGCAAGCAGGCAAGAGGATTTCCCATTCTGGCTAATATGGGATAAAAAATCCAACTCTACTAAGAAAAATGTCTAAAGCACATGTATGCTGAGATGTAATAATTAGATGCTCGATTGAATTTTTAATATTATATATTATAAGGACATGACATGCAATGCCCAACAATCTCTCCCTCAAATCATGGAGATTATCTCTTCAATATTGTTATTATCGTTACCATACTTATCTCCTTTGACTTATCTCATTTAATTTGTATTTATTCTTTTGATTTGTATTTATCTCCTTATTGTAATCATAGTGTAGTATAAAAGGATGATGTACTAGTGATTATCAATAACAATCAATTATTCTCTTCCTTTCATCTCTTTATATATTCTGATATAGATGCGTATCCGCACCACGACACGACACTGAGATGGGGACAGCGAGAACGTCACCCGCCAAAATACCTCAAGGACTACGTTTCACGATAGTAGTATAATTTATTTATTTCATTACGTACGAGTATATATTTTTATTACGTAGAAGCCTTTCCCTATTTTATTTATTTAATTACGTACGAGTATACCGAATTTTCTTGTTGGTTCTTTCCTGACTCGCTGAGTCGAACCGTTTAGGTTAGGGTGTGTTATCTTTCTATTTAAACAGTTGTAGAAGCACAATTCATTCATCAGACAATCAAACATATCAATCTAGTAGTGTGTTTAGTGTGCGTTCGTGTAGTGTGTGCGCCCGGTCGATAGCATTCTGCTATCAGTTTCTCTATAGTGGTAACTAAGTGTGTTTGAGTAGCAAAAGATTTGTTTATTTTTATTTGGGTTGTATGACAATCAAATTACGGGAAGAACATGAATCATTATGAACAAAATAATCTTGAGATGAAACAAATCATTTGGCTACATATGTGATTCATCATTGGCTTCATTATATGTTGAAGAGTTGTTCTTGTTCTTACCTCGTGCTAAGGATATCAAATCATTGGCTTCTTCAAACGCTTAAATGTGATTTTGTATTACATGTACTTCCTGCAATCTATAATAAGAAATGAATGCGAGAATGTATGAACGCGTTGCTTAAAAACCTATCCGTAAATAGTAAGTCAGGGAGGAGCCACTTTGCATCAATGGTAATGTACTTTCCCGACCCAAATTGTGAGTAATCATGATACTATGCTTATCTTGAGAATTATTTTGCAAAGTGAATGCCCTTGTGAAGACGAGTAAAGCGCTTCTGTAAGAGTGCCCTAAGGGCCTCAAAGAAATTCACCATTCTTTTAAAATTTTATTCATGATTCAGTAGAGGGTGTGCATACTTAAGGTATAGTCTATGTTGATGAATTATTGGATACTGGGAATAAGAAACTGAGTTTAAATATGTCTTCACTGGGTATGATCTGATAATTACTTTACCGATATAACTTTCTATTTTCTCTTGATGTGGGTGATGTTATTGAGCTGTATGCATTTCAAGTACAAGTTGAATATTTTCAAAACTGTATATATTTATTTTATTATAGAGTTTATTATTGCTCATTAAAATTTGATGTCGTAACATCACTGCCTTTTGTGGTTGGCATGTGAGTACATGCGGGAATGGGAAGTAGAACACCTACAGGTTATAATAGTAAATTTTTTGAAGTTTCACTGCTTTGATTCTGTATGGTAACAGAGCCATTAAGATTAGACTCATTGCTGAGCATTTCCGTACTCAACAGAGGGCATCTCCAGAGATTCTGGAGGATTCAAGTGTTATTCTCCATCACTTTACCATAGGATGAGGGTGTAACAGATGATATCAGAGCAGTAGTTCTATGAAAAGACTGAATTAGAAACTCAAAATGATAGGTGAATAGTGTTTTGAATACTAAAAATGGAAAGAAATTAGGACTAAAATTAGAATAGGGTGGATGGGGAGAGCATTGACGGGAGAGTTATATGTGCATTTTGGGACCAAATACACCTATGTTGTTGGAATCTCAGGCTGATATTCAGGATGTTACATTGTTCTGCATGATACTTCATGACTCTGAGAAAGAATATTGAATATGGAACAGTATTTCGACGGATTTTACTGGAATGATCCAAAAAAAGGAGTTGGAATGAAGCATGCATGGTGTAAGTCAATCTGGTAGAATAGTGACAGCGTTGGTGAATATTCATTTTGTCAGCCAAGAGGCTAGTATGTGATAATAAGAGAATGTTCTTCATAGACAAAAACCATTAGTAGACCCCACAATCAGGTAGGGAATTGAAGTAGTAAAGTTTAACACAGACTTGTAACTGGATGGTCTTGTCAGACAACTTGGGCTCAAGGATGGTACACATTTAGGGACCGGGTAATTTTTATCATAAATGGACATGAATTGAAATAATGATGTTGATATACCATCTGATAACTGAATGACCTTGTCAGGCATCCTATAACTACATATGATGTTAAGAACTGAATGTATACTAGTTAGGGTTTGCTAGTAGAAAAATAGGGTTACATGTATAGTAATGAGGCGTAGTAGGGGAATATTATAAGAATATAAGATGAGGATAAGCGTATCTTGGTATGTTAAAGGAAGTATATGAAGGGGAATTATGAAACGATCAGGAGGGTAATAATTTCCTCAATTCTAAGTTTGGGATAAGGACTAGGAAAGGATATTGTCAGAGGAGGGTGGTTTGTGATGAGTGGTATTATAAAAACAGGGGAGATGGAACGGTTAAATGGTGGGAATGATAAGTTGAGTGGGAATCAGAAAAGATTCATGAAGATATAACTAGAGGGTAAATGACTAGGTGGAGTCCTAAGTGGGAAGATCCAGGCTATGGTGAAGGTGTTATCCAGCAGGCTATGGGAGGGTGAGGATATGTATGGGGAGTTATGGTCGGGACATCATAGGAGATTATAGATATCTGGTAGTGAAAGAGATGAAGGATTCATATAAATGAATTGTACTCACGAAGGAGAAATGAATGGATTCGGGTAGAAGTGATAAGCGGAGTGTATAGAGTGACTTCTATATGTTGCACGACAAAGGTGGTCACAATACTTTGACAAGGAGACGACTAGGATATAAATGAGCTTAATATGAGATTAAGGAAGGGACTAGTATGTTCTATAATACTCAAGGGATATTATAGTAGTAAGAAAGGAACGAATGGTGATGGATTATTGTAATAAGGAAAGTGTATCACATCATATTTACGGGAGTAGTGGACAATCGCAAGAAAATTGGAAGAGTGTCGGGTTGATAATTAAGTATGAAAATACGGGGTCAAAATAGAAGCAATGAGGTGAGTCAGGCAGAGCATCAAGGATCCCTATGGGTGGATGTAGAGTGTCGGGAAGGAGTAAGGAAGACGAATGAAAGCGGGTTGATTATAACACTCAAGGACCGTTAAAAGGAAGCTTAAGCGAGACAGGTAAAGGCGAGGTGCATCAGATACATAATTAATTAGAGTATCTAAGATATTAACTGAGTAGTATGTCATCTTTGAATGTTTCATTCAGAAGCAGGAGCATGGGGAGGTTAGAGCAAGGTACGTACTAGTAGCAAGTAAATATTAGTAGAAGGAGGGAAGATGAAACGAGTTTGAGGATAAAAAAAAAAAAAAAAAAAAAAAAACACTGAACTTGATTGGGAACGGAGAATCCAACCAACAATAAAGGTCCTGGAGATTTCCTTCCGAATATATTTGTGATTGATATGCATACATTTTTTTTGTGTGTCGTCATCTGGGTTTGAACCCGGGACCTCATGCAGGAGCTTCCAACGCTTTGAACCCGGGACCTCATGTAGGAGCTTCCAACGCTCTACCACTTGAACTACCACCCTAGCTGCGATAGGCATACCTTAGAGTTGATTTTTTTTTAATCCTTAGAGTTGATATGGCGATGAAAAAAGATCAAGATAGACTGTCCAGATTTGGATTGAAGGGTTAGGAGGATATCTCGACTGGAGAAGATCAAACTCCACATAAGTAATCATCCCTTATGTAATTATTTCAATTCCATATTTCGAAGAGAATTTTTTCTTTGATCCCGGAATATAATTAAATTGCGATTTATTTAATATTATTATTCCAGTTTTCTACTTTTAGTCCAGATTCAAATCATTTTCGGAAGATAAAAAAAGTAATCCCTAACGCTTCTTTTTTGTAATCTCAACGGCGGCGAGCTGGTCAGGATGTCGCCTGAAGAAGAAGAAGAAGAAGAAGAAGAAGAAGAAGAAGAAGAAGAAGTTCTTCTACTTGCGAAGGGCATCTCAGTGGTACCATTTTCTCCTCTCTTTTTTTTTTTTGAACTATTAAAGGGGTTTATTTTGTTGGAATTTTTGGTTGCTTCAAAATCCTAGCATGGAATGGTCAAAGGGTAGTTTTTTGGAAGTAATTACATTACTTTGGCAACAAGGAATCTCTTTGATTCCTTGTGGGGGTCTATATTGACTAATAATTTGGTAGTGTCCTTATTGGGTCAGGAAACAATTTAGGAATTATTTCCTAGTTTGTCTCGGATTAGTTTTGGACATTACTTGGGCTCCAAGTCTTGTACTAGTATATAAGTAGATGCTAGGGTCATGACTTGGTATGTGCTTGTAATTGGGTTGTCTTCTCATCAATAAATTGGTTGGTTTGATCGTGGATGTAGCTAGTCTCAAAACTAGTGAACCACGTTAAATTTCTTGTGTTCTTGATCTTGCTCTTGTTTGTTCTTGCTTTCTCTTGCTTGCTCGCGTATTGGAATCCTAACAAGTGGTATCAGAGCCAGGTTAACGTTGAGTCTCAAGTGTAGCAATGGCGAGTTCGTGATCAAGATATGTCGGGTTTGATGGGAAGATTGGGTTTCCGCTGGTTGACCTCTAAAACAGGGGGTGCAAGCACATCAAGCCTTTGTTGGGAGGCTATTGGGTTCCTTGTTGGGGGAGCTAGCGGGCTCTTGTTGTGGATCATCGGAATTGTGGATCTAGTTTTAGTACATCCGGCACGCTTTCGGTTCCGGCATGCGTCAATCGATATGGCGTGCTCAACCCGGCGAGTGATCTGGATCTATATCTGGATTTGGCAACTAGGAGGATTCAAGTCTAGGTGGAGGCGACTCGAATCAACTAGCAAATTGAGGGAGAAACGTCATTGGAAGAGGGAGTGTCCTAAAAATCGTTCACCTGTAGATCTCGCTTCAGGTGGAGGAGGAGGGACGCTCAAGGTTGGTGATGATCTCTAAGCCCCTTGGGGGCGGTTCGGGCTCCAGGCATGGAGCATGGAGCGTGTTATTGGGCACGCGGGTTGGTAGCGCGATTGGATCTTGGATTGGCGCGCATCGGTATTGGTTTTGCGCATTGGTGCGGGTGGCGGCGCAAATTGGCATGGCATTGTTTGATAGGCACTTTGTCACTAAGTGTCATTGGAGTGACGTTGGGGTATGCATTAGTCATGGTGCATTAGGGAGCGTTTATTGGGACGCATTGTCTTTGTGTTTGTTGAAGACGCATAGACGCGCTTGTTGGGGCACATTGGGAGTGTGTTCAATTCCGCATATTGGGAATACACTCGAATTGGGTTTGTTGGATTGATGAGAAGAATTGGTTCGGTAGCTATGGGATTTGAATCAATGTGGAGGTTTGTTGGGATTTTTGGTTGATTCAAAATCCTAGCATGGAATGGTCAAAGGGTAGTTTTTTGGAAGTAATTACATTACTTTGGCAACAAGGAATCTCTTTGATTCTTTGTAGGGGTCTACTTTGACTAATAATTTGGTAGTGTCCTTATTGGGTCAGGAAACAATTTAAGAATTATTTCCTAGTTTGTCTCGGATTAGTTTTGGACATTACTTGGGCTCCAAGTCTTGTACTAGTATATAAGTAGATGCTAGGGTCATGACTTGGTATGTGCTTGTAATTGGGTTGTCTTCTCATCAATAAATTGGTTGGTTTGATCGTGAATGTAGCTAGTCTCAAAACTAGTGAACCAAGTTAAATTTCTTGTGTTCTTGATCTTGCTCTTGTTTGTTCTTGCTTTCTCTTGCTTGCTCGCGTATTGGAATCCTAACATATTTTACTTATCATCTTTCAGTTTCTTTGTCATGTTTTTGTCTTCCTATCAACTTATTATTAGTTACTGAAAGAAAAGATTGGGGACTTGCATGCTTGGAAGAACATGATGCAGTTATATTTCAATAAGAAGCATGAAATGCGCCTTTTGTTTAATTCCTGCATTTACCAACCTAGTACTACGCTTTTTATATGCAACAGGAGAAAACTTTAGAAATTGAATGCATAAAGGCTGTTCTCCAAGTGCTATTGTTGATGGTTCCAATCCCAAGTAAGGATCATCAAGTCTCAAAGACATAATTCTATGATTACTTTCTGTTTTGTGCCATTTTTTTCCTTGTAAAATTCTCTGCTGGTTTCTGTTGGGGTTTTTCTTTTTCTTTCTTTTTTTTTTGCAAAAAAAAAAAAAAAAAAAAAAAAAAAAAAAAAAAAAAAAAAAATCTCTGCTTGTAAAATTCTCTGTTGGGGTTTCTGTTGGGGTTTTTCACATATGAAGAATCAGACGTCTCATGCCAAATTCCTCTTTTAAGTATTTCCCAATTAAAACAATGCTTTTCAGCAAATACATTTCTGCTACAAAACCAAGAAAATCTAGAGGGTCATGAGCAAGAAGATAATGTGCTCAATAGGCACATTTGTTTGCTTAAATTAGCACAAAGGTTAACATGATTACTTCTACAGTTACATAGAAACTGTATATCCACTATTAATCCTAAATTCTCAAAGTATATGCAGCACCATGATGATTTTCACCTTCATAAGTGCATATCTATATGTGTCATCCTTCCTTAAGCAAAAAACGCTCATGGCCACATCCATCGACATTGTGCACATTTCATTTTAGCCAAGGTAAAAAAAATTAACAACCATTGCAAATACACAGCTCGCAATAAGGGTTTTCAATAGCTATACATAGAACCTTTGTATCTCAAAACACAATTCTATCAAAATAATGAACAATATAGTTGCAGAAGCACCAACCTATTTTTGCAAGGAGAATATACAAATTTCTGCTCTGTTACATGGTAGTTGCACCACATAAACTCCTATTTTTAGATCATTGTCACTAAGCGGGAGAGTATCATGCTTTCGAAGCTGAAGTCTTCTAGTTTATTCAAGCCTGAACTAACAATCCCTACTAAGAACCACAAACTTAAATTGATAAACAAGGATATATCTTCTCTTCGCTTGCCTCCGTAATACTACTACTCAATTGGACATGAACAGTCATCCATGTAACATACCATCTACCTCAAATAGACTACTCATCAAACAAATGTGGGAAGAACTGATTTCCTTTCGGGATTCATAATCATCCAACTGTAAAAATTCTAACTAATGTAACTTGCACAATCTATTTCATAACTTACAGAGTACTTGTATATGGAGATCACCGGCGTAATTCGTATATGAAATTTGTATTCCACTTTTCTATATTTGGAAGCTTACCTAATCTGAATCATTAATTAAATTATCACAATTTCATCCCCAAATCGATGATTGTAACCCATGTCTTTGACCTCTGGATTTTTGGTACCGTAACATTTCCCTTCTTTAATCCACGAGGAATTAAGAAGAGACACACATGAGAAAGACATGTTAATTGAGTCAATAGAAGGTACTTTACCTTTTTCCTTTCCACGGCCACCTCTACAAGATAAAGATAAGAATGTTGAGATGTTCCACATAGGACATTTAAGAAGAAGAAAACAATTAATAAGTCTAATGGGCTATTCTCCTCGTTGCCAATTGGTTTTGAGGTAGAACGTCATACATTCTCACAGGGAATAAAAAAAAAGATAATAATCTTTTACATCTTTGATAATAATTAAGAAACATGCAGGCAGAAGAAGATTCATAGTCCACTCTTTCAATGTATAACATTCTTGTATTTCTTGCCTACCCACACCCACTATTGAATACAACTTCTATTTCCGTGCTATATATCTCATACTACCTCCGTTTCATCTCTATCACACCGGTTTGACTTTTTTACTCGTATCCGGATCACTTTGACCAGATAATTTGGATAGCAAAACGATGCGATTATTTGATAAAAATTTTCACCGTGTTATAGAGCAACTTTTACTCAACAACGTCATGAAAAAATAATAAAAAAATTACATCGTTTTGCTACACAAATCACCGGGTCAAAGTGACTCAGTGAATAGTGACAAAAGTCAAACAGGTGTGATAGAGAAGAAACGGAGGTAGTACCAATTCTTATTCTTGAATATTCCTTATTGACAAAGGAGTGAATAAACTTGCCGCAAACTTAAACAGTGTGTAAACGTTTACCGTAGTGTCGTAGACTAGTTTCGCTCGTCGGGGTGGAGTTATTACCTCCTTGAGCATACATCTCAACTCTGGTCTTAGAAGAATATAACTTACTATTAGAATGAAAAATAAAGTAATTTTTTTTATATTGAAGTGACTTGGTCTTGGTTCAACCCATTTCAACCTTTGCTCGGAGGGTTATGATTTGGTAATTTTTTTTATCACGCCACAACAGTTGATTCCTTGCAGTACGAATCTAAATAGTTCACATAGACAGTCACATTTTACTTATCTGACTTTTCCATTTACCGTCTCTATAAATACTTTGTATCAGGCAGTGATCCGTGTTATTGATCATCGCTAAATAGGACATTCTCATATGTCTTTCCAGACACTGAAAAATCAAATTTATATGTGGTTCAATATGATAACAATTTTGATCACCAGACATCAGGATATAAAGATTTGAAGCAACAACAACTAACAACCCAGGGAAAACACCAATTCACAACTTGATGATTAGAAGAAAATCATGTTATCTATCACAACTTTTACTTGTGATGTCGACACATTACCATTTGTTGTTGACCATTTATTCGAAGTTTTGAACACATGTAATCATTTCTGCTTTTCAGAAAAATAGCATTGATCAGATCAGGTTTCTCTGACAAGAGGAATTCATGGTGGTCAGATATTCCATCAGAACTTTTGACATTGATATTCGAAAGACTGCCATCGATCACCGATGTTGTGAATTGCAAATCAGTGTGTGTGTCTTGGCGCTCAATAGCAGGCGCCCATATATTATTTTGTTGTTCACTGAAGCTTGAACATCCACTACTTATCCTTCCTGACAAATCTCTGATTTCTTTCATCACCGTTGAAGGCGAAGAAGAGCATTCTAAATATGATGAATACAGCTGCCTCTACAGTTTCAAAAACAATAAGTTTATAGAGTTTCATCATGAAAATGGGGAAAATCCTTGCATGGGATCATCAAAGGGTTGGTTGATATTTTGGGACGAAGGAAAAACGATTTATTTAGTGCACGATTCGTAGCATCTGTTCGCGGCCGAATTAATAAAGCAATTATGTGGGGAGATCCGGTTCTCAGTAACAACTTTGGAGTCGTACTTATCCACCAATACATACTCGAAGCAAGGCTTTTATTCGCAAGTTGTAAAGATCTTGTATTCGTGGACCTTAAAAAAGATTTATCACGAGATGTCTATTGGTCCACAGACACTAGAGATTTGCGAAATGTTTATTATGACATGATATGTTATGGAAACCTCATATATGATTTCTCCTCTTCAGGTTCAGTGGAGGCTTGGGCTTGGAGTTCTCTGAAACATCCTGAAAAAGTCCTTGAAATAAAATCTCGTCTACCGGATGAGAATCGACAAGACTCGAGACCGTTTTTGGCTGCGCCCAGCAAGGAGTAGTGATATTTACAGTCGGCATTATAGACTCCATGGGGAGGTTTTACTCGTGAAGAGATATGTTTCGGATAGCTGGTGGAGTAAGTACTTGACAACGTTGTTCCTTGTTTATAGGTTACATGTCAGCAACAGCAGTTGGGTAGAGTTGGATTCGCTAGGTGATCGTGATCGGATTCTGTTTCTTGGCGGAAACGAATCTGTTGCTTTGTCTTCCAAGGATTTTCCAGAATACGAAAAGAATTCGATTTATTTCACTGACGACTTTTGGGAGCGCCTGGAAGATTTTGAAGACTGTGCGGGTCACGACATGGGGGTGTTCAGTGTGGCTGATGGTAGTATCAAACGGTTTTGCAGAGCTGATAATATAAATTATATTCGTCCGCCTCCTGAGAAGAGGAAAGACATCGTCATCATCAACTCATCATCGTGTACCAAAAATTTGCAGAAGGCTCAGTTTGCTGTTATGTGAGAGATCCCATTCTTCCTATTTTATTATAACTTCACTTCACTTACCTTCCTTTCTTTTCAGTTTTGCTATTAATTGATGATGAAATGAGCAGTGTTTGTAGTCTGTGGAATGCTTGCAACTTTACTGCCTAGTTTTTCTTATGGAATTTATGATATTGGATATTTTTTTGATCTCATGTTTGCGCAGCTCATATGCCGTCATTTTTATTTTGAAATACAAAAATAGTCGCAGCAAGCACAATTTAGTTGAAGTTGCTGGATGTTACATGTGGTGGAGCAATTATCGACTACAAAACTGTTGCATGAACCAGAAACGACTACAAAACTGGCGTAGCCTGTTTTTGAGCAGCCTGCTCATTATTGCAAGATCTTCAACTACCGTGTAGATTGAAGTCGTTACCACTTGAACAAATGAACAAATGTTAGTATAAAGTATTGGCAAGTCTACTCTAGCTATATCAATTAACAGCTTCTGAATAAGCTTAGGTTACTTCTGTACATACTTCTGTACTTATTGTCAGAACTGTTATCTTTTAGTATTGCATAGGAAGAATGATACGATTAACCGTATCATTATCATTTCACATTATTTATTTATTTACGTAATTGTTATTTTGTTAGTTACTTTGTTTATTTATTTATTAGTCTAGTTATGTTTATTTAATTATTTAGTAGAGTGGGCCGAGCCCGTTAGGTCAATCGTCTAGTTAGGGTTAGTTTTGTTTTCTATTTAAGCAATTGTAGGTTCATTATTTTAAGCAATCAATGAAAATTATCAAAGTTTGAGAGTGTTTTTGTGTGTGGGTTAAAAACCCTAGTGTGTGTGGAGATTTGATCGTGTCTAGAATTACGATCACGTTAGGTAAACCCTAACAAAGAAAGTTGAAGAACCACGTATAGTAAGTGTTTAAAAACATTTTAGTAGATATGATGAAGAACCTGCTATCAGTATAACATTATGCCTACCAACCCGCCATCGTGCATATGTAATGCCATAAAACAACTAAGCTTGTTCAACTGACAAGACCTAAGGCTCTGACCCTCTGAGTGATATGCTTTTATACCATGACATCATTTGGCTATTAAGATCAGAAAACAACTGAAGAACTGTTCTTAAGAATGCAAAATGAGAAAGTTCCTTCACTTCAACTTGACCTGAAACTAATTTCATAGGGTTATGGGTACCTTAATTATAGGCATATTCTCAATGTTATAGAAAGAAGTAGCCAATGATACTAGATTACTCAAGTTTAGCCCCACATCAAGTCATCAGCAAGTAAGCTTAGATTACAACTTCCCTCCAATGAACACTTTGACTAACCAGAATGCACCTAATGCCTAAACCAAGCAAGATTGATATGCAACCTACAAAAGAAATTCTTCATAGATACAGGAAGAGGGGGATAGTTGACTTTGAATTGAGATAAGGAAAGATCTGCTAATATGTGGTCTAAACCTGAAACATTGAATCAGTAATCTGGGGAGAAGTAGTACTACATTCACCTTTAGTTGGCTATTGAAGAGTTGCTAACTAGAAGTATAATAATTACTTAGATTTAGAGAAGACTAGGAGACCAGATTGCAGTTACATTATCTCCTGGGAATTTGGAGAACATGAATGAATGATGATGATGATGAGGTTCCGGTTACAATCCCAATGTTCCCTTCATAGCTTTATAAATCCATGATTCAGTCAGTTTCACTTCAGTGAATTTTCAAGGCTAAGCTTGTACAGTGATTATGGCGTATTCTGTTGATGAAACCAAATGGATTAAACACTATAGCAGTTCTCACAAGATATTGCTTGTTGGAGAGGGAAATTTCTCCTTTGCAGCTTGCTTGGCCACAGCTTTTGGCACTGGTCGTAACATGATTGCAACCTCACTCTCCTCTGAATGTATGGCTTTAATTCATTACATTCCTTGTCAATGAATATATATATATATATATATATATATATATATGTATATATATATATGTATATATATATAAATATGGATAATGACACCCTCAGAATGTTAAGATTTCCAATACGCGAGAGACAAGAGAAAGCAAGAAAACAAAAGCAGAAGATCAAGAACACAAGAATTTATGTGGTTCACTAGTTTTGAGACTAGCTACATCCACGGCCAAACCAACCAATTTATTGATGAGAAGCTAAAACCAATTACAAGCACCCACACACACCAAAAAATCTTGACTCTAGCATCTATTTATACTAGTACAAAACTTGGTGCCAAAGTAATGAACAAAACAGTTCAATACAAATTAGGAGTGAATCTGTCCACAATTGTGTCCTAATTAGAAAACAATTGTCTCCTAATAATATGTCACTGCCGACCCATATGACCAAGAGTCCAAGCAACAATTCAACTCCTACCAAGTCACCCATGCTTATCCAATTTAATAGTATATTTGTTTGAATCAACTACAAAACCCAACACAGAATTCTTCGGAGATTTCCATTTTCTATGTTTTGTTTCTGTGAAATGGATTTGTGCTATAATAACTGACTTTGTGTTTGATTTTTTTAAAAAAAGCTGATCTGTTGATGACGCACCCAAGTGCAAGAGACAACTTGAACAAATTGCGCGGACTGGGCTGCACCATATTGCATGAGGTGGATGCAAAAACAATGAGCCAAGACCACCGCCTCAGGTGGAAATTGTTTGACATGATAGTATTCAATTTTCCTCACGCTGGGTTTCCTGCATGTGAAATCAGCCCCGATCAAATCAAGTAAGCTACAGAGACATGTTACCTACGTTGCTCTATCCAAATTCATTTCAAGTGATTCTTGTAGATCTTATGAGATTTCGTACCAGGTTGCACCAGGTTGTAGTGATGGATTTCTTAAGGAGTGCAAGAGAAATGCTGACGACTGTTGGCGAGGTGCACGTGACACACAAGACAACGTCCCCGTTCAGTAGATGGGATATTTTGGGTCTTGCTAAAGAGGTTGGACTTCGTGTGGTTGATTTTTCTCCCTTCTCGCTTGATCATTATCCAGGTTATGAAAACAAAATGGGGAGTGGGCATCGGAGCGACGGAACGTTCCCAGTTGGTCGATCTTGCACTTACAAATTCGCTAATTGATTGCCTACTTTGCTGTCAGCTTTAATTTCTTATAGTTAAGGCTTCTATGATTGTTGAGTCCACTGTTTTTGGAGGATTTAGATTTTGTAGGGGTAATCTTTCAATATATGGTACTATTTTTCAGGAAGTACTTCAACAGAAGCTTACCTCCAACAAATCACCTTTTGCTCAAGTGACCTTTCAATAATTATGTATTTACATGAATAGGATTACAAAAAAATAGTATTTAATTGGCATGGGAAGTGGCTAAAAAGAACATTGGTAGTCTATGCCATATTTTACAAGGCTTATGCCCTTCAAATGGTGTTGTTTTCTTATTTTTCTTATTTTTATGCAATTTCAGTGAAAGGAAAAGGATAGTATTAGAAACCAAAAAGGTTTCCAAAATCATGATGGAAAAATGATAAAGATGCATATTTCTACAAATTTAATTTTCAACAACAAATTAGGACGTACCATTTTTTTTTACAAATTGATTTTGTCGTCAACCAGGTGTGAACCCTTCCAACGCTCTACCACTTGAGCTACCACCCGCTACTGTGACGTACCTATTGGCTTCACTCAAAAATGATTGATTTTTTGTATATTGCTATTTTGTGCAACACTCAAGGTCTTACTCATTAGTGAATGGCTAATAACTATTTTGAATTTATTTAGCTGCCATCTTCCTTAGATAAGCAGAATATTTACTTTTTAAAGACTAATTTGCCTTTCAAATTTAGAGATATAGTCTCAAAAAGGTCGTCTCCATACATGTTGTCTTCCACAAAAGAAACCCACAATTACATTCTTAGAAATAGCCAACATAAGAAGTCCAAACATTGCAAGAGATGCTAAGCTTTGCTAATTGCTGGATGTTTACTACCCCATTGGCCACCACCTCCAAAACGGAAAAAGGTTTATGTCAGCTAAATTCCTGGTGAAGTAGATGCCATTGTTGACAATCACTTCTCCATCAATTGCACCTTCTATCTTCTCCGAGAGCAAATGATCCACCGGAGCTGATGCATGGTCGGTATTTTCTTTGCTTATTTCAGAAATAAGTTTTTCTTTCATTATGATCTTCCTTAAATCTTTTGTTTGAACTCTTGTTGCATCATCTGCACTGCAAAAGACCTGGATGCAAAAAAAAAAAAAAAAAAAATCATAGATTACATGGGTCGCCGGATAGGTGTAAAAAAAACTAGGATAGGACTGAGAGAGATTATTACCAAAAGAAGGAAGGAGAGGACTAAGAAGGGGGAAGCCGATCCCATATGAGAAAATAAAGCAATACTTGTGAAGGCTTTACCGATACTTTTCGAGGTCCATTGTCTTTCGTATTTATAGGGATTGTGGGATAGGCTTAACAATTGAATGCAAAAGGAGTTCTTAAAATGATAGCAATGGTCATATCCTGTGTTAATTGCATTGGTAATTATAATCTTTGGAAGTACTAGCTATTAAAGGCGTTTGAACATTAACACCATATTATCATCCCTTTGACTTTTGAACTTTTCTACTAGAGAATATATTTACTTATTAATGCCTGGCTGATTAACTTTTTGACTATATTCTTACTTGTTAAAAATCCAATTAATTATTTAATTGCATTCTAAACAGCATTATTTGAAGTTTGAACGATATGATTCTATCAATAAACTATCATTTTTGACACCTTTAACCGGGCGGCCTACATGAAAATAAGATGTGTCGATTGGCATGAAAATTCAATAACATTATGTTATCGAACGACTTTCATTTAAACAATGCGACAAGTGTGTTTATCCCTAAACGATTTGTAATGCATGTCATTATGTGCTTGTATGTCCATGATATGAGGAGTAATTCAACTGTCACTAATTAAACTAAGAAAATGTTGCCAATAAAGTTTGACATGAAAGTTGCCGGTATTGCTGATTGTTGACAACAAAGTTTGACATGAAAAATACGAGTATTACTGAAGTTAATTTAGGGATAACAATCTCTAAAATGAATAATTAATACTATAGATAGTTCAAAAATATGGTCCTAGTCTACGTGGACCTATTAGCAACTCACAACTGGCTACCTGATAGTATTGCAGCTCGCAGGGAACCAGGGGACGTGACTTGGAGGCCGGAATAAGGCTCGACCTGTATATGATGTGGAGTTGACTTGCCCGAGAATATGTTTATACAAGTCTTGTATTGCTGCACGATCTCTCGAGATCTAGGTCATAGCTACCTTACATGGGTCTGCTCTGTACAACAATGTATTCTCAATTGGCTTACCTAATTGGACTTTTATTAATAGAGGGTCACCTTCCTATCAAGCTACAAATAACACATGTGGTACATGTGTCTTTCTCCTCTACGACATATACGGCCTACTACCATCCACTTTGCTCTGAAATCTCTTCATTTCCATCTAGGTTATTTACTTGTTAGATTGCAACCCTAGGGCATAATTGATTATTACCCATCACAAATCCTCGCTTATAATTGTGAGTCCGCCATGAAAAAGGATTTTATCAACCGAACTAGTAATTCTAACCAGAAAACATAACCGAAGATGGACCCATAGGAGAGGGATATTTACAAAATCTCGATCTGCCTGTGGATTAGGACCCACGAAACACGGTTGATCCCACGCTGGCCGTCGTTCGGGCTCTAGGAGCCACTATGAAGATCCAACTGAACAAGATGAAACAAACCATGACTAACATGGCGGATGAAAACACATGAAGAAATGTGCTCGCAACAGAGATCCGAGCAGTGCAAACTGCTCTAAACTTTCCATTTTCTAGTATGGCTCTGCCTCCACCGCCACTGCGCCTCCTAGCCCAGGAGTATGTGCACCTATTGAAAATATAGTTGGAAATTCCCAGAGCTCGCAGACTCCAGTTGGGGGAAACCCATCTGATTTCCTCGCGAATCGCGAAGAATCCCATGACGGAGATCGCATAAACCGAGAATCGTAGCCGCTATACATGTGAGCAGGTGGCCCACATGTATTTGGGGTCACCAGTTCAACTAACCGACTCGGTGTGTTTATTTTTCATTTATGGAGTACTTAGATTCAGTGATGGTACACAAGAGAGGTATTGTGGTGAGTAGCTGATATGTATGATAACTCGTTATGTAGCTTGTTTCATACGTTGTCTAGAAATAAAGTTGTCTAGCACTGATTAGTGCTAGAAGGTGGGATTTTCATCCTAGCTGTCTCAGGCGGATAATACAGTGAAGATTTCTGCAGGGTAAAAATTCAGTGTGTCATACATCTCTACTTTTCATGTAACTGTTATATTGTCTGATTTACTTCACAGTATGCTGTCGCATCAATAATGATCAAGTTATACCGTCGCATCAATAATGATCTTCACGCAGTCCTTGATTAGAAAAGATCAGATATTATTTTACAGTTATATCGTACTCGTGTACTAATTTGTCGTCAACCGACTCTATATCCACTCTTAATTTGTAAGTGTTTCATTGCAATATTTTTTTGGTCCATATCTGTTTTTGCTTCTTCTGCATCTTATTTTTTATCCAGCTCTTATTGCTTTCGAACGTGCGCCAGACCCAAAGTGGGTCTGAACCTTTCCCGGACCTTGGGCTTAGCGGGAGTTTTCTGTCTTGGGTTTCCCTTTTTCTGATATACTGAATACTATGCGAATCAAGTAGCAGCATAACATATTGAGATATATAAATAAACTAACTTGTATTGCCTGCCTTAATATTCTTGACAAACAATACAGTTACATTTCATATTGCATCCACCATCTTATTAGTTCCTCGCATAGGAGTACTTCAGAATCGTGTCTGAAGATTCTTATTTTTCACCACCGTTAAAGGATTGGTGTTTCTCAGTTTTGCGCCAGAAAGGGAAATCTGGCTCTCTAATGAGATCTTTTACAAAGTAGTTTCTATTTTCTACAAGTTTTTCACTTTTGCGCCAGAAAGGGAAATCGGGCTCTCTAATGAGATCTTTTGTGAAGTAGTTTCTATTTTTTGCAAGTTCATGTTCTCCATCGGCATGTTCTCTCTTCTCGGTAGGCAAAAATATTGAGTCCAGTGGGTTTGATGCAAGACCTGCAAGTTCATGAGTCGTTTCAGGAGCGCGCATTGCTTTCATTGTGAGCTTCTCAAAACCTGTTGTTGGATCTCTTGTTGCATCACTCGAACTGCAAGCAACCTGTATGAAAAGGATAATTCAGAGATGGTAGAGAAAAATGGTACACACACCCACAGAGAGAGAGATATGTTTCTTACCAAAACAACCAACGAGAGGACTAGGAAGGCAGAAGCGGATCCCATTTCAGAGAATATTGTTTCTGGTCTGACTCACCGATACTTTTTAAGGGTCATACACATTAGTAATTTATAGGGGTTGTTGGATATTAGTGACCAAAGAATAGATAAGGAGTACCAGTCCGTCCCAGCTCTTTCTTCTCATCTGACTTTGTTAACTCGTATCTGGGTCATTTTGACCGGGTGATTTGGATAACAAAATAATACGATTTTTTGATAATTTTTTCACCATATTATAGAGTACCTTTTACTCTACAACACCATGAAAAAGTTATCAAAAGATCACATCGGTTTGTTATTCAAATCACCGGGTTAAAGTGACCCAGTGAATAGTGACAAAAGTCATATTGGGAAGAAAGAGCTGAGACAGACTGTAACAGTTCTATATCATTCAATGCATATCCATCATCAACATTTATTGCATTTCCACAAAAAGTAGTTGGATGTACCAATTAAATGCATTAATAAAAGCCTTTATGCCTCTGACTTCACTAATATTTGTACATAGCTACTAAATACATTAATGCATTGCCAGTAATGTATTTTTTTTTTTGATCAGAAAGCGATTAAAACCAACGCAAACACACAAGGTCAAGTCTAAAAGAACAACAAGGAAAATAAACAAACAACATCCAAAAGCAGCCCCTTGGCTTCACTACTGAGCACAGTTGCTCATGATCATTTCAGAAATCACTAAGTTCTCCACCCACTGTGGAGCCTCATCAAGGATCACCACAATCTCTTTCTGCATCCTTCCTTTCTTAGCAATGGTATCAGCCAGCGTATTGCTCTCCCTTGGGATGTAGCTGATGGAGCTGTTACTGTCTTTGAGTAAGACTTTGATATCATACACCAATGCTTTGTAGGGAAAGTTTTCTGGAAGCTCTTCACTAATGAACTTGATGGCCTCCTGAGAATCAGTTTCAATAGCTATCTCCCTCATATTGTCTCTGTGAATGATGGCGAGACCTCTATGAATCGCCCAAATCTCAGCTTCCAGAACTGTGGCATAGCCAATCTGCCCCATAAATCCTTTAATCCAAAGCCCAGCTTCGTCTCTAAAAACGCCACCATATCCAGCCACCCCATGTGGTAACTCTAATATTTAAGTCATGAAGTTATTTCTTAAATTCTATTAAATGTGTTAGTTAAATAGTATTACTATTAATATGTGCCTAATTATGTTAAATGATTATATTTGATGAATATTAATTGTTGGGTACTAAGTTGTTATTTGCTAAAATTTTGGGTGTTTGGCATAACCAAGAAATAAGTTGGAGTAGGGTTAAGAGAATAATTAAAAATTAGTTTAGTATGTATGATAGTGTATTGTAATTGTACAAGTATTACGTAGTAGTTTTGCCACACGCGTAACCACATGTCTATACGTGTCGAATTTAGAAACTCATAGAGTGGTAGAATGGTACAATTGTTGCACCAAATCACTCCCCCCATGTGCATGAACAACTCTTCCACTTGTCACTCCCCCATCAACACTTGTCACACCCCCTCAAGGCCACATGTCTATCTTCCTCCCACTTCATTCTCCACTATCTCCTCCTCCTCCAAAACCCATCCGGCCTCCTATTCATTCTTCTCTTATGAACTTCTTCATTCTCTAGCACAACTCCTAAATTCTCTCAAAATCTCCCAAATTAGAAGACCAACCCTCAATTCTTCACAATTTCCACCAAGTTATGCTAGGAGCTTCATCTTAGGAGGCTAGGAGATTCAAGAACAACCTCATCATCATCAATTGAGGTAAAATTCATCTTGTGGGTTTAATTTTTTTCACTCCCATTCATATAGATTAGCCATGCATGTCAACAAAAATAAGTTTTATGAGTAATCACACATAGGATCATAGAAGAATATGTTATGACTAGTTTTAAGTAGGTGATTTAGAGTTTTTTTTTTGTGTAATTTCATGATTTAGTAGAGTAATTTCATCATGCATCAAGTTTGGAGTATGAAAAATCACAAAACTCATGTTTTGAGTCCATTTTAACAAAATTAGGAAAAATATTTAGAATTTTCAGAAAATTATGAAAAATTTACAGTATGTGTATTTGCATGTGTTGTTTATACAGTAAAAATTTCAGAACAAATGGAGCTAAATTGAATTTTTAATCCACCAAAAACCGGATCTGTTTTGATACTCTATTCAACTCTGAACCAGTCCGGTAAATCATCAATTTCATGTACTTAAACTACTTCAATTCTTACCAAATTTGGATATGTTGTTCCCAGACATGTTCTCTACCTACTGTAAAACTTTTATAATTTTTTGAATTTATATGAATATTTTATGAATTTATTTCCAAGGCTGCTACCAGCCCATGTTTTTGTACTAAAACTGATCCGAAATATTATCTTTAAAAATATTTATAAAATTTTAAAATTCTTGATATTACAGTATGTTATAGGTGAACTCTTTATCTATGTAACCTAAAAATTTCGAGTCCCGGATAATTATTTTGAATTAGATATGAATTTGTGAACTATCGATGGTTACACTTTGCCTACAAGTAAAATGTAGAAACTTTTTCATATAAGTTTTACAAACTTTAAGTTTGGGTCCAAATTATATTTTATTATGTTTATAATATATTTTTACCATTTTAGTTAGTAAATTCTATATTTTTTTGTAAGTGGCACATTATGAATCCCCTAGGTTGCAATGCATGTAGTACTAGGAAGTATATGTGATTCGCGACACTTATGTTATTCTTCTATATTCTTGTGTTATGTGTATCTAGATCAAGTTAGGACCTAGCTAAGCTCCGCGGTAAGATTCTTAGAGTTGAGACTAATTCGGGCATAGCGAGGTGAGTTACTTTACTTCCCAAAGTTTGTACCCAGCCTCACTTATTGTTTCGATATGTATACGTTTTAAATTGGTCCCATGATATGATTTACATGTTTCAATGTTTATGATGAAATGCTCCAAATTATAAATGTTCAATTGTTATTTGCAACACGATTTGTACTCATAAACGATTGTTATGACCCCATGGACACAATAAACGATTTAATATAATTCTTTATGACTCAAGACACGTTTTAGAAAGGCCACGATACCGGAGTGAAACCCCCTGTCGGGTATAGGCAGGCTATGGCCCTTTTGCCGGGGCAATATAAGCAGGCACGCGTCGCCTCACGAGCCGTCGTGTTGGACATGTCCCTACGTTATGTTATGTCATGATGGTTATCACGGGCCTAAGAAAAACTAGTATGATTCATGCACGTATGTTCTCAGTTACACATGTTATGCTTTTGATTTATATGAAATAATATTATTCTGAAGTTTATGAAACGATTTAATTCATGTCCATGGAATAAGTTTAGCCTTTTCGTTTTCCAAACCTACGGAGGGACGTAACCGTAACTCACTGAGCTAGTTGAGCTCACCCTTTTGGGACTTTATTTTTTTTTCAGGTAACAAGGAGACCGAGAACGCCCTAGAGTGATTAACTTGCATGAGGTGTGGCTGCTTTGTTTTGGGTACCTAAGCTATGTCGTGTAGGATATGTATGAACTTTCTTTTGAATGTGTAAGCCATGTTAGCATATTTTGGCATAAGGAGGCTTTTGGCTATGTATAAAGTGGAACTATGTATGTATGACTCATGGACTAACTTTGTTGTTATCCCTCGCTACCCTCGGATTATGCTCTGTCATGTCACAAGTCAAGCGGGCTAAATTATCTTTTATTTACAAGCACAAGTTTTGGAACTTTTCATCCGAAGCAATAGTTATTTTTATCTCACATATAAATTTTCTCATTTTTATCCATGACGACCCCTAAACGTTTTCTTAGTATGCTTCCGCTAACAAAAAAAATATATATCATTATTAAAGCTACTTTTCATAACTTATTTATTTAGCCCCTTGATGAGTTAAGGCCTCACCGGCGCCTGTCGCACTTCCCTCCCGCTAATCGGGGTCGACGGGAGAGGGGTGTGACAGTTTGTGGTATCAGAGCAATAGGTTATAGAGACCGTAGTTATTAATACTAGGAAACCTTTTATGTGTTTACTAGATAAGTATGATAGTAAAGTTATTGGTACCATCAGTATGCGTATTTAAATTTATGCTTATGTATGCATGTATTATGTTAGCTCCTTGGTTTAGGGATAATAGTATGTTATAAGAAAATTTTATAACTTCCACCTAGGACGATGAACAACCTAAGCAGGATTGGTTTGGGAGACGGGAACGGCAACAACGCTATGGGTGACGGAACCACTGGCCACGTGCAACATGAGACAAACACCGGAAACGAGGGCGGAGGATCATCGGCTGGAGGAAACTCTCATGGATTGGAGAGAGCCGTTGAAGGACTTATGCAAATGCTCTCGGGTAGTTCAAGGGTGACGATTGACAAGTTCAAGGCACTGGGATCCCCATCGTTCAATGGAGCAGCTGATCCGGCAGCCGCTGAATCATGGATTCTAGAGATGGAGAAGAACTTTGATGTCTTACAGTGCGATGATCAGCAGAAGGTCAACTTTGCGACATACACCCTTAAGGATGAAGCATATAGGTGGTGGTTGATGTTAAAGCTCAATCGTCCAAACCTCACCTGGAACCAATTTGTGGAGGCCTTCAATGATAAGTACTTCCCACCCGTGTTACAGAATATGAAAGTAAACGAGTTCTTGACTCTCACCCAGGGGAACCTCACAGTCGCTCAGTATGAGGCTCAGTTCACAACGCTGTCTCGTTACGCTCCGTATGTGGTTGATACCGAGGGGAAGAAAGCACGCAAGTTTGAAAGCGGTCTTCGCATGGGCATCAGGAATAGGGTTGAACTACTGAAGCTTCCAACCTACAATGAAGTCGTGGAAAGGGCAATGATGGCTGAAAGGGGAACTGAGGAGTATAACAAACAGAGGGAGCAGAAAAAGAGGAATGACACGAGCAAGAATACACAGAGGATTGGGCCGAATTAAAGCACGTCTTTCAAGAAGCAGGGAAGCGGTTCCGACTTCAGTAAGAGCGCTTCATCCAACACAGGTGGTAGCTACCCACGATGCTCTAAGTGCAACAAGCTTCATAGGGGTGCATGCTATTTTGGTTCCAACGTGTGTTATCGATGTGGGAAGCCAGGTCACGTTTTGAAAGAATGCCCAACTGCTAAGACAACTCCCTCCAGCGCACCAAGTGTTTCAGTTCACCAGCCTCAACCTACTGGAGCCCCACAGAATCGACAGGGTAGAGCTTTTGCCCTAGTTCCTGGAGACATTCAGGCAGCTGCATCCGTCGTGGCAGGTACTTTACCTATTGAAGCAACTCCCGCTCATGTGTTAATTGATTCTGGTTCTAGCCATTCTTTTGTTGCTTCTCATTTTGTTGGTAATATCCATAAGTCTCCGGAACCGTTAGGCTTTACGCTTAGTGTGTCTACACCTGCTGGAATAACCTTGGGTAGTTCCTCTGTATATCGTAAATGTGGAATTGTGGTAGATGGGATCCCTTTAGTTGTCGACCTGATACCCTTAGGAATTCATGACTTTGATGTTATCTTGGGAATGGATTGGCTTACCTTAAATCATGCCACCATAGATTGTTCGAACAAGAAGGTCGTATTTTGCATTCCAGGGATGTCAGAGTTTACCTTTTCAGGAGATGGAGTAGTATCCCCACCTTACGTGTTGTCCGCTATGAAAGCGAATAAGCTACTCAAGAAATGGTGTCAGGGTTACCTTGCTTGGATTTTGGACAAATCATCCAAAGAGCTCAGTCCTAAGGATATTCCGGTAGTAAATGAATACCAAGATGTTTTCCCTGATGACTTAACCAATTTACCTCCAGAGAGAGAAATTGAGTTTAGTATTGATGTGATTCCCGGAACCTCACCTATCTCGAAAGCCCCATATAGAATGGCCCCTGCGGAATTGAGAGAGTTAAAGGTACAGATTCAGGAATTGCTTGATAAGGGGTTTATAAGGCCTAGTACCTCGCCTTGGGGAGCACCTGTTTTATTTGTCAAGAAGAAGGATGGTACAATGAGGTTATGCATTGATTATAGGGAATTGAACAAGGTCACCATAAAGAATAAGTACCCGTTGCCAAGAATTGATGACTTGTTTGACCAGTTACAGGGAGCTAGGGTATTTTCTAAGATTGACTTGAGGTCAGGATACCACCAGTTGCGCATCAAAGCAGATGATGTACCCAAGAGTGCATTCCGCACTAGGTATGGCCACTATGAGTTTCTTGTGATGCCATTCGGCTTGACCAATGCCCCTGCAGCGTTTATGGATTTAATGAATAGGGTATTCCAGCCGTATATAGATGAATTCATTATAGTCTTTATTGATGACATCTTGGTTTACTCTAAGAGCGAGGAGGATCATGACCGACATTTGCGAGTTGTCCTGCAGACCCTACGGGAAAAGAAGTTGTATGCAAAGTTTAGTAAGTGCGAGTTTTGGTTGCAACATATATCATTTTTAGGACATGTCGTGTCAAAGGATGGGATATCGGTAGACCCGCAGAAGGTTGAAGCAGTAGTGAACTGGCCTAGACCGACCAATGTTCCAGAAATTCGTAGTTTCCTTGGACTAGCGGGTTATTACAGGAGATTTGTAAAGGATTTCTCTTTGTTGGCGTCCCCATTAACCAGGCTAACGCGGAAGGAAGTGCCATTTCAATGGACTGATGAGTGTGAAAATAGTTTTCAGGAATTGAAGAATAGACTGGTGTCAGCTCCCATCTTGGCATTGCCTAGAGGATCAGGTGGATTTGTTATATATAGTGATGCCTCAAAGAAAGGTTTAGGGTGTGTTCTAATGCAGAATGGAAAGGTGATTGCTTATGCTTCAAGGCAACTGAAACCCTACGAAGTGAATTACCCAACGCATGACCTAGAACTCGCGGCGGTGATCTTTGCTCTTAAGATTTGGCGGCACTATCTGTATGGGGAGTCTTGCGAGATTTACACGGATCATAAGAGCCTTAAGTATTTATTCACTCAGAAGGAGTTGAACATGAGACAACGGAGGTGGCTGGAGTTAATGAAGGACTACGATCTCACTATTCACTATCACCCGGGGAAGGCTAATGTTGTGGCAGACGCCTTGAGTAGGAAATCTTCCGGAAACCTCACTTACCTCCTCACTACACAAGAAAGGCTGAAAGAGGAAATCGAGAAGCTCGAACTAGAAGTAATCCCTCATGGAACATCTAGTTGCGTATATGCACTCACGGTCCAACCCGCATTGATAGACGAGATTCGAGAAGCACAGCAGAATGATCCTACTCTTGTAAAGATTCGAGATGAAGTGACTAAAGGAAGGAATACTGATTTCTCTATCCATGATGGAATCCTGAAGTACCATGGTCGTGTATGTGTCCCAAATGATCCAGAGATCAAGCATAAAGTACTCCAACAAGCTCACCACTCCAGCTTCGCAGTACACCCAGGATCTACCAAGATGTACCAAGACCTTCGCGAGCTTTTCTGGTGGACGGGAATGAAGCGAGAGATTACAGACTTCGTGGCTCGATGTCTTCATTGCCAGCAAGTCAAGGCGGAACACCAACAACCAGGAGGACTTCTACAACCCCTTCCTATTCCTGAGTGGAAGTGGGAGCATATAACAATGGATTTTGTCACTGGGCTTCCAAGATCGTCATGTGGCAACAATGCTATTTGGGTTATAGTCGATCGACTGACTAAATCATCTCATTTCTTGGCTGTGAAGACGACTCATTCACTACAGAAGCTGGCTCAATTGTATATTCAAGAAATTATTCGTCTGCATGGGATACCGGTTTCTATTGTTTCAGACCGCGATCCGAGGTTTGTATCAAGGTTTTGGAAGGGACTACAGGAGGCTTTAGGTACGAAGTTGAACTTTAGCACAGCTTTTCATCCTCAGACAGATGGTCAATCGGAAAGGGTTATTCAGACGCTTGAAGATTTGCTTCGCCTTTGTATTTTGGATTTCAAGGGAGGATGGGAGGAACACCTTCCCTTGATCGAATTTGCTTACAATAATAGCTTCCAAGCAAGTATCAAGATGGCTCCCTTCGAGGCGTTGTATGGAAGGAAGTGCAGGTCACCTATTTGTTGGGCAGAGGTGGGTGAAAGAAAATTGTATGGTCCAGAGTTGGTGCAGCTGACAACCGAAAAGATTCGAACTATCCAGGACCGTCTTAAAACAGCTCAAAGTCGCCAGAAAAGTTATAGTGACAACCGAAGAAGGGAACTAGAGTTTGGTGTGGGAGACCACGTGTTTCTGAAAGTGTCTCCAACCAAGGGTGTGTTGCGTTTTAGTAAGAAAGGAAAACTAAGCCCTCGCTATGTTGGACCGTTTGAGATTCTAGAAAGGGTAGGACCAGTTGCTTATCGCTTGGCGTTACCCCCTGAAATGGAGAAAGTACACAATGTATTTCACGTGTCCATGCTTAAAAAGTATGTGTACGATCCGAGCCATGTGATAGAGTATGAGCCACTGAACGTGCAAGAGGATCTTACCTACCAAGAGGTGCCCGTGGAGATCTTAGCGCGAAGGGATCAAGTTTTGAGGAGTAAAGTCATACCGTTGGTGAAGGTTCTTTGGAGAAATCATGCGGTTGAAGAAGCAACGTGGGAGCGTGAGGACGAGATAAGGACAAAGTATCCGCACCTTTTCAACTGAGGAAGCTCGAGTTTGGGGACAAACTCTTTCTAAGGTGGGTAGGATGTGGTAACTCTAATATTTAAGTCATGAAGTTATTTCTTAAATTCTATTAAATGTGTTAGTTAAATAGTATTACTATTAATATGTGCCTAATTATGTTAAATGATTATATTTGATGAATATTAATTGTTGGGTACTAAGTTGTTATTTGCTAAAATTTTGGGTGTTTGGCATAACCAAGAAATAAGTTGGAGTCGGGTTAAGAGAATAATTAAAAATTAGTTTAGTATGTATGATAGTGTATTGTAATTGTACAAGTATTACGTAGTAGTTTTGCCACACGCGTAACCACATGTCTATACGTGTCGAATTTAGAAACTCATAGAGTGGTAGAATGGTACAATTGTTGCACCAAATCACTCCCCCCATGTGCATGAACAACTCTTCCACTTGTCACTCCCCCATCAACACTTGTCACACCCCCTCAAGGCCACATGTCTATCTTCCTCCCACTTCATTCTCCACTATCTCCTCCTCCTCCAAAACCCATCCGGCCTCCTATTCATTCTTCTCTTATGAACTTCTTCATTCTCTAGCACAACTCCTAAATTCTCTCAAAATCTCCCAAATTAGAAGACCAACCCTCAATTCTTCACAATTTCCACCAAGTTATGCTAGGAGCTTCATCTTAGGAGGCTAGGAGATTCAAGAACAACCTCATCATCATCACTTGAGGTAAAATTCATCTTGTGGGTTTAATTTTTTTCACTCCCATTCATATAGATTAGCCATGCATGTCAACAAAAATAAGTTTTATGAGTAATCACACATAGGATCATAGAAGAATATGTTATGACTAGTTTTAAGTAGGTGATTTAGAGTTTTTTTTTTGGTGTAATTTCATGATTTAGTAGAGTAATTTCATCATGCATCAAGTTTGGAGTATGAAAAATCACAAAACTCATGTTTGAGTCCATTTTAACAAAATTAGGAAAAATATTTAGAATTTTCAGAAAATTATGAAAAATTTACAGTATGTGTATTTGCATGTGTTGTTTATACAGTAAAAATTTCAGAACAAATGGAGCTAAATTGAATTTTTAATCCACCAAAAACCGGATCTGTTTTGATACTCTATTCAACTCTGAACCAGTCCGGTAAATCATCAATTTCATGTACTTAAACTACTTCAATTCTTACCAAATTTGGATATGTTGTTCCCAGACATGTTCTCTACCTACTGTAAAACTTTTATAATTTTTTGAATTTATATGAATATTTTATGAATTTATTTCCAAGGCTGCTACCAGCCCATGTTTTTGTACTAAAACTGATCCGAAATATTATCTTTAAAAATATTTATAAAATTTTAAAATTCTTGATATTACAGTATGTTATAGGTGAACTCTTTATCTATGTAACCTAAAAATTTCGAGTCCCGGATAATTATTTTGAATTAGATATGAATTTGTGAACTATCGATGGTTACACTTTGCCTACAAGTAAAATGTAGAAACTTTTTCATATAAGTTTTACAAACTTTAAGTTTGGGTCCAAATTATATTTTATTATGTTTATAATATATTTTTACCATTTTAGTTAGTAAATTCTATATTTTTTTGTAAGTGGCACATTATGAATCCCCTAGGTTGCAATGCATGTAGTACTAGGAAGTATATGTGATTCGCGACACTTATGTTATTCTTCTATATTCTTGTGTTATGTGTATCTAGATCAAGTTAGGACCTAGCTAAGCTCCGCGGTAAGATTCTTAGAGTTGAGACTAATTCGGGCATAGCGAGGTGAGTTACTTTACTTTCCAAAGTTTGTACCCAGCCTCACTTATTGTTTCGATATGTATACGTTTTAAATTGGTCCCATGATATGATTTACATGTTTCAATGTTTATGATGAAATGCTCCAAATTATAAATGTTCAATTGTTATTTGCAACACGATTTGTACTCATAAACGATTGTTATGACCCCATGGACACAATAAACGATTTAATATAATTCTTTATGACTCAAGACACGTTTTAGAAAGGCCACGATACCGGAGTGAAACCCCATGTCGGGTATAGGCAGGCTATGGCCCTTTTGCCGGGGCAATATAAGCAGGCACGCGTCGCCTCACGAGCCGTCGTGTTGGACATGTCCCTACGTTATGTTATGTCATGATGGTTATCACGGGCCTAAGAAAAACTAGTATGATTCATGCACGTATGTTCTCAGTTACACATGTTATGCTTTTGATTTATATGAAATAATATTATTCTGAAGTTTATGAAACGATTTAATTCATGTCCATGGAATAAGTTTAGCCTTTTCGTTTTCCAAACCTACGGAGGGACAGCTTGGCTAACTTTGACCGCAATGGCCTAGGTAGGATTTTAACAAGAAGGGGCATAATGTTTTTAAGTGAATCATTAGTTGTGGGATATGATAATATTGCAAGAACATGTAAAGGGATCACGGACGATCCCGATCCCAATCCCAATCATGGACTTTTTTAATGAATTTATGATGTGCTCGACCATGGTCGGAGAATGATTAGAACAAAGACAACGTCGTTATGTTAGTGATCCACAAAAATGTTTCAAAAATTAATGGATTGTTCCACATACTTTGGGTCATTCCGTTACTTCTAAACGATTAAGGGTCTTACTAATTATCTTTTAGAATACGCATTTTTTCATTTTTCCGGAAGAAAATTGATTTCCTCGGGGCACATCTTTATAATAAACACTTTCTCAAAAAAAAAAAAAAAAAAAAAAAAAAAAAGCACAATTGTATTTGAAATTACTTTTATACCATTAGATTGTTTGCATCCCAATCATTGATTTAATACCTATTTAGGGAAGTTGTATAAAAATGATGGAAGGAAACCTTAGAATGACACATTTGAAATATTGGGACTACAAAGATCCCCTCCCATTCATTTCAAAAACATTAAATTTGAGAGCACATTAAATTTGTACAAACCACATTGGTATTGGGAGAGTTTTGAGAGTTGCATGGAACTACCAGAGTGTTTCAACAAATTTTGAACCCCACAAATGCGAATTGAATTTTTTTACTCCAGTTTTTTAATAATTTTTACTTTTTGCAGCTAATTTGGTAGTGACTTTTTTTTTTGAGTTCAACAGCTAATAAACAAACAATTATTAAATTAAAATTTATCACAATATATAGAAGCTAAAAAATTAAAACATAAGAAAACTTTTATAATTTTTCTTCTGAATTTCTTTGAAGTTAGTTTGGTAGTGCCTTAAGAGCACGGATTATATTCTGGTTGGCACTAAAAATGTTCATAATTGATTTATTATTTAAAGTTCAGGCAGGGGCGGAGGCACATGGGGGCACGAGTTTCATAGCATCTTAACTAATTAAACAAATCTGATGTGGCAAAATTCGGCTAGAGAGCCGGGAGATTGATTCGGCTCTACTAGCACTTCTCTTAAAAGTTCAGCGGGCGGTGGCACATAAGGCCACGAGTGTGCAAGTGCACCCTTAAACTTTTCGTTACTACTATTATACCTCCTATATTCTGTGTAACTCTACCCTTCACTAAATTTCATAAGCTCACTCCAAAAAGAATTCAATCTCTGCCCCCATACAAGTTTTGTAAAAAAACTAATCAACCCTAAATATAAATAATAATGTAATATTTTTTTAATCATATATCATTTACTCTCTCTCTCTCAAACCTTATACACCTACCACAATGGCGGACGATTTGGAGACGATGAACGTAAGCGAAGGCGCGGAGTCTTTCTCCGACGGACCACGACCACGGACCACCAGTCTTTAGCTTTGCCGTCCTTCTTCTACCTTCGGCGACGCGAAGGCTCCAGGTAAATTCTTCTCTCAGTCTCTCTATATCTGGTTCGGTAAATTGCCAAAACGTGATTAACTTAATATGTAACTGACCATATGTGACGGGTAAAATGCAATTACATAATTGAATCAGTGAAATTCATTAAATTAATACAAAGATAATACGAGAAAGAGATAGAGAGGGTGGGCAGTAGAGAAGAATAAGAAGATGAAATGAATTGTGTGATTCCTTAACTGAAAATTATTACGGAGTAGAGGTGTTTATACCTCTTGTAAAATAGACTTTTCCGCCTAAACACATACACAACCCTTTGTGAGTATCTCGCCACGAGTTCCGTCAGCTATATGAATGGTCGAAATCTCCGGCCCATTTGTTGTGAACTAAAACAGTAGAATCTGAAGTCATATGATTATAAACAACATCAAATAGACAAAACATGATAGAACGGAGTCCAAAAATGAACTCAGACCATCGAAAACCGTACAATCGTGTGCTCGGTGGTTCAAAATGGGAGCCAAAACAACATGTCAACGCGATGGAGTCAAACAGCTTGGTCAAAGACCAAACGAACCGATGAGAAGGCAGATGGGTGGAAAGGAAGCCATGGCTCAAGTTGTTGGCTGGGAAGGAAGTCGTCCCTCACGCGGAAGCTGCGAGCCAATGGGCAAGCCGAGTCTTCACGCGGAACCCGGCGGCTAGGTAGCAAGCCGAGAGTGAAACCCGAGCCGAGAAGGATCTAACAGAGAGTTGGCGTGTGGGAACGTGGCAACGATGTCAGGATCTTCGGCGGTCGCATGTGGGCGCTACTACACTGTTCGTCGTTTTTTAGCTTTGGCTCAGATTTTAATTTCGAGCCGAACAGATCTGGTGGTGTAGCAACTCTATAATCGAAATACGATGAATCAAAAGCAACTGTGAGTACGTACTACTCTCGGACAGAAAACTCAACGAAGTGGCTGTATACGAAAACTGTTTTGGAGGAGGGCTTCAGCAAAGGTAGGCCTCTGGTCTTTTTTTCAAGTCGGAAACTGGGTTGGGCAAGAGTTGTGGTGACGAATTCTGAGTATGTTGTGGGTGAGACGGTGATGGCTAAAGAGGGGATGGAGGTGGTTCCGGTGGAAGTCATACTTTTGTGGGGTTACCAATTTACATTATAAAAGTTGGCTCATTTGTCAACTAGCAGACAGTGCCGTTAATTATTGGTCGAACTATTTTTAACAGTTTGGGAATTGCACTTTTTTTGCAAAGAGGGAGTCCAATCAACTAGTTTTAGAAATGGATGGTGCAATGTGAGAGTTTTGGTTTACTAGAGGTATGAATTAAGTAATTAATTCTAATTAAAAAGGGAATATCAAACACAAAAATACCAAACACAAAGATAAACAGTGCGAGTAATACGAACAACGTTAACTTACATGATATCACTACAACATTAGCATATAAGGTATGATTACTGAGCAAGAAATAACTGCCCCACGTCCCCGACATAACTACTTTATTCATTATCAAATTGAGTTGTCGTAATCGATTTTAGAAACTTGAAAATATTTAACTTCTTAAATATCCAATTAAGGAAATCGGTAAGTTTCATTAACCGGAGAATTGATGCTCTGATCCCAGTTGTAACTCTCATGGATCTCGGTTTAGGGTTACTGCAACAATCGATAACCAAAAGTAAAATTTTATTTCGATAAAATACATTACAACCATATGAGTGTTAAAAAACTTGCTGAATAAGTTTGACAAAAGTAAAATGTTCGTGATATGCTATGTGATCTAACTTAAACTCACGTCCTCGCCTGGATCCACATTCCTATCACACCCTCTACTAGCATGTGATGATTTTGAAATAGGAAAAGCACACACCATAGTTTGAAAATAATCAGTGAAACTAAATAAAAAGTACTATGACACGAAAAAGGATGGGTGACACACAAGTATAAGTTGAAATAAACAAGATATTATAAATAATAATAAGGACATGAGACTGGAGTTTTAGAGTAATAATAAGCAATCAAGTAGGAAAACCTCACAACTTTAGAACAGTAATAAACCACGAATATTCAAAGAATTCTTGAACTCGTAAAATCTCAAGCGTAAACAAGTCTCTTTGAACTGATGACAATATTAATTCACGATTAGCCAATGATTTTGAATTTCAATAAGCCGTTAAGTTCAGATGAGGCACATATATAGTCACCGACATGATCGATGTAGACAGAGGGATCACGATAAATTCACAAAGGATGCATTCTAGGGTCACTCAAACTCGATTTGTCCCAAGCGTTAGCGGATCCCATACGTCAATCCCTGCTAAAAAAACAACGTCTAAAAGACCTTATGTGTCGACACCAATATACCCTAGTAATCCATACAAGTATAAATAGCAGTCTATAACTCTACAAACTCCTTGGCCACAATACCTTGGTACATTTAAGCTCATTTGAGCAGATTTGTGAACATTCGAGTTTTGCCTAATAATACAAAGCATATCTTCAATGGTCGTAGCCATAACTAATAGGAGGATCGTTTGGCGCACAGGAGCCATCAACAAACAAAACTATGTACATCGTTCTGAATCCATTACAATCCATTACAAGTGTCTTAAATATTCTCTTTATCGATATTCAGAATTGGAATATCAATCTCTCACAATTAATTGGAAGTACATAATTTGGTTGACTTACAATCTTGTTTTCTGAGATCTTTTTTGGGCTAAAGGACACTTTCACACCCTCAATTTTGATGAAAAGACACTTTCACCCTTCTTGTATGAGAAATGAAACTTTCACCTCTTTTGTGTTCCAAACTTCAGAACACTTGCACCCCCTAACTGTGTCATGTCATCCTCTAAAAGTGGGAACTTGTCTCTGAAAGTACTATGACGACTGCCCTAAACGAACAAAGTCACAATTGGACAGTGTAAGTAAGCTGAAAATTGTCAGAAAGAAGGGGTGAAAGTGTCATTTCTCAAACTATATGGAGAGGGGGGGGTAAAAGTGTCTTCGCATTAAACTTGAGGGGGGAGGGGGTTGAAAGTATCGTTTACCCATTTTTTATAGATGTTTAGTTATATATGATAAAGAGGGAGAAGAAAATGGGCAAAATTTGTATTTTTTTGTGGAATGGTAAGAAACACTTTTACCCCTTAAGTTTATTACAAGACAATTTCACTCGTTCTAGTTTGGAAATGACACTTCTATCTCTAATAAACCAAATTGGTCCAAAAAAATAATATTACAGACCCTCACCCACATCTAAGGGAATTTAGGTATCATGAAACTTGGCACTATGGATGGGTGTATTGTCATTTCCCAAACTAGTATGGGTGAACGTGTCTTTCCATCAAACTGAGGAATAACAGTGTCTTTGACACAGACAATGTTCATTGTTCCCTCTGTAAAATCGAGGTTCTTTAGAGAAAAGAAACAAAAGACAGAGGACATAAATGCCAATTGCCACTCCACCAGTATAGACTATAGAGTAGTGGGTAAATGTCGGCGTGTCATCGTCCGTCTCTAAAGACGTAAACTGCCGTTCACTCTACGATCACACAATAGCACGCATTCCACCTAAAACTACCTCAAAGAAATAAACTAATTGAAAGAACAAAACTATCTTAAATCATATATATACGTCTTTTCTTCTTCTGCCTTCTTAACGGAGCTGTTAAATCATCTCATTACTGAGATGTTATGCGTCAAGGCGGAGGGCGCCCCTGGAGAGTCAGGTGTAGTGTCATACTCCCTGACATAGGGGTGCTACAATGATTTTGTTAGTAATTAATTCCTAAAAGGTAAAATAATTGAGTATACATCTTAAAATTGTAAGAAAATAATATATTTATTAAGTAGTTGCCATTCATGCAGGGTAAAATTGGTAAATTAACTGAGCTAGTGACATCAGGGACAACTGATGTAATTAAGACTATAATCGATGTCCTGTCATAAAATATCATCAAATCAATAACTTTTTTGAAAACTTATTTATTCCTGTAGGAGTAAGAAGATATTATTGAATTAGTGAATTCAATTGAATTGAGTATGGATGTAATTAACACTATTATTTAATTTATGACATAAATTATGAAAAATTGATTAATTAATTAAGTAATTGGCCATATGTGGTGGTGGGGGGTAAAATGTAATTAAATTACTTAGTAAGTGAAATCAATTAAATTAATAAAAGATGTGATTAATAAAATAATTGTAATTTTGTTCAGCAAATAATTAATTTATCAAGTAACTGACAATTGTGAAGGATAAATTTACAAGAATTCACCCAATTAGTGATGTCAAATGATTAAATTTTTGCATTAATGCATTAAGTAGCTTGGTCCAAATTTAGTTTGCGAAATAAATTACCAAAACGTGATTAACTTAATATGTTACTGACCAAATGTGAGGGTAAAATGCAATTACATAATTGAATCAGTGAAATTAATTAAATTAATAAGGGATGTGATTAATAAAGTAATTGTGGTTATGTACAATGATCAGCGAATAATTAATTTATCAAGTTACTATTAATTGTGAATGATAAAATTAAAAGAATACACCCGATTAGTGTTTTCAATTGACTAAAGTTTTGTATTTATGCATTATGTAGTTTCGTCCAAATTTAATTAACGGAAATGCAATAAATCACTAATAATGTTGTATTCACTCATCACAGTGTATCCAGTGATTTGTATAAATACCAAAGTCGGAGTACCTAGAAAAATATCGGTTTCCTACCACAAACACTGTAGTATTATTCAATATGGGATCTCAATCTACTTTCGTAGTCATCTACTTCTTTGTTCTGGTGAGAAACTCTCTCTCTTTCTCTCTCTCCTCCTATCTTCCTTATACAACTTATGAAATCAATTTTTCTTTACAGATTTTTTGTAGTTTGAGTGCCGCAGCAAGGGATTTGCAAAAATCCGCACCGAAAGAAAAGTCATTGTCTAAGACATCCCAAATACTTACAGGTCTTGCATCAACATCAACCGATTTTCCACCCGCATCAAAGAGAGAAGATACGGATGGTGGAGAAAAATTTGCGTCGAACTGGAAGTACCACACAAAGGATATTTTTAGAGAGCATCAAATGACCAAGGGTCTAACTGGTGATGCATCCGTATTTTCGCCCGAAGGACAAAAGAATGTCAAAAAGAATACCTACTTCACTAAAGATCCCATTAGAGAACCCGATTTTGTTTGGTGGAACAAAAACGGCGGACAAAAAAATGTCAAAAAGGATGTCTACTTCACTAAAGATTTGATTAGAGAGCCAGATTTTACTTGGTGGCACAAAAAAGGTGGACAAAATAATGTCAAAAATAATGTCTACTTCACTAAAGATCTTATTAGAGAGCCGGATTTTACTTGGTGGCGCAAGAGCGGTGGACAAAAGAATGTCAAGAAAAATGTCTACTTCACTAAAGATCTCATTAGAGAGCCAGATTTTACTTGGTGGCAGAAGGGTGGAAAACCATAATCCTTGAATGAGACGAGAAATAAGAAGTAATCCTATGCGAGAAATTAATTAGTGGTGAATGTAATATGATTTTAATTTTTAATGTTTGATAAGGAAAGACAGACAAGCAATATAAATCACTTTATATATTCGTGTTGTGATGTCATTCTACTAGTTACTTGATTGGTCTTTTTAGGAGAGTATATAGAATATGGATCGAAGTTTAATCTTTCGGATAATTATTCTAGTAAAGAAGTATTTTTTATGAAGTTGAGCCTTCTTTCTCCCTCAAAACCAAGGACAATCATTTATACAAAGATAATACGAGAAAGGAATAGAGAGGGAGGGCAAGAGAGAAGAATAAGAAGATGAAATGAATTATGTGATTCCTTAACTGAAAACTATTACGGAGGAGAGGTGTTTATATACTCTTGTAAAACAGACTTTTCCGCCTAAACACATACACTACACTTTGTGAGTAGCTCGCCACGAGTCCCGTCAGCTATATGAATAGTAGAAATCTCCAGCCCATCTGTATGTGAACTAAAACCAGTTGAATGTAAAGTCAAATGATTACAAACAGCATCAAATAGACAAAACAAGATAGAATAGTGTCCAAAAATGAACTCAGAGCATCGAAAACCTTACAATCGTGCGCTCGCTGGTTCAAAACGGGAGCCAAAACAACATGTCAACGCGATGGAGTCAAACAGCTTGGTCAAAGACCAAACGAACCGATGAGAAGGCAACTGGCTGGGAAGGATGCCATGGCTCAAGTTGTTGGCTGGGAAGGAAGCCGTCGCTCACGCGGAAGCCGCGAGCCAATGGGCAAGCCGAGTCTTCACGCGGAAGCCGGCGGCTAGGTAGCAAGCCGAGAGTGACAACCGAGCCGAGAAGGATCTAACAGAGAGTTGGCGTGTGGGAACGTGGCAACGATGTCAGGATCTTCGGCGGTCACATGTGGGCGCTACTACACTGTTCGTCATTTTTGAGCTTTGGCTCAGATTTTGATTTCGAGTCGAATGGATATGGTGGCGTAGCAAATTTATAATCGGAATACAATGAATCAAAAGCAACTGTGAGTACGTACTACTCTCGGACCGAAAACTCAACGAAGTGGCCGTAGACGAAAACCATGTTGGAGGAGGGTTTCGTCGAAGGTAGACCTCTAGTCTTTTTGTCAAGTCGGGAAATGAGTTGGGCAAGGTGGTTGTGGTGACGAATTCTGAGTATGCTGTGGGTGAGGCGGTGACGGCTAAGGAGGGGATGGCGGTGGTTCCAGTGGTAATCATACTTTTGTGGGTTTACCAATTTACCCTATAAAAGATGGTTCATTTGTCAACTAACAGACAGTGTCGTTAATTATTGGACGAAATATTTTTAACAGTTTGGAAATTGCACTTTTTTGCAAATAGGGCTAGTTTTAGAGGTGGATGTTGCAATGTGAGAGTTTTGGCATACTGGAAGGGAATATCCAACACAACAATGACAAACACAAAGATAAACACTCCGAATAATATGAACAACGTTAAATTACATGATATCTAGTGATTACTGAGCAAGAAATAACTACCCCATGTCCCTAGCATTACTACTTTATTCATTATCAAATTGAGTTGTCGTAATCGATTTTAGAAATTTAAAAATATTTAAATTCTTAATTATCCAATTAAGGAAATCGGTAAGTTTCATTAACCGGATAATCGATGCTCTCATCCCAGTTGTAACACTCTATGATCTCGGTCTAGGGTTACTGCGACAATCGATAACCAAAAGTAGAATTTTATTTTGATAAAATACATTACAACCATGTACGTGTTACAAAACTTGCAGAATAATTTTGAAAATAGTAAAATATTCGCGATATGCTACGTGATCTAACTTAAGCTCACGTCCTCGCCTAGATCCACATTCCCATCACACCCTTCACTACCGTGCGATGATTTTGAAATAGTAAAATCACACACCATAGTTTGAAAATAATCAGTGAAACTAACTGAAAAAAGTACTACGAGACGAAAAGCGATGAGCGACACAAGTATAAGTTGAAATAAACAAGAGATTTTAAACAATAATCAGTACATGAGACTGGAATTTTAGAGTAATAATAAGCAATCGAGTAGGCAAACCTCACAACTTTAGAACATTAATAAACCACGAGTATTCAAAAAATTCTTAAACTCGTGAAATCTGTAGAGTAAACAAGTATCTTTGAATTGATAACAATATCAATGCACAAGCAGCCAATGATTATTAACTTCAATAACCGTGAAGTTTAGATGAGGCACATATAGAGTCACCGACATGATCGATGTAGACAGAGAGATAACAATAAAATCACAAAGGATGCATTCTAGGGTGTATCAAACTCGATTTCTCCCGAGTGTTACCGGAGCCCATACGTCAATCCCCGCTAAAAGACCAAGTCTAACAGACCTTACGTGCCGACACCAATATACCCTAGTGATCCTTACAAGTATAAATAGCAGTGTATAGCTCTACAAACTCCTTGGTTGCAATACCTTGGTACATTTAAGCTCATTTGAGCATATTTGTGAACATTCAGGTTCTATCTAATAATACAAAGCATAGTTTCAATGGTCGTAGTTATAAGTAGTAGGAGGATCGTTTGGTGCCTCCGACAGGAGCCATCAACAAACAAAACTATGTACATCGTCCTAAATCCATTACAAGTGTCTTAAATATTCTCTTTATCGATATTCAGAATTGGAATATCAATCTCTCACAATTAATTGGAAGTGCATAATTTGGTTGACATACAATCTTGTTTTCTGAGATCTTTTTTGGGCTAAAGGACACTTTCACACCCTCAATTTTGATGAAAAGACACTTTCACCTTCTTGTTTGAGAAATGAAACTTTCACCTCTTTTGTGTTCCAAACTTCAGAACACTTGCACCCCCTAACTGTTTCTTATCATCCTCTAAAATTGGAAACTTGTCTCCGAAAGTTCTATGACGACTGCCCTAAACGAACAAAGTCACAATTGGTCAGTGTAAGTAATCTGAAATTTGTCAAAAAGAAGGGGTGAAAGTGTCATTTCTCAAACTAGATGGAGAGGGGGGGGGGGGTAAAAGTGTCTTCGACATTAAACTTGAGTGGGGAGGGGGGTTGAATGTATCGTTTACCCATTTTTTTAGATGTTTATTTATTTATGATAAAGAGTGAGAAGAAATGGGCAAAATTTGTATTTTCTTTTTGGAATGATAAGAAACACTTTTACCCCTTAAGTTTATTACAAGACAATTTCACTCGTTCTAGTTCGGAAATGACACTTCTATCTCTAATAAACCAAATTGGTCCAAAAAAATAATATTACGGACCCTCACACACATCTAAGGGAATTTAGGTATCATGAAACTTGGCACTATGGATGGGTGAATTGTCATTTCCCAACCTAGTATGGGTGAGCGTGTCTTTCCATCAAACTGAGGAATAAAAGTGTCTTTGACACAGACAATGTTCATTGTTCCCTCTGTAAAATCGAGGTTCTTTGAGAAAAGAAACAAAAGACAGAGGACATAAATGCCAATTGCCACTCCAACAGTATAGACTATAGAGTAGTGGGTAAATGTCGGCGTGTCATCGTCCGTCTCTAAAAACGTAAACTGCCGTTCACTCTACGATCACACAATAGCACGCATTCCACCTAAAACTACCTCAAAGAAATAAACTCATTGAAAGAACAAAAATATCTTAAATCATATATATACGTCGTTTCTTCTTCTGCCTTCTCTACAGAGCTGTTAAATCATCTCATTACTGAGATGTTATGCGTCAAGGCGGAGGGCACCCCTGGAGAGTCAGGTGTAGTGTCATACTCCCTGAGATAGGGGCGCGACAATGATTTTGTTAGTAATTAATTCCTAAAAGGTAAAATAATTGAGTATAGATCTTAAAATTGTAAGAAAATAATATATTTATTAAGTAGTTACCATTCATGGAGGGTAAATTTGGTAAACTAACTGAGCTAGTAACATCAGGGACAATTGATGTAATTAATACTGTAATCGATGTCCTGTCATAAAATATCATCAAATAATTAACTTTTTGAAAACTTATTTATTCCTGTAGGAGTAAGAAGATATTATCGAATTAGTGAATTCAATTGAATTGAGTATGGATGTAATTAACACTATTATTTAATTTATGACATAAATTACGAAAAATTGATTAATTAATTAAGTAATTGGCCATATGTGGTGGTGGGGGGTAAATGTAATTAAATTACTTAGTAAGTGAAATCAATTAAATTTATAAAGGATGTGATTAATAAAATAATTGTAATTTTGTTCAGCAAATAATTAATTTATCAAGTAACTGACAATTGTGAAGGATAAATTTACAAGAATTCACCCAATTAGTGAGGTCAAATGATTAAATTTTTGCATTAATGCATTAAGTAGCTTGGTCCAAATTTAATTTGCGACATAAATTACCAAAATGTGATTAACTTAATATACTACTGACCATATGTGAGGGTAAAATGCAATTACATAATTGAATCAGTGAAATTAATTAAATTAATAAAGGATGTGATTAATAAAGTAATTGTGGTTATGTACAATGATCAGCGAATAATTAATTTATCAAGTTACTAATAATTTTGAATGATAAAATTAAAAGAATACACCCAATTAGTGATTTAAAATTACTAAAGTTTTGTATTTATGCATTAAGTAGTTTCGTCCAAATTTAATTAACGGGAATGCAATAAATCACTAGTAATGTTGTATTCACTCGTCACAGTGTATCCAGTGATCTGTATAAATACCAAAGTTGGAGTACCTAGAAAAATATCAGTTTCCTACCACAAACACTGTAGTATTATTCAATATGGGATCTCATTCTACTTTCGTAGTCATCTACTTCTTTGTTCTGGTGAGAAACTCTCTCTCTCTCTCTCTCTCTCTCTCTCTCTCTCTCCTCATATCTTCCTTATACAACTTATGAAATCAATTTTTCTATACAGGCTTTTTGTAATTTGAGTGCCGCAACAAGGGATTTGAAAAAATCCGCACCGAAAGAAAAGTCATTGTCTAAGACATCCCAAATACTTACAGGTCTTGCATCAACATCAACCGATTTTCCACCCGCATCAAAGAGAGAAGATACGGATGGTGGAGAAAAATTTGCGTCGAACGGGAAGTACCACACAAAGGATATTTTTAGAGAGCATCAAATGACCAAGGGTCTAACTGGTGATGCATCCGTATTTCCGCCCGATGGACAAAAGAATGTCAAAAAGAATACCTACTTCACTAAAGATCTCATTAGAGAACCCGATTTTGTTTGGTGGAACAAAAACGGCGGACAAAAAAATGTCAATAATGATGTCTACTTCACTAAAGATTTGATTAGAGAGCCAGATTTTACTTGGTGGCACAAAAAAGGTGGACAAAATAATGTCAAAAATAATGTATACTTCACTAAAGATCTTATTAGAGAGCCGGATTTTACTTGGTGGCGCAAGAGCGGTGGACAAAAGAATGTCAAGAAAAATGTCTACTTCACTAAAGATCTCATTAGAGAGCCAGATTTTACTTGGTGGCACAAGGGTGGAAAACCATAATCCTTGAATGAGACGAGAAATAAGAAGTAATCCTATGCGAGAAATTAATTAGTGGTGAATGTAATATGATTTTAATTTTTAATGTTTGATAAGGAAAGACAGACAAGCAATATAAATCACTTTATATATTCTTGTTGTGATGTCATTCTACTAGTTACTTGATTGGTCTTTTTAGGAGAGTATAGAATATGGATCGAAGTTTAATCTTTCGGATAATTATTCTAGTAAAGAAGTATTTTTTATGAAGTTGAGCCTTCTTTCTCCCTCAAAACCAAGGACAATCATTTATACAAAGATAATACGAGAAAGAAATAGAGAGGGAGGGCAAGAGATAAGAATAAGAAGATGAAATGAATTATGTGATTCCTTAACTGAAAACTATTACGGAGGAGAGGTGTTTATATACTCTTGTAAAACAGACTTTTCCGCCTAAACACATACACTACACTTTGTGAGTAGCTCGCCACGAGTTCCGTCAGCTATATGAATAGTAGAAATCTCCAGCCCATCTGTATGTGAACTAAAACCAGTTGAATGTAAAGTCAAATGATTACAAACAGCATCAAATAGACAAAACAAGATAGAATAGTGTCCAAAAATGAACTCAGAGCATCGAAAACCTTACAATCGTGCGCTCGCTGGTTCAAAACGGGAGCCAAAACAACATGTCAACGCGATGGAGTCAAACAGCTTGGTCAAAGACCAAACGAACCGATGAGAAGGCAACTGGCTGGGAAGGATGCCATGGCTCAAGTTGTTGGCTGGGAAGGAAGCCGTCGCTCACGCGGAAGCCGCGAGCCAATGGGCAAGCCGAGTCTTCACGCGGAAGCCGGCGGCTAGGTAGCAAGCCGAGAGTGACAACCGAGCCGAGAAGGATCTAACAGAGAGTTGGCGTGTGGGAACGTGGCAACGATGTCAGGATCTTCGGCGGTCACATGTGGGCGCTACTACACTGTTCGTCATTTTTGAGCTTTGGCTCAGATTTTGATTTCGAGTCGAATGGATATGGTGGCGTAGCAAATTTATAATCGGAAGACAATGAATCAAAAGCAACTGTGAGTACGTACTACTCTCGGACAAAAAACTCAACGAAGTGGCCGTAGACGAAAACCATGTTGGAGGAGGGTTTCGTCGAAGGTAGACCTCTAGTCTTTTTGTCAAGTCGGGAAATGAGTTGGGCAAGGTGGTTGTGGTGACGAATTCTGAGTATGATGTGGGTGAGGCGGTGACGGCTAAGGAGGGGATGGCGGTGGTTCCAGTGGTAATCATACTTTTGTGGGTTTACCAATTTACCCTATAAAAGATGGTTCATTTGTCAACTAACAGAAAGTGTCGTTAATTATTGGACGAAATATTTTTAACAGTTTGGAAATTGCACTTTTTTGGAAATAGGGCTAGTTTTAGAGGTGGATGTTGCAATGTGAGAGTTTTGGTATACTGGAAGGGAATATCCAACACAACAATGACAAACACAAAGATAAACACTCCGAATAATATGAACAACGTTAAATTACATGATATCTAGTGATTACTGAGCAAGAAATAACTACCCCGTGTCCCTAGCATTACTGCTTTATTCATTATCAAATTGAGTTGTCGTAATCGATTTTAGAAATTTAAAAATAGTTAAATTCTTAATTATCCAATTAAGGAAATCGGTAAGTTTCATTAACCGGATAATCGATGCTCTCATCCCAGTTGTAACACTCTATGATCTCGGTCTAGGGTTACTGCGACAATCGATAACCAAAAGTAGAATTTTATTTTGATAAAATACATTACAACCATGTAAGTGTTACAAAACTTGCAGAATACATTTGAAAATAGTAAAATATTCGCGATATGCTACGTGATCTAACTTAAGCTCACGTCCTCGCCTAGATCCACATTCCCATCACACCCTTCACTACCGTGCGATGATTTTGAAATAGTAAAATCACACACCATAGTTTGAAAATAATCAGTGAAACTAACTGAAAAAAGTACTACGAGACGAAAAGCGATGAGCGACACAAGTATAAGTTGAAATAAACAAGAGATTTTAAACAATAATCAGTACATGAGACAAGAATTTTAGAGTAATAATAAGCAATCGAGTAGGCAAACCTCACAACTTTAGAACATTAATAAACCACGAGTATTCAAAAAAAATTTAAACTCGTGAAATCTGAAGAGTAAACAAGTATCTTTGAATTGATAACAATATCAATGCACAAGCAGCCAATGATTATTAACTTCAATAACCGTGAAGTTTAGATGAGGCACATATAGAGTCACCGACATGATCGATGTAGACAGAGAGATAACAATAAAATCACAAAGGATGCATTATAGGGTGTATCAAACTCGATTTCTCCCGAGTGTTACCGGAGCCCATACGTCAATCCCCGCTAAAAAACCATGTCTAACAGACCTTACGTGCCGACACCAATATACCCTAGTGATCCTTACAAGTATAAATAGCAGTGTATAGCTCTACAAACTCCTTGGTTGCAATACCTTGGTACATTTAAGCTCATTTGAGCATATTTGTGAACATTCAGGTTCTATCTAATAATACAAAGCATAGTTTCAATGGTCGTAGCCATAAGTAGTAGGAGGATCGTTTGGTGCCTCCGACAGGAGCCATCAACAAACAAAACTATGTACATCGTCCTAGATCCATTACAAGTGTCTTAAATATTCTCTTTATCGATATTCAGAATTGGAATATCAATCTCTCACAATTAATTGGAAGTGCATAATTTGGTTGACATACAATCTTGTTTTCTGAGATCTTTTTTGGGCTAAAGGACACTTTCACACCCTCAATTTTGATGAAAAGACACTTTCACCTTCTTGTTTGAGAAATGAAACTTTCACCTCTTTTGTGTTCCAAACTTCAGAACACTTTCACCCCCTAACTGTGTCATATCATCCTCTAAAATTGGAAACTTGTCTCCGAAAGTTCTATGACGACTGCCCTAAACGAACAAAGTCACAATTGGTCAGTGTAAGCAATCTGAAATTTGTCAAAAAGAAGGGGTGAAAGTGTCATTTCTCAAACTAGATGGAGAGGGGGGGGGGGTAAAAGTGTCTTCGACATTAAACTTGAGTGGGGAGGGGGGTTGAATGTATCGTTTACCCATTTTTTTAGATGTTTATTTATTTATGATAAAGAGTGAGAAGAAAATGGGCAAAATTTGTTTTTTTTTTTTTTGGAATGATAAGAAACACTTTTACCCCTTAAGTTTATTACAAGACAATTTCACTCGTTCTAGTTCGGAAATGACACTTCTATCTCTAATAAACCAAATTGGTCCAAAAAAATAATATTACGGACCCTCACCCACATCTAAGGGAATTTAGGTATCATGAAACTTGGCACTATGGATGGGTGAATTGTCATTTCCCAACCTAGTATGGGTGAACGTGTCTTTCCATCAAACTGAGGAATAAAAGTGTCTTTGACACAGACAATGTTCATTGTTCCCTCTGTAAAATCGAGGTTCCTTGAGAAAAGAAACAAAAGACAGAGGACATAAATGCCAATTGCCACTCCAACAGTATAGACTATAGAGTAGTGGGTAAATGTCGGCGTGTCATCGTCCGTCTCTAAAGACGTAAACTGTCGTTCACTCTACGATCACACAATAGCACGCATTCCACCTAAAACTACCTCAAAGAAATAAACTCATTGAAAGAACAAAAATATCTTAAATCATATATATATACGTCGTTTCTTCTTCTGCCTTCTCTACGGAGCTGTTAAATCATCTCATTACTGAGATGTTATGCGTCAAGGCGGAGGGCACCCCTGGAGAGTCAGGTGTAGTGTCATACTCCCTGAGATAGGGGCGCGACAATGATTTTGTTAGTAATTAATTCCTAAAAGGTAAAATAATTGAGTATAGATCTTAAAATTGTAAGAAAATAATATATTTATTAAGTAGTTACCATTCATGGAGGGTAAATTTGGTAAACTAACTGAGCTAGTAACATCAGGGACAATTGATGTAATTAATACTATAATCGATGTCCTGTCATAAAATATCATCAAATAATTAACTTTTTGAAAACTTATTTATTCCTGTAGGAGTAAGAAGATATTATCGAATTACTGAATTCAATTGAATTGAGTATGGATGTAATTAACACTATTATTTAATTTATGACATAAATTACGAAAAATTGATTAATTAATTAAGTAATTGGCCATATGTGGTGGTGGGGGGTAAATGTAATTAAATTACTTAGTAAGTGAAATCAATTAAATTTATAAAGGATGTGATTAATAAAATAATTGTAATTTTGTTCAGCAAATAATTAATTTATCAAGTAACTGACAATTGTGAAGGATAAATTTACAAGAATTCACCCAATTAGTGATGTCAAATGATTAAATTTTTGCATTAATGCATTAAGTAGCTTGGTCCAAATTTAATTTGCGACATAAATTACCAAAATGTGATTAACTTAATATAATACTGACCATATGTGAGGGTAAAATGCAATTACATAATTGAATCAGTGAAATTAATTAAATTAATAAAGGATGTGATTAATAAAGTAATTGTGGTTATGTACAATGATCAGTGAATAATTAATTTATCAAGTTACTAATAATTGTGAATGATAAAATTAAAAGAATACACCCAATTAGTGATTTCAAATGACTAAAGTTTTGTATTTATGCATTAAGTAGTTTCGTCCAAATTTAATTAACGGGAATGCAATAAATCACTAGTAATGTTGTATTCACTCATCACAGTGTATCCAGTGATCTGTATAAATACCAAAGTCGGAGTACCTAGAAAAATATCGGTTTCCTACCACAAACACTGTAGTATTATTCAATATGGGATCTCATTCTACTTTCGTAGTCATCTACTTCTTTGTTCTGGTGAGAAACTCTCTCTCTCTCTCTCCTCATATCTTCCTTATACAACTTATGAAATCAATTTTTCTATACAGGTTTTTTGTAGTTTGAGTGCCGCAACAAGGGATTTGCAAAAATCCGCACCGAAAGAAAAGTCATTGTCTAAGACATCCCAAATACTTACAGGTCTTGCATCAACATCAACCGATTTTCCACCCGCATCAAAGAGAGAAGATACGGATGGTGGAGAAAAATTTGCGTCGAACGGGAAGTACCACACAAAGGATATTTTTAGAGAGCATCAAATGACCAAGGGTCTAACTGGTGATGCATCCATATTTCCGCCCGATGGACAAAAGAATGTCAAAAAGAATACCTACTTCACTAAAGATCTCATTAGAGAACCCGATTTTGTTTGGTGGAACAAAAACGGCGGACAAAAAAATGTCAAAAAGGATGTCTACTTCACTAAAGATTTGATTAGAGAGCCAGATTTTACTTGGTGGCACAAAAAAGGTGGACAAAATAATGTCAAAAATAATGTCTACTTCACTAAAGATCTTATTAGAGAGCCGGATTTTACTTGGTGGCGCAAGAGCGGTGGACAAAAGAATGTCAAGAAAAATGTCTACTTCACTAAAGATCTCATTAGAGAGCCAGATTTTACTTGGTGGCACAAGGGTGGAAAACCATAATCCTTGAATGAGACGAGAAATAAGAAGTAATCCTATGCGAGAAATTAATTAGTGGTGAATGTAATATGATTTTAATTTTTAATGTTTGATAAGGAAAGACAGACAAGCAATATAAATCACTTTATATATTCGTGTTGTGATGTCATTCTACTAGTTACTTGATTGGTCTTTTTAGGAGAGTATATAGAATACGGATCGAAGTTTAATCTTTCGGATAATTATTCTAGTAAAGAAGTATTTTTTATGAAGTTGAGCCTTCTTTCTCCCTCAAAACCAAGGACAATCATTTATACAAAGATAATACGAGAAAGAAATAGAGAGGGAGGGCAAGAGAGAAGAATAAGAAGATGAATAGAATTATGTGATTCCTTAACTGAAAACTATTACGGAGGAGAGGTGTTTATATACTCTTGTAAAACAGACTTTTCCGCCTAAACACATACACTACACTTTGTGAGTAGCTCGCCACGAGTCCCGTCAGCTATATGAATAGTAGAAATCTCCAGCCCATCTGTATGTGAACTAAAACCAGTTGAATGTAAAGTCAAATGATTACAAACAGCATCAAATAGACAAAACAAGATAGAATAGTGTCCAAAAATGAACTCAGAGCATCGAAAACCTTACAATCGTGCGCTCGCCGGTTCAAAACGGGAGCCAAAACAACATGTCAACGCGATGGAGTCAAACAGCTTGGTCAAAGACCAAACGAACCGATGAGAAGGCAACTGGCTGGGAAGGATGCCATGGCTCAAGTTGTTGGATGGGAAGGAAGCCGTCGCTCACGCGGAAGCCGCGAGCCAATGGGCAAGCCGAGTCTTCACGCGGAAGCCGGCGGCTAGGTAGCAAGCCGAGAGTGACAACCGAGCCGAGAAGGATCTAACAAAGAGTTGGTGTGTGGGAACGTGGCAACGATGTCAGGATCTTCGGCGGTCACATGTGGGCGCTACTACACTGTTCGTCATTTTTGAGCTTTGGCTCAGATTTTGATATCGAGTCGAATGGATATGGTGGCGTAGCAAATTTATAATCGGAAGACGATGAATCAAAAGCAACTGTGAGTACGTACTACTCTCGGACCGAAAACTCAACGAAGTGGCCGTAGACGAAAACCATGTTGGAGGAGGGTTTCGTCGAAGGTAGACCTCTAGTCTTTTTGTCAAGTCGGGAAATGAGTTGGGCAAGGTGGTTGTGGTGACGAATTCTGAGTATGCTGTGGGTGAGGCGGTGACGGCTTAGGAGGGGATGGCGGTGGTTCCAGTGGTAATCATACTTTTGTGGGGTTACCAATTTACCCTATAAAAGATGGTTCATTTGTCAAGTAACAGACAGTGTCGTAATTATTGGACGAAATATTTTTAACAGTTTGGGAATTGCACTTTTTTGCATATAGGGAGTCCAATCAACTAGTTTTAGAAGTGGATGTTGCAATGTGAGAGTTTTGGTATACTGGAAGGGAATATCCAACACAACAATGACAAACACAAAGATAAACACTCCGAGTAATATGAAAAACGTTAAATTACATGATATCACTACAACATTAGCATATAAGGTATGATTAGTGATTACTGAGCAAGAAATAACTACCCCGCGTCCCTGACATTACTACTTTATTCATTATCAAATTGAGTTGTCGTAATCGATTTTAGAAATTTAAAAATATTTAAATTCTTAATTATCCAATTAAGGAAATCGGTAAGTTTCATTAACCGCAGAATCGATGCTCTGATCCCAGTTGTAACACTCTATGATCTCGGTTTAGGGTTACTGCGACAATCGATAACCAAAAGTAGAATTTTATTTTGATAAAATACATTACAACCATGTACGTGTTACAAAACTTGCAGAATAACTTTGAAAATAGTAAAATGTTCGTGATATGCTACATGATCTAACTTAAGCTCACGTCCTCACCTGGATCCACATTCCCATCACACCCTTCACTACCGTGCGATGATTTTGAAATAGTAAAATCACACACCATAGTTTGAAAATAATCAGTGAAACTAACTGAAAAAGTACTACGAGACGAAAAGCGACGAGTGACACAAGTATAAGTTGAAATAAACAAGATATTTTAAACAATAATCAGTACATGAGACTGGAACTTTAGACTAACAATAAGCAATCGAGTAGGCAAACCTCACAACTTTAGAACATTAATAAACCACGAGTATTCAAAGAATTCTTAAACTCGTAAAATCTCAAGAGTAAACAAGTATCTTTGAATTGATAACAATATCAATGCACAAGTAGCCAATGATTATTAACTTCAATAACCGTTAAGTTTAGATGAGGCACATATAGAGTCACCGACATGATCAATGCAGACAGAGATATAACAATGAAATCACAAAGGATGCATTCTAGGGTGTATCAAACTCGATTTCTCCCGAGCGTTAGCGAAGCCCATACGCCAATCCCCGCTAAAAAACCATGTCTAACAGACCTTACGTGCCGACACCAATATACCCTAGTGATCCTTACAAGTATAAATAGCAGTCTATAGCTCTACAAACTCTTTGGCCACAATACCTTGGTACATTTAAGCTCATTTGAGCAGATTTGTGAACATTCATGTTCTATCTAATAATACAAATCATAGTTTCAATGGTCGTAGCCATAAGTAATAGGAGGATCGTTTGGTGCCTCCGACAGGAGCCATCAAAAAACAAAACTATGTACATCATCCTAAATCCATTACAAGTGTCTTAAATATTCTCTTTATCGATATTCAGAATAGGAATATCAATCTCTCACAATTAATTGGAAGTGCATAATTTGGTTGACATACAATCTTGTTTTCTGAGATCTTTTTTGGGCTAAAGGACACTTTCACACCCTCAATTTTGATGAAAAGACACTTTCACCTTCTTGTTTGAGAAATGAAACTTTCACCTCTTTTGTGTTCCAAACTTCAGAACACTTTCACCCCCTAACTGTGTCATATCATCCTCTAAAATTGGAAACTTGTCTCCGAAAGTTCTATGACGACTGCCCTAAACGAACAAAGTCACAATTGGTCAGTGTAAGCAATCTGAAATTTGTCAAAAAGAAGGGGTGAAAGTGTCATTTCTCAAACTAGATGGAGAGGGGGGGGGGGGGTAAAAGTGTCTTCGACATTAAACTTGAGTGGGGAGGGGGGTTGAATGTATCGTTTACCCATTTTTTTAGATGTTTATTTATTTATGATAAAGAGTGAGAAGAAAATGGGCAAAATTTGTTTTTTTTTTTTTGGAATGATAAGAAACACTTTTACCCCTTAAGTTTATTACAAGACAATTTCACTCGTTCTAGTTCGGAAATGACACTTCTATCTCTAATAAACCAAATTGGTCCAAAAAAATAATATTACGGACCCTCACCCACATCTAAGGGAATTTAGGTATCATGAAACTTGGCACTATGGATGGGTGAATTGTCATTTCCCAACCTAGTATGGGTGAACGTGTCTTTCCATCAAATTGAGGAATAAAAGTGTCTTTGACACAGACAATGTTCATTGTTCCCTCTGTAAAATCGAGGTTCCTTGAGAAAAGAAACAAAAGACAGAGGACATAAATGCCAATTGCCACTCCAACAGTATAGACTATAGAGTAGTGGGTAAATGTCGGCGTGTCATCGTCCGTCTCTAAAGACGTAAACTGTCGTTCACTCTACGATCACACAATAGCACGCATTCCACCTAAAACTACCTCAAAGAAATAAACTCATTGAAAGAACAAAAATATCTTAAATCATATATATATACGTCGTTTCTTCTTCTGCCTTCTCTACGGAGCTGTTAAATCATCTCATTACTGAGATGTTATGCGTCAAGGCGGAGGGCACCCCTGGAGAGTCAGGTGTAGTGTCATACTCCCTGAGATAGGGGCGCGACAATGATTTTGTTAGTAATTAATTCCTAAAAGGTAAAATAATTGAGTATAGATCTTAAAATTGTAAGAAAATAATATATTTATTAAGTAGTTACCATTCATGGAGGGTAAATTTGGTAAACTAACTGAGCTAGTAACATCAGGGACAATTGATGTAATTAATACTATAATCGATGTCCTGTCATAAAATATCATCAAATAATTAACTTTTTGAAAACTTATTTATTCCTGTAGGAGTAAGAAGATATTATCGAATTACTGAATTCAATTGAATTGAGTATGGATGTAATTAACACTATTATTTAATTTATGACATAAATTACGAAAAATTGATTAATTAATTAAGTAATTGGCCATATGTGGTGGTGGGGGGTAAATGTAATTAAATTACTTAGTAAGTGAAATCAATTAAATTTATAAAGGATGTGATTAATAAAATAATTGTAATTTTGTTCAGCAAATAATTAATTTATCAAGTAACTGACAATTGTGAAGGATAAATTTACAAGAATTCACCCAATTAGTGATGTCAAATGATTAAATTTTTGCATTAATGCATTAAGTAGCTTGGTCCAAATTTAATTTGCGACATAAATTACCAAAATGTGATTAACTTAATATAATACTGACCATATGTGAGGGTAAAATGCAATTACATAATTGAATCAGTGAAATTAATTAAATTAATAAAGGATGTGATTAATAAAGTAATTGTGGTTATGTACAATGATCAGTGAATAATTAATTTATCAAGTTACTAATAATTGTGAATGATAAAATTAAAAGAATACACCCAATTAGTGATTTCAAATGACTAAAGTTTTGTATTTATGCATTAAGTAGTTTCGTCCAAATTTAATTAACGGGAATGCAATAAATCACTAGTAATGTTGTATTCACTCATCACAGTGTATCCAGTGATCTGTATAAATACCAAAGTCGGAGTACCTAGAAAAATATCGGTTTCCTACCACAAACACTGTAGTATTATTCAATATGGGATCTCATTCTACTTTCGTAGTCATCTACTTCTTTGTTCTGGTGAGAAACTCTCTCTCTCTCTCTCTCCTCATATCTTCCTTATACAACTTATGAAATCAATTTTTCTATACAGGTTTTTTGTAGTTTGAGTGCCGCAACAAGGGATTTGCAAAAATCCGCACCGAAAGAAAAGTCATTTTCTAAGACATCCCAAATACTTACAGGTCTTGCATCAACATCAACCGATTTTCCACCCGCATCAAAGAGAGAAGATACGGATGGTGGAGAAAAATTTGCGTCGAACGGGAAGTACCACACAAAGGATATTTTTAGAGAGCATCAAATGACCAAGGGTCTAACTGGTGATGCATCCATATTTCCGCCCGATGGACAAAAGAATGTCAAAAAGAATACCTACTTCACTAAAGATCTCATTAGAGAACCCGATTTTGTTTGGTGGAACAAAAACGGCGGACAAAAAAATGTCAAAAAGGATGTCTACTTCACTAAAGATTTGATTAGAGAGCCAGATTTTACTTGGTGGCACAAAAAAGGTGGACAAAATAATGTCAAAAATAATGTCTACTTCACTAAAGATCTTATTAGAGAGCCGGATTTTACTTGGTGGCGCAAGAGCGGTGGACAAAAGAATGTCAAGAAAAATGTCTACTTCACTAAAGATCTCATTAGAGAGCCAGATTTTACTTGGTGGCACAAGGGTGGAAAACCATAATCCTTGAATGAGACGAGAAATAAGAAGTAATCCTATGCGAGAAATTAATTAGTGGTGAATGTAATATGATTTTAATTTTTAATGTTTGATAAGGAAAGACAGACAAGCAATATAAATCACTTTATATATTCGTGTTGTGATGTCATTCTACTAGTTACTTGATTGGTCTTTTTAGGAGAGTATATAGAATACGGATCGAAGTTTAATCTTTCGGATAATTATTCTAGTAAAGAAGTATTTTTTATGAAGTTGAGCCTTCTTTCTCCCTCAAAACCAAGGACAATCATTTATACAAAGATAATACGAGAAAGAAATAGAGAGGGAGGGCAAGAGAGAAGAATAAGAAGATGAATAGAATTATGTGATTCCTTAACTGAAAACTATTACGGAGGAGAGGTGTTTATATACTCTTGTAAAACAGACTTTTCCGCCTAAACACATACACTACACTTTGTGAGTAGCTCGCCACGAGTCCCGTCAGCTATATGAATAGTAGAAATCTCCAGCCCATCTGTATGTGAACTAAAACCAGTTGAATGTAAAGTCAAATGATTACAAACAGCATCAAATAGACAAAACAAGATAGAATAGTGTCCAAAAATGAACTCAGAGCATCGAAAACCTTACAATCGTGCGCTCGCCGGTTCAAAACGGGAGCCAAAACAACATGTCAACGCGATGGAGTCAAACAGCTTGGTCAAAGACCAAACGAACCGATGAGAAGGCAACTGGCTGGGAAGGATGCCATGGCTCAAGTTGTTGGATGGGAAGGAAGCCGTCGCTCACGCGGAAGCCGCGAGCCAATGGGCAAGCCGAGTCTTCACGCGGAAGCCGGCGGCTAGGTAGCAAGCCGAGAGTGACAACCGAGCCGAGAAGGATCTAACAAAGAGTTGGTGTGTGGGAACGTGGCAACGATGTCAGGATCTTCGGCGGTCACATGTGGGCGCTACTACACTGTTCGTCATTTTTGAGCTTTGGCTCAGATTTTGATATCGAGTCGAATGGATATGGTGGCGTAGCAAATTTATAATCGGAAGACGATGAATCAAAAGCAACTGTGAGTACGTACTACTCTCGGACCGAAAACTCAACGAAGTGGCCGTAGACGAAAACCATGTTGGAGGAGGGTTTCGTCGAAGGTAGACCTCTAGTCTTTTTGTCAAGTCGGGAAATGAGTTGGGCAAGGTGGTTGTGGTGACGAATTCTGAGTATGCTGTGGGTGAGGCGGTGACGGCTTAGGAGGGGATGGCGGTGGTTCCAGTGGTAATCATACTTTTGTGGGGTTACCAATTTACCCTATAAAAGATGGTTCATTTGTCAAGTAACAGACAGTGTCGTAATTATTGGACGAAATATTTTTAACAGTTTGGGAATTGCACTTTTTTGCATATAGGGAGTCCAATCAACTAGTTTTAGAAGTGGATGTTGCAATGTGAGAGTTTTGGTATACTGGAAGGGAATATCCAACACAACAATGACAAACACAAAGATAAACACTCCGAGTAATATGAAAAACGTTAAATTACATGATATCACTACAACATTAGCATACAAGGTATGATTAGTGATTACTGAGCAAGAAATAACTACCCCGCGTCCCTGACATTACTACTTTATTCATTATCAAATTGAGTTGTCGTAATCGATTTTAGAAATTTAAAAATATTTAAATTCTTAATTATCCAATTAAGGAAATCGGTAAGTTTCATTAACCGCAGAATCGATGCTCTGATCCCAGTTGTAACACTCTATGATCTCGGTTTAGGGTTACTGCGACAATCGATAACCAAAAGTAGAATTTTATTTTGATAAAATACATTACAACCATGTACGTGTTACAAAACTTGCAGAATAACTTTGAAAATAGTAAAATGTTCGTGATATGCTACATGATCTAACTTAAGCTCACGTCCTCACCTGGATCCACATTCCCATCACACCCTTCACTACCGTGCGATGATTTTGAAATAGTAAAATCACACACCATAGTTTGAAAATAATCAGTGAAACTAACTGAAAAAGTACTACGAGACGAAAAGCGACGAGTGACACAAGTATAAGTTGAAATAAACAAGATATTTTAAACAATAATCAGTACATGAGACTGGAACTTTAGACTAACAATAAGCAATCGAGTAGGCAAACCTCACAACTTTAGAACATTAATAAACCACGAGTATTCAAAGAATTCTTAAACTCGTAAAATCTCAAGAGTAAACAAGTATCTTTGAATTGATAACAATATCAATGCACAAGTAGCCAATGATTATTAACTTCAATAACCGTTAAGTTTAGATGAGGCACATATAGAGTCACCGACATGATCAATGCAGACAGAGATATAACAATGAAATCACAAAGGATGCATTCTAGGGTGTATCAAACTCGATTTCTCCCGAGCGTTAGCGAAGCCCATACGCCAATCCCCGCTAAAAAACCATGTCTAACAGACCTTACGTGCCGACACCAATATACCCTAGTGATCCTTACAAGTATAAATAGCAGTCTATAGCTCTACAAACTCTTTGGCCACAATACCTTGGTACATTTAAGCTCATTTGAGCAGATTTGTGAACATTCATGTTCTATCTAATAATACAAATCATAGTTTCAATGGTCGTAGCCATAAGTAATAGGAGGATCGTTTGGTGCCTCCGACAGGAGCCATCAAAAAACAAAACTATGTACATCATCCTAAATCCATTACAAGTGTCTTAAATATTCTCTTTATCGATATTCAGAATAGGAATATCAATCTCTCACAATTAATTGGAAGTGCATAATTTGGTTGACATACAATCTTGTTTTCTGAGATCTTTTTTGGGCTAAAGGACACTTTCACACCCTCAATTTTGATGAAAAGACACTTTCACCTTCTTGTTTGAGAAATGAAACTTTCACCTCTTTTGTGTTCCAAACTTCAGAACACTTTCACCCCCTAACTGTGTCATATCATCCTCTAAAATTGGAAACTTGTCTCCGAAAGTTCTATGACGACTGCCCTAAACGAACAAAGTCACAATTGGTCAGTGTAAGCAATCTGAAATTTGTCAAAAAGAAGGGGTGAAAGTGTCATTTCTCAAACTAGATGGAGAGGGGGGGGGGGGGTAAAAGTGTCTTCGACATTAAACTTGAGTGGGGAGGGGGGTTGAATGTATCGTTTACCCATTTTTTTAGATGTTTATTTATTTATGATAAAGAGTGAGAAGAAAATGGGCAAAATTTGTTTTTTTTTTTTTGGAATGATAAGAAACACTTTTACCCCTTAAGTTTATTACAAGACAATTTCACTCGTTCTAGTTCGGAAATGACACTTCTATCTCTAATAAACCAAATTGGTCCAAAAAAATAATATTACGGACCCTCACCCACATCTAAGGGAATTTAGGTATCATGAAACTTGGCACTATGGATGGGTGAATTGTCATTTCCCAACCTAGTATGGGTGAACGTGTCTTTCCATCAAACTGAGGAATAAAAGTGTCTTTGACACAGACAATGTTCATTGTTCCCTCTGTAAAATCGAGGTTCCTTGAGAAAAGAAACAAAAGACAGAGGACATAAATGCCAATTGCCACTCCAACAGTATAGACTATAGAGTAGTGGGTAAATGTCGGCGTGTCATCGTCCGTCTCTAAAGACGTAAACTGTCGTTCACTCTACGATCACACAATAGCACGCATTCCACCTAAAACTACCTCAAAGAAATAAACTCATTGAAAGAACAAAAATATCTTAAATCATATATATATACGTCGTTTCTTCTTCTGCCTTCTCTACGGAGCTGTTAAATCATCTCATTACTGAGATGTTATGCGTCAAGGCGGAGGGCACCCCTGGAGAGTCAGGTGTAGTGTCATACTCCCTGAGATAGGGGCGCGACAATGATTTTGTTAGCAATTAATTCCTAAAAGGTAAAATAATTGAGTATAGATCTTAAAATTGTAAGAAAATAATATATTTATTAAGTAGTTACCATTCATGGAGGGTAAATTTGGTAAACTAACTGAGCTAGTAACATCAGGGACAATTGATGTAATTAATACTATAATCGATGTCCTGTCATAAAATATCATCAAATAATTAACTTTTTGAAAACTTATTTATTCCTGTAGGAGTAAGAAGATATTATCGAATTACTGAATTCAATTGAATTGAGTATGGATGTAATTAACACTATTATTTAATTTATGACATAAATTACGAAAAATTGATTAATTAATTAAGTAATTGGCCATATGTGGTGGTGGGGGGTAAATGTAATTAAATTACTTAGTAAGTGAAATCAATTAAATTTATAAAGGATGTGATTAATAAAATAATTGTAATTTTGTTCAGCAAATAATTAATTTATCAAGTAACTGACAATTGTGAAGGATAAATTTACAAGAATTCACCCAATTAGTGATGTCAAATGATTAAATTTTTGCATTAATGCATTAAGTAGCTTGGTCCAAATTTAATTTGCGACATAAATTACCAAAATGTGATTAACTTAATATAATACTGACCATATGTGAGGGTAAAATGCAATTACATAATTGAATCAGTGAAATTAATTAAATTAATAAAGGATGTGATTAATAAAGTAATTGTGGTTATGTACAATGATCAGTGAATAATTAATTTATCAAGTTACTAATAATTGTGAATGATAAAATTAAAAGAATACACCCAATTAGTGATTTCAAATGACTAAAGTTTTGTATTTATGCATTAAGTAGTTTCGTCCAAATTTAATTAACGGGAATGCAATAAATCACTAGTAATGTTGTATTCACTCATCACAGTGTATCCAGTGATCTGTATAAATACCAAAGTCGGAGTACCTAGAAAAATATCGGTTTCCTACCACAAACACTGTAGTATTATTCAATATGGGATCTCATTCTACTTTCGTAGTCATCTACTTCTTTGTTCTGGTGAGAAACTCTCTCTCTCTCTCTCCTCATATCTTCCTTATACAACTTATGAAATCAATTTTTCTATACAGGTTTTTTGTAGTTTGAGTGCCGCAACAAGGGATTTGCAAAAATCCGCACCGAAAGAAAAGTCATTGTCTAAGACATCCCAAATACTTACAGGTCTTGCATCAACATCAACCGATTTTCCACCCGCATCAAAGAGAGAAGATACGGATGGTGGAGAAAAATTTGCGTCGAACGGGAAGTACCACACAAAGGATATTTTTAGAGAGCATCAAATGACCAAGGGTCTAACTGGTGATGCATCCATATTTCCGCCCGATGGACAAAAGAATGTCAAAAAGAATACCTACTTCACTAAAGATCTCATTAGAGAACCCGATTTTGTTTGGTGGAACAAAAACGGCGGACAAAAAAATGTCAAAAAGGATGTCTACTTCACTAAAGATTTGATTAGAGAGCCAGATTTTACTTGGTGGCACAAAAAAGGTGGACAAAATAATGTCAAAAATAATGTCTACTTCACTAAAGATCTTATTAGAGAGCCGGATTTTACTTGGTGGCGCAAGAGCGGTGGACAAAAGAATGTCAAGAAAAATGTCTACTTCACTAAAGATCTCATTAGAGAGCCAGATTTTACTTGGTGGCACAAGGGTGGAAAACCATAATCCTTGAATGAGACGAGAAATAAGAAGTAATCCTATGCGAGAAATTAATTAGTGGTGAATGTAATATGATTTTAATTTTTAATGTTTGATAAGGAAAGACAGACAAGCAATATAAATCACTTTATATATTCGTGTTGTGATGTCATTCTACTAGTTACTTGATTGGTCTTTTTAGGAGAGTATATAGAATACGGATCGAAGTTTAATCTTTCGGATAATTATTCTAGTAAAGAAGTATTTTTTATGAAGTTGAGCCTTCTTTCTCCCTCAAAACCAAGGACAATCATTTATACAAAGATAATACGAGAAAGAAATAGAGAGGGAGGGCAAGAGAGAAGAATAAGAAGATGAATAGAATTATGTGATTCCTTAACTGAAAACTATTACGGAGGAGAGGTGTTTATATACTCTTGTAAAACAGACTTTTCCGCCTAAACACATACACTACACTTTGTGAGTAGCTCGCCACGAGTCCCGTCAGCTATATGAATAGTAGAAATCTCCAGCCCATCTGTATGTGAACTAAAACCAGTTGAATGTAAAGTCAAATGATTACAAACAGCATCAAATAGACAAAACAAGATAGAATAGTGTCCAAAAATGAACTCAGAGCATCGAAAACCTTACAATCGTGCGCTCGCCGGTTCAAAACGGGAGCCAAAACAACATGTCAACGCGATGGAGTCAAACAGCTTGGTCAAAGACCAAACGAACCGATGAGAAGGCAACTGGCTGGGAAGGATGCCATGGCTCAAGTTGTTGGATGGGAAGGAAGCCGTCGCTCACGCGGAAGCCGCGAGCCAATGGGCAAGCCGAGTCTTCACGCGGAAGCCGGCGGCTAGGTAGCAAGCCGAGAGTGACAACCGAGCCGAGAAGGATCTAACAAAGAGTTGGTGTGTGGGAACGTGGCAACGATGTCAGGATCTTCGGCGGTCACATGTGGGCGCTACTACACTGTTCGTCATTTTTGAGCTTTGGCTCAGATTTTGATATCGAGTCGAATGGATATGGTGGCGTAGCAAATTTATAATCGGAAGACGATGAATCAAAAGCAACTGTGAGTACGTACTACTCTCGGACCGAAAACTCAACGAAGTGGCCGTAGACGAAAACCATGTTGGAGGAGGGTTTCGTCGAAGGTAGACCTCTAGTCTTTTTGTCAAGTCGGGAAATGAGTTGGGCAAGGTGGTTGTGGTGACGAATTCTGAGTATGCTGTGGGTGAGGCGGTGACGGCTTAGGAGGGGATGGCGGTGGTTCCAGTGGTAATCATACTTTTGTGGGGTTACCAATTTACCCTATAAAAGATGGTTCATTTGTCAAGTAACAGACAGTGTCGTAATTATTGGACGAAATATTTTTAACAGTTTGGGAATTGCACTTTTTTGCATATAGGGAGTCCAATCAACTAGTTTTAGAAGTGGATGTTGCAATGTGAGAGTTTTGGTATACTGGAAGGGAATATCCAACACAACAATGACAAACACAAAGATAAACACTCCGAGTAATATGAAAAACGTTAAATTACATGATATCACTACAACATTAGCATATAAGGTATGATTAGTGATTACTGAGCAAGAAATAACTACCCCGCGTCCCTGACATTACTACTTTATTCATTATCAAATTGAGTTGTCGTAATCGATTTTAGAAATTTAAAAATATTTAAATTCTTAATTATCCAATTAAGGAAATCGGTAAGTTTCATTAACCGCAGAATCGATGCTCTGATCCCAGTTGTAACACTCTATGATCTCGGTTTAGGGTTACTGCGACAATCGATAACCAAAAGTAGAATTTTATTTTGATAAAATACATTACAACCATGTACGTGTTACAAAACTTGCAGAATAACTTTGAAAATAGTAAAATGTTCGTGATATGCTACATGATCTAACTTAAGCTCACGTCCTCACCTGGATCCACATTCCCATCACACCCTTCACTACCGTGCGATGATTTTGAAATAGTAAAATCACACACCATAGTTTGAAAATAATCAGTGAAACTAACTGAAAAAGTACTACGAGACGAAAAGCGACGAGTGACACAAGTATAAGTTGAAATAAACAAGATATTTTAAACAATAATCAGTACATGAGACTGGAACTTTAGACTAACAATAAGCAATCGAGTAGGCAAACCTCACAACTTTAGAACATTAATAAACCACGAGTATTCAAAGAATTCTTAAACTCGTAAAATCTCAAGAGTAAACAAGTATCTTTGAATTGATAACAATATCAATGCACAAGTAGCCAATGATTATTAACTTCAATAACCGTTAAGTTTAGATGAGGCACATATAGAGTCACCGACATGATCAATGCAGACAGAGATATAACAATGAAATCACAAAGGATGCATTCTAGGGTGTATCAAACTCGATTTCTCCCGAGCGTTAGCGAAGCCCATACGCCAATCCCCGCTAAAAAACCATGTCTAACAGACCTTACGTGCCGACACCAATATACCCTAGTGATCCTTACAAGTATAAATAGCAGTGTATGGCTCTACAAACTCCTTGGCCGCAATACCTTGGTACATTTAAGCTCATTTGAGCAGATTTGTGAACATTCAGGTTCTATCTAATAATACAAAGCATAGTTTCAATGGTCGTAGCCATAAGTAGTAGGAGGATCGTTTGGTGCCTCCGACAGGAGCCATCGACAAACAAAACTATGTACATCTTCCTAAATCCATTACAAGTATCTTAAATATTCTCTTTATTGATATTCAGAATCGGAATATCAATCTCTCACAATTGATTGGAAGTGCATAATTTGGTTGACTTACAATCTTGTTTTTTTGAGATCTTTTTTGGGCTAAAGGACACTTTCACACCCTCAATTTTGATGAAAAGACAATTTAACCCTTCTTGTTTTAGAAATGAAACTTTCACCTCTTTTGTGTTCCAAACTTCAGAACACTCGCACCCCCTAACTGTGTCATGTCATCCTCTAAAAGACACTCTCACACCCTCAATTTTGATGAAAAGACACTTTCACCCTTCTTGTTTCAGAAATGAAACTTTCACCCCTTTTGTGTTCCAAACTTCAGAACACTTGCACCCCCTAACTGTGTCATGTCATCCTCTAAAAGTGGGAACTTGTCTCTGCATGTACTACGGCGACTGCCCTAAACGAACAAAGTCACAATTGGTCAGTGTAAGTAATCTGAAATTTGTCAAAAAGAAGGAGTGAAAGTGTCATTTCTCAAACTAGATGGAGAGGGGGGGGGGGGGGTAAAAGTGTCTTCGCGTTAAACTTGAGGGGGGAGGGGGGTTGAAAGTATCGTTTACCCATTTTTTAGATGTTTAGTTATTTATGATAAAGAGTGAGAGTAAAATGGGCAAAATTGTATTTTTTTTGTGGAATGGTAAGAAACAATTTTACCCCTTAAGTTTATTACAAGACAATTTCACTCGTTCTAGTTTGGAAATGACACTTCTATCTCTAATAAACCAAATTGGTCCAAAAAAATAATATTACGGACCCTCACCCACATCTAAGGGAATATAGGTATCATGAAACTTGGCACTATGGATGGGTGAATTGTCATTTCCCAAACTAGTATGGGTGAACGTGTCTTTCCATCAAACTGAGGAATAAAAGTGTCTTTGACACAGACAATGTTCATTGTTCCCTCTATAAAATCGAGGTTCTTTAGAGAAAAGAAACAAAAGGACATAAATGCCTGTTGCCACTCCAACAGTATAGACTATAGAGTAGTGGGTAAATGTCGGCGTGTCATCGTCCGTCTCTAAAGACGTAAACTGCTGTTCACTCTACGATCACACACAAGCACGCATACCACCTAAAACTACCTCAAAGAAATAAACTCATTGAAAGAATAAAAATATCTTAAATCATATATATATACGTCGTTTCTTCTTCTGCCTTCTCTACGGAGCTGTTAAATCATCTCATTACTGAGATGTTATGCGTCAAGGCGGAGGGCACCCCTGGAGAGTCAGGTGTAGTATCATACTCCCTGAGATAGGGGCGCTACAATGATTTTGTTAGTAATTAATTCCTAAAAGGTACAATAATTGAGTATACATCTTAAAATTGTAAGAAAATAATATATTTATTAAGTAGTTACCATTCATGGAGGGTAAAATTGGTAAACTAACTCAGCTAGTGACATCAGGGACAACTGATGTAATTAAGACTGTAATCGGTTTCCTGCCATAAAATATCATCAAATAATTAACTTTTTGAAAACTTATTTATTCTTGTAGGAGTAAGAAGATATTATTGAATTAGTGAATTCAATTGAATTGAGTATGGATGTCATTAACACTATTATTTAATTTATGACATAAATTAAGAAAAAATTATTAATTAATTAAGTAATTGGCCATATGTGGATGGTGGGGGGTAAAATGTAATTAAATTACTTAGTAAGTGAAATCAATTAAATTAATAAAGGATGTGATTAATAAAATAATTGTAATTATGTTCAAAAAATAATTAATTTATCAAGTAACTGACAATTGTGAAGGATAAATTTACAAGAATTCACCCAATTAGTGATGTCAAATAATTAAATTTTTGCATTAATGCATGAAGTAGCTTGGTACAAATTTAGTTTGCGACATAAATTACCAAAACGTGATTAACTTAATATGTTACTGACCATATGTGAGGGTAAAATGCAATTACATAATTGAATCAGTGAAATTAATTAAATTAATAAAGGATGTGATTAATAAATTAATTGTGGTTATGTACAATGATCAGCGAATAATTAATTTATCAAGTTACTAATAATTGTGAAGGATAAAATTAAAAGAATACACCCAATTAGTGATTTCAAATGACTAAAGTTTTGTATTTATGCATTAAGTAGTTTCGTCCAAATTTAATTAACGGGAATGCAATAAATCACTAATAATGTTGTATTCACTCATCACAGTGTATCCAGTGACCTGTATAAATACCAAAGTTCGAGCACCTAGAAAAATATCGGTGTCCTACCACAAACACTGTAGTATTATTCAATATGGGATCTCATTCTACTTTCGTAGTCATCTACCACTCCGTCCCACGTCTTTCTTCCCAATTTCCTTATTGGGACGTCCCATCTCTTTCTTCCCATTTTTTGTTTGGGTAACCTTAAACAGTTAAAATGTCCACAATACCCTCAGAAATAATACCCCACATAAATTTTTACCCTTCCCCAACATCACCCACTCAGCCTTTATATCCTCTCTTATCCTCTCATCACTCAAACCACAACCACACTCCACACACATTGACCACACAGTTGAGAGATAGAGAGAGATAAGCGGAGAGAACAAATCCCACCACCGGTACTCTGTCCACACACACCCACCACCGGGAGAACTCCACAACGACGGCGACGGCGACGGCGACGACGATGATGATGGGGGCGAAGAGGATGGCAATTTCGACGGTGATGATGGCGGTACCTTGTCAAACGGTGGCTACGAACGGTGACGGCGGTGGAAGACCGAGTAGGAGGTCGTCGGTGGTTCAGATCTGCCGAACGGGGCTGTGAACGACGACGACGACGACGGCTGTTCTTCTTCTGATTCCGACGGTTGTGCTGGGTTCGGCGATGACTGGGTTCCGGCGGTTGTGCTGGGTTCCGGCGCTTGTGCTGGGTTCGGCCGTGGAAGCGGCGGATTGAGGGTTCTTCCTCCTCGTCCTTCTTCTTCTTCTTCCTGCAATTTTTTTTAAGATCTGTAACATAATAAGTTTAGATCTGGATTTAGTCCAGATCTGTAAAATAATAAGATTGTCAATTTTGTGTTCTTGTTTATGTGATTGATGGTGGTTAGTGTCAAAATTGATGGTGGTTTTGTTGGTGGCTTACTGCCATATGGTGGCTGATGGTGGTGTTGAGGGCGTGTTTTTGTTTCTGGTGGCATAGTGGCGGAGTTGTGGCTAGTGGTGGTGTTGATGGTGGCTGGTGGGGTGGTGTTATTTCTGTGAAAAGGCAGGGGCATTTTGGTCTTTCTGTCCCAGCTCTTAAACCAAGAGCCGAGCCGCCATGGGAAGATAAAGCTGGGACGGTAAGAAACTCTCTCTCTCTTTCTCTCTCTCTCTCCTCCTATCTTCCTTATACAACTTAAGAAATCAATTTTTCTGTACATGTTTTTTGTAGTTTGAGTGCCGCACCAAGGGATTTGCAAAAATCCGCACCGAAAGAAAAGTCATTGTCTAAGACATCCCAAATACTTACAGGTCTTGCATCAACATCAACCGATTTTCCACCCGCATCAAAGAGAGAAGATAGGGATGGTGGAGAAAAATTTGCATCGAACTGGAAGTACCACACAAAGGATATTTTTAGAGAGCATCAAATGACCAAGGGTCTAACTGGTGATGCATCTGTATTTTCGCCCGATGGACAAAAGAATGTCAAAAAGAATACCTACTTCACTAAAGATCTCATTAGAGAACCCGATTTTGTTTGGTGGAACAAAAAGGGCGGACAAAAAAATGTCAAAAAGGATGTCTACTTCACTAAAGATCCGATTAGAGAGCCAGATTTTACTTGGTGGCACAAAAAAGGTGGACAAAATAATGTCAAAAATAATGTCTACTTCACTAAAGATCTTATTAGAGAGCCGGATTTTACTTGGTGGCGCAAGAGCGGTGGACAAAAGAATTAAAAAAAAATGTCTACTTCACTAAAGATCTCATTAGAGAGCCAGATTTTACTTGGTGGCACAAGGGTGGAAAACCATAATCCTTGAATGAGGCGAGAAATAATAAGTACTCCTATGCGAGAAATTGATTAGTGGTGAATGTAATATGATTTTATTTATAATGTTTGATAATGAAAGACAGACAAGCAATATAAATCATTTTGTATATTCGTGTGGTGATGTCATTCTACTAGTTACTTGATTGGTCTTTTTAGGAGAGTATATAGAATATGGATCGGAGTTTTCGGATAATTATTCTAGCAAAGAAGTATTTTTTATGAAGTTGAGCCTTCTTTCTCCCTCAAAACAAAGGACAATCATTTATACAAAGATAATACGAGAAAGAAATAGAAAGGGTGGGCAAGAGAGAATAATAAGAAGATGAAATGAATTATGTGATTCCTTAACTGAAAACTATTACGGAGGAGAGGTGTTTATACTCTTGTTAAACAGACTTTTCCACCTAAACACATACACTACACTTTGTGAGTAGCTCGCCACGAGTCCCGTCAGCTATATGAATGGTAGAAATCTCCGGCCTATCTGTCTGTGAACTAAAACCAGTAGAATCTGAAGTCATATGATTACGAACAGCATCAAATAGACAAAACATGATAGAACGGAGTCCAAAAATGAACTCTGAGCATCGAAAACCTTACAATAGTGCGCTCGCTGGTCAAAACGGGAGCCAAAACAACATGTCAACGCGATGGAGTCAAACAGCTTGGTCAAAGACCAAACGAACCGATGAGAAGGTAGCTGACCAGGAAGGAAGCCATGCCTCAAGTTGTTGGCTGGGAAGGAAGTCGTTGCTCACGCGGAAGCCGTGAGCCAATGGGCAAGCCGAGTCTTCACGCGGAAGCCGGCGGCTAGGTAGCAAGCCGAGAGTGACAACCGAGCCGAGAAGGATCTAACAGAGAGTTGGCGTGTGGGAACGTGGCAGCGATGTCAGGATCTCCGGCGGGCACATGTGGGCGCTACTACACTGTCCGTCGTTTTTGAGGTTTGGCTCAGATTTTGATTTCAAGTCAAATGGATATGGTGGCGTAGCAAATTATAATCGGAAGACGATGAATCAAAAGCAACTGTGAGTACGTACTACTCTCGGACAGAAAACTCAAAGAAGTGGCCGTAGATGAAAACCCTGTTGGAGGAGGGTTTCGTCGAAGGTAGACCTCTAGTCTTTTTGTCAAGTCGGAAAATGAGTTGGGCAAGGTGGTTGTGGTGACGAATTCTGAGTATGCTGTGGGTGAGGCGGGTGACGGCTAAGGAGGGGATGGCGGTGGTTCCAGTGTTAATCATACTTTTGTGGGGTTACCAATTTACCCTATAAAAGATGGTTCATTTGTCAACTAACAGACAGTGTCGTTAATTATTGGACGAAATATTTGTAACAGTTTGGGAATAGCACTTTTTTGCAAATAGGGAGTCCAATCAACTAGTTTAAGAAGTGGATGTTGCAATTAGGGCTGTAAATGAACCAAGCCGTTCGTGAAAAACTCGCGTTCGATTAGATAAAAGCTCGTTCTTGTTTGATTCGAATTATTAATCAAACAAACTCAAACATAAAAATATGTTCGTTTGTTAAACGAGCCGAACACGAGCTGAACCAAAGAGCTCGCTCGTCAGTGTTTGCGAGCAATTTGTAGTAGTGTATATGTATATATAATTGGAAACAATTAAACGTAATTTCTTAAATGTGGTGTAAATAGTATAGAATCTTCATTTAATAGGAGTTTGACCTCTTAATTAGGATTCTAAAAGGTAATTCTATAATTTATGATACTATAAATATTTACTACATAATCATAAAATTGGATGCTTTGAATGTATCATTATTTGATTCATTTAAGCCTTTTATCTTAAGTAATAATACATGATATTTTAATTCAGGAATTGTATAATATCATACCTATCTTAGAGAAATAAAGTTCGTCGAACTCAATCAAGCCAATACACGAGCTAGTTAAACCAACCACAAGCCGAACAACGAACAACTCGAGCCGTAAACGAGCCGAACTCAAACAAGATTTTTCTGTTCGACTCGAGTTCGTGTTCGACTCGTTTAGTATCCAAGTTAAACGAGCCAAACTCAAACTAGTGCTATTCCGTTCGATTCGGTTCGTTTACAGCCCTAGTTGCAATGCGAGAGTTTTGGTATACTCGAAGGGAATATCCAACACAAACATAAAAAACACAAAGATAAACTCTCTGAGTAATACGAACAACGTTAAATTACATGATATCACTACAACATTAGCATATAAGGTATGATTAGTGATTACTGAGCAAGAAATAACTACCACACGTCCCTGGCATCACTACTTTATTCATTATCAAATTGAGTTGTCGTAATCGATTTTAGAAATTTAAAAATATTTAAAATTTTAATTATCTAATTAAGGAAATCGATAAGTTTCATTAATCGGAGAATCGATGCTCTGATCCCAGTTGTAACACTCTATGATCTCGGTTTAGGGTTACTGCGACAATCGATAACCAAAAGTAGAATTTTATTTTGATAAAATACATTACAACCATGTAAGTGTTACAAAACTTGCAGAATAAGTTTGAAAATAGTAAAATGTTCGTGATATGCTACGTGATCTAACTTAAGCTCACGTCCTCGCCTGGATCCACATTCCCATCACACCCTTCACTACCGTGCGATGATTTTGAAATAGTAAAATCACACACCATAGTTTGAAAATAATCAGTGAAACTAACTGAAAAAATACTACGAGACGAAAAGCGATGAGCGACACAAGTATAAGTTGAAATAAACAAGAGATTTTAAACAATAATCAGTACATGAGACTGGAATTTTAGAGTAATAATAAGCAATCGAGTAGGCAAACCTCACAACTTTAGAGCATTAATAAACCACGAGTATTCAAAGAATTCTTAAACTCGTGAAATCTGAAGAGTAAACAAGTATCTTTGAATTGATAACATTATCAATGCACAAGTAGCCAATGATTATTAATTTCAATAACCGTTAAGTTTAGATGAGACATATATAGAGTCACCGACATGATCGATGTAGACAGAGTGATAACAATAAAATCACAAAGGATGCATTATAGGGTCTATCAAACTCGATTTCTCCCGAGCGTTAGCGGAGCCCATACGCCAGTCCGCGCTAAAAAAACATGTCTAACAGACCTTACGTGCCGACACCAATATACCCTAGTGATCCTTACAAGTATAAATAGCAGTCTATAGCTCTACAAACTCTTTGGCCACAATACCTTGGTACATTTAAGCTCATTTGAGCAGATTTGTGAACATTCATGTTCTATCTAATAATACAAATCATAGTTTCAATGGTCGTAGCCATAAGTAATAGGAGGATCGTTTGGTGCCTCCGACAGGAGCCATCAAAAAACAAAACTATGTACATCATCCTAAATCCATTACAAGTGTCTTAAATATTCTCTTTATCGATATTCAGAATAGGAATATCAATCTCTCACAATTAATTGGAAGTGCATAATTTGGTTGACTTACAATCGTGTTTTCTGAGACCTTTTTTGGGCTAAAGAACACGTCACACCCTCAATTTTGATGAAAAGACACTTTCACCCTTCTTGTTTGAGAAACGACACTTTCACCTCTTTTGTGTTCCAAACTTCAGAACACTTACACCCCTAACTGTGTCATGTCATCCTCTAAAAGTGCAAACTTGTCTCCGAAAGTACTATGACGACTGCCCCAAACGAACAATGTCACAATTGGGCAGTGTAAATATTTTGAAATTTATCGGAAAGAAGGGGTGAAAGTGTCATTTCTCAAACTAGATGGGGGGTGGGTGGGTAAAAGTGTCTTCGCATCAAACTTGAGGGGGAGCGGGGGGGGGGGGGGGGGGGGGGGGGGGTTGAAATTATCGTTTACCCATTTTTTGAGATGTTTAGTTATTTATGATAAAGAGTGAGAAGAAAATGGGCAAAAATGTTTTTCTTTTTTGTGGAATGGTAAAAAAACACTTTTACCCCTTAAGTTTATTACAAGACAATTTCACCCCCTTCTAGTTTGGAAATGACACTTCTATCTATTTAGTTGCCAAATTTCAGGATAATTGTTATCATTGATTTTGTCATTCCATTCTCTAATAAATCAAATTTGTCCAAAACACTAATATTATGAACCCCATCCACATCTGGGGAATACAGGTATCATGAAACTTGGCACGATGAATGGAGAAGTTTTTGTTTGCTCTTAGAGAAAATGATGTGGATTTGCTCTAATCATATATCACATGACACGCCAGAAAGAAAGAGAATGAGTGGCAGACAAAAGAAAGTGAATTTTTTACATGTTGCTGACGTGTCCTGTGATGTATGAATTAGAGCACCATGTCATATTTGCTGTTGGAGCAAGCAATAATTACTCCGATGGATGGGTGAATTGTCATTTCCCAAACTAGTAGTGGTGAAAGTGTCCTACCCATAAACAATGTTCATTGCTCCCTCTGCAAACTTGAGGGTCTTAAGAGAAAGAAAGAAAAGACAGAGGACATAACTGCCAATGGGCTACTCCAAAGTGGTACCACTCTGTCCTGTCTCTTTATTCCCATTTGACTTTTTTGACTCGTATCTGGGTCACTTTGACCGGGTGATTTGGATAGCAAAATAATACGATTTTTTGATAATTTTTCATCATATTATAGAGCAACTTTTACTCTACAACACCATGAAAAAATTATCAAAAAATTACATCGATTTGCTATTCAAATCACCGGGTCAAAGTGACCCAGTAAACAGTGACAAAAATAAAATTAGAAACAAAGAGACGGGACAGAGTGATACCATATACTAGAGTAGTAGGTGAATGCCGACGTGTCATCGTCCGTCTCTAAAGACGTAAACTGCCGTTCACTCTCCGATCACACAAAACCTAAAACTACCTCACAGAAATAAAATCATCAAAACAATAAAATATCTTAAATCATACCTATACGGCGTTTGTGTGGCCTCCGCTAAACTTGAATTGCATCTATTTTCTCTCTCTCTCTAGATTATCTCCTCACCATCTTCGTTCAATCTCATCACTCGCTAACCCTTCGCTTCGCTCATCTGCGCACACACACAAACACTCTCTGTGTAATCTCTCCAACTCTCTGAAGAAAACCTAACGCTTCTCCGCTTGAAGCCGAATGCGATTTTGCAGTTCTTCAATTTTGTATGTGTTTGGTTGAATCGGCGAGCTCTGATTCTGTAATCACTGTTTCCAATGCTGAGTTTGCATCCATGAGACTGTGTTTTTCCAATGCTTCGTACTAGAGATGGCGTCTGCTCCTTCAATGTCAGGTATGCTCCTCTCTGGTGCTTTTCTCTTCGATTCTGCTTCAATTCGAGGTTTATCTGATAGTTTTGAGCGATTGATGTGGTATGGCGATGTTTGGCAGTTGCTGTTGAATGTGTGAGCATATGCAATTTGTTTAAAGGAGAAGGGAGTGGTAAATACGACTGTACTATCCTCTCCTGCGCCTGGAAGGCTCCTAGGGCATTGACAGGACATCTTGCCAGCACTGCTCATCCTTCGCCCTATGGAAGAATTGGGAGAAGGAATCACCAAATATGTGTAAGTTTGTTTTCTTTTAAGCTGGAGTAGAAAATACTGAATTGCGCGAAAACTTACTGCTAAGATTAGTTTGGAATTGAAGTATGTTCAAGCAACAGGCATAGGTGTTCCATATGTGGAACTGAGAAGACCTAATTGCTGGTGTCTTAGGAAAATTAGATAGTGAATTTGAAAGCTATCGATTATTTTATTGGAAAATTAGATAGTGAACTTCAACTTTTAGGGAAAGCTATCGATTATGTCCTGGAAATCAAATGTTAGGAGGCTGTAATTGAAGCGTCGGTGTTTCGTATATGGATTTGAGATGACCTAACTGCTCTTTTCTTAGGAAAATTAGATAGTGAATTTGAAAGATATTTAGTATTCTATTGGAAAATTAGATAGTGAATTAGCTAGTGAACTTCACCTTTTAGGGAAAGCTATCGATTATGTCCTGGAAATGAAATGTTAGGAGGCTGTATTTGTTACGTTTCCATGGTGATTGAAGAGACTAAAACGTTTATGGTAGCAGTAGATTTACACAAGTCCGCAACACTGAACCTACGAAGAGTAGAATTACTGGAATTGTGCTAACTTCAAGTTTTAGGGAAAACTTACTGCTTCGATGAGCTTTCATGCTTGGAATTTAAGTATGTTCTTGAGAAACAGGCATGTTTCGTATGTGGATTTGAGAAGACCAAACTGCTGGTGTCTTGGGAAAATTAGATAGTGAATTTGAAAGCCATTGAGTATTTCATTGGAAAGATAATGATGTCCTGGAAACCAAATAGTAGGAGGCTTTATTTGTTACACCTCCATGGTAATTGAAGAGACTAAACATTTATGGTAGCAGTATATTTACACAAGTCGGCAACACTGAACCTACTAGTTTGCTCTTGAGTTTTTGTGACCTGACGAGTAGCATTCATGATATAGTTTTAGTTGATGAATATGAAGAGGGAATACATGGAGCTGTTACGTAACTCAAGCCTTATCTGTCTCAAGAAAGTAGTAATAAATTCAACTGTTTGGATTTTCTGTCTTATTTTTGGTTTTCACCTTTCCCGTAGCTACTCTGGCAACCGATTTTGATTGATTTATTTCCGAATCCTTTCCTTTTGCCAGAAATGCGAAACGTTTCCTACTAGGGGCTGGTACTCCGTAGAAGTTTCTGATTGTGTAGTTCCAGGAAGACTTGCAAGATCAAATTTGATTCGTGTTGGTGGTGGAAGGTTGCGATCTTATTGTTCCTCATCGTTTTCTTCACTGCCTTATGACGAGGTTTCTCCTGAAAGTTTGTGGGAGGTAAGCACCCTGGAAAATCTTGTATTTATACTGCTAGGATGACTGTTGTTTTTGTATTGGCACATACCTAGAGATCCTTGCAGACTGTTATTCGTACTTGCTCTCCACAAATCGTGGTATGTTTGCCGATCTCATCTTTGCTTTGGAAGGGTAAGAGTACTGTACTTGGGTACTCACCTACACCTCACGGGGATTTCTGAAGGGTAATATCTTGGGCCCTGATGAAGGCTGTATAAAAAGCTATAACCATTGTGGATAATGCTCATTAATTCATAGTCGGCACACTTGGATACTGTTTGAAATCAATCAATTAAAATGAGGCAATATGGTTCATACACCGATACATAGTTGTCAGAATCTTATGATTCACAACTCCTATCCTATGATTCGATTAACAAATGAAATGATGCGAATCGAAGGGTGAATCTTAAATGGACCAAAATTTTATCTGAATCCAGATTCACGAGACTGAATCTTACGAATCAGTTGCAATTCAGACCAATTCATACGATAATCATCGTTTAAGCTCGGGAGTCTTCTTCAGTTAGTAAAAGTTCCAAAAACAATACTTGCATCGTCTGTTGTATTTAGCAAATATGTTTGTTTGCTAACAAATTGCTCTCAAGTCCAAGGCTCATAGCTTCATGTTACATTTCATTCTAGTGATATCTTATAGTCCCTTGCTTTACATACCTACATTTTTATTATTCTTATCTTTTAGGTGGGTCCAACTCCTAATAACTCGTATTAGTTGCGAGTTAGCAAAAAAAAACTTTAGCTTGCTTATTGTAGAAATATAATATACTGTTCATACATGACATAGTTTAATGGAATATGTTAGTATATATGTTTAAAGAGATTGTAAGTGAATCTTCGCGATTCACGATTCGATTCACGATTCAGCGAAGTTGAATTTCGATTCACACTCTGAATCCCGATTTGACAACTATGCACTGGTATAATTACTTCAAAACCAGTTAAGCTTAGGATTTTTACCCAATGTGCTCGATTCTTTGAACTCTCTATTCTACAAAGCAGATAAAGATGAAAAATCATTGCTTGAACCAGCTTGGTTAAGGTTTTCCTAATCATATCATTTTCCAAACTGCTTCTTGAGCTTCAAACAGTTAAAGTCCTTACAGGCTGCACTAGAAACTTTTCCTTAATTAGGTAATCTGGGACTAAGAGTTGTTATCTTTTCTTCCTTGAAAAGCTAGTGCCTAGTGGTATTGGCAAATTGGCTTGCAGGATTTTTGAATCTCTCTCTTTTTCTTTCCAGTTTCTTTTCATTGTTGGCTCAGGTATCCTACTCATGTTATTTTGTTTCACTGCCTCAGGATCTTAGACAGAGTATTCTTTATCTTCCACCCAGAGAGTTGGAACTGGTTCATAATGCTTTAATTGTGAGTAGCCTGTAATATTCTTATTTGCATTATTTATTCTGCGGTTATTGTCTTATTTAAGTCAAACTCTTGGTCTAATCTAGCTCCTTAAGATAACAGATTTACATGTTCTGTTAATATGTCATTTTCACATGGCTAATTTCCTGTCAATATTGTTTATGTCCTAATATGTAATTTACTTATTTATTATGGGTTGAAAAGCTAGCTTTTGAGGCACACGATGGTCAAAAAAGACGAAGTGGAGAGCCTTTCATCATCCATCCTGTTGAGGTTGCACGAATTCTGGGAGAGCTTGTGAGTTCTTTAAGTTTTCAAGCATCCCTGATAATGTTTTTTTGTCTGCAGTTCGATTGCCTGTTTTTGTTTCTATTGCAAACTTTAATTTAGTTCATGTACTGATAGGAACTGGATTGGGAGTCAATTGCTGCTGGCCTACTACATGATACAGTCGAGGATACAAATGTTGTGACTTTTGAGAGAATTGAGAATGAATTTGGTTCAACTGTTCGCCGCATTGTAGAAGGGGAAACCAAGGTCCTTTCCATTCGGCTATTTGATTATTGCTATTGGAAAAAAAACTGTTTCTCTTGTTCAATTTTCATGTTGTGTTTTTTGGTAACCTAGGTATCCAAGCTTGGAAAACTCAAATGCAAGAACGAAAACCTTACTGTTCAAGATGTCAAGGCAGATGATCTTCGCCAGATGTTTTTAGCCATGACAGAGGAGGTGATGGTTTATTACATTTCTTATCAGTGATTGTTTATTGATGTTTAAACTCCTAGCTAACCAGATATGATTGCTTTCAGGTCCGTGTTATCATTGTGAAGTTAGCTGACAGATTGCATAACATGCGTACTCTTTCACATATGCCTCCGCGCAAGCAGGTGGGTGAATTCAGATTTGTCGTATATTCCTGTTGTATCACTATGACTATATTTTTGTTCTTTAACATTCCTGTATTTGTCCAGTCCAGTATTGCAATGGAGACGCTACAAGTATTTGCTCCTCTTGCCAAACTTCTAGGCATGTATCAAATCAAGGTAGTCTGACTTGCTTTAGAAGACACCACTGTCAATGCATGCATTAGCCCAAATTTCAAATACTGCTAAGTTGTATGAAATTAATGTGCTCGCATCTTTGACAACATTTTTCTTGTCTGATTTGTGATAATTCATTTCTGAAATGAAAGGTGGTCCACTTTACGTGTGATTAAGTTAAGGGTGGCGTTTGAAATAAATACCTTGTTTCGGGAAAAGAAGATGAAGGGTGCAAAATTAGAAACACGGACATGTTGGGATATGATTTTTTTCCCAAGGCAAGCCGAAGCATAGTTGTCAAATCGAGATTCAGATCATGAATCGAAATTTCGCTTTACTGAATCGTGAATCGAATTGAATCTTGAATCGTAAAAATTCAATTCTAAACTCCTCAAGTACATAGAATACATGTCTCTTAAAACCGTAAAGCATGTATGAACAATACATTCATATTTTAAGAACAAGAAACACAAAACTTCAGAAAAGTACTGCCATAATGAGTGATTAGGAGCCTTGTGCATCTACTATCCAAAGATAATAAAGGTATGTGTGCAGAGCTAGGATGCATAAGAATCCAAAATAAATGAAAATAATAGGGAAGTTATTTGTATTGGCTTTGAAAAAGTTGTACTAGTTATTTTGAAACGAACATATGCAGGACATAAATAGGAAAAGTGACTTTATTGACGGACGCCAACTATAGTTAGGCCCGGGCTGCATCGATGATGAATCGCATGAATCGGTCTGAATCGCTACGAATCGTAATATTCAGGCTCTTGAATCGGGATTCGGATTATTTTTGTTCCATTTAAGATTCATAAAGGGATTCACATCGTTTCATGGGTGACTCAAATCGAATCGTGTGAATCGAATCGGGAATCGTAAGATTCTGACAACTATGAGCCAAAGAAAGTAAGAAGTCATATATTTAAGAATATAATTGGAAATTATTTACTTATGAGTTATAACAGTGAATGTCCTAGCCAGCTTGGCGCAGTTCGACTTACCCCATGGAGCCCTGATGTGAACTAATGGTGAACGTCACTGGCCCGAAAATATTTTGGCTTTTGTGGGAATCAAGCTCAGGAGAAGCACATTCGTAAGATCAACTGTCACTTAACCAACCTCTCGGGGTTTAAATTTCATTGACTCCCTCCATCCCAAGTTAAGTGTCGTTGTGGACCTTTCATGGAACTTAAGGGCGTGCATTTGACGTGATATATTTACTATATTGTCCATTGTTTTATCTGGTACTTTTTCTTGGAAAGTGAAAAAAATGTACAAATTAAAAGAAGAGTACGAGGCTAGTAAAGGAAAAAGTAAGTAACTTTTTGGTAGGAGGACACTCATTGTGGGATTTTCCATTTTAGGAAAGGAAGACACTCTACCTAGCTCTGATATGACTAAGCCTCGGTCTTCCTCTCCCTTGTCTTCTACCATACCTCTCCTAATTGGTGCATCCAGGGGCCCATGATATGCATGATCAAACCACCTCAAATGATTCTCTTTCATTATGCTTTCTATTGGTTATGCTGAGATTTTACCTAAAATCTTGATTGTGTGTCATTGCGTTTCTTAGCTCTCCTAGTTAGACCACTCATTCTCCTTAGCACGGTCATTTCTGCTGCACTCAATTTCCGGATTGATTTCTCCTAATTGGCCCATTCATGCAGATAACTATTTACTGGAGCATCCAGATCATTCAATAGTCCAACTCTTAATCTTAACCAGAAAATATCACATCACATTACAATTTTTTTTTATTATTATTTTCAATTAAACCTTGATGCTGGTTCACTAAATCTAATAATTGTTGGTTAAACAAACTCATGTAACTCATCCTTCAAGTCGCCTTTCGAATTAGGAAAAAAGTTGCTTTAATGTTGTTTCCATACACATTTGATCATAGCATTTACTGTTTTACTGAAAAGTTACAATATTAACCAAGCACTTATTCGACTTAGAGAGTGAAAATTAGAGAACATTCGATTTTCTGCCCCGTACCCTTTACAAAATGTTCCGGAAGAATCCATGTTTCCATAGGTACTTTTTATTTAGTTCTTTTTATGCAGTGCCCATGAGCGTTGACAATTTGCTAGTTACAGAGTTTGGACAATAGTAGTTTTAACTTATGTACTTACTGCAGTGTAGAATTTTGATTCCTGTAAATTTGTATGTTCACCTCCCGAGAATCCACGATATCAATATATGTCCCTCAGAAATTGAAAATATTTCCTTCTTGTTCATTACATGTCTACTGCTGTACCTTTAAATAAAGAACAGAATAAGAAAAATCAGAATAGTGCTGGATCTATAATATAGTTCAGCTTTTTCACATGTTTGGTTTCTTCTTTGGGTTATGCACTTCATACTTGAAACATAATTTGCTAACCTTTTAGTTACTGTTGGCAGTCTGAACTTGAAAACTTATCCTTCAAGTATACAAACCCCCAAGATCATGCTAAAGTTCAGAGAAGAGTTGCAGAGCTATACAAGGAACACGAGAAAGAACTCGTTGAGGTATACAACTTGTGTGGTTTCCAGTTATTACATGAAGCTAATGAGTTGGACACTAATTTTATCCATAATCCAATTTACGTTGAGAACTTGGATCCTTGTCAAACAGTTACTTTAAATACTCGAGGTTTGAAGTAACTTAAATGTCGTTTCAAGAATCTCTAGTCCACTTAAAGAGCTCTTATCACTTTATCAGGCAAACAGAATTTTGACGACGAAGATTGAGGATGATCAGTTTTTAGACCTGATGACTGTAAGAGCAGAAGTCCGTCCTGTATGTAAAGAGCCTTACAGGTACTGCCATTGTTCTTGCTGATGTTTCCCATGGGAGAAAATTCCACCAGACTTCTTAGAATCAATTTTTGGTTTGATAATAAAATAGTTCGAATTCTAGACTTTCGAAACAATAGCATTCCCTCTGTCTGTTAAGGTAATTCCATTTACCGAATTCCTGGAATTGTAAGGGGCATGAGACAATTGTACCCATCTTCACATGTCATTTGCATATATTAATGTTTATTTACTTCTTTGAAGACAAATAATAAAAGGAACTTATGTAGTAGTGGATTTTGGTTGTACTACATCCAGCACTTTCTTGGGTTATTTGCCAGAGTATCAACGACTTCTTAATGCTCGGTCATAATTGAGAATACCTCAGTGATTTCGTTATGTGAAGACCGATTATTCACTTTCTCCTTTTTCAACTTCAAATGTTGATGCAGAGCTAAGAACTTACAAAATATACTCGAGTAATATTTCTGAAAGATTCAGTTGCCATAACAGGTTACTGGTGTCCCTTACTCTTTTGCTAATCTCTCTGTTTATATGCAGCATATATAAAGCTGTACGTAAATCTAAATGTTCGATTAGTGAAGTCAACCAAATTGCACAGGTTTGTTGGGTGTTATCATTCAGAATAATGGTTCTGAACATTGGTAATCTTTCTTCTTGGTTTTTGACACACTCCCGTTTCTTTTGATTCTAGCTGCGCATCATAATAAAACCAAAGCCTTGTATCGGAGTTGGGCCCTTGTGTAATGCAGAACAGGTAATAGATTATGTGTGGCCAGTGATGAATCAAGTCAACTACAAAAAGCACTTAGCATTATGTTTAATGTAAACTTTTATTTAAACTATGATCATTTGCAGATCTGTTATCATGTTCTAGGACTGGTTCATGGAATTTGGAATCCTATTCCACGATCTGTGCGTTCTTGGTTTCCCTTGCCCTTTTTCTTTATTGTTGAATAATATTTCTCTCTATAATTACAATGTTAAACTTGTCATATTGGTTTGTTTTTTCTGTTTCAGATGAAAGATTATATTGCAACCCCGAAACCAAATGGGTACCAGAGTCTTCATACTACAGTGATCCCATTTCTGTATGAGAGCACATTCCGGTTGGAGGTTCAGGTCAGGGTTTGAAACTTTGAATCTCTGTTTCATGCATTTCTGTATGAAATCAATTATGTTTTATCGTCACACACACATACGTGTGTATATATAATTATGCTCTAGTGTCACACACTCACGCAGGGGCGGATCTAGCTATATACTGGTGGGGGCTTTAGCCCCCACTCAACTTTCAAAAAGTAAAATTTTGCCCTTCATTTTTTTAATCTTTTCAGTTTAGCCCCCACTCAATAATACAAAATTAAAAATTTACCCTTATGTTATTATTATATTTTTAATTTAGCCCCCACTGCCATGAAATCCTGGGTCCGCCCCTGCACTCACGCGTGCGCGCACACGTACACACATTGTACATATGCGCACATTTCTGTACATCCTTTGCGATTTTCATTGATATTCTAACCTGTTTTCCGAATCGTCAACAGATTAGAACTGAAGAAATGGATTTGATAGCTGAAAGAGGTATTGCTGCTCACTATAGTGGCAAAGGTGTTGTTACCGGTTTAGTTGGACATGCAATGCCCAATGGTATCAATTCGGGAAAGCAAGTTTGCCTTAGCAATGCAAACATTGCCCTCAGGGTACTTCGGTTATTCTCTAAGTGCAAATAATCTTCTCTGAATGTTTTGAAATGAGCTCCTATTAGAACCCTGATTTTTAGTAGAAGCCCGTTTTCCCTTCAGATTGGGTGGCTCAATGCTATTAGGGAATGGCAAGAGGAATTTGTTGGAAACATGAGCTCCAGGGAATTTGTGGACACTATCACAAGAGATCTCTTAGGTAGTCGTGTCTTTGTGTTCACACCTAGAGGGGAGGTAAGAAGATTCTTCTATACATGTACTAGAAGATTTTGCTCCCCAATATGCTAATGGGTTTTTGACATTGCTTGCAGATCAAAAATCTTCCCAAGGGGGCAACAGTGATTGACTATGCTTATATGATTCACACTGAGATTGGCAACAAGATGGTTGCTGCAAAGGTACTCTTCTTGCAATTATCTTTAGGCTTAATTTCTACAACCCCATACGTTACTGTTAAACTTCTAAATATTTGCAGGTGAATGGCAATCTTGTTTCTCCCTCACACAAGCTTGCAAATGCCGAAGTAGTAGAGATTTTAACGTATAATGTGAGTAGTTATCCTCTCTTTTTCTCTGAATGCCGCAAGTTCATTTTATCATGTGGCTTCAGGTATCACCATGTTTTAAAAAACGGTTTCGGTCGACGTATCTGTCGCAGTTGCGTGTAACGGAATCGGCTTGTATCGGACAGAATCTAAAGGGAACCAGGGATTGAATACGTTAATCTTAAAAAAACGTTAAAAGATGTACAAAATGCTTTTAAATCACTGTTTTTGTATATCAAATATGTTTTTAGTATTTTTAGTACTTGTTTAGACCATGCTTAAATGTTTCAACCACGTGATATTGCATAGCTATACAAAATATATCCTTGATAATCTCTTCTAAAGTTAAGTGAACCGAACATGTCCCAACTCTTAAGATCTAGGCTTTTTTACTTATTGTTACAGATAATCATAATACATAACTATAGAAAGATCTGCTCCGTGGTTGTATCATCCGATTATCACCGATAACGGAGTGTATCGTCCTATTCCCGCCGATAACGGTGTGTATCGGCCACTACAAATGTGATTCCCATTCACGTGCAACGTATCAGTGAATCGGCTCAGGTAACTGATCCTGCCATAGTGTACACAATCATGGATTTAGGGCGAAAAGAATTGTATTGGTAGGGTGCATTTCCTGATCAATAGGGGTGTGCCCTTACTGATACAACCATGTTAAATCAAACGAAGGATTCTTATTGGTGGCAGCTGAAGTTTGAGTGAAGTTGCTGCAGTCTTCTTATTGAACTCTGTTATGAAAATAGGCCTTTACGGACGTTGTGCCTCCTTACTTGAAAGTAGTTGGGTTAGAGTCGAATTGTAGGCTCAGAAAGCAGCAACTAGACATTGCAGCAAGACTCGCTCTAGAGCTATAGCAGGTATAAAAAATACACTCAAACAGACCATGCTTACGAATAGACAGTTGTTAAGAGAGATGGCTGCTCGACCAAGAGCAGGCCGAGAATACAAATCCCTTGGGAAGGCCTCTCGTCCTGGAGGTCTTAAAAAAAGTACTTCGGACGAGCCCTTGGAGGGGGCTTGCTTCTTAAGCACACTAGCACCGGGTCCATCGTAGGTTTCATTTCAGCTGTACCTATGTGGGTGACAGCTCATAAAAGCTATGGGACTAGCCTTGTGGTTCCAAACAGCGGCCCAGAGTGTGTTTTGGCGGAATTCATGATTTCGCCCGATTCAGTCCGGAATGGGCGAAATACATCGAATCACTTGAAACAACCCAGAATTTTTGCTGGTACGCAACACGGTTGTTTTGGCGTTATAACATAAATCCGGAATGATGCTGACCGTTCTCGCCGGAACAGGACGCATTTGATAACTGTGGTTTCTACTTTCTACTATCCTTTCAATGGTAAACGAAGATAATGAAAAAAAGATGACCTCTAAAGTGAAAAGCTTCAAAATCTTGCTTTTATATTTCAAAGTAAATGAATTTTTTTTTTGAATAATTTTATTAAAAGGTTAGCTAATAAAAAACCGAAGACTTCATAGTGTCATATTGTGTTTTCTTCAGTGACTTGCACATACATGGTTTGTCTGATGTCATAGTTTTCTTAATTTCAAGTGATGAAGTTGTGTTATTAGTCATCTTTTGCTACTTCTTGCCTTAAATGACTTGCATTCCAGGCACTGTCCAGCAAATCAGCATTTGAAAGACATAAACAGTGGTTGCAGCATGCCAAAACACGCAGTGCGAGACACAAAATCATCAAAGTGAGTTTTCTCTAGTGTTTCGTTTACAGTTAACAACCTCTGTTTTTTCCTATTCTCTGTTAATCCGAGGTGCATGCTATGTCTAGTTCTTGAGAGAGCAAGCTGCATTATCAGCTATCGAAATAACAGCTGATACTGTGAACGAGTTCATTGCTGAACCCAAAGAAGATAAAAAGGTAGAAGATCCCTCTGACTATTCAAAGGGAAGCAAATACACCTGGGAGAAGATCCTGATGAATGTCATGGAAATGTCATCATCAAAGATGAGCGGCGAAGATACTTTCCAACTCCAAAACAGTAGTAATATCCAGGTCCCTAAGGTCAATGGGAATCGGAACAAGCATATGCAGTACCTGAGTTTGAAGGGCGAAGGAGAGAAGTTAACACAGGGAAATGGTGTTGCGAAGATGATCCTTGCTAATATTCCTATGTACAAAGAAGTTTTGCCTGGTTTGGAGAGCTGGCTAACTGGAAAAGTTGCGTCTTGGCATAGCCTTGAAGGGCACTCAATCCAATGGTTCTGTGTTGTCTGTTTAGATCGAAAAGGTGAGTATTTGATTGTTTTCCTGTGTATATGCTTCTATAAATGGGTTCCGCGATTGCATCTCTGAATACTGTCAACTTGTAATTCAGGCATGATGGCTGACATCACAACAGCATTGTCTGCCGTAGGCATCACAATATGTGCTTGTGCCGTACGTATCTCTTTTCAATAGATGTCACAACTAGATCTTTAGTTTCTATTGCTATACATCTTCTCTGGCTAAGTCTGTAAGGAGCCCATTACTCATTTGCAGGCAGAGATGGATAGAGAGAGGGGGATGGCAGTCATGCTGTTTCATGTGGAAGGAACTCTTGATTGCTTGGTATGTGTTATGTATATGAATTTGTGATCATTTTTTGAGCTAAACCAATTGGTTTTTAGATGTTATCTTATGTGGCTTTCTCATTCAGTTGGAAGTTGTCTTTTGTACTCGCCTTGACTAATTATTTTCTCTCTCAAGGTTGTACATTTTTGTTTCTGATGGTTGAAAAATTATTGCCTCTATTTCCAGGTTAGTGCTTGTTCAGAGGTGGATCTCATATTCGGTGTCTTGGGATGGTCCACGGGTTGCAGCTGGCGTAGCTTAGTGGAAATTCAACAGGTTCGAGAATGCTAATGAGTATATGCACTCTCTAATTGAGTCAAAGGCCCTCCAAGCAGAGGTTTGGGTACGAAGTTTTGTCCCTGAGATCTGGGTTAGTCCCTTTTAGGTATCTAGTTCCAATCTTCTTCATTGTTTGTTGAATTCTCTTGACAATAAAATAAGCCACCACCCAACATGAGGAAACACTCTCTGGAGTTAGAGGACTGTATATACAGAGTTATACTAGTAGTTAAGTATACATGTAAAAAATACTTGGAGAATAGGATAATGGCTTGTTTATAGATGAAGAAAAAGGCATATACAAACTTGTCAACATATACGAACATCTGAGAACTTGTAGATTTCTTTGACGTGGTTTTTCTGTCCTTGCCTGTTTATTTATTTCGACTCTTCGTCCATTTGAGTTGTTAGCCATTAGATCGCAGTTTGTTTCTTTTCATGTACGGGATAACTAGTCTACTGCACATATATACTTGGAAGGAAACTGGAAAGAAATTTACATGGAACATTATTAGAGACTGCCGCGTGATTTTTTATTTGGCAACACGAATTGAGCCTCCAATTGCTGCGGCATAGTGTTTTTGCGAATCAGTTGGAATTTATTGCTTCTAGCCCCCAATGATAGTGGAAAGAGGATCCTCTCACCCACTCATGCCATTTTTCGTCAAATGTGTTGTCTGTTCATTCTCATATTGCAGATTATGCTGTGAAGTCCATCTTTGTTTCCTGTTTTAAGAGTAAGACGTGGTGGTGGTGGTGGTGGTGGTGGTGGTGGTGGTGGTAGTAGTAGTAGTAGTAGTAGTAGTAGTAGTAGTAGTAGTAGTAGAATTCAGATCTTCTTCGTAGGGTATCCTTGAGTCCCATGGTAGAACTTCAGTATGTTCATGATTATGCCACTGCATGCCTATTTGGTGATTCCCTCCGCGTTCCTGCTGGTTGTTATCTGGAGCTTGTTTCTGAATCACACTTCCATGAATCCCACCACTCGTATTGCAGGTTGGGAGGGGTGGTGGCTGTGGTTGTGGTAATTTTCTGTTCTTGTTTGTAGTGAATGTTTCCTTGAGAGAGGGTAGATAGGATGACCCATATAGATTGAGTTGCAAGGGTGAAGAATTGAAAGGTTGGGTGGTCTTGTTATGCAACAACTTGGCTCGAAGTACGCCAACAAAGCTATCAGCTTCTTCTACTTTGCAAGCCTCGAACGAGAATGGCTCAAGATTGTCATTGGTATATTTCTTTGCCTGAGATGACTGCCGGAGCGATTCAAAATTGGTTCTGGTGTTTGCTCCGCGCAGCAAACGGGCGGCATCGACATAAGCACGGGCCGCTTCTTCTACGGTGTCAAAAGTCCCCAACCAAAGCCTGGTCTTCTTGATGGAATCCTTGATCTCCGCCACCCATTTCCCAGATACCCTCTGTCGTACTCCTATGAACCTGTCGCTTCCCCTTTTAGGCGCCTTCCTCTTTAAGGAAAACCCGTCTCCGCCATTTCTTGGTGGCGATGATGATGATGAGGAAGATGATGAATCAATGCTGGGATTCATTTTCAAGTCTAGTGGATGAATTGCTTGCTCATCAGTGATGGTGATGAAGTGGTAAAAGTAGGCATCTATAGATCTAGAAACAGACAAGTAAGAAGTTTGAAAAGTTACTGTTTAAATAAATCACTGTGTCGCTTTGCCAGGTCGTCTTGCGTTATTAAGCCGAACTCACAACTTATCCATCACCATCGTTATCTAACTAAGACTAGAAATTGTTAAAACAGGGTCTTGGTTTTCATCTGTTTTGGTAATTTATATGCCGATGTTTGTTGAGCATAATTGGATATTGTTGTCATGTGCCTTATTCTAGTCCGGCTGTAGTAGTTTGTTATACAGAAGGTGTGTTTGCATCATGGTACAGTAAGAAATTTGGTTTTAGGATCTCAGAAAAGTAGAATACAAGAGCTGGCCAAAATGATCTCTCAAGAGATTTTATCATTTTAACAAAACGGTAAAACAAAATCCATGTTTGATCTGAGAAGTGATTTAATAACCCTTGGAAACTGGTTTTGGTTGCGCGGGAGCGTAGAAGAAAGGCCCAACAGGATACAACTTGACGTGTTTCTCTTCACGAAGATAGTAAGACGAGAGAGGAGCACCATTTATCCCTCTGTTGACATCAGTTGGGATGTTACAAGTCTCTAATGGAGATTTTTCGAGGAAGGCTTTGCACCCGGTAAGCTTCCACGCATCTTCAACCTCGTATGGAGACACAGTTGCGAAGAAGTAGCCCTTGGCGTCGGTAGGGCGGCTGAGGACAGAGAAAGGCGCCGATTCATATCCATTGTTGTCAACTGCTAAACATGTGATTCTTGCCAAAGCTCCTGCTCAACACAAATGTCGGATTAAAATGTCGTAGAAAACTGTTGGGGCATGTTTGGTGCCAACTGAAAATAATCAAGAGAAAGTAAGTTGGCTGAAATTCATAAAGAGCAGAAAATCCTAATATTGTTTAGTGGTATGAGCTTAAAATCTGCGGAATGTGAGTTCAAAACAAATTTTAATCAGAAATGTAAAAGAGTAACAAACGGCATGAAACTAAAACGACGGATTCTAACTGAGTCAGATAAAAAATCCCAAGCATGCACAAATTAGTATAAGATTTCTGATGACAATATGCAGCTTTCTGTTGAAATTACCTTTGATCGGGACAAGTTTGGAGCCAGATTTGCAATAAATGATCCCTTCTACGGCGATGGTGTAAGGTTTCTCTACTTTAGCCGGCTTTGGGCTGTAACCATACCCTGTTGGCTTAGGTTCCTCAGATGTTGGCTTTGCATTGTAACCGGTGGTCTTGGGTTTTCCCAACTCGGGTTTAGGGGCATACCATGTTTTGGGTTTCTCAACCACCGGCTTTGGAGCAAAACCTGGCTGAAATGGTTGTGTGGCATACCTTATCTTAGGTTTCACAAAGTATGATTTTGGAGAATAACTTGGCTTCTGAAATGCTGGATTTGGCTTTGGGGTGTACGGAGTCTTAGGTTTGTCCACCTTTGGTGTAGGGCTATAAGTTGCCGTCTTAGGTTTCTGGAACTTTGGTTTGTAACTCGCAACTTTAGGTTTCAGGAACTGGGGTTTCGCTGCATACCCAGTAGCGATAACTACCAATGATAAAAGCAGCGTAAAGACAACCAACAACACGCGGCTGAGAGCCATTTGATGTCTTTGATGGGTGAAATTGGCTTGTGAAGGGCTCAAAATGGGATATATTTGAAAGGAAAGATAAGAGAATTTGATATCTGAATCAACTCTGCTGCATCTGGCCAGAAGAATTATGCTATGTTTGTTTGTTCAATCTTTAGCATAATTTTGAGAGTTGGTAGCACGATGGGGAAGCTTCTGAATTCTGATGATTCTGGGTGGCACTAATGAACCACTAATATTTCAATGATTTTCCAAATTATTTTATTACGAGGTAAGATTGTTATCGCGATTTCATCAGACTTGCCATGACACGATTGGTCGGCTTCAAAATGCGCAGTACACCAACTCTTGGTAATCAGGTATATGCGCAGCGAAAACTAAACACTCCTGGAGTGATTGTGCTTTGGTATAATACAACTGCTACAATAAGAAATTTCTATGTTTAAAGATGAATTCCCCTAATGTTTCCTCCGTCCCATTCATGTGTCAATCTTTCCTAAAATGGGAGTCCCAGTCTCTTACACAAACGTTATGTACTTCTGTTTTTGAGTTATTTATTTTTTCAGTATATTTTCCTCCATACTTTTTTTTTTTAAAAAAGAAAAATCTTAATTCTTCATTTGCCAACAAGGATTTAAATAACGGTATCGGCCGACGTATCGTTAACGGTTATGGAAAACGGTTTTGACCCACATTGGAGAAATCGTAACGGAAATCGCGAACCAAACACGTGAATGCTAACTAATCGTCAAAAGATGTAAAAAAAATATTTTTAAGACAATATTTTGTAAATCAAATATAGTTATAGTCTTTTACTAATTATTTTTACTATTGTTTAGACGAAGTCTAGTTAATTTTTAGATAAATAAGAAAAACATAAACAAACACAACTTAAGCTAGGTACTTTACTTACACCCAATAACTATTAGTCATATAGCTAGTTAATTGTTTATTAGTTATTTAATTATACTTATTATTTATTTAATATTTAATTAGTTAAATAACGAACAAGGTTTTCTTTACGGTTTTTTCCCGACTCGTAAGTCGAACTGTATAGTCTAGGGTTATGTTATTTGTCTATTTAAACACTTGAGCATCTCCAACAGTGCACCAAATCCTATATTTAATAGTAAAGTTTGGTGTTTTCGGCCTCCCACAACAAATCACCAAATCACAAAAAAAATGGTGTTTTGTAAGCCTCCCACAGTCGTTGACCAAAAAAAACACAAAATCACCAAATCCTATATTTGGTGTAGCTTTTGTGAAACGGTGAAGTTAATCTCCCACAGTACCCTCAAATCATATCATATATCACCAGATCCTATTTTTGCCTTCAAATTTGATGGCAAAAATAGGATTTGGTGTAATCTACACCAAAAGTTTAATTAGTGTTTAAGGCATGTTTTCACATTACTTTCATGGTAATAATATGCTCTACTGTAATAGTGTAGCATTTCGTCGTTACAGTATATACACCATCCGTTATTCTTCTCCCACTTTGTAGTACATAATATTTTCAGCATCATGCATCGGGATGATAAAATGAAATAACTGATGTAGTTGCAACAGGTTTGGCCCAACATAATACACTGATGTTAAATTCAAGAACTTCAGTAACCTTCTTGTACATATTTCCATTTAGTATGACATGCAAATATATAAAATTAGAAAGAAAAATTGAACCCCCCCCCCCCCCCCCCCCCCCAAAATAAGATTGAAGTGGGAACAAATTCAGAGAAAGACTTACCTGAACTATTAAGTGTGTGCAGACAAGTGATTAGTGTTAAAAAATATTTTTAACGACTAATATAATTAATCTTAGTGATAAAAAAGAAAATATAAACAAAAATGACGACAAGAATAATGCATTACTATAAACTCAGAAAATGAAAATATATCACATTATTAGCAGGAAAATAAAACACATAGTCAAACTAAGAAAACGAAAAAAACAGAATGAAGAACAAAGTGACATAATAATGGATTGTGCCGTGTCTGCGTGACATTCTAGTTGAAATCCTCGTTTTGGTAGCTGAAATTGGAATAACTTGCATCTGGTCGAGAAAACGTCTGATCATTATTTTGATGAAATGGTGATAGTTATGAAATTCATGATTTGGTGATAAATTTGATGATTTGTTGTGGGAGGCTAAAAATACAATTCTCTAAATTTGATGAAATGGTGAAATGGCTATTTGATGTAAAATTTGTTGAAAACTGTGGGAGACCAAAAGTGTTATTTTTCCACCAAAAATGGTGAAATGGTGTTTTTGAGGGTTAACTGTGGGAGGTCAAATCATTTTTCTCCACCAAATATCGGATTTGGTGTAAAATTTGATATCAACTGTGGGAGACGCTCTAATAGTTCCAATTTTTCATACTAAAAATCATATCAATTCTTAACTTTCGTCTCAGTTTTCATCTTCTCTAAATTTCTGCTCTAAATGTACCAATTTTTTTAGCGTAAAAGACAGTGACCACCCCTGAGTTTAGGACTAATTCCACTCCACTACCATGTGTTTTGGAAAAAGACACTTTGCACCATTTGTTTGGATGAAGCTCACTTTGGACTAATAGACCCTTCAAAAAGACTAGTTTACCCCTTTGAATGTTATAAATTACACCCTATATATTACTTTTCCAATTCATTCTCCTCACTTCTAAACCTAATTACTCTCTCTCTCTCTCTTCCCCTTTTCCTCTCTTCCCTGGAACACAATAAGCAACCTCTCTCTCTTCTCCTCTTTCACTCTCACCTTATCCATTCAACTCCTCACTACCACCGCCACCACCAGTTCATCTCTCTCTCAACCTTCAAATCGTCGTCTCCTCCATAGCCACCACCTCACTATCGAAAGGCCGAAGCAATCGATCTATGGGTTGAGCATGGCATCGTCGAATCTCTGAGTTCAAGCACCAAGAGAATGAGGACCGACGGTGGAGCTCGACCTCTCTGCCGTGGACAAGGAGAGTCGGGAAGTCTTGGAGACGATGATGAAGTAGATCTATGGGTTGAGCAAGGCATTCGCTGTTCTGGGTCTGGTCCAGCTTGGTTTGGGTCGCCGGTTCTGGTGAAGGCGACGGTGGTCTGAACTTCGGCCAAACAGAGGCAGAGAAGGCAGGTGGGTCTCTCGATATATCTCTTCTTCTTAATTCTATGTTTTTGGTAATCTCTGTTTTCAGAGAAAGAGAAGAACTAGATTTCAGTTACTTATGGCAACTGGGTTATCGACATGTTTGCCAGTGAGTTACTACTTGTTGGAATTGTGCCCTAGAGGCAATCAATTAATTTTGACAAATATATGGATTTACGATTCATTATGTTATCGATATGGAGATATGCTAACATGAATGAAGTCCTTAGAATATAAGGTGTTATATTCTTAAATATTCCTAGTCAATTATAATGATTAATGGGACAATCATCTATAGACTAGTATGGGGTTGGATTGATATGGAGATATCACGATCCAACACATTGGTATGCATTAGGAGTAATGGCATACTGGATTGACCCACGACGAAAAGGATACATTAGATTATGTGAAGTCACAATCGCTTTTCGTAGTGCTAATATTATTGCAATCCTTAGACTTGAAGTCACTAGATACTCTAGTTGTGAAATATTGCGCTTTGATGTTATCAAACGTTACGCCGTAACTGGGTAATCATAAAGGTGGCTATCGGGCGTGATAGGAAGCAAGCTTAGAGATCGTAGTGATGTAGATAGGATTTGTCCCTCCCACATAATGGGGGTAAATATCCACGGCCACTCGAGGGATGAGGCTTATTGAATGTCTGGCCAGACTCAGATAAATTAATATATAGATATTAATGTTATCTGCAAGCATAAGCATATTCCCAGGATCGAGGAACTATGGATTGGATATACGAGTGTGACTATTTATGTCTCGTGTCCAATCCGGATATGGAGACAAAGGGATAATGCAATATGATATATTGGGCACAAAGGTTTGTCGGGATCACTGACTATTTCTATTGGTTGGGTTGCATGGATGTGTTGCTAGACACCGCTCCATGTTAGTAATAGTTACTACCAACTATATAGAAACCTATGGGGTCACACGTCAAATAGAGTAGAGCTAGATTTGGGATTAATTAATATGGATTAATTAATAGAAGGATCATTGTGCAACACCTTGCAAACTTAGTAGGACTAATTTGCAAGGAAGGGAATAGTTCTAGTCCTACTAGAACAAGAAAACTCTTTTATGGAAACAACAAGGAGTTGTTGGAGTATATAAAGGAGGCTCTAGCTTCCTTCCCACAACATGAGTTATTATTAGTCATAACACATAAAGAGTGGGAGAGAGCAAAAGAGAGAGCAAGACAAGGTGCTAGGGCCGAAACCCTAGCCACCCGTCCGCCCCCTACCCGACGGCAAAGAGAGGCCGCCTCCTCTCTTGTGCCTTTGGTGATTTGTTGCTTTGATCTTCATCCCTCTTCCTCCAAGGTTCAAGCTAGAACTTGATTGAAGGAAGAATCTAGATCTCACATCTAGACGTGGATCAACCGTAGAGACGAGGACATCACTCTTCGTGTGATCTCACAAATCAAAAGGTACACATCTTCTATGACCTTGATCATGTTATGATGTCTCTTCCTGTGATCCTTGGTGGGCTTTGAGTAGGATTAATTTTTGTTATTCCGCTGCGTTACCTACGTCAAAACCCAACAGTGGTATCAGAGCCACAGGTCGTAGAGCATAACATGATATTATGTGTTTACGATTTCAGTTCATACACCGTATTATTGTTTATTACGCGAAAACTGAAAAATTGGCATAGTAGATGCAATATTGAATTGATTCAAACAAACAAGACCCAATTTAACATTGGATGTTAGAATTGGTGAGTTTAATCACATAGGATGTGAATAATTGGGTTCTTGAAAAAAAATTAGGGTTCATGGGCACTTGCTTGGAAAAGGGGTTTTCCAAGTATGGAATTAATTAAACTTGGGCAACAAGGAATAAGTTGTTTTGGAAACAACTAAACTTGGGAAACAAGTAAGAAGTTGTTTATGGAAACAACTAAACTTGGGAACCAAGGAAAGAATTATTTTGGAAACAATACCATAAGGGTGTTTTGGAAACAACCCAACAAGGAAGGAATTGTTTATGGAAACAATTCCATATATTGTTTATGGAAATAATTCCATGAATTGTTTATGGAAACAATTCCATGAGGAGGTGTGGCCCATGTAGGGACCGCCCCTCTCTCTCCTTGCCGCCCAAGTAACACACGGCACAAGAGGGGCCGGCACACCCTAGCACACGGCCTAGCCGTGTGGGCTAGGGGCCGGCCGGCCCGGGCCTAGTGTGGCGGTTCCTTGGTTGATTTCGGCCATTCTTTGGTAAATCCTTTGGACCGTTGTGAAACCCTAGTTACCCAATCTCATTAAAATTAAACAAGCGCGTTAAAAATTGGTTTTAACTGTATTATGTGCTTTATTGCATGGTGGATGGATATGGCCTAGGATTGTGGATGTTTATTGTTTTGTGGTTTGGTTTACGGCCTGCGAGCTGATCAAATTAATGTAATAATTAATTAAGTTTTACGGCCTGCGAGTCGTCTTTTTCTCCTCGACATGTGAGGCTTTTGTTATTTATTTATTCTAGATGTTAGGCTAGAATTAGAAATATTTAGTTGATAGCCAAGAACATGGAGAAGAAGACCGGAGAACCAAAGGAGCCAAAAGACATCCCTAGGCGCACAGCTATGGTGGAGCACATGGAGATGAGCTTGTCACTTTAGGGCATATAGATATTATCATTGGCTTGGTAATATCTTAGTCTAGGGGCCATATCCATGCCACGTTATTTTCTTTTGTGGATGTTTATTATTTATGTCTTGTTATTTATTTTGTGTGTATGGCGATACTAGCAAAACGTTAACAAGATAATAATAAACAAGGTTGGTCTTTTATTGTGGATGGCCCAATCCAAATAAGTAGACCATGTTGATAAGATCAACCAAACAACTTAAAAGAAATCCCTCAATTAAATATTGCGTTTTGCCTTCTCTTGCCAAAACACCCTTCATGATCATGGCCTATTAAAATTCGGGCTTGCCAAAGCAAGGCGATTTTAATTTTTCATGATGTGTTGCGGACGACGCAAGCTAGTAATGCGTGTATGTTGAAAGCAAGAGGTTGGACGCAACTAGGCAAGAGTCAATTGGATTGATGAGCTTAGAGGCATGACAATTAGGTGTTATCTAAAGGATAAAGAATAAAGAGTTATTCACCTAATTGGACCAAGAGTTGCATGGGATGCAATTGGAATGGTTCCTACCTAATAACCAATTCTTGGGTGACTTGCCAAAGCAAGCTCAAGAAGAAGTGAAAAAGGGATCTTGGACCCACTAGAAAATAAAATATTTTCCGCATTAATGGTGAGGGCTATTAATCCGAGAAAAATAGTGGGAGCTATATTTAATAATTTAAATCCTTGTTGAATATAGTTATACGTCACAATGCTTTGCATAATCCTATAAGTGTTGAATACCCATCGCATTAAACAAACAAACGCGACTTTATGTCCATGAGATGGACAAGATATCTGGAATCTATTTTCTAGATTGGTATAAAATCGAGAATTGTTCTCAAGTAAAGGAAATATGTTGTACATTGTAGAGCATAAATTTCTCTTCCCACCAACTACCAAAACGCACTAAAGCCTTATGGAAGGAACATCAAAGAATGGTTCTTTGGATGTAACTTGTCTCATGTCAAGCTCCCATGGACTCTGAGCTTTGGAAGCAAGATGAGAAATTTGGAGGCATATGATATGATCATACGAGCTTGTCATGAAAGGCTTAAGGAGTTGCTCCACTTTGCAATCTCTTGCTTAGCACTCGTCATGGTCAAGATGGAATAAGTTCGGGTTTGCCAAAGCAAGGCGACTTACTTCATCGAGATATGACGCGACGACACAAGTTAGTAATGTGTGGCTGCTGAAGCAAGAGGTGAAGCGCAAACTAAACTAACTCAATATGATTGAAAGCTTAGATATTGGGAGTTATCTATAAGATAGATAAAGAATATATAGTTATTCTCCCAAGTGGACCAAGAATTACATTGGATGCAATTACAGTTTTGTTTTAAAATTGATTTACTCAATATGATTGAAAAATCACTAAACAAAACACTCATAATGGGCATGGGCAAAAACTGTTAATAGTTAACAGCATGGGTAAGGGCAAATGGTTGCGCCGAACCCATGAGTATAAAGCAAGCCTGTTGCTAAAACCAAGTTGCCTCGAAGTCCCATAGGTGGTGTAGAGGAGGAGAGACTACCCAAAGTACATGGAAGTAAGTAATAAAGGAATTATGAATTCGGACTTGGGTATTTTATTATAAAATTCAATGTGTCTATCTCATCATCAAGAGTATATGATACTAGATGAGGATCTCACATTTATAGAAATGTGTAGGATCTCAAGAGACAAAGACAATTGGATAAGGAAGAAATAATCCTACACGTGGGGCTATGAAGCAAAGGGTTGCTGAAAAGCCGTAGGGAATTATTTCTACCTTTCAGAAATTGTTCATGAATTAGACAAAAGGGATGATGTCCCTGCTATGAGTAGGACCATTATCATAGTTTCTTGTTTGGACAAGAAAGCTCCTTATCATAATGAAAGGACAAATGTTGTTCCATTTATTATGGTATGCATTATTGTAATGCAATTTTGTCTAAGTGGATTCTATATCCATGATCATGATAATTTCATCTATAACATTAATACCTAGAGGTTTGCATATAATGATATGAACTTCACTTATCTTTAGCATTATCGTTTAGGCCCCATAAATAAGAGATACATATCTAGAATTCCATTAGGATGGATTTCTGGGACTCATTTGATTATTGAATCATATGAGACATGTAAGACTTATTAGGCAAAGATAGGATCTTTTGGGAATCATACATATTGATGTATGAAGGCCGCTAAGCACAAATACTAAAGATGGTTTTAGTACTTCATCATATTTACTGATAGGATCAGAGAAATATGGATTTGTGTATCTTATGAAGAAACAAATCAGAATCCTTTGAATTGTTCATAGTATTCAGGAATGAAGTAGAGAACCAACTTGGCAAAAGTATTTAGACTCTACGATTGGATCATAGAAGAGAGTACTTGAGCCAAGAGTTTGACAAGAATTTGACAAGAATCTATGGAAGTATTGGATATGATCCAAAACTCGCTCCACCTAGCACGCCACATGGGTTTTGGCGTGTCTAAAAGGAGATTTCGAACCTTGTAGGACACGGTTCGGACCATGATGAGTCAAACATAACTTCCAGTTTACTTTTTGGGGCTATGTTCTAATTACAACAAAATTTCGCCCTTAACCTTATTCCATCAAAAACTGATTATGAAAAACACCATATGAGATATGGACTAGGAAGTGTCCTAGTATGTCATTCATAGATATTTGGGGTTATGAGGTTTATGTAAAAGAGTTTACAAATAAACTTGGACCCAAGTCGGATAAATGTTTTGTGGGATATCTTGAAAAGGATATTATTTCTACAACCTAATCGAGAACAAACTGTTTGTTTCTCGAACCACAGTGTTTCTAGGTAGAGATTGTCTCTAAAAGAAACAGTGGGAGGACAGTAGAAATTGAAAAGTTCAAGGACCACAATAGAACATTAATCCGTTTGATGGAACATGAGCAGGATCACAAGGTGTTGTGGAGAAACCTACTCTGATAACACAAGAACCTCGTGGGACAGGTAGGATATGTCAAGGGACTAGATAAATAAGGATTTCTCATAACTCGTGATATATTGCTCATCGAGATGAGCCTACAACCTATGAGATGGCCACGTGTGGCCATACTCTCAGAAATGGCTTGGAGCCATGAGATACGATATGGAATCCATGTATACCAACAAAGTATGGACTTTGGTGGAACCACCTGAATGGGTAGGACCCATAGGGTGCAAGTGGGTTATGAGGAAACCAACATGGATGGTAATATGATTACTTTTAAGGGACAACTGGTTTGTAAGGATTTCATGTGAGTTCATAGTATAGACTATGACGAAATCTTTCCCAGTTGTGATGCTTAAATCCATTCGTATCCTGCTTGTAGCAATCTGTTTATAGATTGAATCAAGCTTCTAGGAGTTGGACTCTTCAAGTTAATGATGCAATCAAAGGAGTTTGGTTCCATCAAAATTGAAGATGATACTTGTGTCTACAAGAAGGTTAGTGGGAGCACAGTTATTTTTCTGGTCTTGTATGTGCAGACATACTAATCATTGGGAACAATGTCTCTACTCTTCAATCTATTAAAGATTGGCTAGAGAGATTTCCAATAAGTAGACTTAGGCGAGACAATCTATAAAATCTATGGAGATAGATTAAAGTAATTGTTCAGCCTGAGTCATGGTACATATATTGACAAGGTGTTGAAATGGTTCAACGTGAAAAGAATATTGATTCTTACCCATGTCACATGGAATTAGTCTTTGGAAAGCTAATTGTCTTACCAATTAGATTGGGAATGGACCGTATGAATTAGATTCACGAGATACGCCATGAGATGTACTAGGCCAGACGTGTCATAAAGCATGACACAAAGATACCAATCAAATCCAAGTGAGGTGTCACTTGATAATTATCAAGATTATCCTTAAGTACTTGAGAAGGAATAAAGGATGAACTCTTGATTAATGGAGGATAGGAAGGGTTTACTGTAAGGGGTTACAGTGATGAGAACTTCCATCTGACAAAGAAGATTTCAGATTATAGTCGAGTTTTATGTTTTGTGCTAGAGGGAGTGACTGTGAGCTGGAAAGGTTCCAGGCAAGATTCAGTCACTGATTCTAACATAGAGGACTGAGTAAATTAATGCATAAGATGCATTTATTCAGAATATTCAATCTCAATCAAATTGTTGATGGAGGAGATGTGAATATTTGCAAGGTGCCAGCATATGTCTCGCCCCTACGCAGCGTAAGCGTGGAGGACCGCGCTAGATCAATAGGCATATGATGCAGGAGATTGACTCTAGTGCAAGTGGGAGACTGTTGGAATTGTGCCCTAGAGGCAATCAATTAATTTTGACAAATATATGGATTTACGATTCATTATGTTATCAATATGGAGATATGCTAACATGAATGAAGTCCTTAGAATATAAGGTGTTATATTCTTAAATATCCCTAGTCAATTATAATGATTAATGGGACAATCATCTATAGACTAGTATGGGGTTGGATTGATATGGAGATATCACGATCCAACACATTGGTATGCATTAGGAGTAATGGCATACTGGATTGACCCACGACGAAAAGGATACATTAGATTATGTGAAGTCACAATCGCTTTTCGTAGTGCTAATATTATTGCAATCCTTAGACTTGAAGTCACTAGATACTCTAGTTGTGAAATATTGCGCTTTGATGTTATCAAACGTTACGCCGTAACTGGGTAATCATAAAGGTGGCTATCGGGCGTGATAGGAAGCAAGCTTAGAGATCGTAGTGATGTAGATAGGATTTGTCCCTCCCACATAATGGGGGTAAATATCCACGGCCACTCGAGGGATGAGGCTTATTGAATGTCTGGCCAGACTCAGATAAATTAATATATAGATATTAATGTTATCTGCAAGCATAAGCATATTCCCAGGATCGAGGAACTATGGATTGGATATACGAGTGTGACTATTTATGTCTCGTGTCCAATCCGGATATGGAGACAAAGGGATAATGCAATATGATATATTGGGCACAAAGGTTTGTCGGGATCACTGACTATTTCTATTGGTTGGGTTGCATGGATGTGTTGCTAGACACCGCTCCATGTTAGTAATAGTTACTACCAACTATATAGAAACCTATGGGGTCACACGTCAAATAGAGTAGAGCTAGATTTGGGATTAATTAATATGGATTAATTAATAGAAGGATCATTGTGCAACACCTTGCAAACTTAGTAGGACTAATTTGCAAGGAAGGGAATAGTTCTAGTCCTACTAGAACAAGAAAACTCTTTTATGGAAACAACAAGGAGTTGTTGGAGTATATAAAGGAGGCTCTAGCTTCCTTCCCACAACATGAGTTATTATTAGTCATAACACATAAAGAGTGGGAGAGAGCAAAAGAGAGAGCAAGACAAGGTGCTAGGGCCGAAACCCTAGCCACCCGTCCGCCCCCTACCCGACGGCAAAGAGAGGCCGCCTCCTCTCTTGTGCCTTTGGTGATTTGTTGCTTTGATCTTCATCCCTCTTCCTCCAAGGTTCAAGCTAGCACTTGATTGAAGGAAGAATCTAGATCTCACCTCTAGACGTGGATCAACCGTAGAGACGAGGACATCATTCTTCGTGTGATCTCACAAATCAAAAGGTACACATCTTCTATGACCTTGATCATGTTATGATGTCTCTTCCTGTGATCCTTGGTGGGCTTTGAGTAGGATTATTTTTTGTTATTCCGCTGCGTTACCTACGTCAAAACCCAACACTACTTTCTTTGTAGATGTTCCGAGAGATTTTTATTTACTTTTTCTTAAACAAATTGTGTGGTTACCAATTGGATTAGTTGGGGGATCGTTTTGGGGACTGTAATTGCTTTCCTTGGAGCTGCATTTGGAAGCATTGGAGGTGTCGGAGGTCTGGGCTGCAGAATTGGGTTTGATTCACGTCGATTTGAAAGCTCGTCGTGAAGGGGGAGTGGTTTCAATCTTGAAAGAGAAACATATGTTTCTTTTCTATCATTAAACAGATGTTTCTGTGTGGTGAAGAACTGGAAATGTTTTTCAACTTTCTCTTCCAAGTTACTGATTAAAGAAAAAAACAGATATGTAATTGTTAATTGTTGATGAATATGGCTGCGAATTTGATTTCTGATCCTCTTTCATGTTGAATTCGAACTTCAGTTAGTTTGATTCATTTATTTTGTCTTGTGTTTATAACTTCAGTTTGTTTGATTCATTTAGTCTGTCTTGTGTTTATCAGAAATATGAATGGTTGGAATGGTATAGAGAGTTTGAATATGTGAAATTGGCGTGTTCTAGATGTTCTTAATGTTTTGTATTCGAAGATGTTCTTGGTGTTTGATAATTTTTTGGTGATGGTGTTCTTGTTTTTCTTTAAGATATACATGGGCAAAAAAGCAAAAATAAATACAGGGGTAATATGGTCTGAAAAAAATCAATCACCCAATTTTTAACGGAAACTAACAGAAGGGTGCGAAGTGTCCACGGAATCTTCCGTTAATTGGGTGCAAAGTGGCTTTTTCCAAAATACAGGGTAGCGGAGTAAAATTAATCCTAAACTCAGGAGTGATCAGTGTCTTTTACCATTTTTTTATTATCGATACGTTTATTGATCATCAAACTAAAAAATAGGAAAACTTTTGGTTAAAAATTCTTGAACGTTTTACACGATAGAGATAAATGGCCACAGCCACTGCAACGGCCACAACCTTGGGCCTTTTTTTCTATATATAAATTAGTAAATTCAAAAATTAAATATTACAAAGAATTAACACTTTCTCCGTCTCGTAAGAAAGTTCTGAATTTGACTTGTTCATTTGTAACTGGATCACTTTGATTCGGTGATTTAGATAAAAAAACAATGTAATTTTTTAGTAATTTTTTTAAAGTGTTGTAATGTAATTATTACTTTATAACACAATAGACGATCACCAAAAAGTTGCATCGTTGAATCGAATCGCCGAGTCAAAATGATCAAATGAATAATATAAAAATCAAAATAGGAACTTGCGGATGAGGTATATTTTATGAACATTATCCATACTACATTAATTCCCTTAATTAAACATTTTTTTCCATTGCTCTCTCCCCGCAAGTGTTTCAGGTCAGTAGACAAATATGTTCCCTGTCCACGTTATCATAGCAGACATGTCCGTGGGGTATGTGTTCCGCGTGGCTCATGTGGAGAGTGGAAGAGCCAGTTGCTCAAAAAAAATTACATCATTTTGCTATTCAAATCACCGAGTCAAAGCTGTAAGAATCCATGAGATTCCACCTCAAAACCAATTGGCAATGAGGGGAGTAGCCCATGACACTTATTAATTATATTTCTTCTTCTTGAATGTCCGATGTGGGATTTTTCAACAAAAGTGACCCAATTACGAGTAAAAAAATCAATCGTCATTGAAAGAGAAGAAACATAGGTAGTAGTTCATATTAGTTTCCATTTTCCAATAAACATGGCCTCATGTTACTCACAATTTGTTATTCCATAAATCTTGAAAACAACAAATGCCGTTTGCACATTTAATGACTATAAAGATCTACTAGCAGTATATCAAAAGTAGAAGTACTTTCTCTAAAAAGAAGTAGAAGTACCTAGCTAGTCATATTCACTTAAGTAGAAGTACCTAATCATCCCATTTAACTGTCTTTGTTGCTCGTAATATCTGGCCATGTCTTCACAAGAAGAGCACCACCTTCCTCCTCACTTTGTTCTAGTGCCTTTCATGGCACCAGGTCACTTCATACCCATGTTTGACATAGCAACAATGTTATCCAAACGCAACATGAAGGTCACTTTCATCACCACACCAGATATTGTCTCACGGTTGGCAGATAGAGTTGACCAGCCGGGTGTGCCGATAAACCTAGCCACGATCAAGTTTCCGGCGGTTGAATGCGGTCTCCAAGAAGGATGTGTTACGCTGGAGAGTGTTTCCGCTCTAGAAGAAGATGTGAACAAGTTCTTCATTGGCATCCACATGATGGAACAACCATTCATAGAATTGTTCCGCGATCTGAAGCCTAAGCCTAGCTGCATAATAGCTGACAAACTCATCCCATGGCCAGCCAATATTGCCCGAGAATTCAACACCCCAAGGATTGATTTTGATGGAATGAGCTGTTTCACCTTGGTGTTAACTCACTGCTTGCGGAGTCTCGACAAGACAATATTGCCCGAGTCTGACTCCGAAAGCTTTCCTGTGCCCGGTATACCAGATAGTAGCATCCAACTCAACCGGTCCCAGTTACCTCCGTGGTGCGATCCCACACACGATTTCACGAAACAAATGATACAGTCTGAGAGAGAAGCTTTCGGGGTGATCATTAACAGCTTCCAAGCGTTGGAATCTGGATATGTTGAGATACATAGGAAGCTGATCCCTCAGAAAAGAATTTGGTGTGTAGGTCCTTGTTCATCAATAATAGATAAGGCGCACAAAGCGACGTCTGTAGATGACGACAACCAATGTTTGAAATGGCTAGACCAACATCAGCCAGGCTCGGTGGTCTACGCTTGTCTCGGAAGCCTCACGGACATGAAGCTTGCACAATTAGAGGAGCTTGGTTTGGGGCTAGAAGCCTCGAACCGCCCCTTTATTTGGGTAGTTAGAAGAGGAAACCGAGACCAAGAGATAGACGAATGGCTACGTGACGATGGGTTCCAAGAAAGAACAACGGGAAGAGGTCTAATCGTGCGGGGATGGGCGCCGCAAGTTTCGATATTGCTCCACCCGGCGGTTGGGGCGTTTCTTACCCATTGTGGTTGGAACTCGACACTGGAAGGGGTTTGCGCGGGCTTGCCCATGATAACATGGCCAATTTACGGGGACCAATTCTTTAATGACCAGCTTTTGGTTAATGTACTCGAGATTGGAGTGAGTGTTGGAGCTCAGTTTTCTGCTCAAGTTTGCGACAAGTTGGGGTTCTCGGTAAAGAGGGAAGCAGTTGCTAAAGCTGTGGAGAAAGCACTGGCTGGAGGACCCGAAGGAGAAGAGCGAAGAAGAAAAGCAAGATCGCTGGCGGAGATCGCAAACAAGGCACCAGAAGAAGGTGGTTCCTCATACTTGAGTTTGACATTGTTGATTCAAGATGTGAAGCAAGAATTAGCTTCAAGTGGTTAATCAGATAGTATGACTTTAATATAACTAAGCGGCTGTATCCACCTCACTTCGCTTATTAAGTTTTTTATGTTACAACTTTGTTGCCATTTAAGTTTCTTTCATTTACTTTCTCATTTATGAACCAACAAACGTCTGATGAAAACACTGTCGGCAACTCAGAATATAAGCTTAGCAACACTTCTATGAGATCAAAATCTGACCTTCAAAGACATATAATATTATATTGTAATAAAATGCAGAAAGAATACTCTAGATACATGTAACAACTGAATTCTATAGTTTCAAGTGTTAAAACAGGTCGAACAATCTAAAAAACAAGATAAATAAACTACCTTGATCACCAGTTTGCTTACCAATGGCAAACTGTGACTCAAATAGGTGTACTTTCATTGTTTACCATAAAACAAAAATATGAGTGCAGTTCACAATTCATTGTCAACCAAAAATCTAGCCTTACTTGTTCTGTAACTACGTGACTCAGTCTTCATCATCGTAATTGAACTTCACTGAATGTGAATGCAGATCAATCTGCCCTCCCCTGTAACTTCCACGCTTCTTCTATGTTTTCTCATGAATACCAGCCCAAAGAGCTCAAGCCCAAATCATTTCTGCTGAAGTTAAACAAAGCCCAGGGATGTCTCTGTCATCTATATCAAAGCTCAAGTGCTGAAATATAATTTGTAAGGACTATTTTGCAATCTCCTCAAACTAGCTAGGCATCTCTGCTAATGACTTTCAGTGTATTAATCCAACGGTCACAAATGAGACCGTTCACCGTGTATTTACAGCCTCTTGTGGCTCTAGGGTTTCTATGGAAAACCCTTAGAATTTCCGTCTGTGTTCTTGAGATTCAAATGAACCTTGTTCTTGATTAATTCAATACAATCGTTTCAGTTTTCCATTATCTGTTTGTGCTCTTTGAATCTTATCATGGTATCAGAGCATTAATTCGATCTCTGCTATATAAACTCCTTTTCTGAGTTCATCTTCTCCGTTTGCTCATCTGAAAATGTCTCTCACAACCACAACCGCGTCTTCCTCCCCAAACCCCCTCTCTATTCTCTCAAACATCAATCACCTCGTTCCATTTAAACTCGATAACACCAACTATCTCTTATGAAAGCACCAGATCTCTGCGGTGGTTCGAACCCAATCGGTTTTTGGTTCTGTGGATGGCTCAACTCCAGAACCGCCTCTTCTGCTTCTTGGCGGTGATGGCGTTTCTTCTCCAAATCCGGCGCATGCACAATGGATTCAACAAGATCAGGCAGTTCAGACGCTCCTCAACGCTACACTCTCTCAAGAAGCCCTCATCCATATCATCGGTCAGCCTTCTTCTGCCTCTATTTGGTCTGTTCTGGAGCGCAGGTATGCCTCTCTTACTAGGGCTAACATCATGCAACTCAAATTTGAGCTTCAAAATATCAAGAAGAAATCGGACTCTATTGATTTATACATGTCTAAACTCAAGACGATACGTGATAAACTTGCTGCTGCATCAGTTTTTATCAATGATGAAGATATGTTACTCTATACCCTAAAGGGTCTTCCTGCTGAGTTTAACCCCTTTCAATCCTCTCTTCGTACCCGTGGGGCACCTATGCCTCTTGAGGAATTACATGTTTTGTTAAAAGATGAAGAGACTATGTTTGAACAAAATTGTACAAATGATTTCCTTTGCCTCTCTCTCTACTGCCTCTGCCAATTATTCAAACTTCTCTGGTTCTCGAGGTCATCGAGGAAGGGGTGGTGGTCGATACCCCAACCAGAACAGTTCATTTAGGGGTGGAGGTAGACATTCAGGGGGGCGTTTTGATAACAATCACTTCAACAGAGGGGGTAGATCTGGAAATTACCGTGGAGGAGGTCGTAATGACACCTATAGGGGTAGAAACTCTGGTCAAAACACTTCAAATCGTAGCTTTGGTCAGTCTACTGGGTCTAATGCTCCTGTTAATTGTCAAATATGTGGTTTAGACTACCACACTGCCTTAGACTGTTGACATAGAATGGACTACTCCTATCAGGGTAGGAAACCCTCTTCTCAGTTGACTGCCTATGCTGCTAGCAATGCTCCTGTCTATCCACAACCCCAATACTGGCTATCTGATACAGGAGCCACAAATCATATGACTCCTGACTATCAAAACCTCTCTGCTGCTGAATTCTATCCAGGATCTGATCAAGTTGCCATTGGTAATGGCCAAAATCTACCCATCACACATTCTGGTACAGCCACTCTTCACACAAAACATAAATAATTTAATCTTGATCACACTTTGCTTGTTCCTTCCTTGGATACAAACTTGCTTTCTGTTCACAAATTATGTGTTGCACACAACTGTAGATTCACATTTGATGCTTCTTCATTTTTTATTCAGGACAAAGCTACGGGTCAAGTTCTATATCAGGGTCAGAGTGAAAATGGGTTGTACCCCATTCACTCAACTCCTTTCAAAACTTCTCTGGTTTCTCCTCAAGCTTATTTGGGTCACAAAGTGTCTTCTTCTCTGTGGCATGCTAGGATGGGACATCCATCACATACTATTTTGAAACAAATATTTGCTTTTCACAATTTTACTTCTGATCATGTTTGTCAATACTATCTACAAGGCAAGATGTGCAGACAGCCTTATAAGTTATCTTCTTCTGTTTCTACTAAACTTTTACAGCTTTTACATTCTGATGTTTGGGGTCCTTCATCTGTTAAATCTATGAATGGTTACAAATTATATGTTTTATTTATTGATGATTTCTCTAGGTTTACTTGGCTTTTTGGCATGTCACACAAATCTGAAGTTGTTTCTTTATTTCCTAAGTTTAAATCTCTTGTTGAAAAGTCTTTGAACAATGCTATTACTGTTCTTAGAACTGATGGTGGAGGTGAATATGTGTCTTACACTTTTCAACAAATATTATCATCACATGGCATTGCACACCAGAAATCCTGCCCTCACACTCCTCAGCAAAATGGAGTTGCTGAGAGAAAACATAGACACATTATTAAAACTGCAATCACTCTTCTTCAAACTGCTTCTCTTCCCAAATTTCTGTGGTTTCATGCTGTTGATACTGCTGTTTACCTTATAAATAGAATGCCTAGCAAGAATACCTCTAACAAATCCCCTTTTGAACTTTTATTCAACAAGAAACCTGACTACTCATTTCTGAAAGTATTTGGGTGTGCCTGTTATCCTTATCTAATACCATACAATAACTCGAAACTAGATGCTAGAACTACCCAATGTGTTTTTCTTGGTTATGCTTCACAATACAAAGGTTATATTTGTTATGACAAGTCTGGTAAAAGAACTTACATTAGCAGAGATGTTCTATTTGATGAATCATTATTTCCTTATGCTGCTTCTGTTTCATCTACTGCTGATACTAATGTTGCTACTACTTCATCTATTGAATTGGATTCAGGTCCTACCTCCATCTACACTTCACCATCTTTAGTTAACATGGATGTCACTGCTGCTGCACCTGTCCCTCTAAGTCCTGACCCTTCAACTGTGATGAGAACTTGTCCACAGTCTTCAGTGCCTCCAACTGGAGTCCCAGGATCTGGCATGGCAAACCCTGTGCAGTCAAATGGAACTCCAGCTTCTGGCTTGGCACAACCTGTGCAGTCCACTGGTGTTTCCACTCCTGACATGGCACACAACCTGCAACCACCTTCAGACTCCAACATTGGCAGAGAAACTGCTCAAGACATTTCATACGACTCTGAGTTGCCAAGAAACAAAACTCCACAAGGCAGGCACAATGACAACACTGCTGCAGCAGGACATCCCATGCAAACAAGGAGCAAATCAGGTATCTTTAAAAGAAAACTTGGTTTTAATGTTATTACTTCATCCAAAGACCCTACTTCCTTTACTGAGGCTTCCAAACTTCCTCAATGGCAAAATGCTATGATTGAGGAATATAACAGTCTCATAAATCAAAATACATGGACTTTAGTTAATCCACCTCTTCATGCAAAAATAGTGGGAAACAAATGGGTTTTCAGAACTAAACATAACCCAGATGGGTCTATCTCCAGATTTAAAGCTAGACTTGTTGCTAAAGGTTTTCACCAAACTCCTGGCATAGACTTTGATGAAACTTTCAGTCCTGTTATTAAACACACCACTGTTAGGGTTATTTTGTGTCTAGCTGTCACTTTTTGTTGGAAATTGCAACAACTTGATGTCAAAAATGCCTTTTTACATGGTCATCTTAGAGAAACAGTTTACATGGCACAACCTCAAGGGTTTATAAACAAACAATTTCCTCATTATTTTTGCAAATTACAGAAGTCCATATATGGTCTCAAACAAGCTCCCAGAGCTTGGTTTGAGAGATTCACTACATATCTTCTATCTCTTGGATTTACAGCTTCTGGAGCAGACTCCTCCTTATTTATAAGGCACTCTGGTAACAAACTCACTCTCCTTCTTTTATATGTAGATGATATCATTCTTACAGGTAGTGATTCTTCATACATTGCTTATCTTGTTTCAAGATTAAATTCTGAATTTGACATGACCAATATGGGCAATCTTACTTATTTTCTTGGTTTAGAAATCAAAAGAACTCATGACTCTATTTTTGTGCATCAAACTAAGTACATCACAGACTTGCTTTCAAAATTTAACATGTCTCATTCTAAACCATGCAACACTCCTCTTGCTCCTGGTATTAAATTTCATGCTTTAGAAGGTACTCCACTTGATGATGTTACTTGCTATAGACAACTTCTTGGAGCTCTTCAGTATTTAACTTTCACTAGACCAGACATCTGCTTTGCTGTTAATCACCTATGTCAGTTCATGCATGCTCCCACACACACACACTTAGTTGCAGCAAAAAGAATACTTAGATACCTCAAAGGTACTAGCACACATGGAATTTTTTACACAAAAGGGCACCTGCCCATTCAAGCATTCAGTGATGCTGACTGGGCAGGCAACCCAGCTGATAGAAGAAGCACCACTGGTCTAGTGGTGTATCTTGGTCAAAATCCTATCCACTGGATTGCAAAAAAACAACCCACAGTGGCTAGATCCTCCACAGAAGCTGAGTATAGAGCTCTAGCCACTGCAGCTGCTGAAATATCTTGGCTCCAAATTCTTTTCAAATACCTTAAGTTGTTTATCTCTCAGCCACCTTTACTCTGGTGTGACAGGGCATCTGCTATAGCAATGACTGCAAATCCCATTCTTCATGCTAGAACAAAACACATAGAGTTAGACTATCACTTTGTTAGGGAAAAAGCTCTCAGAAAACTTATTGCTGTTAATTTTGTTTCCAGTGCAAAACAAGTTGCTAACATTTTTACCAAACCCTTGCTGAACTCACAATTCTGGAGTTTGAAGCACAAACTCATGTTTCAACACTCACCATGAGTTTGAGGGGAGCTTATAGAAGATTTGCTGTTGAAAGGTCCAGCCCAGATGATCCCAGCCCAAACAGCTCAAGCCCAAATCATTTCTGCTGAAGTTAAACAAATCCCAGGGATGTCTCTGTCATCTATATCAAAGCTCAAGTGCTGAAATATAATTTGTAAGGACTATTTTGAAATCTCCTCAAACTAGCTAGGCATCTCTGCTAATGACTTTCAGTGTACTAATCCAATGGTCACAAATGAGACCGTTGGCTTCACCGTCTATTTACAGCCTCTTGTGGCTCTAGGGTTTCTATGGAAAACCCTTAGAATTTCCGTCTGTGTTCTTGAGATTCAAATGAACCTTGTTCTTGATTAATTCAATACAATCATTTCAGTTTTTCATTATCTGTTTGTGTTCTTTGAATCTTATCAGTTGTTACCATGTTGGCATGGCAAGAAGAAAGCTAACACTTAAGATTGGTACAGTTAGTACATCGCTAAAATAATTCAAACTGGATGTTGGCATGACAACCGGACTACATTAAGATTGGTTTCTCTATACAATAAAATATTTTAGCGATGCAGTTTGCCAACATCGCTAAAAGACTTTTTGTACAGAGAAACCCGACTAGCTAAGGGCTACTTTGGGAATGTTTTTGCTGCCAACACAACTGTTTTCTCATAACAAAAGCAATTTGATTTTTTGGATTGTTTTTGCTGTCCCGCATCAGTTTTGAGGAAGCAACGGGGGAAATGCTTTTCCTGAATCTGTTTTTGATTAATTTATCTACAACCGATGGTAACTTTATGATTTTTATTTTTTTAATATATATATTTACGGAACTTATACATGTCATATATTTTTGTAATTGTATTCTCTAAAAGCAGGTTCACATCTAATTTTACCAAACACAAAATTGTTATATTTTCACCGTAACTTTCACGTTATATTTACCAAACAATATTTTATCCGCATCAGCTTTTCCACTGTGATTCTCACAAAACAACTTCTAGCACCAGCACAACATTCTCAAACTAGTCCTAAGCAAGTCCACATAAGAGTCCGGTGGAAATTCTCATATCAGACTTATTCTCATGCATGCGTACATTCAGTGGCGGAGCTAGGAAATCAAGTCAGCCGGGACAAGATTTGGGAAGTCAAAGTCAACAGTCAAAAGTCATTATATTTCATAAGCAATTATACACACAAACATCAAATTAATAATGCACACAATACTCACAAGTCACAATTTGTTCTTTTTTTTCTAGGAGACAATGCGTTTTTAATGGTAAATGGTTAATTTGCAAAAAAATGAAAAAAAATTGTTACATAGCAGGATAATCGAACTCTTGAAGTGTGATTTGTCAACTACAACAACTAACCACTTGGGCAACTGGGCAATTTGAAATTTTAGGGGGAGGTGGGGCAATATTCTATATTCTTTTCGATTTAGTCATAAAAAATCCATAAAACTAGGAGTACTAATAGATATTTTCAAATTTCAGGGGGGACAACTGCAACCCCCCCCCCCCTCTTGCCCTTACATGGGTCCACCCCTGTGTACATTAGTGTTAGTGAATGAAGCATCACTGCACCCATCGATGTAAGATTTGAATGACACTAAGATAGTGATGTAAGTATGCAATACATATAAAGTGAAAATTAAACTGCAAACAAGTACATTTGGGTATTTATATTAGTTTGTTGAGCCTGTCAAACAGAACTTCTACAAAGTTTGAAAGAGTTACGCCACCTACAATTGTAGTATCGCTAATAGCGGACAAGTCATTCTGGAATTATTCAGTGTATTAGTATTAAGCCATCATATTCATATATCTATATAGTCACAAGCAAAAGAAAAAAAAATACAAAATTTATTGAAGTTCTTGTCTCCCTCTAAAATTGTAATTTTGTTTGTTCAATTTTTTTTTTGAAAGATTGAATCACATTTAATTAAACTTGATTACAACGGCTGTTGATGCAAACAATCCTGTCGTGGATTTGTTGCACCTCCGCTCTTTTAACATATCTAATCCTTACTGACTCAAAATTACACGCATCAGAGCGAATATCCTCTAAGACAGTGCGGATGATAAAGTTGTGAGATCTTCCGGTCAGATTGTTAACTGAAAGTAAAGAGTCCGTTGTGATTTCAACATTTTTGTAGCCAAAGGAGATCATCCATTTTAGAGCTTTGGAAATTCCGAGAGTTTCAGCCTGTAATGGGGTGTCAGCATTGAAAAGAGCAAAACCATCTTCAACTTGTTGGGATGGTCTCATCCAGGCAGCAGTTGCCTTAGTATTACGATGCCATGATGCATCGACAATGAAGGTTGTGGGATTGGAGTTGTATGTTCCAAAAAAACAGGTGTTCGAGACTTCGAGCGAGTGAAGAGACGTATTTGAAGAGGTAGCAGTATTTGGAGTGTACCTAACCAGATTGGAAGGAAGAGATTGACCAAGGGCTGCAAGGGAAGCTTTAGGAGTAATTGAACAATTCTTGTTTATTACCACTTCATTTCGATGAAGCCATATTTGCCGCAGAGTGAAGAGGAAGTAAATCTTATCCTCGTCATGAGAAATGGAAAAGAAGAGACTGTGAAGGAAATCCGGAAAAGAGGGCGACTGGCCCGTCGGAATAATCAATCCAAGTTTAGAACCAAACCAAATTGCTCTAGATGAAGAGCAGTAGAAAAAACAGTGATAGAGAGTTTCATCATGGATATGACAACTTCCGCAAGTAGTTGATGAAATAGGGCATTTCCGTTTGTTCAGAACATCCATAGTAGGCAGTGCATTAGAGAGGAGCTTCCAAAAAAAACATGGTGATTTTGGGTTGAAGCTTTAGATGACGGATATCCTTCCAAAGAGAAAGAGAGGGTGCCTTCATATATGGGGAAGATGAATCAAGATGTTTTTTAAGCAAAAGATAACCTGATTTGACGGAATAGTCACCATTTGCATTATGCGGCCACACTAGTCTGTCACTTTGGTTTGATGAAGGTATAAAAGTGTGTCTGATATCCTATGCAATTTGATGACCGTAGAAATGTTGAAGAATGTTTACTCTCCAAGCACGGGCAGTTGAGTCGATAAAATTACTAACACGAAGGTTCGAATAAAACTGTTGGAGATGGGGTGAAAGAACTATCCTCGCGGTTGGAGTCCAATAGTCTTTAAAGGGGTCAACGGACACCCCATTACCAATAGTCCATTTCATTTCATTTTGGAGAAGAGATTTGCCCCAAATAATGCTTTTCCATCCCCATGAAGATGAGGTGGGGGCTTTGGCATGAAGAAAAGAGGCATTATGGCAGTATTTTCCTATGAGGACTCTTGCAAGCAATGAATCAGAAGAAAGAAGAATACGATTAGCTGTTTTAGCTAGCAATGCCTGGTTTTGAATTTGCAGATCACGAAAACCCAGACCACCTTCCGAAAGGGGCTTGCATAGAAGGGACCATTTTCTCCAACGAATGCCCTTGCTATTGCCATTAGACCATAGAGATCTGGTAATAATTTCATTGATCTTGTTGAAGAAAGAGACTGGAGCTTTGAATACTGAAAGCATATATGTTGGAAGAGCCAGCAAAGTTGATTTGACAAGTGCACTTACCCGCAAATGAAAGAGAGTATAGCTTCCAAGCTTGCAGTTGAGTGTAAGAACGCTGAATAATACTGTCAAAAATCTATTTTTTTGACAAAGATAAATCCATGGTGCTTCCCAAATATTTACTTGGCGCAGAGACCAAGGTAATATTCAGAATAGAAGAGAGATTTTTTGCATCCTCAGTTGACATGCCGGGGCTGATAACTCTTTATTAGAGTTATATTTCTTGCATATTTTATATCGTTTTGCGTGATTCCGGGGTTGAAATATGAGTTTTACACTATGAATAATGAGAAAACGTAGAAAGTTGAGTTATTAGCACTTTATTGCTAATCCGGGCGTTTCGATGTATATTTCGATGTTATTTGTCAAATATAATCGCTTGGTATGGTTGTTCATGTTGTCTTGACAGGAAAGGATGCTAAACGATGGCTAGGAGGCATGAAACGAACTTCGGAAACAAAGCAAACTCAAGAGGATGCAAGAGAAGCAAAGTCGGAGGAGCAAAAGTGACCAATCTCCACTATTTTGATACTATCTCTAGTTCTACAATAAATTTTGGAGTGATACCAGTGGCAAATGAAATTAGTCTCAAATAGCTTTCCAACGATAGGTCACGGAGCTAAAACGGAGATCGGACGAGAAAGTTAAGGTCCGTCGAAGAGGATGAAAATCTGAGTTCATCTCCAGGGGTGTTCGTGCGAACAAAAATACTTAGAAAATTTTCGGGATAGCCAAAAAGGGTGAAAAAGGTACTGCAAAATTGTACGAACAATATTTATGTTCGTGCGAACAGAGAGCAAAAAGTTGTCCGTGCGAACACACGGGTGTTAGTGCGAACAAAGGGGCTGAACGCAATTTTTTTGGGTTGTTTTGTGAATTTTTGAAAGATTGAGCATGAGGGACTTATTCTAACCTAGGAGTCCGTCCTTGAGGGAGTAGGCACGCATATTTGGAGCAGGAAACAGAGGGAGGACGACAAGGACGAAGACGGGGACGAAGAGAACACAAAAGCCACCACTGGAGAGCTAGGTTTTATATTTCTTCTTCATCAATCTTTGTATGGAGAAACTATTGCACCGTGTTTGGTTGATTTCAATTAGCTAAATTCCATTTCTAGGCTTCACTATAAATCCTAGGGTTATGTAAACGAATGATTTTCCGGGTTTAGACTTTGTCTCATGCTCTCGTGCTTTGATCTATTGAATGAATATTTAGTTTCTTGAACTTGTTAGGGAGTCTCGCCTATTGACACGGCGTGATCATGATTTAATCTTCATGAAAACTAGGGTTTGTTCATAGTTTATCATATTGCTTAATGTTAATATATATTTTAGTTTCATGTTCTTGTTCTATGCTTTATCCTTAGTATGAAAGGATCGATCAACCGGACACGCTAGCTAATTAGATGAGTGCACGACAGTTACTTAACCTAATAGTGATGAGAACTTGAACACAATCTCGAATCACCGAGACCGAAAAGGAGAAGTGTTAGGATTGGCCTTCGTGTGGGTAGATTCGGTAGGATTATTCAGCTATTTCGTGAAACGGTGGACCGACAGGACCCGCTAACGTACCAGTAGATGACCTGCTAGAACGGACCGATAGACAACATGAGACCGAGAGGAGATTGTAGTCAACCGAGATGTAAAATGACATGAGACCGAGAGGATATTGTCATAGCCTATTACCCGGCTGAACTAGAATAGGATTAATGTGTTACATAGCTGAACCGGAATTCGTCTACAGCCCTAGGTGATCTAGAGATTGCCTAGTTTCTCCATATCTATTTATTAAATATAAATATCCTAAAATATCAGCTTAGTTGTTATTTTAATTCTTAAATCAATCAAATCTTTCCTCCTGTACCGTATTCCAAACTAAATAACTAATTAAATAATCTCAAGTCTGTCCTCGTGGGATCGATAACTCGGGGTCGAAATACCACCCCTATATTACTTGACCGTGCACTTGCGCATACGCGTAAAGAATCGCGTCAGGGGCTAACAATGATTTCCGATTTCTGGAGGTTTATTTTCTTCCCTGATTGATGACAAAAAACTTCCAAGGCCCATTTTAAAATCCAAGCTCGTGCTAAATCAAATTTCTGAAAGATGAAAGTATCATCTGCAAATAAAAGATGATTAACAGATGGCTAATGTCTGCTAATTCTGATGCCTGTCATACCAGTGTTCGTTGCCAAAACTTGATAATACCTGAGAAAGCTTCCTGAACAAGAATAAAGAGGAACGGGGAAAGAGGATCTCCTTGTCTAAGACCCGCCGTAGGGTTGAAGAATTCAGAAGGTTCACCATTGATTACAACAGCTGAGGAGACTGTTGTGATGCATGACATAATCATATGAATGAAGAAATGTCCAAATCCCATTTGAACTAGGCAGTCCGAAATAAAAGATCGTGAAATTCTGTCGAAGGCCTTGTTGATAACTAGTTTGAGTCCGAAAAAAGCAGTTTTCTTGCTTTTTCGAGTGTTGATAAAGTGAAGTAGTTCATGAGCCAGTAGAATATTGTCAGAAATAAGACGCCCCTGAATGAATGCATTCTGATTCTCGGAAATCAGACTTGGTAGTACAGTCTTAAGTCTGTTTGCCAAAACCTTGGAGATGATTTTGTAAATGGAGTTGCATAAACTAATAGGCCGAAAATCCGAAGTCGTCAAGGGATTTGGCTTTTTTGGGATTAAAGCAATAAGTGTTTTGTTGCTTTCTTTGAGAAGATTACCTGAAGCGAGGGTGTGCCTGACAGCAAGAAAGACATGCGACTTAAGAGTTTCCCATTGAGATTGATAGAATTCCATAATGACTCAGTCCGGACCTGGGGATTTATGCTTGGCAAATTCAAAGACAGCTATAGTGATTTCTTCATCTGAGAAAGAAGCTTCCAGTTGGCTGGCCTGAAGAGCCGATAACTTCTTATCAATAGACGAGGAATATCAATATGATCCAAAGGAGTGTTTGGTTGCGATGTTGGCTGAGACGGTTGCAATAAATGTTTGAAATGCTGAAGAATATGTGTTGTAATGCATTCTTGAGAGAGTAGATATCTTCCATCATCCGTCTGAAGTCCCGAGATAAGCTGTCTGTTCTTCCGAATAGTAGCATCAAGATGAAAAAACCGGGTGTTTTTGTCTCCATAGTGGAGCCAATTTTGTTTGGAGCGTTGTTTCTAATAAAGTTCATATTCCTGGAGAGCAGCATCCAAATCAAGACGCAAGAGAGATTCTTCCTTGATAAGTGCTTGGAAGATTCCATTAGAAGTGTCAGAGAAATGGATTAATTTTCCTTGGATGGCCGCAAGTTCGTTATGAATAAGATTGATTTGGTCCGTAGGATTTTGTTGAGTTTTGGAGTGCCAATTGATGAGGTGCTTCATGACAATATCTTGTTTGCGGATAAGTTGAAAGATGGGAGAACTTGAAATGTTTTGTAGCATGACTTTTCGGATGATTTCTTTTACCGTTGGGTTCGAAAGCCAAAAGCATTCCATTTGTTTGGGACGACGTGTTTTGTTGTGGAATCCATGTGTGTCCAAAATAAATGGACTATGATCCGACCGTTGTATGGGCAAAGTAGTAGCAATGGTGTTTGGGAACATAGTTACCCATTCCGGAGTTGCGTAGACCTTGTCAATACGTTCATAAGTCCGATGAATACCTTGACGGTTGTTTGTCCATGTATAGAAAACTCCATGGTTCTCCAGCTCAAATAAAGAATTATCAATAAGGAAGTTGTTGAATGAGTCCATGCCTTGACTTTTCTTTTTGTTTTTGCTAATTTATTCTGAAGAGTGAACAATCTAATTGAAATCTCCAAGCACGATTTTTGGGAGATCACAAAGAGAGAGATGAATATGGAGTTGTTGAAGAACTTCGAAACGGTTGGAAGCATTTGGGTGACCATAAAAGAGAAAAAGAGCCCACTTGGAACCATTTGATTCTATAATTTCAAGATGCAAGAACCATGTACAAGCATAGACAGTAGATATCAATACATTACAATTCCAAGCTGACCATAACCCTCCCTTAGAACCATTAGAATCCGAACCAAATAAGGAGGAGAAACCAAGAGAATTACCAAGCGAAGACAAGTTGCTAACTGATTTTTTTGTTTCCGACAAAAGTAAGAGATCATTCTTATTGGTGGAGCAAATATATCTAAGATCTTGAATTGTCAAGGGGTGTCCAAGACCTCAACAATTCCAACATAAGAGTTTCATCGTGTTGGCGGATATTGTTCAACAATCTCCACCTTGCTCAATTCGAGTTCCACTTCAGCTTTGCAGTAGTGCCAAATTGTATGAAAAATGTAGTTGGCCTCAAACTCTTCCCACTGTTTCTGCTCCAGAATAATGGATTCCATCAGTGCATCAGTATAGAGGATGATAGAATCAGGCGAGTCATTAGCTGTGAAGATGGGCCAATCCAGATTACTTTTTTCAACGGCAAATCAGAGACCGAAATTTTTTTTTGTGATTAGGCTCTGTTTTCCTAGTGTTGACATTCCTTGCGAAGTGAAATTGCTACTGGAGGAGCCACTGGGATGATGCGATGACTCTCCTTGAAATCTTTTTTTGGAACCCACTTCATTAGAGACTCTCCAAGATCTTCCTCTTGCAGATGTGAGAGGGTAGACTTCATCATCATCACTATCATCACTATCAGAGGGTTCTTGGCGAGATGGAGACAATTTCCCTTTACATTTTCCTTTATTTTTTTTCCGGATTTTTGTCCTTTTTTGACCGTTCTGCATCTGGTTCCCTAATACGCAGCGGTGGAAGAGTCGGCGCAGCAGTCGGCTTTGGGTAGAGCTCCGGAGGCGGCTTCAGTGGTGGTCGTGAGTCAAGAGGAAGAGCTGCTTCAAGGGCACTGAATTCAGCAAGAAAGGGGTCATACTCTTCCTAGATCAAAGGGGGAGCAACTAGTCCAAGAGAGCCGATAAAATCAACCCATAAATCATGTTGGGATTTGAGTTCTGCTGAAGTGGGTATGTAACCCGGATCCAGAAGACTAGTGTAGAAATCATTCGGCCCAATGGATAAAGGGAGAGTGACGGGCTTCAATTGATGGGCTTGGAGAGTTTGATCCAGACCATGAGATTGGGCTTGTTCTGTGGAGGGTCCAGCAGCAACAACAAGAGGGTCCACCCGAGTTGAGTTCGAGTCGGGCTCTTCAGTGTGGGTCGGATTCTGAGGTTGCTGGTTCGGATTCAGAGGGTTCGGGAGATCGTCATAATCCCAATCCGGGTTTTCCCAAGCATCTTCATGAAGAGCAATAAACTCATCCGAGTCCGGAGATGGCAGCGAAACCACCATAGGAGTTGAGAGAGCAACAATACCTTCGATATTTGGTGGGGAAAGATCATTTATATGAGAGGGACAAAAGTTTGGTCTGTGGTGGGAATAAGACGGTGAAGGTGGTGGGGGGTAAATGTGGCGGCGTTCAGAGAGAATGATTGGGTCAGGGCGATTTCTTGGGTTTCTGGGAGTTTGACGAATTCTGGAGGCATACATGCTAAACGAGGGTTCTCCAATAACTCGGGTGTTGAATCTGTCTGCGAGGTATTGTATACGATCTTCAACCCTTTGGATTGCAAAGGCTGGATTAGCCTTGCATTGAGAGATATTGTGTCCAATCACACCACAAGCTCTACAGATCTTGTAAAACCGTTCGGGTTTGCAGTCGATCCAGATTGGCTTGTTATTGTGATCAAGAATATAGAAACCTGCTAGAAGAGGTTCTTCTGGTTGAACCCATGCTTGAACTTGAAGACAACGATGGGGTCTTGAGGAAGCATATTCTGTATCAATAAGCTGAGGAACTCCCAGTAGCGAAGCAAAAACTCCACCAGCTGCTTGGTTGAAATATCTCAGAGGAACACCATAGAGATGAATCCAAAGAGAGATTTCTGGAATGAAAAGATTTTGCAGGGCGATATCCGGGTTCCAGTGGTCAACAACCAAGAGAGCTCCTTGTGCAGCATATGGTCCACCCGAGAGGACTGCAAGAAGTTCATCATAATTACCGAAATGATTGACGTAAAAATTGTTGTACATGTTAATCACTTGGATCTCAAATGCCGGCTGCCAGAGAGATCGGACCATTTCCAGAACATGCATAGCTGAAATAGATCTATAATCCTGGACGTAGAGAGTAATGTTTTGATGGTAGGTTGAGTTTGTCGATTGGTGGTAAACTCAGGCGTCTCCATTTCAACACCAATCGGGGAAGATCCGTCGGGCGGTTGGGGAGATCTTGTCGGCGTCTAATAGGTTGGACATAATTGAAAGGGCGGAGAGTTTCGTGGGTGTTATATGGTGGTAAAGGAGAGTTTGATTCATGAGGGTCGGGTGGGGGTGTGTCTTCTGGTGGTGGGAAAGACATTGGTAGAAAGTCTTTGACGATCAGAGGAAGGTGAGAGAGCTTGAAGAGAAACAGAGAGTTTTTGTGTTTTTTTCCTTTTGCAAACGCCGCGGAGCGAGTTGATGGCAAGTTTCATGTCTGAGGGTGGATTTAAATCCCTCGAGCACAGGCGATTGAGTGCACACTTCATGGATGAAGATATGGGGAAAAGATATTTGAGATCTAATGATGGCTGACTGTGGGCAACGATTGGCCAACTATCAACCAACGAAATCAATCTTAGGGGAGGAGGAAGAGATTGGGTCAAAATTTCTTGAAACCGTAAGAACAATGCGTGAGAATCCTTCAATAGCCGCCTGGAGAGGAAATAGGGTGATGATTACCTATTCTGCTGGTGTATGAGCATAATCAATCCTCCATGGTTAAGGATTGCATTGAGTATTTGTTGGAGAGAAATCAACAAATAGACAATGTAATCCTTATGGAAGCATTGGGTTATGCATAATGTGTGATGCAGTTTAAGTACTACAAGCATCAAAGATGAGAAGCAGGTAAAGTATTAAATGCATCAAGTATCTGAACTCCATTTTGTAATATGTAATGCAGCTTGCAGGTTAGGTTATTAGATGCATCAAATTTGAAAACCACCTTTTGTAATATGTAATGCAGTTTGCATGTTAGGTATTAGATGCATCAGATTTGGAAACTCCCTTTTGTAATATGTAATGCAATTTCAAGTTTGAAATGATGAATGGATAATGGAGTTCAAAGTTTGATCAAATGATGAATGGATAATATGTAATGCAGTTTGAAGATCACAGTTGATCACAGTTTGATCAAATGATGAATGGATAATGGAGTTCAAAGAAGTTTGTAATATGTGATTCAGTTTGAAGTTTAAAACAGAATCACATCACAAGAATTAGACTACAGTTGAAGTTTGATCAAACGACAATAACATCTCAATTTTATGGATCATGAATCCACATAATCAAATCACAATAACTAATCGAATCACATCACAAGAATTAGACTACAGTTGAAGTTTGATCACATGACAATAACATCTCAATTTTATGGATCATGAATCCACAGAATCAAATCACAATAACTAACAGAATCACATCACAAGAATGAGATCTCATAACAAGAACAGATTAGAGATGTACAGTTCAGAACACATAACAAAGCAGATCACAGATGTAAGAACACGAATCGACAGAGAACAGTTTGGATCTCATAACAAGAACATATCAGAGATGTAAGAAATTGAAACTAGGGTTTAGAAATTGAACCTCCCTCCCTGTTTAGCAAGAACGCGTATTCCCTCTCCTCATCGGCGTCCAGTTCGTCATCGGACTCCACCACCGCTTGGGTTTCATCCGGCGGTTGGGTTTCATCCGGCGACTGTATTTCACACGGCGATTGTCTTTCAACCGGCGATTTGGTTTCATCCGGCGGTGGTGTTTCATCCGGCGGTTGGGTTTCGTCCGGATCTTGCGTTTCTGGCACAAAGGATCCACCACCGGAGTCAACGGAGTCCAAATTGACCGACTCTTTCCAGCCATCGAACGAATCGGGACACCACAACCCTTCTCCGTACACCGACATGGCTAATCGGACTGAGAAAGTAGAGAGAATTGAGGGTTGTTCTTCAATCTCACAAACCCTAGAACGAGAGAGAGAGAGGAAGAACAGAGAAAGAGGAAGTGAAACGGATGAGGGAAATGAACGAGAGAGATGAGTGAGATGGAGGGTTTTGTTTGCTGGTAGATTTAGGGTTAATTAGGGTTAGCACTAATCTGGAATTTTGGCCTAATTAGTTGGGTTTGTTTCATAACCCATTTTAAATAGGGCCAAATGAAAAAATAGGCTGATTTTTTGGTGAGGGAAAATGGTATTTGATGATGTAAAAACTTTCCATTTTAGGAAAGATTCAAGAATTGGTTGGGACGTCCCAAAAAGAAAAAATTCAAGAATTGGACGGGACGGAGGGAGTATTCTTGTAATTGTACTCTCTCACAGCAGGTTCACAGTTAATTTTACCAAACACAAATTTATTATATTAATATTTTACCGTAACTTTCACGCTATATTTACCAAACAATATTTTATCCGCATCAGTTTTTCCACTGTGATTCTCACACAACAACATCTAGAACCAGCACAACATTCCAAAACTAGTCCTAAGCCAGTGAGTCGGGTGGAAATTCTCATATCAGACTTGTTCTCTGATAACGCCCAAATAGGGGTTATTTTATAGCCTGAAAAGATGTGTATTTGTGCTGGAAAGCCGCGTTTTAGCCAGAATTCACCCTCGAAAAGCCTCGGTTTTAGGAACGAGACGTTTATTTGCTCTTCGTGAATTTCTGCATGTTTTGTACTTTTATTGGATATGATCGCGGGTTTTTTCCTGCTTTTTCAGGAACAGGTTCGGAAAGTGCATTGGGATGCGTGCCGAGACAGAACAGGGATCGCCTCGGGAAACGTGCAGAAAATGCTCGGAGCAGGATTTGACCGAGACTGGTACAAGGGAGAGCGTAATATGGAAAGACTGGAGGAAAAACGAGCAGTAAAAACCGACCGAGGAAGCTGAAAACGCCAAAACCGAGAATCACCGGGATGCGCTCGGTTGACAATATCTTGAGCTTGACTTGGAATTTTGAAGTGAAACCGGGGGCAAAAGAACGGAGACGTCAAGGGCTTTCCGAAAACAGGTTATAATGCTGAAAAAGAGTCCGGCCGAAAAACCGACTCCCGTCACGTGTGGGCCCCAGTCAGGCCACGCCCGAGTAAGGAGTCTCGGTTTCCGGTGCCCGGAGTCAGGATCAACTACTTCATGTTCGTGACGATTTCCGGGACAGTTTTGGCCTAGGGGTATTTTGGTCATTTTGGCATCGGGCCCGGGTTTCCGGAGTCAAATTCAGATTTTGTCTCCCAACTTCAGTCAGCAGTTTTCCTATGGCCAGAGTCAGGATTGGGCAGAATTTGGAGCGGTTTTGACCCAGGGGTATTTTGGTAATTTTGACAAGTTTCGGGTCAAAACGCAAGACGGGGGCACGGGAAAGCAGGAAGACACCGAGGAAGGAAAACCGGGAGCGTCAGGCAGAAGAGTGGGACCCAGGGGACCAGACCTGGCCCACCAAAGGACCAAGTGGACCCCACCTAGCCCCCACGGCCTGCGTATATACGCAGGCCCTGCGTATATACGCAGCACCTGCGTATATACGCAGGCAGTGAGGGTGGTGGGGGATGTTGGTTGGGCTCTGGTTGCGTATATACGCAACCCCTGCGTATATACGCAGCCAGTTTGACTTTTTGGTCAAAGACGGTGGACCGATGGCAAATTCCGTAATTTCGGGCGCAAGCGTTTTCGGTAAAAACAGCACTATTTAAAGACTCGTCCAGACTCGTTTTGGGGGAGCATACAATATACACAGAACAGAACACACAAGACAGCATTACCGGAGGAGTCGGAGCATCCCCGGAGAGCACGGAAACGTGAATCCAGATTCAAGACACCCGTTTGCTCTTCTTATCTCTCATTCAAAAACTGTGTTATTTACATTATGAGTTTCAGTAGCTAAACTTTTACCTAGGTTCTCGGTGAACCTAGGGTTTCGTATCCAGATATTAGTTCTACGTTTTGACTATGAATTCATGATCGTACTATCTTAATATCAGCAGCTTTATTCGTTATTATGTCTTTGAATTTTACTGTTTATGCATGATCGGAGTCGCGAACCAGAATTGCTACAGACCTGAGCCGGTAGGTGAAAACGTCCGGTGAGGGTCAGGAAGAAAAGACAGAATTTAGCACCTTACCCCGATGGGCCGACTAGCGAAGGGGAGTTAGGACTAGCCTGAAAAACGTGAGACCAACTGTTAGAGAATCTGACCCGGGCCATCAGGACAGGTTAGAAACCCTAGCAGCCTTAGAACGAGACTGCAGAATTAGGCAGCTTAACAGGAATCCGATAGTCTGCAGGATTGTGATAACGTGCAGGAAAAGAAAAGATACTGCACAATTGGTACGTGGCACGGATAACGAGACTGCTGTGTGTTTTCATGTCAAACAAAGAACGAAAATCTGAAGAACCCTAGGGGATCCCGGGACCTAGTATCTTAAACCCTAGTTTTACAACCTTAAGATTATTCAGAAAACTTTCACAAAAATATTTACGTTTCGGTTATTTACGTTCAAACTCTCAAAATATTCCTCCCTTTTACACTCTGTTAGTTAAAACTGATTACTAGAAAAACCTGCAAAGTCCCTGTGGGATCGATAATCCGAGTCGAAAATACTCTCTATATTACTTGATTCGTATACTTGCGAATAGCACGCTAAACTGCGCATCAAGTTTTTGGCGCCGTTGCCGGGGACTTTTTAGGGTTTATTTAGTAGTCCGAATTAATTTTCAGAGTTTTTATTTTTATTTTATTTTTTATTTTTCGTTATCTCATTGCTCTTGAGATCTCTACTTTTGCAGGATGGGCGACAATACCGAGAAAACGCCAGAACTGCCCGAGACACGTACTCCAGCCGAGATGGCTCGGTACATCGAGGATCTGATCGCAGCAGGATTCGCTGCCCGGAGCAACCAGAGGACATACAACCGGTCTGGGAAGGCATTGGTGGAGAATTTCGAAGTCCCCACGGGGGGGGCATGAGCGAGCTATTGTGGTGCCCGAGATCACCGCAGAACACTTTGACATCAAACCCTCCACCATCCAGACTGTGCAGACCCTCTGCCCGTTCCATGGCAAAGCTGACGAAGACCCGAACGACTTTATCGGGAAGTTCGAGGATTACTGCAACAAGGTCCGGTATAAGGGAGTTGGCGCAGAGGCACTTATGCTAATTCTTTTCCCATACTGCCTATACGGAGTGACCAACGACTGGCTCGAATCCCGACCACCCAGATCGATCACTACATGGGAGGGGTGTGTCACCGATTTTCTGGCCAAATTTTACCCCGCCTCCCGGGTCATTCAATTACAAAGCGAGATTTTGTCGTTCAAACAGAAGACGGGAGAGACGGTGGTAGACGCATGGGACAGATTGATGAGACTTGTGAAAAGATGCCCGAACCACGGTTTCGGAGACCCGAAGATCCTGCAGGTATTCTACCATGCCCTAGACAGGGAGAGTGCTGACAGGATTGACCGAGAAGCCGGAGGAAATTTTATGTACCATGTGGACAAGGACGGTGCCTATGAGCTGATGAAGCAATTAGCCAAACAGGATACTCGCCTGTTTGACGATCGCAGGATCACGGCCCGAGCCGAGCCAGTGGAAGACGACCGGATAGACAATCTGGCCAAGATCGTTCAAGATTTGGTCATGAAAGTTTACTCAACTGATGCAGTGGTGGACGGGCCAGATTTGGACGCAGTCATGGAGGGGATCAGAACCGAAGATTCCAATTACGTACAGCAGCAGTGGGACCCGAGCCGGTACCGACCGGGTACGAGAGATCATCCCGGGTTTCGGTACGGAAACCCAAACGCAGCAGTTTATGCACCGGGGTTCCAGCACAGGCCACCAGCCCAGCAGGCTGCACCGACGCAGCAGGCTCAATCGGGCCCATCTGCACAGCAGTACGACGCTCAGATGAAGGAGATCAAGTCCATGTTCCAGACCATGGAGTCCCGGTTCGAGCACATGGACGCCCTGACAGCCGACGTGCAGATAACCAAAACGTCACTGCGCGCTTTGGAGTTACAAGTTTGACAGTTAGCACAGCAGCTAACGGAGAGACAGCCAGGAAACTTGCCCTCGAATACAGTGAATAATCCACGTGCTCAGGTCAATGCCATCACCACTCGGAGTGGATTAGCACTACAGGATCCGCCGTATTCTAGCCATGCACGTGCAGAAAATTCGAAGGAAATCGAGCGCGAAGTATTTGGCCAGGATAGCAGCTCAGCCGACCGCCCCCAGCCGAAGGGCTCGGTTGAGCAGGATGCAGGGCAGAACGAGAAGGAAGCAGAAACGGTACCTGTCTCCAAGGAGGTGCCATATCCTTTGAAGACACGAAAGAGGGATGATAGCAAGGACTACGCCAGATTTCTCGAGATTTTCAAACAGCTGAAGATCAACATACCCTTTGCGGAGGCGTTGGCAAAGATGCCCACTTATGCCAAGTTCCTCAAAGATATTTTGTATGGACGGAAACGTATGAGTGATTTCGAGACTATAAATCTGACGGCAGAAGTGAGCAACTGTGTGAAGAATGGGCTACCGAGGAAGAGGAAGGACCCTGGCAGTTTTGTCATCCCGGTGACCCTAGGTAATGCTTACACAGGAAAGGCTCTGTGTGACCTAGGGGCCAGTATCAATCTGATGCCTTTGTCGATTTTCAAAACTTTGAAAATCGGTGAACTCAGGCCCACCAGAATCAAGCTGCAAATGGCGGACAGATCCGTGAAGCAAGCTTACGGAGTTATTGAAGATATTCTGGTGAAAGTCGGAGAACTGATTTTTCCGGCTGATTTCGTAATTCTGGACATGGAGGCAGGAGACGTACCACTCATTCTGGGCAGACCGTTTTTGGCCACTGGAGAAGCCATGATAAACTGTAAGAGCGGAGAACTGACCATGCAGATCAATGAAGATAAGGTGAAGTTCAATGTTTTCAAAAATCTGCAACTACCGAATTATTACGAGCATGAAGACATCTTCGTAGTGGAGGTAGTCGAAGAAGGCTGGGAAAACGAAGAGATGGATGAGCTATGGGAAGAGATTGATAGAGTGGACAGAGAGAAAGAGGAGAGATTCCAGGAGGAGCAGGCCATGCAAGCCGAAAACCGGACCACTTTACAGCTGGACGAAAAAGGTGGACAGAAATTGGCCCTGGTCCCGTCACTCAAAGAGCCACCGACCCGAGAGCGAAAACCGCTCCCGAGCCATCAGACTTCGGCACAACCAAAGCAGTTTCAAGAAGGGCAGAAAGCACTTCTTTGCAATTCTCGAAAGCAGTTTTTCCCGGGAAAATTGAGATCTCGGTGGTCAGGACCGTTTATCATCAAAGAGATACTTTCATGGGATGCGGTTGAATTGGAGAATCCGCATGACAGTACAACTCACATGGTGAGCGGAAACCGGGTCAAGCCATATCTGGGCCCGGGAGCAGACGTCAAGGTAGACCCTGGCGGTTTTGACGTCCCTTGAGCAAACATGAGGTAACTGGGTCGGGCCGTCGACCGTAAATTACAAGCGCTGGTTGGGAGGCAACCCAACGTAGTAAGTTTAAATTATTTCAGTTTTATTTTCAGTTTTGAATTTTGAGAGAGGTAAGATGAGTGGGTATTGACTTTGAATTGAGCATGTGCAGAGCAGAAAACGAGAACAAAAAGGAGTAGAGAGAGAAAAAAAAATTTATGTTTGAAAAAAAAAAAAAAAATTAATTACCTGCAGCCTGCGTATATACGCAGCTGTTGCGTATATACGCAGCCTGCAGTAAAATTTCAGAATTTTGAAAAAAAAAATATTTTTTTTACCTGCTGCTTGCGTATATACGCAGTCAGCAGCGAAAATTTCAGGATTTTGAAAAAAAAAAAAATTGAAAAAAAAATTATTTTTGTTGCTGACTGCGTATATACGCAGGGGTTGCGTATATACGCAGCCAGCAGTGAAAATATGGAATTTTTTTCAATCAAAAAAAAAAAAAAAAACATATTTTTGTTGCTGACTGCGTATATACGCAGTGGTTGCGTATATACGCAGCCAGCAGTGAAAATATGGAATTTTTTTCAAAAAAAAAAAAAAAAAAAAAAAAAAAAAACTTTTTCAAATTGCTCCCTGTTTGCGTATATACGCAGTACTGCGTATATACGCAGGCAGAAGAAAAAATATAATATAAATTTTTTTCGGACAGCAACACGTTTTTGCCCCATTTTTCTCTCTCTACCTCCATACACAGATCCGTGGAGTTTGAAGCGAATTCAGAAAATTTCATAGAAGGAAAGGCAGATTTTCAAAATCTTGAAGAATCGACCCCGGTGTGTTCGGGCACACTCGACCGTCACAGGGACTCGTCCGAGTTGGGGATTTTTCAGGAACGGTTTTTCTGCAGAACCGAGCAATCGACCCCGGTGTACGAAAGTATACTCGACCATATGGGAGCACATTGTCAAACACAATGGTGCTCGGGGATTGCACGTTTGAAGAGCGCACATAGAGCCCGAAAGGTTGACAGCTTCCGTCGAGAAATTTTCTGGCGACCAATCAACGGTCCTGCTCCACCGGAATCTGCGAGAAATTCCGCACTTGTAAGAACTGACTCCGGGTGCACAGGTTCAATTTCTGTCTCTCGCTTTATTTTTCTGCATATGCTACCAGTTGTTTCCATTCGATGAGGCAAGCCAGCTCATCCAATCCAGATTATATGCCTGATGATTAGTACCATGAGGGCATGGCACCATCCAGTGTGGGGGTGGTGGCGTTGTAACTGCATAACGTTTTTATTAAAAAAAAAAATGAAAAATGAAATTTGATAAAAATTGAAAATTTTGAGACTGGGTGAAGGATTTAGCTTAAAACTGGAGAGAGCTTAATGATAGAAAATTTCCCGAAGTGGACGAACTTAAGTGAGGAAGAGCTGCGAGAATCTGTCTAGGGGAGTTAATAGAGCCAATGCACTTCAGAAAACGCAAGTAGCTGTCTCCCGAGCAATGTATCCGACTAGCTGCCAGACCACCGTCACCAAGTAGTCGTCAACCCGCCATCACGGTCACCACATCATTTGGTGGAGTGATAGGCCATAGGGAACCTCACGTCCTGTCTCGCGCCTTAGGTCCACTAGTGAGCCCAGTTGATCCATTAATCCTTTTTTTGGTAACCGTTTGACCTAGGAAGCCGTTTTTTGATACTCGCATCATTGTTAGTATTTTTACCTTTCCTACGCGTCATGGCACGAGGGAGTTGAGTTGAGGGGGATTTTCTGGGGTAGAGCAGAATTGTCATATTTGATAGTGGATGAGCTTTATTTTTATATTTGAGGGTGTGTAAGGGTGAGATAGTGACGGCAGCACACTTCGGTGTGGCGGTGACTCACGACATTACACCGTGAGCACAGGAGGAGAGCCGTAGTGCGTAAATTTTCCGCACGACATGGGGGACTTTGGGTTGACAAGGTTATTGGAGGACGCGCTGTGCTATTTAGACATCCTTGGAGTGAGGAGGATCGGTTGGAAAAGCGCGATTATTTTACAGATTGACTACATGGTTCGAAATTAGTGTGGGGGTGGTCGTTTCAGATTTTATTTCAGTATTTTTTCTGCCACCCCACGTTTTTAGTTTATCATAAAGTTGGCCTGGTTTATATTGTTTATTGTGTTGCCCCGCAAAAAAAAAAAAAAAAAAAAAAAAAAAAAAAAAAAAAAAAAAAGAAAAAGGAAGAAAATTCAGGGTGCTTGATTGATTTTATTTCAAAACGCAAGGCCGGCAATTTTTATCACAGTTTCACATTCGTTCACAGTTGTGGCCGCGAGAACGGCAGTTACACAGGGACTGGGGAAATTGAGTGTCTAGAATCTTAGGTGATTTGGGTCAGTTTCTGTCATCTTGGTGAGGGAGTGTGAGATTGGGGTATGTGTGAGTGTGCTGTGACGTTTAGGACATCGCTTCTAAATGACTTATCCTACCGTCCCAAAGCCGGCAGATTTACATTATACCCGGAGTAAAAGCACGGAAGGTGTGCGTTAGGGATACGTTCAGGTTTGCGTGCAAAAGCGGAAGTAAGTGGTGTTCGTGCTTGTTCCTAACCTAGGCTGGCCGCGAGTTCTTCCGATCACCGCAGTTTCTGAAATTTAGGGGAATATGAGAACTTGATGATGTTCAGTTTGAGTTGAAGAGATTGCCCAGTCTCACCAAAAAAATTATATATATATAAACTGTTTTTATAATATTAATACTGTTTAAAAAAAAAATAAGTGCAGTTACACCGCTCTGGATTGATTCGGGATAGTATGCATTGGTAGTATATTGCTGGAGTTTGCTCGGGACGAGCAAAGTTTAGTGTGGGGGTATTTGATAACGCCCAAATAGGGGTTATTTTATAGCCTGAAAAGATGTGTATTTGTGCTGGAAAGCCGCGTTTTAGCCAGAATTCACCCTCGAAAAGCCTCGGTTTTAGGAAACGAGACGTTTATTTGCTCTTCGTGAATTTCTGCATGTTTTGTACTTTTATTGGATATGATCGCGGGTTTTTTCCTGCTTTTTCAGGAGCAGGTTCGGAAAGTGCATTGGGATGCGTGCCGAGACAGAACAGGGATCGCCTCGGGAAACGTGCAGAAAATGCTCGGAGCAGGATTTGACCGAGACTGGTACAAGGGAGAGCGTAATATGGAAAGACTGGAGGAAAAACGAGCAGTAAAAACCGACCGAGGAAGCTGAAAACGCCAAAACCGAGAATCACCGGGATGCGCTCGGTTGACAATATCTTGAGCTTGACTTGGAATTTTGAAGTGAAACCGGGGGCAAAAGAACGGAGACGTCAAGGGCTTTCCGAAAACAGGTTATAATGCTGAAAAAGAGTCCGGCCGAAAAACCGACTCCCGTCACGTGTGGGCCCCAGTCAGGCCACGCCCGAGTAAGGAGTCTCGGTTTCCGGTGCCCGGAGTCAGGATCAACTACTTCATGTTCGTGACGATTTCCGGGACAGTTTTGGCCTAGGGGTATTTTGGTCATTTTGGCATCGGGCCCGGGTTTCCGGAGTCAAATTCAGATTTTGTCTCCCAACTTCAGTCAACAGTTTTCCTATGGCCAGAGTCAGGATTGGGCAGAATTTGGAGCGGTTTTGACCCAGGGGTATTTTGGTAATTTTGACAAGTTTCGGGTCAAAACGCAAGACGGGGGCACGGGAAAGCAGGAAGACACCGAGGAAGGAAAACCGGGAGCGTCAGGCAGAAGAGTGGGACCCAGGGGACCAGACCTGGCCCACCAAAGGACCAAGTGGACCCCACCTAGCCCCCACGCCCTGCGTATATACGCAGCACCTGCGTATATACGCAGGCAGTGAGGGTGGTGGGGGATGTTGGTTGGGCTCTGGTTGCGTATATACGCAACCCCTGCGTATATACGCAGCCAGTTTGACTTTTTGGTCAAAGACGGTGGACCGATGGCAAATTCCGTAATTTCGGGCGCAAGCGTTTTCGGTAAAAACATCACTATTTAAAGACTCGTCCAGACTCGTTTTGGGGGAGCATACAATATACACAGAACAGAACACACAAGACAGCATTACCGGAGGAGTCGGAGCATCCCCGGAGAGCACGGAAACGTGAATCCAGATTCAAGACACCCGTTTGCTCTTCTTATCTCTCATTCAAAAACTGTGTTATTTACATTATGAGTTTCAGTAGCTAAACTTTTACCTAGGTTCTCGGTGAACCTAGGGTTTCGTATCCAGATATTAGTTCTACGTTTTGACTATGAATTCATGATCGTACTATCTTAATATCAGCAGCTTTATTCGTTATTATGTCTTTGAATTTTACTGTTTATGCATGATCGGAGTCGCGAACCAGAATTGCTACAGACCTGAGCCGGTAGGTGAAAACGTCCGGTGAGGGTTAGGAAGAAAAGACAGAATTTAGCACCTTACCCCGATGGGCCGACTAGCGAAGGGGAGTTAGGACTAGCCTGAAAAACGTGAGACCAACTGTTAGAGAATCTGACCCGGGCCATCAGGACAGGTTAGAAACCCTAGCAGCCTTAGAACGAGACTGCAGAATTAGGCAGCTTAACAGGAATCCGATAGTCTGCAGGATTGTGATAACGTGCAAGAAAAGAAAAGATACTGCACAATTGGTACGTGGCACGGATAACGAGACTGCTGTGTGTTTTCATGTCAAACAAAGAACGAAAATCTGAAGAACCCTAGGGGATCCCGGGACCTAGTATCTTAAACCCTAGTTTTACAACCTTAAGATTATTCAGAAAACTTTCACAAAAATATTTACGTTTCGGTTATTTACGTTCAAACTCTCAAAATATTCCTCCCTTTTACACTCTGTTAGTTAAAACTGATTACTAGAAAAACCTGCAAAGTCCCTGTGGGATCGATAATCCGAGTCGAAAATACTCTCTATATTACTTGATTCGTGTACTTGCGAATAGCACGCTAAACTGCGCATCATTCTCATGCATGCGTACATTAGTGTTAGTGAGTGACACATTGCCGCAATCATCGAACGTATGATTTGAAGGATAATAAGATAGTGGTGTAGGTCTGCCATACATTAAATGTGAAAATTACATTGCGAACAAGTACATGGGGCACTTACAGTAGGTTGTTGAGCCTGTCAAACAGAATTTCTACCAAGTTTGAAACAATTACATCACCTACAATGGTGGTATCACTAATAGCACACGCACACAAAAGAAAAAAAAAACATATATATACTTTTTTAATTTTGAAAATAAAGAAATACTAGTGAAGAGTAAAATCTTGAAATAATTCTAAATCATTTTTTTTTTTGATTAGCAAGAAGAGAAAAACAGCAACTACATTCCTCTACCGAGGATAACCTTGTCCCTAACAACAAGACTAGCCACCTCATTCGGGGCTTCATCTAAGATAACAAGTCTTTCAACTTGATCTCTTCCCAACTTGGCCAAAGCATCAGCCACCACATTAGTATTTCTTTTGATGTGGATCAAAGAGCAGTTACATCCTTGGAGCAGGGTTTGGATCTCTTGGATGATGGTAGAGTAATGATGATAAGGACCTCCACCTTTGAGGATGAGGTTCACAGCTTCAAGGGAGTCACACTCCACTTCCACCTCAGTCATGGACATTTGATTAATCAAAACCAACCCTCTATGAATCCCCCACAGCTCAGCTTCAAGCACGCACTATAGCCAATATTTCCCAGATAACCCTTGATCCAGAGACCTGTTTCATCGGAAGAACACCTCCATAGCCAGCTATTCCATTCCCTTCCTTCCTCCTGCCATCAGTATTCAACTTAACTTTGCCTGCACAAGAAGGACGCCAATAAGACTTGATATCTGCGTTCCCCTCAATGGTTTCTTTAGTGAATGCTTCCATAATCTCATCAGTCAACTTACAAGCATTTAGTTTTTTTACAAACTGAGGTGTGTTAATCTGGTTGAAGCAATAATTATTGCGACATTTCCAGATTGTCCAACAGCAGCTAATAAAAAGAACCTTACTCTTATAGCAAAGATTGACATCATTGAGATTATTATGGAACTAAGTTTGGAAATTATCATTCACAAGAATAGAACACCAGTGAGGGGAAAAGATCATTGTCCAGAAGCTGGTAGCTTTAGGACAACTTCTGAAAATATGGTTCAAGTCCTCACTGGTCTCAGGGCAGTGAGGGCAAGAACCATCAAGAGTGAGACCTCTAATGAGTCTCTGGGAGTTAGTAAAAAACTTCCCGTGTTTGATTTTCCAAACAAAGAGAATAAGATTCATCGGCAGTTTCGGTTTCCAGATCCAAGTCCAATTCTCTCCCTCAAAATCATTGTTAGCTAGCAAGCCATAGACAGAGGAGGTAGAGAAACTACCATTACATACTAGTGAAGAGTAAAATCTTGAAATAATTCTAAATCAAATGGAAACATACTGCAAATTGTCCAATAACTTAGCCCACTAAGCCTGCCGTTGGGCCCTAAAACATTATTACCAAGCCTTTGTATGTTAAAGCCCAACTCGGTAGTCCAATAAAAACATCCCAAATCTCATCCACAAAGAAACCCTAGTGGGAGAGATATAAAGCTGCCTCCTCCACCGTTCTCTAGGTTTCCTCCTCCTGTTTGCGTCGTCGTCTTCATCCATCTAACAGAGAGAGATGGTGTCGTTGAAGCTCCAGAAACGGCTCTCCGCCAGTGTCCTCAAGTGTGGAAAGGGCAAGGTCTGGCTCGATCCCAATGAAGTCAGCGAAATCTCCATGGCCAACTCTCGTATGCTCTCTCTCTCTCTCGCTTTTCGTAGCTTCGTTCTAGTTCTAGGATATGATAGGAATCAATCTCAAGCCATGGTGGCTTTTTCGTATATGCTTTGTGATTTGTGTGAATCTGGTTTGTGTGTTTGTGAGTTCGCACCTTTTTCTAATCGGAAAAACCAGATTCGTCTTCTGTGGAGCTCCCTAACTGTATCAGACAATCATTTTCGTTGTTGTTTTCAGTTTTATAAGTGCCTTGGTAGTGTAGACTACTTGTTCTTCTCAATCTGAAGAGCTGAAGCATCACAATCATCCCATCAAGCTTATATTTATCTGACCAGAAACTAAAACTATAGGTTAAATTGGCATCTGAAAGAATATTTCTTGGTATATTTGTAGTAATTTTAGTTAGAGCCCGTCTTTGACATGTTTGAGTGAAAATGATTGTTGAACAGTGAAATTGCTGTGACAGTTTTTTAACCTCTAGCAAAGTAGTTGTGAAATTTAAAAATGTAATTCTATCTCAGAGCCATGATGAACTGTGTACCCAATACCACACCTTGCTTCTATCTAAATATAATGAGACCGATCTATTTTGAGCATCATTTGCCACCATTTGAATTTTGTTTGTTTGGTTGATGACTCTCGTATTGTGCCACTTTCTTATTAGGAATTGCACTAGGTGACATTTATTCTTGCTTTTACTCTTGCTCACTGTTAAGCTGACTCTGTGATGTATTCTTGTCAACAGGGCAAAACATCAGGAAGCTGGTCAAAGATGGTTTTATCATTAGGAAACCAACCAAGATTCACTCCAGATCCCGTGCACGCAGGATGAACGAGGCCAAGCGAAAGGGCCGTCACTCTGGCTATGGTATCTTCTATTTTACTTCGAAGCTTAGAAATCTTAGCCCATATCTGAAATGTTCATTTGCTTTGATATACCATGAGAACAGTCAACAATTTTGGATAATGAATGTGTTTCTTCCAATACAACTATCATTAACAATGCAAGCTAGCTTTTGCTTTTATGAAACTGTTGTAGAAATAAATAAGGGTCTGGTCTTGTTTGGAAAATTTTCTGTTTGGCTGAATTCTGTTAAACAATTTTGTTTCATGGTAAGAGATAATGGTGGATGACTTGTTGAGCTTATTCCTTGATGGGTTTCAGGTAAGCGTAGGGGTACCAGGGAGGCAAGGTTGCCAACTAAGATCATTTGGATGAGAAGGCTGCGTGTTCTCAGGCGCTTGCTTCGCAAGTACAGGGAGTCAAAGAAGATTGACAAGCACATGTATCATGACATGTACATGAAAGTCAAGGGTAATGTCTTCAAGAACAAGAGAGTGCTGATGGAGAGCATCCACAAGTCTAAGGCTGAGAAGGCTAGGGAGAAGACAATTGCCGACCAGTTTGAGGCCAAGCGTGCAAAGAACAAGGCTAGCAGAGAAAGGAAGCATGCTAGAAGAGAGGAACGTCTTGCCCAGGTAAGATTATTAACAATTTTCTAGTTTTGCACTGGTTAACCCCAAAGAAAAGCAGCAAAGCATTATCATTCCGTGTTCTTGTTTACCATCTCTCGGTAGATGCATATCTGAGTCTTTTCTGCTACTACACTTAGGATTTTGCCCTTATTCATGTTTTGTCATTTATTTCCTCCTGGATAACAACACATTTCGGTTGGATTTTGTTTATTTTGAGTTAAAATGGAAAATGACTTTCTCTGTTTCCTCAATTGAGAAATGATGCTAGTGATCCCACCAACATCTCCCACTCATCTCCCTCATTCCTCCTACACGGATGCTAAAGATCCCACCAACATCTACCAGCTTCCACCCATCTCCCTCTTTCCTTCTACACAGATCCATTATGCCCAATGAATATTCACATTGCCAATTTTGAATTCGGGTGGGAGATGAGTGGGAGATATTTGTTTGATCCGTAGCATTTCTCTTTGTCAATTTCTTGTTAGCTGATGCTAAATTAGTTGCTATTACAGTTAGAAATTAGAGTGCCAAAAAGAGATTGGAAATTTAGACTGGTTATGCTCCAGAAGAAATAAGACTTGGTTTTTGTTTTCAAACAGGGACCGGTAGACAAAGCACCAGAGCCTGCTGCTGCAGCACCTGCTCAACAATCTCAGTAAGTGGTCACCTGTGTGAATTTTTATTTGTTTAACTGAAGCTTGGTAATAAGAGATGTTCTTTTGCCAAAGCTGATGAACGTTTTTCATCCATTTTAACAGGCCGTCCAAGAAATCCAAGAAGTGAAACCCAGAATAGAGAGGAGAAGAGAGTACCTTGAACTTTGTTTTTGCTTATTCTATCATAGAACAGTCTGTTTAAAGTTGAAACCTACTAGTATGTTTTTGTTTCCAGTACGCTTGGTTTGTTTGCGGAACCATGTCTTTTGTGGCTACATGAAAAAATGCTTTATATCTTTTTTATGCACTGGTGAATTATTACTACTAGGTTTAAACGGTAAGTTAGATAATTTATGCTATCTTCCATGTTTTTATTGAGTATTGTTGATGTTGCGACATGAAGTGCTATTTAGGTTGGTCCTTTATTCCTCATATTAAGAATGGTAAGTGCTTTATTCATCAGTTTGGGTTGTATAGAAGCATCATTTGCCGAAGAGCTTTTCTTTACTATCTGTTGTTGAGAGTTGAGAGTAGAAGTAGCAATGCTGAACAACTTCTGATTGCTTGCTGAACAGTCTGGGTAGGGAGAAGTGGGATAAGAGAAATTTTTGATTGCTCTAAAGAGCAAATATGCGGTGCTCTAATCAATACAGCAAATGAAACGTCAGGAAGAAAGATAATGACAAAAGAAAGTGAATTTTCTACATATTTCTGACGTGTCGTGTGATGTATTGATTAGAGCACCGCGTCATATTTGCTCTTGGAGCAAGCAATAATTACTCGGGGGATAAGTCTTGTTATCCTTTTGGGATTTCATTTCTTTTTTTTTAGAATGAAGTAGATACCGTATAGATTAACTTAAAGGATTGGAATTGTGACGCATGAGCTTTGTTGACTCATGGGCTCCGAAATTGTCTGTAGAATTAAGTATTTAACAAGGTAATAGAGTGCTTGATGTCTAATAATTTCTGGGTAGATATTCTATATTTCATTCACTAAGTGAAAAATAACACCCTAAATGGTAAGTGTCTTTTGTGGCTACATGAAAAAATGTTTTATAACTTTTTTATGCACTGGTGTATTAGTATTATTACTACTAGCTTTAAACAGTTTGTTAGATAATTTATGCTATCTTCCATGTTTTTATTAAGTATTGTTGTCGTTGCGACATGAAGTGCTATTTAGGATGGTCCTTTATTATTCATCAGTTTGGGTTGCATAGAAGCATCATTTTCTCCCATGGGCGGCTCCCCCATGGGCTGCCGCCGGCCATTTTCTTTTAGCCTCGCAGCAACAGCACCCCAAGGAAGGCCACAGAGTGCTATGCTTCTGCCGCCTAGCCTCTCTCCCACCGGTTCTCCTCTCGGGAAATCACATCCCATCCGGTCATTTGCCAGTACTTCCGGCGCCCCGAAGTCGGTGTTCCCTCTTCTCCCTAATCCCCTCCCCCTCCTTGGAGCTTGGGGGGATTCCAATGCTCAATCCAACTACCCCGACGGTGTTCTACCAAAACCGCCAACTGCCCAGATTCGTGTCTCCGATCTCCTCGTGAAGCACTCCTCAGCCATTGCCACCTTGTCGACGAAGCCTGGCACGCCGCCGTCGCTGCCCCATTCAACAGCTCCTCTGCCCGGCCTCTCGTCCATGGGCTCCGAAATAGTCTGTAGAAATAAAAGTAGAATTAAGTATTTAACAAGGTAATAGAGTGCTTGATGTCTAATAATTTCTGGGTAGATATTCTATATTCCATTCATTAAGTGAAAAAAACACCCTAAATGGTAAGTATCTTTTGTGGCTACATGAAAAAATGCTTTATAACTTTTTTATGCACTGGTGTATTAGTATTATTACTACTAGCTTTAAACGGTTTGTTAGATAATTTATGTTATCTTTCATGTTTTTATTGAGTATTGTTGTCGTTGCGACATGAAGTGCTATTTAGGATGGTCCTTTATTCCTCATATTAAGAATGGTAAGTGCTTTATTCATCAGTTCGGGTTGCATAGAAGCATCATTTTCTCCCATGGGCGGCTCCCCCATGGGCTGCGGCCGGCCATTTTCTTTTAGCCTCGCAGCAACAGAGCCCCAAGGAAGGCCACAGAGTGCTATGCTTCTGCCGCCTAGCCTCTCTCCCACTGGTTTTCCTCTCGGGAAATCACATCCCAGCCGGTTTTAAATACAGATCCGGTCATTTGCCAGTACTTCCGGCGCCCTGAAGTCTGTGTTCCCTCTTCTCCCTAATCCCCTCCCCCTCCTTGGAGCTTGGGGGGATTCCAATGCTCAATCCAACTACCCCGACGGTGTTCTACCAAAACCGCCAACTGCCCAGATTCGTGTCTCCGATCTCCTCGTGAAGCACTCCTCAGCCATCGCCACTGCCTGCCTTGTCGACGAAGCCTGGCACGCCGCCGTCGCTGCCCCATTCAACATCTCCTCTGCCCGCCCCCCCCCCCCCCCCCCCCCCTGTGATGAGTTGGGATACATGGTGACCGTCCCACCCTCCCCCGGTTGTGGGGCTGTTCCTTCCCCCTCCCCTCGCCAAGGCTGGTTTTTTCCTGCCTAGGTGAGTCCCCCGGAACAGTCCCCTCACCGCCCACCGACATTACCATGAGCCGCCCCCATCCTACGGTTTTCGAGTGACGATGTCCCCCGGGTGATCTTGATGTTGTCGGAGCTTGACGGTTGGGTGTTGTTCTCTTCGGATGGGCTGTCTTTGAGCTCCGCTTTGGGCTTTGGTCGATTATTGCGGATATGTGTTCTAATGCTTCCTTGGTCTTTCTGGACAGATATTTCCAGATTGAGTTTTGTCTTACATTTGAGGAGGCTCTTGTTGTTCATTTTGTTCGTTTCTTGTGTTTTTGGGATTGTTTTGGGTGCCTTTGAGCTTTTCCCTTTAGGCATTGCGATTCTTGTTAGGGGACTTACGGTAGTTGGTTGCTTTCATCTTGTCGTCTTCTATCTCTTTGAGACATGCCTCTGTTTGTTGTACTCTACGCTTTTTCTTTATTTAATGAAATCCTTTCGTTGCTGGTGAAAAAAAAAATCTGGGTGGGAACCATTTCAGAACCATTGCAGAGTTTATGATACCGCATTGAAAAAGCTGGAATTTGTAACGTTGAGATCTGAGATCTTGAACCAAGCTGCAACTTAGGGTAGACCTTTCTTCCATCAGACATCTCAGATTAGGTTTGAGTTGGGCGGTGTAGTTGGGGAAACCAAATGTTGACTTATCATCGGCTTTTGTGTTTGTTGATGAGGTTCTTTCCGATATAATATTTTATGCTTTAGATGGTTAAGCAAATTTGCTTAAATTTTAAACATATTTGACATAGTGCTCTAATCAATACACCACATCATTCTCTTACTTCAATATGTGTATGAAATCCACTTTCTTTTATCTGTCATTCATTCTTTTTTTCAATATGTGTTTTGTGCGGAAATTAGAGTAAGGCCACATCATTTACTCTACGGCAAACAAAAATTTCTCCTTTAAATGGTCTTGAGCTTCTATGTGACTAACAGCAGAAAGGGTAACATGACATGGTAACATAGAAGCACGGCAGGGGGACTACAATCATCTTGGTTGCTTTTCCAAGGGAGTGCTTCTCGGAGTATGAGCCTAACATCCTCAATGAGCCTAACATCCTCAATCTTGTGATGGGCGGATGGACTTGAGGACAAGGGGTGGCAATTGTTGCCACCCATGACTTTTTGAAAACTCCACTAGTAGGACCTTTAAGAGAAATACATAAAGGTCCCTAGTGAAATTAAAAAAATTGTCACATCCTTAAAAGAATCATGAAATATAATGATTGGTTCGATATTTTAATTTCCCGGCTGGTTCATTTAATATTTTACCGGCTGGTTCGATATTCTTGTGTCAGAAGTTTGACAGGTTTAGTATGCGGCGGCCAACAAGGCTGAAGATCAAGAGTGGAGCTAGAGCTAGGCGTAGTGGTGCACATGCTGCATCCTAAATTCTGAAAACACTGGTACTCCTAATCTTTAGCAGAAACTCAGTAGTGCCCCTGGTAAACTATGCAAATGCCCAACATATATTCACAGTAATTTGTAATCTGGCTCTGCCTCTGCTGAACATGGGCTGCCTACTTCTCAATTCCACATGGTTAATACCTGGTACTCCGGAAATTTCTTTGCTCACTGTTATTAGCAACTAGTATCCGAGATCTTAATGAGTGAGACCTGGCATCGTTATACGACTTATTGTAAATCTGTAATAGTAAATAGTTTTTCATGAGGCCATTTGATTTCAGCCTCCAATAGAACCATCTTTGTTCTGCTTGTTCACAATCCTGTCATGTCTAAAACCATAAAAGATAAAAACCATTTCTGCAAAAGCATATGACGCTGAGCTGTGAGTCTTGAAACATCTATCGGGATAGTGAAACCAACATCAAGCATCAATTTATATCATACAACAATAATGTTACAGCAGCCTATCTAACAATTGTACCGTAACAACTTAGTAAGACACGTGTTTGGTAAATGTAGGGTTTCCTCTAAGAAGACTGGATTTCAGCAACATCTTTCCGTGGAAAAAGAGCAGAGTTGCAAAACTCTGGTCCAGAGTAACTAACCGCCCCTCTATCTAAAAACCCATTAGATGGTTTCAATCAATTCGTTCTAGATACTCCGTTGATAGCGCGAAAGATCTATATCAAATGGCCTGCGCCCCATGAGATGAGTGGTTTCTTGATCTACTCTACTTGCAGCAGGTGAAGCCTGTTTCATGATTGATCCGTTGGGGGTGTTGCATAATCCGAGTTTGGTGATGAATGTTACTGAGGTGCCCTTGTCCAGGCCTTCACTTTCGATCCAAATATGTCCTCCCATAAGGTTCACAAACCTGAATTTGATCAGTTTTCAAGACAAAAATCAACTTCAGAATATGAAATTCGAGCAAGGAGAAAACACATAAAAGCATCTTTCATGACATGAAAAACAACGCAGGAAATTCACGAGGTTATAGGTTCAAGGTCTTGAATCTCTTGACAACGATTGCAAGGAAAGAGAAGACTGCGTACAAACACTTATAAAAGAAACCTAGTTAAGGCCAGTTTGGGAATACTTCTGCTGCCAGCACAACTGCTTCTGACTGCAAAAACAGTTTTTAGTGGATTTGGTAAAAACAAAATTCTCAACTCTTTGGGCAGTTTTTGCCGTCTCACAGTAGCTTTAAGGAACCAAGGGGGGGATGCTTTTCCAAAACATGTTTTTGATTAGTTTATCTACAACTGATTTTAACCTTACAATTTTTAAAAATTTCAATACTTATCTTTACAGGACTGATACAAGTCATATATTTTTGTCCTTCTACTCTCTCACTGCAGGTTCACAGTTGAATTTGTCTAAATTCACAGCATTGACTTTCGCACTGCATCTTCTATCACCGCCACAACATTTCCTCTAAACTGGCCCTTAGTGTGTATGATCAGTTGCTACTTGAAGGTTTGACAAGACTAAAATTGAGATAGGATTTTTACCTTCTACATATGGCAAGACCAAGACCAGCACTAAAATTATTCCGACTTGATCCACTCCGAGGCTGAGCAAATTTGGTGAAGATAAGTGGTATGTCTTGTGGGTTGATACCACATCCAGAATCTTTCACCTGCAAAGTGAAGGAGATATAACTTTACGCCATGAAGCCATTTTGGAATGTCTGTGGAGTCTATAATTAGACTTTATTGAACAAAAGTGAAGATGTAAAAAGCAGTACTCAACCTGCACTCTCAAGAAGAAGTGGCCATCAATTGACATAGGATACATTTCAGGTGGCCGCCAGTCTCTTAAAGACTCTGGTTTCGCGATAGAAACCACAACTGAAATGCTTCCCTCCTTGGTGAACTTCACAGCATTGCCCGCAATATTTAAGAGCGTTTGCATAAACCTTTTCTCGTCACCAATGGCACATGCCGGTAAATCTGGGGTCAAAATTAGCGATATGGGCAACTTCTTCAGAGATGCAATAGGCTTGATCAAATTGATAGCCTGAGATTCAGAAGTGCAGAAGAAGATATCAATGTCTTATGCACGTTTGGTTTTTCGGACTAGCCATATTAGACTGGACTGATTAGATTTTCCGATAGCATTGGAATGGATTGTAATAAATAATGTGTTTGGTTTTGTGCAGCACTAATTCAGCATTAAGGTACAAATGGTCCAGTCCAGCTAATACCCTCGTGTGAGAGGGTACTAATTTGGGGTATTAACCCCATCTTTTCACTATTTAGTAGTGGTACTATAATTAGTCCATAACAACCAAACACAGCATTGACTAATACCTGGACTATATTTAGTCCAATCCCAGCGAATACTGCTAAATCCTAAAAAACCAAACGTACCCTTGAGAGTTCACATGTGAGTTAAAATTCTTCTTTAGTGGCGAAGTAAATGATAATTTTTTTACCTGTCTGAAGACCTCGTGAAGATTGAATACGCCAGTATCTAGTTCCAGAGTACCGTCTTCCAGTCTAGAAAGATCTAACACATCATTAACGAGAGTTGCTAGCACCGTACTGCTTCTAAGTATGGTCTCTATCATAGCCCTTTGTTCTGGGCTCAGGTCACTTTCTAGGAGAAGTGAAGCCAATGAGATAATGGCATGCATAGGCGTCCTTGTTTCGTGGTTCATGACAGCTAAGAAATCATTACGCGCACGAATAGCCATCTCTGCTTCTTGGCGAGCCCGATCTAGAGCAACATTCTGTTCCATGAGCTGATCACGAGCCCGCATAGACTCCTCTAGAATGGCAGCATGAGAAAGAGCTACAGCTACCTAACCAAAAACATGATAGGTGGTTAAGCAAGACAGAAGAAGGGATTCCTAAATAACTAGTTTTCACATAATATGTTAAAAATGCAGAAGGAAATTAACAACAAAAAAACAAGAATAAGGGCTAGTTTGGAAATGCTGTGGCGGTGCTAGAAGCTGCTGTGAGTTTTAGATAAAATGTTGTTTGGTAAATATTACGTGAAAGTTGCAGTGACAAATTGATATATTATGTTTGGCGAAATTAACCGTGAACCGGCTGTGAGAGTAAAATGACAAAAATATATGAGATGTGTCATTTCCATAAAGATAACTTCGAAAATTTTAAAAATTGTAATGTCATTATCGGTTGTAGATAATTTAATCAAAAGCAGGTTCTAGAAAAAGCATATCCCCCCCCCCCCCCCCCTTTCTTCCTGCAGGCTGCTTTTGGACAGCAGAAACTGTTCGAAAAGTCCAAAATATAATTTTTACCAAACATACTAAAAGCGGCTTCTGCTGTCGGGGAGGCAGCAAATGCTGGCAGCAAAAGCATATTCAAACTGGCCCTAAGTAAATGATGAGAGGTGAACAAGTACCTGGTCAGCAACAACTTCCACAAGTTCCAATTCATACTCGTGCCATTTCCTGATACCATCCATAGGGAGAATCAAAACCATGACAGCATAGCTTTTAGAGGAGGAATCGGGCCAGTCATTTATCTGGAAATTCGAAAGATTCAAAAGGGGCACGCGAACAGCAACGACATCTGGTGGCACATATCTTCCAATAGGAGGTCTAATCCTTGCCAACTGACACGTATGAGGAATATGCATTGCTCCAGGATTGTTGAAGATATCATTCACTACTGGTAGATTGATCGGTACTGTAGATCCAACAGGTATCATATTATTTAGGGTGTGGGAAAGTTCTAGATCTGGACCTCTTCGCGATGGCATCCACAAAGCGCATTCCCCTAGGTCTAAAGTCCTACCCAACTCCACAAGAGTAGTTCTCAATATAGTGTGTCTATCAAGCGTGCTTCTGATTTCATGGGTAAGCATTCTCACAAACCTTCCTGTTTCTTCTTGAGAGATGATGAGGCCTCTCTCTCTGTCAAGCTCTTCAGCCTTATTCTTGAGGAAAAGCTCCCTTGTTTTGACACTAAGCAGATCAGGAATAATATGCACAAGCATTAAGGCCGTGATACACGACACCCCAGCAGTGGAAACTTTAGCAATGGTCATGACAATAGCAACTGTTTTGGAGTGCATAGAGAACGTCCAAAGATTGATGAAGTGAGTGGCTCCGCAAAGAACAATGAAAGCTCCAAATTGCATCAATACCCATCTGTAAGGGAAGAAAGCTGATTTCTGGACGAAGTAAATGAGCTCCAATGGAATGGAGAAGTATGCCAATGCAATGAAGAAGTCTGATATGTACTGATACTTCATAAGGAGATCATCTGCTAGATATGGAGTGTCAATGTTGCAGTCGCAAGACTCCATTTCTCAAGCAATCAAGCTGAAACCCACAATCTGAAAACCACAATTAGTACACTGTAGTTACTGGTAGAAAAGGTTAAAAACATAATCTTCATTCCTAACTGATAACTCAACAAGGGTCGACTACTAGGATCATACTCCTCCAGCTCTGTCTGTTGAAGGCCATTCACTCACTAAAGTCTTGTTGTCTCCGTTTGAACATTTCTTATTCGGCTAGATCCTTTTTCTGGGACATCTTTTATTCAGCAACATTTTTTCTTAGTCTGCAGCAGTTGGTTCCTATCCGACGGGTCTCCCTCTGAATTTAACTTCTAGCGTGTTTGTAAAGAATGCCTTACTAGCAAACAACATTGTTCTCAATTTTCAAATGGAACGTCATGGAGAACAAAAGGGGTTTTGGAGCTGGTTCACTCGAAACATTTATGGACCAATAAAAAACTAGTTCTCATGGAGGTAAACGATACTGTACTACCTTCATTGATGCTTATTCTGGGAGAACATGGGCAGTAAATGGTACTTCTATTACCTTCGTTGATGATTATTCTATGGGTAATTTTTTCACAGGAAAAAATCAGAGGCAAAGTTCATTTAGAAGTTTCGAGACTCGTGTGGAACATGAGGCACAAAAGGGTATAAAGGCTCTCCTAGCTAATCGTGGCGGTAAGTATTGCTCAAAATAATTCAGTCTTCTGTGAAACTCGTGGCATTAGGAAAGAGCTCACAACTGCTTATATGCCACAACAGCATAGGTAGCGGTAAGGAAAAACAAATTTTCCCCAATACGGCTTGAAGCTTTATGGCTAGAGTGTTTTAGCCAGAAACAGTAAATTAGAGCATTCACATACTGAACAGAAGTCCAACTCTGGCCATTAAGGATATAACATCAGAGGGAGGGTTGGAGTGGAAGGAAGCCAGTGATACACTATATCAGGACATTTAAATGCATTGATTATGCACATATCCTGGATGAAAAGAGGAAGAAGCTTGATGACAATAGCCAAAAGTGGGGTTTTCTACGTGCTAATGAAGCATCGAAATCATACACATTATTCCATCCAGTAACAAAGAAGATTGTGATTAACAGAGATGATTTTTATGAAGAAAGTACTTGGGATTGGGGTATACAACTACCTACTGAAGTGCTATGTGAAAACAAAGTTGATGAAGAGGACAAACAGGCAACAGCCACTGAAGCCACAGAACATTATGGCTGAGTTTGAGATGTCAGATGTTGGTAAAATGAATTTATTCTGGGCATGAAGTATTACAATCTGATGATGACCGAAATTCTGTTTCTCAAAAAGATGTATGCGCAAGAAATGTTGGACATGTTCCAAATGATGGATCGCAGTCCTGTGAACACTCTGTTGGAGATTAACTTAAAGCTTAACAAAGATCAAGAAGTACAATAGGTGGGCAACATACTCTAGAAAGAAATTGTAGGTAATTATGTAGCACTTAATTGCTACCACACCAGACGCCGTGTATTACGTGGGTCACATAAGCATGTAGATGCAGAAACCATCTGAGATGCACCTGTTGGCGGGAATCATTTCTTACTTAAAAGGCACTAAGAAATACTATGGCTTGTTCAATCAAAGGGGTGACTAGTGAAGTTTGCTTGAATTAAGAGACATTATGCAGGGGATCAGGAGGATCCAATTGTGTCTTCTTCTTTGCACAACAGCCATTTCGGTAGGCAATAGTAACTCTTATCTAGCAAAGAAGCCGAGCTTTTTTTTTGGTTGCTAGAACATATGCTTTGCTTAGGATAATTCTCAAGGAGCTTTAACACAAGCACAAAGGAATTACACCAGTTTCCTGGTTTGTAGCTGTTGAGTTGAATGCATATTCTCTCTCAATCTCCCCTTTATTAGTAAAACCACTGCATTAGTCTCCTCTTTCTTTTTGCAATTCAAATGTGCTTGATGTTTCTTTCTTTGGGGCATCGATGCGATATTCTATCTCAATCCCCCCACCCCCTTTCTTTTTCTCATCTATGGACATTGATCTTGACCTCGCATCATTTCTCCTAATACGTGCATCGAAAGGCCTCATAAGACAGACATGAACCCTCACTTTTTTTCCTTCTTCCTTTCCTCATTTGATTGGTGCAAGCAACATCAAGATTCTTTATAATTCTGTCATTTGCTAAAAATCACAAAATTGATAAAAGATGTGATGATAAATCTTACAATTAAATCAAGTATGTGATATGAGATAGAAAAATTGTACTAAAAAATAGAATTCAACCCATGATGAGGATGATGAATAAAGACCCAATCTCTTTCCCAGGAAACCAAGTCAAACGAAACATTTTCTTTGTGGGTTTTATTCACAAGGACGAGATCAATCAGAAGGAAGAATCAGTCAACAGACCAAGTCAATCAATCGCTCAATCTTGTAATTAAACAAACAAAATAGAAATCAATCAGCAAGAACTGGTAATAGTAGTAGAAGTAAAGTACCCGTTGTTGTTGTTGTTGTTGTCGTTACAGATAGGACTGAAGAAGATGGTATCCATACAATTGCAGGAACAAGCAATTGAAAGAAGAAATGGAGGCTCTACTTTGTTGCGATTAATTCCACTGCTTGCGACGGAGCAGCAGCAGAAGAAGAAATGGGGGCGTTGTGATTTGGTTTTGGGATCTCCTTCACACGTGCCGATGCCGGTCAAAATCTCTCTACTTTCTGAGAACGGCGTCGTTTGTCGCTTACGTGTACTTCACTCATTGGTTATTGGAAAGGTTTTAGGTTCATGAACCTGACCAACTGGATACTGGAGAGAGCATGGTCCTCCATTTCTGCTGGTCTTAAGAATTTTGTAGTGCTCCAGCTATGCTCTACAACTAATTAAAATGTAGTAACATTTAAATATGGGTAAAAAACAATTTGCATCCTTGTGTTTTGGGTTATATACAAAAATCACCCTGTTGTTCGGATATATACAAAAACCACCTCTGTCAGCAAACGGTGACTAACGGCAACTAACAGAACAGACTAAATACCCATTTTACCCTCAAATGAAAAAAATTACCCTACTATATAATTATTGTCTTCTCTGTAACTCCTCATTTCTTATCCACCACTCTCTCTCTCTCTTCCTCCTCATTCTCTCCACCTCCATATCTGAAAACCCTAGCCACCACACCCGTCGGACCACCAGACCAGCCGACAGCAACTCAGGCCAAGATTGCCACCACAACGACGGCAACAGACAGGGACGTCGACAGCTTTGACGTCGTCGGACACTATCGCTGCTACGTCTCTCTCTCCCTCTCCCTATCGCTCTGGCTGATGAACGACATCTGGGATTCTACTTACACCGAAGCAACCACAACCCAGATTTGTTCCCTCTGTATTAGCGGTTTCATCTTCCAGATTTTGGTTCAGGGATTCTGTTGGGGTTTTGATTGGGGCTCAGTTGGAATATAATTGTTCGGGGTTCGTTTTGTTGTTTCTTAATCAATTAAGACTTGGCCTAATCTTAATTACTGCAATATCAGTGGGTGGTGTGTTTGATGGACTTGAAGTGGTCAAATTGGGGAAATCTGGCTTCGATTTGCTGTTCAGGCTTGTGGCACTTCAATTACTTGTTGGGAATGTAATCTAAGTAGTTCTTCTTTGAATTGGTTTTTGCGTTTATTATTCAGATTCGAAATGAGATCGAACTCGTAGAAATGGTATTAATATCATTCTTGTTTCTGGGGGATAGTGTAGGTGACAGTGGTGGCTGCCTGCACTTTGTGAGGGTCTGGTGAATAGAGATGGTGTCGAAGTTTAATTGATTCTGGAAATGGGCGATTGCTTTTGACATATTCTGGAAATGGTCAATTGCTGGAAATGAATAATTGATTCTGGAAATGGGCGATTGCTTCTGGAAATGAGTAAAAGAACCATATTCAGTTGATTCTGTGAGCTTTTCATTCTGTGGAATATTAACAGGAGTATGATTAATTGATGGGTACCCTTAATTGATTTTATAAATGCTGCTGCTGCTGCTTAACCTGAGATCTACTATGATCTTATGCTTTAAATTTTAATCACTCACTTGGATGCTAGTAACTTTAATGTAGCTTAAATTGTGCTCCAGATCTTGCGGTTGTCGTTGTGGTAGTCGTGGTGGTGGTGGTGGTGGTGGAAGTGGTGGTGCTGGTGGGGTGCTGGTGGTATTGGCGGTGGGGGTACTGGTGGTGTTGAAGAACACCAAGTAAGAACACCAAGAACAATGTGATATGGACAGTTAAGTAAGTTCACCCTTTCAAGGGTATAGGTTTAAAAAAAAATTGATTTAACAGGAGGGTGCTATTTGTCTAACATCCATCCACTAACAGAGGTTTTTTGTCCACCCCAAGTAGGGATGGCAATATGGTCCGATCCGATCTGAGATCCGAGCGATCCGAGCCAAATGGATCGAATCCAGATCCGATCCAACTGAAAATGGATCGCATCCAGATCCGGAAATCTATACCCGAATGGATTTGGATCTGGATTTGGATCTGAGGGTAGATCCACCGGATTCCGACTCGATTCGATCCGACGTATATGTGTGCTTTACAAATATACCCCTATTACCTCACCATGTACATTTACAAGAAGAATACTATAGTAACTCCAACCTACAAAGCTATTTCTTTTATTTTTTAGGCTTCATAACTTACAAACATGACTTAGCGTATGCAATAGTGTTTAATTTTTTATATTGTTTTTTCTATTTTATTGTAAACTCAAGCCGAATCTGATCCGATCCGACTATGTACTATATGATCCACGGATCGGATTTGAATCAGCTGAATGAGACCCGATCCGATCTGATCTGAATCCGGTGATGATCCGAACGGATCTGGATCTCATTTCTCCAGATCCAACCCGTTGCCATCCCTAACCCCAAGGGTGATTTTTGTATATTTCCTAACAACATGGTTGTTTTTGTATACAACCCATTTAACGAGGGTGCAAATTATCGTTTACCCTTTAAACATACACTGATTGGTCGTAGAGCATAATGTGGTGTTCTTTTGGGCCGTGTCTAAGAGCCTGTTTGGTTCCAACTTAAAATCTCAATAATTTGATGAAAATAATCTGGAGTGAATAAGCTGGCTGAAATTATAATCTGAAAACTGTTTGACATGCGCTGAAAATTTGAAATTAAAATTTAATTGCGTTTGGCAATACCTGTAGCTTTTACAACAAAATTTACAATAAATGCATTTATTTGAACTATAATACGTTTAAGATGCTAAGCGTTTGCACAAATTAACAATTCAAGCATTAACGGGATGATAGAGTATGATATTTTATACGTTTCACTCAAAAAATCTTCAAAATCGGAGATTATATAATCTGCAGATTATTAGCCAACTTATATTAAAATCTGACTCAAAAAATCTACGAAACAAACAAGATTAAAATTTTTGACAGATTTTAATCTCAAATGAGATTTTAATCTCGAACCAAACAAGCACTAAGACGCTTACATCAAAGGAGGAAGGAATTTCACTTCTTTTTTTTTTTTTTTTTTTTTTTTTTTTATTTATTCTAAAAAGGTATAATGGTCTTTTACCACATTCACTCGTTTCCATCAGTTACAAAAGGTGCAAGTATCTTATTCGAACAACAAGAGTGGTGAAAGTGTCATTGTATCACACAACAGGAGATTATAGTGTCTTTTACCCCCATTTCTTTTTTCTCTTAAAAAACTCCATATTTTATACTTTCTCTGATCCCTCTCATTCTTCCTGTTGTTATTATTATTCATGAATCACACTGACCCGGTGATTTGGATAATCAAATGATGCATTGTTTTGACAACTTTTGCATTGTGTTGCTGATACACTATTTCTCTACAACACCATGCAAAAATTATCAACAAATTACATCGTCTTGTTATCCAAATCACCGGATCAAAGTGACTCAATTACGAGTGAAAAAGTCAAACCAGAAAGAAAGTGAAGGAACGGAGGTAAATATTACGGTAAAGCTCTCCATCTTTTTGCCTAAATTTAAGAGATTTTTTTTTTAGTAAAACGAATGCATCTGGTATAAATGTTAAAACGGGCTCAAGCCCATTGCATCATGATCCAGTGTGTGAACAGCCCAAACCCAAACGGGTGCTTTGTCTAGAAAAATCTCTTCATTTGGCGTAATGAAGGCATGTTGCACAAAAACGTGTGCCACTTCATTAGCATCCCTCCTTATCCATCTTATTTATGCTTTCCTAAACCGGCATCTCAGTATCCCAATGCTCTCCTGGATGATGTTGTCGATCTTCGACGGAGTCTCCGGCTCTTCTCTGGTCCATTTCTTCAACGGAGGCCTGAGGAATTTTTGAGCAGCAAACTCCAAGATTAAATTTTGAAAGTCGATATCCGCACAAAAAATGAATGACATTAAGAACATGTGTAGTTGTAGATAGTGCTTTCTGAGCTGACAGATCTTGGCCACGTGGCAACCATCCAGCACACCATATTGTGCTCCACACACACTGGATCACCAGCCGAGCTGATCCATGTGGGGGCTGCGAGACAGAGCCCTCGCATACCACTGCACGAAACTTGTAGGGACTTAGTGGTTTGGAGGCTAGAGTAAGCCCTGTCGCGTGCGAGCCAAGCCCGCGCGCGACCTTTAGTAACTGCTTTGAGAGATTTATGGCACGAGCTCCATAAACCCGGTCAATCCGGTCAAACCCGGTCAACCTCGTAACGGTTCCGGTATTCGCGCATAACGTGCTGTAACGGTCCCTATATATGAGGACGAACGTGCCGTTGTGGTTAAGCTAATTAAGCCGCCATTAATGGGCGCATTAACCACACTACAACGGTCACGTTCCCTGCTATATATAGGACGTTAAACTTTCCATACAAAGGAGGACACACTGGCCATACGCAAAAGCTCTGCCAAACCTCTGTCTCTCTCTCAGACATTACTACTGCCTTACTCTCTCCCTACACACAACCCAACTCTTCCTGTGCCATCTCAGATCCTCTATATACGGTGTACACGGAGGTCTCCCCGCCGGAATCTCTTGTGCACATTTTGGTGAACCCGACGTGAAGAGATGGCACAGGAGATTCCGGCGGGGAGACCTCCGTGTACACCGTATATAGAGGATCAGAGATGGCACAGGAAGAGTTGGGTTGTGTGTAGGGAGAGAGTAAGGCAGTAGTAATGTCTGAGAGAGAGACAGAGGTTTGGTAGAGCTTCCGCGTATGGCCAGTGTATTCTCCTTTGTATGGAAAGGTTAACGTCCTATATATAGCAGGGAACGTGACCGTTGTAGTCTGGTTAATGCGCCCATTAATGGCGGCTTAATTAGCTTAACCACAACGACACGTTCGTCCTCATATATAGGGACCGTTACAGCACGTTATGCGCGAATACCGGAACCGTTACGAGGTTGACCGGGTTTGACCGGATTGACCGGGTTTATGGAGCTCGTGCCATAAATCTCTCAAAGCAGTTACTAAAGGTCGCGCGCGGGCTTGGCTCGCACGCGACAGGGCTTACTCTAGCCTCCAAACCACTAAGTCCCTACAAGTCCCGTGCAGTGGTATGTGAGGGCTCTGTCTCGCAGCCCCCACATGGATCAGCTCGGCTGGTGATCCAGTGTGTATGGAGCACAATATGGTGTGCTGGATGGCTGCCACGTGGCCAAGATCTGTCAGCTCAGAAAGCACTATCTACATTAGCCCCCTTTCTGCACGTGAAGACTCATAGCTGTATAGACTTCCATGCGCGGAAACCAACATACGCGTCGCCGCCACGCACCAATTCAAATACGGGTAAGTTCAGCCCCCGTGCGTGCCATTTTGACCTAAAACCCCTAGAGTCGTGCCGTCTGGCCTTTAGGGTTTTTGGCGTGACGTCAGCTTGTCCTGTGATTGTGCGATTCGACGGTGACGGTTGCGATTCGACTACTGAAAGGACGCAACCCTTCATTGTTTTTGGATAAATACTTTGTATCCCCCATTGTTGCAAAGCACCACTTCTTTCTCTTAAAGTGAATGGTACCCGGAAGTCTTCGAGAGCAGATTTAGATAATCAATCACCAGTTCAACTGTGTATATCCAAGCAGGCTTCGCGAAAACAAGGTTGGCCTTCTTCAATTTCAATTTAAAATACCAGCGTATGCTTTGAACTGTGTTGGATCTGCAAACCCATGACATATTATCTGTTGAAACTTGTGAAGAAGCTTTGATCTTTGAACCCACTTTTGTTTTAATCCTTCAATAATAAGGACTTCGGATGTGGGGTTTTAAAATCACTGATAATGCGATCCTCTAATTTCTGAAATTGATACCAGAAACTGTTCATCTTCCTTTCCATAGATCTTGAATCTCGAAATTCAAACTGAAGTGTGGTATATTTCTCCCCCCTTTTTCTTGCTCTTCCGCAGGAATGGCCAAGACAAAAGGAACCAAACCCACCAAGGAGGACGAAGAGATACCTGATCTTCCGCAAGCTTTGTGGCGAAAAGCCCCCTATCTGGGTGGCAAAGATATCTACCACGCGAGGGTTAAGACGAAGAAATTGCCTGCTCCTGTCCTCAATGAGGGATTGCTAACGCTGACTCCCCCGGTTAACTCAGCCTTGCTCGAGTTAATTGGCTCCGAGGACGTGGTTCGATTGGGAATCGAAAATGGGTACTTCCCCTACGCTGCGATTTCTACCCAATCTTGTAACCAGAAATTGGACTACATGGATGAGTGGATTGACCACGTGTTGACCGATCATGCTGCGACTCTTGATGAGGCCGGCGTATACTTCGCTGTTCGTGCTATGAAGGGTGCTGCCGTGAAGCTGGACCAGTCCATGCTTCTGAACCTTCTTTCCCGCTACTCGCCTGCGACTCACACTTTTCACTTTGCTGAGTTCGAGGCAGCCCCCACACTCGAGGACGTGCACATGCTGTACGATCTGTCTCCCATGGGTTAAGTGGACCCTTTGAGTCCTTTGAGGACGGCTGCGGAGATCGCTTTGTACACGCAGATGGAGGAATGCCTATCAGAGGTGAAGAAAATCTCCACCCGGTGGACCACTACCAAAGCCCTTCCAAACTGGCAGTTGGTTGATACGTCTGCGAAGAACACCTGGAACAAATGGTTGCAGTACTTCTTTCGTGATTACGCGAACAGCAGCATCACCAAGAAGCTTCTGGGTGAGAACCCAGAGGCCAAGAATTACGTGGAGGGTAAAGGCTATCACTTAACCCTTTGTGCTTTCCTCTGTGCATGGTTGTCGAGGTACTTAATCGATGGCCACCCACATGATGGGGTCTTCTACCACGTTCTGCCGCTTGCTGTGAGGCTCACCCTTGGCCAGAGAGTCGCACTCGGACCCTTGGTCTTAGGCACGCTGTACTATAGACTCGATCAGCTGGTTGCGGCCATGAAGGAGTCGCGTGGCCGCCTCGATATACTGACTTTCGTCAACATTTCCTTCTTGACGATGTGGGTCTTCGAGCGATGGCCGTCCTATGCTCCAACTGCTCTAAAACCCAACAAGTGGTGTCCCCCAGGCAAGACGGAGGAGCGTAACAGTGGCAGGGCTGCGAGGTGGTTCGGAGCGAACAATACCAAGTGCGTTTGGAGCCTGATATGCGACAAGCGGCAAGAGTTCACTGCCAGGCCATATGCCACGCGCATTGAGAACGTGCGATGGTTTCCAAAGTTGTACCCTTCTAAGGGTGTTGTCTTCTCAGAAGAGCTCATCTTCGAAGAGGGATCGTATTTCCATGAGCGCTATCGCGAGTTCTTTTGCTGGTGTCTGCGAGGTTCCCTTCCTGCTCTCGCAGAGCATATTCGTGAGCTCGCGCCAAGGTATGAGAGGATTACCGTGGATGTTGACCCCACTCGAGTTTCTCCCCAGTTCGGCTTTGATGCAGTGGCACCATCAATCTGGCCCCAGTCCATTATCAGAGGTTGCTATAAGCGCTTGCTAACAAAGGAGTGCAAGACAGTCTTCATGAACAATCTTCCCTTTGAGCAGCCTGCGGGCAACCGCGAGGGAGGTTGTTCCCAGAACTGGCTCGCATACTGGGTCGCCCAGCAAACGAGAATCGAGACACAGTCGGCCGCCCAGCCGAGTAGAGATCCCTTGATCAAAAGAAACTCTTTTCCGTTTCGCCCAAATTGCAGTCTGAGCGAGTCTGAATATGGTTGCTACTCATTGTTAGATCATGAGAGCCATTTGTGCCCTGATGTTATTCTGAAGGAAAATATCGCCGCAGTTAAGAAAGGCGACTCGCATGTCATCAGATATAGCGAGGCATTTGCTAAGGTAAGCAACTTTTTTTTTCGCGTACGTTAAGCTTCTTGATTTCCACATGTTGATGCCTTTATTCTGTACTGTTTGCTGTAGTGTCATGTGCGGAGATTCGCATCTGGTGATCGTTCCAAGTCGTTGGTTAACACCATTGTTGCCACCAAAAGACAAGGACAGTCGTTCCTGCTAGCATGGAGGATGGACCCCGAGGTCGAAACCAGGATTCGCGCAGTCATGAATGCTTTTGCTGACTCGCTGATAGATAATGCTCCGGCCTTGTCTCCACCCAGAGATAATCCGTCTCCTCCAGCGGCTGCCGCGCCGAGAGCGAAGAGACCCAGGCAAAAGGGAATTACAATGTCTTCCCCTAGAAGCGCTCCAACTTCTCCTCCAGCGAGGTCCCTTTCTGTCAAGGACAAAGGCAAGGGTCGCATGCCCAGTAGAGCGCGGAAGGAGCTCGCAGTTGAGACCTTCGTTCCATTCAACCAGGAGGAGGAAGAGGAGAGGCAGGAGCCCAGAGAAGGTGATGAAGAAGAAGAAAGAACAAATGTGATACATGAGGAAGAATCAGGAGGTACCTCCATCGCGTTTCCCTTCTCATTATCGTAATTCTTTTTGCAATTCTTTCTTAAACCAATCGTTTCTTCGAAGATGATGATGATGATGAGACCATTGGCGGCCTTTTGGCCAAGAGACAAAAGAGAAATGCTCATTCTGGCATTCCAGACGAACCCATAAGCGAGGACGTTCTTGCCGAGTCCAGGAAGACAGCCGCGGAAGCTGCTGAAAGAAGAAGGCAGCGCGAAGAGGAGGAGCTCGAGCGTGTGAGGCAGCGGAGCCTCGAAGAGAAACATGTTGACGACTTAGTGCGTCCCACTGATGAGGAAGATATGCTTCCCGAAGAGGTAGCTCCTCAGACTGAGGAGGAGGATGTGGCTCCAGAAGAGGATGCAGCAGCTTTGGAACAAGCCCAAGCAGATTTTGAAGAAATCGCAGGCGGCAATAAAGGTGAGATCTTCAATCTCGCAGTAACTTATAGAGATGTTGCAGTGGGTGCATTAAAGCATGGTGTGTCAAAAGCTGACATTCGCCGTTGGCTAGTAGGCAAATGCGGAGAACCTTCAGGTAATCATTTGAACGATATGCATGAACTAGACCTTAGCAACTTGAAACAGAATCATGACTGGTTTCTTCGCGTCCCAGGTCACGCTCATTTTAAAGACCTGCTTAATGAGGACACACTAATAGGGCATGGTTCCACGTCTTTAGTGTATGACGAAGATACGTCAATCCCACCTTCGCGTGGAGGTGCTTGCTCTTAGCTTTGGCAAAGATAGTAAAATAACATACAATGCGAGTTACCTCATACTATCGCATTTTGTGTCGCAGTCAATGTTGATGAACCTGTACTGGAGCAGAGAAGTCAGCCTTCTGCATCCTATGTTCCGATTTTGAGTTCCCATACCGAGAAGCCCGTCGCAGCTGCTGAACACGCAGGAGAGCCTCTTGAGGACATCATCGAACTTTCTGATGATGATGAAGCTGACGCTGTGCTAATGGAGGAAGATGCCCATACTGGCGCTGAGGAAGTAAGAACAAGTGCTGCTGATGCTTCCGCATCTGAGAGTGTCCCTCGCCAAGCAACTTCGGCTGTCACTTCGCCTCCGACGATGACTGAGTCGGCGGCACCTCTTCCTGCGTGGAGCTTTTGGGGCTCGCAGGTCGGGAATGCAGTCGCAGCTGGTTCGGCTTATACTCTTCCTCCTAACTACGAGGGGTTAGAGCTCGCAGCTGACAGGAGAGCTATGGAGCGAGGACAGTCTTCGACCGCTCCGGCAATGCGCATCCCTTCTCTTCGTGAGATCCTTGAAGGAACTGGTAAGTAGAGATTTGCTGTTTGCATCTCGCATTATTCATTTGCGAGTTTGGTAGCATAACTTATCTTTGACATTGCTTTAGGTTTGAAGCAAACCGATGTGGACTGGGTGGTTCGGATGCGCCTCACCTACCCTCAATCATTTGAAAGATCTCTGGAGATAGGGCCTTTCGATAGGAGGCTGTTTCTTACCGAAGCCATTTGTATTTTGGAGCAGCTGTCTATGGCCACGCCTGCGACCATTTCTGTTCAGAGTGCCGAGCTGCTTTTTGGCATGTGCCAAAATCTTCTTGCCAAAGTCCAAGGCAGATTGGGTTTCAGATTTCTTATGAAAAGAGTTACCCTGATTCGCGCAGCCGTAACTTTGAAACTCGGCCACCAAAACCTCACAGCTGAGAAGCAAAAGGTGGAGCAGCAAAAGCAAAAGGCTGAAGAGGCTATGAGGCTCTATCATGAGATGAATTCTAAGTGCGAGCAGTTGAAGCAAGAAGTGGAGCAGGTAGAGAAGCTGAGCCATCAGTTCGCGCCCCATGACTCCTTGATCAAGAATTTGCTTTGACTTTTTGAATTTGAAAAGTAGCAAGGAATAGCTGGAACATTAATGTAATGCTGAAACATTAATGTAATGTTGCTAGGGTTTCTCCCCCCCCCCCTTTTTTTTAACAAAAAGAATCGACTTGCCCGTTTTGCCCGTTCCGGGATTTGATAGGATATCTTCTGTGCATATCCAATTATGACATCAGCAATTGATACTCTGCTTGATTTTCGCGCTAATTTCTCGGAAGATAAACACGCTTTCCTTGGGAAGTCCATCCGAATCATGACCATCCGTCATTAATTAGGATACGCAACTGAATCGTCATAGCCTTTAGTAGGGTAATTGATCGTTGCCGCTTTTCAAGGCGTAAGTGATTGACCTTACCCTCTTTTCAAATTCTGCTGACTCATCTTGGCAACTGAAGAGTCTCCACAGGGTCTATATAAACCCTGTCTTTGCCACTTGGGTTCTTCATCCCAAAAATGTGCTTTGCCGTGAGTCCTTACGACTGCTGGCTTCAACGCTTGTTTTTCGTTGATTCATGGCAACTCCAAGTTATGAATCCTGAGTTCGCGCTTTGTGCTATAGAAATAGTTTCCAAGATCCGCTTTATGAGGCTTATTGATCTTTATAACCATCGTAAAGAATATGGATATGATATCTCATGTGTGTTCGAAGAATTTTCTTCGTGTATTATGTTTGCAGGTCATGTTTCCGGCCGCCTCCCGGTGAGGTGCAGCGCCGTAGTGACCGTGCTACCGATTCGTAATGAATGGCGGAATTCTCCTCCAGCATCCCTGGAGAAGGATTTCTTGCCTCTTCGTTCTTGAACTCAGGAGGCTCGTCAATGCCCTTGTCAATCATGACAAGGAACCCAGTACCAGAGGAATGACTGCTTCCCCTGTTTTGCACGACGGCATACGCGGGAACAGGAGGTTCCTCCGGTACATATCTTGATCAGACAGAGGCCTTTGTCAGCTCCTGGGGTTTTGGACGTACCGTCACCCAGATCTTGCTGCTAGGGACGTAGCGAATGACAAGTTGATCTCTTCGCAGCAGCATCCCTTTTGCTATAGATCTTTGGCCGCAGATCTGCGTATCGCATAGACGGTATTAGGACCGTTGGGTTCATCCTTTCTTAGTTAGGATTCCCGTGCTGTGTCACTGCTGGCTTGTCAGTTACTTTTCGAATGTATTGTAAGCCATGTTGGCTGCGTAGTTAGATTTGAGCTTTTTCGCTTGTAAGCTGCTATCTAGACAGATAAATTGTAAGTCTTTTCGACTCATAATGATAAATAGCTTTTGTATTATCTGCTGTCTCATTACAACAAAATACAATTTCGCATGCGTGTCGGCTTATTTCGCCTTGTATAATGCTATATACATATTTCGCATTTGCTATCTGCCATACAAATTCGCAGATGTTTTGTTAGATCGTTCGAGATCGTGTTTGCGCAGTTGTGCCATCTTGGCAGATGGGCTTGCGATTTGCCTTCAGATTTAATAAGTGCTATCACATCAGATAGACTTTTGTAGATCACTTGAGATCATTATGTATGATGTTGCTATCACAATAGATACGCTTAAGGATGAATTTTAGATCGCATTCGTACGAGTTGCTATCGTGGCAAATAGGCTTGGAAGATCGTTTTGCGATCACGTCGCGCATATGGTGCTAGCGTGGCAGATAGGTTTTGGAGGATCAATTAAGATCATTTTTTCGCATGAGTTGCTATCGTGGCAGATAGGCTTTGGAAGATCACTTAAGATCATCTTGCATAGGCTGCTAGGCTTAGAGGACCGATTGAGATCGCATTTGCATATGCTGCTATCGTGGCAGATAGGCTTAGAAGATCAATTAAGATCGCAGTTGGCATGGGCTGTTATCGCGGCGGATAGGCTTTAAAAGATCAATTAAGATCGCGTTTGCATAGGCTGCTATCGTGGCAGATAGGCTTAGAGGATCAATCAAGATCGTATTTCGCATAGATTGCTATCGTAACAGATAGGCTTAGAAGATCAGTTAAGATCGTATTTCGCACAGATTGCTGTTGTGGCGGATAGCCCATTGTTAACAGTGATAACAAACTAAAATGAAGCAAAATTGACATCCAGAAATATGAAGTTCTCATTTGGGAGAATTCTCTTATTATAATGCTCTCATATGGGAGAGATGAGATTACAATTCTCTCATATGGGAGAGGAGATTGTGTAAATCATAGCCATACAAGACATTAAGCGACGTTATAATAAAACACATGAAATGAGAGAAGTCAAGGATAGTACTTCTTAATCCAGCGCATGTTGACTGAACTCGGGGTTGAGGTTGTGCCGTGCAACCTTCGTATGCTGCAGTAGCCACTGTCAAAGACTTCTGTGACTTCGAAGGGTCCTTCCCAATTGGCTGCGAACTTTGGGTGAGCCGCTTCTCGCATGCAGTGGTCAGATGCGCGCATGACCAAGTCTCCAACTGCGAAATCTCTTCGCTGGACCGTCTTATTGTAAGCACGAGCGATCCTTTCTTGATACCGCTTGTTGGTCCTTTTAGCTTGCTCTCGCTTTTCCTCCAGCAAGACTAAGTCATGATCGCGTTGATTGTCGTATAGCGCGTGAAAGCCCAATCTCGCCGAATTGACTCTCACCTCCGCAGGTACCACGGCCTCGGCTCCATAGCATAGTAGGAATGGTGAGGCCCCCGTGGGTGTCCTTGGAGAAGTTCGGTAAGCCCACAGAGCTATGCTTAGAGAATCGGCCCACTTCTTGTGGTCATCCGCGACCATCTTGCTCAGAATTCTCAACAGCGTTTTGTTGGTCGCTTCGGCTTGCCCGTTCCCCTTCGGGTAGTAGGGAGTGGAACATATTTGCCTGATATTGTACTCTGCTAGCTTCGCAGCCACCTGGCGATTAACAAAAGGATTACCATTATCTGAAAGAATGGTGTTTGGAATTCCGAACCTGCATATGATGTTTTCTTGGATGAAGTTGACCACAGCTAGCGCGTTTGTCGTCTTCAGTGGTATTGCCTCCACCCATTTGGTAAATAGCTCGGTTGCGGTGAGAATAAAATGATTCCCGTGCGAAGTTGGTCGAATGGGACCAATGAAGTCCAGCGCCCATGTGTGAAATGGCCATGGCGTTCCCAATGCATGTAGATCCACAGCAGGAGCGTGCACTAGGTTTCCTTTGAATTGACACTCCTGGCAGCGTCGTACTTTGGTGCGACAATCAGCCTCCATCGTGGGCCAGAAATACCCAATTGAGAGGAGTTGCCTGCATAATTTCGCACCTCCTTGGTGTTCCACCTGATGAGAAAGGTCAATGACTTCTTGTGCTTCCCTGCCGTCTAGACATCGCAGCAAGTTGCCCTCATGGCCTCTTCGCCAAAGCAAGTTCTCCTGCACCACATATCTGGATGCTTTCCTTTTCAATTTCTCAGCTTCCTTTCTCGATTTGGGTATGGTACCCTGGGTAAGAAAGTCAAAGAGTGGCTTCCTCCAATCCGTGTCATCATCAGTTAAAGCGATGAGCAGAGAGTCTTTGATCAGCGCGCAACTCTCGCACTTCCCTTGTATCAGGGTCGCGGCTGTTGACATGTATGGCCAATGAATGCCATATCTCTGAGCCTTCCGATAGATTGAAACCTCACTTTCTCCGCAAGCATGTTGGTGAATCTTTTCTAACAGTAGCTGTCCCTCTTGCTCGGAGACGCATCGCATGAGTATTCCGCCAGGACCCTTGTAGTAAAGGGTGTTGTCATGTATGCAATACCCTTTTGTGAGTGCCCAGCTTTTGACACACCATGCTTTAATGCACCCACTACAACATCTCTATAAGTTACTGCGAGATTGAAGATCTCACCTTTATTGCCGCTTGCGATTTCTTCAAAATCTGCTTGGGCTTGCTCCAAAGCTGCTGCATCCTCTTCTGGAGCCACATCCTCCTCCTCAGTCTGAGGAGCTACCTCTTCGGGAAGCATATCTTCCTCATCAGTGGGACGCACTAAGTCGTCAACATGTTGCTCTTCGAGGCTCCGCTGCCTCACACGCTCGAGCTCCTCCTCTTCGCGCTGCCTTCTTCTTTCAGCAGCTTCCGTGGCTGTCTTCCTGGACTCGGCAAGAACGTCCTCGCTTATGGGTTCGTCCGGAGTGCCAGAACGAACATTCCTCTTTTGTCTCTTGGCCAAAAGGCCACCGATGGTCTCATCATCGTCATCATCTGCGAAGAAACGATTGGTTTAAGAAAGAGTTGCAAAAGAATTACGATAATGAGGGAAACGCGATGGAGGTACCTCCTGATTCTTCCTCATGTATCACATTTGTTCTTTCTTCTTCTTCTTCATCACCTTCTCTGGACTCTTGCCTCTCCTCTTCCTCCTCTTGGTTGAATGGAACAAAGGCCTCAACTGCGAGCTCCTTCCGCGCTCTACTGGGCATGCGACCTTTGCCTTTATCCTTGACAGAAAGAGACCTCGCTGGAGGTGAAGTTGGAGCACTTCTAGGGGAAGAAATCGTAATTCCCTTTTGCCTGGGTCTCTTCGCTCTCGGCGCGGCAGCCGCTGGAGGAGACGGATTATCTCTGGGTGGAGACAAGGCCGGAGCATTATCTATCAGCGAGTCAGCAAAAGCATTCATGACTGCGCGAATCCTGGTTTCGACCTCAGGGTCCATCCTCCATGCTAGCAGGAACGACTGTCCTTGTCTTTTGGTGGCAACAATGGTGTTAACCAACGACTTGGAACGATCACCAGATGCGAATCTCCGCACATGACACTACAGCAAACAGTACAGAATAAAGGCATCAACATGTGCAAATCAAGAAGCTTAACGTACGCGAAAAAAAAAGTTGCTTACCTTAGCAAATGCCTCGCTATATCTGATGACATGCGAGTCGCCTTTCTTAACTGCGGCGATCTTTTCCTTCAGAATAACGTCAGGGCACAAATGGTTCTCATGATCTAACAATGAGTAGCAACCATATTCAGACTCGCTCAGACTGCAATTTGGGCGAAACGGAAAAGAGTTTCTTTTGATCAAGGGAGCTCTACTCGGCTAGGCGGCCGACTGTGTCTCGATTCTCGTTTGCTGGGCGACCCAGTATGCGAGCCAGTTCTGGGAACAACCTCCCTCGCGGTTGCCCGCAGGCTGCTCAAAGGGAAGATTGTTCATGAAGACTGTCTTGCACTCCTTTGTTAGCAAGCGCTTATAGCAACCTCTGATAATGGACTGGGGCCAGATTGATGGTGCCACTGCATCAAAGCCGAACTGGGGAGAAACTCGAGTGGGTTCAACATCCACGGTAATCCTCTCATACCTTGGCGCGAGCTCACGAATATCCTCTGCGAGAGCAGGAAGGGAACCTCGCAGACACCAGCAAAAGAACTTGCGATAGCGCTCATGGAAATACGATCCCTCTTCGAAGATGAGCTCTTCTGAGAAGACAACACCCTTAGAAGGGTACAACTTTGGAAACCATCGCACGTTCTCAATGCGCGTGGCATATGGCCTGGCAATGAACTCTTGCCGCTTGTCGCATATCAGGCTCCAAACGCACTTGGTATTGTTTGCTCCGAACCACCTCGCAGCTCTGCCACTGTTACGCTCCTACGTCTCGCCTGGGGGACACCACTTGTTGGGCTTAAGAGCAGTTGGGGCATAGGATGGCCATCGCTCGAAGACCCACATCGTCAAGAAGGAAATATTGACGAAAGTCAGTATATCGAGGCGGCCACGCGACTCCTTAATGGCCGCAACTAGCTGATCTAGTCTGTAGTACAACGTGCCCAAGACCAAGGGTCCGAGTGCGACTCTCTGGCCAAGGGCGAGCTTCACGGCAAGCGGCAGAACGTGATAAAAGACCCCATCATGCGGGTGACCATCGATTAAGTACCTCGACAGCCATGCACAGAGGAAAGCACAAAGGGTCAAGTGATAACCTTTACCCTCCACATAATTCTTGGCCTCTGGGTCCTCACTCAGAAGCTTTTTGGTGATGCTGCTGTTCGCGTAATCACGAAAGAAGTACTGCAACCATTTGTTCCAGGTGTTCTTCGCAGACGTATCAACCAACTGCCAGTTTGGAAGGGCTTTGGTAGTGGTCCACCGGGTGGAGATTTTCTTCACCTCTGATAGGCATTCCTCCATCTGCGTGTACAAAGCGATCTCCGCAGCCGTCCTCAAAGGACTCAAGGGGTCCGCTTCACCCATGGGAGAAAGATCGTACAGCATATGCATGTCCTCGAGTGTGGGGGCAGCCTCGAACTCAGCAAAGTGGAATGTGTGAGTCGCAGGCGAGTAGCGGGAAAGAAGGTTTAGAAGCATGGACTGGTCCAGCTTCACGGCAGCACCCTTCATAGCCCGAACAGCGAAGTATACGCCGGCTTCATTGAGAGTCGCAGCATGATCGGTCAACACGTGGTCAATCCACTCATCCATATAGTCCAATTTCTGGACAAAAGCTTGGGTGGAAATCGCAGCATAGGGGAAGTACCCATTTTCGATTCCCAATCGAACCACATCCTCCGAGCCAATTAACTCGAGCAAGGCTGAGTTAACCGGGGGAGTCAGTGTTAGCAATCCCTCATTGGGGACAGGAGCAGGCATCTTCTTCGCCTTAAACCTCGCGTGGTAGAAATCTTTGCCACCCAGATAGGGGGCTTTTCGCCACAAAGCTTGCGGAAGATCAGGTATCTCTTCGTCCTCCTTGGTGGGTTTGGTTCCTTTTGTCTTGGCCATTCCTGCGGAAGAGCAAGAAAAAGGGGGGAGAAATATACCACACTTCAGTTTGAATTTCGAGATTCAAGATCTATGGAAAGAAAGATGAACAGTTTCTGGTATCAATTTCAGAAATTAGAGGGCTGCATTATCAGTGATTTCAAAACCCCACATCCGAAGGCCTTATTATTCAAGGATTAAAGCAAAAGTGGGTTCGAAGATCAAAGCTTCTTCACAAGTTTCAACAGATAATATGTCGTGGGTTTGCAGATCCAACACAGTTCAAAGCATACACTGGTATTCTAAATCGAAATTGAACAAGGCCAACCTTGTTTTCGCGAAACCTGCTTGGATATGCACAGTTGAAGAAGACGATTTGCAGTTCTGAACTGGTGATTGATTATCTGAATCTGCTCTCGAAGACTTCCGGGTACCATTCACTTTAAGAGAAAGAAGTGATGCTTTGCAGCAATGGTGGATACAAAGTATTTATCCAAAAACAATGAAGGGTTGCGTCCTTTCAGTAGTCGAATCGCAACCGTCACCGTCGAATCGCGCAAACACAGGACAAGCTGACGTCACGCCTAAAACCCTAAAGGCCAGACGGCACGACTCTAGGGGTTTTAGGTCATAATGGCACGCACGGGGGCTGAACTTACCCGTATTTGAATTGGTGCATGGCGGCGACGCGTATGTTGGTTTCCGCGCATGGAAGTCTATACAGCTATGAGCCTTCACGCGCAGAAAGGGGGTAATGTAGATAGTGCTTTCTGAGCTGACAGATCTTGGCCACGTGGCAACCATCCAGCACACCATATTGTGCTCCACACACACTGGATCACCAGCCGAGCTGATCCATGTGGGGGCTGCGAGACAGAGCCCTCGCATACCACTGCAGGGGACTTGTAGGGACTTAGTGGTTTGGAGGCTAGAGTAAGCCCTGTCGCGTGCGAGCCAAGCCCGCGCGCGACCTTTAGTAACTGCTTTGAGAGATTTATGGCACGAGCTCCATAAACCCGGTCAATCCGGTCAAACCCGGTCAACCTCGTAACGGTTCCGGTATTCGCGCATAACGTGCTGTAACGGTCCCTATATATGAGGACGAATGTGCCGTTGTGGTTAATCTAATTAAGCCGCCATTAATGGGCGCATTAACCACACTACAACGGTCACGTTCCCTGCTATATGTAGGACGTTAACCTTTCCATACAAAGGAGGACACACTGGCCATACGCGGAAGCTCTGCTAAACCTCTGTCTCTCTCTCAGACATTACTACTGCCTTACTCTCTCCCTACACACAACCCAACTCTTCCTGTGCCATCTCTGATCCTCTATATACGGTGTACACGGAGGTCTCCCCGCCGGAATCTCTTGTGCACAGTAGTATCTGCAATCGCCGAAGCCCGGTTGAAATGAGTTATTTTTGCGATTGTGGCGAAAGAAGTCGTCATTGCTGCCTTTGATTACAGTACCTGTTATGAATTTTTTGGTTTCTTCCACCCACAAAGTATATTATTTAACTAATACCAGTTTGATGTCGGTTTTTACTATGTCGGAGCATCCATTGTGGTTCAACATGTCGTGTTCCTCTCCGGATCTGGGTATGTTGCAGCCGAAAAAACAACTATGTAGATTTGCCTCTTCCACCAATTTTCCTGTCTTCTTCTTCTCCTTAGAATAAAAATGTTATATTCTTAAATATCTCTAGTCGTGTACTATATTTAATTAGGACGGCTGTGTTGCATCGAGACTAGTATGTGGGTAGATTGATATGGAGATATCAAGTCTAGCACATGAGTACGCATCATGAGTAATGGCGTACTAGATCGACCCGCCATGAGAAGGCTACACGAGAGTTATGTGAATATCAAAAGCTCTTATCATAGTGACAATGGTGTTGTGATCCTTCGACTTGAAATCATTAGATACTCTAGTTGTGAATTATCCTGTTTTGATATCGTCAACCGTTACACCGTAACTGGGTGACTATAAAAGCGATAATCGGACATGGTATGAAGCAAACTGAGAAATGGTAGTGATGTAGATAGGATTTTTCCCTCCCACATAACGGGAGTAAATATCCACGACCACTCGATGAGTGAGACTTAGAAAAATGCATGGCCATGCTCAAATACATCAATATGAGATATTGATGTTATTTTTTTATCTAAGTCTACTCACAGGTCGAGAAACTATAGATTGGATATACAAGTGTGACACTCCATGTCTTTGTGTCCAATCTGGATAGATGAGACAAATGGATTATACAACATGGTAACATTGGTCATAGAGGTTAGTCAGATCACTGACATTCCTATTACTTGGGTAGCATTGATGTATTGCTAGATTCCTCTCAGTGTTTGTAATAATTGTTATTACTTCCAACGTAATTAGGAACATACATGGTCACACACAAGAAGAGATCAAACCGAGATTATTGCTAATTAGTTGGACTAAACAGCAATAATGATTAGATTAGACTAAAGTGTAAATTGTGCTCATTAGTTAGACTAAAGAGCAATTATGGACTAGAATGCAAACTAATCCAAACTTTTAGATTTAAGGGCAGACATGAATTTCTCTAGCTATAAATAGGATTGTAGGCTATGAAAATTCAGTCTAGATTCATTCCTACTCTACACAATACACTAGAGAGAAAAGAAGAAGAGTGAAAAAAAGAGTTTTTCACTCCTAGGGTTCGGTCAAGGGAGTAGTGCCGCCCCCATCATGGTGGTGCCTCCCCTCTTCAGCACATGGCCATGGTGGTCGTGCCTCCTTTTGCAGCCCACGACATGGTGATGCCTTGGTCCTCTCCTTGCCGCTGTCTGAATGTGATTCAGCTCCCGTGCACGTCCAAGTTCAACATCTTGTATGACAAGATCCTTCTTCTCATGATTGCTAGCACCATTGGAGAAGAAGTCCAGTTGAGGTCTATTGGTGTGGATAACATAGAGAAGCCGTTCTTTTGATATGCATATGTGATCGTCCCAGTCAGTATGACTAAGGCAATCTTTCTCCTTCATCATTTTTTGATGCTTCACTTGCGATTCATGGAGGGTTTTGAGCAGATTTTTTTGTATTTCCACTGCGTAACGTGCATCAAAATCATACAGGGAAACCATCCACTCGCGTGTCTTTAATTGATGGTGCCATTTGTTTTAAGACTTCTTCAACTTCCTATCAGGTATACTTCCTTTGTAACCAGTCTCTATCTTCCAATATTTTACCACTCCTAATCTAATCAAGCATCCTAGATATGTCATTTTCACTCGGATTTGAAGAGGTCAATATATCGGTTAAATAGTTCTCCAAACATTGGATGACTTCCTTGTCTGAGGACCTCCAAGTACCATCATTATCTTTAATCATTTTAAATCATATTTCTGACCATTCTTGCAAAAGCCTTCAAGTGAAAAAAGTGTGTATTTTTGTCTCCTTCCTTCAACCACTCCACCTGTGACCGTTGTTTCCAAAGGACTTCCTCCCAAAGTAAAAGATCGTTGATCTGCTGCTTTAGAGAATTCATCTTCGCAAGGCCACCCTTTGTATTTCTTCTCATATCCCATCTACCTAGTTTCTGTTTAAGTTTCTAAAGATATTTCCTCGTGTTAACAGATACCTCTTTCTCCCAAACTTTCAGTCCTATAGTAATAATTTCTAATTTGTTGTAGATAGTCTAGTTGGGGCTTCCTTTCGACTAAGCAACTCTTATCTCATTTTGGCAGCCATCATGAAGCCTCCAAACACCTTAAAACTGGAAACGTCTATTTCCCAGGAGCTGCTCATCATCTGCTCTGGGCGTTAAAAGTAATTCCACCGGGTTGTGATCTGACGCTGCTGTTGTCAGATGATTCACCCGAGCGTAGCCGTTAATACTCCTCGATTCTTTATCGGCCACCATCCAATCCAGCCACTTCCTAATGTGGGTTTCCAACCCTTGGTTATTGTTCCAACTCTATGAACAGCCCGTGAACCCCAGGTCATGGAGTTCACAGTTATCTAGAGCCATCGAAAAATTCATATTTTGTTTCAAATTCGCAACTTGCCCTCCTTCGTTCTCCGCAGTTGCTGATATGCCCCATTGCGCACCAAGGCACCATGTTTGTGTTAGAAAATGAATTTTCTTAGTATAATCCATAGAGAAAGTGAAGTCACTTGGTAGCTTGAAAGAGCTTGAAACCAAAGAGGAAAATTAGTCCCACATTGGTACTCACAAAGTAGGTAGGTGGCTTTATATATATGGTATCACACACAAGAGTAGTGTATAACTACTAAGGTGTGTGGTGGACCATGGGTGTTCTTGCGTGCCTCGCGCGCCACCGCCGCCTCGCCTCGAGTCCGGTCGGACCGGACCGGGTCGGGTCGAAAGGCGATTTGGGCGATATGTCTCGCGTACGCGAGGCTACCTGGCATGAGATTATAAATCAGTTTTGTTCCATCTCACCAGTTTAATTTTTAATTAATGGGGTGATTTTGTAATGGAATTAAGACGGTTTTGACCATATTAATGGGGATTAATTATGGAGATAATTGCATCAGTTTTTTCCATATCAGTTTTGAATGGGAAAAATGATTCTGATCAGTTTTTCGCTTTGGGCTATCTCACTTTCTCTCTCTCTCTCCCAAAATTCGATCTGCTCGTGGTGTTCTTGGCGAACTGAGGTGTTGATCGTCGTTGATCTTCCACGTTGCTGTGACGAAGAAGATCGGAGCTCTTTTATCCTGGAAGAATAATCGCCGGCAGCCCAACACAGCGTAAGTGGGGGCGATTATCTCTTCAAGAACAGTCAGGTTTTTTTGCAAGACCTGATGACTCAACTGTTTTTCGTCTGTTTATATTAAAGCTTCGATTAGAGGTATGGCTTCTAATCTCTCGTCTTTTTATCAGTTTCTGATATTTGCATTTTTGCCTTCATGTTTATCTCTCGTCTTTTTATCAGTTTCTGATATTTGCATTTTTGCCTTCATGTTTTATTACTTACGTTTCTATGGTCATGATTTGTTAAATATCTATATCTGTCTAAAATTGATAATTTTAGTTTTATTCACCAACAGTTTGTCGGCTTCAAACGTTGTAGAAGGATCCAAGAGTTGTATATGCACTCCTTTTTAAGGTCACCATAGAAACCAGTCAACTTCCACGATTTTCCCCCTCTTCAAGATCAACAGTAGAGTGACAAGTCTATGTGAATTTTGACTCCGCTACAAATATAGATAGTAAAATTAGATATAGAGTGACACTTATTTTATGTGTCATGCTACTTGGAGACAACCTGCGAGACACTCACATCTGATCAACAAACACAATCAACTAGCTCTTGCATATAATGATGATGATGAGCATCTTTGAGGAAGCCAGTGCTTTGCTTTTTCAACCAATTAACAGGTCCCCCCATGTCATCGAGAAAGCATTAGGCTACTTACCTGCAGCTATCATGGTTACCTGTATGCATGGCCCAGATACCATTGCAATCACAAAATCGAATATAGAAATAGTAACCCTTTGGTCCCCTCAGCATAACTTGTTCGGAATGTTCAATAATATCTTGTCGCAAAGTAAACTCAATTCTTCTTAAAAACAAACTAAACTCAATTCTTTTATCTCACACTGCATTTAAGTGGAATGAAGGACAATGTGGTCCAATTATTAAGGCAATTTGTCAATGTCAATAGTATACTCTTTTTAACATACTTGATCTTCTTCTCCAGCTTCCTAGTGCAGTGATCCGGATGCAAGAATTTTGTAGTTTTTTCATAGTGTTGTAGGGTAAAACTTGCTCCACGAGTCTATGAAAAGATTATCAAATTTTTGTATTGTTTGTTAATCAAAGAACCTGGTCAAACTGACATCTCAAAGTTAAACTAGGAAGCGAGAGAGAAGAAACAGAAGAACAAGAGGGAAGTTTATGTGAAGAATCGATCGTGGGTTGGTCTTCAATGGACTAAACCCTAACCTATTCACAGCTTATAAAAATTATCGTAACCATAATTAGTGTTTTGTAAACCAGTAGTAATTATTTATAATCCCATGCGGCCTAAACCCTAACCTATTGACAACCTGAATGGAGCATATATGTACACCCACTGATCATGATCACGATCATAATCATAATCATTATCATCATATATATACCATGGTTGATAAAGTTGTGCCCCAGAAGAGACGTCTAAGCGCAATCACCACCTAAAATAAAAATGGTGACCCCCACATACTGGGAGTGGGAGGAGACTGTGACAACGTTTTATTCTTAAAGGGGAAGTCCTCGTCACCATCATTATTGAGACCGATGATGTTTCTTCTGCGACCGTTATGCTCCAACGGTTTTATTACTTCAACTAATGCTGTTTAATTTCAAACCATTAATTATGTAGAAGGTGACCGTTAAGTAGTGGAATAATACCATAGGCGGACTGTATCTAGGGTTTCTGAAACTTCTTGCACATTTCATCTTTTCTTTTGTGTGTGTGTAGGTAAAAAATGTACCACTCTGTTTCTTCTCTTTAGCCCTATTCTGACTTTTACCACTATTCACTGGGTCACTTTGATCCGGTGATTTGGCTATCGAAATGATAAAATTTTTTGATAATTTTTTCATGGTGTTGTAGAGTAAAAGTTGCATGATAACACAGTAAAAAAATTATTAAAAAATCGAATCGTTTTGTTGTCGAAATCACCCGGTCAAAGTGACCTAGATACGAGTTAAAAAGTCAAAGTAGGGCTAAAGAGAAGAAACGGAGTGGTAGTACTATTTCATTAAGACTTAAGCCAACCAACAAAAGACACAGAATTCTTCAGTCTTTGCTCAAACAAATGAAGTACTATAGTACTACATTAGTACTACAATCAAAAGCATGCAAGATGTAGAAAACACATAGGAAAAGGATAAAATGGTAGAGCCCATGATGTTACCATTCGACATCACTCACTTCAGTGGCCATTATTAGCATTTAGTACAACAAGAGTTATACAGGAGGGCGGTTTGTCTGGCAAAGAGTTCCAAACTAGTAGAAGGGGAAGGGGAAAGTGAAGGGGTGAAAAGGAATGCCGGAGGGAAACCCTTGAGCCATCTCATGGGGATGGCTCTCAAGTGAGTGCATTGGGGTGATTTTAATTATGTTTATTCAGGTTTAAGAATTTTAGTTAGTTTAAACTTTTTAAATTAAATATATAATTTTTTTGCATATGTGATAATTATTTATGTTTAACATTCCTAGCATACTTTTATGTAAATTTTAGTTAGTTTTAAAATTTTATAGATTATTGCAGCTAGGGTGGTAGCTCAAGTGGTAGAGCATTGGAAGCCCCTGCATGACCACTAAAATAATTTCTCAAAGAAAAAATTTATAGATTATTCAAGTACATAACTTAAAAAATAGAAGAGATAATAAATAAATAAGTTAGCAGTTTCATTAAGTCAAATAGTCAAGACCACGACTAACGTAAAGTTTTTATTTCCTCAAAAATAGTAAATTATTTTGCTAATAATTCAATTATTTTCTAATTGTAAGTGTACTAAAATTTTCTCTAAACATTATTAATATATGTATATAGTTTTATTTTACTTTTTTTTTCTTCATAATATTTAATTTATTATTTAATTATTAATCAATTATAATAATTGTTAACAAATAATGGATTGGATGATATTATGTATTCGAGTGGAGGAGACTATGAGGTAGTGACTGTGAAAGAAAATCTAAAGGTGAAGAGAATAATAAGTGAGTCCCTAGAAGGTGAAGGCGAAGGCGAAGGAGAAGGAGTAAGGGATGGCCATCGGTTTGAGACACCCTTAGAACATGTTCCCTCGGTTATGAGGTAGAGATTACGGAGCACTAGACTCTAGGACAATTTATTTTTCAAATGTAAAAGATATATTAAAGAGAGACGTCAAGGTACATGAGCACCCATAGTCGACAAGGGTCCAAAAGCGCGATATAAGAAAGATATAAACATACCTAACTCTATAGCATTCTAAGCAAAAGCACTAATTACGAACAAGTTAGTTCACACAGAAACTGACGAGCATACATACATATAGGAATGTACATGAATAGAAACTGACGAGCAAACTAATTCACACATACTACGGACAAATACTAGATTGCATAGACTCTAAAAACCATAAGCTAATATGCTAACAAGCTACGAGAAGCTCGGGCAGCCAAAACATAAACTTCGGAGACAAAAGGGTACGGTACTATCTGGACCGCGCAGTCGCGAACAAAAATACCCCATGTCAAGTAGCTACGATAACTGGTGCGTCTGCATAAGAGCACTGGTCAATCCCCAGTAAAATATTAAAATCAATTAGACTATCGGTGTACAAGATAATATAAAGAAGATGTAAGGTACGGGCGTAAGAGATTACATGTAAACTAGCAAGCAGTTCCATCTAAATGGGAGAATCAGTTGCACAATGTTTCCAATAAGACAGATTATTATGGCTTCCAATAGTAGAAAGATGGACTCCAATGCCGACTGATAGATTTCTATTGTTCCAAGCTCCATCAACTTGGAGGGAATGCTGATATTTATGTGTTGAGATAACTTGATTTGTGGAGAGTGAGAAAGCTGGGAAGGATGAAGGCCGAGGAGTATTATTGATCAGCGTTGATTTACGGTGAGAGAAGGAATCAATTTCAATGGGGCGTATTGCGGGTGGAAACAGAAATTGAACCAGACGTCCTTGATTCGTTAAAAAAATGACGGAGTTTCTAGCCTTCCAGATAGCTCAGAGAGTCGGTAAGGTAACTCGAAGAAGAGACTCGTTGTTGTATTTCAAGCCAGTGATGAATCCTGTTGAAGGGGTTTGAGGGAGGCCAAGTGGGGTGACCCAAAGGAGGTCAACTTTTGAACAAGATATAAAAATATGATATATTATTTCCGCGGTAGAAAGACACAAATGACAGATTGGGGAGATGTAAGGATGTTTGGCCGCTAGAGCTCATAAGCAGGGTAACCCATTATAAAAGCGCTTTCAAAGAAAGTACTTCTATTTTTCAGCGTATGGAAGGCTCCATAATATTCCCCAAACTTGTTTATGTGGGCCGAGAATATGGAGAAAAACATGTTGGTAATAGTTTCTTATCATATTCCGATTCAAGGTATTGATATCCTGAGCGAGAGGTATATTCTCCAGATTTGGTGAAAGACCATGTGGAGAAGGTAATCGTGTAGCACAAACCCTGTAAATAAGAAAGTTGGACAAATATTGATGATGTCTTTTCATGTTCCAGAGCTGGATCCCATGAGAAATTGAAATTAAGTGTGAACTCAGAAGAGTATCAAGACTTTCAGAGTTAAGAAAAATAGAGAGTGGAGTCAACAGGCCTGGAATCCTGCGATGCAATCCTATATTAATTGAGAGGAGTTTAATTCCTGAGTCAAAACTCTTCCAACACCATGAACTAGTACGATGAGAGGAATTTCGGATGTTTAAAATGGGATCAATACGGAGCAAAACCATGTATTTAGACATGATCGTTGATTCAGCAAGAGTAGAACGGTTTTGAGCCCCATAAAGAATCAGCAAGGAAAGTCCGATCTGATTGGTCCAGGCCTGATTTCGTAATCCATACCTCCTTGACATTTGGCTTTTCAGATTTCAGCGTCTGGAATAAGAGAAACGGGCCTTTTTCTGCCAGGATTGCACCAAAATTACAAAGTCTTGCTATTGATGGCTTTAAACATGTTAGAAAGTAGAAAAGAGGACTCAAAATAGATTGGCATTGAGGAGACGACGGATTTAGAAAGAGCAAATCTGTCGGCAAAGTTGAGAAGACGCCCTTTCCAAAAGCTACTCCGTAGGGGGGCAGGGCACGGGCGAGGGTGGTAGGGGACAGGTCCGCGGGCCGGGCCGGTTTTGCTGCGGGCCGGTCCTCTTGACACCATGGCCACATGTGGTTGCACAATTGAGTGATGAATGAATAGTAATGGTGGGTGTGGTTGGGTTTTCTTGTTTGTTTGTGGGGTCAAGTGGGTCCTAATATAACACCAATTAGGGGCTTCCTGCTAGGCTGTCCTCACTTTTGTTTGCCAGTTCATTGGCCTCCTCCTCCAGTCTTCTTCCCCTTTCCATGGCCCTACCCTCCCTCCCCCAAAATACACTTCTCTCTGTACTTACTAAACATCTCTTAATCAATCAATTTCACATTTTTTTCTTCAAGAAAACAGCAAGATTCTACTTCTGAATCCAAAACTCGCAAAACCCACTTGGGAAGACGATTGGTTGTCTCTCTATCTCTAGATCTCATCTGAACCCGTTTTGGGAATTGATTGCAGTGTCGGCAGGTGGGTATAATTGCTGGGATTCATGGGCAATTAGTGTCGTCACTCGTCTATTTCAGTGCGATTTGATTATAGAAGTAATTGATTGATACTACTACTACTAGTATCAGTCATTATTCATCAGTCGTATTGCAAATAAATGTGGTGGTAACTGTTTTATTTTTGAAGAATTTGATTGTTCAAGAATTGAATTGAAGGAGAGAAGAAGAAAGGAGCTGCCTTTTTTTGTTTTTCTCTTCTCCACACCACACTGCTGTCCCTGTCTCTCTCTTTCTCTCTCTCTCTCTCACCTTGCGTTTCCTATTCCTTTGTTTTCATTTGGGTTTGGGTGGTACTTGTACTTGCTCTCTCTGACCACCATATATTTCTCATACTGTCTTCTTGTTGTTGCTCACTTTGGATTCCAAAGTTTGGAGCTTTTTCTTCTTCTTCTTCTTTCTCTTTTGGAGCTGCCCCTGTGTGTGAAGTGAATCATTCAAGAAAGAAGATGCTCATGAAGGGTCTAGTAAGTACGTTGTTTATGTTTCTGCTCTTCAATTCTATGTATTGTATAGCTTATGTCTGTTTCTTGAAATTCTTGAAATTATGGCTAGTGTGTGATGTGATTTTGAATCTACTAGTAGTGACTTCTGATAGTTGCAGAAAGTGCCTGGATTGCTTAAAGTTGTCATCTTGATTGTTCCTTTTTGACTGCAAATCTGTAGAGCATCTTCTTGTTGTGTTAATTGCTGATTCTTGTGCATAAAGTTCCAATTTTTATCGGTTTAGAGTGAAATTGATCTCTGGGTTGGTCTTCAATGGACTGCATTGTGTGGGAAAATCAAGTATTGGAGAGCCTGCATATTCTTTGCCATTGAGATTCATTGCTGTACAAATGAAGTAGATGCAATTTTGCATTTTTCTTTTACTCAGGGAGGGAAATAGGGCTATATTTTCTAGCACTAGATGTGCAATTCTGTATCTTTCATCAAGAAAAGGGCATCCACTCAGAGATCAGATACTATTGCTTTTTGTTGTTTCTAGTTCTCCCACTTATTTGGATTACATCTTTCATCTGTCTGGTTTTATGGAAAACTCAACATGGATTACGCCATAGAATAGTGCATTTGCTTAACCAAAACCATCAACAAGCATGTTTCTAAGATGGTTTGCTGTGGAATTCTAATTCATAGTTTGTACTTGCTTATTTGGATTACATCTTTCAATTTGTCACTTCTTTTCCCTTCATGTCTTGCGATAGATCAATGGTTGCTGATTTGTTTGCAAACATCTGCCTCTTGGTATTTCATTTTTAAGTGTTAGTGAACACACTTTTTGAAGTCCTATTTTCAATTCTCTTGAACATTTTCCTGGTGACTTTTCATTCTATCAGGTGGCATTGCTTTTACTTCTGGTGTTATTTGATGCCGTCGAATCCCTTTGGTATAAAAATGAAGAGCAATGTGAAAAGACTCCAACTTTGGAAACCAGGCCTCACAGTGTGTCTATCTTGGAGTTTGGGGCTGTAGGTGATGGGAAGACGTTAAACACTCTGGCCTTTCAGAATGCAATTTTCTACCTCAAGTCATTCACTGACAAGGGAGGTGCTCAGCTCTATGTTCCATCCGGAAAGTGGTTGACTGGTTGCTTTAATCTTACAAGCCATCTAACTGTCTTCTTGGAGAGTGGAGCTACAATTCTTGCATCTCAGGTTCTACTTCCTCGCATCTTTTTCTTCTTACTTGGAATTAGAAGCACTTGCATTACAAAATCATTTACATTTATGTAGGAATGAGTGACTTTTGATGAACAAGAGTTAATTATGGAATAGAATGTGACCTACCGCTCTCATTAGGCTTGAATGCATAATGAGAGCAGTTAGGAGGATGGATAGCATAACAGAAGATAAATGAGTGGAAACCCGTTTGAGGTGCTTATTATGTCCAATAGTAGAAATGAATCATGGCTTCTGAAACAAGCAACTAATAGGAACCGATTGATACAGATGACCTCTTAACGCGTGGAAAGGCTAGTAGATATGAGTTTTGGGACAATCCTGACATAGCAAGTGCAGTGATTTGGATTCCCTCCAACATCTATCAACCTCCAATGCTTGCCTGGTGTAGAGGCCATTGAGCCTATGATTTCATCAACGAGAGTCATAATGTAACGGGGTGACCTGGCAGTTAGCTGCCTTGTGGTCATGCTATAGGCTATTTCTTGTTTTGGTAATAAGAAGAGGGGTATAAGGATATGTTATATTCTGCATCATATCCTGCCCTAACCAAAAAATGGAAAACAAATTTTCATATCCTGCGTTATCCCACAACAATGATATCCCACCTCTTATCCCAGTATATGTCATATCTCCCTCTTTCTTATACCATACCCAAACAAGGCCTTCTTACCTGGACCTAGATAAAATCATTTCAGCCCACCCAACATACTAAGATTACTCTCTTGTTGTTATTGCCACTAAATAATCCTAATGCCTCGGGATATAGTTGTATTCATGATACCGGAGTCCTTTAATTATCCTTAATTTTTCACAATTCTGCAGGACTACGCTAATTGGGGAATCATTGAACCATTACCATCATATGGTCGAGGGATTGAGCTTCCAGGTTCAAGATATCGCAGCTTGATCACTGGATATAATTTAACTGATGTGGTGATAACAGGTAAATTTTCTCCAAACCCAGTGAACTTTTTTTTCTTTTTACTTTGGCAGTTCACTGGTTAAGACTTTTCATTACTGATTTTGCATTTTTACTGATTGCAACAGGTGGAAATGGAACTATTGATGGTCAAGGTTCTGTTTGGTGGGAGAGGTTCAAATCTGGTTCCTTAAACTACAGCCGTCCTCATCTAGTGGAATTCATTAGCTCGAGCGACATTGTCGTGTCAAACATCACCTTTTTGAACTCCCCTTCCTGGAATATACATCCAGTATATTGCAGGTAACGCGATTAACCTCTGCTGGAAATTTGTAGGTCTTCTTTTCTGCATTCTGGGTCCTAGGTACGAGGTTTATTTAAATCTGATGCACATATGTTGTTTTGATGCAGCCGTGTGTTGGTTCAAAACGTAACTGCATATGCTCCTCCAGATTCTCCCCAAACTAGCGGGATAGTACCAGGTTAGTGCGACTTTATATTTTTGGGTAAAAGACACTTTCGCCCCTTCCAGTTTGGAAGAATGACACTTCCACCCCTTCGGTGTGCCGACCTTTAGAAAACACGCCCCTCCTTGTTGTGACGCTGTTAGTCTCGAGTTGGACTCTGTCACTGAAAATAGTTTTTTGTTGCCCCTTATTATGCAAAATATGAAGTTACCTAAGGGTATAATAGGCATAATACCCGGGTACCAGTATGTCTCGAAAACTATTTTCATTGACAAACTCCAACCCAGACTAATAGCGTCAATTAGGGATGTTTGCTACTTGAAGTTCGGCACACTGAAGCTGTGAAAGTGTCCTTCAAACTGGATGGGTTGAAAGTGTCTTTTACCTTGTATCTTTTTTCACTTTGTTTGTAGTTCCAAGTCCAACATTGATAGGATCATATAATAATTTCACTTATCTGACATGAGAAGAATTGGGAAACTTTCAGATTCTTGCGATCACGTGTGCATTGCAACCAGCAACATTAGCATGGGTTATGATGCCATCGCGCTCAAGAGTGGTTGGGACGAGTATGGGATTTCCTATGGCAGACCAACCACACATGTTCAGATCAGAGATGTTCGTCTTTCTTCCTCTACCGGTTCTTGTCTGGCTTTGGGCAGTGAGATGTCTGGTGGCATATCCGACGTACTTGTCCAGCAACTTCACATCCACAATTCATTCATCGGCATTGATGTAAAAACTTCAAAAGGCAGGGGTGGTTACGTAAAAGATGTTCTTATATCTGGTGTGGAGTTGGTGAATGTTGATGTGGCGATTAAGCTCAGAGGTGATTGCGAATCCCACCCAGATGACCAATTTGACCCTGATGCTCTTCCTGTTATCAAGGGTATTACTTTCAAGGACATGGTTGGTTTACAAGTCACTACTTCAGGGAACTTTTCTGGAATCCCAAAATCTCCATTTACAGCGATTTGCCTATCGAATATCTCATTTTCTGGTGTTCGTGACCCTTCGAATTCGTGGATTTGCTCTGATGTTTCTGGTTTCTCGGAAGATGTGTCTCCTGAACCTTGTCCCGACCTCCAAGGTTCACTTCCTAGTTTTTCCAAAGCCACTTGCTTCTCCAAATCCTCGTATACAAGAGATGGTGTAGCGATTTTGTGATACTGAGGGCTTTGCTAAATATTTTGGTATATGATCCACATCCATACTTCACAAGACCAGATATGCTGGATTTGGTTCCACTTTGAATTCAAGTGGATCCAATTGATGATATGCAGATTCCAAAATCTTTGGCCAAATTGAGATGATCCCTCAGTTGCTCATCATGTACAGCCTCATTTTCTTCATTTACATGTAAGAAATTTTTGGGTAGTGCAGTACAGGCAATACATATTTGTTTTCTCTGAATATTCTTAATATTGATGTTATTTCATTTCTTTTGTCTGATTCTGTTTTCTTTGGCTATTGTCACCATGATTTGTTCTGTGATTGTAGATAGGTGAGGGAAAGGTGTTTAAGGTGTAGATTTATTATTATAATTTTTTGTTTGTGACAAAGTTAGGGTATGGATTTTGTTGGAATATATCACAATTATTTCATTTTCTTGGACTTCTGCATTTATTTAATTTTCTTCACTCCGTACCCCTTCTAAGGAGTGCTATTAAGAAATTTCTGAAGAGTAAAATTCTTGTTAATCTGATCAGAAACTAAAGAAAGGCGCGAGGCAACTTCTTCCTGTACCTGATAGTTGATACCCAGACCTGCTTGTTTTCAGGCTTGTGGATCCACGATGGGATTCACATATTTGATAGTGCAAGGATGTTGTTCGGTACTGATATTGAGATTCAAGCTTGCGGATACATAATAGGATTTACAAATCTTAACAGTGCAAGGATGTTGTTTGGTACTGAAATTGAGAAGGATACTTATAATAGTAGATCCACTCATACGCCTTGAAACAATTGACTAATAATGCATGGGAGATAAGGTATTCGAGGTCTTGGTAGTGAAACTACATGCATATCATTGATATATCAAAATTTATATTTTGTTATGTTCTTTCAATTGGCTCACTATTTTGTGTAATTAGTCATTTTACTGATTCTCAAAAAAAGAAGTCATTTTACAAGAAACACTAGTCAGATCTAATAAAACTAAACATATTATTTCCCACACAGCTCTATCAATCTCATGTATCTAAGCTTTGACAGGTTTTCCTGTAGACTCTAAATCTATCGTGTCCTTGTAAATAACCGAGTTTGAAGGAGTAAATTGAGCTGAAACCAATATGAATTCCACCTTACAACTCCTAAACTTAGCCACAAAGACAGTTTGGAAGATCATACATGAATAAGAATGACAAAAGAAGCTGGCAATACAGACACTGTTCAAAGCCATCTCACGAAAAAATAGGACAAACATTATTAAAGTTTGCTAACAGAAACAAAGAATTATGTAACACAGCCGTATTTATATGAAACACTTTTCGATGTGGTATAATGATGTCAAATTTTCTTCATAGAACCATCAAAAGTCAAAACCAACTTCGAGACGCTGAAACCTTCAAGTTGAGCATGTAAAACATGGGAGCCTTGCCTTAAAGATGAATAAATAAATAATACTTCTACTAGATCAAAACCAAAAACTCTCTACATCCTTCTTGTTCTTCATCATTAGGATGCTGTTGTAGATTGAGTAACAAGCTGAACCCAACCAAACTCTTCTTTGTACAATCCAATTCCACTTGCGCCACATGAATTGTACAATCCAGTTCCGCCACATGAATCTTCGCAAGTATACACAACAATAGTTGCCCAATCAAGAGAATCCACTTCATTCTTCACACCAAAAAAGTAGAGCAGTTGCGGCAAAATCTGGAATACCCAAAATATACAAACAAGTCAACACACTGCATATAATAAAATGAAGGGAGCACACAGCACACCGTACTAGCATTCAAGGTGTCAACGGCGGTGCGGGCCTAGCCGGAGGAGGCGGTGAGGGAGATTGAGAGGGAGAGATTTTAGGATAAAGGATAAGATTGACAGAGATATTCAGTTAGCGATTATTGGAGAGAGAGCAAAAGAGAAAATTTAGGGGGAGATAATTATTCCGATTGTTATTTATTGAAATTAATCACGTTTCAGAGAGAGAGAGATTGATGCCAAAGAAATAGGTTGGAAACTGGAACCGATACAGATTCATGAGAGGGAGAGAGAGAGTGGCAAAATCCACAGATCTCATAGCTACAGTTCTGGGTAGACCTGATGGGTTTTTGGGTAAAACCCATTACTGACCCAGCAACATACGGGTCTCCTGGGTCTGGTTCCACCGATTCGGGTCATTATTGTCTTGGGGCGGGTCGGCCCATTGACAGGCCTACCTTGAACTAGTATATTTTCCAGTTTCCTTTCAGCTACAACCAGCAATCAAGCATACATAAGTTATGGAGTATGAACTCTGGTGGGCCCTAAAAAAAGAAGAAAAAATCAATAAAAAAACAGTTCATCCAAAAAAAAATGCTTGCCTGGAATTCAAGAGTTCGACGGCCACCGCAGTAACTACATTTAGGAATATCAGTCATCGATGGCCTACCACTTGACATTGGCCATAAGGGCTTAGCTCTTTCATCCCTAGAGTACCTGTTACATTTTAATGGAAGAAACAAGGTGAACATTGTAGCTTTACAGGTAACCTATGATGCAAACAAGTGTTCCAAGGAAATAGACAATCAAGCATATGCTAGCAGGTTACTAAGGGTTAACCATCACCTTAACACTTGGTCAGGGGCCCTGCTTAAACGCAACAAGAAGGATGCCCAACTCTGTTTATCACTGTCCCCCTGCACACCAAAATGATAAAAAGTGAGTTCACAACCTCCTTTTAATTAGTAAAATATATTTTGACAGATCAACGGATAAAACCTCAAAGTTATCCATCATTGACTTCATGGATTCGTCAGGCTGGCTCCCAGAAACTAAGGAGTTGTCATAGTCAACAACTTCAGACGTTTCACCATCACCGCATTCATCCTCATGTATTATTTCTAACTCAGTCCACATGTTCTTACTCGCAACTGTCCAAGATAAACAATTTGATCAGTTTCTGTATGTTTGCTAAACTGACTACAAAGCTTCCATGGAAGCTCAATACACGTCTTTTGTACTATAAATCTATAAAATTTCTCAATGTGGCTGCTATACTATAGATCGCATGTTTGGTAACCATGTTTATAAACAAAATTGATTAAAAACATTGTTTTTTCGAGAAACTCATTTGGCATCGCAATTTTCATGTCTGTTTGAAACCAAAAACAGGCAGAAAAACAGTTGTTTAAAAAAATAGTATTTTTGGTGTTTTTTTTTTATGACTTTTTCATATTTTCAGTGGTTAAAGATATTCCAATCCTAACTGGATGCATAAAGTAACAAATATATGTCGACATTGTATGTAGAAACGATATTCGAGTAAATTAACATTGAAATTTAGTAATGTTGCCAAATGTGTTTTTTATTTTAAACAATGTTTTTCACCACATGCCAAACTGTTATTTTATTTTGTTTTTAAAAGAGTTCTTTCAGCATGTTTTTTCCTCCTGTTTTCCTTATCTTAAAATGGATACCAAACATGCTCTAACCCCAGCTGCACAATTATGTGGTTTACTAACATAAGGACAAGCTTTTAAGTAGTCGGAACTTATGAGTTCTATCCGACAAGTGTGCATAATTTTAGAGTTAAATTGCACCGCCCTATAAAAAGATTTGACTACCATCATCCACTACCACATGTAATACAATTCATATTACTGACCTTTTGGTACATCTGAATGGAGGCAGGGGTTGGCTTTGAGCGCTTCAGGAGAAATGTTTAATTTTTGGCATTCAGTTTTGTGACCGGACTTCCAGTGCATAGCCTGCAAGAAACAAGCACGGATAATATTAAGGCCACAATTGACCTAGAATGCCAAAGAATAACCGCAAATGTTTCTGATTACCTGGTGCTTCTCTGAGCAATAGTGCCTTCTTCTACAGCCTCCGCATACTTTATCTCCTTTCCATGTACCACACCAATTACAAAGTACAGCTGATTTAACACATAGAGAACAATATCATACCATTAAGATTCTCAATTTAAGGAAAACAGAAAGTTCGAACATAGTAGTATGCATGTGATTCAGCAAAGACAGCAAGCAGTCTTCTTCTAGCTAGTGTGCGAATAATTCATTCATTGACCAGTCAGGAAGGGCTTCTTACCAAGGGATGTATAATATATGTCAGGTCATCTTTTACGATTATATTCATTTAATAATAGTCCAATTGTATGTAATTGCTATTAGATTGTTGATGACATGAGCTACTGGAATTATCAAGAAAAATAAACATCAGGGGGAATAGACACTGAAGTAGCAAGAGCAAGAAAAATACTTGGGGATTAGAGAATCTACCTCCATCGCTAGAAGGTCTAGTAGTTCCATCCTTTCTAGGAGGGCTACTAGAGTAAAATGGATTGACCCGCTCCAGCTGGCAACGGAAAATCTTCAAACTAAACAACAAAAACTTCAAGTCAAATACATTAAACAATAAAGAAAGTAAGAAAACAAAAAACAAAAATCCTCGGATTTTCTCTGCATTCTGAGAAGGACCTGGAAAGCAACTATATGAAACTTCAGTAATTTCTACACGTACCTTCGGGATGGCTTCTCTGATTGGCGCTTCCACTGCTCATGCTGATCTCGGAGAAGACAAGACATTGATGGACACATGAACACAAACAATGTGCGATGAAACGTAGCCTCTTCCGCAGCGAGAGGTGCATAAACCTGGGAATTCACACACGCACGATGGCTTTCATCAAGTTCAGTTCATTCTTTCATATCAAATGATCATGCAGAGAATGAAATGTATCAGCATTTGGCCATATTAGCCAACAGATTAGACATACAGCAGAAACCCCTAAACAGTTGATAATTATCTAAAATTTCAATCAATAGCTACTGTCTAATCACACCTGATCATTTGATCAAATTACAGAAGGGGCAGGCAATGATCATAATGAGATGTATTAGCATGGTAAACATTTAGCGATATTAGCCAACAAATTCGACACACAGCAGAAACCCCTAGATGGGTTGATAATTATCTAAATTTCAATTTAGCTACTGTCTAACATGGTCACACCTGATACTTTCATTCAATTGATCATATATGTATATGCCTCACCCCAATAAACACAAACTAAAGAACGAGAAAACTGATAGTAAAATAATAATAAAAAAAACGAAAGAATGAGATAAAAATGGGACCTGAAGCAGAAACTGCAAAGGCTGGCCACAAATGTCACAGCGAGAAGATTTTCCCGAGGGCAAATTAACAGGATCCAACCAAGCCTGAACCAAAAAAAAAAAAAAGACAAATTTTAGCTAACAAGACAAAGAATTGATTTTTTCAACACAAAATTCACCAGTATTGAATGAAAACGAAAGATAATTACAGGAACGCCACCGGCTTTGCTGGGAAAATACTGACGACGGAGAGACCATGCGGTTGTAGGCTTCTCCACGAACCCTAGCGTTACAGGAACCTCATCTTCTTCATCTTCCTCCGAAACTGGATCGCCGCCAGCAGAGTTGATTTGGACTTGGTCGTCGTCTTCTTCGTCGTCATCCAAGGACGTGATACGCAGAGATTGGAATTTCTCGAAGGAGGCTCCATTAGAACCAGAGGCTATCTCTTCGGCCATTTTTAGAGATGTAATCGTCGTCAATTGCACAGGAGATTGATTGATTTTGATGCTGTGAAGAATCAACCTTCGTTTATACGGAGAGGGAAGAGACGAGTGACTGCGGTCGAGTTTTAGGGTTTTTCTAACCGGATTCTGGTCTCCTGCTTCTGAAGTATCTTTTGTTATCTCTTGTTATGTAATCACAGCCGTTGAATAGAGTCAAGGTGAAAGACGGTATCATTAGTTAGACACCCCTAGGTTTAGAGCAATTATTGCTGGCTCTAAGAGCAAATATGACGTGGTGCTCTAATCAATACATCACAGGACACGTCAGGAATATGTAGAAATCCATTTTCTTTTGTCTGCCACTCATTCTTTTTCTTCCTGACGTGTCATGTGCTGTATTGATTAGAACACCACGTGTATTTGCTCTTAGAGCAAACAAAAATTTCTCATAGGTTTAACCGTAATGTAAAATTTGTACCTTTACTTTCTGATGAATAGAACTTACCACCCCAAGTTTTGTGTAGGTTAGACATGGGTGCCTTACTTCGTTTAGGTGATTTTTTTTTGAAATGACAAGTATTGGTATTAAGAAAGGACAATTTTGCCCAAAGAATCAAAACTTCAATACATATAAGGCTCAATCGGGCTATTGAGTAAAGACTACTACTTTGTCGAGGCCCAAAGCCCATTGTGCAAACATATGGGCAGCTCCGTTTCCACTCCTACGAATGTGCACCATTTGTGCCGAATCACAAGCTTGAATTAGTTCGGAGTACTTCTACGGATTCCTTCTATTTTTGAAAATTCATCTATCTGTCTCTCTTGTCTCTCTCACCACCATAATTCGACACCTCTTTTACCGACTAGAGAGTCGATCTCAAGAACAATTGAGTGTTGATGAATTCCCCGTTGTCGTCTCTAATTAATAACGGTTCCCACTCCAGTCGTTCTTTGATTCTCTAAAGTCCATTCCTTTCTTAATCAATTTAGTTGCAATATGAAGGGCTTGATTACCCTACATACCTTATGAATTGTCTTCTTTGAGATCTTCTGCTTCCATAATTTTTTTAGTCGCTGGTTGGGGTTCACCCTGGATGAAGTCTCTATTCGATCTTGACTTTTTATCAACAGCAATTCAGAGGCCACAGTATATACACCATTCTGGCTATGGCTCCAGCTCGATATGCCCTCTGTTTGGGTCGGATGAAGTTAAACTCTCATCACCTTCTATACATCAAAAGGCCACATGTATACTTATAATCTATCCTCTCGTCAATCTCTGGTCATTAGGTCGATGAGTTTTGCAACCAGAGTGTCGTTGTTTCGGTCTTGAACTGTAAAAATGATATATTTGTATAGCCGGTTGATCCACTTGTCATCGAATTTCTAAATAGTCCATTTTATTAGATCTCCACCAGCTATTATACTTCTAAAGGCATAGAAAACTTGACCTTAAAAGAGAGCTATCTTAAAAGAGCTATTACGCACTAAACTTTATGCAATAAACTGTTCGGGTTGTTCAGAAACCGCCAAATTTGCTTGGCCAAAAGAGCTATCTTAGAATCTTGAATTATTTCGTTCCTATACTTCCTTCCTCTTTACTTTACTTAAGCTTTTCCCAACTTATATTGCTGATAAATTTCTTTTCAGGATAGCACCCCACCAAAATTATTTGATCATTCTTTCTATTTTCTTACAAAGACCGTCTCGTAACGAAAGCAACTCATAGCCAAAACTCGGCATTAAATGAGCTATAGATTCAATTAACACTTACTTACCTGTGATTGAAAGATTTTTTTTTTCATCCTATGAGTTTTGAGTTAATCATGTCTTTGATATTTCGAAACATGAGATTCTTCTTTTATTTCAATTGTTGATGCCAAAAGAATAGTAATGAAAAATGTGTCAGCCTCAGAAAAACTGTTTCCGTCTAGATGTAGAATATGGGCGGAGTTGAAGGCTTGAAGAACGGGGTTAAGCCGCATGTTATTTTGAGTGAATTGATGTCTTAAGAAGAACTCGTGATTGTGTCACGAGCACCATGCTATTTGACCAAAATCAGTCGTTGCCCCAAACCTCAATTTCTTATATTTTTAGTAATAATTTTTTTCGTTAATTAGGAATTCAAATTAAACCCAACTCGTGTGGGTCTTTTTGCTGAGTATTTTATTAAGTTAGAATCCTTATTTAGAACGTTTTTAGAATTTTTGCCACTTTGGTGAAATTAAGTTTCCTAGCTATTTAAGTCTAGCTTTTGGAATAGTTTTGATAATGTTATGGTTTATTGAATAATTTTAGAACCCATGAGAGGCTTCTCGGGGGGTGGGGTGGGGGGGGGGGGGGGAGGTATGGGTTTTCTTTCGTGTTGATTGCTTCTTGCTGCTCCCATAAGCATCCGATTCAATCTGACGTAGCTTTTCTAAATAATAAATTGTCATCCGCAAAAACACATGGGACACTCTAGGTCCACATCGGGATACACTGGTTCCTATAATTGTATTCTTTTCAACTGTTGTGGTGAAACGACGAGGCATGATTTCGCTCAATAAGAGGAAAAGATAGGGGAGAGGTGGCATTCCTGTCTTAGTGATCTTTCAGGTGCAATTTCCATCTGCTGCTCCGTTGATAATTAACTTGTAAGTAGTTGTAGATAGGCAAGGCATAACAACTTCAATCCATCAGTGACCAAAACACATACGCTCCATCGTCGCCCTTAGGAAGTCTCAATCGACTCTATCACAGGGTTTACAGGGGCCGAGCTAGGAATGAGTAAGTACTGGAGCAGAATTGGATGTTTTGAGTAAAGGTAGGGCATATTTATAGTAGTACGTGAGGCACTATTAAAAATTTGTGTAAAATGTACGGGCAATAGGATTGTTTCTCAAAGTTGGGGTGCGGCACGTGCCTACCGTGCCGCACTCTAGGTCTGCCCCTAACTCTAGCTCTGCCCCTATATACTCATATCTACTTTTAGAGCTAGGCACCCCTCCCTTCCCTTCACTCGAGTCTTCATGGAATGAATTAGTTCAAAAGCAGTAAGAATATTGTTCGTGATTAGCCATCCCGGAATGAACGCACTTTGATTCTCGAAAGTTATAGACAGTAAAATGACTTTAAGTCTATAGCTAGCACTTCAGTTACCACTCATAAATAGTAGTGCACAAGCTAATATGACGAAAACCACTGACTTTATGCATCTGTTTCAGCTTGAGGATCAAAATCGATCAGTGTGTGATTGAAGCTTACAACTAAAGCTTCTCCGCTCAAAATCTGAAGTACGACTCGAGCCACCTCTTCCCACCTGTTGACCACAAATGCTGAAAAAACACCGGTGGAAAGTCATTCAACGGTGCAAGGTTCTGTAGCGCCTCCTTCACCCACCAGTTTCAAATCTCTTGTCCAAAAATGACCTTTGCCCGGCCGATAACAACTCTTCAACCCCTTGTACCATCGGTTTCGTATCTGCTCTTGATGGTTCCGAAGATGTAATCGGTTTGTTTGTGACAATGAATGAAATGCTTCGATTGCATTTTAAAAAAATGTACATTAAAAAGCACTAATAATTGTGTTCAGTGTTTTTTTTTTTCCTGACAAGGGTCTTCTAGCTGATAGCATTAAGCCTCAGTCTCTATCCCAGTGGGCTGCTGATGTAATCCATCTGGCTATTTTGGGCTAGCAAGCCCGCCCAATAACTTATCTAATGATTTTTTTTGGAAAATAAACAGTGTTCACCTAAACCCTCCACATTTTAAAAAAACTGTAAGGTTTTGGAAGCGAGACTCTCGGACACAATTTTCTTCAATTCAGTATCGGAACGGGGCAGATGGAAATATTGGTTTGCATGCACGGATAAATTACCCATACACACAACGGAGATGGGCTGGTTAGGAAATCTCATGTCTTCGGGTGTGGCATGCCCAAAAAGTTTGTATAAATTATGGAATAATGAAAATCTTAATTAACTAATTTATTAAAACCACGTTTTTATATTTTAAATCACTACAAACAAACAATTATATGCAAATAGAACCCTTTTCGATCTCTCCTTGGGAACTTCCAAGTAAAAAATATGAAGAATCGGACATTTGAGTTCCAAAAGCCCAGAGAGTTGAAGCACCTCTCATACAACAATAACGAATACAAGCAACTGGAATAATTGCTGTGTCAACGCGTGTGCGTACGTATAAACAAAAATTACATAAGCGAAAAGAGCTCTAAAAATAGGACTTCTCACTCTCTCTCACACTCACCCCTCAAATATAGATATAAAAATTAAAAAAATGTTATAAAAAATGCAAAAACTTCCTTCTGCTACTTACAAGTACGCCCTACTTTCTGGTGCCAACTTTTCGTTTAGCATCTGCAGGATGCGCCTGTCTCCCGCCTCGCTGAGAATTTGAACCAGCACCATTTAACAATTTATGTGATTGCGGGGTTCCCAGCTTTGAATTTGTGCGACTGCAGAAAAACAATATGTTAGAACTATGGAACTTGTTCAAGACTTAATATCCATATATTAAACAACCAAGACATGCAAAAAAATAAAATGTATCAAAACCGAAGGTGCAACATATGACAAATTTGGTGACAAAATTGTCTAAAATGTTCTTCTCTCAGCAAAATATATGATACATAGACAATATTCCATTTCAAGACCTAGACCTCCCACTGAAGAAAACTTGGTTGGGAGCACAAATTGATTGTGTTTAGTTGAAAGTATTGTAAAATTGTAAAAGAACAAGAATCAAAGGAAAGATAACCTCAATTGTGTTGTGTAACAATGAGTTATATGACTGTGTCTGTGATGTGTGCAGATCGAAATTTCATGGCCTTGGCTAGTGAAAATGTTGCATGTGTGACCCTTCTCCTTAGCAAAACAGGTGATAACTAAAATAAATTTTGGTGGTTCCGTTTTATTATATTTTATTTTTGTGAAAATTTGGCTGCTTCCCTGCTTTAATTCCTTGCAGAATAGCAGGCCAGTGTTATTCATAACGTTATGAGGATATGATCAGACATATGATTTGATAAACTTTATTTTTCCCATATAATGAACCAAGAAAACGTATTTACGAGCTTTTAACTCGAAAACATATGCTTGTGAAGTCATTTTGTTGTATGGTTTTTCACATTCTGTGAAGAAGAAACCCAAAGAGAGCAACTGTGCAGTAATGTTAAGAAGAAGATTGTTACCTGAATTCTGGGACCTTTGTTGCATTTGAATTGGATTTCTGGGTCTTTGATCCAATGCCACTGCTGAAGTTAGTAAGCTTAGAATGATTGAATTGCCAAAGCAAGTCAGCCTCTGATGAGTCGCTAGTTCCAGCATCAAGTTCATCAAAATCATCGGTAGTAGCAACGTCAAATTGGTTGCTTCCGCTGAACATGTTGTAAGATGATTCTGTGTATACTTTTGAAGAATCTGAGAGATATTTCTGGTAAAATGCATCAGGTATTGGTCCACTTGCAGCTTCCCAGGGTCCCAAAGGCTTGAGAACTCCGTTGGCATCTTGCTTGTTAACCATGACTTTATCTACCCACTCGCCTGAGCTTGTTTCTTTATCGTCCTCCCCATAAGTCTGACACGGACTACTCACTGGAGGCCAAGGTGGGGAATTTCCTAACAATTCGTCAAGATCAAAACTTTGCCTCTTTTGCCTCAATGCTGAATTATTCCGGACCTGTGGAAGAAGTATGGTGTACCATTAGATTGATCTATCATGTAATAAATGAGAAGCTCATCTGCCTTGCAGACAATGCCTGAAGGAAGACCAAAAATAACCTAATTCTTTTGGAAGGAGTCACAACGGTTCATTTCAGTTCATGAACTAACATATGAAATCTTGTTAGTATAAACATTACTTTTCGATATGTTCAAACAATAAGAAAATAGAAAAAAGCAAACCAACAAATTCATGGTGTCAAAAGGCCGGGCCAGGTTGGCATGGGGGCCGGGATTGGAGGAGGGTTGGGAGGAGAGGGGGCCAGGCCGGGCTGGGATTTTGGGGGAGGAAAGTGATCAGGACCGGTTAGGGGCTAAAAGCCCATGGCGAGGGGCCAGTTTGGGGCCGTGAGGGGGCCGGGCCGGTCCGGATTAAAATGGTCAATTAAAAGGTTTTTTAAGGGGGCCGGCCCGGACTGGAGGGCGCCCAGCTTATCTGGAGAGGGCCGTCGAGGGAAGGGGGCCGGGCCGCTAGGGACAGAAACTTGACCCGGACAGGTTTCGGGCCCGGGCTTGTTCGTAGGGGACCGGTCCATAGCCTAGGGTGGAAGGGGGCCGGGCCAGTGGTCTGGGGGTCAGGCTGGTCCGGCTTTCACCGCGGGGCAGCCTGTTGCCACCACCACAACAAATGCTACCGACACATGCATAAAATTTCTAGCAATGGCCACATCAGCATATGCAGCCTTATCACAGTCTTCATTTAACTTTCACTGCATATTGCAAGCAATGTAAACGATATATGGCATTTTCATTGTACCAAATAACAGAAAGTACTACCTCTATGTTGCCTACATCCCCCATTGGTTTCCGTCGACTTTTCTGATTGACTGATGTATCTCCATTTTGTGGACTAGAATGATAGCGCATTGGTACTGTGGCACATGGGCTAGATGCATTTTGTCCCATGGACTCTGATTGTCCCTCTTTCCTTGCCAAGGCTGCTTTAAGACTAGCAATCTGACAAACGAATTCAATGCAATTAATGAAATGAAAAGGAAGGTAAGCTGGAGTGTTACATAGCTAGCATAAGTTATGACTACCTGGTCCTTGAGCTCTTTAACATCTGGGGTATCCTTATTTACTCGAGCAGCACCAAGTTCAACAGTGGCAACTCTCTCAGCAAATTTGAGTGTACTTATTGTTTCTCCAACAGCATCTGGTTCGGGGCTTATGTGCACAAACATCAATGTCTTGGCTTGTCCTCCTAAAACAGAAGTAACAGCGAACTCATTAAAAAAGCAGAATAAAGAAATAAAAACCTAAAAGGTAGCATTTTCTCTGATCCTGGTACAGATGGTGACATATGCTGTGCCCTAGAATATGAACCGTTTTTGGTATTGACACAGCAACGTGAGTGAGAGAGAAGAGAGGACACTAACAATATAAGGACATCGCGTAGTGACTAGTGAGTACCCTAGAAGAATAGTTCTCTTTTTCGCTCACTCTATCTCTAACACTAAGTCGGAAGTATGTTGGCTAATGAGGATGCTCAATGTTCACTTCGAAGTTTTTCCAGTAAATGCCCTATTTTAACCTTACCAAGAGAGTCCTGGAGCAATTGTGTCAGCTTGCTGTTCCTGTAGGGAACATGGGCGTTCTTCTGGGCAAGAGAAGCAATCACATCACCCAAAGCAGAAAGAGATTTATTTATATGTTGGGCCTCTTTTAGTCTGTCTCCAGTTACTTCAGATTTGTCTACCCTCTCGCTTCCTGCCAAATCAACTAGATGCATACAGCCACGCAGTATGGTTCCAGATGTCAGGTCCTTCCCTTGGACATGAACAGTCAGGCAACTGCAAGATAGTAACAGTAAAGATTGAGTAATGCAGAAAAGATGGGAAAACCAATCATATATAAGAATATATCCCCTCACCTGTGAGAGCGACTACTACGGTCATTTAGAGCTGTTGCACCCACCGCACGGTTCTTGTGTCCTAAATTCATCAAATCAATAACATCACTTGTTGTTGTCACGCGAACAAGACTTGCATCCGGCACATTGACTCCCGTCTGTGAGCTGTTCCGGATTTCTAATGTGTTGATGGATTAAGGAAACCAAAGGACGTGCAGAGGCAAGTGGAAAGAAGAAACGTGAAAACAACAATTGGAAAATTACAAAGGTTTTAATTATTGTCTTTATAACATGACTTGGAATGCCATTTCAAATTTTAGAATAACAAAAAAAATGGAACCACGAACAAATAAAGGATATCTTCTGTTTACACCATCACTAACAAGCAGATCTCTGACTTGCTCATTATATATCTCAATCATTTGAACTGAAACATCATATCGGATGCTGTGCTTTCTTTGTTCAGCGAGAAGAAATAGATCACCCAGTGCCCTATAGTTTACTCCTTGACTTTGCTCTGTAAGATTCTTTGGCCCCGTCTGGATGAATTTAGAAAAAAAATATTATAAACGTACACATTCAGTTTGTGCGTCTACATTTATCTTTTCTTCAGAAACGAAGGTTGATATGACTTACCATTGTGAATGTTTTTCCTGATCCAGTTTGGCCATAAGCAAAAATGCATACATTGAAGCCATCAAGAACAGACCGGATAAGTGGTTGCGTATCTGCAAAGACCTCCGCTGAGACAAGAAAGAGAAAGAAAGCATTAAAAATACACTCAAAGGTAGAAAATCCTAAATTGCCCAATATAATAATAGTATATCATAATATCACAAACCTTGGGTTGCAGAAGGTGCAAAAACCTTGTTGAAGTTAAAAGATCTACTCCCCTTTCCGTGCTTTGATGGCACAGTTATAGAAATTGTTCCCTCTTCGATATTATCCACTGAGCTCAACAAGTGTGACTGTCCACCCAAGAAGGGTCTAACTCGACAATATACCCTGATACTTCCTGATTAAGGAGGAAATCAAAGGATGCATTCAGAACAGTTTCCTCTTAGATGCTGTTTATTAAGGTTTCATGGAAGCTAGTATAGTTACCCTTAAGGTCCTGTACTTGGTTATACAGCTTGCGGTTTTCCTCAAGAACTTTGTGGTATCCTGAGGCAGCATGTGCTAGGCCATGAACGTGCATACCTGTCGAGGGGAGTATTCATAGTGAGACTCGGATTATTGACTTGGAATAAATCATACTTTACCACACCAAAAAGAGGGAAAATAATCTTGTTCTCATAAATAAACGTATTACAAGCACCTAAAGTATTCATACCAAGATTGTGCATGTCCTCGTGGAACTTCATTTGCATGAACTGCATACCAGCTTTTGTCGTGTTGATTGATTGTTTCAGCTCCTTAAGAAAAGAAAATAACAATACTTCATGAATGTTGAACTGCTTTGAAAGAAACTGATAGACGTAGAATAGAGCTATATCATACCGTAATCTCTCTATTTTGTTGCTCAACTATCAGCAACTGTCTATGACATTTTCTTTTGGACTCCTCGTCCGAAATATGGTTTTTCTCGAAGCATTTCTCTTCCCTTACTCGCATCATGCTTTTTCCCTCTACCTATATAATTCAAGGAACAGAGAAAGAGAGAGAGACATGTCATACAAAAAGTTGAAACCTCATTCAGGAATGCCATAGATCTAATTCAATGACAAGGTTGGTGAAACAGCCAATTGTCTGAAACAAGTCGTACTGAACAAACCTTAACATCGGAAGAACCATGCTTCAATAGTGTCTTGTTGCTGTGAGAAACAGTCAAGTCTTTTGGAGGTGTTTTCTTCTGTTCCAAGAGAAGATACAGTTTATATGAATCGCTAATTTACTGACCAAACACAATAACTAAATGAGTGGAACTTTCCTATACCAAAGACCTCTGTTGTATAACACCATTTTGTACCAAAGAGCAACATTTTTTCTTTAGAAAAACAGATACCGTGCTTATAAAAGGCTAAACCAATGTCTTTCTCTTTGTACCATAGAGAGACATTTTTCCTTTAGAAAAACAGAAAGCATGCCTCTCAAAGGTAATTGCATCACAGCACTGGTTTAGTATCAATACAAACGTTAAACATCCATTAGAGCTCATGAGCACCTACTTGAATGCTTAGAAACTGAAAAGATAGATAGAAATACAACTATACCAAATCAGTGTGGCTTGCAATGCGATGCTCAAACTCCTCCATGACCTTTGATAGCACAGATTCCACCAACTGTTGGAACGAAGAGTTTGTCAATAGAATATATAACAGCAACAGCACATACTCATTAACTCGCACGCTTGTGATATCGGCAGAAAGAGCAGCAGTACTACCAGTACAAAAATAAAAAATGGTAGGGAGGTCTGCCATGTGTACAGGTGTACTACAGCCTGAGTTTGCGGAACTAAATGCAGTGGAATGCCGTTTAAACTGCATAGTAATTGTAATCCTAGACAATACTTCCCTTCTTCATCCAATTACCCAAACTCATAGCCCCCACTGATCCCAGACATAGTAAAAGTAAACAATGTGATGAAGTAAGACAGAACATTTATCTCATGTACAAACCCTACCCTCTCCAATACCCTCTTATGTAGTGGTGTGCGTTTTACCTTCATCATTCCCCAAAAACACTGAAGTTGGAGCCTTTTTCTACTTCAAAGCCATTAGGTAGTTATCACTCTTCTATAGATATAGTATCTATGATTTAGTCAGGAGGTCGACAACTTACCGTGGGAACATCTTCAGGTTTCTTATCGAACAAAAGACCTCGAACAAGCACACTCAGTGAAGACTGAAAATACACGCACACAGTTTTAAGTTAGTCCATACTCCATTCATATGTGAAAATGCAATATGAAAGAAAAACAATTGTTGCCAAACTCAAAGTCATTACCTTATTATTAGAATCGAACTCGGGAGTTATGACATTTGAGGGCTTGTCGGTCATAGACGAGGTCCTTGACAAGGAACCAGTGAATGGGTCTGAATTTTTCCGCACAAATTGCTTTCCTGAAGTTGTTGGCTTCAAGTTACCCCCAAACTTCCATACTCCATTTCCTCCCGACTGCTTCCACTCACTGTAGGATTTAAGAGCTAGGACACAATTCACAACCCTTGAAGATTTTCCTCCCTGATAAGTTAAACAAGGAAACCAAAATGTACTAAATTTCAAAAATCATTGAATATCTAAAATTATAAATTAAGACGTCGTATGTCAAGCTAAATGATCTTCTTGTGCAATTGCTACAGTATCATACCTGTTCGAGATCAGATGCCTCGAAAGAAGGAAGCCCCAATGCTTCCACTGCTACAAGATAGTTTCTCACGTTTTCAAAATATTGATACGCTGACAGAGCTGCTCCATCAGGTATAAGGGCAGATTCGCAAGGACTCTCCACAACCTGGAATGTTAAGGCAGACACGAAACCTAACAATTAAGGAATTCGCAGAAATGATGCTGATCTCTAAACAAAATTTTTTCAGTTGAAATAAATGTTCACCTTCGATACAGCACCGGATTGAACTTTATTGAGTACATTGCATAGAATGAGACCACTTCTCAAACCCAGTCTAAACTCTTCCTCAGAAGGCTCGGCTGGCAAATCTTTAGCTCCGACGACTCCTACCATCTTCCTTAACCACCCAGCTGCTTCATACCTCCTAATTGCTGAAGTTCGAAAAAAGAAAAAAAAAATGTCAAGTTAGGGAGATGACAAGGGGATCAAAATTGGGAAACAGCAAAATCTGCTGGAATTCCGTAAATGTTGAGAAATCAATCCCAACACAGATCCAATAGTCTAATCAAGTCCAAACAGATACTCAAAATAAGAACTACTAATTCAGGAAAAAGCGAATTCTTAGATTAATTTGATAGATCAAAGTAAACAAAAAATTAGATAGAGTAAGTTCTAAGAACTTCAGAAACCGGACATGTCACCAAAATTCATCTCCATAGCGGTTGAATTGGGAAAAGTAGCAACGATGAGATAGATAGAGACAGTCATCGATATTTTGTAGAAAACTCGAGGTAGTGAAGGAGACAGTGGAATGGAAATAACCTGCTTCCTCAGCTCTACGAGAGTCCAAATCGAGATCCCTAGAGCGAGTGCCGTGCTGTTGAAGGACATCCTCCACAACTGACGCCACCGAGAACGACAATGCACTCTCCGCCGCCATATTCGCTCTCTTCAAAGCCGGAATTGAGTATTAAAAGGCTCAATTCTGATCATCAGAATCCGAATTTGGCGATGCAATGAATCAGTAAATAGTAGTCAGTGGAGAGTACAACTAGGGCTAAGAAGATCAGAGAAGATATTTTGGGTTGGGGTTCCAGAAGAGAGTCGTATATAGAAATAGAGGGTTGTTTCTTTGTTACGTTGCCGGTGCCACCACCATTTTCTTCTTCTTTCTTCGTCTTTTCTCTCTTTTCTGGTATACAAAAACTCAACTCTAGAAAAGCAGCAACAGCACTATCACACGGTCCTCCAATGCTTTATACGACTACTTTCCAATTCCTCCTCAATTTCTTTTTCCGAGCCTCGGTCCGAACCTCAATCTGAGCCTCCTCCCCTTCTTAATAAATTAACGAAAATCAGTATCGAGAAAATTGAATTTTAGGAGAAATTTTCCGTTGCCCCAGTTGCAATTATAACACGTGACCTTACAAATTCTCTCCGTTTTATTTTATTTTTGCTTCATAGAGCCCATTTGCGGTGTTTCTGCTGGCACAACAGTTTCTTGTGGGAGTGATTTCTAGTGTATTTGCTTTTTTCTTGTATCAGGTAAGAAATTTTTTGTTAAAAAAAAAAGGGTAAGAAATTTAATACTAGCCTATGTCTATGGGGTCTCGAACTCGAGCTAACGATAAAGTTCTGAATAGTTTTTTATGTACCACAACAAACATGAAGGAAGAACTTCAATGGAATAGCCGATCTCTCTAGTGTATTTGATAAAAATTAAATTTTTAATTTTTGAGTTTTTGATGTACCACAACATATTTCATGAAGGAAAGGGGGAGTTTCTTTTCAATACCTTGCTTTTGATTAAACTATTTACAACCGATAATGACCTTACAATTTTTAACATTTTTAATAATTATATTTACATAATTGACACCTATTTTTGTCATTTGAGTCTCTCATAGCAGGTTCACAATTAATTTTATCGAACACAAAATTAATATATTAATATTTCACAGCAAATTCCGTGTAGTATTTATCAAACAACATTTTATCTAAAATTCACAACAATTTCCATAGTAATTTTCACACAACAGCTTCTAGCACCGCCACAGTATGAGGCTGACTCAAAAAAAAAAAAAAAAAAAAAAAAAAAAAAAAAAAAATCATATAGTTTAACTAAAATCAAATTTACAAGGAAAACCATATGGCTTTAATTATGTATCTCATCTAACGGTTTCAGTGTCACAATCAAGAGATGTTTACACCTTTTCACTTTAAATTGAATAAAATTTTGTTTTTAGCAACTAAATGCATATACATTTTTCTTCTCTTCTATAATCAACTCACCAGAATTGAATAGTCCTCATTTTCTACGTTCAACTCACCAAATCTCAACCGTCTCTGACAGTACGAAATTCGATGGATTACTTGAGTTTTCAGTCGAGCAAGATTTGCTACACTCTAACAGAACAAGATATTGTTAATATAATTCTAAATCAATCAAATGAAAATGCAGGGGAGCTGGATGATGATGACAGTCACTATATACCTAAAATTCCGCCATATAGCGCATTCACATGCTACATTCAATTGAGATATTTCTACTACTACAATATGGGATCACAGGACTAATTGGAGTAATTCAATAGACAAATGATGATATAAATATTATTAGACAAAAAACTTAGCACAGACTAGTATCATTAAATATTTTTTCAAAACCGTAAATATTAGAAAAATCATGTTATATGAAATATCACCTTTTTTTTTGTCAAACTGAAATATCACCTTATACGAATGTTGAGACTGAAAATTAGTATTACAATTTTATGAAATATCAAGGGCTTTTAAATTTTAACACTGGTCCTGATCAATTTCTTTTATCAATTTAAAGAGGTTATCATTTTAGTAGAGACCACTTTATAGAAGTTTTATCTAGTAATTTTTTTATGTATTGGGGTGAACGGTGGGTTTACTTGGGTTGGCCCATCTCCATGAGAGTGCGTCCACTCCTATAGAATCTAACAAAGGGAAGAACTTCAATGAAGTTACAATTTTCAGTAAAAACTTAATTAACAATGAATTAATGATGAAAAAATGATGATATAAATGTTATCGTGTCACTTTGTTAGAAGACCACGTCGGTACCTTTAATGGAAAATCTCAATTCTTAAGTGCTCATTGAGGCATATACTCCCTCCGTTCCTCCAGGTTCTTCACAAAATTATTTGGGTATTATTTGGGCCTAGCGATTTGATTGGCAAGACGATGCAAGAATTTAGTAATCTTTTCATGGTGTCGTGGGGTAAACTTTGTTCTACGATACCACAAAAAATTATCAAATTCTTAATGGGTAAAAGACATTTTCCACCCTCCGACTATGGGTAAAAGACATTTTACCCCCTGATTTATGGAAAAAGACATTTTGCACCCTTGTTAACGGATGGAGGGTGGACAGATACAACCCTTCTGTTACAATCTGTTAGTAGAGGGGTGCAAACTGTCTTTTTGTGACCATTTTACCCCTACAAATTGTGGACAAATAACACTTTTTTTTGTTTATTATTTGTGTTCATCATGTTCTTGATGTTCTTTAGCACCACATCCACCACCGAATCACCACCACCGAACCACCACCACCGAAACTACCAACACCAACACCACTTTTTTTTTTATCAAAAAGAATTCCTCAATTAATAAAATCTCCCAATTTCGAACTCTTTGGAGAATCATGCAATTTCGACAAAATCTTCGAATCAACTGCGACCCATAATTGGTTCCACTATTTCTTTATCGTAATCCCCAAATCTGTAAAACCCCATAACAATCCCAATAAATTTCACCAACAAGATAAACATAAAAAAACCCAAACTAAATCTGCAAACTCAAACAAGAACCAAATTGATTTCTAGATGAACTGGGTTAGAACCACCGCCACTGTTCTTTTTCAGATTCGAGAAATTAGGCTTTGGAGATAACCATCTCGGGGATTCAAACTAGCTCGTCGGGCTAAAACCCGGAGGCACAGTGAACATCGGCGACTGAGCTATCATCAAACCGGAAGGTCGATTCTGCTTGAACCGGAAATCCAAATCGCTGCCTTGATCTGAAAAATCCTCCCTCGAGGCGGCCCTAACTGCGGCGGCGGGGGAAGCCATGGCGTCGGCGAGCAGGTGAGAGAAAGAGAGGCAGTCAGAGTCCGGATCGTTGTCGGAGAACAAGTTGGAAACGAGTCATGGGGCCATGGCTGGGATTTGGTCCTCTGCCGGTGAAGAGGCTCTCTATGGAGGTGCGAGGGGGGAGGACGATCGTAGGGCGGAGGGGAGGAACGGAGGAAGCTCGCGACGATGACGGCGATCCATCGTTCTCAACCATTGGAGATGGCGACTGGTGGAAGATGAATTGGGAAATGGTCCTTCAGTTGAATCGGTTCATAATGTTAGGGCTTTTTGAAGAGTCGGAAGAAGAAGAAGAGAGAAGAAGAGAGGTGAATCTGAAAACTGGAGTAAAAAGTCTCAGTCGATTGGGGGTTGTTGCTGCTGTGAAGGGAGAAAGAAGGAGGAGGCGGTGGAGGCACATGAGAGAGAGGAAGGTGTTATTTTTTTTTGAAACAAGAAGGTGTTAGGGTTAGGAATGAGATGAGAAAGGAGAAAATTTGAGGTTTATAGTGGTGTAATTTTGTTAAATTTTGAGGTTAATTATGTCTTTTTATCTCTCCGTTAGTGTGGTGTTAGTTTTTAACTCTGACAAGGGTGCAAAATGTCTTTTTCCATAAATCAGGGGGCAAACTGTCTTTTGTCCATAATTGAAGGGTGGAAAATGTCTTTTACCCATTCTTAATTTGTTTTGCTAACCAAATTGCTATACCCAAATAATACCCAAATAATTTTGTGAAGAACCTGGAGGAACGGAGGGAGTACAGTGGATTAACAAAAAAAAAAGAGAAAAGGGACCGTTAACTTCAAAACTCTTAACAATACTGACCATTAGTAGTTTGTTTGCATTCGTAACCAGATTATTATAAGAAATGGGCTAAAATATAACCCGTTTCAACATAAAAATCCCTCCTATTTTCCATCGAATTCCAAATTCAAATATTTGAACCATTTTAATTTTGTTTTATTTGGTGATTGTAGTTGTAGGTGGCTTGTCCCCTTCATTGATGCTCTAAGTAACATCACCTTTCGCCAACAACATTATTTTTTTCCCGTTGCTTTGGATTTAGTTCTTGTTAGCATACGGTTGTCAATCTTAGTGGGCCCTCTTAATTGGGTGCAAATTCAAACTAAGAGTGCACTTAATTTCGTGGTTTATGATCACAAGGGTTAGTTACAGCTATCTTTCCTAGGCTAGTCCGATAATGCTGTGCGAGAATTTCAGAAAAAAAATTGATGTGAATTTTGTGTTGTTGATTTTTAAATGACAGGAAAATAATACTCTTTTGACATGTAATAATAATACTTGCAATTTTATAACTATTCCGATTGTTTCTTCTGCATTAATGGTTCTATGTCGCTGCTCTAGTGAACTGGTAGTTCTCATTCGAGACTCGAGCATTTGGTGGCCTGCAAGTTCTTTTTTTGAGAAATTACATCATATAGCCGGGTTCCAACCTGAGATATCTCATTCGGGGGCTTCAGACACTCTACCACTAAGCTAGCACCCATTTACATAAAAAAAAAATAACTTTTAGTACTTATGTGTTATACGGGGTGAATTTTCAAAGAATATATTAGGATAACTACAATTGTTTTTCACTAGCCTTGCACTTTTTTTGTAAAAATCTTCACATATGTCATCAACTTGGGTCAAGTTTGTGGCAAAATATAAGGTACCATCAAACTAATATACTATATATTGTCATCTTATATCAAAACATGTAATTAACTTAATTATAGTTATATTTAAAAAAAATACACTTATAAAATACGGGAGTCTTGCCGGCATGAGCCCTAAAGCGGCCGCCTCGACCGCCTATCTATAAGGCCGACCCTGATAGCCTGTCCTACACGCAAGAAGATGAAACTTGAAGAAGCTAATACTGAAACGTGCATCCGGCTCATATGAAAGTGATAACTATTGGTACTAAACTAGCTCTTTTTCTACATGTATATGTCGATTTCCTTACAAGTCTGAAAGTTAGTTGTGTACTTCTAGTTTGAGATGTAGGTCATGTGTCTTTCTCAAGTGAAGAACGAGTTGTTATAAGCAGTTACCAAACAGATTTATCCGAAGGGACATCATCGGGGAAATGAACTAATGAAGAAACAGTTGGAGTTGTTGAAAACATTGGTCATCTTCGATTAATCATCACCCAAGTATATGTTGACAATATTTGAAATTTGTTGGAAATTTAGGTGGTATTTAGAACGGGAACAATGTAACTTGGATACTCTCTGAGTCGTGTGAATCACTCTCAGATTAAGGTATTTCGGTGGTATACACACGAAATCGATAATCGGATAAAACAGAGAGGTTCATGAACGAATATGATTGTTATGTGTTTCTGAGTTCGACCAAACTGACAAAATAGAGAGGGGAACAAGGCGGTTATCTGGCGGTTACAACCGCCAGATTTCAGTTCGTTTTCCCACCTAGGGCGCTGTCCCCGGACCCCCGTCGGGGGCTGCGCCCCCGAACCCCCGCAGTCGTCCGCGAGTTCCTTGTCCAAGTCATTAACATAGTTGTGTGCACGCGTGTACTCCACACCTCCTAACGTGTACAACGTAATGCCAATGTCTACTTGGTCGTAAGTAAATCCGATTACACAAATGGCCGATGACACTAAAATCACCAACAAAATTTTGTTTCTTCTAAGGTAGCTTTAGCTGTCTTATAATCCAAGTGTTTAGATATGTATCTTCCCTGAGTTAAATGAACTAGTTCGCTATGCTGACAGTGATATATAAGCTAATGAATTTTATATGTCACAGCAAATTGGAACATGATGTGTTTGATATCACTATTGAAAGTATCACAATACTGAAGAATTTGTGTATCGGCATGATTGGCAAAAGTCTACGGAATGTGTGCAAGGGTAAGACTAGGCGATAGAATTGTAGAATAAAAAATGTATGTTATAAATACAATGTAAATATTCAAGTAAGGAATGAAGAGATCAGAGATCAATAGTAGCTAATGGGTGAAGGTAAGATATGAGACACTTTGTGTTTGATCGGTGTGGATAGTCCAAATCGCGGGCTGAGTTCGCATCCACGTGGACCAATAAGCACCTAGCAGTTCTCTACCATACCATGCGCTATGTGAACCAGATCATGTCATATCAGCAGAAAGGGACCTCGAGACATAGCCCCTAGCAGATCGCATCTCGCACGAAAATTAGGGGGCTTAGTGATTGGAGGCTGGAACAAGTTTCGTCACAGGCGTCGCATCGTCCCACCTGTGTCACTTTTGTGTCGTAAGGGAAACTTGGTTAAATTCTATATGTGCAGGTCCAGTAACAGTTGCCTTGCGATATTCGTCGTGATATTCGCAACGGCCAACTTAATGCTCATAATGGGGGCGTGATTAACGTCGCAACGTTCCCATGACTATTGCACTAGATGTGTATATGTAGGAGCCTCACCCTTTTCATATAGGTTCTTCAGATTGTCATTAGTCCATAGCCATAACAAGCGGTCTCTCTCTTTTCACACTTGGCTTATTTTCATCCCCATCTCCACCAATCTACCTGAGTTTCCATACTCACGGATCACCAGAGCTTGTATTAGCTGTCATCGAAGACTCACACAGTCATCATCCTTATCAGCAAATCCCATCTACAATCAACAATAGAGGAGTGTAACAATTTTGACATTACAGGTGGTCCCATTACATAGGTACGAGATACATCACCTTAGGTCCCACAACGTAGCATGGTTAGATGACAGTTACATAACTACCCTCGAGCACTTGCTAGGACTCGCACCAAAGACAGGAGGTCTTAATGATGAAAATCCACACAAGCCCTCCTCCAGAGTGACTAGATCGCGTGTCTACAAGAGTCACAAACCGTTCTACAATTATCAAGCCGCTTGATCCCCAAGTTTCGGACTTGAAAGAATCGTCCTGTAATTGTACTTGAGATTTGTCACACATTCCAAGTTGTTAGATGTACGACTCTTTTACCCAAATTTTTATGTGTCACTACTGCGTTAGCGTTTCTTAAAATTACGGAACACAAATAAAATCAGAATAACAAATTTACGTTTGTTGAAATGTGGCTTTAAATGTTTGCACTAGGAAGCATAAGCCCGTTATACTCTCTAACCTTGATGCTTATAACGGCCTGTGTTGGAAGGTGAGCATTGGAAATCAAAGAGGATGATTGATTAGTTGCGGCCTCCACTAGGGGCAGTTCGGTAAATCCAATAATCTGACAAATATAACGTTCGAAAAATTCAAATTACCGGTTCGAAACCGAACCTAACAGGTTCGTGAAGAAGGAAGGATCAAAGGGGGCGTGGAGCATACACAAAACCCGGACCCACCTCACGGGTGCTGGGGAATGCTAACATGCCATGAAGAATTCTGACAAATAAGAAACCGCCACATAATGAGGAATTTTGGGTACGTGTCGTACGATAGTTGGGTTTTTGTGAGTGTTTGGTGACAAGCAGGTTAAGTTAGAAGTACCACTCTGTCTCCTCTTCTTCTCTATTCTTACTTTTTGACACGTATCTGGATCATTTTAACCGAATAATTTTGATAACAAAATTATGTAATTTATTGATAATTTTTTTACCGTGTTGTAGAGCAACTTTTACTCTACAACACCATGAAAAAAATATTCAAAAATTGCATCATTTTAGTATCCAAATCATCGAGTCAAATTAACCTAGTGAATAGTAGGGAAAGTCAAAATAAGAATGAAGAGTTGAGACAGAGTGGTACGTAGGAGTGCACAGTCCACATGGGATTCGTGAGAAAAGGCAAAGGGAGTTCGAGTAAATGGACCCGCCGCAAACACTTATGAGAGGGCAGTTGCACCATGCTCCTCCTACCACCACCACCATAATGAGTCATCGCAAATACTGGATTCAGTCGTAGAGTCAGAACACTGAAACAGTATAGGCAAAAAAAAAAAATTTATGTATTTTATTAAAGTATTAGTGAAAAAATGTGAATTCATTCGTTATAAGTTAGAACTGTGTTATGCATTTTTTTGTCAGACCATGTTTGTTTAGAAATTAGAGATAGTTCAACATCTTGTTATAAGTTAGAACTGTGTTATAAAAAATTAAAATAGTTTCTCCCTAAAATGTAAGATTATTTTGTTACATCTAATATGTTCTCTCGATCCAAATTCAACACGTTTGTAAAATGGGAGAACATTTGCGCCTCTATTAGTTAAAAAGAGCTTTTCCTAATTCAGTGGAAGAGAAAATTTGTGAAAACATATCGTGTATAATGTTTCTCTTGACAGATATGTCGGATTACTTCAATATAGAGGTTGATAAAGTTGAGATTCGGTCTAATTATATACATCAAGTTAGACTAAATTAGCTTTCGCAATCCACGACACATTTTAGGATTATTAGGTGTATTTATGAACAACATTCTTTTGTCGAGAAAATCAGACCAAGTTTAGCTTCATTAGGAGTAGTAATTGACAACTGCCAGAAAAGAGGAAAATAACAACAGCCTAATTAATCAGTGAAAGTTTCCCAAGTCTAAACGAACATATTTCCAACTTCCTCTAAAACCGCACAATTGGTAGTCCTATTCCATAATTCGAGAACCCACTAATTTTATTTCCATAATTGTTTCTTTTTCTCTTTCTTTTTTTCTACTACGTAGTCATACTTCTGGTTAAGCTCTACCTAGAGATTCCGGGGATGCATTTGGAAAATAGCTCAAACAAAAAAAAGGAGAAGGATTTCTTTCTATCTAGTGGGAGTTATTCCTCTCTATTTTCGTTTGAAATTTTCTTAAAGAAAAAGAAAATGGAGATAAGTGAGAAATTATCTCTATTTAGAGCCACGCGTGACTCTAGGAATATTCTGACACGTGATTAGGGATGGCAACGGATCGGATTTGGATCGGATCCACCTATATCCATATCCGGATCCAATCAATTTAAGTGAATCCATATTCGATCCATATCCAATCGGATCTGAAACGGATTCGGATCGAATTCGGATCGAATTTAATTTGTAATATCCGTATTCGATCCGACAATCCGTATCTCTAGAAACGGATCTGATTCGGATTCGGATCCTGAGGAATTTTCTTTTTACTTTTCATATAAATACACAACAAATGTAGAAAAATACAAAAAAACAACCACAATAAAAATCTGCTAAAAAAGTAAAAATATACTCAAATATTTACCAATATGACAAACACAAATCTATCAAGATATATAGATTTTTCCTAATGTTTACTGAAACTTTTTAAGACTATAAAACATAATGTGTAGTAATTTGTGTAATGTATTTATATATATATGTAGGTAAATATATAATTTGTTATAACTCTTAAGGGTATTTTCGTAAAATTATGTGTGTTCGGATCCTTTCGGGTCGGATATCCAGCGGATATCCTAATATATTCGGATCGAATCCGGATACGGATCGAATTTTGATTTTTAATATCCATATCCGATCCATTTTAAAATGGATCGGATTCGGACTTGATCCATTCGGATCGAATCACTCGGATTTCGGATCGGATCGAACAGCATTGCCATCCCTACACATGATCACTCGGTGAGAAACTTTTCTCATAATGTACTAGGCAATCTGGTTTTCCCCTTCTCCAAGAGTATACAGTTTGGAAGAGACCATGATTATTCTCAAGTGTTCAACGGGCCAGGGGCATGATCCTCTGAGAGTTCTCAGGATGTAGTGATATGCCCCTGATGAACTTGCTTCATTCTCCAAACCACAAACTTCTGCAACCCTCTAAGCATACAAGAAGATCCTGGAGGGCAGGCGACTCTTGCTTGCGCCCAGGATCTCTTGTCTTGTCTAAATAGAGAGGACCTTCCTACCTCTCCGCGTGCATCTACGGCCTTAGGACGACCAGAACCCCCCTTCAAGGCTCCATTCTTCCCCAGGGTGATTGCTACGTACCCCTTGAACTCTCGAAGTCTTCGAAAATACTGCCCAAAACCCAGGACTTTACTTTACAGCAGTAGTTGTCATTATAATCTTATCCACACTCACAAATCACACACATAACCGCTAATGAGTGGTTGAAGTTAATACTCTCTCATCATCTCAATCACTATTTTTCAAAAACCAAAATCAAAATCAATTTACTCTTAACACCCTCGTTGCAAATCCCCAAAAGAATTATACTATTGTGAAATAAGGTTTTATTAAGGGAATCCCTTGATTAATCATAATTGTCCTTTTTTAAGTTTTTGGGGAAAGGATGTATCACCTATTTATGACTTTTTTTTCCGTAGTTAAAGAGTTATTAGTAGTTATTAGTATACTTTTCGGACCACTTAATTATCACAGTGAGCAGAGGCTACGATTGGATGTCTTTATTTCCCATGGTTTTGTTTAGGGTATTAGTTGCTCAAACACACATGATTGCATTCATCAATTGTACTAGTAGTAATGATCATTCTGAAGAAGCAACTTATGAATTTGTGTTATAAATGGCTGTTCTCCAATATCAATGTATATTGTATGTCACCACTCAGGATGTTTTTCCCCTGAGGTTAGAGTATCCCACTAACCCCTATGTGGCACAAGGTGCGGGAATTGGGTTCGGGAAATTCTTAAAATTAAGGGTGCAGGTGCGGCAACTATATTTATAATTATAGTTTATCTTATTTGCGATACCAATATACTTATATAAAAGCAACAATAATTTTATTCAATTATAATGAAACCAAAATTCATATGCCGATTCAATGATACATAATTAATATATTAACAATATAATCTCTTCATGTTGTTCTTCGTAACTGTAGACAGGCAAATAATTGAAGAGTTAGAAATGTTCACATAGATGCACGTTTGTTTGTTAAATTGTGTAGTTCTTTTTTTTAGAGGTAGTTGTATTTTAGAAGAACTCTCAACTAAAGGTCCCCTCTCGTACACCTACTGACTACCGAAAAGGAGCTTCTATATACTAGGTAAAGCAAAATGTTAGATCAAACTTTCAAAATGATCAAGCCTAATCCACAAAGCACCCTCGGAGCACTCGAGGACCCACGAAGCACCCAGAAGCACCCGGTGCGGGTGCGCAACCTCCCAAAAGCACCCGTGCTACATAGAGTATCCCTAACCCTAAGGGGGGAAGGAAATCCCCAGGGCTATCCCTAGCCCAAGCGACATTCTGGGTAGAAAAAAAAAATGAAGGTGCAAACTTTGGATGGAGCATCTGCCATAGGAAATGAAGCTGTCAATTGATGGGAACATTCTCATGGAGTATCAATAGTTTTCTCTTTTAGGTTGGCAATGGGCACAGGGGTAAAGAAAACTGCATCTCTAAGAAAGCTGACACCCCATTACCAGCAAGAGAAACAACAAAAGTTTAATGCTTGCTATTGTTAGTTGTAATCTGATTAAGATAAACCTAGCTAGCTTACTTTGTTAGTTAGTTGCTAAAAGTTCACTCATTCTCCTCACTATGTGCTTGCTGTTACAACTCCATTGTTTTTACTTATTTTTTGAGACTGTTACAACTCCATTGTTGTTGCTCTTACTAAATTAAAATTGGTTTGATGAATGAATTGCAACCAGTACTCTACTAAATAAATTGAGCAAAAGGGTGAGATATGCTCAAGTATCATCATAAAAGGGTGCTTCTTTTTCAATTATGGTTGGAGGGCATATAATAAACAAAAAAGCTAATGCCCCAACAAATCATGAAAGTGATGCACTCCTATTTCTTTTGGTTACTTTACACTTCTCTTCTCTTATCTTCACTCTTGAATTCTATTTTTATTTTAAAAACTGGTCACCAAACTCTAATGAAGCTATGAAGGGTGAGATATGAACTTCTTTCTGAACCTTACATTCCTCCCATCCATATATAGCATCAAATTATCAATGCTTCATGAAGACTTAAAACTGCCTTTTTTTTTTCTTTTCCATTTAATGAATTAAGCTAAGCCTATATTTCGTTATTTCGCATATGAACTTCGAATTATTATTTGTTCCGCAAAGGCACGTCTGTTATTTAATTTGCGTCATATGGCGGGATTTCCCCCCTTTCCCGTCTTTTTTATTGCGAGACATTGAAAATGTTACCAAAATCAAGGGAGGTGGTAAACGCGTCACTTTTCATTTTCATTAAGGTTCATCTAAATTGGTTTTCTAAGTATTAAATATATAATTAGTACTAAAAAAGTAAATAATGATATTTTTTATAATGGCTATCCCTTATTTGGAGATGAACAGTGTGGCACATTGTGAGGGAAAGTTTCTGAAGAGAATACAAATGAGGTGTGTCGCCAGCATTCCTCTTGTTCGCAATCGAGTAAGGAAACTATCGTTTTTTCATACTACAATATCAAAATAGGTTTTATACTATTAGATAATTTTAGTAACTAAATTGTTTGTACTTAAAAGAGGAAAGTTGTACACTAAAAAAAAGGAAAGTTGTCATAAAAGAGTGTCTTAAGGGCAGGCCTGCTAGATTTACTGACTGAATGGGCTGCCCAGGTTGTCTTGAGTTTGCAAAGCAAAGTTATACAGCAGATATATAATGTCCACAGAACCACATTTGTTTTCGGGTTTATGAGTTGTTAATGAGTAGTATAAGACTACAATTCCGACTAAAACCAAATAAAGATGAAAGAAAGGCCAAGAAAAGTGGGGTGTACTCCTAAAGAAAGTAGGGTGTGGTCCTTGTTAACATGGCATATGCATTGTTTTATGTCTCAAATTTGCTAAAAGGTGCACGGCTTATCATCAGCTTATCCTTAAGATGGTCCTCTTCATGTTACAAAGAAGAAAAACATTGTGTCTTCTGAACTAAGGTGAGAGGACCATAGCTGGAAGGAGATTCTCTATTTTATCTCTCTCCCTCTCAAGGCACATGGGTTACCTTTTAGAGCATCATTAAGAAATTAACTAGCCTGAATTAAGGGCATGATTAAACCAAAGCCCACTGGATCTAATGGGTATTAGAAGAGTCCAGACACCCGGGATCCACCTAAAAACTAGGCACAGGTGAGGGGAGTAGTCGAGGGACTTACACAGGACCTAGATATCGGAGAAGGAATGATCCTCGGCACACCCCCTCATGAGCAGGGGCTGAGCCAGGATTTTGGGGCGGTGGGGGCTAAACTGCAAAAGGTTCAAGTGCCTAGGATTTATTGTAATCATTGGGGAGTAAAATGAAAAATAGTGAGAGATATAGGGTGAAAAAAAAAAAAAAAAAAAAAAAAAAAAAAAAAAAAAAAAAAAAAAAACTCAGTAGGGGCTATAGCACCACCCACCTGTCTTGCTAGCTCCGCCCATGCTCATGAGCATGGTGGGAAACAAATACTGTACAGAAACAATCCAGGCAGAGCAATAGAATACGAGTCTGACTCTTAAGAAACATGGGATTCCACCTCAAACCATCTGGTAATGGGACAGTAATCCAAAATATTATCGGGCACAAGTACATGAGGCATAATCCTGACGCGGGACTAATAACAATTCTCAACACAAAATTCAATGAGCAATTAGCCTGAATCTTTGTTCTCGTGAGACCTAGTTTCATAGTGCTCAAACCCATGTATTAATTTGGTAGAGTTATGAATGTGGGATAATTTCTTTTGTATATCTGCCAAAAAAGAGGCTGGATTAGGGATCATGTGGGCTCTTTTTATGAACCAAAAAACTGGAAAGAATTAGCACATCCTTGTGGGCTCACCTGAAGACTACAGAGATGCAAAGGCCCATTAAACCTTCCAAATTGAATCCCCAGCGCAACTTCTTAATTTTTCGAGAAACAAAGTATTATTATAATTATTGATGAAATCTAACATTATAATCCAATAAATAGATCAATCATACAGAAATGTTTGAATGTCTGTATTGTGCTTTATCATCATCATCCTTTATATAACTCATGGACAGTGAATGCCTATTCCAGGAGGGTTGGTGTTACATCTCAGTTCTTGATGAGGTGAAAAACTTCTACTTATGGTCGTGCTAAAAGCTACGAAAAATAAAAATTAATCTAAGATTCACACCCAACAAGCAATCTCGCAATTGAATAGGCGAAGCCCAATGCTGCATCTGTCATGTATCAGAGACAAAGAGATGCACCACGGAGACTTCTCCAGCAAAATGGAGTAGGTAGGTAAAAACTTGCCTCTCTGCCTGTAGAAGGATTCCACATGAGTACACGCGAAAGCCACAAGCCTCTCTCATAGGGCATGAGCTTGGACGTCTGGAGGAAAGGAAGCAACAAGAAACCGGTGAATCATCTCAAAGCTGGTGAATGTAATGACAGCAGCTGGGGTTGTCCTGAGCAGATTTGTCGCACAGCCACGGTAAAAACCAGGGACACCCTCTTGTTGAAATACTTTCTTGATGCAATCAACAACACCGGAGTATCTTTTCTCAGAGTGGTACCCTTGTTCTTGTAATCTAGAGCGTACAACCTGCAAATTTGTTTGTATGGTTATAGTCGTTGGTGGAGCCAATATACTGAAGCAACGTAGCTTGATAACATACCAAAATGAAAATACAACTAGTAGCTGATCATCTTGTTTGTGAGCATTAGAAGTCGAATGGGTAAATTTAATAGTACAGATTGGACATAGAAACAGCAAAATCTGAGACTTCTCAACTTCTCATTGAGCCTTGAATTACCTAAGGGTCATGGTGTCAAGGGGGGCAGCCCGCACTTGAAACCGGCCCGGCCCGCGCTAAAATGAGCTGGCCCGTCCACGGATGCCTCCAACACTTGAACCAGCCCGACCCCCGTAACCCACAGCCCGGGCCCCAACCCGGGGCCGTTCCACTTAGCCCCCCTCCAACCCCCCCCCCCCCCCCAAACTGTACCGATTTTTTTTTTTTATAATTTATATACATATTCATATTAAAAACATATTATTTAATATATTAATAATATATGTTACCTGGCCCCCTCAACCCCCAGCCTCCAAGGGTTATTGGCCAGGGGGTTTCAGGTTCCCTCATTTTCAACCCGGCCCCCTCTATCACCGGCCCCTAGCCCGGCCCCCTCCCAACCAGCCCCTGCCGAAACCCGGCTCGGGCCCCCGAGACCATGACCTGAGGACCTTTCTCAAAGCTCTGAAAACGACGGAAAATCATAAAAAGTGGAAAGGCATTTTGCAATTAACAACAAGTCATCAAAAACTTGTCAATAAATGAAAAACTTTTGCTATGTTTATTATTGAAAGGACTACAAAAAGCTGCTTAAGGGGATGCTTCTCAAGTGAACTTCAGCCTTTTTCCAACTACCAAAGAATCCATCCAAGAATTACCACAGATGTTCGAGTAAATTGATATTTGCAGGATGGGTAGACAAAATTCCATATGTTGTTCACTGTGTGGTCAATTTGGAGAGTCGAAGAACTTAAGCAGGCAAGATAACAATATTGTGACTCAAGCTACAAAAACCTTACGTAACTGCGGTGCATTACCAAATATTGAAGATCAGTTGTCATTTTACCTCGTGCGGATAAGTCAACGTCGAAGCAAATATTTTGGAAACTGATGAGGCAACAGCAACATCGAATGCACCGAGTTTATCCATTGTAGTATTATCTGGTGTTGACAAATTTAGTAATTAGGGGGGAGAGAGAGAGAGAGAGAGAGAGAGAGAGAGAGAGAGAGAGAGAGAGAGAGATGGCAACAACCTCGATCAGCCAGGTACATTTTGATTTTCTCGTACGTCGGGAACTGAATTGCAACATGGCTGACACCAGCTAATGCAGGGACAAGACCGCTGTTGACAGGAAAAAATCAAACTCAGATGCCCAGCTCAATACTAGAAGGCAAAAAGCAATTACATGATCCTCATAACTACAAGTATGAACCTGTATAGCCCACGAATACCCTCTTCATGGGCAATTCTTCGCAAAGCAGATATTGTACTTCTATACGGCACTACACCTGCTCTCAATCCTTGTGTCTGCATAAAATAAGTTGATTAGCAGTGAGTGAGTGAGTGAGTGAGTGAGTGAGAGAGAGAGAGCATCACAAAAGTGTCCTCACTAGAATATCAGAGCTGTAGAAAGGTTAACTTTGGAGAACTAGTAACCAAAGTCATAACAACAATCCAATGAGGCACAACACATAGCAGTTACATCCCTTGACTAAGAATGTCATTCCGTCGCCTAACAAGAAATAATGAGCAAAACTAGGGCAAACAACAATTTCCACCCCTTGAGTATGGGTTAAATACAATTACACCCCCCCCCCCCCGGTCAGAGTTAGGAGCTAACGGAGCCCTAAAGGAAGGAGCAAAAAGACGTATTTGTCCTAACAATGAAGCAAAATTACACAGGTATTTAAGCATTTCTTCTCTCCTCATTTCTTCTAACCCTAGCCACCCCCTTCTCTTCCTCCCTCTCTCTTCCTCCTATTCAAAACCCAACCTAGGAGAACCTCTACACCCCTTCTCTACTTCCTTCTTGTTCCCAAACATGTCCCCAGTCGCCACCATCAGCCGGTTCCTCGCCCCGTCGATCGAGGACTTTAACTGAATCATCATCTCTCTCGCGAACTGTGAGTATTGAATCATCAATCACAATCTCCAATCACCTTCCCCAATTCTTCCCTAATTCGATGTGAACGTCAAGTAATTAACCTCACCTCGCCCGGGCCAGTGAATTCAAGCCCCAAATCGAGATAATCCAAACGAAAAGGACAACCTCCAGAACCCAGACAGCCCACAACATCCGCAGAAAGAACTCAGACTCAACCCACCACTGCAACTCCTAAACGACCACCTAGAACTACTTGCATCACCATCGACCAAAGCCCTCTCATCTCCGTCGATCCAAATATCCTTCAACCGGTGACTTCTTCTTCAGCAAATCCCCCTGCTAATTTCTCGACGGCGGCGTCAGAACCAGAGCCATCCTCGGATCTGAGGGTGGGTTCACGAAGGAGATAGAGGAGAAGAAGGTGGGGGCGGCTAGGTTTATCGAAAGAGAAGAAGTAATTAAGGGAAGTAGAATGAGTTTGCCGTTGGTGTTTTCTGGAGGTAAAAGGAGTTGTTGGCGGCTCAGAAGCTATAGGAAGAGGAGGGTGATTGGTGGATCTGGGTTTTTTGGGGATGCCAGAAGAAGCTAGAGATTGACGATGACCAGAAGTTGCAAGTCTCTCATAGTCAGATGAATTTGAGATCTCCCATTTTACCTCTCTTCCTTATGCTTAATATAGAGTTTAGTCTCTCTTTATAGATGAATTGGTTTTGGTGTTTGTTTGTTGTTGTTGTGTTGGTGGTATTGCTGATGGGGATTTGGTGGTGATGGTGGTGATGGTGGTGATGGTGGTGGTGGTGGTGGTGATGGTGAAGAAGAACACCAAGAACAAGGGGCAAATTAGTGATATGGCCATTTATGTAAATCCGCCTTTCCAAGGGTAGAACGGTCACAAAAAAATCTGATTTAACAGAAGGGTGGTATGTGTCCGCTCTCCATCCACTGGCAGGGGGTAATTGTCTCTGACAGGGGGGTATTTGTATTTATCCAAACAACAGGGGGTAACTGTATTTAACCCATACTCAAGGGGTGGAAATTGTCTTTTACCTGCAAAACTAATATTGTTTCCACCAAGTAGCTAAATATCACTTCGACCCTAAATCATGAACTAACACCTATAATTAACCGGTGCAAGACAGATTGGACCACACATGTTTCCAAACACTGGATGTTGCACACTTGATTATGCACATTGACACTACAACTTCTCCTTTCTGCTTCTTCTATTCAGTTTCTTCCTCCCCATTCCCTTGCACCTATCTGTCAACACCACCTCATGTACCACGAATGCAAATAATTCCAACACGTTGGGAGGGAATGAAGTGCAGATAGAAACATATAACCACAATAATAAGAGTGATGATCCAACAAGCTCACTCCCGTGGGTTGATACTTCAGCAGGATTTCGCCGTGTCCCATTCCAGTATGTGAAATGTTGCAGGAAAAGAAGGAACGAGAGAGTTGGAAAAGTTATATGAGTACATAGTTGGGCATTTATCAAGAATTAGGCAGCTTAAGAAGGTAAGAATACAAGACTGACATATAAGATGTTATGTTATTAAGCAAATAAAAAAGGGTGCTGGGTGCAACAGAGCAAGTTAAAGAAATGTTGTGTTAATAAAGACCTTGGGAAGAAAAACCAGTCCAAGAAGCCACACAATGGATGGAGATTCTGTGAGTGTACTTTTAGGAGTCAAAAGACACAGAAAGGGATAATTCCTTGCGAAAAAAAGTTTTAAGGGATAGCAAGGACACAAGAACTGCAAGTCGATTAGCTAGTCTATATTTGCCTAGAGTATCATAAACTGTGGAATAAGTACTAATATTGGAATTTTTTTTTTCCAAAGTGCATTCAGTTGTCACTTGGTATGATTGTGCAAAAAAAATCAACAAATTCAATTGGCACAAGTGAAGCTGCATCAGAATTCAGAAGTATCAAGCACAGAAATAAAATCTAGGTATCAAGCATCACAAACAAAAAACAACAAGCATACAAGACATTGTCACCAGCTTGCCAAAAACAGATGACACACCTGAAATCTAGTTTTTACAACCCATAGAGGATTGGTAACAACAGTTGTCGCAGCCCCAGCGCCAGAAGCAGCTACCATGTTAGCACCAACAGAAAGCTGATGATTCCCATCTACAAGTGCATATAAATCAAACTACATTCAGCATTGCTATTAATTCTCCTAAACAAAGACTTTGTAAGGTAATAATCTAGAGACATTCCACATCTGATCATTAATTTGTTCAAGGGAAGATCTCAACTCAATTAATTTGCTCTCAATTACTCAATTGGAAGGTACAGAATTTATATATTATGCCTATTCAGTATGGTGTGCCCCGTGACTTATTTAACAATCCAAATTGTTTAAAGGGGCTAGATTGGTCTCTAGTAGAGAACTTCCTAGAGCACAAAACTTCTCTTCGCGCTTTCATTATCACCCAGTCGAGCGAAGCCATCACAAAACCAAGGTGATGACTTAGTAACAAATGGTGGCAAAACAGAACCCAATCTCACCTACTGATTTCCTAAATATGAAACAGAAAACCAGAAGACCAATTCGACCCAATTCAGCTGATGTAGGGCTAAAAGGAACCCAAGATGCACCTTCCTCTCCAGGACTCAGAAAAGGAACTTTGGAGCACCAATAGGCATAAAAAAAAAAAAAAAAAAAAAAAAAAAAAAAAAAAGAACACGGTCTTGCTCAGAAGAGAAATTCGTTTTGATTTGTAACGGGCTATAAGGCTCATCTAGCTCATGACCTCTCGGAGCGGTGGAAAGTCGCATTTGTGGATTTGGGGCCTTCCCGAGTTCTAGTAAACTTCAAAGAAGGTGCCATTAGGAGCCAGATTCTTATGAGTCACTAGAACAGATGACGGCTGAGAGAGAGAGTCGTAAATATTGTTTGCTTCCACATCAGAATCATGGCTGGAAGCCCATCCCACTAAGAAAATTTGGCATAAGATTGGCTACAAGAATGGGACTAGAGTTTGGGAATTCAGGTGTATACATTCTTAGAACAGGAAGCTTCTGAGATTGTAAAATCTCTCCATCACTTAAGCTAACAATTTAGCAATGCCTCTCTCCTTCCCCAGTGGAAATATATAGAAGAATGAATAGGTTTCTTAATTACATCAGGAAAATATAACAGTGCAACGCCAATGTACACCGTTGTTGAAGGAAGAAACCCAGTCTGGATAGAGTTTAAGTTGCGAGGCACTTAAAGTGTATATTTCCGCATTTGATAATAACAATCATGGTTATGAACTAACCATCAGACTGAAGCACGCTTTTGAGCTGATCGTAAACCGTAAAATAAACCTGCACAAGTAACAATTTTGACATGAGACTTGGCAATGCACCTGACCAAGGAAATAAAACATATAGAATGGTTGTTGTAACAAAAGAAGTAAACTTCAGATACTTCACTATTTAATAGATGCTTTCGAACTTGAAAAGTGTCCATGATAATAAAGACGCGTCTGTTTGTAGGGTCTACTTATTCTAATATCAGTTGGAACATACTTCATACTCCTACATACTTTTGATTTACAAGTTAACTCGGGTAACAAGAAACATTATTAGCTCCAACAAATCTCACAAACGGCTTTATCGGCTGTGTCAATACCCTATCGGTCTAAGCCTCTTTACCAATGCAGGACAGAACCGTCTCAATGAACAGCAAAAAAAATGTGGTTTCTCGTTCTTTGTTTCTTTCTACTCAATTTCTCTACTTTGACACTTCTGTTGTTTTGGTTTGTCCAGACAATTTATAAGGGAAACGATGGAATGGCAAGCCTATTTCATTTGGTAAGTACTTTCATCTGCTGGGTAAGTTTTCAAAGGCATAAATACTAAATAAGCATAACACTGTAAGAGACACCCCGATAACCAAGACTTCAATGACTTTCACTGGACATGGAGCAAAACAGCTGCCTACGATTTCAGTGCATATGCAATCAACCTACGCCTTCGTTTTTCAGGCTTGTGTTCTTATTGATATTCCTGCAATTGCTACCAGATTTTGGAGTGCATTGGCTAGTTTATGCGAACATTTTTGTCAGAGCATGAGCGCAATCATCATGGACTGTTAAAGGATGTAATGTGCTTATTAGTTGATTGGTTTTATTCATGACTAATAGCTTATGCGCACAAATATCAGCCACTGCATTATAATGCGTGTCAGCAGCTCTTATAAGGAGGAAACACCAATCCAATACTATTTCTCTGATAGTCATGAGAATAACAATGAATGGGCTTGGTTTTGGAAAATTGAATCTGCACAAAAACTGAAAAGTTTTTTGTGGAAAGCCTTAAGGGAAAGACTGTCTTCAAAAATGTTGATTTGGTTGAGGGGTATGAGTACTGAAGGAATGTGCCCTAGATGTAATGTGCGTGAGGAAACTCGTGATCATATTTTTAGACAGTGCTCGCACTCTGCTATGATCTGGAGATTTCTTAGAAATGATGACTGGCTTCAGAAATCTAACACTGCTAACTTCAAATGTTGGCTTAAAACCAACCTCACTGATGACAGTCACATTTTCCAAGAGCTCAAATGGAAAGATGTGTTCTGTACTGGCCTCTGGGCTATCTGGAAACAGAGAAACAAGAAAAGTGTTTGAAAAAAAGATCATCCCTCATGCACTTTGTGCAAAAGAGGCCATCAACCATGCAACTGAGATTCTTTGTGCTTTTCAATCTGAAGCAAAGAAAACAGTTGACATGGTTATTTCACCTAACACTATTTCTAATGCTTGGACCTTACCTTTGACAGGTAGAATGAAAATGGACACTGATGCAAGCCTCTACCCAGGAACAGGAGGAGCAGGCTATGGAGGAATTCTCAGAAATGACTAAGGAGACCACATCATTAGCTTCACTGGAAAATCTGCTGAGACTTTTGTCATTCATGCTGAGGTGCTGGCCATTTACAAAGGCCTCAAGATGATCTACTCTAGCAATTTCTGCAATGTGGATATGGAGTGTGACTCATTGGATTCTGTGGACATGATCACTAATCCCAACAGCATCCACAGCTTCAGATACCCCCTCATCCCTGACATCAAGAATCTCATGATCCTCTCCAACAGCACCCTTAACTATGTGCCAAGAATCAAGAATAAATGTGCTTACATTCTCGCAAGAATTGGTTCATTTCAACAGCAGGACCTCATGGTGTACATTGCACCCAGAGAGGAGATCAAGGAAACTCTGATTGAAGATCTTGCTGCAGCTAATGGTGCTACCTCTGTTGGAAATGTTTGAGCTGTTTTGTTTGTAGTTTGCCGTCTTTGTTTGTTTGTGAAACTCTAATTTCCGTTGTATCAAAAAAACCAATCCAATATATGTTGTCACACTACTTCTATATAGTTACGTTAAGGTTATTTGCGGACACAATTGCGAGGCAAATTGACGATGGCCCGTCGAGTGTGGAGGACCCTGTCGCCTAACCAACCACCCTTCCCTTGACGAACCCATCGTCTCCGTAGATATTTCTAGCCTCCATAGCTTAGCAAGTGGCAGCAATCCACGCTCTTTACGCCTTAATGGGTCGATCAAGGACCACGAGATGTCAGTTATTACCGACAGTGGTTCCACGCATAATTTCGTCCATCTCAGGTTGGTGGAGCAGCTTTAATTGCCAGTTCAGTACACGGCACTGTTCAGGGTTTACGTGAGCAACGAGGACATTGCAATAGTTAGTGTGCTGCGACCGATCTACAGCTACATGGATAAATGTTTGCAGTCGATTTGTTCATATTGGAAATCGATGGACATAGATTGTTCTCGGCATGCAGTAGCAACTCTTGGGATGCGTAATGCATGATTATGCGTCTTTGACAATGGAATTCAAACTCGGAGACAAACAGGTGATCTACAGGGGGACACTGGCGCCCCTAAACCAGTATGTTTTAGTCTTTGCAGGCCATGCACGCGTCTGGTTCAATAGTCGCGTCGTATGAGGTTTTGTTTTTCTCAATGGAGGAGACACCCACGGAAAAGGCCGCGGGGCCATTTTCGGATTCTCTGTCGCGGGGCCCTTTTCGGATTCTCTACCGCCGGCCGTGGCATAAGTTTGCGGTGTTACAACGTCGTTTTCGAGACACCTCCAACAGGGGTTCTTTGATCACCGACTTCACTTGCAGCCGGGTGCTTCCCTGGTACATGTCCGGCCTTATCGATACCCGCACTACCAGAAAGCAGAGCTCGAGCACCAGGTATGCGATATGCCGAGTCAGGGTTTGATCCAGCCAAATCGGAACTCATGTTCTACGCCCATCTTATTGGTGAAGATAAAAGATAGCACCGTTTGCTTTTATGTGGATTATCGAGCCCTCAACGCGATCACGGTGCCGGACTATTTTCCTATTCCTACCGGAGATGAGTTATTCGATGGCGTTGGGGTATGCGCGAATTTTCACCAAACTCGGCCTCCATTCGGGCTATCACCAGGGTGATGTGTAGAAGACGACTTTTCGAACTCATGAAGGCCAGTTCTTCGTGATCTCATGAACGCACCATCCACATTCCAGGCTGCAGGAACAAGCTTTTCAAACCATATTTTCGTAAGTTCGTTATTGTCTTTTTAAATGACATCTTAGTATTCAGTGCGTCGTTGGACTTGGAACTTCATGTGGCCCATCTAGTGCATACTTAAAAATTATTACAGGCTAATAACTTCTATGTTAAGCTCACCAAGTGTACTTTTTGTGCGGATTCGATATTATTTGGGCCATATTGTTAATGCTGAAGTTCTAAAGGTTGATCCTGACAAGATTTCGGCCATGCTTGCCAGGCCAGTGCCGACGTCAATCAAGCAATTGCGAGTATTTCTCGATCTCACAGGTTACTATCGTCGGTTTGTGCGAACTATGCCTTTTATCGTCGCGCCGCTCACGGAGTTACTGAAGCAGGACGCGTTCCAGTGGTCGGCGGCGGCTGACGACGCATTTGATCAACTGGAACAGACCATGAGCGCAGCACCAGTGTTGCAATTGCCTGATTTCTCCAAGGACTTTGTGATTGAGACCGATGCATCAGGTGTAGGGATCGGCGCGGTTCTATTGTAAGATGGACATCCCGTGATGTTTTTCAGTAAAAAGTAGGGTCAGCGGAGCCGATTACCAGCCGCGTATCATAGCGAGCTCTACGCAGTGGTGGAAGCGATTCAGATGTGGCGTCAGGCCACGAGTTTGTGATTCGGACAGATCAGCGGAACCTCGCGGATTTGCTTCGTCATGTTATTCAGACACCGAACCAGCAGTTTTATGTTAGAAATCTACTGGGGAATCATTTTTGGGTTGAATATAGGCCCGGCGCCAGCAATAGGGTGGCTGATGCTCTCTCTCACTGTGACGAGGGGTGGCGGATAGATCTCCATTGGCTTTATTCTATAAACCGTCGCGGGAAATTTTTACAACTCTTTGGCAAAAAAACAGACATTGTCGGACCTCCAAGCACTGTATGCCGCCGCCCGTGACAGCCGGCCCGCGCCGCCGTTTTTGGTTCATTAAGGATATGTCTATTATGGCCATTGTCTCTATTTGAGTTCACAGTCATCCGTAAAACATCAATTATTGTAAGAGTGTCATTCCTCGCCTGAGGTTAATTTCAGCGTGGGTGATCTGGTTCTCTTGAAGCTGCAGCCTTATCGCCAATATTTCGTTGGCCGGCGATCTTCCCATAAGCTTTCCAAGCGCTATCAACGGTACAAGAACTTTTCTAACTATACATAATGCCATCATGAAAACATTCACTTGTTCTTGTACCATTTCGCTAGCCAAGTCATCTCCTTAAAATGCTTGAAAAAGAAGCAACTGCTATTATGGGACGGATGTAGTACCTAATTAAGACTCATGCAACATGGGTTTTTTGGAACATGAACTACTGAATAAAAGTAAACAGAAGATCTACACCACGACCATGCTATATGTACGCAAAGGGCCAAATGCCAATGTCACATGAGATTAAAGTTAAACTAACTTAGTATTGAATTCTGGAAAATGGCTGTCAGGACAACCAATCAATGCAAAGGAACATAGCAATGTCCAGCGAATAAGCAATGTTCAAAAACTTAGCGACATAAAGCTGAAAATAGGCACTCACCGCCCAGTTTGGAAGTAAAGCCAGCACAGTGGGAGAGAGACCTCTATACATGCCTCGCAATCCTTCCTTTTTAAATATTTGATTCAAACTCCCAACTATAACACCACTACCTGGAAAAAACAATGAAATTGTTGAAGCCGACGAAGCAATTTATGAACCAAGGCTATTATAATTCCATCCAAATGAGAGAACTAAACACGATGGGTCGATGGTAGGGCTGTAAGGAAAACCGAATAAACCGGTCAAACCAACCGAGCAATGCTTGGTTTTAGATGGTTTTTTTGGAAGTTCGATTTATGAACGGTTCAATTTTTCACAAACCGATTTATTTGGTTTGGTTTGGTTTTTGGTTTGTAAAAATATCACATGCGCTTAACGTACTTTTACTACATTGTATATTGCATAATGTATATTAAATAATCTAGAAAAGAGAAAGACGAGTAGATATATTCAATTAAAATGATTATAATAATCATTCTTCTCCATTTCTCTCACGTTTCATCATATTTTCACTCTAAAACGATAATTGTGCATATTTTTTAAGTCTATTTAATTTTTTTTCACTTAAAAAATGAAATTCGTTGACAAAGTAGTATTATCATATCCATTCGATAAAATTTACGCAAACCGACCGCACTGACTGATTTGGTTCGGTTCATCCTTTCAAATGGTTTGGTTTGGTTATAACATTAGTAAACCGATGTATTCGGTTCAGTTTATGGTTTTAGCAAAAACCGCACCAAACCGAACCGCTTACACCCCTAGTCGATGGCTACTGGCAGGGAAAGTTATATCTAACCCATTAACTCTAGAAATTTCTCTACTCAGGGAACTAGTACTGAAGACTGTAATAGCAGCAGATATGTATATCATATAAGCCTAAAACCAAGCATTGATAACAAATCCAGATGGCATGATACCTTTAACACCTCCATTACTACTGAGGGCAGATAACCCATGAACCTGAAACCTAGTCTTGATAACATCCAACGGGCACACGAAAGTCGCAGCAATCACCCCTGCAGTAAAAACAAACAACTACACACCATCATTGACCAAACAATACAGTCAAACCATCCTCCACAAACTCACAAACTGTAATTGTTGACCAAATTTTCACAATTCCAATCTTATTCGTCAAAATTGACCAAACATTCATCGGTTAACGTACCGGCGGCGGCGCCGGCGCCGGCATTGCAGAGGAGGCCCTTGGGATTAGGGCCGTGAGCAGTGTCGTTGGTCATGGGGAAACCTAAAAATTGGGACTTTGAACGATGCGAGCGAGTGTTGGTTGAGGTTCAGGTACTCTCGGGAGAGAGATGTTGGGGAGGACCAGAGTCGCATGGCAAGTCGGTTTGAGCTTTATCGATCGGCGAAATCGAATCGAGGTTGGGGAGTTAGGGTTTAGGAAGAGGTGGATGATGGATTTGGGGATCGATGAGACCGATGAGAATCGGAAAACGCCATGAAATTGAAATTGGAATTGAATAGTCTCTGTCTATCACACTACTGTGTTATATCTGGCTGTGATCGTAGAGAAAATTAAAATATAGTAGTATGATGGAGGATGAAGATGAGGAGGATTGAGTGTTCTTTCTCAATCAAGACCTTCTCTTGTTTTTGCAACCAGACGATTCGCCGCGGGTGGGGTCCTCTCTTTCCTTATGGGTAGTTATAAGGATCTCCCTAATATCTTTTTGACTAATACCCATGTTAATTAATTAGTTAAACTTTAAGTTGGGGTGCACGTCTAGCCACTAGGGGTGAGCACGGACCGGTTTGGGCGGGTATTATTGAAAATTTTGCCCCGACCCAATAGGTACGGGTTGGAGAACGTTCAACCCAAACCCAATCAATTGTTCTCGATACCCAAACCAAACTTAACTTATCGACTCGGCCCGATTCGGACCGGGTTGAACGGGTTGTTAAATCTAGAAAAGTTATTTGGAAAACGTATAAATTTAGTTAAGAAAAATTAAAAGATGCATAAGTTTGGTGTTTGGAATAACATAGTTTGTTAGAAAAGATGAGTTATTTAAGGAAAATCAACAAAAACTATTATTCGGACATACAAATTTAGTTATCGTACGGTGTTATCTAACTACAATATGTAAGTTTTTCATGTAAAAATTTAATCGGCCCGGACCGGTCCTAAACGGTTTTCCTAAATCTAAAACCATGATCAATCAAAGTTAGTTCGGGTTTGCGATTTCATAATCGTACCCAATCAAGTAGCATGAACGGGTGTTAAATTCGAACCGGTTTGATGCGGGCCGGGTTGGGGCGGCCGGTTTGGGTGAGTTTTGCTCACCCCCACTAGCCACTACACTTAATCGCAAAAAAAGGAATGCGGCTGGGGCGGTGACTCAAGTGGTAGAGCGTTAGATGCCTCTGCATAAGGTCCCGAGTTCAAACTCGGTTAACGACCCCTCCCCCTCGCCTCCAAACTCCATGTACATATGATCTACTCTATAAACTATAATACGAAAATAAAAACTAAATATATCAGCAACTTCTCGAAGCATTCAAACAATAAGGTCTTGTGGCATGAGGCCTAAGTACCATAAAACAAGCTATAAACAATAATGCTACCATTCAAAATGAATACACAATGCAATTGGTTATGGCAAGCAATTGATACTTGATCCTCAGATGTAACACCCCCATTCTAGAGTGCTGGACAATTACACTTAGATCCCCCTGACTCTCCGGAGATGCCCTCCGCTAAGCACGGAAGTGCCCAACAAGGAGTCTAAACATAATGGATCTGTTACGAGACATAACGAAAACTTAAATAACTAGAGTTGAATGCATTGTTTTACTATTCGAGTTTCATCTTGTTTATTTGTGATAAAAAAAATAATGTGCGTAGTTAGATTAAATGACTAGTTTAATAAATGTTAATTGTTGGTTCTTTAAGTTTCTAATTAAATGCAGTGTTTCATGTATACAAGCACTACGTGGTAGTTTTCCTATATGTAACTCATACGTAGCCATCTTCCTGCATGTGTCGACTTTAGAATCACATCAAATACAAGAGTTGGTAAAATTGTTGCATCAAATAACTCCCAAATACTCACATGGCATGCTAGCCACTTGTCCTCACTCACTTTGCCACATGTCCTTCCAAAATTGTCACTTGTATGCATGCATGAGCAAGTTTTTTCATCTCCATACACATGTCCTTCCATACACATGTCTCTTCCCGTATTTCACTCCATCTCTCTCTCTAGTGATATGGAAATGTCTCATTCTTCTTCTTCATCCCGGTTTTGGTTCTTGACCCTCCAAAAACATGGTCCAAACATCAATTTCTTGAGGTTTTAAGTGAAGAAAACCCATCTTGGTTGTTAGTATATCAAGTGGGTAGCAAGTTTTGAGCATTTTCATCAAGTATGTAGCCCCTAGGAGGCCATTATTCACCACTTCTCATAAGCCTTCTCAAGAACATCATGAAAGTGAGGAGTAAGTTCTATTTCTTTGCATCTACATCATAATTTTTGTTCTTCACACCCAATTCTTGTGATTCCATGGCAAATCTCTACTTGCATGTTATCAATCATCATCCTCAAGACAAGAATTGAGCATGTATCATCTCATTTGTATGATAGCATAGTATATTTATGGGTGCATGTTCTTCATTCATCACAATCACCATGATTCACATACATGCATGTCAAAAGCTAAGTTGGGATAGTTCATAATTCTTAATGTGAAGAAATAAGTCTCAAGTCTTCTTCTCTTAGACATGATTTTACTCCTTAAAAGGTCATGATGTGTTTCTATGGTGAAATTCTAGTTGCATATTCTTGATTCATCACCATCTTCATGATTTATATACATGCATGGAAGAAATTAGATCACCTAGCAGTGAAAATCATGTTTTACAAGTTATATACATGTTATGTGTTTGAATTATCTTGAATATATGTATTAGGAGTCTTAATTGGGGCTAGAGGCATGAGTTTCTTTGAAAACTATTGAAGAAAATGAAAGAAAAAAACAAGAATTTTCGGACAGAAAAATCTGCTCTCGGGTAAATTTTGACCCAACTTTAGAGGGTCATAACTCACTCATATGAACTCGGTTTTGGGCGTTTTTGGTACCGTTTCAAAGCTATATGTGTCTACTATCATTTCCAGTTGGTTTTATGCCAAAAGAGTCTCTAAATTTTCTGTAATATTGAAAATACTAAAGTGTGTCAAATCTGAATTTTGCTAGTTGGTTGATATATTCTATGCCATGTTTGGTAATCAATTTCTTGTACCTCCAATCCATGAAATGGTATGAAAATAAGCATGCATGTAGTTGAATGTGTCTATTTTATGGTATCATAATTTAGAAGTTCATAAGTTAAAAGATCACATGAAAGTAAGCGAGTCTTTCAAGCTAGTTTATGTAAGTTTCATGTTTTAGCTCATAATATGTCATCTTGCATTATGTGTTGCATTAGACATCTCATTCGCATCCATTAATTAATATAAGGTCAATGAAGTAAGTGATTATAGGAAAAGTTAGTCGATATGCATTTGAGAGATGTAGACATGTGCTATGCTTTGATTGAATCCATGCTAAGTGATTACATGTGTGATTTGTAGCACTCTTTGCTAGTTATATGATGACGAAGTCGATGATCACGTGCTTTAAGTTGGTTGGAATTGGACTAAGAAATATTAAATGAATGGCTTAAGCTCGCAAAGTGAGTTACCCTACCTCCCGAAGTTTGTACCGAACCTCAACTTTCTTACAAGCTTATGTATGTTCATGTCGTCCATAGTATTATGTATGTATGCTTTCTTTACTCAAGTAAAATGTTTATGCCCCATGGATGCTAACAAAGAAAATAAATAAACGTTTCATAAGATAAAACACGGTTTTCAGAAAGGCCACGATTACCGTAGTGAAACCCCCTGTAGGGTATAGGCAGGCTACGGCCCTTTTGCCGGGGCAATATAAGCAGGCAACGCGTCGCCTCATGAGCCGTCGCGATGGACATGTCCCTACGTTATGTTATGTTAAGTCACGAAGGTTACACGGGCCATAAGATAAGAAACTAAGAAAACATGTTCAAGTATGTTATGGTCTCTACGCGAGACAAAGCAAGGTTCCTACTTGGAACAAAACGATTTCTCATGACTCAAGTTATGCTTTTACATTATGCTTTCTTTACGATACAAGTTATGCTTTATGAATGTCAAGATCTTTCGAGTTAACAAGTATATGTATGTATGAGTATGCTTTATGTTCATGACGCTCCATGGGAAAGTTGGCCCTTTTTGGTTTTCCAAACCTGCAGAGGGGCGTAGATGTAACTCACTGAGCTAGTTGAGCTCACCCTTTCACGGTACATTTTTTTCAGGTTTTAAGAACACGTAAGAAGCAAGAAGTAGCAAGGATTTAAGTTCATATGTGGATGCATGCTTGATGATGCTTATGTGCTTAAATGTCGAGTATATGTTAGATGACTTGGAGCTATGTTAGAATACATGTTTGTAAGTTGTTTAACTATGTAAGAGTTATATAATTATGTATATAAGACTTTGTATGGGCCGTTGTATGATACCTAGAACATTTCCCTTGTTATGCTCTGTTTACGTTATGAGTCGAGATGGGTAAATGATTAATATTTCCAAGTTCAAACTTTATTTTCTTGAGAAAATTTTCATTTATGTTATAAATCAAATATTCATCATGACGACCCCAAGAATTCTTTAATTACGCTTCCGCATAGTTTTAAAAAAATGAACTTTTTATCACGATTTCTATAAATTGCTTATTTAGGCTCTCGACGAGTCAAGGCCTCACCGGCATGTCGCGCCCTCCTCCCGTTAATGCAAAGTTTTATTAATCACTAATCGGGGTCGGCGGGAGGGGGATGTGACATGAACGCATTAACCGACGTGATCATCTGGTTCTGATTGTGGCCTTCCACTTCGGCATCTTATTCTTTTCAAAATCTCAGTGTGTCTATAGGGTTCAGTTTCACTCCTTTATCGGGTATTTTTGTTTCTGTGTGTGTCTAGCAAGAAAAGAGGGACGGAGGGAACGTTTGTTACACGCCCATTCTAGTTTCCCTGTTTCTCAAATTTTTTTATTTGTTTCTGAAATGCAATGGTCAAACTTCATTACTGGGCAGAAGAGCCCAATTCATAAATGTCCGTTACAGAATCGGCCCAGTTGGGCTTTTGGGTGTAAGAAGCTACCTCACTAAACTTAAAAGACGTCTTGCAAATAAATGTGCCACCACACTCCCAAGTCATCACATGTGAAACAACTGGGACATCTCGTATGAAAAATCGAGTGCATATCCTATTCACGCAACGGTAGTGACCGTACTGAACGTGATTTCTATCTTCAAGCTATTATTACGCATTGTTTCTTTCTACGTATTAGAAGTTCAAATGATGAAATAATTCATATATGGAGAATTTGCTAGACAAACTTTAGCAATCGAAGTGAAGTCGGAGGATCCCTTCCCGGCGCAAGAAAACATAAAGATGACAAATTCAACCGTTATAACTTTCCTGACAAGTGCTCTAACAACTCAACGACACATTTAATAGCACTATTGTTTTGTCATACTTTATGAATTTCAATTTTAATAAGAGTGTAGTTCATTTATCCGGTAATTGTCAAAAAAATTCAACACTCGAAGCCAATAAATTTCGCTGTCCCGTGCGCGTTAAAATTTAGTTAATACTGTTTCTTGTAGGGCTCTATAATGAGTATGCCGTATAACACACTCTTTACAAAACTCACACAATGTTACGATCGAGACACCTAATCACGAAGAAATCAAACGAATGTGGACTCTGCATTAATCCAAACTTCACAACAATGGAGTATATATCTAGTGGACTAATTGCAAGTGAGATTTGCTTAACTAGTGATTATGAAGCAAAATTACATTTGATGGTACCATGTCTCAAGTACAGGCTAGAGAAGTTTGATGATATCAGGTGGCATGTAGTTATCTCCTCACAGAAAGGACTCATGCGTCATTCCCCACACCCGGATCGTGTGTCAAATGTCAATCTCTCCTCTCCAAAATTAGTCCCGAGCCCAAACCCAGCGTCGTCGTAACATCGAATCGACGAAGCAACGCAAACGCAAAGCAATTTTAATTTTTCTTTCTTTCCCAAAACGACACCCCCACATCATCACCAAAACCACCCCAATGGTTCGGTTCTTCTGTCTCAGCAGCTCTTTGTGAAAAACCTCCCCAAACCCTAATCACTCCATCGTCTTCGATCTCCATTCCATTTCTCAATTTGATCTCTTCATCTGAACTCAACCACAAGCCACCAATCACCACACTCTACAGATTCGTCCTCTTCAGAAGAAGAAGAAGAATGTTCGGTTCTGGAGGCTACGCGGTGTCTCGGACTCGCGGCGGCGGCGGCGGCGGAGACCGATTCTACAGTCCGCCGGCGGTTCGCCGGCAGCAGCAGCTTCTCCAGCAGGAGAAGTTGCAGAGGCAGCAGCAAAGCCAGCAGCTTTCCAGGCCGGTTAAATCGGCGGCGGCGAACGCCGTCGTCGAGGCGGAGAATCGGACTGACTCGGACGAGTCGACGTCGACATTGTCCAAAGCGCCGTCTGTTTGCTCGTCTTCACCTCCTAGACAGCCTTCCAACGCCACTAATTTGGATCGCTTGATTGAATCCGTCACTCCCTTAGTCCGTGCTCAATATCAGGTATCATCAAATTTTTCATTTTTAATCTCTGCTTGTTGTTGATGAAGCCCTAAGCTTTGTTTTAAGATTTTAGATAATGCAGGGAATAAGAAAAAACAGAAAAGAAAACTAATTTCTGGTAATCTGCTGTAATTAACCTAACCGGCAGTAGTAGATTTAATTCCGCTTGTTCTTATGTACTTGTGTGAATGGCCGGTTGTTAATGATGGTTGTGGTACTCAAGAAAATGCAAAAAAAAAAAAAAACAAAAAAAAAACTAAGTTCTGGTAATTTGCTGTAATTAACCTAACTGGCTAACTCTACCAGTCTTCCTGCATTCGTCGAGTAGATTTAATTGCCTATGTAGTTGGAAATGACCGGTTGTTAATGATGCTTATGGTACTCATAGAAATGATTGATTGCATTCTGATGATTTAGGCAAACTCAAAGGGTCGAAGAACGCGAGAATCTGATATGCACCCTTACTACTGCCTCGAGGACCTATGGGAGACTTTCAGAGAGTGGAGTGTATATGGAGCTGGTGTGCCGTTGTTGTTGAAAGGGGAAGATTCGATTATGCAGTACTATGTTCCTTACTTGTCGGGTATACAGTTGTATTCAGATCCTGCAAAGCCAGCTTCGAAACTCAGGTGAGCATCTTTCCGTTATATACTGTTAAACTTTATCACTCTCCCATTAATTGCTTTCAGTTCGAAGCGTTTTTTCCGGATCAATTGTTTCTTAGTTTGCTTATGTTGATTGCCTTCTTGATTAATGCTCGAGTAAATATTTCCTTAAACATTTTGGAGTGGATATGGAACATTAACTTTTGTTTGATTTAGTCGGACATGAGAGAGTTCGATCTTGTTTCTGTTTGCTATCTTCCGTTACTGAGACAGTCAGCATTTAAAACACAATTATAGCTGTTTTTATGTCGATCCCTGTAAGGTTTAAAAGCACTTAATGAATTTGAAGAAATTGATTATGCGATGCATCACTTCCGACACGTGCCCCTTAACGTAAGATCCTGCCGTTGCGAGGAATTAAATAGATGACTTAGGCTCTTCCCTCTTGCTTCTGTCACTACTGGATTATCTTCCCCAGTTTGTGTTGTGTATGAGCATCACCCTGAGAATTCTCTTGAAAATGTTGTGAATATTATGCTGCCATCACAAAAAATGTCTTACAATGTTTCGTGAGATCAGTGGGCATTCTACTATTCATTATGCTTGCTTTTACCTAAATTTCAGATGTGGATGATGCTACTGCTTGGGTAAACTATCAATCTCTCGCTTCACATATAAATTGGATAACTTTACTGTGTAGACAAACCTGTTCTTGTTTTGTTCATTTGGTATTTTGTCATCTCTTCCCTCCTTGTGCATCATTGAATGATAAAATGTTATGCTGGAGTGCGATCTACGTGTTTAAAATATTTCTTCTAAGAGTTGTGTCTGTGTCGAGGAAGTTTCTATTTGTAGCTATTCTTAAACGACATCTTACACTAGAATTGCTATTGGTGAATTATTGAATTTGCCACAAGGTTTAAGGTGTTTTCTTAGAATTAGCTTATAAGATGGCCTTTTTCTACAAATATAAGTTCTAAGAAGTACATGAACTTAGACTTCATTCGTGTTTGTAACTCCTAATGGTTACAAGATCGTTTCTTTGAAGCCTCAATTATGCATCCGTATCCATAGTACAAGAACATTTATTTTCCAGGTGCAATCTTGTTGGCTATAGTTAATCCCTTTACACTTGAAAGCAATAACAGGTTTTTTTTTAGTGGATCATCACATTCATTTAAAGGATGAGTCTTGCAATAGCTCAGTAAGCAATTTGCTGAATTCATGGACTTGGGGGGGGGGGGGGGGGTCACTGAAATGAGAATTAGATCCCAGCGTTTGGGTATTAGTATTTGAGTGGTGTCACCTTGGTGTCTAGCACAACACTTGTGAGCATGCACTGTGGTATAGATTCACGTTGGAACACCACACCAAGAACTTGAACAGGTAAGGTATCATCACCTGAGCATGTTGAAGAACTCACAAGTGGCATATATTTTTGTCGCGATTGAAAGTAAAGTCAAAACTGGTCATGATTCTAGTCAGTGCTGTGGGATTTTAAATAAGAGGATTATGAAGACCTAGGATCAATTGGCTCACTTGCTCTGAGCTTGACTTTGTTTAAAGTTGAGTTGTGGGATTGTGAGTGCTTTGCTCAGAAAGATGGTATAAAGGCTGTTTGGTATCATTATGTGGATTATACATATATAGAGTTAGACTTGTATAAATGATTTATTTATGGCATTCTACCTTCACATGGCTGCATTTTAAATCACATTGTTATTATCTGGACTTATTATCTTCTTTGTTTAGATGCATCTTAAGTGTTCCTAAGATAAGGATATTGTCCATTTCCAGGGGCTCGAAGCTGGCCTGAAAACATATGAGAGCTGTCTCTGTAGATTACTTCAGTTTTCTGTATTCTTTTGAATGTATTGTCATAACAATGTGCTTGTCGTCCTTTCTTTGGCCACATTGCAGAAAAAACATAAACTACTTAGGTAAGTGCTTTAGAAACATATAATTATATGAAAAAAAATTCATTAGGAGTCTCAAAGTGATGATTAAAAAACACATGTTCGTGTATGAAATATGAAATGTTTCTACATTTAGTCATGTAGTAATCTCTTAGTGTTGTTGATTGCAAAACAGATGGAACTCTCTGAGTTGTTGGTTGTTTCATCTTTCCGCTGCGTCACTTGCTTTGTCATTTTACTGTCTATCTTTTCTTGGTGCAAATTCTGTCACATTGTTATGCCTAATATTATCAAATTAGCTCTAATTGAACTAGAAATCGTCAATTCTGGTATATGGAGTTATAGAAATTCGAATAAAAATTTATTTAATGTCTAGCAGTTTTAGGATGCATGAAAAGCCTCATGCCCTGACCTTTATGCGAGGTTATGTGTGGGTCTCAGATCTGGTGCATTTATAGAGTAGTTATAACAAAACCGCGTACCTCGGTCTTTGACTTAGAAATAATAATAAAAATCATTTTGAGTTAGTATGTGGTTTCATGTGGAGTTTTTATATGCTCTTTGTTACTTATATGTGCATAAAATTGCTACTTTATTATTGTGATTGACATGCTATTATTATACATTATGCTGTAATGGTAGATAGATTTTCCTGCCTCCTAGCTATATGTATTCTCAGCTATATAGCAGTAGGCACTAAATATGGCCACCACTATGCGACTAAGAATGCCATTGACCAGTGTCCACCCCCCTGATACTGTGACTCTTGAAAAACAAAGAAGCAAGAGCTACCTGCTGACCTGCTACATGCCCAATGCCACAAAAGAGGTCCAAGATTTGAAGGTTAAATGTTGAGCATTAACAATCCTGTTCTCTCTGGTAATTGAAGTAGAATGTCTGCAATCTTCTTCGTTTTTCTCAATATTAATTTTCAATTAGAACAAGAGTGGCATCAATTCTTGCTCAAGATCAGTAGGTTAATTATAGGTTGATGCCTTGTGAACATAATTCACCACTCACATAGGTTATGTCTTGGGTTAATTATTGATCCTGGTAGGGAAATAGTGATTTTTGTCCCCACTTAAGTTTACTGAAGACTTTGTTGGTACTCAGTTAAGTAAGTCGTCTAGCTCTATAAAAGGTTCAAGACCTGATACATTTTGAGGGTGTAAAACCAGTGAACATGCTGAACTTTTGGTTGCGCCAAGTCTCTAGAACTTGGCTAGAAATTGTTACTAATTGTTGATATTTATTGGTTTCATGTTAGTTTGGCGTATGCCTAAAAGGTGGTCGTAATCTTTCCCTTTTGTTTTCCATACTGTATTTAGTGGTTATGTAATAATGCTGATGTGAACAGATTGAGAGATGCATTATGAATTTCAAGACTGTATGTTGAACAATGTGTGGGTATTTTGCTGTAGAGGGGTCTTTTGTATGTTCATCAGCACTAGGGTCCACTCAGAATGTGCAACCTCTCTGACGTCTGTGGCCTTATGTTTTCTGAATGCATGCTCTTGGTTTAGTCCCATCCGCATGTACCCCCCCTCTCTGCATAGAGCAACAAGTAATTTTTTTTGTATAGGTAAACCTGCGATCTATACGCTTTCATGATTTAGCATGAGGCTTTCAGTGGTTGCTTTATTTGAAGTAGACACGACTAGTGGAGCTAGTGCAATTGACTTGGACGCAAATTGACTTCTTGGTTCAAAGGTTGGATGAAGAACAAGGAGCTAACGTCCTTTGCTCTTGTTCAAACAACTTTTTGTTGGTTAGCAAGCTGGCTTGAAGTATGTCTAATCACTGTTATTGTGGTAGTGAGGGATCAGTGGTATATTTTGTTGGCAGAACGCCATACATATCCCCATTCCCCTCTGTAGTAGAAGTGAGATTCTGGTATCTGGAGTGTATACTTTGCTGCACGATATAGAATGAACTAGAGAAATTTGAGTGACCGTTTTACATGGGTCTGTCCCATCTTCTCTGGCTGTTCATGATCACCAGAGGACACTTTCGGTTGATGGGTAGTTCATAAAAGATATCATTTCTGCCCGTAGCTTCGAAAGTGTTCTTGCTTAGGAGGTTGAAATGCGTACTTCTACAAGACTATTGAGGGACTTCTTGTTCAGTTGCTAGAGTAGGCAAATCAGGTGGTATATAGGTGGAAGCGAAATGGAGGCGTTGATGTGGGTTTGGTCTGGAATGAGGAGGGAGATAGAGAAGTTATTTTGTATATTTCGGTTTTCAATGAGGGTAAATTTGTTAGGAATAAAATGTTAGTTGGGGGTTTGCTGAGTGAGACTGGATTCAATACATAGAGGTGTATCGATGGCATTGGTGATATATATCTAGCAACCGACATTGTGAACCCGCTGTGATCTTATCAAGGAAAACCGTAGCCCTCATCCACACCGGGTCCCTAGGATTGAAATGCAAACACCATTATCGGTACTTACATAGCTTCAGAGAAAGCATCGGTCCATGTTAAAATTATGACATGCTAATTGTAGAATTTTCGATGGATGAAAACAAAAAGTAACATCATACTGGTATCATTTCATAACGCAAGGAGGCAAGTATAAACACGTTTCCTGTCCAACTTATGCACTCGTGGCTTCTTGCCACGCCTTTTCATATGTAGCAGTGAGAAATACTTTTACTCAACTTTTATTTGACTTATCTAGATATCAGTTATCAAAGTATCATCTTCAGAACAAATATAAATGAATGGAATTGTACATGTATTATTTAATCCAAGTTTCCTCAATGATTTGGGATCATCCATACTTAGAAATGAAGTAAAATAATTGCATTTTTTAGCTGTTAGTGCACTAAATATCCGATTATATATGCTTTCTAGGCATTTTTTCTTCTTCTAAAATTTGTATCAAGGAAATGTACCATATTGACACCTTTAATGATGCTCTCAGCTCCTATCTGTCTAAACTTAGCCTCATGCTTCTGGTCAGAATTTTTGTGACTTCGGTCTTGCCCAGGAATTTGTTCTTAAATTAGAGGGTAGTATTTTAGTTCGATATCACCTGGTCTGTTTCCCGCTTCTCCTGCATTGGCCTTTCTCACTTGGCCCGGAACATGTATCATCTAAATTGTTCTGTTTTCTTTCTTTTTAGTGTTATTTTACTTCCCGAAGTTCCACAATTCTGGCAACCTGGCATTCTTCTTTTTAGTTCCCAACTTCACATAGTATTTACTATGTGGACTTACACTGCATTATCGAAAAAAAAAATCATGGTTTGCCTTGTTTGGAGATATTGTGCAAATTACCTTGTGCCCTTGTGCCCTTGTGCACCGTTTGAGAAATTGAGTTACCTAAATCGCTGATTTACTTTTTTGCATTATCCATAATGAGAGTAAGGTTAATTTAAAATTAATTGTGTAGATTGTCTCGAGACAATTTACGGATGAGATAAAAGTGGTACGTAGGTGATTTATTATAGAGACATGGTACTAGTTTGTATGTTACTTGTTTTCTTCAATTGTTATGGTCTTCGCCCATAAGGCATCTTCAATGTCATAATTAACATCGTATCGTCATTCACTATTCTTGGTAAAAGCTTGATAAGTATTAATGGTCACAGGTTTGAGTTTACCTATAACCCAAGTATCTGCACATTTCCAGTCGGGAGTTGTGATTTTTTGATGGAAGTGCTTCTGTTATTCTCAATGTCATCTGAAGTTGATAAATTTAGAGGCTAACTAAAGACACTCTTTGCATGCAAGTCACTTGATCAAATTGCCTTTGATATGGTTATGAAACTCTTATTGCTATCATTCAAGGTTGTCCTTGGATGTCGAAACTCCCCTCCCTGACTGCTGTCTTGAGTTGCCATTATTACACGGTCATGGTGTATATCTCTGTGAATGAAACTCGTTAGTGTTTTTCTGGGTGAAGGTCAATTGTCACTTCTTTCTGGTATCAGACATGCTGATATAACTTAAATATTTTTTTTTATGGAATAATGAAGTGCAAAATGAACTGCTTACATATTAATGTTTACTTTTAAATGTTCCAGGAGGCCCGGGGAGGAAAGTGATGTGGAGTCTTTCAGGGGAACTAGTAGTGGTGGTAGCAGTGAAGAAGCAGAGATCTCTACTTCGCCAGGGAGCTTGGTGTTTGAGTACTTGGAACATGAACCCCCGCATAATCGCAAGCCTCTCACTGATAAGGCAAGTTTAACTGTGAAGAAGTATTGAGTTTACTTCTCTTTGTTTCTACTTTGAGATGCGAAGCTCATAGAACCTTCTTCCCTTTTTCATGTCCACAGGTTTCCTTTCTTGCAAATCAGTTTCCTGACCTTAGAAAGTACAGGAGCTGTGATCTTTTGCCTTCTAGTTGGATTTGCGTGGCTTGGTATGTTACTGCAAGATTAGAATGGTTAAGTTTAGCACATCATCAATCTCCCAAGTCATTCTCATTTTCTTCTTGTGTTTCCAACAAATTGTGTGCGCAGGTATCCGATCTATAGAATACCTATGGGCTCAACGCTTAAGGATCTCGATGCATCATTTTTAAGCTTCCATTCTTTGTCGACAAATTCAAAAAGTATATCTCTCTCCATCTCTCTTTCTCTCACACGCATAGATTTGTGTTGACAGTTACCCATTCAACAGTTACCCATTTTGAATCTCATGAATGTGATTGAGGAAATAGCAAAGGAATAAGACCTGTCTTATTTTTAATGGTAAAATAGTGCAGGATAATAAGATGCTAAGTGTGATTATTCAGATGAATTTACTCAAATGCATCAATCAATCCGAGCTTTCTCTGATTAGGAGTAATATCTTTTCATGTATAGATATGTAGAGAAGTAGAAGCTAGGTTTATCTCAGTTTTTGGAAAACCTGCCACATCTCTTATTTCTATAATTTATTTCACAATTAGGTACTAGTCAGCCAGGGTTTGAAGGAACATCTGGCAGGATGGTGCATAGCGGCGTTGGTGATGCATCTATGAAGATCCCTGTTCCAGCCTTTGGCCTTGCTTCTTACAAGTTGAAAGGTTCGATCTTGACGCCCAGTGGACCCCACGAGTGCGAGCAAGAGAACCTCCTATTGCAAGCTGCTGATAACTGGCTACAACGCCTGCAAGCCTTTCTGCCTGACTACCAGTTCTTCCGGTCTCACTATTCGCAGTGGAGACAATGGGGCGAGGAGGCTACTGCTCCAGGTGGTAACTGTGCCCCTCCAGCAGGGAGGGGGAAGAAGTTTGAGGTCAGCATCGGGGTGAACAGCGTCGCTAGCTAACTAACTTGATAAGGAAAACCAACCCCATTTTAGCTCCTCCAACTTTGACCAGATATTGTGCAGTGTTGTTTAGGGTCAAGTCTTTGTCTTTTAGTATGTAAACTTATTTTAGAGTGTGTAATAGTTCACAGAGGATCAGTGAAAAAATTTGGCGTCAGCTTTCAGCCAGTTTGGTAGGGAGGCTATCAGTCACTCCTGGGGGCTGTTGTGTTGTTTCAAGGCATGGCTGAAGGGTTTGTGGTTAGAGCCCCATGAAAACTAAGTAGTCGTCGTCTTGCGTGATTTGTTGGTGAAATCACCAATCTATTAGCAGGAGAGGAGTTTTACAGTTATCTGTGATAATGATGAAAAATTGTACTCAATAGTCCTATACATCAGTACTTAGATTCTTATAAGTAAAAGCTTTTCCCTTTTTTCGGGACAGTTGGACATATCTTTGGTTTCTATGGTTTGGTTGTTTTTGTTGATGTGTTCCTGGGTAGCATCGATGTGTTTGATTAAGTTGCTATTGAATCATTCCTGTTAAGTGAAAGGCGCATTCAGGTGATCTGCTGAAGAAAGTGAATATGGCGGCGAACCGCTCTGTTCTTAGCTGACACAGGTGAGTGGCTGTGTCGGGGGTGGGGAACGTCTACCAACTTCCAGGATGGTGGCACATCAAATAAGGTTAGACATGGTTTTTGTTCAAAAACAGTTCCTGTTTATTTGTTAGTGTGAAACTTTCGATAAGAGTCTTTGACATGTAACCCCCACGATACATGCACTCTTGGTGCATGATTCCAGTGGGATTATGGGTCACTTCTTACAGTGCTTGAGTGAACATATAATGCATGGAGGTGATATGTCAAAAAGGTTTTTCCAATATTACCAGTAGTTTCAGGGTAGTGTTGAACATCGATGGGGATAGACTTTGGTAACTCTAACCTTTTTTATAGGTGAATTGTGCAAAGCTACTGAACTCGTTGAGTGCTGAATTAGTTTTTTGGGTTGCACTTTGGGTAAATAGTGCAGCGCATAGTCCTACTCTGTGCTCCTGATTGCTAGATTACGTTGTAGGATGGCAACATGTCGAGTTTCGATCGGATCAAGCCATATCCAAATTCGATCCACAGCGGTTAGGATTAGGTTCGGATTCGAAATTTGCCAGGGTCAAATCGGATTATCCATTAGATCATAGTTTTTAGTTCGAAACGAGAGAGAGCCAAACAGATAAAGTGGAGACCAAAATTGTCTGTTAATGTGAATAATCCTTACCATGATCACCATAGTCATCCTACGGAGGGTTTCATAAAAACACAGTCCAAATCGGCTTCCAGTGTTCGCTACTGATGAGAGAGAATAGAGAAAGGGGGGGGGGGGGGGGGGGCTAGGAATGAAATGAGGAGGAGAAGGGGTCTGATCTAGAAGAAGAGGAGAGAGAGAATAGAGAAGGGGGGGGGGGGGGGGGGGGCTAGGAATGAAATGAGGAGGAGTAGGGGTCTGATCTAGAAGAAGAGGAGAGAGAGAATTGAGAAGGGGGGGGGGGGGGGGGGGGGGGCAGGAATGAAATGAGGAGGAGAAGGAAAAGAATTGCTTTTTATAGTGCTGTAAATTTGCTTGAATGTTAGTGTAACAACCCGAGCGGATTACTGTCCCAACAACTTCTTTACCCGTACCACCGGATAAAAATGCTTAAGTCTTGAAGGTACTAGTAGTAATCCACAGAGTATCATATATGCCACACATCTACTCCACAATATCTCGATGTGAGACGGGATATTACAGTTAGGGGTCATATCATCTTTCCTGTAGAAACGTTAAAGGTTTGTGAATTACAATGGTGCACAGATGAATTTTTCAAATGCCAGGGGATCAAAGTGTAGTTTTCACCAAATTATATGGGCGGAAAGTGTCTCCAACTCTTTAATTTATTAGGGATGATAACGTAACCAAATTGGATTGGGTTTTACAAATCACAAATATTATGATCCATATCCGATCAATTTGTAAACACACTGGATAGACACTGGATAGGAACTACTCCTTAAGGTCGGATCATGCCAAATACGCAATCAAATAGGATCCACTCACTATCCCACCCAACATTGCTCTCTTCTTGGATTGGGAAGAAGTTCATTACAAGATTGATAGTCTCTATACTACTAATACTCCCTCGGGCAATCTAAATATTTTAATTGTATTCAAATGCCATAACTCAAGAGTGAAAACCCTTATTTTAATGTCATACAATATGCAAGCTTGCCAAATCAACTCGATCTGCATAACTTCTCCACATTCTGAAATCAATAATTAACAAATGAACAAGCGGATGATGCATTTCTTAGAAAGTTTTTCGTTGTTGCAGTTACTGATCATACGAAATCTGTAAAGTTTCATAACAGTTAGTTAATACGATTGGTGATCTCACGAACTCGTGTTCATTGATACTATCACGAGAACGCGACGTGGCATGCTCACATCCATAAATTTGATTTCAATATAGAAGGAGATGCATGTTTATTATGACTCTAAATCTTAAAGAATATGCGATTGTGATTTCTCCTTCCTTAATGAAAAAATATGTGTGAATGTGAGTATGCCACGTCACGTTCTCATGATAGTGTCAATGAACACGAGTTCGTGAGATCACCACTCTAGTGAGTATCATTTTTTCTCGAGTTGGTAAAGACAAACGAGGAGTAAGGACGTAAATATGCTTTCAAGTTTTAGAATATCTTATACCTAAAAGAGATACTCCCATTCAATAATAATCCGACCTCTTAACGTGTGACACAATCACATTAGCCCTTGAGGGGTTAATATAACCCAAGGTTCCGGGGATAGGATAATCGCGTGTGTTAGCGTTGTGTAACAGCACCACCAGCAAAGCAATCAACAGCTTCTCTCTCATTCTCTCATGTTCTTGTCCTATCCCAGGGTTAAAGCCTTATCCCCAAACCCTCGTCTTGCTTGGCTAGCATCAGTTTCGTCGGAATTACAAATAAAAACCCCAACCACTCACTCTCCCTCCCTCCCTCGCCGGATTGGTGCGCAACCGGCAACAGAAGCTTTCCGATTAACCTGAAAGGTTCGTCTTCTCATGATTATTTCACCAATCCCTTTTCTCTATCCCGTCGTTGCTTCGTAAGATATCATAATCGATTTTGTTCCTTCGCTTTCTGTTTTATGTTTTTTCAGTTTTCTAATAATGACGTCTTTGCCATTGTTCCACCATTCGTTGATTTCGTGAGTTTGCGTTCGTGGTGATTTTTGCAATTCCGATACGTTTTCTCAATCTTTTTCAATGGGCTCTGGGTAATGTAACGGCTTGTAATGAAAGGCAGCGAAGTTTCAATTTTGTATGCGTTCTCTGTCCTTTGAGAAATTAGTCAATCTGTTGCATTAGGTTAAGACTTCAAACGTTTTAGAAAATTAGAATCAAAATTGTCTTTCAAATGGTCACTGAATGTTACATTGTTGTAACCAAAAGGTAGTAGTAGTAATAGTAGTAAACTAGTAATGTATGGTTCATAACCCGCTTATTTGGGTCGCAGGGTTAATTATTTACAAAAATTCAGTAATTCATTGTCAGGTTTTCTTATCTGTGGATTTAACTACTTATATTCTTGGAGATACATGCTTTCTGTGATTGTTGTTGAATTCGGCAATGCGTACTTTTACTAGTCTTATCATGTATGTTTTCCTCGAGGGAAATAGATTTGCTGCCACATATGCGATACCTAAGTTCCTCTTATGATGGTGATAGCAAAACATGTCCAACGTAACCTAAGTAGACATTGGTTTGTAGAATTGCTTTGTTTGTGCAGTAGCGTGAACGCCTATAATATTAGTCTTAGGGCAGGTTTGGTGCAGGGATTGAAAATTGGGGGTACAGGAGGTCCTAGGGTGTAGAGGTATCAAGAGTGTATCAGTTATTTAGGTAGGATTTTGTAAAATGTTTGCTTATATCGTTATAATAAGGAAGAGTTTTAATGGCTTAGTATTCAATCGATCCCCATCATGGGATTACATTTTTGGCATGGAGGGGATATTGAAAGTTGAAACCCCCCTTCCATAGTTTTCAAACCGAGATTCGGATCATGAATCGAACTTCTGTATCGCAATTTGAATCAAATCATGAATAGTAATTTTTTGCTTCAAATCTTTTTCAAGTATATGTAGAAACATGTAGTATTCCTTGAATCTGTAAAAGCATGTGTGAACAAGAAATTCACAATTTAGCAATAAGTAAACACAAGATTTCAGGAAATTACATCCGCATGAGTGATTAGGAGCTTTATGCATCCATCCAAATGATAAAAATGGCGAAGATATAAGAACATATTCATATAGAGCAAGGAATCAAAGGTGATAAGGTGAGATCTTTTTGGGTACACTTCGCTACTTCGAAAGTAAGACCGACTAATATTTGTATGCAATTCATAGTTGTCAAATTGAGATTCAGATCACGAATCGAAATTCCACTTTACTGAATCGCAAACCGAATCGATTCGTGAATCGTAAAGATTCAATTCAAATCTTCTTAGGTATATAAAGCATTGCATATCCCTTAAATCTGTAAGCATGTGTGAATAATACATTCATTTTATCAACAATTAAGCACAAGTTTTCAGAAAATTGCAGCCATAAGGAGTGGTTAGGAGACTTATGCATCTACCCAAAAGATAAAAAATGACAAAGAGTGCATTAATTATACAGGCATGATTTTGTAACATGTTTGCTTATATTTTTATAAGGAAGAGTATTAAGGCTTAGTATTCAATCCACCCCATTATGGGATTAAATTTTAGGCATTGAGGGGGTATTAACAATAAGGAGGCATTGAATTCCCCCTGCCACAGTTGTCAAATCAAGATTCGTATCATGAACTGAATCGGAATTTGAATCAAATCGTGAATGGTAATGATTTGCTTCAAATCTTCTTTAAGTATATAGAGTAACATATTTCTTAAATCTGTAAGCACGTGTGAACAATAAATTCATATCAGAGCAATAAGTAAACATAAATTTTCAGAAAATTACATCCACAATGAGTGGTTAGGAGCTTTATGCATGTAAAAAGGGAGAAGATATGAGAAGGTACCTATGTGAAGCAAGGAAACATAAGTGATAAGGTGAGATCTGTTTGGGTACACATTTCAACTTCAAAGTAAAACTGACTGGTATTTGTTTCCATTAACTTAAATTACTACAGAAGATGTACTCTATATTGCACAGATACTCCATCAGGGGCGCCGTTAGCATTTTGGTTACTCGGAAACGTCTATGAAATTCGGACACTCCTGAAAATGTCTCCAAAATTCCAAGAGGTGGTTTGTTGATAAAATAAAGTATCACCTGAAACACAGGATGTACCAATAATGATTGCATGTGATCCTTGTGTCTCTATCCTATAAGCAAATGATAAACTTGGTACTGTTACATCGCACACCCTCCCCTGAGTCCAAGTCACATGGCTAGAGCAACACACATACTCGTCTGTTAGGAAATGAAAGATATAGCAAATCCATCTTTCGAATGAATTCTAGTATGTTCATGTTAGTCCTATGAAACATTTTGTTTTTTTAATTGTCAATGTCGTGTCATGTCTAAAGTTTGTGAAATTTGTTATGATCTCATGCCGACATGACACAGTGAAAGATTTGCTTTCTTCCTAGTATAATCAAATTTTGTCATGGTAATCACTAATTATCTTGTTGACTTTCACCCTCAGATTGTAGTAGAAAGAAATGGGTATACGTGGACGAGGTGGCAGCGACCGCTTGAGGACAACTTGGACGCCTGAAATGGATCGCTATTTTATTGACCTCATGCAGGAGCAGGTCCACAAGGGAAACAGGGTAGATGATCGTTTATTCAGCAAAACGGCTTGGGAGTATATGACTGCAGATTTCAATGAGAAGTTTAAAGTTCAAAGTGAAAATGACATATTGAAAAATCGCCATAAAACGCTGAGAAATCTGTTCAGAGCCATAACCAATATTCTCGCTCAGAAAGGCTTCAAATGGGATGAAACTAGAAACATGGTGATAGCTGATAATAAAGTATGGGATGACTATATCAAGGTATACTTTATAATGCATTCGAACTTGGAACTTCTCCCTTCACTTTTTTTTTTTTGTTTTCTTACGGGTTTATTTTGCAGGTGCACCCTGATGCACGATCGTTCAGGGTTAAGACCATTCCTTACTTTATGGATTTGTGCATGATATATAAAAATTCAGGATTAGAAGGAAACCCTAGCCATTATAGCGAGGTTGTTCATGCTGATGGAAATGCAAGTCAACTAGATACTGTTAGATCATCCGAAGGCTTAGGATCTCCAGCTACTACTGTTGATGATGGAGAATCAGGTGACAGTTTGCCAGAATTATCATCAAACTCAGATGGTGACAGAAAGGAAGAAGTAACTCCATCACAAAATGTTTCCCTTCATGAAATCGCAATTGATGAAGATTTCAGTGTTTCTATGTCAAAAACCAGTGATGACCTAACGCCTCCTGCATATAGTAGCTGCAAGATAGGAACTAGGTCAAGGACTACTTGGCAAACCCCCATGGACCGTTATTTCATTGACCTCATGCTGGAACATGTAGAGAAAGGGAATCAAGTTGATGGTCTCTTTCACAGGCCGGCATGGTTGGAGATGCTTGCTTCGTTTAATTCCAAATTTGGTTTCAACTATGATGTTGACATTCTCAAAAACCGGTACAAGACCTTGAGAAGACAGTACACTGCTGTAAATATTCTTCTTGGCGTGGATGGTTTTTCATGGGATGATACGCGTCAAATGGTGGCTGCTGAGGATTCTGTCTGGCAAGAGTATATTAAGGTGTGTAACCTCTTTAACTCTGTTTTCAGTTTTCACACATGTTATGCCATTAATTTTTGCAATTCTGGTCCTTGCATATTCTCCATTCTCGTATTGCAGTTTTCACACATGTTCTGCATTTGTGCTAGTTCATCTGCTCACTGGGATGATTTAACAGGACTCCGTGTACTTAATGAACTTAGTATGGTTCCCCCTACTTCACACTAGGATATACAAACTAACCTGAGTAAGTTCCGGCACATTCAAGAATTGGGATCAACACGTGTGCGGCTACTCTCCGTTGGTCATTCTATACCCTCTTGCAAAGGATGCTTGAAAATGAGAACAGTCTTCTGTATATCCATGCCTTTTCCTCTCACTAGGAGTCTAAATTGGGGTTAGAATTGGGGTTAGCGCTTCAAATGATAAAAAGCAGATATCTAGTTCAAAGAATTTTGCACTGACATTTTTTATTTTATTTATTACACACACACACACACACACTCGGCAGTTCTGGTCTTTGTGTGTCTCAGAGTAAGGAGTCTGTGTGACCTGATTAAAGTACAGGAGCCTCAGCTTCCCCAGTTAGTTAAGCTAGTTAAGCTGGAAATGAGAGTGCTTATGATGTTTTACTGCAGATTTAGGATAACGTCTCGAAGAAATTCTGATTTTGGAAAAACTAATCCGTTTTTAGTTTTCGATCACAGTTTTAAGATTTTGGTGTTTCCATTTTTCTAGTATTTTGAAACGAATCCCAACAGTGCTTCACTAGTATTTTATCATGCCTTAAGTCGCGAAAATGCTGTCAGTCATGAATTTTGTTCGTCTATGTTATCATGACTTGCAGTGGATATCTGCTATGTGACATTTAATGAGGAGTTGGAGAAATGAACAGTGAGTACAAGAGACATTCATTTTCTCTTCAGAAGCTTTGAGAAAGCTTGTTGGGCAAAAGAAATAGTACTCATATGTATATCATGGTAATTTAAGGTATCTATGTTTGAGCAGTGACTAATATGAGGAGAAAGAAGAGTTTCCACTAGATTTACCCTGAGGACCGACATTAGGTCCCTAACCCTTTCAGGCATCTACTCCCATAGATGAGCTCCTTCGGAGACTTGTGGATGATATGCTCAGGCATCCGTTTGTTGCAGTATATAATAGTGGTTGACGAAACAACGATAGAGTTACATGGTACACTACACACAACTAGTGGACCTGAAACTCAAAGTCTAAGGAAGAGGAAAAAGTGAAAATGGATGAATACTAGCTTAAAATGAAGGATCTTCTTAGATTTCTTGAGTGAGCTAATTACTGAGAGAACTCTTTGGCATAGGATGTTGGATGAAGTGGGAGATTGTCTCAGGTGTGTTGTGTCATCTCTGACCAAGAACCTCAGCAAGGCTGAAAGGGTAACTTTGTAGGAGTAGGACAACCTTAAGATCGGTAGTCCCTGTTGGCCGGTGACAAGAAATCAAAATCACAATTGATTGACTGAATGATCGTAGTAAGAGTGAAAATGTTGAGATGAATGAGTTGCGAGTACAAAGGAGAGAAAATGTTCATGTCTTAATTGGATGAGATGATCCATGATATTGGAAAGGGAGTGTTTGAGGCAAATGATCCTGCAGGCAACCTTGATTTAGTTAAGAAAAGGATCGTTGTATGGAGAAGAGATCGGATGGTTGGTTGTTTCCCAGTTGAGGTCATGGTTGTGTTGCTTGTTTGGTTGCAGACCTGCGGTGATGTTGATTGAGATTTAGGTCTAGCTTGGACGAAGAAAACAAGAAGATGAAGATACATGGAGATTTACAGAAAAAACGGTAGTGGAATGGGTGGGAAAGCTATATCTCCTCTATTTTTGGGTAACGTTTATGAAGAGTTTATCTAATGTTACTGGTAGAAATTGTTATTTGATCAACTTGAGCAATCAGCAACACGTGAGATAACTTGCAGGTGTAGGACAGTAGCAACAAGCTTGTAGTTCTGGACATCACTGTATCACCGCAGTTAGTTTTTCCTCATCTTAGAGACGAGGGTGGATCTACCTTAGGCGAACTTTTGGAAATTGTATTTTTATCCTTATTTGGTTTACTTCTTTCAATTTAGCCCCCACAATAATTGCACTATAGCCCCCACTTAACTTTACAAAACTTAAAATTTACTTTCATTTTGTTTAACTTTTTTACTTTAGCCCCCACTGTACGAGTTCCTTGATCCGCCCCTGCTTAGAGAACCATCTTTTCTGAAAAGCATTTTAGTGAACGTTAAAATGGTACACATTAGAGTTAAAATGCTGATCAGCATTAAACTACCCTTTTTGTCCGGCGGCACTTCTCAGTTGAGGTCCAAATGATAAAAAGATTGTGAATGCGCTAGTTCGTGTAACCCAGTATTGTTACTGGTTATCGCCAGCCATCAGGGAATAGTGATAATAAGTTCATGGTCCTGCATTTTCTCAATCCTACCATATATATCATCCTGATGCATGTACACTGTGGCTGGAAAAGTTGGACGTGTTGCATCTTCGAGTCTCTCTCTCTCTCTCTCTCACACACACACACACACACACACACACACACACACCTAGGAAGCATGGACACTCCAAAACAGGGGCCTTATCCGTATCGGACATTTGGGATACTCGGACACTCGTACGATTCTCCAAAATATGTGTCAGACACTCCGGCTGGCGTGTCCAAGTATTTTAGAGAATTTTATTAGACCGGACACTCCGGCTGACAAAAAAAAGACACTTCCAGGACACTTTAGGGACACTTAATGAGAGACGACAATTGCCCCTTAGTGTTTTTTTTTTGAGGCAATTGCCCCTTAGTGTTTATTAGACTTTCATACGAGTTGTTTTATGAGATACGTGAACTTTAAATGGATTAAAATAATAACTAATCTAAAGTAGATACAATATATTTGATTAATTGATGGCTCACTATATGAAACGGTTACCCTTTTGAACGAAAAGTTCAAGTGAGATTTTAAGTTCTCACATGTGACAACTGCAAGAGTATTCCCAGACACAACTCGTCAAACTCGAACCCACCTAAGCTACTCCTCTTTCTCTTCTCATTATTATATTTAATATATGCTTTCCGTGATATCTAAGCTATGAATATAAAGAAGTTGGAACCAATATTTTTATCATTCCTCTTTGTATAAAATTCAAATATATATAAAAAGATAATAATAATAATGTTGCGTATCCTTGCCGTATCGTATCCTCATATTTCAGAAAATGACCTATCCCATGTTCAAATCCGTATTGTATCCAATACCCGTATCCGTACCCGTGCTTCTTAGACACACACACACACACAGACGCACACAAATCCGATCTAGTTCTGTTTTACTAAACGTTTTTGCCAAATGCCAAGTCCATTTCAAGTCACGTTTCGAGAATGCTGTTTTGCTAATCCATTTCGGGTCAATTTTGAGAATGCTTCTACTAATTGATAATGGTAATATGCAGGTGCATACCGAGGCACGGCCTTACATGACAAAATCTTTACCCTACTACAAAGATTTGTGCGTGATATGCAGAAACTTGAGTGGTGATAGAAGAGAGACCCCATCTGGTTATAATTTTTCTCAGGGGGATGAAGTCAAGTATATTAGATCATGGAAGGGTGCGCAGTCTCCAGCTGCATCAGCTTCTAGTGATGATTATCAAATCGGCAATCTGCAGGAAGCAGAAGAAGAGTTTTGCTACGAAACCAACGGCTCAGATCAACAGAACAAGCGTCCCTTGGAAAGCCCACCACTTTCTTCGAATTTCAAGAAAGCACGAGGTGCTAATGATGAGGGATTCGCTATTGTTCTGCGAGAGATGGCCACAGCAGTTTCTTCTTTGGCAGATAAGAAGAAGGAAGACGATGAACCAAGCTCTGTTTTTTGTATGGAGAATGTGGTACACGCTATCCAAGCTTTGCCTGACATGGATGAAGAGCTTATTCTGGATGCGTGTGAGTTGGTGGAGGATGAAAAGATGGCGAAAACGTTCATGGCTTTGGATGTGAAACTGAGAAAGAAGTGGCTGATTAGGAAGCTTCGCCCACAAGGGTTATAGGCCAAAGTTTAAGTTCAGATATGCATAGGAGGAAAACTCGCTTGCCTGAATTGGCTTCTTCTTCTTCTTCTTCTTCTTTTCAATAAGTCCTTTTGGGGGATTAGAGATCTGAATTGAGAATTTGAAAGGTTTTTTCATGCCCCATTTGCAGGATAAAGTTTATCAGCAGCGTCTGTGACGGTTGCTGAAAAGAGACAGGAGTTGCACAGGTGAACTTGAAATTTGTCAAATGTTGATAGAAACGTTTATACAATTCATTTAGCAAGCCTATGAGTTTGAAGTCTGTAAATGCGGAGTTGTGACAGGCGAATTAGTTGGAGATTTACTCTGTCTGATTCCAAGAATTGTAGGCAAAGGACGTCTACTTTTTTTTTTTGTAGAAACTCCATCGTTTAGGGTATGCTGCACAAGTTAACTGGAGAACAGAAATTTACAGTGTGTAAGCTGCTAAAGGCATCTCCAATCGATCAAAGGAAAGGGGTTGGCCAGTTCACCCGCCCGCCCCTGCTTTACCTTGCCCCGCCTTGCCCCCCAAAAAGGGCCAACCCGCCCCCCTTCAACCCCCACTAACCTCTACATGACCCGGGTCGGGGGTGCCGTATCCTGCCAACCTGCCTTGCCCTGCCCTGCGATAAAACCCACCCCACCCCTGTTCAACAACCACTAACCTCTCTACCCGAACCGGGTTGAGGGTGCCTTGCCCCACCAACCCACCCCGCGATAAAACTCAACCCGCCCTGGCTTGTTTCACCCGGTTCACCCCGGACAAACCAACCGTTTTAATAAAATCTAAATGACAATTTCGTCCCTCTCAACAATCATAAAACGGCTAGTTTGGGGTTGTTTTAGCCATTTTTTAACTGACATTTGAACTCCCCTCCAATTTCTATAAATACCACTACCAGTATCACTACCCTCCTTCAACCTCATTCCAAAAAATACAAATAGTACTACCCTCCTTCAACCTCATTCCAAAAAATAACAAATACTAATACCGCTACCACTACGTGGTAGTAGTAGTACTACTGCTACTCTTTATTTCTCATTTATTTTCACTATTTGAAGATCAAACTCTTCCTCTCCTTTGAGCTTCAAAGTTCAAGCACACTACTCAAATAATCAATCTCAACTTCCCAAATTACATCTTCGATACATCTCTTCACATTTCATTTCAAAGTTATTACAGTAGTAGTTTCTTTTTTGGCATTTATGTATGTATATATATATATATATATATATATATATATATATATATTTTTTTTTTGAAAAAATAACATAATTTATATTTCTTATTTACCATTGGAGATAGCCTAAATTTCCTTGGAATACGTCCATTGCCTTTTTCCTTTGTGGTACTAGTATATGTTTAAGTGTTCTTGGTGATATCAAATTAACAACTGCTAGTAGCACTTAGTTCGGTGGTACAAGCTGCTTACTACTATTAGTATCCGCTACGAAGTTGGTATTGTTCTTGACTAGGTCTATGTGGACTATTTTCAGCACACCCTCAGTTACTGAAGGTAACAACTAACAATGATTGACCCATTCCTCCTCCATCCCACTGGATTAAAAATCTTGAAAATGAAAAAGAAAATACCCTTTTGGGTTCGGGTTTAGTTAGTCGGGTTTGCACTCTTATATCTTGAATTCAAACTCTGGGCGACCAAAGTATTGCCTATTGATGCCCTCACTCGGAGTTTGTCAGTTCAAATTTTTTCAAACTGGTTTACCAATCTTGTGTGATTTGCAAGTTATTACAATAGAGCATATATTTATTCAAACGTCACTTAAAGATTATACTTCTTCCGTTTCTTCTCTTTTTCTACGTTCTGACTTTTGTCACTATTCACAGGGTCACTTTGACCCGGTAATTTGGATAGCAAAACGATCTAATATTTTGACAATTTTTTTATGGTGTTGTAGAGTAAAAGTTATTCTATAACATGGTGAAAAATTATCAAAAAATTGAAACATTTTGCGATTCAAATCCCCCAGTCAAAATAACCCAAATACGAGTCAAAAAGTCAAAGCGTAGAGAAAGAGAACGGAGGAAGTAACTTTTTGGGATTCGGATCCTCCCTGCCGTGCAGCTTCTCCAGCCGAAATCTAGACACCTCAAAGATTGCACCATGTCATTAGAAAGGAAGTGTGAACCCCCACACCAAAAACTTCCCTCTCATCTTCTACCTCTTAATTATACACCTCATTCTCTCTCTACACCAAAACACACCCACTTTTCTCTCGACAGTTTCTCTAATCTTCTCTTTTAGAATCAAACTAAGAGCATCTCCAATGCAATTAGGTAAAAAATAGGCATATTATGCCTAAGAATAAGATTTTGCATTTTTATTTTTGCACTAGGCTCCAATGCTACTAGTTATAAATTAGCCAATTTAAATTGAATGTTAATAGTTAGAGATTTTTTTCACGTACTAGATGAAAATTAAAAGAAAGATTTAGGACAAGTAGTGGAGAAATTATAGGAGATATGGTTTAAAAAATTAGTCACACCCAAAAAAAAATGGACAAGTGTCTCAAAAACCTAAAAAGTAGGGGAAAAACAAAGATGGTTAGGGAATGAACTTCGCCAAGTTTGGCGATAAAGATGCCTATTGTGTATTTTGCATAATAAGATGCCTAATCCATTGGACTTCTAATTTTGTTCAACTTCTTTAAATTTTGCCTAAGAATACCAATTTACCTAATGCATTGGAGATGCTCTAAAAAGATGAATGTTAGGGAACCAACCAATATCTCCCATTAATCTCTCACATTCCTTCTAAAAAAATGTAATCATGCCGCTTGTTCAAGTTCTGCCTGATAATTGAATTACAGTACCCCAAAATCACCGGGTCATAAAAACTTGAATATCCATGGAAACAGATCCGTAATTCTCAAAGTTTGAATCGTCCATAGTTTTTCAACTTGGCACCAATAAATTGAGTACCTCATGATGTTGACAACGCCTGGGTCCGAATTTGTGTTGATGGTTTTGTTTTAGAGCATCTCTAACCATCCTCCATTTCTCCATATTTGGTGAATTTTTTGAAGATTTTAGTCTCCAACCTCAAATTTCCATTTATCTATTTTAGTCTCCAACAATGTTTGACCCAAAAATCTCCATTCTCCATTCTCTATTTTCTTTCCATTTATTTGGAGGTGGAGATGTTCATCTCCAACCATCCTCCATTTCTCCAAAAAAATCTCCATTTATTAGCGTGTAAAATGAATAATTTAATTCTAATTGTTTAAATTAGTAACTTAAAACATATATATTATTGATAAAAGTATGATATCAGTGTCCTCCAGAAGTCAAGCATATTTCAGGAATTGCCCAATGGGACGTCATTACCAGTTAGCTATTCCATCAAAGGTAAGAACTATAATGTTGGTTATTATCTTACAAACGGAATTTATCCTAAATGGTCGATGCTGGTTCAAGCATTTAGTGCACCTAAATCTCCGAAGGAAATATATTTTGTGCAAAAAACATGAATCATATCACAAAGACGTTGAACGAGCTTTTGGGGTCCTTCAGGCTCGATTTTCAATCAAAAGAGGAGGAACTCGTTTTTGGGATAAAGATGATTTACATCAAATTATGCTAGCTTGCATCTTAATGCATAACATGATAGTGCAACAAGAGCGCGATCAATGTCTGAATGGTTACACTTTTGATTATGAGCAACAATCCACTAACCTAGACTACGAATTTTCATCTTCGGTGCCTCCTGTTATGCTTTTCAGAGAATATAATAGGACAACATTCATGGATTTCCTTGCTCGCCATCGAGATTTGATAAATGAGGGTGAGCATCATGAACTACGAAGAAGACTCGTTGCACACTTGTGGGATACGCGTGATCAAGCAGTAAATGATGGTGAATGAGATGTATTGTGTGAAATTTTAATCATTTGATGTATGCTTTAAATGTGTAATTTAGATTATCGTATTGAAATTAATTTGCTAAAAATTATGTTGAAACTAGCATTAATAATTTTTGAAGGAATTTTGGTGTTAACCATTGGAGACTGAAATCTCCATTGAAGATATATATTATTTTATGATTTTGAGTAAAATTTGGTTGTATTGGTTGGAGACTAAAAACTCCATTCTTCCTTCAAAAATGGAGAAATGGAGGTAAAATGGTTGGAGGCTGCTCCATTTTTTTCCACCAAAAATGGAGAATGGGGAAAAAAAAGATAAGGGTTGGAGATGCTCTCAGAGAGAAAAACTGGTACAAAGATTGAAGAATGATCAATTTTTTTTGTTAACACTAATAGATAGAGTGAGAGTCGGATTTTGGCATAGAGAATTACAGACTGTGTAAACTATGAAATTCAGTGTGGAGGAAAGAGAGAACCCCAGTAGTGAGAGAGAGAGAGAAGTTGCGAATGAGACTGAAAAGGGATTTGAGAAGTAATGGATTAGAGATAAACATTAGCCGCAACAATGAGTAGGAGTGAAATGCTCACGTGCCATAATTTTGTAACGTCTCGAGATCGGACGGTCGCAACCCTTAGGCTGTAGAAGCTGCACGCCGGAGAGGATCCAAGGATGCCCAGATTGTGTAAATACACCCATTTATTGTGATGTAATTGAATTAATAATGATAACATGGATTTTAAAATTTTACTCTTTAAAGAAGTGTGCCTTTCCAAAAATTATACTAATGGCATCCAGTGAGTAGAGAAGGACCCACCGGCAATTAGAGAAGGACCGACCAATTCACCTTACACCTAGTGTCCTCTCATTTTGTAGACATGTCAGTTGGAAGAAGAGGAATAAAATGTATGAATAATAATCGTTCGATCAAAGTCCAATCCAACGGTCTGCAAGTGGACAGCAATGCAATGATAACAATGAAAGTGCTAGCTTTCTTAGTACTATTTCCGTTTCTTCTCTATCTCACCGGTTTGACTTTTGACACTATTAACTGGAATACGTTAACCTGGTGATTTGGGTAACAAAATGATGTAATTTTTTGATAATGTATACATGGTGTTGTAGGATAAAATTTATCTATAACACAGTAAAAAAGTTATCAAAAATCGCATCATTTTGCTATCTAAATCACCAGGTCAAAGTGACCCACATACAAGTCAAAAAGTCAAACCGGTGTGATAGAGATGAAACGGAGATTTGGTGAGCAAAACGAAACACAAATTTGATAATTTTTACATGATCTTGTAGAGTAAACTTTACTCTACAATACTATGAAAAAATTGACAAAATATTATATCGTTTTGCTGTCTAAGTCACCGAGTCAAAGTGATCCAGTTATGGGTAAAAAAATTAACATAAGTTGAAAGAGAAGACACGGAAGTAATATATACTGGTAGATACTCTCAGCCGACATATCACATCAGATTGAATAGTCCTTGGATGTTGACACATGTGGTTAGTTTGTCCCTATTTGATGAACCTATCTCTCTCATGCTAACCGACTTTCCCCACTCCCTCATTTATCTTCTTTTCCATCTTCGACTTTGATTTCTTTGGCTTTCCAACTCTCTCAATCAAACGAAGACGGGGTTGTCGGGTTTTCAAACTGGACTACTGGTATAAGTGACGCTACTCGAGGTCTCTGTAAAACGCTCCCCCTCTTTGAACTATCCGTCGTCCTCATCCATCTCTCTCTCATCATACCCTGCGAACAATTATAGAGTCCATCGAAGACGGACAATTTTTTAGTATTTCAACAAGAAACGTGTAAAACATTTTTAGCTTCCTCTACAAATGTTTCTGAAGGGTTGTAAGTAGATGGTTCCGTGGATTGTATAGCTTCTGAACAAGCTGTTTAGCCCAAGGTCCTGAGCAGGGCCGTCTCTAACATTTTGGTGGCCTAAAGCGAGCGGTAAATTTGAGGCTCTCATATATTTTCTGAACATGCTTTATATTGCAAAAATATTGTGTGGGAACATGTTGTGCATTATATGTACAATGTACGTGCAACCTTCGTGTTGATTCGCACGCTTCATGTTTTAATTTTATTTATACGATTTTATTTGTTCCCGTTTAATGAAATCTCAAATTTATAAAATACTAAAATTATTTATAAATTTTATATAAAATGCTAAACTATCCTTATTAATTTTTAGAATATGGGCCCCCCTATTTTTGTGGCCCTAAGCGGTTTCCTTAACCGCTTAATGGTTGAGACGGCCCTGGTCCTGAGTAGTTCATCGGGATCCTGAATTCGAGCCTCCCTCTTAGCCTGATCGGAATTGGCTGATAGGTTTTTTCACTCGAGCTCGACGACAATCTCTTCACCCGCGAGCTTCCTAACGACATTTCCGGGGAGAATCCGAGTTTACTCTCTCTGTCAAACAACAAAATCTCCGGCGAAATTTTCCCTCCGGCGATAGGGAACTTGGTGAACTTATCATATCTCTCCCTGGACATGAACCCGCTCTCCGGCGAAATTCTATAAGGAATTTTTCATTTGAAGATGATTTCCAACATCAATGTCAGTGCCAACAATATTTCCAGCAACGACGTCTATAGCTCTATCCAACAATCTGTTGATTTCAGCCGGAACAATTTACACGGCCGAATTCCGGCGAATCTCACTAGGTTGATAATTTCTTCTTGAATATGATTTAAGGCAGTGTCAAGGACAATAGCGAATTTGGCCATCTTTTTAACCGCCAGGTCAGCTTCTAATACTTCTAAAAACAGCTAGTTTGTAACACTGCACCTTCTTCACAGTGGTGATTCTTGCATTATGTTTTGAGTGCTTTTTGAGCTTTTGAATTTCACCCTTTCATGTCTCCGCTTCATGCTTATGATAATGTTGGATCCTGATACTAGCATGAAGCATTTCTCAGTGTGTTTTCAACCAGCTATTGACAGGGCCGTCTCTAGCATTTTGGTGGCCTAAAACGAGCAATAAATTTGAGGCCCTCATATAACTTCTGAACATGCTTTGTATCGAAAAATATTGTGTGGAAACATGTTGTGCATTATATGTACAATGTACGTGCAACCTTCGTGTTGACTTGCAGGCTTCATGTTTTAATTTGATTTATACGATTTTATTTGTTCCCGTTTAATGAAATCTCAAATTTTATAAAATGCTAAAATTATTTTATAATTTTATATAAATTGCTAAAGTACCCTTATTATTTTTAGAATATGCGCCCCCACCCTAATTTTTTGTGGCCCTAAACGGTTGCCTTAACCACTTAATGGTTTAGACCCTGGCTATTGACTCGATGATATCTTTCATTGGTGTTTTCGGTCAATACTGACTTGGAGATACCCATCAAGGGATGTTTTCGGTCCACGCTGGTTTGGAGGCACCCTTTGCGTAGCTCATGTTGGGGATACTTTATTCGACGATTAAAATATTTTCAGTGTTGGCTGAATAAGCATGTCGTAGAATTTTATTTGTTTATATCTGCTTCTTCTCATTCGAGTAAAAATTCAGGAACAAAATCCATTTTTTTTGCATACTAGGAGAACTTAATTGATAGTAGCCAAAATACATTGGGTTGCAAACTGTACATAGGAAATGCCTCGCTAAAAGGGTATGCCAAAACGACTAGGACTCGTTGCAAACCCCATACATACACAAGAACCTGACAAGCATAGACAAAGCAAGACCCTGACAAACTGGCACAGACGAATCCAGACATAACTATTAGCAGAACCTTATACTGGAACCTCGTCACACTAGGATAGCAGCTTAGATGATGACACACGAGCCTTGACACAAAACGACAGAGAGTACTAGAGAAGAATATTATATGCACCTCACAACTCCTTCATCAGCGTAGAGGAACTCTTTTATGGCAGCTGAGATTCAGCTGCAAAAACAAACAAACATACTTAGAACTTAAGACGAGCAAATTATGTCGTAGTAATAAGTGAATTGTCCGTAGTGGAAGTGGAAGATCTGATGTTGCTATCTGAGTAACAATGCCACGTAGTAAGTGCCAACTCCTTGGCCTGATGGTATAACTGATCAACTGTAACGCATTCGTTGTTGTAATTTCTTGCATTGCGCTGTTTCCAAATGATCCACAGTAATGAGACATTCCATAACCAGTTTGTATTGATCGAGTGTCTGTACTTCTTTTTGAGCCAACTTCTGATCCAATTGTCAACCGAGAGGGAGAAATTTGGTTTATGAAGTGTAGGTGCTCTTCTCCATAGAGTTCTCAATCTGCCTTGGCAGCTTTAGGAAAGATGTCAGGTAGTTTCCACTGTATGGGTACAAAGATGGAAGGTAGGAGAAATAGTCGGAACTTTTTTTGTGTAAGTTATGAAGAGTGGGTAGAGAGTTGGTTAAGATTTTCCAGAGGAAGAGCTTAATCTTTCGCGGAATAGGGGCAGTCCATAACTTTTCCCAAGGCTAGGTAATGGGGACGGTTTTGAAAGAAAGGGGTTAAGAGGAGATGCTGGGAGATGAATTTGTGGAATTTTAAATCAAGTAAGCTGACTTAACTGTAAATTGATGAGTGTTGGTCAAATTCATTGGGGAGTGTCCTTGTCCAAATCCCTTCTGATAGTAGTTTGAAGAATCAGATTAGAAAGCCATGCTGGGAATGCATGTTGGACGAGGTTGGTATTCCAAGAGGGGGAATTATCATCAATTCGATCCCTGATAAATTTCAGGTGCACTCCATTATTTTGAGGTCTCAAATTTGAAGCAACAGATTTAGCTGGGACATCAGTAACCCTTCCTGGAGTGAATAATGGAAGCTTGACTCCATTTACAGTGCTCGATGTCAAACCCAAAGATAGCACTTCACGGCCTTTGCAGATGGCTTTCCAAACTGGGGAAGAGCGTGAGAAAGTGGGTAGGGAAATAAAATGTTTACGTGAGTAGTATTTTCCGAGAGAGTAGTTAGCAAAAGAGAATCAAGTTGAGACAAGATACGCCAAGAATTTTCGGCCAACAAGCCTAAATTAAAAGTGCTGGAATTGATGAAACCTGGACCTCCTTTAGATAATCTATTGCAGAGAAAAGGCCATGAATTCCAGAAAATGCCTTTTCTTGAGGAATTACCCAACCAAATAAACCTTGAAATGTATGAAATTATTTTTGTGTGTGCAGTAGATGGGAATAGGAAAACAGACATGGGGTAAACAAGCATGCTAGAGAGGAGAGATTTAATTAGAGTTAGACAACCAGCTTTATTAAGCAAATTCAATCTGTTAAACATGGGTTTACATATAGTTAAGCTAATTAGGTTTAGTTCAACTTTCATAGTATGACAGTTAGGAAACCATATCCAATTTATTAGTAGGACTTGTGTACCAAGTGTGCCTCTGCCTCCTGCTCCTTTCTTGGGATGAATCAGATTTCAGAAATTACCATATTTTCATTGTCATGTTGCGCATTTATTTGATAGCTCTATGTGCATTACTAAACTATTATGATGCAATAGTCAATAGCTATTTTGAACAATAAGAAAAAGCTTCAACTATTTTTCAAATCTGGTTTGTATACTGAACTGGTAATTATCAATTTTGATATTTTTTCAGTTCTACAGTTGCATATGTCAACTCTTGGCGTGTAACTATCTTACGGAGCAGCTGATATGACTGTTTCTCTAGACTATAAAAGGCTTTATTGTACAAGTTATAGACCATATCATCCGAATACTTCCACTCTACGTTACACGGAAACGAATACGGGTACGACAAGACACGGAGATGCCGACACGTCAAATTTTGAAAAATCGAGAAATGCCGACACAAGACTATATATATACATATATATATGTATGTATGTACACAATTTTTTTTCTCAGTTTTATGGCAGACAGACACCTCAATGTAAAGCCATAAATCATTACAATAAAGACATTAAAGCAATAAAAGATTTGGTCACTACCAAGTACAAATTGATCCATTTCAAAATGTTGGAATTGTGCCCTAGAGGCAATCAATTAATTGTGACAAATATATGGATTTACGATTCATTATGTTATCGATATGGAGATATGCTAACATGAATGAAGTCCTTAGAATATAAGGTGTTATATTCTTAAATATCCCTAGTCAATTATAATGATTAATGGGACAATCATCTATAGACTAGTATGGGGTTGGATTGATATGGAGATATCACGATCCAACACATGGGTATGCATTAGGAGTAATGGCATACTGGATGACCCACGACGAAAAGGATACATTAGATTATGTGAAGTCACAATCGCTTTTCGTAGTGCTAATATTATTGCAATCCTTGGACTTGAAGTCACTAGATACTCTAGTTGTGAAATATTGCGCTTTGATGTTATCAAACGTTACACCGTAACTGGGTAATCATAAAGGTAGCTATCGGGCGTGATAGGAAGCAAGCTTAGAGATCGTAGTGATGTAGATAGGATTTGTCCCTCCCACATAATGGGGGTAAATATCCACGGCCACTCGAGGGATGAGGCTTATTGAATGTCTGGCCAGACTCAGATAAATTAATATATAGATATTAATGTTATCTGCAAGCATAAGCATATTCCCAGGATCGAGGAACTATGGATTGGATATACGAGTGTGACTATTTATGTCTCGTGTCCAATCCGGATATGGAGACAAAGGGATAATGCAATATGATATATTGGGCACAAAGGTTTGTCGGGATCACTGACTATTTCTATTGGTTGGGTGGCATGGATGTGTTGCTAGACACCGCTCCATGTTAGTAATAGTTACTACCAGCTATATAGAAACCTATGGGGTCACACGTCAAATAGAGTAGAGCTAGATTTGGGATTAATTAATATTGATTAATTAATAGAAGGATCATTGTGCAACACCTTGCAAACTTAGTAGGACTAATTTGCAAGGAAGGGAATAATTCTAGTTCATCTAGAATTAGGAAACTCTTTTATGGAAACAACAAGGAGTTGTTGGAGTATATAAAGGAGGCTCTAGCTTCCTTCCCACTTGATGTTAATTGTTATTAAAACATAACAAAGAGAGTGGGAGAGAAAAAGAGAGAGCAAGACAAGGTGCTAGGGCCGAAACCCTAGCCACCCGTCCGCCCCCTACCCGACGGCAAAGAGAGGCCGCCTCCTCTCTTGTGCCTATGGTGATTTGTTGCTTTGATCTTCATCCCTCTTCCTCCAAGGTTCAAGCTAGCACTTGATTGAAGGAAGAATCTAGATCTCACCTCTAGACGTGGATCAACCGTAGAGACGAGGACATCATTCTTCGTGTGATCTCACAAATCAAAAGGTACACATCTTCTATGACCTTGATCATGTTATGATGTCTCTTCCTGTGATCCTTGGTGGGCTTTGAGTAGGATTAATTTTGTTATTCCGCTGCGTTACCTACGTCAAAACTCAACAGTGGTATCAGAGCCACAGGTCGTAGAGCATAACATGATATTATGTGTTTACGATTTCAGTTCATACACCGTATTATTGTTTATTACGCGAAAACTGAAAAAATTGGCATAGTAGATGCAATATTGAATTTGATTCAATCAAACAAGACCCAATTTAACATTGGATGTTAGAATTGGTGAGTTTAATCACATAGGATGTGAATAATTGGGTTCTTGAAAAATTAGGGTTCATGGGCACATGATTGAAAAGGGGTTTTCAATTATGGAATTAATTAAACTTGGGCAACAAGGAAGAAGTTGTTTTGGAAACAACTAAACTTGGGAAACAAGTAAGAAGTTGTTTATGGAAACAACTAAACTTGGGAACCAAGGAAAGAATTATTTTGGAAACAATACCATAAGGGTGTTTTGGAAACAACCCAACAAGGAAGGAATTGTTTATGGAAACAATTCCATATATTGTTTTTGGAAATAATTCCATGAATTGTTTATGGAAACAATTCCATGAGGAGGTGTGGCCCATGTAGGGACCGCCCCTCTCTCTCCTTGCCGCCCAAGTAACACACGGCACAAGAGGGCCGGCACACCCTAGCACACGGCCTAGCCGTGTGCGCTAGGGGCCGGCCGGCCCGGGCCTAGTGTGGCGGTTCCTTGGTTGATTTCGGCCATTCATTGGTAAATCCTTTGGACCGTTGTGAAACCCTAGTTACCCAATTTCATTAAAATTAAACAAGCGCGTTAAAAATTGGTTTTAACTGTATTATGTGCTTTATTGCATGGTGGATGGATATGGCCTAGGATTGTGGATGTTTATTGTTTTGTGGTTTGGTTTACGGCCTGCGAGCTGATCAAATTATTGTAATAATTAATTAAGTTTTACGGCCTGCGAGTCGTCTTTTTCTCCTCGACATGTGAGGCTTTTGTTATTTATTTATTCTAGATGTTAGGCTAGAATTAGAAATATTTAGTTGATAGCCAAGAACATGGAGAAGAAGACCGGAGAACCAAAGGAGCCAAAAGACATCCCTAGGCGCGCAGCTATGGTGGAGCACATGGAGATGAGCTTGTCACTTTAGGGCATATAGATATTATCATTGGCTTGGTAATATCTTAGTCTAGGGGCCATATCCATGCCACGTTATTTTCTTTTGTGGATGTTTATTATTCATGCCTTGTTATTTATTTTGTGTGTATGGCGCTACAAGCAAAACAATAACAAGATAATAATAAACAAAGTTGGTCTTTTATTGTGGATGGCCCAATCCAAATAAGTAGACCATGTTGATAAGATCAACCAAACAATTTAAAAAGGAAATCCCTCAATTAAATATTGCGTTTTGCCTTCTCTTGCCAAAACACCCTTCATGATCGTGGGCTATTAAAATTCGGGCTTGCCAAAGCAAGGCGATTTTAATTTTCCATGGTGTGTTGCGGACGACGCAAGCAAGTAATGCGTGTATGTTGAAAGCAAGAGGTTGGACGCAACTAGGCAAGAATCAATTGGATTGATGAGCTTAGAGGCATGACAATTAGGAGTTATCCAATTGGATAAAGAATAAAATGAATTTATTCACCTAATTGGACCAAGAGTTGCATGGGATGCAATTGGAATGGTTCCTACCTAAATAACCAATTCTTGGGTGACTTGCCAAAGCAAGCTCAAGAAGAAGTGAAAAAGGGATCTTGGACCCACTAGAAAATATATAAAATATTTTCCGCATTAATGGTGAGGGCTATTAATCCGAGAAAAATAGTGGGAGCTATATTTAATGATTTAAATCCTTATTGAATATAGTTATACGTCACAATGCTTTGCTTAATCCTATAAGTATTGAATACCCATCGCATTAGACAAACAAACGCGACTTTATGTCCATGAGATGGACAAGATGTTTGGAATCTATTTTCTAGATTGGTATACAATTGAGAATTGTTCTCAAATAAAGGAAATATGTTGTACATTGTAGAGCATAAATTTCTCTTCCCACCAACTACCAAAACACACTAAAGCCTTATGGAAGGAACATCAAAGAATGGTTCTTTGGATGTAACTTGTCTCATGTCAAGCTCCCATGGACTCTGAGCTTTGGAAGCAAGATGAGAAATTTGGAGGCATATGATATGATCATACGAGCTTGTCATGAAAGGCTTGAGGAGTTGCTCCACTTTGCAATCTCTTGCTTAGCACTCGTCATGATCAAGATGGAATAAGTTCGGGCTTGCCAAAGCAAGGCGACTTAGTTCATCGAGATATGACGCGACGACACAAGTTAGTAATGTGTGGCTGCTGAAGCAAGAGGTGAAGCGCAAACTAAACTATCTCAATAGGATTGAAAGCTTAGTTATTGGGAGTTATCTATAAGATATATAAAGAATATATAGTTATTCTCCCAAGTGGACCAAGAATTGCATTGGATGCAATTACAGTTTTGTTTTAAAGATGATTGAAAAATCACTAAACAAAACACTCATAATGGGCATGGGCAAAAAAAAAAACTGTTAATAGTTAACAGCATGGGTAAGGGCAAATGGTTTGCGCCGAACCCATGAGTATAAAGCAAGCCTGTTGCTAAAACCAAGTTGCCTCGAAGTCCCATAGGTGGTGTAGAGGAAGAGAGACTGCCCAAAGTACATGGAAGTAAATAATAAAGGAATTATGAATTCCGACTTGGGTATTTTATTATAATATTCAATGTGTCTATCTCATCATCAAGAGTATATGATACTAGATGAGGATCTCACATTTATAGAAATGTGTAGGATCTCAAGAGACGAAGACAATTGGATAAGGAAGAAATAATCCTACACGTAGGGCTATGAAGCAAAGGGTTGCTGAAAAGCCGTAGGAAATTATTTCTACCTTTCAGAAATTGTTCATGAATTAGACAAAAGGGATAATGTCCCTGATATGAGTAGGACCATTATCATAGTTTCTTGTTTGGACAAGAAAACTCCTTATCATAATAAAAGGACAAATGTTGTTCCATTTATTATGGTATGCATTATTGTAATGCAATTTTGTCTAAGTGGATTCTATATCCATGATCATGATAATTTCATATATAACATTAATACCTAGAGGTTTGCATATAATGATATGAACTTCACTTATCTTTAGCATTATTGTTTAGGCCCCATAAATAAGAGATACATATCTAGAACTCCATTAGGATGGATTTCTAGGACTCATTTGATTATTGAATCATATGAGACATGTAAGACTTATTAGGCAAATATATGATCTTTTGGGAATCATACATATTGATGTATGAAGGCCACTAAGCACAAATACTAAAGATGGTTTTAGTACTTCATCATATTTACTGATAGGATCAGAGAAATATGGATTTGTGTATCTTATGAAGAAACAAATCAGAATCCTTTGAATTGTTCAAAGTATTCAGGAATGATGTAGAGAACCAACTTGGCAAAAGTATTTAGACTCTACGATTGGATCATAGAAGAAAAATACTTGAGCCAAGAGTTTGACAAGAATCTATGGGAGTATTGGATATGATCCAAAACTCGCTCCACCTAGCACGCCACATGGGTTTGGCGTGTCTAAAAGGAGGTTCGAACCTTGTAGGACACGGTTCGGACCATGATGAGTCAAACAGAACTTCCAGTTTACTTTTAGGGGCTATGTTCTAATTACAGCAAATTTTGCCCTTAACCTTATTCCATCAAAAACAGATTATGAAAAACACCATATGAGATATGGACTAGGAAGTGTCCTAGTATGTCATTCATAGATATTTGGGGTTATGAGGTTTATGTAAAAGAGTTTACAAATAAACTTGGACCCAAGTCGGATAAGTGTTTTGTGGGATATCCTGAAAAGGATATTATTTCTACAACCTAATCGAGAACAAACTGTTTGTTTCTCGAACCACAGTGTTTCTAGGTAGATATTGTCTCTAAAAGAAACAGTGGGAGGACAGTAGAACTTGAAAAGTTCAAGAACCACAATAGAACATTGATCCGTTTGATGGAACATGAGCAGGATCACAAGGTGTTGTGGAGCAACCTACTCAGATAACACAAGAACCTCGTAGGACAGGTAGGATATGTCAAGGGATTAGAGAAATAAAGATTTCTCATAACCCGTGATATATTGCTCATCAAGATGAGCCTACAACCTATGAGAAGGCCACGTGTGGGCCATACTCTCAGAAATGGCTTGGAGCCATATGATACGATATGGAATCCATGTATACCAACAAAGTATGGACTTTGGTGGAACCACCTGAATGGGTAGGACCCATAGGGTGCAAGTAGGTTATGAGGAAACCAACATGGATGGTAATATGATTACTTTTAAGGGACAACTGGTTTGAAAGGGTTTCATGAGAATTCATAGTATAGACTATGACGAAATCTTTCCCCAGTTGTGATACTTAATTCCATTCGCATCTTGCTTGTAGCAATCTGTTTATAGATTGAGTCAAGCTTCTTGGAGATTGGATTCTTCGAATTTATGATGCAATCAAAGGAGTTTGGTTCCATCAAAATTGAAGATGATACTTGTGCTTACAAGAAGGTTAGTGGGAGCATAGTTAAATTTCTGGTCTTGTATGTAGAGACATATTAATCATTGGGAACAATGTCTCTACTCTGCAATCTGTTAAAGATTGGCTAGAGAAATTGATTTCCAATAATTGAATTAGGCGAGACAATCTATAAAATCTATGGAGATAGATTAAAGTAATTGTTCAGCCTGAGTCATGGTACATATATTGACAAGGTGTTGAAATGGTTCAACGTGAAAAGAATATTGATTCTTACCCATGTCACATGGAATTAGTCTTTGGAAGGCTAATTGTCTTACCAATTAGATTGGGAATGGACCGTATGAATTAGATTCACGAGATACGCCATGAGATGTACTAGGCCAGACGTGTCATAAAGCATGACACAAAGATACCAATCAAATCCAAGTGAGGTGTCACTTGATAATTATCAAGATTATCCTTAAAGTACTTGAGAAGGAATAAAGGATGAACTCTTGATTAATGGAGGATAGGAAAGGTTTACTGTAAGGGGTTACAGTGATGAGAATTTCCATCTGACAAAGAAGATTTCAGATTATAGTCGGGTTTTATGTTTTGTGCTAGAGGGAGTGCTGTGAGCTGGAAAGGTTCCAGGCAAGATTCAGTCACTGATTCTAACATAGAGGACTGAGTAAATTAATGCATAAGATGCATTTATTCAGAATATTCAATCTCAATCAAATTGTTGATGGAGGAGATGTGAATATTTGCAAGGTGCCAGCATATGTCTCGCCCCCTACGCAGCGTAAGCGTGGAGGACCGCGCTAGATCAATAGGCATGTGATGCTGGAGATTGACTCTAGTGCAAGTGGGAGACTGTTGGAATTGTGCCCTAGAGGCAATCAATTAATTGTGACAAATATATGGATTTACGATTCATTATGTTATCGATATGGAGATATGCTAACATGAATGAAGTCCTTAGAATATAAGGTGTTATATTCTTAAATATCCCTAGTCAATTATAATGATTAATGGGACAATCATCTATAGACTAGTATGGGGTTGGATTGATATGGAGATATCACGATCCAACACATGGGTATGCATTAGGAGTAATGGCATACTGGATGACCCACGACGAAAAGGATACATTAGATTATGTGAAGTCACAATCGCTTTTCGTAGTGCTAATATTATTGCAATCCTTGGACTTGAAGTCACTAGATACTCTAGTTGTGAAATATTGCGCTTTGATGTTATCAAACGTTACACCGTAACTGGGTAATCATAAAGGTAGCTATCGGGCGTGATAGGAAGCAAGCTTAGAGATCGTAGTGATGTAGATAGGATTTGTCCCTCCCACATAATGGGGGTAAATATCCACGGCCACTCGAGGGATGAGGCTTATTGAATGTCTGGCCAGACTCAGATAAATTAATATATAGATATTAATGTTATCTGCAAGCATAAGCATATTCCCAGGATCGAGGAACTATGGATTGGATATACGAGTGTGACTATTTATGTCTCGTGTCCAATCCGGATATGGAGACAAAGGGATAATGCAATATGATATATTGGGCACAAAGGTTTGTCGGGATCACTGACTATTTCTATTGGTTGGGTGGCATGGATGTGTTGCTAGACACCGCTCCATGTTAGTAATAGTTACTACCAGCTATATAGAAACCTATGGGGTCACACGTCAAATAGAGTAGAGCTAGATTTGGGATTAATTAATATTGATTAATTAATAGAAGGATCATTGTGCAACACCTTGCAAACTTAGTAGGACTAATTTGCAAGGAAGGGAATAATTCTAGTTCATCTAGAATTAGGAAACTCTTTTATGGAAACAACAAGGAGTTGTTGGAGTATATAAAGGAGGCTCTAGCTTCCTTCCCACTTGATGTTAATTGTTATTAAAACATAACAAAGAGAGTGGGAGAGAAAAAGAGAGAGCAAGACAAGGTGCTAGGGCCGAAACCCTAGCCACCCGTCCGCCCCCTACCCGACGGCAAAGAGAGGCCGCCTCCTCTCTTGTGCCTATGGTGATTTGTTGCTTTGATCTTCATCCCTCTTCCTCCAAGGTTCAAGCTAGCACTTGATTGAAGGAAGAATCTAGATCTCACCTCTAGACGTGGATCAACCGTAGAGACGAGGACATCATTCTTCGTGTGATCTCACAAATCAAAAGGTACACATCTTCTATGACCTTGATCATGTTATGATGTCTCTTCCTGTGATCCTTGGTGGGCTTTGAGTAGGATTAATTTTGTTATTCCGCTGCGTTACCTACGTCAAAACCCAACACAAAAAAGTACAAATTGATCAAAGCATAAATAAGTTCAGACACTACATGTAGGTGTTCGATTCTTCTTTTCTTTTGTCTTCGCCTCCCCGCATTTTTCTCTTTGTTTCGCAACCTCGATTTGAGTCTTTGGCCCTGTTTGGATAACAAGGTTGGGCAGGTTTGGTTAATCAAACTAGGTGGATGTTTGGATTAGAGGGTTTTGGTTTTTAAAGTGTTGATTTTATGTGAGTAGAAAAATGAGTGGAAAGTGGGTCCTACAAATTTTGGGTTGAGGTTTTGGTTAACTTCTTGTGAGGTTAACCAAACCATTGTATGCAAACAGGGCCTTTGAGATAGTATGCGGACATGGTTAAGGGTCTATGTATTGAGAAGATGATACTTGATAATTCTAGAAAAGTTTATCTAATTTTTAGAATATCACAAAACGAACCCGAAAATTTTAAAAAATTCCTGACATGTGTGTCTCCGTTTTAAGACACACATCTCTCCCGCGTGTCGGGCGACGTGTCTGGCCATTTTTTTTCCTGTTTTTTGAACCGAAATGCCACTTGATGTGTCGGAGACGTTTAGCGACTTGTCGGAGATGTTTCCGCGTGTCGGAGTGTCTGAAACGCGAACCAGAAGATATTTGGAGCGTCGGTGCAACACAACTTCCACTGGATTGGGAGATGTCGATACACCCTCATTGTACTGATATTCACATTATCTTAGATGGAGCACAAAATAAGAAACAACAAGGATGAAATGAAGGAAAAAACACATATAGACTCTTAATCGGCGAAAACAATAGAGGAGGGTATATCCGTTCTTAGTAGTAGTATTAGTATCATTTGAAAGAGTATATTGCTACCTAGTGTTTGACAACAAAAGGCATATGACCAATAAATCCACCAGTGCAAGGACATATTCGCTAATTTTTATACTAATAAGAGTATTATTGATAAAGGCGTTTGGCCATCCGTTATTTGACTGTGTTACAACTGATTTGTTCGTTCCTCTAGCTGTGATACAAACCACAATTTTAGCTGAATTTGTCATTCTTTTTTTGGCAGATTATCTTCATGGCTCCTCGCGTCAATTCTGTTGCTAAAAAGGGTGTCAAGAGTCAAAAGCTTCGGTGTAACGAAGCTGACGCCCTCGACACAAATGGAGTCGAATTGAAATGGCATCCTCCTTTGGCCAAACTGGTGCCAACATTGACCCCTGTTATTGATAACGTTCTGCTGGAGCGTTTCACGTAAGAGGGTAATCGGAAGTGTGGACAGTTTAGGCAGGGCTTTGTCGCACCTGACAATTCACACTATGTCATAGCCCTTCGCCCTTTCTCGCGGGAAGAGCTAGGTGATGGAGATGTTGGTCGCTCCTCGTTCCATACTTTGATGAAGAAGATAAAGGCAGGGGGTGTGGATTGAGATTCTGAGCTTAGTGCTCCATTTGTTGATCCATTTTTTCAGTTCTCTGTTTGGAAATTTTGGCTTCAGGAAGTTTACTCCTCTTTTGGTGATAAACAGAGGAGTGCCGACATATTTATGGCGCTGCACGTTTCACAATTTTCGTATCAGGGGTGTCTTAATTTGTTTAAGGTTTTCGTGGAGTGATGGAGCCCAAATAGTAACACATTTCACTCAATGTACGGTGAGTTGGGTATCTCTGATACAACCAGTATCGTACCATGTAGCTTGAGAGGCTACGAATCTCTACCCAATAGCTTGAGAAGCTACGAAACAAAACAAAACAATATAAACTGAAATAAACTCAAAACAATAATTCTTATTCCATGATTAAAACTAAACAATTCCGATGTTTAAATAGTAAAATAAACTAACCCTAACCTAGACTGTTTGACATAACGGGCTCGGCCCGATCTATTATCTAATTAAATAATCAACTAATTAACTAAAAAAATAAATAAACTACTAAGAATAATTAATTAAAGAAATAATTAAGTGATACGTATCGACTCCCCAGCGCTCCAAAATCACCTTGTCCTCAAGGTGACGCTCAGAAGAATGCCGGGATCAAACTGACGTCGAACGAGTCTTGAAAAATCACAACCCAATTTAACCCAAGTGACAGTGGCCTACCCAAAGTAATTAAATAAAATAGGCCCACTGTTTGAATTAGGCCCAAACAAAACATTATGCTCAAAAGAAAAGTGAAACCCAATTAAATAATTGAGCCCAATGGACAAACTAAACCCAACTGATAGTAGGCCACAATGGTGAGGAACCCTAGATGCCTTTGGAAGAGAAAAAACAGGGAAGAGTCCCGTTGGTTGTAGCAGGAGGTGGCTGTGACTTGACGGCGGTGGTGGCTCCGTTGGTGGGCGGCCCAACGGAGATGTCGTCGGCGGACCGTGATGGGCTTTAGCGCACCTGGGAAGTCCTTGACGAAGCGCCGTCGAGGTCTGTGTGGCCTGCAATTTCAGCGTGCGCCTGGTGCTGGATCGATGCTGTCGGCGGTGTATGGCGGCTTGGGCGGCGGATCAGAGCGGGCAGGCAGAACTTGGGCCATCTGAGGCCTGTGGGGGCTGACACGATCCAATCGCAAGTGTACGGCTGTTGCGTGTAGTAATATCCGGAAATCCGGGTTTATCGAACCCAAAGGACTTGTCGTGAACTAATTAGTATGATTAACTTTATGTGGGCTAGCAATTGAGAGAGTTTTATAAAATAAATAATTAAAAAGACAAAACAAATATTTAAATATTGAGATTGAATAGGAAAGAAACAACCAGGACACCTCGTTTGGGGGATTGTTAGGATTTTCTTGTTGACGACGTTCTATGATTTGTGAAACACAGACAAAATTTACTTTGCTAATCGAGCAATACTAACTCACCGAGTTAACAAGTGAGCATCCTATGCCTAGGTTAAATTAAAACCGAGTTACCAAGTTCTAATTATCCCTAAACATGCATTAACGATGAATTCTACTTTAACGATCCCTTTCAACGTAGCCGAGTTACCAAGCCTATGAACGGGTGATTGTTTGATTCTCCGGTTTAACAGTTACCGAGTTACCAAATAATTGCAAACTAAGTTCTAGCTAACAAGACGTCTCCAATTAACGAGATGAGATGAAGATCACAAAACAATCATATCAAACGTAAAATCATCAATTAGGTTTATCAAAACATGAATCTCAATTCATAAAACGCATAATCAATGTGAAAACCCTAACTCCAAATTCGGGTCATGATCTAAGAAGTTTAGCTACGCATATTCATGATCACAACGACAATAGTTTGTGTGATCATGATTAAAAACAAAGAAACGAAGGAGAAACGAGATCAAACAAGGTTTCCCAAGCTCCACGATGTGATCCAAGCTCCAAGTTGATGTCCCGTCCTTCAATAATGCCTCCCTCCTCTGAAAATATGACATAATATGTCTAATATACGTTTCCTAAGAGTCCCGGTTCAATTAGGAAAGTTTTAGGCATCGTTTCCTTAATTTTGGCCGCCTCTGCACAGTGTCTTCGTATGAAGACTTTTCTCTTCGAAGGAAGAGTCTTCCTGCGAAGACATTTTCTCTTCGTGCGAAGGTCTTCTCAAGGATCTAAGTTTAGGGGGGAGGAACTGCCTGTACATCCTCAACCAACACATCCTCCTAAAACTGGGGAGGATACTCTAACCAGATGTGGCACTTAAGTGGCTATGAATGTGTACATTTTACTGATATTTCAGATGTTACAAGATTTATTTGATTGGTGCACTGATTTTAATTTCAGTACACATTGATATTACTGTTTAGTTAAAGAAAGTATCATTCAACTGTGAGTTTATACAGGGTTACCACGGTGTATATTCTTGAAATGTTTGGATGGAACCCAGTATGCATAGCCCCTCGCGTATGCCGATGTATATTTTCAATAATTTGGATGTTCAGTGTTCTGCTCAAGTCTTGCCTTTATAAATGCACAGTTACTGTTTCGATGCTTACTTTTGTTTAATTTGCTGCTAGACGGAAACTGTGTCTGGTTCTAGAAGAAGTATTTCCTAAAACGCATGGGCTGGCAGACTGAGATGGGTAGGTTGGGCATCGACCATTGGCCCAATAAGCCCATCAGAAGAGGGGCTTCTCTTTTTTTAGTCCCAGTGGTTGGAAACGTAGATCCAAACCCCAAAAAAGAAAGGATAAAACCCCATTCTGTGTATCCTCTTCCTCCACGCTGCAATTTACTTCTGCCCTCTTCGACCACCTACGCAAATGGGTATACTAGAAAGAAAGGATTCAGTTAGAGGGAGCTTAACAATGGTTGGAAGTTGGAACGGTAACTCATCGACCTTCTTCTCTACTCGCGAGTAACCATTTGAGGAGGAACTACACAGCCTCTGAGGAGGAGCGTTGGAACCCCTAGTTAGTTTTCTTCATATACTGCCAGAATCGTCAAGGTAGATGATGCTCGATGCTATTGTAAATTTCGGTGTCATCTGAACCCTATCTAGGTTTGACACTCAGACTAATAACTAGATCAAAACAGTAAAGCATTAGAGCAGAAATTTGGACATAAAGCAATAGATGTCTAAATGGTATCACACACATTTCCATACACTTCACTTTATGTTCAACTTTTAGTACGAATTTGTGTTCACCTAGATTTTAAATAAATGGAAACACATGTGATTTAGAAAATTCAAAAGTGGCTAACGGAAATATAAACCGATAAAAGTTATTTCCTTGGTGCTCTTGATTATTTCTATAATAATTAAATTCGTAATCCAACAAACAAAGTAAAAATTGAAACATATTATTATCACATAAATTTTCAATCGACATTTTATTATGAGAAAATATTTTAAAACTTTAAAATAAATAAATAAAATAAAATAAATATATGTACATATGCATATGCAAATTCTTTGTTAAAAATGAAATTAGCATACATTTAAACCTAATTAAATAATTCATTATTCTGTAAATTCCATATATCCCACATATAGCTCTAAAGACTACTTTGAAACAAATGGCATTCTTGCATTTGTTTGTTCATTTCTTATGTGGTAGTGTAAAAAGACTTTAATGGTCAAAATTTGTAAACACTGATTTACTATTGGTTATTTAGTTCATATAAAACAACAATAACTAATTTTCATTCACATTTACGTATTTCAATTGTTACTGCATGATTCCACTTTGCATAAGTTAATGGTGATTCTATGTTTTGTCATCAATATTAAATTATGATACTAAGCATTTTCTAAATTTTGTCTCTATAGGAAAGAAATAAAAATTGTAACGTGTAAGTTACTGAAGTAATACGACAAATGATTTAACTTTTTTATGTATATTATAAGACGAAACTGTCAATAATTTCCTATTATTAAAGAGTGTAACTAAATTAACAGGAGTAAAGTTTTTGATTTGAGAAGTTGTCAGCCCCAATATAAGTGACTGTATTAAATAATTGAAAGAGAATTTTAAATGGTCAAAAATTAATCTGAACCCCGATGCAGGAGACTAAATCGTAAGACTCAGTTGAGATCCACTCTGATTCATACGATTTTCCATCAATTCAGCTAAAGGTTTAATTGAGCTATATCTATTAGTTTTCCTATTATTTTATATACCATTGGCATCTCGTAGTTCCTTGCTTCACTTGCCTTGCTGTATTTTCACTACTATTATATTTTTGATTTGTAAAATTCATGATCACTAGTTAGGGATGCAAGTTTAAAATTTTTTAATATGAAAATATTGTTCAAAGTTATATGAAATATGGTAATCTAACTTCAAAAAAATGCAAGAGGATCTTTACTATTAATGATTCGATCCATTCACGACTCAATGAAGCTGAGTTACAATTCACTATTTGAATCTCGAGTTGTGTATCCTGTTGGAGAACATTTCAATTGGCGATTGTCCAGGAAAGTACTAGTCATTTTCCCTCTTTGTCTTCTTCTTTATTTTCTTCTCCATAAGTCCTCTTGGGGGGATTAGAGATCTGAATTGAGAATTTTAAAGGTTTGTTTGAGAGGAGTTGAACAGGTGAAGAACTCGAAATTCGTAAAATGTTAATAGAAACATTTTCTTTCATTTAGCAAGCTATTGGTTTGAAGTCTGTGAATGCGGAGTTGTAACAGGCGAATTAGTTGGAGATCTACTCTGTCTGATTCCAAGAATTGTTGGCAAATCACATACTACTGTTTTTTATAGAAACCCCAATGTTTAGGGTTTGCTGCAAAAGTTAGCTAGAGAAAAGGAGTGTTTACACAGTATAGGTTGCCAAGGGCATCTCCAATCGATCAAAGGAAAGGGGAAATGGGGTTGGCTCGCCGGTGAATTCACCCGCCCCGCCCCTGCTTTACCCTGCTACTGCTAGTTTGGCGGTGTTTTCGACAATTTTTTAAACTTAAAAATGACATTTTAACTCCCCGCGACAGTTTTTTTAAACTTAAAAATGACATTTTAACTCCCCTCCAATTTTCTATAAATACCACTACCACCCTCCTTCAACCTCTACTATTTTTCTCTTATAGCCATAGCTTATAGCTCTTCTTCTTCTCCAAGCTTTCAAAGTTCAACCACGCTACTCCAATATTTGATCTCAACTTCCCCAATTACATCTTTGATACATCTCTTCACATTTCATTTCAAAGTTATTAAATATAAGTTTCTTTTTTAGCATTTATATATGCTTTAAAAAAACAGAATTTATACTTTTTACTTAGCATGGGAGACAGCCTAAATTTCCTTGGAATACGTCCGTTGCTTTTTTCCTTGGTGGTACTAGTATATATTGAAGTGTTCTTGGTGATATTAAATTAACAACTGCTTATTACTACTATCGCTACGAAGTTATTGTTCTTGAGTAGGTCGATGTGGACTATTTCCAGCACACCCTCAGTTACTGAAGGTAACTAAAATATTCATTTATTTTTGGAATACTTGATTGACCCTTTCCTCCTCCATCCCACCGGATTAATAATCTTGAAAATGAAAAAGAAAATATCATTTTGGGTTTGGGGTTTAGTTAGTCGGGTTTGCACTCGTACGTATCTTGAGTTTAAACTCTAAGACAACCAAAGTATTACCTATTGATCTCTTCAATGGCGAACTTCTCAGTTCGATCAAATTGATTGATCTCTCTAGTGTGATTTGTAAGTTGTTACTGAAGGACGTACTTGATCTAACATATTCAGATCTACAACATGAACTAAAGCGGAATATTCATGTGTTTACCTTGTCTTCCTTAGCTCCTAAGCGCAACGGATGATCGTAGGGTGCTTGCTTTCACGTGTTCTTCTTGCTCCCACAATCTGGCTCGAATCACTAGGACGAGAGCTCTGATCCACACCAAGTTCCACGCAATGGAGGCTAGTTGAAGAGAGAGTCTAGGGTTTACTGTATTATGATCAGCACATGATCTCTACAGTATTGTGTATAAAATAATAGGAGGCTGTCTCCTTATATAGACAGACTTATAGCCTATTGCAACATAACCCCCTAGGGTTTGTCCTTGCTACTAACCCCATAAGGTTTGAGCTTGTCTCACCTAAACCCATAAGTTTAGGTTAATTGCACTGTGCACCCCACATGGGCGCACATAATGCTAACATCTCCCACTCGCACAGTGGGGTTGCACAAATACAGTAGTTCTAGTCTCCCTCAATCTCCAACTATTATCATCTGCCAAAGTGTTATGTGGCCTTGGTGTGTGACTGTGAGAGAACCTGCATTTCGGGAGATCCATACTCTAAACTCATACGAGACGAGCTAGCAGCAGGCGTACTCAACCCTTTAAGAAATAATGCAATACATATATATATCTCTCGTATTCCCCAGATTCTGTCTATTGCCATCTCATAGACCATGAGCACCTACCTTGTCCCGAAGGTCGTGCGTCAATGAGTCTATATCTCCTTTATTATATTCATATCCTGCATGATCCCATAAGATCTTGTAGGTGGGCCCAATGAACATGATAAAGAGCGATGCAATTAGAATCTTCCTTTCTATCCATTGTCGCTTTGATTCGGAGTCAGCTGCTTTCCTAGCAATGTCCTGGTAAGCCGAATCATTCATAGCCGTGAGGTGTCACGCTAAAGTAGCACCACCGAACCGTCTCTCCCCGACATGGATGAAAGTACTAAGGGTATACTGTGTCAATCATCTTTATATGATCGACGAGGCTCACACGGCGAGGAAACTCAGGGACTAGTTCTACTCGCCACCTCATGTCACTCATAAGCACGCGTCATCTCATAAGATGTGCGCCATAGTGTTTGGACTCTACCAGAGCACATGTCCTATCCCATAGGGACCACTATACAGATGTAAGTCCAACAGCCCATATGACTATTAACCCGAGTACTGAGTGTTGCACATATGCAATCGAAATCAGTTCTCTCATCTGGCTTTCTCTACGCAGACTATACATGGTTCGGGGTAGTAACCATGCTCGAATGGCCATAATCCAATCTCACCTTGGAACTTATTCCAATGCGACAAATAAATCCGTCTGACAGGGTCTTGCACTATTGATTGATGTCCAGCTCTTGTCATAGGCCATGCGCCTCATATGACAGGAGTCATCATATCATAGGCTTCTAGCGCTTGTCGGGATTCTGTCTCATCTTCTACTCACCTAGGCAATCCAGGATATTGTAAAGGCGGTTGCTCGTGTGAGAGAGTCAACCTAGTGTCCGCGCGACATGTTCTATGCTAGTACAGGATATGTAAACGTATCATACACGTATCGAAACAACATGTAGCATAATTAAACAAATCCAATTAAAATCCATCAATCAATGTCTAAACCATATTATCAGTCTGAAAAACTCTAGTGATATCTCACCACCTACTCAAGCCCATATTCCTAACATGACCAGTAAATACATGCCTTAACAAAGGTTTGGTCATGGGATCAGCTAACATCTGATTCGTAGGAATGTGCTCTAAAGAAACATCTCCTTTAGCTACCACCTCCCTAATGAAGTGATACTTTATCTCTATGTGTTTGGCTTTACTGTGGTATTTCGGGTCCTTAGCACAGGCTATGGCCGACATACTATCACAGCGCAACGTCATTTGTCTAGGTCTATCAACACGTAGACTGACCAGGAATCTCTTAAGCCAGACACTCTCCTGCGCTGCCGCAGAACAGGCAACGTATTCAGCTTCCATGGTCGATAAGGCAGTGCAAGTCTGCTTGCTACTGTGCCACGTAATGGCTCCTCCACCCAGCATGAAGACGTATCCTGAGGTCGATTTCCGTGCGTCTAGGTCCCCACCCCAGTCAGCATCACTATAGCCAACAAGTCGAAGTCCAGAGCCTCGATAGCACAGCACGAAATCCTTTGACCCTTTGAGATATCGGAGTATCCTTTTCACAGCCTTCCAATGCCCAATGCCTGGATCAGACTGATATCTGCTAACTAAACCGACCGCATGACATATGTCAGGTCGTGTACACATCATGGCGTACATGAGGCTACCGACAGCACTTGCATAGGGTATTTTGGCCATTTGATCTTTCTCGTGTTGGTTCTTGGGACACATTTCTAGACTGAGTTTCTCGCCATGCGCAATGGGAGTGTCAAGTGGTTTGGCATCGCACATTCTAAACCGTTCCAGTATTTTCTGGATGTACGCCTCTTGCGACAATCCTAGAAGTCGTTGGGAACGATCTCTCAGGATCTTAATCCCAAGGATGTAGCTTGCCTCGCCTATATCCTTCATCGAAAAACGAGAGGACAACCACCCTTTGGTGGTCTTGAGCATTCCTATATCATTGCTTGCCAATAGTATGACATCCACATATAGAGACAAAATCATGAACTTATTTCCTGAGCTTTTGACATACACACAGTGGTCTTCATCTACCATTGCAAAGCCATATGCTACAATGTCCTGATGGAACTTCATATACCACTGTCTTGAGGACTGTTTAAGCCCATATATGGACTTAACCAGTTTGCACACTTTGTGCTCTTGACCTTTCTTCTCAAAGCCTAGCGGCTGAGCCATGTAGATCTCCTCGTTTAATTCTCCATTGAGAAACGCAGTCTTAACATCCATCTGATGTAGCTCTAAGTCCATACTTGCTACTATTGCTAGTATAAGGCGAATAGAGGCTATTCTCACCACCGGCGAGAATGTCTCCTCATAATCTACACCCTGCTGTTGGGTGTAGCCTTTCGCCACTAGTCGGGCCTTATGCCTTTCCACGCTTCCGTCTGCCTTCCTCTTGACCTTGAAAACCCATTTGTTTCCAATGGCCTTACGTCCAGGAGGCAAGTCAACTAGGTCCCAAATATGATTGGTTTTCATTGACTCTAGTTCTTCTTGTAAAGCAATCTCCCATTCTTTCTTGTCAGGTGATGATAGAGCCTCGGACAATGTCCTAGGTTCATCATCTTCTTGCGTGGTGACCACCATGGCCTCCCCTTCGATGTCAAATCGTCGACGGGGTACGCTCCCACGAGCGCTCCTACGCAAAGAGGGTTCTTCTTCTTCAGCATCATCACCATATGTGATGGGCTGCTCACTAGGCAAGACACTCCCACTGTTCTCAAGATCCACAGGAACAAATTCCTCTTGAGTAGTGGTGAATTGAGTATCATCTAGTGGTTCCTCTTGCTCGTAGAGAATGCCATCTCCACGAGCTTCTCCCTGACTAGGAAAATCTCCTTCGAGAAATTCAACATCTCGCGACTCCATCTCTGTTAGACTGCCATCCGGCTGTTGCGCTATGAATACGTAACCCTTAGAGTGCTCAGAGTATCGTATGAAGATGCACTTCTTTCCTCTAGCACCCAATTTCCCATGGACATGGGAGACGTTACGTACATAGGCAGCCGACCCCCATGGCCTAAGGTGACCCAATTCGGGTTGCCTTTTGGTCCACATCTCGTAAGGGGTTGTGGCTACAGACTTGGTGGGCACACGGTTCAGTATGTATGTGGCAGTCATCAATGCATCTCCCCAAAAGGAGATTGGCAGATTCGCATTTGCCATCATACTACGAACCATCTCTAACAGTGTTCTATTCCTTCTTTCCGCTACACCATTTTGCTGCGGTGTGAAGGGAATAGTCAACTGCCTCACTATTCCTTTTTCCTCACAGAGCTCCTTAAACTGCTCGGATAGATACTCACGTCCTCGGTCTGTCCTAAGAGTCTTAACTCTTTTGTCCAGTTGGTTCTCTACCTCTTGTAGGAACTTTCTGAAGCACCCTAGTTCCTCAGACTTATGTGTCATCAAGTACACATAACCGAAACGAGTGTGATCATCTATAAATGTGATGAAATAGCGAGCACCATGTCTAGCTCTAACATTTAATGGACCGCATACATCAGAATGAATAAGTTGTAAAGGCTCAGTAGCCCTTACTGCTTTACCGAACGGTTTGCGTTTGGCTTTCCCTGCAAGGCAACACTCACATACAGGTAAAGATATCTTGGACATATTTCCAAGTAGTCCTGCCTTGGCCAGCCTGTTCATCCTGTCCTGTCCTATATGTCCCAATCTAGCATGCCATCTAGTGGAATCAACATCACTAGAAGATGTAATGAATGAACAAGAATCATAAACATCACCAAAGCTAGAACCAATAATGTCTAGATAAAATAAACCACGAGATATCAAAGCAGTGCCAAAAGATGAATTGCCACAAAACAGTTTGGCAACTCTACCCTCAAAAACAAGTCTGTAATCAATATCCATAAGTCTAGAAACTGAAACTAAATTCTTGCGTGCATCAGGAGCGTAAAGAACATCATGAAGGACAAGCGTCTCTCCAGACCTCATCTTCAGCTGATATGTGCCAATGCCCACTACATCAACGAAGGAGTTGTTCCCCATGTACACTCTTCTACTGCCCACTGGTACTCGCCTATAATCCGTGCACGCATCACGATCGCATGCTAGGTGGTCACTCGCACCTGAATCCAAAACCCACTCATTAGGGGAATCAGCAATATAAACTTGACTTATAACAAAACAGTCAGAGTTTGGATTATAGTGTACCTTTGGCTCGGTGCAATCACGAGCAAAGTGGCCATATGCCTGACAGTTGAAGCACTTAACTCGTTTCATGTTTCTGGACCTCCGTCCCACTTGGCTTTTACTGATCTTTGGGCGTGGCCCCAATTGGCCTCTCGGGTCGTATCCCGCATCGCTCCCACTCGGCCCAGTGGCCAAGAATGAGCTCTCTACCTCCAGTGTTGAGCTGCTAGTTCTGGCAAACTCCAGTCTATGATCTTCGAACAATAGATATCGTTTGGCATCTCCAAACGTTCTAATATCCTCTGAATCAGCCAGCACCTGTCTCACGGGTTCCCATGACTTTGGTAGAGATGTCCTCACAGCTCTAAGTTGCCTTTCATCGGACAATTCATACCCAGAATTAATAAGCTCAGTAATATAAAAAGATAAGGCCCTTAGGTGCTTTTCCATAGAGTCACAATCTTTCTTCACCACAGTGGTAAGCATCCTCAATAGGTATTGCTCACGGAAACTATCGGTTATCCCATACTTTGCCAGAATGTCTTCCCAAAACTTACTCGCGTAGTCAATCTCGATTGACTCTAGGAGTTCAAATCTCACTAGATCCATCAATTCTAGGCATACAATGTCGTCATCAACTTTCCATTTCTGGTAAGCCTCAACATCACGCCTATATGCCTCAGTTGGGCCTCCCTCGGGCTCCAAAGGCTCGATCTTTGACACATGCAAGTGCTCAGACAAATCCAGCTCTAGGAAGCGGACAATCACGCTTCTATACCATGTATGGAAATTATCCTCGTTCAGTATTACAGCAGTTTTAAGTAGTTGAGTCATCGTAACTGAAAAATATGAGACAAAACGGAAGTTAATTACTAGCATTTGTTTTAGCTCCTACAAACATTTAGATAAGATTAAAACTTCATAGTTCTTCATAAGGACTCCACCAAAACCTAGTGGCAATTCTAGGAATCAAATATCGTCACTTACGATTCCCCATTAATTTTAATCCTCTCTTAATGTGAGCTCTTTCGTTTTAGTTCTTTAGCATGCGAGGTTATACAGTTATATCCAATCACACGCAGTTATAACATAAAACAAGCATAAGCATAAATAAATATGCAATGGATGTGGCCCCTAAGGTGCACTCCCACTATTGAGAGTACGTCTTGAGCAAGTCTTGAACTTCTTGCCTCATGGATCTCGCCTCATCTCGAGTGCTCCTTGAAGCTTCCCTGTTCGTCTCTTTGCTTCATGCACCTTGCGCCATAGCTTTTGGTTTGGCCACCTCTCTTGAAGCTTCTATTCTTCAATCTTCACTAAATATCTTATTTCTAAGAAGTAACCTCTAATAGGCGATTTAGATGAGAAGAGAAGACAATAGAGTATGTAGAGAGGCACGACACGCAGGCCGTATTTTAATTGATTACATATTCAAAACCAAAACCAAATATAAAACCATCTAAGCCACATACATGCATCAAACACATCCATTCAACCCACAACAGCATGTATAATAATAAAATAAACATACTGGAATTTTCTGGAAATTTCCAGAATTAAAGAATAATTACTGGAAATTAATAAGCAATAAATCAATCAACTAATAAGATCGAAAATCGCCCCCAACTACCTAGGATCTCACCTCCTATCTCATAAGGTAGGGAAAAATGTCCTAAGTCTCCAGAAAAAATTTGGGCTCAAAACAGTGTGTTTAAGGACGTCTAATTGCCTCGGGAAGTGTGCTAAACACTAATTAATTAATCTGGAAAATAATAAAATTTTCTGTTTTTCCAAAAATTATGAAAAAATCCCAGAAAATAGGAAATTTTATTCTGAGCATGTAGAAAAAAAATTGGTGAAAAATAGTGGCCGGAGGAGGGCTCACGCGCCCACACGCGCCGCCGCGCGTGGGCGAGTCCGCCTCCGTCACGCGCCGACGCGGCCCGAGTGCCACGTCAGCATGCCACGTCAGCCATGTGCTGACGTCAGCTGCCACGTCACCCTCCACGTCACCTGCCACGTCAGCAGCCCCGCGTGGCTGCCACGTCACCTGCCACGTCAGCATTTGCTGACGTGGCACCGCCACGTCATCGTGCCACGTCAGCCCTAGCTGACGTCAGCAAGTCCGCCGCCGCCCTTTGGCGCGTGCGGCGCGTGGCGGCGCGTGGCCGCGCGTGGAGGCGGCGTCGGTGGCGCGTGAGGCCCACGCGCCGCCTTCCCGGCCTCCGTTTCCGGCGATCTTTACATCGTTGGAATCGTCGTTTCACGTAGATCAAGATTATGTGTTCAAAACCCAATTTTAACATGTTTCGAAAAAATCTTTTTACTGCTCAGATTAAACAGTCCAGATTTATACTGTTTCGAATCTTAGAAAAATCATAACTAATTCTCTGTTCGTCCAAAAATTACAAAATTTATATTTCTGGAATCCTTGTGAAAAACCCTATCTAACCATGTAGGTTTCACTAGCAGATTATGAAATTTCAAAAACTCGAATTTTTCATCTGATTCGGGAACGCATAACTAGGCACGAAAAACAAGCCTAAGGCTCTGATACCAATGAAGGACGTACTTGATCTAACATATTCAGATCTACAACATGAACTAAAGCGGAATATTCATGTGTTTACCTTGTCTTCCTTAGCTCCTAAGCGCAACGGATGATCGTAGGGTGCTTGCTTTCACGTGTTCTTCTTGCTCCCACAATCTGGCTCGAATCACTAGGACGAGAGCTCTGATCCACACCAAGTTCCACGCAATGGAGGCTAGTTGAAGAGAGAGTCTAGGGTTTACTGTATTATGATCAGCACATGATCTCTACAGTATTGTGTATAAAATAATAGGAGGCTGTCTCCTTATATAGACAGACTTATAGCCTATTGCAACATAACCCCCTAGGGTTTGTCCTTGCTACTAACCCCATAAGGTTTGAGCTTGTCTCACCTAAACCCATAAGTTTAGGTTAATTGCACTGTGCACCCCACATGGGCGCACATAATGCTAACAGTTACAATAGAACATATATTTATTCAGACCACACTCAAAGATTATAAAATTTTGTCCCGCAAAGTTTAAAATATTTTGGTGTCTAATTTTTTGAGGAAGTAGCTAATTTTTTAAAAGTACGAGAAAACTTCAAATTAAAGAAGCGAAAGATATCGCGAACGACGTATGTTCTCGACTTCCTGCACAAACAGAAAAAGAAGAGAAAAGAAAATCTTCAGACGTCCCTTCCATAATATAATACTAATACCACTCAGTCCCAACTCTTCCCCACCAATTTGACCTTTACCACTATTTATTGGGTCTCTTTGACCGGTAATTTAGATAGCAAAGTAATGTAATTTTTTTTATAATTTTTTCATGGTGTTGTAGAGTATAAGTTGCTCTATAACACGGTGAAAAAATTATCGTAAAATCTCATTTTGCTATCGAAATCACTCGTTCAAAGTGACCTATATACGAGTCAAATATTCAGGATGATGGACAAGAGCTGGAACTGAGTGGTACGTCACTAGGAACAAGAACTGAAGCTATGGATAGAGCAAATAACTCCTCTATGACGTAGTAGTATACATCGATTGAACGTCCAAAATAGCTTATGCAACAGTTGGTAGACATCCATCCCCTATTTATTTATTTTACATTCATCATGTTGTTCTTTACATTCATTCTTGCGGTGACCTCTCCCGCTCATAATAATGGAGTTATAATATCTAATAACCAAGACCTTGTCGTTGCCTCACCGACTCATTAAACGAAACACCCCATCCAATCTCTCTTCTGTTGGAACCCAACATTTTGCTTCTAAAAGCACACCGACAACAATAACGCCGATAACTATACTCGAGTTAATAAATTGTGGCATTCTCGTCACAAGTACATTACATCTTTATACCACTCCGTCATTGTTCTTCCTTCCAATTTTGACTTTTTGACTCGTAGCTTTGACTTTTTGACGCGTAGTCGGGTAATTTTGATAGCAAAATGATGTGTCTTTCTGATAATTTTTTTACCGTGCTGTAAACCAACTTTTACTTTACAACATAATGAAAAAAATATTCAAAAATTGCATCATTTTACTATCCAAATTACCGAGTCAAAGTAACCCAATAAATAGTGACAAAAGGCAATATGTGGAGGAAGATGTGAGACAAAGTGGTATCTTATACTAGTATGTGATATGTGACATTGAGTCAGTAGCTTGCTTAGTGATGAGGTCCGTCACAACCATTCTGAGTGTCGCATTGGGTGGGTTTGCACTACGCCCCTCTGCTGTGACAAAGATGAATTGTGAAAATCTTTGAAGTGAACAATGTTATAAAAAAGTCTGTCCAGATTTGTTCTTAGTAAAGAAAAACAGCAAATAAATTAAAGAACGAACTTACGGATCGTTAACTTGTTGAATGCAAACACAAGTTGTCGAAGAACAGCCTCGTACATAGACGATCTCCGTAAGACAATATTCGCCTCCCACTGTGTGTGCCTTCGGGTTCCTACTGTGGCGAACTGTACCCCAGGATAGAAGTTCTTCCCGTGTTGCAGAGTAGCACGACACTGCAACACACGGCGAACGAGAATTTGCAGACGAGAATGGATTGTTTGTGGAGAGTTTTGAATGGTAATACTGTTGGATTTCGGAATGAATCAAAATGGAAGAGAATCCTGCCTTTTATAGGCACTGAAGAGGGGGCAGGAACAGTTGCAACCATTTGAATGGTTGTAACTGTTCATACAATTAACCGTTAATTAACAAAATTAATTAATAAACCGGTTGGGTTTATTTTTTCTGTTAATTTTTGTGGGTTAAAAGTTTGTTTTTGGCCCAAAAATAAATATTCTAGAGTAAGGCCCAACAAACCCAAACCCACGCACACGCCACGTCACGGCCCGGCCCGAACCCGAACCCGAGACCGAGCCGAGCCGGCCGGACGGACGGCGGCGCGCGCGCGTGTGGTGGTTCGATCTTTGTCTAGGTCCTCTCCCCTGCAATAAATTGCTACGCCCAAAGGACGTATCCTTTAGTTGTTATGTTGAAGTAAATAAACACTCCAATTCTTCTCTTCCTCATGATGTGGGATGATTTCTTTTGGGAACTTAAACCCAAACGTAAACCCCCAACTTTAACGGCTTATTGAGCATTCATTACTTAATGGTTTTCGACGAATGAGTTACCGAAACGTTTACCAAGTTAACCACTTTACGGTGGTGCAAGTAGTTTCTCTCATTCTTATACGACCCGGGTTAAAACCGAGCTTAAAGTCGGGTACAAACCGACATGTCGAAAACTATTTTTCCAACAATCCCCCACATGAATGATCAATCAGCGTTGAAAGATCAAATCAGTATGATGAATCCAATTCTCATTGTTGGTAATTAATTGCTTAAAGAAGAGTAGCCATAGGCCTTGAACTTTTCCATTAGTGAGATACTATAGGGTATACTGGCTTGGTCAGTATGCGAAGCGCTTTGAACTGCCTTGCCGTGGTGTATACCTAGTCGATAGTAACCAAACAATTAATACCGTAGCAAAATCTGTTCTCATGGTTGTGCTCATTTTGGCCTTGAGACACTGATGCCTGGTTTCATGAGTAGTCTTAGAGGAGTATGCCTGTCATCCTCCTAGAACCGGCCCCAGTTCCTACTCACATAGGTGAGACACATTTAAGGGTATCCATCCATACTCGACTTAACATGTGATCTCATTAAAAGCATAGCTTACCCTGGTCCTATCACTCGTTGCCCTAGGAATGAGATTGAAACATAGTTTATTTCGTGAGTGACTTTAATTTGCACAGATAGTTAGGTTGTCCCTTTTGAACCTAGTTATTGGGATCTCCAATCTCCTAGGTTGGGTTTTCCTCTATCGTGCAACTCTTTACGAGATTGGCATTAGCCCCATTCCCCTTGACGAACTTGCAACTAATTCTCTCGATAGACCTTTGGTCAGCGGATCCGCTAAATTTTCTTTAGACTTCACATAATCGATCGATATAATTCCTTGTGAGAGAAGTTGCCTAATGGTATTATGTCTTCGACGCATGTGTCGAGACTTACCATTGTATATACTATTTTGTGCCTTGCCTATTGCGGACTGACTGTCGCAATGAATGCAAATAGACGGCACTGGCTTTGGCCATATTGGAATATCCTCGAGGAAATGACGAAGCCATTCAGCTTCTTCCCCTGCCTTGTCTAATGCTATGAATTCCGATTCCATAGTGGACCTTGCAATGCACGTCTGCTTTGAGGATTTCCAACATATTGCCGCTCCTCCGAGGGTAAATACATAACCACTCGTAGACTTGGAATCTTTTGTATCAGATATCCAATTCGCATCGCAATATCCTTCCAATACTGCAGGATAGTTGGTATACTGTAATCCTAGATCCTTAGTATATCGTAGATACCTTAATACTCGGATTATAGCTATCCAGTGATCCTTTCCAGGGTTACTGGTGAAGCGACTAAGTTTTCCAACAGCTTGTGCGATGTCCGGTCTTGTACAATTCATAATGTACATAAGACTTCCTATTATTTGAGCATACTCTAATTGCTTGATAGCCGAGCCACGATTTTTGGCGAGATGCATGCTCACATCAACTGGCGTCTTTACTGGCTTGCTGTTAGTTTGGTCAAACTTTTCGAGAACTTTCTCGATATAGTGAGACTGAGTTAGCGCATAGCCATTTTGAGTTCTAGAAATTTTTATTCCTAGAATAACATCGGCCTCCCCTAAATCCTTCATATCGAAGGTTGTGGACAACAACTTTTTGGTGGCACGAATTATTGTCTCGTTACTTCCGAGAATTAACATATCGTCTACATAGAGACATATTATGACACATCCATTGTTGACGGTTTTAGAATAGACACATTTATCACATTCGTTTGCTCTAAAGCCATTGGTTGTCATAACCCTGTCGAACTTTTCATGCCATTGTTTGGGAGCCTGCTTTAATCCGTATAAGGATTTCTTTAATCGACAATATTTTCCTTCATTTCCTGGAACTCGGAACCCTTCAGGTTGTTCCATGTAGATTTCTTCGTCCAATTCTCCGTTAAGAAATGCAGTCTTGACATCCATTTGATGGATTTCAAGATTAAATATTGCTGCAATAGCAATTAACGTACGGATGGAAGTTATCCTTGTTACCGGAGAGTAGGTATCGAAGAAATCTATTCCTTCCTTTTGCTTATAACCCTTGGCGACTAGCCTTGCCTTATATTTGTCGATGGATCCGTCGGGTTTCAATTTTCGCTTAAAAACCCACTTGCAACCTAGTGGTTTGCAACCTTGAGGTAGGTCCACTAATTCCCACGTATTATTGTGCAATATTGATTCTATCTCGCTTTTAACGGCTTCTTTCCAGTAAGGAGCGTTCACACTTTCCATTGCCTCCTTATAGGAAGCAGGATCATTTTCAAGCATGTAAGTAAGGAAATCAGGTCCAAAAGACTTTTCGGTCCTTTGTCTCTTACTCCTCCTTGGCTCTTCATCTTGGTCGTCTCCAAATGTAGAGTCGTATGTCCGTTTTTCCCTTTCATGCGTCTTTTCTTTGTAAGGAAAAATATCTTCAAAGAAAGATGCGTTTGATGATTCAATAATCGTATTTTCGTGAATATCTGGTATCTCCGATTTATGAACCAGAAATCGATATGCACTACTATTCAAAGCATATCCAATGAAGACGCAATCGACTGTTTTGGGACCGAGTTTCACTTTCTTAGGAAGTGGTGTAGCCACTTTAGCGAGACATCCCCAAACTCGTAGATGTTTGTAAGAGGGCGTTCGTCCTTTCCATAATTCATATGGAGTTTTATCAGCCTTCTTCTTAGGTATTCTATTAAGAATATAATTGGCACTAAGTAACGCTTCCCCCCACAAATTCTGAGGCAATCCAGAACTTAGAAGTAATGCATTTAGCATTTCTTTCAAGGTTCTATTCTTCCTTTCAGCCACACCGTTTTGTTGAGGTGTGTAAGGCGCTGAAAATTGGTGGATTATTCCACTTTGAGCACAAATTTCTGCGAAGGGAGAATCATATTCTCCTCCTCGGTCACTACGTAGGATTTTAATCCTTGTGCTTAGTTGGTTTTCTACCTCCGCTTTATATTGCTTAAAAGCTTCTAAAGCTTCATCTCGACTATGTAGTAAATAAACATAGCAATACTTTGTACAGTCGTCGATAAACGTAATGAAATATTTCTTTCCGCCTCTTGTTGGCACAAACTTTAAATCACATATGTCCGTATGAATTAATTCAAGCGGATTAGTCGTTTTTAAACCAATAGGTTTAAAAGGCTGCCTTGTTAATTTTGCTTCAACACAAATTTCACATTTGTGATTTAAGTTAATTGCACTTTTTGGAAGATGGTCCAAATTCATTAATTTTTTAATTGATTCGTAGTTAACATGACCAAGTCTTCCATGCCATAAACAAGAAGAAGAAAAATTAGACGACTCAAGCAAGTAGTTAATAGCTGCTTTCTTATTAATAGCCGAGATAACCATTACATTGAGTTTGAACATCCCATCCTTCAAGTACCCCCTACCCACGTACTCTCCTCTCTTGGTTACAACACATTTGTCGGACTCAAAAACTAGTTTGAACCCTTTCTTGCTAAGAACCGAACCAGAGACTAAGTTCTTCCTAATGTCGGGGACATGAAGAACATCATTTAGTACGAGCTTCTTGCCGGAGGTCATCTTGAGAATTACCGCGCCTTTTCCTTTGACGGTGGATGTCGCTGAATTTCCCATGTAAATTTGCTCCTCGGTGTCAACATCCTCATACGAAGAGAACATGCTCTTGTCCGAACAAATGTGGCGGGTAGCACCGGTGTCGACCCACCATTCTTTAGGGTTTCCATCGGCAAGGTTCACTTCCGAAACGACTGCCGCAAAGTTGCCTCCTTCATCATGGTTTGTGTCTTCAACCAAGTGAGCTTCGGACTTCTTTCCGTTGGAACTCTTGCGCTTCTTTCGACAGTCTTTGATCATGTGACCCGTCTTACCACAGTTGTGGCACTTTCCCGTGAACCTCTTCTTCTTTTCGGGTTGAGCATTGTGCTTTCGCTTGAGTTTGTTGGGTTCCGAACCGCCCTCCACAAGATTAACTTTGGAATGATGGCTGGTTGAGGGCTTCTCGTCCGCAATCCGGTTGCCTTCCTCGATTCTGAGACGCACGATCAAGTCCTCCATACTCATCCCCTTGCGTTTGTGCTTTAGATAGTTCTTGTAGTTTTTCCACGCCGGAGGTAGCTTGTGTATCATGACGCCAACAAGGAACTCCTCTGGGAGGATCATGTTTTCCGCATGGACGTCATGAATCAAGCACTGAAATTCTTGGACTTTAGACATGATACTCTTTCCGTCTATCATCCTAAACTCTAAGAAATTTTCTACTACGAACTTCTTGGCCCCCGCATCTTCGGTTTTGTACTTCTTTTCTAGGGATTGCCAGAGTTCCTTGGCGGTTTTTACAGCAGAATATACATTATACAATTGATTGTCTAGGCTATTCAATACATAGTTCCTAGCCAAAAAATCTGAATGATGCCACGCATCCTTTGCTAGTACCGCCTCCTTTTCAGGATTTTCGGAGAGTGTAGGTGCATCCTCGGAAAGGTATCGTGCAAGGCTTAAGGTAGTCAAGTAGAAGTACATCTTTTGTTGCCACCGCTTAAAGTCCTTGCCGGAGAACTTCTCGGGTCTCTCCACTGGATGTGCATTCACCGGTATGACCGGAGCAACGGGCACCGCCGCATTGGTTGTGGCTGCCTGAGTTTGCTCGGTTTGTCCGTCCGCCATTTGGATCGTTAACTTGTTGAATGCAAACACAAGTTGTCGAAGAACAGCCTCGTACATAGACGATCTCCGTAAGACAATATTCGCCTCCCACTGTGTGTGCCTTCGGGTTCCTACTGTGGCGAACTGTCCCCCAGGATAGAAGTTCTTCCCGTGTTGCAGAGTAGCACGAGACTGCAACACATGGCGAACGAGAATTTGCAGACGAGAATGGATTGTTTGTGGAGAGTTTTGAATGGTAATACTGTTGGATTTCGGAATGAATCAAAATGGAAGAGAATCCTGCCTTTTATAGGCACTGAAGAGGGGGCAGGAACAGTTGCAACCATTTGAATGGTTGTAACTGTTCATACAATTAACCGTTAATTAACAAAATTAATTAATAAACCGGTTGGGTTTATTTTTTCTGTTAATTTTTGTGGGTTAAAAGTTTGTTTTTGGCCCAAAAATAAATATTCTAGAGTAAGACCCAACAAACCCAAACCCAAACCCACGCACACGCCACGAACCCGAGACCGAGCCGAGCCGGCCGGACGGACGGCGGCGCGCGCGCGTGTGGTGGTTCGATCTTTGTCTAGGTCCTCTCCCCTGCAATAAATTGCTACGCCCAAAGGACGTATCCTTTAGTTGTTATGTTGAAGTAAATAAACACTCCAATTCTTCTCTTCCTCATGATGTGGGATGATTTCTTTTGGGAACTTAAACCCAAACGTAAACCCCCAACTTTAACGGCTTATTGAGCATTCATTACTTAATGGTTTTCGACGAATGAGTTACCGAAACGTTTACCAAGTTAACCACTTTACGGTGGTGCAAGTAGTTTCTCTCATTCTTATACGACCCGGGTTAAAACCGAGCTTAAAGTCGGGTACAAACCGACATGTCGAAAACTATTTTTCCAACAAACAAAACAACGGAATCAGATTGATTTGTATATAGAAGACTTATTGATTTGAACATACATGTAACCCAATGTCTCTTCACAAATAATGCTACTATAGAATACAAAGTGTTGTTGATGATATGAGAACAACGAACTAACAATTAACATGGTACTAAATCAATAAAATTGTAAAATCAAATTTGTGGAAGAAATTGGTGACAATCTATCTACCGAACTCGACTATAATCAACCAGAAAAAGGAAGAAGAAGAATTATTCACACCGGTGCCCCTCACGAGGCGTGCCTGAACAAGTCATACCGCGCCCAATACTGATCCAGCGGACACGGCTGTTTAGATTCTAACCGGGTCCAAGGCTTCCCGCTCCCGCTCCAATGGAGCAAGCTAACGGGACCCGGATGCAGGTCCCGGCAGCTACCCCTAACATTGTCCCCACCCAAACCATGCTGGTTCCACCGGTGCTCGATCGGCGCCACGTGTCCCGCAAACACCAGCAAAAACGGTGGCAGTGACCCGAGCTCGTAGATCCGACTCCTCTTCTGGATCTCCATCCACTTCTCTATCCGCTCCGTGAACCCGAATCGTCTCCACTTCACCAGATCCATCACCATCACGCCCGTGTTGAAGTAACACGGACTCCGTCCACTGAAAGTCCCAGCGAAGGACTCCTCCGACCAAAACTTCGCCGTGAAATACTTCGTGAAGTTCGCGTGACAGTACTCCGGTGCTCCGATAGTAAAGCTTCCCAAACTCGTCGACCAGAGCTTGGAGACGTCGTCGACGACGACGAGATCGGAATCTAAGTAGATCACTCTCTCTACACAGGGCTCAATTAGCTCAGCCAAGTAATTTCTGGCGTAATTTAGTGGTTGTTCCAGGGCTTGCCGTACCGAAGTGGAGATTAGTCTCTTAACAGTGTCTGGATTGAAGTAATAGACCTTGAACTTCAATTTGGGGAAAGTGGAGCGAACTAGGGTTTCGAGATCGATTTCGGAGACGAGAAAATGGAAGAATATGTGTTCCGGACAGCGTGAATTGTTGAGAATGGAGTTCACGGCGGCGATTGATCCCCGGAGGTAGCCGACGTCGAGCGTAATCGCGATGTGGACGAGTGATGGATCGCATACGGAGACGCCGCCGGAGGAGCCGCATTCTTCGTGGTTGGAGAATGCGGCGGATTTCCGGAAGGCGAATCGGTTCACGGCGGCGACGGCGGCGGCGTTGTGGATCGGAGATTGGAGGTCGGCGTGGTGGTGTGAAGAAGACCGAATTGCTTCCGCAGGTGGAAATGATTGGAGAGAAGGGACGAGGACGATGACAGCCATTGCTAATGAGAAGAGCAAGGATAGTCCTCTAATCCAGATCATAATTGGGCGGCGGTGGCGGTGGCGTTGGTGGTGGAGAGTGGCGGCGGCGGTGGTAGTGGTGGTGTTGTTGTTCTTCTTCCTCTTGGTGGATTTGAAATGAAAATGATCTGGATTGATGGAAGAGAGGAAGAAGACTAGGGGTTTCTCTGAGGTTCTTCCTCTCTATTTCTGTCCTTTCCTAATGGAGGATGCTGCCGTTGTAGGGAAGCGATTCTCGAAAGAGAGAGAAGAATCCATGGAAACTGAACCAGAGAGGCCTCACTGGGCAGGGCTAATATGCGCCGACCTGTGAGGTGTGATGAGGCAGCTGAAGAAGAAGAACGAAGAAGAAGGAGCAAGTAGGTGGAAAAGGGCAATTTATTATTAGCAAGTAATTGTAGTACTTTCATTTTCAGGAATTAATATTTGATCATAATTAGTAGTACTATTATTATTCCTAATGATCCAGCTGTGACTGTCTTGTTTCATAATGACAATTTCTTAAGGCCAAATCAACTTTCCTGGATTACTAAGCGGCAAGATGAATCTCTACAATAAGTCAAGAAAGTATCGTGATTCTTGTCGTCACGTTTTTATATTTGGTTCAAATAGTTTCTGCAAATGTTGGGTTCTGTATGTGTTGTTGTACATTGATAAAGCGGTTAGTTCGATTATATGACAAGACATATGATGTGAATTTGTGATCATTTGATCTTATCTTGACGTCAATGACTTAGTTTATGTAAATAAATTTGCCGACCTGAGTGTCGTTAGAAGGAGAAATCGTATTCTTAGAGTTGACTGAAAAAATTTGTGCAAAGCCAAGGGAAGGATTTTTTTTGTTGAAGTTCCTTTTCCCCCCTGCAAGTGGAAACAAGGGCTATAAGTTTTTGTTTCGTACCACTCCGTCCCTTTCCTTTGTCCTCATTTAATTTTAAGGAGTTATTTTAACCGACTAATTTAACTAGTGATATGATTTAAAAATGTGTTAATTTTTCATAACATTGTAAGTATTTCTTAACACCACAATATTATGAAAAAAATTATAAACTTACGTATCATGTCGTGAGCTAAATTAATCGGTCAAAATAACCCTCCAAAGTCCTATGGGGACAAAGAGAGGGAGAATTGGTACAGAGTCGCATAGGAGAAGAGTGAAGTTAGGCATCTAATGCTAGTTTTCAGCCACCTTCTTATGTAGTACTTACTATAAAGAAGAGTATGCAGCGGTTTTGGAACCCAAATGAAAAAGGTAATCTATAAGGATTAAGCTTTGAGACAAATTCCTGGTTACATGACTTTTCAAACTTTAAATGTATGCCTTTAGCTGTTTAGTATTTCTTTCACCTTAAATAGAGAATAGCGTTCTTTTTCTTCTGAAAAGGCACGCTATATAGATCTATACTCTTTCTGCGGTATGATTTAGCTCTGATCATGTCATTAACAAGCTCATTGTCACAAATTGGACTGCTAAATCCAGCCATGACAATGTGCCTTGAGTTGACCAGTATATGAATGATTTTTATTCGTAGTATAATGTTTAATTTCACTAATAATTACAGAACTTCCACACAAGTGCTTACATAAAAATTTACCCAAAAAAACAAGAGATTACATAAAAACAATGAAAGCTTGGCCTATTATTTCTCGAATTAACATTTATTAGAGGTTGCATAGTCACTGTGAAATTTATATTGAAGGTTACTTTATATAGTAGCTGACTAATTAATGGACCTGTGAATACTAGTATCACAAAGGACTGACTTAATTTGGAGTGCACTCCTACAGATTCCTTCTAATGGAGGAAAAGTACCAGAATGAAACTGGATACTAGTACTTACTAATGGTTATGAGTAACGGCTGTGATTGCTCAAAATAGAATATTTCCGAGGCAAGAAAGAGCGCCCAAGAAAAACCTAACATTTTTATTTCTATCTAATTAAAGAAATCCTATATTTCACATGGGGGGCTTCTTCTTCTTGTTCAAGGCCATGTGATCGACCCGTTGCAATTAATCATCAAGCAATCACTTGCTCTATCATTATAGTATAAATTACGTTCCCTTCTTCACGATTAATGACACTACTATCATTGCACAATAACTAATCCTCCATCGTAACGATCTTTGCTGGATGGATTTTCTAAACTACTGATATCTCTTTAACTACTTATGAAAGAAATCGAGTCTGTGCTCATTATACATGTAATATAATTGGGGTTAGGAGTTGTTAGTCGTATTGACTATTGCATAAATATATTTGGGCTTTTGAAATGAAAGTTTGAGTTGTCCATAACTTAGTGTTGCCCAGTTAGGATAATCTTGATGGACGTTGAAATGTCACTGCGCAGCAAACTAGTCGTTATATATAGTTTATGTATCACCAAGTATATTGATTTTTACTATTAGTTTGCTTCAATATTCCGGATCGAGCAATCAATAATTCTGGGTGTAAGAGAGTGGGCGGATGTAGCCGTTGGCAGTGGCGGCCCTTTTATAGTTGACCGAGACCGAGACAACATAATATTTGCTTAGTCATCTTTGCTGCCGTTGGGCTGCATGCTTCCGTCGCATATTAATTAATAAATAATTAACGTATTAATTATTTAATATATGACTGAAGTACCATACTAATAGTAATTATTTTTGTAATGATGTATCTCTGTGTTAAGTGATGACATTCTCAATATAATAAAATGATAATCCTCATGGTTGAACACATAAACCAACCCGTAGGAGTAAGAGCAATGATTGTCATTGTAAAAAAAAAAAAAAAAAATGGAATACCCAAACTTTTAAATTTTTGAATACCCAAACTTTTAAATTTTTGATGATTTCATTCCTATTTTTGCAAAAATAAACTATAAAACTACAATATTATGAATCACAAACATAAGAAATGGACAAAAAAATTAGGACATACACAAATAGAAAAGAGTGAGCAAAGGCGTTTGGGAGTACCCCGCCAGCTCATCGGCCAGAGTTCGAGCCACACCCCCCTCCCCCAATAGTTAGATAGGTTAAATATATATGTATTTCTTACCATGTCAAAAAAAAAAAAAAAAAAATAGAAAAGAGTACTCAATAGAATATAGGGAAGCAAAATATAGGGATTAGGGGCGGAGAGAGTATTAAATTGTAGAGATTAGCACATTGAGTTTGTAACTAGGTTTTAGAAAATATACTCGTGTCTATTTAGTTTTTAAGATTTGGGGACTAGAATAGCGCTCACTGCCCAACTAGGCCTCTTATCTAAAATGCATCCATCTGTTCTTGTTACCAAGGACACAGGTGAAGCCCAACGTAAAATAAGCCCAACAAAACTACTTCAATTGTAGAGGCGAAAATAGCGCAATGTGGTAGAGAGTAGACAACCCCTTATTCAGAGCCGGCCCTATGGGCAAGCAGCCGGTGCGGCCGCTTTAGGCCCCCGGGCCGGCATGGGCTCATTTTTTTGTACGGGTGCTTCACATTGTATTTAAATATATATAGTATTTTAATGTATAATTATTCTACATTGGTTCAGCGGTAATCTAATTTTTTGCTACAAACTTGACACAAGTTCGACTCTCCTTGATGACATATGTGATTTTTTTTTGTTTAATTTCAATATATAAAAAGGTGCAAGGCTATCGAATACTAATTACAAACAACACAATCTATTCTCTACATGAATAACGTAAGTATTGCAAGTCTAATGTTTTTTTCTAAAAAAACATTTTATGTGATAAGTTTTTGGGGCCTCGATTTTATTACCCGCTTTAGGCCCCCAATTCTCTTGGGCCGGCCCTGCCCTTATTGAAGGCTCATTCCTCTTAGAGCTGCTAAGATAGTGCTTTATCTCTATATCCCAAGTGCGTGAAGTGAATATCTTTCCAGTGTGGACCAGTGAAATCATAGCAGTAATATGCACTTGATCCCTATAATACATGAAACATAGTATTTTTTTTTTTTTTTTTGTGTGGAGAGAGGTGAATGGGGGTGCAGTTGCGATTGATAATGATACTCATGACGCGCAATATGAAGTGTTGTTGGTTGGGAGTTGAATAAATAGCTTTGCTCCAAGACCAGGAAACTATCCGGCCTTCAGGGTTTGTGGAAAATGGTAGTGGTACTTCGTAAACAACCCTGGTAGCGTCACGTCGGAACTCCTAAAAAAAGGTGCTCCTCAACTCATTAGTTTTCAAGTCTTTTCTCTGATGACCGTAGTTAGTTTCTGCATTTCTCAAGGTCCTTCACAATATCTCTGTTATACCAAGTTTGTAATACTGCACTATTCATCGTGTCAGTGTGATTTGGTTAACAAAATGATGCTCTTTTCATAGTTTTGTAAATTGAAAAGATTACTTAGTTCTTGCATCGTTCTGCTAACTAAATCACCATGTCAAAGTGAACCTCAAAAGTCAAAATAGGACAAATTTGGTAAAACAGATGCAGTATTATACAAGTAGTAGTAGTACTGTACTATCATTAAAATTACTCTTTGGGGACATACACACATACATAGATGAACGTAACGTAATTAGATATGGTGGGTGGTGACGGTTGATCCCTGGGCGGCAACCAGGGCCTTGTAGATCTCTATGATCATCTTCTCCTCGTACTCCTTACCTGGTCTTGCACTCCCAGGAATCAAGTTGTTACCGGCGGTAATCCCGCCAGAACTGGCAATCCGAAACATGAAATTGACGTACGAGTCCCTCAACCGCATGATGAATTTCTTAGGGACCACCCCCCGAATTATCTTCAGCCTTCTCCTTGGCGATATCTTGATCCCCTGCCAGAACCGTCTTTTTCTTCCTCCCAGCTGCTGGTGATGAAGCGGCTTTTTGTTGAGGCGCTGGTAGCTTCTTCTCCTTCTCCAGTATCCTTTCAGACCTCTGCAAACCGTCGCGGACAACCCTTCCATTTTTTTCTTTTATCAATTTTAGTACTTTATCTGTCTCACTATTTCACATTGATATAAGTTGGCTATGGATATCTCTGTTATTCATTGCACACCGCTATTACAGGTACAGGTACTGCAGGTTTTGGAGAATGGTGGGTACTCATTTATACAAGTGGGTGGGTGTTTTTTGCATGCAAATATGAATGCAAGGAGAGGTTAGAATACCTGGGGGAGTTGAGTGTCATTAATGAGACTCCTCCAAAACTCCCCAATTTATTATCATGACACGGGAAATTTTCTTTCGTCACCCCCAGCGTTGCAATTACTACACTCGAATGACATTTGGTGGTGTTTGGGTATGACTCGGCGTGGGCCAGAACGAATGATTCAACCCGGGCCCAACATAAAATTTGCAAGGCCTCATTTTGATAGCCCAAACTCTTTGTGGACTAAACATTTCCAAACCTTTAACTCACAAGTTGAACCGCGATTTAACGAGTCTACGTAGGAAATCAAGTAGTCGTGCTCGAAGAAAACCTGGCATGACAAACTAGTGAGAGCGTAGACTGTCTGTTGGCTAGTGAGAGCGTAGACTGTCTGTTGGCTACTTGGCTTGCGACTTAAATGAGTAAACTCCATGTGAATTTAGAATGCGATTTTAACATTTTCAGTCTTTTTATACGTTAAAAAGACTGAAAATTATATCAGCTTACTGTCTCTCTCTCCTCGCCTCAACCATTCATTTTTATCTCTCTCCTCACCTCAACCACTCACTCTAATAAGTTGATATAATTTCACCTGTTCGTCCAAACACACCCAATGCTCCTGACCGAGTTGCAGCCCTACTCAAATATGAGGGGTAAATAACTAAAAGCTTGTTTATGATGTAAACCAAGAAGAGAAAACCTAAGACATAATAAAAACACAATGGACTGGCTCGGTTGAGCTAAATTATCGAATAGTTGATTTTTTGATGATATAAGTTCAAAAATAAGATTTTCCACAAATTTAACAAGGATCCAGGTTGGGGCCAACGAATTCCGACTGGGGCTAACACGATCCGGCTGCTCTGCTGACAACCCTCAACCAGAACCTGTTTGTTTCATGCTCGATTTTCCTTGTTTGGAGACTGGACCGGCCTTGATGGAACCAAAACCGGTTTGTACTAACTCGGTGTTCAACATGTTAGTTTTAAGAAAAAAGAACAATATTTAAAAGTAACCCAGATCTGGCTCTTACCATACATCGGAGTGACAGAAAAGTCCCTGAAAAGCTCATCTAAATGGGCTGAATTAATACTAAAAACTTAGAATGGCCAAACATAAAACATTAACCTCTAGATAGCCTTGCCGAAGATTTTACTACTGGTTTGGAGGAGGTTTTCCTCTTTGCCGCCGGAGTATCCGTTTTCTTCGTCTTCTTTGTCGCCTTCAATGCATCGGGAGTCTTTATCGAACTCAAGCGCTTCATCTTCGTCTTTTCTTTATCTGTTGCTGCCTTTTTCACCGTCGATTTCTTCTTTAGAGCCTCCGGAGTCTTGACTTGGCTCAGCCTCTTGGTCTTCACTCTCATCTTCTGCGACGAATCCTCTGTTTCCTCCACATCCGCCGCAGGCGCAGATATCTTATAGGAGTTTTTCATCATCACAAGCTTCTGAGACTTGACAAACTTGTTTAACTGAACTGATAATAGCTTGTTGAAGTTTTGTGGAAGCTGAGAGCTGTACTTGTCTTCTATGAACTTGGAAATAGCTTCTTGGGTTGAACCTTTGCAGTCCTTCAGCGACGATATCGCTTCACTTATCATTTGTGATGTGAATGATAGTCCATATTTCTATTTTGGTCTGTCCCAAAATGCTTGTCCACTTACATTTCCAAGGCAAAAAATATAATGAAGTTCCAAAACTACCCATTCATATTTAATACACTTAATCTTGGAGAAAACAAAATCAAGGATAATAATGGAAATAATATGTTAAAAACTTGTAGTGGGATGCATTAATTGCATGTCTCCAAAAAAAGTTGAAGTTTCAAAAATGGACTATCTTTGCGGGACGGAGGGAGTAATATTTTTAATTTTTGGGTTTATACTAAACAAATGATGATGATTAATTTTGAAACAAGAACGAGAAAACAGATGAACGAGTACCTGAAAATAAGGTGGATGAGGAGTTGAAGATGGATTAGCGGTGGATTTCTGTAGAGCAGCCATGTGGATTGGTAATTGTTGTTTGGTGTAGAGGGAGGGAAATGGTTTAACTTCTGTGGATGGGGAGAAGGTAAAGTTCCTTGTGTTGCTGTCTTTTTTTGAACCTTTTGAAATTCAAATTTTGAATTTCTTTTTTGGCGGTTGAGTTCTTATGTGCATTGGTAAGGAGTAAGGACATGGTAACTATCGAGTTCTCATTTTGATGAACTGGGTTTTTTTTTGGCAACGATTGCATTGTGTGCCAATACCCAGGACCGGCCCATTCACTAGCCAATTTAGATGGTCACCTTATTGCTCCTAGGATGGAAAGGACCCCCTCGTTCTGGTATGTGACAAATGGATATCTAAACAACATATCTATTAATGCACATCTTACACAGATAAATCAAAAGGAAAAGTGTATTGAAAAGTTTAGGTAGCTGAGTAAAATGCGTTTACATATTTGTTTTCTTATAAACTTACCTGTTAGTTTAGATAATTGAGTAAAATGTGTTTACATTTTTTGTTTTCTTATTATTGATCATACTTTTTGAACTATCGAACAATTGTTGTCCAAATTACACATTAATACAGTAGGGTCATGTCAAAAGTTTGCCTCGGGCCCCCAAAAATGTAGAATCCAACCTTGCCAAACCAAATTAGGCTAGAATGTTGTAGGTCTTAATTCGTTGTCATATTTGACAATGTGTCGAGATCAGCCGCAACTTTGCATTCGACGTCTATTTGTAAATACAAACTTATATTTTTTGTGAGGCATTATAGTTTTGGGAATATTGCATAGCTCTCGAGACTGGTATAATGGGCATTTAATCCAAGCCATTTAAAAAAAAAGATGGTGTTTTGAAAGACTCATCAAACTTACGCAAAAGGTTAATTAAAATCAAATTCTACGCGATGCATTTTTTTTTACAAATCAAGACTAACTTTTTATTTAGTACTGGCTTTATCAGCGGTCCACAGCTGGTACATAAAATCTGGACATTTAATAGCCCAGTACATACAAACATCAGATGAAAGGCCCATTTGGGTGGGTAGATGCGCGAGGGTCTTACTGTCTTTTTGATAGTGTGAAACCCTAATAACATATCTAGATGGTTCGAGCACTCATTCACCCGTGTTTCTAATTCTCCTCCGCGTCTTCTTCTCTCTCTATCCTTCCATTTCTAAGCTATGCATATTCACTCTAACTAATGCTAGGCTGGGTGAAACTTCTGTTTAGAAGATTAATGCTAGTCCGATCCCTTCAGTAATAGATCTCTTAAAAAAGAGATGTAGATTTATGTTTGAGGTACATGAAAATTTAAGAAGTTTGTGATCGGGAGTTGAGATCCCAATTTCCCTAACCAATTAATCGCTTAAAAGGTCCCCTAATGAGACCTCTATGTGCAACGATTGTTTAATTAGAATTTACAAAATTCTTGCCTAGTTGATTAAATTATTTATACTAAACAAATCACTTCAAGGGGTAACAAAATATTGCATGACTTGTTCTCTTTTTTAAGTGTCTTGTGATGTAGTACTGCACAATTTATCAAATTCCAAAATATACTACTCTCGAAATTGTGCATAGGGGTGACCCTGGGCCGGGCTTCGATGGGTTCAGGTCGGGCCTCATTCTGCCAAGGTAAGTTTTACCAAGCCCAAGCACGGCCCATCCCATATATCGGGCCCGTGAAGGCCCAAGACCATTCAACATACATTCCGAGTCCAAATTTTGAAACTATAATTTCAAATGTCATGTAATTCTAATAAAAGCAACTTATTCAATTTCGACATTGAACTTGATTTTTCAATATGAATTTTCATGAAAAAAACGTTATAAGAGAGGACAGCTAAATAATGATCTCTCAGACGAGATTATCATTTTTTTTTGAGGAAATAAATAACTTTCATAACTCAACAGTCGGCCATTACAGTATTTTTGTCCTTGCGGATACAATCATTTAGCCAATAGGGAACATTCAAGCCTGTAAAACTAGAGACCACATTATCTTCCTTTGCGTGCACTGCCAAGGAGTGAGCTACGGAGTTTGCCGTCCGGTGCCGGAATTCCACCCGAAACTCGTCAAAAGCATTTCCGGCGACTGCAATTTGTTGAATAACCGCACCCACTTCCGAGATATCGTCATAACCTCCATCTTTTCTTGCACGTACAATCTGGTCAGCAACCACTTTGGCATCCCCTTCAAGAATCATAGCAGAGCATTGTAGTTCAAGCCCCAACCGCACTGCCTCGGAAGCCGCAATAGACTCGATGTGCTTTGCCGACAAACCCACCTGAACTGGTAAACCCAAACCTCGAACAACTGAACCAGTAGAGTCTCGGATAATCACTCCGATACCAGCTCTTCTAGTTTCACTACACCAAGCCCCATCGAAGTTCGCTTTGAACCACCCAGCTGGAGGTTTTGCCCACTGTTTCTGGATTGTAACTGTAGAGGTTATAACACCTTATCTGGGATGACGCAAAGTGCCCAATTCCGAGATTGAATCATATATCTCCTTGCAAATCTGTTCGGGGTTATATGTTTTGTGACGGAAAAGAGAGCTATTTCTAGCTCTCCAAAGCCACCATACGGTAATTGCAAAAGGGACAAGTTCACTTGCATTTAAGTTTTCCAACCAGTGGGTAGACCATCTCACAAAATTATCAGGTTGGCAAGAGAGGAAATTCCATGCTCTATTCTCTGCCACACCTCTTGCGCAACTGGACATAAAACAAAAACTTGGGAAATTGATTCTCCTCGGTGGCCACACGCATGGCAGAAAGGAGACACCTCAATCGACCTTCTACGGAGGTTGTCAATGGTGGGGATTCCATTATGAATGCTACGCCAGAGATGGTGCTGAATTCTTGGCGGCACTTTAATTTTCCATATCTTACCCATTGCCGGAGATGACAAGTCCGACGGCCCCTCTAGCTTCTCTGCAGCTTTGAGTCTTTGAGCTTGTTGGTACCCCGTCTTTACCGTGTAGTGTCCCGACTCCGAAAAGTGCCAAATGAGCCTATCTTCCATAGCCACCCTCGGCAGCGGTAATCGCCTCACCTCGTCCGCATCAATAGGCGCTAGATAGTCATGTAAAGCTTGAAGATTCCATGTTTTATCTTCATTGATGAAATCTTTTACCCTCATATTTTGATTGGCCGGTTGGACATAGAGCTTTAACGACGGTTCCCGTAGGATCCACCTCTCCGATAAACGGATTTTACTACCATCACCCACTCTCCATCGTAGGCCCGTGTCCAAAAGCTTTTTACCATGCAAAATACTTCTCCACGCATATGAGGGCGCATATCCGAGCTCCGCCTGCATAAAATATTTGTCTTTGAAGTACTTTGCCTTCAGTACTCTACTAAGAAGAGAGTTCGGGTACCTTAGGATTCGCCAACTCTGTTTAGCCAACATCGCGTCATTGAAAAGCTTGAGATCCTTATAGGCTAGCCCTCCTTGATCTTTTTGTTGTTGAATACGCTCCCACTTGATCCAGTTAATACCCCTCTTATCTTCAGATTTGCTCCACCAGAACTGTCTGATAAGTTGCTCCATACGATCACAAACACTATCAGGAAGTTTGAAGCAGGACATAGCATACGTGGGAAGGGCTTGTGCAACAGCTCGAATGAGAACTTCCCTTCCTCCCATAGATAGAGATCTCTCCTTCCACCCCTTTAATTTTGAGATAAGTCTCTCGATCAAAAGGGCAAAGGTAATAGCCTTCTTTTTCCCCATAGTAGTAGGGAGACCCAGATACTTGTCATATTGATCAAATTCTTTGACTCCACTAAGCTGCATGATTTCCTCTTTGACTGCCGCAGGCGTATTAGAGGAGAATACTATCGCAGATTTGGAGAGATTTAACTGTTGCCCTGACGCTTTGCCGTAACGATCAAAGATGTCCATTGGGGTAGATATGCTGCAACTCCCCGCGATCCCCGAGCCTTCCGTTCCGGACCGGAAAACCCGAGAGGGCGTTGCTAAAAGAATTGGCGGACATCGTAAGCATAACCACCATATATTTACATTACTATTACACATACATACGAGTCTTTAGATGTTACACGCGACTTTAACACTACGGAACTAATCTAGCATACTAGATAACCTTTCGGGACACTTTCAATCCATGTGAGTCTCGTACCCATCTAGTCCGTAGTCCCCATCTCCTAGACCTGCGGTGGGAAGGAACAAGAACCGTAGTTTTCGAAAGGTCAGCATTAAAATACTGAGAGAGCAACACCCAAGCATGTAAACACAGGAAGAAGTAGTTTGTTATAACTTCGCAAAACACAACAGAAGTAAAATTCAAAGTAAATAAGACATTCTCAAATCATAATCAGAATTTCTGAACATTTCCAAACAAATATCCAACTTCCGTGTTCAGCAGCCCAAATCAAGAGTTACCATTTCAGCCATGTGTTTTACGGGGAATATTCCTTTAAACCATATCCAGCATATCCCATCACAAGCTACCAAGACCTTAAGTGTCGACACCCTCCTAACAGGGTTCTTGCGCCCAGAAGGAGTGAGTACAAGGAGCGGGCCCGGGGTGAATCTCCCGGACTAACCAATATGGGTCGAGTGGACGAAGCCAACAACGACCAAACCAAATTTGTAATAATCCAAACAACGTTCCCCGTGCAACTCTTTCCACTTTGTATTTTTACGCATTATAATCTTTGTGTGATTTTCTCAATAAATCGTAATCAAACACAAGTAAAGCATACGCACACAAACACATTTTTGAGACGAGTAATGAAATCGTGTTTAGACACGAAAGAAGCTAGCACGCAAGACCTGGCATGTATACTCACCTTAATTTCCAGCGAATAGCACGTAAGCTCCTAGAAGTTCACAAATCCTTTGTCTACGAATTCAGCACCTACAAATTATATCTTCTAAGTCAATCACAAGTTCAAGCGCCGTCCTATACATTCTAACAGACGACCTACTAGATTGGCGAGATCAACAAGCCCCCCTCTCATAGATTTACCCAATAACAATATTCACACTATATAAAGTTACCGAGTCGCACAATAGTTGTAAAATGATTTGTCGGCTTATAATATTTCCAAATAAATGCAGTTTAGTTAGGGAAATTTCCCCTAGAAGAACATGTAATGTTTTTGGGTAATGAGAGAGTGACTAATTGGTAACTTATAATTATAAAGATTGAAGAAATAGTGGTTAAAATTATTGGAAATAGTCGGTTATTGACAAACACGGACTTTGAAATTTTAAGAAAACGACCTCTATACGTTATACATAAGCTAAAACGTTTATTAGAAGCAAATACTTATATATATATATACATATATATATGTCTATATTTACAAGTAATTGAACTAAAACGAATTGAAAGTTAAGTAGTAAAACACATTATCTTTTAATTTTCAATCAACGCATAACATGTTTGATTTGAAATAGACAATTCCGACAATACTCCAACACCCGAATTACTTTTCCGAAACAAGCACGAAAACTTATTTATCTATTATTTATTTATTTAAGGAAATATTTTTGACCCGAAAACAATATCTTTGTTTTTCGCGTATAATGTAATATTTTTAGGTAAACGACAACTAAATCCCCCCATATTATGCTAAATACAACATGCAACCTTCCATTCACATACAACCTTTTTAACAAGATACACCCAGCCCCTTATCAAGTTCTGAATTGCAAACAAACCCCCCAAACTAACCCAAAACAGATTATAGAAAAAGACACTTTCAACCCCCCCCCCCAAACATGAACCACCCAATCGATCAATCCAATGTCGAAATCAACCGGAAATACATGATTTCGTTTACATAAATCAACTCACGGCGGAAATTAAGGCATACCGGAACCAAGAATCGCTCAAAACGGTCGATTAATGGGTCGGGTCGAAGAGCACTGCGCCGTTGCCGGAGGTGGAGCTCGACGCCGGCGGTGTGGGCTGTTCTGAGCCTGGTTGGACCCTCTGGTAGCCTGGTCGGGGCCCTAGGAGTTGATTGGAGGTGGCCTTAGGCCGTGGGTGGCCGTGGGTGAAGCTCGCCAAGGATTTCGCCGGAAAGCATGGAGGTTCGGGTGGGCGGCGGTGGCTCTGCAACTTCCGGCCCCTCTGCTTGTTTCTGGACCATTACAAGAAGGAGATAGAGATTGAGGCAGAGAAAAGTAAAGAGGGAGATGAATTGAGGGTTTGGGTGCCCAATTTACCGTCGGGGGTTGCGGCGGCGGCCTTGGTGGCTGCTCGCGTTGGTGAAGGCAGCGGCTGCTGCTGCTGCTCTGTTTCCGGCCGCCAAGGGATGGGGAAGAGAAAGGACAGAGAGGGAGAGAGATATATGCCAGTGGAGTGGTGGTGATGGGTTCGCCGTGGAGGGCTTCGGGGGTGTTGGAGGTTGAAGATGGAAGAAATGGTGGTGATGGGAGTGGGTGTCTTGTTGTGGAAGGAGAAGAAGAAAAAGAGATGATATGACACAAAGTGAGGTGATGATGTATTGAGCATGTGCTCACATGTGGGAGGAAGAACACTTCTTCAAGAAGATTACCATGGGAGGAGGAAATCTTCTCCAAGAAGATGAGTGAAACGCTATGGTGTTTCGGGTGTAAAACAAGTCGCGGTGGTCGCACACGCGCTTTCTAATAAAGTATAAAGCACCCTACGACTATTATTTTTAATACTTTTCGAGAATTATCACTCGGATTTCTTTAACTATAAAACACAATAATTCGCCCCAACACTATTTTGCAAATAAAATCGTATTACACTTCCCAATTTACCACTTTACCCTTGACAAATATACGGGGTATTACATCCTTCCCCCCTTAAAGAGAGCTTCGTCCTCGAAGCTAAAACCAGGCAATAAACGCGATATCTATAAGCCGCAGACTCACGGACCAACAAGTGGAAAACTCACGGACCAACAAGTACCCTCTTACAAGCAAGTAACGTAGTACTATAAGTACGCACCATACCAGATAAGGTCACAGTCACAAATGTTACCAACGGCCTAGGCTAAGCATGTTGTGGGGGTTTTAGGACGTAATAGCAATAAACAAATAGGTAAAACGTAACGACAGCAACAAAGGGTTTCATCCTCTCCCCCTTAGAGAGTGACGTCCCCGGAACTCAATTCACCTCATTAAACAAGTGTGGATATTTCCTTCTCATATCCTCCTCCGCTTCCCACGTCGCCTCCTCTGACAGCTGATTCGTCCATAAAACCTTGACAAGCTTAACACTTTTTGTACGCGTGTCTCTGGTCTTGGTGTCCAAAATTTTGACAGGATGTTCCTCATACGTGAGAGACGGATCTAGCTCCACTGGTTCAGGATTCAGCACGTGGGATGGATCCGGTACGTATTTCTTCAGCTGGGATACGTGAAAGACGTTATGTACTCTCCCCAGACTCGATGGTAAATCCAATCGATACGCGACGTCTCCAATTCTTTCTAAGACGTCGTATGGCCCGATAAATTTTGGACTCAGTTTCCCTTTCAGATTGAACCTTGTCACTCCTTTGGTAGGGGATACCCGTAAAAACGCTTTTTCTCCAACTTGGAACTCCAATGGCCTTCTCTTCTGGTCTGCGTATGACTTTTGCCTATCCTGGGCCGCTTTCATTCTTTGTTGAATGAGTCGTACCTGATTTGTCATATCTTCTATTACTTGTGGCCCGATTACTACCGTCTCGCTGATGTCATTCCAACACAGTGGTGATCGGCACTTCCTTCCATACAGGGCTTCGTATGGTGCCATGCCAATGCTGGCATGATAGCTGTTGTTGTAGGAAAACTCTATTAACGGTAGTCTATCGACCCACGAGCCCTGAAAATCCATCACACAAGCTCTCAACATATCCTCTAACGTCTGAATGGTTCTCTCTGTCTGTCCATCAGTCGCCGGGTGAAATGCTGTGCTGAACTTCAGTTGAGTCCCTAATGCTTCCTGAAGAGCCTTCCAAAAATGTGAAAGGAAGTTAGGGTCTCTGTCGGAGATTATTGAACTTGTCACTCCATGATATCTCACGATGTTTTTAACATAAGCGTCTGCCCTTTGCTCCATATTCCACGTGTCTTTCATCGGAATAAACCTCGCCGTTTCGTTAATCTGTCTACGACTACCCAGATCTGATTGAGCCCGTTCTTTGATGTCGGCAAGGCTGTTACAAAGTCCATCGAAATGGAGTCCCATTTCCAAACCGGAACATCCAGTGGCTGAAGCAGACCCCCCATTCTCTTATGCTCAAACTTCACCTTTTGACAGGTTAAGCATCTTGCTACAAATTGCGCTACTTCCTTTTTCATGTTCGGCCACCAAAAGGTCTTCTTTAAGTCCTTATAGAGCTTATCGCCTCCAGGATGAACGGAGTATGGCGTGCTGTGAGCCTCCCGCATCAGTTGTTCCTTGGTTTCTGCGCACTTCTGTGGCACGCACCATCTTCCCTTGTACCGAATACTTCCGTCTTCATGGATCTGGAATTCTTTGGCCTCTCCCGCTGCAATCTTCTTCCTAATCCTTTCGAGCTTCACGTCTCCGTCTTGATTGCTCCTTATTTCTTCAAATAAGTCCGGTACGGCTGTCATACTAGCAAGTAGATTCTGCACTGTCCCTTGCTCCACTATCTCAATTTGAAGCTTCTTGAACTCCTGGCATAGCCAGTATGCCTGGGATAGCATAGAGTTCACTCCATGGTTGGATTTCCTGCTTAATGCATCAGCAACGACATTCGCTTTTCCTTCGTGATACTGGATCCGCAAGTCGTAATCTTTGATGACCTCTAGCCATCTCCGTTGTCGGTTATTTAGCTCTTTCTGTGTGAAAATGTACTTCAAGCTTCTGTGGTCCGTGTACAGCTTGCAAACTGCACCATACAAATGATGTCTCCAAATCTTTAGCGCAAATACCACCGCCGCTAGCTCCAAGTCATGTGTGGCATAGTTCTCCTCATGGGGTTTCAGCTGTCGTGAAGCGTAAGCAATCACCCTTCTATCTTGCATAAGTACACACCCTAACCCCTTCTTCGATGCGTCGCTGTATACTTCGAACTCACCAGAGTCGTTTGGCAAAGCTAAGACTGGGGCTGTAGTCAGCTTCTCCTTCAAAGTTTGGAACGCCTCTTCACAGCTGTTGTCCCAGTGATACTTCACCGCCTTCTTCGTCAGCGTAGTCAATGGTCTGGCGATCTTGGAGAAATCCTTCACAAAACGCCTGTAATAACCTGCTAAGCCGAGGAAACTCCTTACTTCGGACACATTCTTTGGCGTAGGCCAGTCTTTAACTGCTGAAACCTTTCCTGGGTCTACTGCTATGCCTTCCTTCGAAATGATGTGACCCAAGAACGGAACACGATCCAACCAAAATTCGCATTTTGATAGTTTAGCATATAATTGCTCCTGCCTCAACGTCTGCAGCACTTCTCGGAGATGTTCCTCGTGCTTCTCCTCGCTCTTCGAATACACTAGTATGTCATCAATAAAGACGACCACAAACCGATCTAAGAATGGTCTCATCACCCGGTTCATTAGATCCATAAACACTGCTGGTGCGTTGGTTAAACCAAATGGCATCACGGTGAACTCATAATGACCATACCTTGTCCTAAATGCAGTTTTTGGAATGTCCTTCTCTGCAACTCGGAGTTGATGGTATCCTGACCTTAGATCGATCTTGGAAAAGACACTGGCCCCTTGCAACTGATCAAACAGGTCGTCAATCCGGGGCAACGGGTACTTATTCTTGATAGTTGCGTTGTTCAACTCCCGGTAATCAATGCACAGCCTTAGACTTCCGTCCTTCTTATTTACGAACAGCACTGGTGCTCCCCAGGGTGATACGCTGGGTCTTATGTACCCCTTAGTTAGAAGTTCCTGCAGTTGATCCTTCAGCTCCTTCAATTCTGCGGGTGCCATCCGGTACGGTGCTTTTGAGATTGGCGCAATACCGGGTGCCAAGTCTAGGGTAAACTCCACATCCCTCTTAGGTGGCATCCCTGGAATCTCCTCTGGGAATACATCAAGAAATTCCTTCACAACAGGTATCTCTTCCAACACAGTCTCCTTCTTGGACACGTCTTGGATGTAACACAAATAGGCCGAGTTTCCCTTTTTCACTTGATTGATTATGGCCAAGGCTGACACTAACTTGATGCGAGGCTCCCTAATGATTCCACGATATGTGATATTCTCTCCTTTGGGTCCTTTTAACCGAACCTTTTGTTCGTGACAATCAATAACCGCGCGATACTTCCCAAGCCAGTCCATGCCTAGGATTACGTCTATACCCCCAAGGTCAAATCTTATTAGGTTGGCGGGTAGGATACTCGTTAGAATTTTCAACTCTACTCCTTCGAATAGGGTATCGCAAACAGTAACCTGACCCGTGGGTGTCGCTACACGGGTGGATATTCTAGATGACTTACTCAAACCCAGTTTCTTAACAAGGGATGATGATATGAAAGAGTAGGATGCACCAGAATCAAATAATACAAAAGATGGTTGATCATAGATAAGAAAAGTACCCGTGACGATTCCATGATCAGCATCCACCTCATTCCTTGTCATCACTGCAATCCTGCCCACATTGCCATTTTGTGCTCCAGTCCCTCCAACTCCAGTCCCATTGTTGTTGGCTGCCACGCCAACATTGTTGTTGCGGTTCTGGCCTCCATTATGTCCTGCATTCCCCTGGTTGTAGTTGTGCTGTCTTCCATTTCCATTACCTCCATTATCCTGATAGTGGCGGTTTCCACCGTTCCTGTTCCCATAGCCCGACTGCTGATTCCCAGTTGATTGGTTCCCATACTGCTGACGATTCCCGTGATAGTGGTTCTGTGGTGGCCTCTGGTAGTTACCGCCTTGGTTTTGTGGGTTCATAGTTGATGGGAGTCGACATTCGAAAGCTCGATGTCCTCTCTTGCCGCAGTTGTTGCAGCTAACCAAGTTCCCCATGCAGTCAACTCCGGGGTGGTTTTGCCGACACCTCTTACAGAAGTAGCGTCGAACTGGCCCAGCTTCAAGGTTCAGTTGGTTGCCTCGATTTGGATTGTTTCCCCCGGTGTTGGGCTTAAACCTTTTGTTTGGATTGCTTCCCCCTGCTTCAGTAGCCTTGCGTTTCCCGTGAATCTCATCCTGTACCTCCTGGACTTGCCACATATCGGCTGCTCGGTCATATGCCTCGTGCAAGGAGTCGTAGGTTCTGCTACGCATGATGGTCTGCAACTGAAGGTTTAGTCCCGAAATGAACTTATTAATCTTATCCTCCTCATCGGGTACCGTGTGGCCCGCAAACCTTAGTAATTCCACGAACTTCTTGAAGTAGTCCGTCACCGAACCGTTTCCTTGCATCAAGTTGTTGAACTCATTGCACTTGCCCCTCTTAACATGGGATGGGTAGAACCGTGTTCTAATAGCAGTTTTAAAAGCATCCCAGTTGAAACCAGGTCGAGCCAGCAAGACTTCCTGAGAGGTTGTCCACCAATCATCCGCGTCACTCGCCAGATGGATGATGGCGCAGTTAACCTTCTCGTTGTCAGGGCAACGCACGACCTTAAGCAGTTTCTCAAAATGCCTAATCCAATTCTCCAGTTCAACTGGATCTTCCTTTCCCGTGAATTGGCGAGGATTCAGATCCGCTATCTGTTTGGCATAGCTTTGCCTCCCACGATCCTCCTGACCCACTACTCTATCCAAGATTTGTGTCATCTGCGCCATCTGCGCGGCCATTTGTTCCATCTGTGCTTGGTAGTTTCCTTCAGCTGCCATTAGTTTACTCTGCCTGGTGGAGTACCGGTCTATCAGTTGCGTTACTACGCGTTTACTTATAGTATCATCATTTTTCACACTACGGTCTTGAAGTCAACTTATTCCATAGGTGCATAGCAACACATATACTACTGTCTATTCTATGTCATGCAAGTCATTTAAAACTCAGTTACTATTAATTAAACAAGTAATTCATTCACAAGCCAATCACACTTCCGCAATTTCACACTTCTCATTCCCTCTTAATTGAACATTATTGCTCAATGATCATAGAACATCATTTCAGGTAGTACAAGCATAGCCAAGTCACACTGCAACTTTAGTATGGCAAGAGAAGGTAGGGGGTGGGTGGTCTGAACATACTAAAACTTAAGATACCCATAACCCCATTGCCTTTCAAATTTTTATCTTCTTGCCCTACATCCATTTTAGGTTGCCCTACAGGTTTTAAGTCCCTTTACTGGACAGCCTGATACCACCTGCAACTCCCCGCGATCCCCGAGCCTTCCGTTCCGGACTGGAAAACCCGGGAGGGCGATGCTAAAAGAATTGGCGGACATCGTAAGCATAACCACCATATATTTACATTACTATTACACATACATACGAGTCTTTAGATGTTACACGCGACTTTAACACTACGGAACTAATCTAGCATACTAGATAACCTTTCGGGACACTTTCAATCCATGTGAGTCTCGTACCCATCTAGTCCGTAGTCCCCATCTCCTAGACCTGCGGTGGGAAGGAACAAGAACCGCAGTTTTCGAAAGGTCAGCATTAAAATACTGAGAGAGCAACACCCAAGCATGTAAACACAGGAAGAAGTAGTTTGTTATAACTTCGCAAAACACAACAGAAGTAAAATTCAAAGTAAATAAGACATTCTCAAATCATAATCAGAATTTCTGAACATTTCCAAACAAATATCCAACTTCCGTGTTCAGCAGCCCAAATCAAGAGTTACCATTTCAGCCATGTGTTTTACGGGGAATATTCCTTTAAACCATATCCAGCATATCCCATCACAAGCTACCAAGACCTTAAGTGTCGACACCCTCCTAACAGGGTTCCTGCGCCCAGAAGGAGTGAGTACAAGGAGCGGGCCCGGGGTGAATCTCCCGGACTAACCAATATGGGTCGAGTGGACGAAGCCAACAACGACCAAACCAAATTTGTAATAATCCAAACAACGTTCCCCGTGCAACTCTTTCCACTTTGTATTTTTACGCATTATAATCTTTGTGTGATTTTCTCAATAAATCGTAATCAAACACAAGTAAAGCATACGCACACAAACACATTTTTGAGACGAGTAATGAAATCGTGTTTAGACACGAAAGAAGCTAGCACGCAAGACCTGGCATGTATACTCACCTTAATTTCCAGCGAATAGCACGTAAGCTCCTAGAAGTTCACAAATCCTTTGTCTACGAATTCAGCACCTACAAATTATATCTTCTAAGTCAATCACAAGTTCAAGCGCCGTCCTATACATTCTAACAGACGACCTACTAGATTGGCGAGATCAACAAGCCCCCCTCTCATAGATTTACCCAATAACAATATTCACACTATATAAAGTTACCGAGTCGCACAATAGTTGTAAAATGATTTGTCGGCTTATAATATTTCCAAATAAATGCAGTTTAGTTAGGGAAATTTCCCCTAGAAGAACATGTAATGTTTTTGGGTAATGAGAGAGTGACTAATTGGTAACTTATAATTATAAAGATTGAAGAAATAGTGGTTAAAATTATTGGAAATAGTCGGTTATTGACAAACACGGACTTTGAAATTTTAAGAAAACGACCTCTATACGTCATACATAAGCTAAAACGTTTATTAGAAGCAAATACTTATATATATATATACATATATATATGTCTATATTTACAAGTACATGAACTAAAACGAATTGAAAGTTAAGTAGTAAAACACATTATCTTTTAATTTTCAATCAACGCATAACATGTTTGATTTGAAATAGACAATTCCGACAATACTCCAACACCCGAATTACTTTTCCGAAACAAGCACGAAAACTTATTTATCTATTATTTATTTATTTAAGGAAATATTTTTGACCCGAAAACAATATCTTTGTTTTTCGCGTATAATGTAATATTTTTAGGTAAACGACAACTAAATCCCCCCATATTATGCTAAATACAACATGCAACCTTCCATTCACATACAACCTTTTTAACAAGATACACCCAGCCCCTTATCAAGTTCTGAATTGCAAACAAACCCCCCAAACTAACCCAAAACAGTTTATAGAAAAAGACACTTTCAACCCCCCCCCAAACATGAACCACCCAATCGATCAATCCAATGTCGAAATCAACCGGCAATACATGATTTCGTTTACATAAATCAACTCACGGCGGAAATTAAGGCATACCGGAACCAAGAATCGCTCAAAACGGTCGATTAATGGGTCGGGTCGAAGAGCACTGCGCCGTCGCCGGAGGTGGAGCTCGACGCCGGCGGTGTGGGCTGTTCTGAGCCTGGTTGGACCCTCTGGTAGCCTGGTCGGGGCCCTAGGAGTTGATTGGAGGTGGCCTTAGGCCGTGGGTGGCCGTGGGTGAAGCTCGCCAAGGATTTCGCCGGAAAGCATGGAGGTTCGGGTGGGCGGCGGTGGCTCTGCAACTTCCGGCCCCTCTGCTTGTTTCTGGACCATTACAAGAAGGAGATAGAGAATGAGGCAGAGAAAAGTAAAGAGGGAGATGAATTGAGGGTTTGGGTGCCCAATTTACCGTCGGGGGTTGCGGCGGCCTTGGTGGCTGCTCGCGTTGGTGAAGGCAGCGGCTGCTGCTGCTGCTCTGTTTCCGGCCGCCAAGGGATGGGGAAGAGAAAGGACAGAGAGGGAGAGAGATATATGCCAGTGGAGTGGTGGTGATGGGTTCGCCGTGGAGGGCTTCGGGGGTGTTGGAGGTTGAAGATGGAAGAAATGGTGGTGATGGGAGTGGGTGTCTTGTTGTGGAAGGAGAAGAAGAAAAAGAGATGATATGACACAAAGTGAGGTGATGATGTATTGAGCATGTGCTCACATGTGGGAGGAAGAACACTTCTTCAAGAAGATTACCATGGGAGGAGGAAATCTTCTCCAAGAAGATGAGTGAAACGCTATGGTGCTTCGGGTGTAAAACAAGTCGCGGTGGTCGCACACGCGCTTTCTAATAAAGTATAAAGCACCCTACGACTATTATTTTTAATACTTTTCGAGAATTATCACTCGGATTTCTTTAACTATAAAACACAATAATTCGCCCCAACACTATTTTGCAAATAAAATCGTATTACACTTCCCAATTTACCACTTTACCCCTGACAAATATACGGGGTATTACATATGCTATCCCTGTTGGCCTGTGTAAAAAATAAACTATCGTCAGCAAAGAATAAATGAGAGACCACTGGTCCTCCCCTAGAAGCTGTAACACCGCCTAACTCGCCATCACTGACGGCGGCTGTAACAGTTCTAGACAGTAACTCGCTGCAAAGGAGGAAAAGATAAGGTGATAGCGGACATCCCTGCCGAAGCCCTCGCTCTGGAATCACTTTGCCTGTGACCGTCCCATTCCTGACAAAGCTATAAGAAACCGTGGATACACAGTTCCTGACCGAGGAGATGAATTTTGCACCGAAATCCATGTGGCACATCGATTCTCTGAGGAATTTCCACTCCACCCTATCGTAAGCTTTACTCATATCCACCTTTAGAGCTAAACACCCTTCTTTGCCCTTTTTCCTTGTCTTCAAAGAGTGAATCATCTCAAAAGCTGTGAGGATATTGTCCGAGATGAGTCTTCCCGGTACAAAGGCGCTTTGATTCTCTGCAATAAGATCTTGGAGCACTGTTTTAAGACGATTAGCAATAGCCTTTGAAACAATCTTATAAATCACATTACAGAGTCTAATTGGGGCGATAATCACTAGCCTTTCGCGGTTGCTTTATCTTAGGAATGAGGGCGATGATAGTAGAATTAAAAGGTTCAATACTCTGACCTTCATTAAGAATACGAAGACATACCGTCGTAACATCCTCTCCCACAGTCTCCCAGTGCTTCTGGTAGAAGCCCGCTGTAAAACCATCACCTCCAGGGGCCTTATCAGGCCCCATCTGAAAGAGGGCCTCGTAAATATCCTCCCGTGTGTAATCCCGATCAATATTAACCCTATCATCGTCTGACAGCATCTCCGCCGAATAATGTAGGAGCGGGCTGATTTCCTCCATGGTGGGTTGCGTGGACTTGAAGATTGAAGAGAAATAATCCTCAAGACTGTGGATTATGTCTTCATCCTCGGTCACCCAAGCACCCACACTGTTTTCAATACCGCTAATAGTATTGCGAGCTCGTCTAACAGTTGCTTTTAAGTGGAAAAAACGCGTATTACGGTCCCCTTGTTTCAACCAGTCCACCCTCGACCGTTGTCGCCACATGACTTCTTCTCTTTCCAAGATCTCGTTAAGCTCCTTTGTCAGAGCCCTTGACTGAGTAATACACTCGGCTGACTGCTGTTGAGTGCCGAGGCTCTCTAAGCGACGGAGAATCTCATCTTTTTGTTTTGCTAAACTTCCAAACTGATGCTTCGCCCAAGCCGAGAGATGGGAGGCGAGCTGTTGCAACTTATCCTTCAACTGCAGCCCTTCGACATTAGCCCACTGATCCACCACAGTTTGGTGGTAATTCTCATGCCTTCTCCACATGTTTTCGTAGCTGAATCTTCTCCTACCATAACCCCTTTTCTTTTTCTGGGAGCACTCAATCAAAAGAGGGGTATGATCTGAGTTTGGACCAACTAAATGAGTGACTTTTGCGCCTCTAAAGAGATCAAGCCACTTGATATTACCAACTGCCCGGTCTATTCTCTCTCAGATATTAGCCTCATCCGCTTGATTATTAGACCACGTGAAAGGATTTCCTGCAAAGCCCAGGTCAAGAAGCTCAAGTTCATGCAAGACATCATTAAAATCATTTACCTGAGAGTAACTGAAAGCTCATCCTCCTTCTTTTCATCTTGGGACTTGATCGCATTAAAATCACCCGCTACTAGCCAAGGAGTATCTAGGGACGGGGCCAAACGGCGTAGAAGCTCCCACGAGTGAGATCTTTCTTCTCTGACCGGATCGCCATAGAAACCTGTGAATTTCCAAACTTGTTTCGTATCAACTTCTTCTATCGTGACGTCAATGTGATGGAGATTGGAACTGTGTAGAGTTATCTTCATCATGTCTGTCCACATGATCGCCAACCCTCCCTTACTTCCGTTCGCATCAACATAGGCACCACGAGCAAAACCCAATTGTTTTCTCACATTTTCCATATGACTGGAGTTCAACTTATTCTCTGTGAGGAAGACAAGTTGAGGGGCATGACGTTTGACAACATCATGGAGTGAACGGACCGTGTCGGGGTTCCCCAATCCCCGCACGTTCCAGCATAGCAGACTCATTGTGCTCGGCAGTGCTGCTGAGCAGACACTGCCGTTTGTGCATTGGGATCGTTGGAGAGATTCCCATTCTCATTCGGGCCAATCACGTTACCTCCAAAAGCAGCTGCAAGACTCTTCACTGCACTTCCTTTCGTTTTCTTATCATAAGCAACCTCCTTGTTTGGGATTTTCGGTGGGGGAGTGATGATGGCCTCGAACTTCCTCTTGTCTTTCGGAGGTTGAGGCACTGTATCTTCCTCCATAGAAGCCGGTAGGACGTCCCCCTTGGCTTGTCCCGTTCCTTCCTCCACTTCCACTACACCCCCATCCTCCACCATCGCCTCGACCGAAGCACTTTGTTTATCAGCCCCGTTGGTTTGTGTCTCAGTTTGTGGTCTTCCCTGTCCGTTCTTCCCTTCATCCTCGTTCTGGTTGTTGTCAGGGTTTGGTGGCGTAGGTTGTGGTGGGGTGTTTATTTTTGGTTTCTTCGGTGAGTTTGGTTTTGGCTTCTTTTTCGCCGGTGGCTGGTGCAAAAGCCATCTGTTATACCCCGGTTGCTCACCCATGTTGATTTTGTCTTCTCTCTCTTCGCAATCAACACTTCGATAGTTAAACCTCCCACACCAACATCAGACGTCTGGTAGCCTCTCAAACTTGAAGTCGAACCACAGTTTCTCGCCCTTCACCTTTGTGAACACTCCGCGTCTGAGAGGAGCATCCACAGGTAACCGTACTCTGGATCGTACATATGGTGAATCATCACCAAAGTAGACCAGTGGATCAGTATCGATGACGTCACCTAAGACAGTCGCAGCCCTCTTCCCAGTTTCCGGCTTGATTAAGTGGATGGGTAGATTTGACACTTGTGTCCAGACGTCAATGGTGTCAAGTTGAATCTTTTCAACCGCATCTCCCATCTTCCAATCTTTCGAAACCAATATGAGCCCATCGAAGACCCAGGGGCCACCCCAACGATCCTCTGTTTAATTTTATCGTCTGGAAACTTGAACAAGTAGAGGCTCTCCATGATCTCTATAATCTCAACCAACTAGCCATGGTTCCAGATCCGTTTGAAGAAGGCTTGCATCGCGAAGGAATTAACTTTCCCACCCATGAAACTTCCCAGCATGCATATCTGACACTCCTTCGCGGCTTCATCGCAGAAATCGTCATCGAACTCCACCAAATCCGTTTCTTCTTCCAGTGTGAGGCTAAGCTCGAACTTTTCCGTGATCGAATCCGCCATTCGCAGCGGCTGGTAGGGTTCCGACGGCTTTTAGGGTTTTGCTAGGGTTAACTCTCTAGAGAGAGAGACTTCTCATATCTCATATAATGACCCCTATGTAACTAACGAGATTATCATTCATGTCAAGTAGTAATTGATAACTTCAAGTAAAAATGTAAATACTATTTACGCTAATGCTTTTACATTTGTTATCAAATAAAATAAAAGTTATCAAAAAAAAATGCTTTTACATTTATTTTGCACAATGGGCCGGGCTCGGGCCTAACTTCTAAAGCCCAAGCCTGACCCTAAATATCGGGTCAAAATGCTAAGTCTTAGCCCATCATTTTAAGAAATCATTAAACCCAAGACCTGATATTTTCGAAGCTAGGCCAGACGGGCTTTATGGACCATCGGGCCCATGGCCAGCGCTAAGACTTGTGCAACAGCAAGGAGACAATGGAAGTGACATTGCATGCGCGTTAAATGGCGAGAAGTACAAAATTTGAAATTTGACACCGACACATCATATGGAGATTGAGAAATTGTTTGCACCACCAAGTGCAAACACACCCACCGCTTCCACAAAGGACTCTTCCTGCATCTGCTGCTGCTGCAACATTTATCATTTATTTTACTGCACTCTCTCATTAATGAATGTAGCGTGAAAGATAGAATACCCTCACGCTGCTAAAAGCATTATTTTTAGCAACATTTGCCTCCGTAGTTTTCTCCAACACCCATAATAATTTCCACTAAGCTTTGTTTACTTCTCAGATCCTTCCTTCTTCAAATCCCAAGTTTAAACTCCTCCAACTTCACTATCTCCATAGAGCTTTCTCACAACCGAAAAATGGCGAAAATTTTCATCTTCCTACCTTTGTTCATCGCTTCCCTAGTTGTTGCTCCGTCGTCATCCTCCGCCACCACCGCGATCACCGCCATACTGAGAGATCAAGCGGCGTGTTCAATGTGCGTCACATGCGACAATCCCTGCCAGCCGATTATCTATCCACCACCACCTCCAGCCCTTCCCCCACCGATCTCCGTGGTTCCTGATTGCCCACCGCCACCGCTACCACCAACTACTAATCTCCCGCCGCCTTCTCAAACCACTCCGGCCGTGCCTACTTTTATGTACTACTCACCACCTCCGCCGTCTGCCCCTGGCGGTGGTGGTGGTGGTGGTGGAGGGCAGTATAAGCCGCCTCCGTATAATAATGTCCCGGGTGGGCAGTACTCACCCCCAGTGCTACCGTATTATCCGGGTTACTACTACGGTCCTCCTCTGCCGTCATCTGCCACCGTTTCTGTTGACCAATTCAACACTGTCACCGTGGTGGCGTTGGTGTCTGTTTTTGCTATGTTTCTTCTACAACATTATTAGAGGTGGAAGTGCATACAACAGGTGATTGATACCGAATAAAATCTTGCTGAAGAGAAAAGAAGGGATGTGCCTTCATTGTAGGATGAGAGGAGAAGAAATAAAGTTGTTATTCCATGGAGCAAGCAATTGAAGAAGACAGAATCGTGATCTATATTTTTATGTGTTTAGTAATCTAGGAGCTCATAGTCTTTAAGGTAATATTTATTCCTGAATTCCTCTTTAACTATTTTTCTCTGTTTTGTGATTGTTAGTAGTTTTGTAAGGAATAATAATAAATATACTTGAAGTCATGGATGAATTCTTGTTTGCGATTGTTAGTCTTAAACATTATGATCATAGTTTAAAATACGGTACCGGACGTCGTTTCGTTTTTATCACTGGAATGAAACATTTCGGTACAAGTACGTCGGTCATTTCGGTACAAGTACGTCGGTGATTCGTTTCACATTTATTTCTTAAAATAATATAATTGCCTATAAGTTTTTATATTTTTATAATTACCTAATTTTATTCATTTTTTTTTCGAAATAAGCATAAGATATGTATTTTTTTACTAAATTTTAATATTTATTCTTATTTTTTGCTAAAATATACAGTATGCAATGAATGAAAGAAATGAAAAATACTTAGAGAACTGTTTATCTAGATGACCAACGTAAAGGTATGTTAGTTTTACTTTTATATGAAGTCCCAAAACTTAGTTAAATAAAAACTGAACCCCGACAGAAATTCAACTGAAATTTTCTATGGGTGGGTTTGGTATGAACTTTTTGGATTTTAAGTTGTCTTAAAAGGTGGTGGAAAAAAAATCCGTGACACAAAAACTAGAGAGAAAAGATGTAAGAATTTGATAAAAAAAAAGTTGGTGCTGTAAAAAAAATCAATGATGTGAGTGTTTTGTTGTGCCTCTTTTGTCTATTTATGTCATTTTATTGATTTGAGTGGTGAGGACATTATTGTCTATTTCATGATTTGAGGAAAAAAAGCCACACAAAAACTAACCCAAACTAACTTTTTTATTTCATCCATTTTTCACTAGAATTCAAAAGCCAAAATCCAAAAGTCACCTCAAAAAAGTTTACACCAAATCTTTGCAAAAAGTTCAAAAAGCAAAAAAGACTATTTGAGATTAAATGACAAGAAAAAACTGATACCAAACCCCCCTATATTGAAACACCCCAAAACATTCGAAATTGGCTGAAACACACTGGTACGCACCGAATTTCGGTTCGATAAGTACCAGTACCGGTTATACTTCGTTTTAAGGCCGAAATGGTACAAAAACGTCTAAAACAGGCTGAAACGGAACGAAATTTCAAACTATGATTATGATAAGTAAATATATGGGTTACAATGATATTGTCTATAAACAGCATGAAAGAAACTATTGTATGGGACGTTTTGCTGCTAAAGCTTTGTCATATACTGCTGTGAAGAACATGGATTTGGTGATGTACAACATGCTGGGCGTGCAAATACTTCGTCGTTTGAAGATCGGAAAAAATATTTTTTTTAATGACGTGGGAACTCGCAACCGCTAATCTTGGGATGCGCTGTGAATAAACCCCCGCACTAAAGCAATAGTCTGCAAATCAGAGAGACATAAACCCCCGCTCTAGTGCAGACTAACCACACTAGAGAGGCAAACGAGTCTGAAAAAATTCAGGCTGACATGTTCGCAATTGAAAAGGCCAATAGGCAGCCCTTGAGTTGTCTCAAAGTTTAAACTTAAGAACTCAAGACAAATGCCCAAAGTCTTAAGAATACTCACCTGACCAACTCAAGTACACTCCGAAGAGTATGTGTACTAAATCCTCCCAAATTTCAAACTAGGGGTACCAATTTGCCATTATTAACTTTTTGTTAGTAGTATCTTAAAAGTTCAAACTATACTACCATTATGGGGGGTTTGGTAGGACTTATAAGCAACTTATAAGTTAGTTTGGATTATAAGTTCAAGCCAACTTATAAGTGGTGTTTCGTATGAACTTATAAGCTGAAAAGTTGGAGTTGGACTTATAAGTCCGTAGTGTTAAAATTGAGTTAAGAAAAAGTTGGGTTCTTGGAGCTTTTCTTGAACTTTTGGACTTCACATCTTTTTCACCAAACACACATGACTTTTTTGTTCATCTTTCTTGTCATAGATTTTTTTTACATGAACTTATAAGTCTAGTTAAGTTACAAATAAGTCATACCAAACTCACCCTATGTCTCTTCTCTTCAGCTCTTTGTCTTTTTGTTTAACATATGGGTTACTTTGACGGCGTGATTTGAACAGAAAAACGACAAAACTCAGAATAGAGCTTGAGAGAAGAGATTGAGTGGTACTACTACTACATAGAGACAAATTTGCCATTATTTAATTTTTGTTAGAATCAAGAAGGGGGCGATTCACTCAACCTTTTAGCCAGTAGGGCGTTTCTTCAATTTTTCCGTTGACATATATTTCTCCGATCGGTTGACGGAAGAGGGGAAAGAACTAAAGGCGATCGTGCGGTTCCGGCTTATAGTAATTGGCGATTTCAGTCACGGGTGGGGTAACTCTTCAACTTTGGTCCTCTTTCTATAATGATCTGAGCTCTAACTGTTCCGTTTTCTTGTCCTTAATCCTTTGTTTTTGCCAAGTTTGATGTTTTTTGTAGAAGAAGATGAGCTGGTAAATATTATTAAGGAGTATACTATATCATATCAGAGGATGAACATCAAAACAAACAAGACCTATTAGCTCTTATAGGACCAGAACTTTTGTCCGAAGAGAACTTTAACAACCACTGAAGATATGTGGGGAAGTCAATCAAAGTAATATAAACCTAAGTTATTTTGAGGAAAAATTTAAGATAACCTCTTCAACCTGAATTTTTGTTGGGCTGTTGTTATCCTGATACATGGAGGACTTGTATTTTGCTGTGTGACCCAGAGTAAATGTTCTGTCCTTGTTTGTTTTCTTCCTCTATCTTGACTACTGCATTTGTTTTCTTTCTTTCTTTCTTTCTTTCTTTCTTTCTTTCTTTCTTCTTCATGTTTTGACTTTTACCATTATTCACGGGTTACTTTCATCCGGTGATTTGATTAACAAAATGATGCGAGAATTTGATAATATTTAACTGTTACGGGTGAAAAAGTCAAACCAAGAAAAAAGAAAACCGAGGAAGTACTTTTGAATGTGATTGATACATTTATTACATCTGTTTCGCCTAAAACTTCTCAGTTGAATTTCTTGCACTATTCATTACGTCTCTTTGATCCAGTGGTTTGTTTAGCAAAACGACGCAAAAAAAATGCTAACATTTTGATCATAGTTGTCAAAATCTTACGATTCACGATTCGTATCCTACGATTCACCCATGACACGATGCGAATCCCTTAGTGAATCTTTAATGGACAAAAAATTATTTGAATCCCGATTCAAGAGTCCGAATCTTACGGTTTAGTTGCGATTCATACCGATTCTACGATTCACCTTCGATTCATCTGAAGGTCTAATTGAGTTTGCAGCATCAGTCTAAGAAATAATAATTCCTACATTTATATCTGTTTTGCAACATGAATTTGTTTTAAATTACTAGTGCATTTTTCTCAAGTCCAAGTCTAATAGTTTTAAATTTTTTTCAATCTCCTTGGTATCTTGTAGTTCTTTGCTCCACACGCCTGTCTATATCTACATTATTCTTTATCTTTTAGATGTGTGCAGTTTCCAATAATTTGAGCTCTCTTTCTGTAAAAATATGAATATTTTGTTCAATAATGTTTTAGCTTTATGAAATATTTTATTATATCTACATAAAATTTTGCAAGCTGAATCTTTACGATTCACGATCCGATTCGATTTACGATTCAGTGAAGGTGAATTTCGATTCACTATCTGAATCCCGATTTGACAACTGTGCTTTTGATGGTGTTGTAGAGTAAAGTTTATTCAACAACACCATGAAGAAATTACCAAAAAAATACATCGTTTTGCTATCCAAATCATCATGTCAAAGTGACAGTTACGTGTGAAAAAGGTTAAAAGGCAAAACAGAGGTAGTACATTGTTTTGGTACAAAGTGATAACACAGGATTGGTTTACTTTCTTAGTTGAAAACCAGGAACGATCATCTAGAAGTTGATGTGGTACAATATGTTTTTTATGTAGAATTTCAACAAGACAATGACATACAAGGATGAGAAGATCAAAATGACTTGCTTATCTTGCTGACCAAGGAAACAACATAAAGCCTTACATGTTGAAAGTGAAGCAAAAGCTGCCATATTTGACTACATGGAGTGAGTTTGGACTTCCTCTTATCCTTCTTCATAAATACATATTTACTTCATGATTTAGCAACCAGATCAAAGTATAAACCACCATTTAACCAGAACAATGTCACAGTTTAACCACCTATCAAATCCATCATCTCCTCCTCATGTAGCACTTCTGCCAAGTTCAGGCATGGGCCATCTAACACCCTTCCTCAGATTAGCAGCTTCACTATCATCACACAATGTCAAAGTCACCTTAATCACTCCTCAAACCACTGTCTCACTCTCAGAGTCCCAAAACCTCTCTCAATTCTTATCAGTGTACCCTCAAATCACTCATGTGCATCTCCATCTCCTCCCTATGGACACCACCACTTCAGAAGACCCTTTCTATCTCAAATACGAAGCGATACGCCGCTCCTCCCACCTCCTACCTCCCCTACTCTCCTCACTCACTCCCCATCTATCCGCTCTCATCACAGACATGAGTTTGGCATCCACTGTCATACCTGTGATCAAACCCCTACATCTCCCAAACTACATCCTCTTCTCGTCATCTGCTAAAATGCTGACGTTTTTCGCGTCGTGTCACACCATAATCGACTCAAAAGTTCCTGAAATAGTTCAAATCCCAGGCGTGGGAACTATACCAAGATCATGGATTCCCCCACCATTGCTTTCAGAGAACCAAAATCTACTGAAAACCTATATAATTGACAATGGGAAGAGCTTCATCCACTCAGATGGGATTCTGATCAACTCGTGTGAAAGCATTGAGGGAGAGACGTTGGAGGCACTTAACAATGGGAGTGTAGTCAAGGGTCTGCCAAAAGTGACAGCAATTGGACCATTTTGCCCATGTAATTGTGGCAAAAGGGGATCACTTCAATCAGTCCAATGGCTTGATGATCAGCCGGCAGGGTCAGTTTTGTATATCAGCTTTGGAAGCAAGACTGCAATGTCAAGAGACCAGATTAGAGAATTGGGAGATGGGTTAGTAAGAACTGGTTGTAAGTTTTTGTGGGTAGTGAAGGAAAAGAAAGTTGACAGAGAAGATGAAGGTGGATTGGAGGAAATGTTTGGACAAGGGTTTATGGAGAAGGTAAAGGGTTTAGGTATGATGGTGAAGAATTGGGTGAACCAAGAGGAAGTTTTGGGGCACAGAGCAATAGGGGGTTTTGTGAGTCACTGTGGGTGGAACTCAGTGATGGAGGCTGCTTGGTATGGTGTGCCTGTGTTGGCTTGGCCTCAACATGCTGACCAGAAGATGAATGCTTGTGTGGTGGAGAAGGTTGGGTTGGGTGTTTGGGCTGAGGAGTGGGGGTGGGGAGGAGAAATGGTGGTGAAGAGTGAGAAGATTGAGGAGAAGATTAGAGAGATTATGGGGAATGGATTGGTGAAAGAGAGAGCAGAGAGGGTGAGAGAGAAGGCTAGGAGAGCAGTTGAAGATGGTGGGAGCTCTGAGAAAGGGTTGGTTGAAGTCATTGAGATGTGGAAGAAATCATCAGTCATGTAGTAGTATAACTCTAAGTAGCATAACTAAGAGTGTGGATTCACTTTGTTCAGTTGTATTATAGAGCATGTGTTTCTTTTCTATAGAACTTTCGACATATAACCCCCATGCGGTATATGTTCGATGAAGGTGTGATACATGCTCTATCAGAGTTGACCGATAACCTCTATTGGCATCACACCCCCAAAAGCAAACACCCGTGATCATACTGGTGGTGTGTGATGTCAGTAAAATAAAAAAATGTTGGTGCACAATGTCACTAAAAATCAATAATGCATTGAGGTTTTCTGTCAATTCTCATAGTGATGTATTATGTTGTCAGGGAACATATACAGGCATGGGGTTATATGTCAAAAATTCTTTTTTATAATAACATAAGGAGATGTGTGTAATATTTGTTAGTTCTGTTGTCATATAACTCATGTAAAGCTTCTTTGTTCGAACAGATCAGTTGTTCAGTTTTTATCCCAAATTGGGTCCGTGTACTACTCTGGATTTCCATGATGGTGTCGGAGCAAATCTTTTTGTCTTTGTGATTAGTTCTTCAATTATGAGTTCGATCTCACTCTATTTTTGTTCGATGTGAATCTCCTATCCGATTCATGGATTTGCTTTTTGGTTTCTATTGCTTTCTGCAATTATGGCGGAAGAAATACCGATTGCGACTTGTAGGTAGGTCAACTTCTGGTATTTCAATGGCGAATCAATTGAATCTGTATCACCCAGGTATGGTCTTAATTGGTTTCTCAGATTTTTGTTGGTGAAAATTACAATACATGTTCTAATAAGTTGTTTGCTACCATAAGCTTCGATCATATTAATTTGTATCAGCTTTTGGGGTTTTATGGTGATGGTTTAGTTGTTTTTGCTCAGTCTTTGAGCAAATTCATGGGCTGAGAAAGATTCAATCCCTTTAACTGATCATCATTTTACTGTGATATGATGACATTAATGAATCATTTCTGGAAAGTTGGAGTTCTAAGCATTTTTTATGTTAAAAGTACGAAGGATTGCAAAAAAGAAACAGATGAACAGCCTTATATCTGAAGAAGATTCTCTTCATCATCCACCCATTAAAAACACCAGCTGATGTCTCCCAAGATTAACGCTAATAATGATCACACTGTTGATCAGCAATGATTACTTGAATTTATATGATAAAGAAATGTATTTAAGAATCCCTGAAAGCGGGAAAATGAGTCCATTTATGATTTCTGTAGTCGCAATAACGGCTAGTGTCTCCACCCTTCTTCTTGGCTACAAAACATCATAAGTACTTCTTCAGTTGTTACAGAAGCCGTTGAGCATATACATTAATCTGTACTATATACCGGTATTTTCTATTGAAAATAAACAGCAAAGTAATGTTTGATGTTGGACACTGTCATTAAATTAATTGGTAAAGGAGTAGTAATTAGTACTTGCAGTGTGTGTGTGTATCTGGAGACCTGAGGGTGTAATCATAAGAAACCTCAGTCATCGCCTTCTCTTTATATAGTAGGCCTTTAATTCAGCTGTTAAGACCACCACCTTTCTTGTATAAACTGGGACTCTGAGGAGGCGGCGGTTGTGGTGGTGAAGTGGTGGTAGATGGAAGATAGAGGGAGTTTCCAGAGGCGAGAGGTTGTGAGTGGCAAGAGACATAGTGGCGGTGCAAGCAATGTGGCTGTAACGAGTTGGTCTGGTTCTTCATCTGATTTTCATTATTATTCGACAGCTGCAGGCACTTGGCCGCGAGTGAGGGAGAGAGCAGAGCCAGCGGCGAAACCATGGGGTGGATTCAATGATCCGGAAATGAAGAGGCAGAGAAGAATCGTCAAGTACAAGTATATTGGAGTTGAAGGAAGGGTCAAGGCTTCTATTAGGAATGGGATTCGATGGATTAAGGACAAGTGCTCTGCTCTCGTCGATCACTTCTAATGTAAATTTGTTTGATTTACTGGATTCATTACTTTTCTCTCTTAAAGTTTACTTTTTTTTTTTTTTTCTTTACTGTATTTTGTCCAAGGGTGTGTAAACTGACCCAATAAATAAAAATTATGAGTTTATACATGTTATTTTCAACGCTGACTGAGATTTCTCTCACAAACATTCACATTTTATTTTTTCTGATGAAGGAAACCTGTATACATAGCTGGATCGGAGTAAATTTACAAACCAAGTGAGAGAGTTACACCAGCTTTAAGTTGTACTACATCTATTTTGCCATGTTCTGCCTAGTTTATTATTGACTGGGTCACTTTTGTTAAGATATGTTTACTATTCACTGATCCACGACCCACGACCCACTTGGACCTTCATACTAAGCTGTTGACTTACTAAACCGGTCAAAATTTGACCGACTCGATCCAGTAATTTCTGCATCAATTTTATACCGTTCATCCTGAGGTTTATGACATTTTGAATCCGATGTTGGATACTGCCTGGTCATTTTCGACCTATGTCTTGAGAGTCAAGGGTTTTCATACCCGTGTTCTTGGATATAAGTGCTCTTTCGACACTCATGTTGTCGAAATGGAGAAGATCAGACATTTCTCGAACAATACTGTCCGTGTTGGATGGCTCAAACTATGTCGCATGGTCTCGGGAGTTTGCTAATTAATTGTGGGGCAAGAAACTTTGCGAATGGTTGAGGGAAACATTCTGATCCAGTACCACCTACGTCAAACTTACCTCCATCGGAATCTAGTCTTGATACTCCGTATTATTGATCCCGCTGAGTACTCTGATGCTATTAATGCTCAAATCATTACTTGGATTGGAAATATTTTCCAGCGTCTCGTCTTTTCAGTCTTGTATCTTAGTGGATAATATGATTTTCACCAATACATCGTATGATCTGTTTGAAGACTCTTCTACAAATCCTTATGAGTTGGTACATCACATCCCTACCCTGACTGAATTAATTCCCGAGAAACAATTCTCATCTGATGGATCTTTTTTTTTGTCCAACATCCGATGGATCTATAATTACTTTAATCTAATCTACTGTTGAATCTGGTCATCCTAAGCCTACACTGAGTCAGCTGACTACGAGCATGATAATAAACCTACTGTACGTCGGTCCTCTAGAGTAAGGAACCAACATGGCTTCGTGACTGGTGGGGACTCTCGCCACCACTAAATTTTTGAAATTTGCAATTTAATCCCTAATTTTTACATAAATTATTATTTAGCCTCCACAAACTTTTAAAATTTATAGTTTAATTCCCACTCATTTATCTATATTTGTATAATTTTAACTTTTAGCCTCCACTCTAACAAATTCCTGGATCCGCTCCTGCTCGTAACTAACCCTACACTACTCTACGGGTCGCACTCTAATTAAATAACATAATTAAATAACTAATCATTAATTAACTAATAAATAAATAGATAATATTGATACGTGACCCGTATCAGTAGAGTTGCAACAATATGGAAACAATGTAAGCATTCGGTTATTTTTTCATGGTATTGAAGAGTAAAGTTATAACATCATAAAAAATTACCAAATTACTGCATCATTTTGCTAACCAAATAACCGGGTCAAAGTGACCCTTAAAAAGTCAAACTAAGAAGATCTTAACGAAACAGAGTTCTTATATAAGTGACACACTCGTATGTACCTGAAGGCTTGGTGAAATCTATGGACTCGTGGTCACCAACTCAATTACGCGGTAGGAAGAAATGTTGTTTCAAAATGGGAATAGTGGTAGCTAACCGCGTACACCATGGGGTGTGAATCAAAAATTGTATCAATGTACAGAACGGAGATAATTAGCTAGAAACCAAATTCTACACTCAATGGCCAGTACACGTTGTTTTTATCATGGGAATTCTTCACATGCATCATATAATGTAGGGTTGTATTGTGGTTGGCATCCTATGTTCAATTAGATTATGCACACCTACTCTCTTCATCATTATCTACCAAACTTTCCAATTATCATCCAAATTATTTATCACTGCTTTTTTTATGACTGTGTTCATATATATATCAGTTTGGACACACCTTAACTGAATTTACGAGTTTTGAGCATAATTTATAAAAACTCCAATAAAATCAAAGGGTTGCGGGAATGGAAGCTTGCGACTTCGAAGACAATAATCATGTGATCCCTAATGTTCACCACCTTTCGATGTTCTCTTTGAACTACAAAGACTACTTTATTATTTATTTTTTTAATAGCCTACAAACCACACTAGAGAGCAGTTGAGAAGGCTAATAGGGTGTCATTGGGTTGCCCCAATGTTTGAACTTAAGACCTCAAAGCAAATACCCAAAGTCTTAAGAATGCTAATCCAACCAACTCAACTTTATCTCGAAAGATAAAAAACACGTGTAGGGGGAATCGAACCATCAACATAAAAGACTATTGTATCATTACGCAACGGGTCATGCAACTAGAAGCCGCTTTAAAGTGTGACGACTCCAACAATAATTAAATACATGACTCCATCTAAGTCCTGCATTTACCCAAGTCATTGTAAATCTGTAACTCTCCTCAGATTTGTATTATATTAAAAAAAAACTAGGCGACACCCCGCGCTAAAGCGCGGGTCTATGCAATAAATTGAGTATACGTAATTAGAAACACGACTCTACAATGTAGCATTGAGAACTAAATTTTAAACTTTAGTTCCAAAACACTAAACTCTGAATTTTAGATTGTAAATAAAATTCAAAGTTCAAACAATAAAAGCTTAATACAAAAAAACTTGAAGTGCTTTTATTAGGTGCTTCTTTCCAAATGCATCCAATATAGTATATAACCATTTTTTCTCGGGATATTGAAATTTAAACTACAAAATTTAGATATTATTATATCCTTAATAAATACAACGTGGTACTTAATTATGTGTCAAATTACATCACCAAAATTGATCCGTAGTTTTGTTTATATATTGGCTCAAGTTGTTGGAAGCTCAATTTTATGATCGTACTCTAAAAATTTTCGGGATCGAAGTCGAGGCAAACATAAAACATTTTACATTTTTCCACAATTTTGTAGCTTTAGAATTAAAGATATCATTTTTGTGTTTCTTGGAATAACTTATACTCTATGCTTCGTAAAGTAGAGAGAATATTTTCTTAAAATAACTGATTTGAAGTAGTGAAGCAGACTGTCTGCGAACAAAAGAGAGACAATTAAATTTAAAAAAATAATCTCAAGAATTGGCCAATTAGAAGATTGGATCATATTCTGCCATTGTGAAATAACATATAATACCAAGGAAGATTCATCCACATTGATCAGAATCAACAGGAATTTAAATATTCTCACGGTCTATTTTTCAACTTTAGTAATATAAATTAACAAAACACAATATATTAAAATTCCAGAAAGTATATGGATCAACACCTGAAAATGTTAGATAGTAACTTACCTTATCGAATACGGTGAATGTCAATTGTCATTTTTCTTACTATAGTCCAAAGCAAATAATCCAATCAATGTTGGTATGATCTTTTTATAATTTTCTCCCATTGTAATGCGTTATTGAGCTTTGAAGAAAGTGCAAGGCATGATTATCGTAAACTAACGTAAGAAATATAAATATTCGTTTGTTCGGTTGGGTAACAAACTTATGTATCGTAAACGAAAAACATTTATGCATTTTATTTTATTATTTTTGGTACAATTTTAGAAGGTTTTATTTCTTTATTTAATGTAATCTGCTGCGTAAAATTTCAAATTTTAGCTATAACAAAAAATTAATGAGAATTTATATATATATATATATATATTGAATAAATAGCTCTATGATCTCTCTTATTCCATGGACTTTCTAATTGAGCCATTAAAATTATTTATGTGTAATATTATTATATTATAACAAATGTAACTTTGAGGTTCAACATTAACATCGGAAACTATATTAAGAAATTTAGAATGTCAGTTTTGAGAAATTTTTATATATTTGCGTGGAGTATACGAACTGAGATAAGCATTAAATTTTTCATAAATATCAGTTTTAGAAGGTTTTATTTTTTATTTTTTATATAATTTTGGCGAGTAAAATTTCAAATTGTAGTTATAACAACAAATTAATGAGAATTTATTTCAAATTTTTCGAATATATAGCTCAATGATCTCTTAGTCCATCAACTTTCTAATTGAGCCATTATAACTATTTCCATGTGTTATTATTATAATAAAAGTAACTTTGAGGTTCAAATTAACATGAAAATGTTATTAAAATATTTAGCATGTCAGCTTTGAGCAATTTTTATATTTGCATAGAGTATAAGAACATAAATAAGCAAAATTAACTTTGAGGTTCAACATTGACATCGAATATGATATTAAAATATTTTGTATGCGAGCTTTGAGCAATTTTTATATATTTGCAAGGAGTATACAAACTGAAATAAGCTTCAAATTTTCATAAATGTCAATTTTAGAAGGTTTTATTTCTTCATTTTATGTAATTTGGAGCGTAAAATTTTAATTTTAGCTATAACAACAAATTAGTGTGAATTTATATTAAAATATCAAATAAATAGCTCTATGATCTCATATTCCACCGTCTTTATAATTGAGCCATTGCAATTATTTCCGTGTAATATTTTTATAATAAAAGTAACTTGAGGTTCAATATTAACATCGAAAATGATAATAACATATTTAGTATGTCAGCTTTGAGCAATTTTTATATTTACATGGAGTATACGAACTGAAATAAGCTTAAAATTTTCATATATTTTGTTTTGTTTAGTAAAATGAATCAATCAATTAACTCGACGAAGATTATAAAATATAATCAAAAATTAATATTGTGAACCCAGTACTCTATATGTTTTTTTCCAATGTTATCTATTTTTAAAGCAAGATGATAGAGATGTAAAAGATTTTTACTATTTACTTTTCTTAATTAAATTAGAAATTTTATAAACATGATGGATGGCCAGTAATTTATTTATTCTATTCTAAAATATATCTTACCCTCAAACTATAAATATTTTTTTATGATACAATTATCTTAATAATGTATTGATAATTATATGTGTAAAATTTTGTAACTCCTATATCATTATAGGTGAATTAGTGTGAAATTATAACTGAATCATTAAGGCATTAAGTGGTGGTGATTAATACGCCACATAATACAATTTTTTTAAATAATATGTATGTGGAGGGTAATGATTGGCCAGGTATTCCATGTAGGCGACACGTGTTCTCAAGAAAAGAGATTTTAAATGACAAATGGCGTAATAAGATTAAACCTTAGCACTTGCCTGCTTTTATATATATAGATAGATGTGAAATTTCCTTGAACGGATGCACCTAACCATTCCACAAAGAGAAATGCTAAGGAAACTCTCCTTATACACTCTCTTTGGACACTCTCCTCTAAAATGTGCCACTTGTTCCTATTTTCTCTCTACATAACTACATCCCAAACTAATAGGAGAGAGATTGCCAACTAATAGGAGAGATATTGCGATTGATTTCCATTTCCCATTACTACATTCAGATTTTTTTTTTCTGTTTCACCAAATTTGAAAATGTCCTTTTTAGATAACTCTCAAAAAAATTAATACTCCTCTGAAAAAAAATAATGATCATCCCATACTCAGAGATTATTATTTTTTTCTACCACATTTCTAAATATAATTTTGCATAACTCTAAAAAATATATATTTAATTTTTAAATTGTTTTATCCATCAAGTTGGGCTTATTTTTTTATAACTACTGTGTTACATTAAAAAAAAAAAATCTTCTTAAAAATTTACCACTTCTCTTACCCGTTTTTGTAGGTTTTGCCTTGTTATATCTTTTCCTTCTCTCGTATCAAGTAAAAACAATTTTTTTGTGTGTAAATCTATTGTGTTTGCCTCCAAGCTGAAATTTAATTTCACATGGGATTTCTGCTCATTTTTTTTTTCCAGATTTTCGGCCAAGTGGTAGTTATCAAAATCTCTCTGCCCAATTTAATGGATATAACAATTCAAAAATTATATAATAAACTCTTTTTAGAGTTATCCAAAAATTACATTTATATTTCTAAAAAAAATTACATTTATCTTCTAACAACATTACAGTTACAAATGCGATGAAAAAAAAAAGAAAAAAAAAATCCCACTTTAGGATGAGCATTAATGGACGTGGGAATCATTCCTATTAATTAGGACAATAGTTTTGGTTAGAAAAATATTTCTCCTATTTATTAGGGATGTAATTATGTAGAGAGAAAATAGGAACAAGTGGCACATTTTAGTGGAGAGTTTCTAAAGAGAGTGTAGAAAGAGAGTTTCCTTAGCATTTCTCTTCCACAAATATCTCTTTAGCGATGTTGTCTTATTCTAACTTAGGTTGGCAACTGCTGTAATTTAATCGCATTATCTTTATAAAACAACCCTAAAATGGGTAACTGCATAAAACACAACTAATGAGAAGCAATTCAGAAGCATCCTGGTGATTGAAATTAACTTGTAGTCTAAGTTTCTAGGGAGCTTCCTCTCTACAAAGAAACAATTCTCCACCTGATCCCAAATGATTGTCACGCAAACAAAAAACCAAATTTGTTGATTTCATGTGGGATGGTTAGCTTGTGGGCCCCCCTCTCTCTATAATCACATTGCTCACTCATCAAGTGCATGCATTTACGCGTTTCACGCTTTTAACTCGAGTTTCATCACCAGCCAAAAAATCACTCTAGTTTCATCTTCTTGTTGAAAGACCGAAAACTCCTAGTGATTTCTATCTATATTTCAAGCTAGTTTGAATTTCTTGTGGAAGTGCATAATGTTTATGTGTCGTTGCGAAAATGTTGTCAAGTGTTGCGATGTTTAGATTTTATAATATGTGATGCGAGAGAGTGAAATAACAAAAATAAATGATACGTGATCTAACATAAATATTGAAAGTCTAACGAATTTAAAAATTAAAATTGGCTGTAAAAGAATTAATCGCATCTCCTTACTTTTTGGGAGCTACTGCAAAATTATCAAGAGTCACAAATTTATTTTTTACCTAACACTGTAAAAACTGATTATGCTGCCGGAAAGGTACAACAGAAGCATTCCCAAACTGGCCCTGAATTTTGAATGTCATTAGTAAATTCTACTTGCTCTCTTCACAAATAAGGTAAATGAAATATATGAAAATCATACAACTAAAAAAATCATTAAGTATAAATAATTACATGTAGATTCCTCACGGCCACCACAGTTTACAGCTGTGTCTCACCCATGCCTTGATTACAGACCATAGCTTGCCCTTGACACCACCGGGCTTCATTAGACCGCGTTAGATTTATCTAGTAACTGCTGCTCTTAATTAATTAACTAAGTACTTAAAAGTGCTTATAAATAGTCCTCAGTCACAACTACTTAGCCATCTATCAAACCAGCCTCTCAAAAGCTTCTGAAGAATTTACAAACAACAAGAGGAGAAGAAGTAGTCAGTAATGAAGATCATCAAGAAATCATCAAATGAAGTTTGTGACAGAGCATGGACCGTCCTCCGCATCGCCTTATTGTGGGCCAAAAAAGGTGGGGCCCTGAAAAGACTCCGCCGCCACGGATCCTCCTCCGCTGCCAGCAGGCGCCGCCACGACGCCATCTGCTACGGAGGAGAGCACGAGCTCTCCTTCGATGACACCCCTATTTTCCATGTCAAGATGCACCGCCCTTCTTCCTTGCGGTTCAAGGTCCCACACATCCCTTGCATTAATCCCCATGTCGAAGATTTCTCTTACGATTTTGATCGTGACTACTTAGGTGGTGATGATCAAAATAATGATTATTATTCTTACGACATCTATGGCGAAGATGGATCGAGGAAGAGTTTCTTGAAATGCAATGATCAAGAGGAAGCTGTTGTGACGACTGGTCAGAACTGTAATGGTGGCGGCGAAGGAGAGATTGATGCGAAAGCGGAGGAGTTCATTGCAAGATTCCATAACCAAATGAAGCTGCAGAGACAGATTTCTTATCTTCAATACAACGAGATGCTTCATAGAAGCACCAGTTGATTACACCAGCTTATAATTAAGCTCTTGTATTTTTTTACTATTGCGATTGGATTGGATTTCTATCTTGCGGCATTTCTTTTATGTTTATAAACATGAGATTTCACGGGGTTCATCACTGTGTTCAAAGAATTATTGCTAAAATTACTACTACACTACTAGTACTGTGTATCATCATAAGTTATCTGTTGAATTGTTGTACTACTACGTTTCTATTTCAAGAGAATTATTGAAAGACTAAAGAAAAATGTACCCGAGAAGAGGGGATCATGATTAACTCTACTGATTGGTCGGTTTCAACATCTGTTTCAACAGGAAATTTTAGGTTGACTTTACCGACTAATATAACAAACTACACAATACAAAAAACTGATAATTTTTTTCATAATATTGTAATGTTTGAAAAGATCTTAATATTATGAAAAGACTAACATAATTTCGTATTATATCGTTAGCTAACTTAGTTGGCCAAAGTGAATTGATGAAAAGTCCACTGAAAATGTCCTGACGAAACGGAGGTAGTTTTTGATCATCCGGGAGCTAGTTGGTTAGGTGAGGAGAGTGAATATGTGTTATGCTACGATTGTTCATCTCAATAACTCATTCTAAAAAGAATAAAAAACCCTGAACTGGTCAAGAAGAAACGCAAGGGCCACGACATAGGTGCTGTTTGGATGAGATTATTACGAGTTGAGCAGCTTTGTCAAAAAATTGCTGTTTATTGGTTAAAAAAAATTGTAACGAACAAAATTTCTGCAATAATTCGGGGACTGAGAAACAGGAATTCGTTTCTCAGAATACCAACGGTTCAATGGTGTAAGGGGGCTTGTATTCACTGCGTAAGGAATCTATACATGTCGCGAATTCGTACGCAATAAAAAAAAAAAAAAATCGGAATTCCCAACCAAGTTCTGGAATTCCTAGGCTAATTTCTTGAATTCTGGATATGTTTGAGCATTTCGATTTATTTCTTTTTTTTTTGGTAGAATTCTTAAAATCATTCCGTAATTCGATTTGTAAATTAAAAATCACGTTGACCCATTACTATAACTCATATTCAGACACTCCATATCAATGGAGTTATTAGCTCAACCGTTCACTAAATCTAACTCATCCAAACCCCCCCATACCCTTAACCATTCTCTCCGGAGAGAAGCATTTATTGAATGTAATAATACTTATCAACTAATTGTTTATTTTTAAGAGAAATTATCATTATTGTTATTATTATTGAATCAATGATAACAAATATTTTTTCAAAAAAAAAAATCAATGATAATAAAAACTTAAAAAAATAATGCGGCGCAAAAGCAGGTTGTGATTGATTATTGAGTAATGCTATATGTCCCAAAAAATTGTCCCAAATACATCCCAAACAGTTCATGTCAATAAAATGAACTTTGATAGTGGTGGGACCATGTTGTTGACATGAACTATTTGGGATGTATTTGGGACAAAACATTTGGGACATATAGCATTACTCTTGATTATTAGGTTAAGCCCACCATTAGTTTAAGCCCAAAACTCTAAAATTATATCTTCCATGGAAATTGTGACACGTAGCACACGGGATCAATCTGCTGGAGCCAGCTGTGAAAACTAGCCGTTGGGCGTTTTCCATTCACAGTCACCTATCCGCTTTTCAAATCCCAAGTTCCAAAGAGAGACACACAGAGAGAAGCATCATAGAGAGAGAGAGAGAGAGAGAGAGAGAGAGAGAGAGGGAGAGAGAGAGACGACGACGATGGTGGGCAAATTAGAGAAAGTACTTTCTTGGGCTGACGAAGTTGAGCAAGAAGAAGAAGAAGCTCATCAGCAGTTCCTCGTCAATGTCAACGAAAAGCAGAAACCGAATCCATTCGGGTCAGCCCGACCCAGAGAGGTTGTTCTCCAGGAAAGATCAAGAAGTCACCGTGTCGATTCATTCGCATCCTCCGATTTCAGGTACTATAACACTCCTCTGTTATCACAAATCAATCAATCGATTATTCGTTCGTTCTTGATCTGTTTTCAGTCGTCCCCATTTCGTAAACCATCTGTTAGCTTCCGATTCAATCGAAAGTATCGAACATTGTCATGTTCTTGTCTTGATTGATTCACGCTCTGTCTCTTTTTTCCCATCCCGAATCTGGAATAACTAATCTTTATTCTCAATCTTTGTGTATTCAGTTCGGCGGATCGGAAGATGAATGCGATGAAAGAGAACATTCCAGCTTCCCCTTTTGACAAGAATTGCATTGTTGATTCAGAAGAAGCCAGCCCTAATTGCTCACCGGGTTTAAGAGCTCCTCCGCTAAAATACCCTCCAAGAGCTTATCTACCCTTTCTTTATCAGAACCAGATTCATCAGACTGGAGTGGGTTATGAAGAAGCTGGTGGAATTGGACGTTTCGATGCCAAGAATGACCCGTATGCTTTGGGGGATTGTAAAAGAGAAATCAATCGTTTTGATGGGGAATTCATGGGAAGACAGAATAAGGTCTCATCTATGGCTGATTTGGGCAAGCAGGGGAAAATTGGACTTGGCAGAAGGAGGAAGGAACCAGAAGATTGCAGCTATTACTATCCGATTGGTGGGCATGCCAACAACAGAGAAAGGGATGAAACTGAAAGTGCGTCTAATGGAAATTACAAGACTAGAAGAGGGGCGATGATGAACTCCAGAACCTACAATGGCAATGTCAACCGGGGGAGAAGATAGGGCGGCGAAACATTCTTCTCAAATGTTTCTTGCTTTTACTGAGACTCTTTGATTCATTCTATGCCTCTTTTGAGGATCTGTTTTCTGAAATAAAGAAATGTAATTCACATTTTCAGAACTAGTTCAACTTTCTCTATTTTGTTTCCAACATAGACATGGACTGGCAAAATGTTGATGGTTGAATGTGATAGACTGACACCACCACCTTTGTTCCCTAATTTGTATTCTTGTCTAGTTCGATTTCGATCTTGATATGTCATTGCCTTAAAAATGTCATTAATAGAGGCATTTTTGGTGCTGTGCGTGGTTGTTGCATAAAATGGTGGTGGGCTACAAATGATCAATGGTGCATTGGATGTGGACAGTTGTTGTTTGGATTGAATAGAAGAGTATTCTACTTTATTGTTGATTCTGAAGTGTGTATTACTCATTCAGATGTGACGTTTTCAAGAACCGTTTCAATGGTTAATAGTAGTAAGGGATGGCAACGGGTCGGTTGGATCGGATTCAACTGTATCCAAACCCGGATCTTAAGCGGATTCAGATCATAAGCGGATTTAGATTGATCCGGATCGGATTACATTTCTGATATCCATATTCGATCCGCATATCTTTAACAACATAAATGAATCGGATCCGAATTCGCATCAAATAAAATAGGATGTACTGTTTTATTTGATCCGAATTCGCATATTTTACAGTTCCCTAATTTGTATTCCTGTCTAGTTTGATTTCGATTTTGATAGTATGACATTGCCTTAAAAAATGTCTTTAATAGAGGCATTTTTTGTGCAGTGGTTGTGCAAGAAAATGGTGGTCGACTACAAATGTTGAAGTGAATAGCACATATAGAATTACAAACTCGAACTAATTTTGATTGATCATGATTACGGAGGTAGCAAAACCGTTTAAATCAGTCCGGTCCGATTTAAAGTTCACATAAAAAAAATTACAAATTTTAGTCAGATACGTCGTCCACAAATCAAGTTTTATAAGTCCGTATAAGTTTTCTATTCCAAAATGTATGCTACATATTTTTTAACCAAAACATACTTTTACCAAATGATTTTTATAGATTTATCAACTAGTTCAACCTCGGACCGGGTCGATAGTTAGACTTGTTTTAGGTATCAAAAATAATACAGTGAGTTTGAGATGAACATTCTCCAACACACACATATTGGGCCGGAGATTTTTTTTTTCACAAAACCCAACCAAATCGGTTTGCGCTCACCCAAACAGTTAATATGTCATGTTTATAGACTCAATGCCATGTTTATTTGATACAGTAAGACATGAGTTTTAGATGATGTAGAAGAGCCGATTTTTTTTAAACCCTAAGGGTTGGCAGAGTTGGCAACTGCAGGAACTTAAGGGTGTGCTCCCCTTAGGGCATCTCCAACCCCATGAGGGGAGGGGGAGGGGGAAGGGGAAAATTGTATAAAAATAAGGTTCATGTCCAACCCCATGGGGGGAGGGGGAGGGGGAGGGGGTGCTATGGGGATAAATTTTGCCTTGGGTGAGGGATGGTTAGGGGGGATTTCCCCATGGACATCCCCTCCCCCTCCCCCTACATGGAATGATTAAATAATTGAATATTTGATAATTTTAATTACACATACTAATATTTTGTTGTTATATTATGTATTTTATTATTTTGATTAATAAATTTTATTTTTTACTATTTTTTAAATTAATAATGTATTCACGATTGTTGGAAAGTATATTTACGAAAAGTCATCGTTATCTTTTTTTTTTTTTTTGAAATTTAAAACTTATTTTTTATACTGTTAACAGTTATAATTTAAATAATTAAAAAACACGGTTAAAAACGTCAAATTTATTCAATGATAACGATACAAAATATAGCATTTAGATACAAGCAAATGACGTCAATCATAATTTTTCCCTTGTGCATTCCAAACATGTTCAACTAAGTCATCACGTAGTTGTTGATTGGCATCTACTGAGCATATTTGGCAACGACGCATCATATAGTTCGGCCAATGTGTCTGAACAAGAATTCAATCATTTCACCTAACGAAAGAACTATTTTATGTAATTGTTGTTAGGTTGGTTTATTTCAATTTGTGTGTTTTATCGCCCTACTCGTTGCATTTTTGTATTAGTGTTTAATTTTATTTCTTGTAATAACGACTTTTTCGTACTTGTAATCGTTATTTTTTCGAATAAAAGTTTTGTTTGTTAATATTATTTTAATTATTATTACTATTATTATCATTGTTATTATTATTGGTAACAATTTTGCATTTACTTTGTTTAGTATTAATAATTCATTTTTAAATCATAAAATATATACTACAAATTAATTTTTTGGGTGGGGGGAAAGAAATGGGTTGGAGACGATTAGTATTTTGGCGGAAGGGGAAGGGGAGGGGGAGGGGGAAAATGGTGGGCCCGTGGGGGGATGGGGAGGGGGAGGGGGAGGTGAGGGGAGGGGGAAAAAGCAATGGGTTGGAGATGCTCTTAAGTGTCAGGTACAAACCCCACGAACGCTAATCCCCTTGAGGTCACTGGGGGATTGACCCGACACCTCAGGATCTTCGTGGAGTGAATTATTTAAGGTGCGCCCAAACTGACCCAGACACTGCGGTTATTAAAAAAAAAAAGAAGAGCCAATTTTTTTTTGTTAGACTTTAGGCTGTGTAAATTTAAGGCCCTGCTTTGTTTTCCTAAAATTAGGTGACTTTTTACCTTTTTACATGTCATAAAAAAAGTTCTAATTTATTCATTTTCGTTACAATTTAAGTTACATAACTTTTTAATTTCAAAAAAAAAGTTACATAACTTTTTTACCTATTTATAAGACTAAAAAAAAGTTAATCTTTTAAGCTTCACTAGTTTTTACTCCTTAAATTTACTTTTTATGAGCTAAAATAAAACATAAGTAAACAACTTTTTTCTACAAAAAGTTAGCTACAATTTTTTTAAAAATTTAACAAGATCAAAGTAAGCAATTGTTTGATTTTTTTTTTCTAAAAAGAATTAAAAAAATACCTTAATTAGATATAGAAAGCAGTGCCTAAGATAACCCGGTGGTTCGATCCCTGAACAACTAAGCACTGATTAGCGTGTGGAGGAAAGGATTAGTTGGCCGAAAGCATAAAGAGAGAGAACATGTGGAGAGGGGTTTGACTTTGACTGGCCCACTCATCATCATCATCCATGTCGTCTTCTTCTTCTTCAACTTTACCAAATCCGATTTCGACCATTTGATTTCTCCCCCTCCTTGCTCCACTTTTGAACTATTCTTCTTCTTCAGTCAAATCAATCCAAAAAGCTCATGAACCCTAAAATGAGCATTGCAGGTTCAGAAGCATGCTCATCGTCATCATCAACTTCATCAACCACCGGAGCACCGCCTCCACCACCACCGCCACCAGCGTCCTCCCCATCGCCGAGTGGAAAACGAAGCAGAGATCCAGAAGACGAGGTCTATGTCGACAATCTCCATTCTCACAAGCGATATCTCAGCGAGGTTTGAAGGATTTTGTTCTCTCCCTCCTTGATGAATTTTGATGGATTTCGTTGTTATAGTGATGTGTTTTCCACAATTGGCTTTATGGAGTTTCCTGTAGATGAATTTCATACCACTGGTTTGGAAGTTTATTGATTTGTGGATTTGATTATAAAGAGTGGAAAAAAAAGCCCTAGAGGTTTCAATTTGGGGATTGACTTACTTACTACTCACTCTTGGCTGCAGATTATGGCTTCGAGTTTGAATGGATTAACTGTTGGAGACACCCTTCCTGACAACCTCATGGACTCATCTTCCCCGGTTGCGTCAGACAACTTGTTCTTCCTCAGGTAATAACACATTGCTGCCTCTCTACCATTCCAACAAGTGCTCATCACTGTTTTGGCATGTCTTTCTTCATAGGATCATATGTTGCCTGCTTTAATGATATGCTAAATCTTATACCTTCATAGGATCGTATGTTGCCTGTACTATGTAGACAGTGGATCATATGACGAGACTCCAATTTAGACACCGGATCCTCGACAGGACTCTTATCTTATAGGCTTTCAAACCCATTCTATAAAGCTGACCAGAGCTTTGCTATTGTCAACACACTTAGATATTTTAGCACATATAGGTTTGATTTCCCCCTCCTGAGGAAACTTTATGGACAGATGGTGATATGTCACCATTATTTCATTCCTTTACGAGAGCTTCTTTAAGCAATCAATCCAATTTCCGAAACGTGCAATGCAAATTGTGCAGTTCGTCGTTGCTTGTTCTCGGAAGATCCTGATAATTTAGGTTATTATTAGCCAAGACTATGAATTAGCTCTCCGAACAGGTCATGTACTATTGAGCTTGTGTTAAAAGACAATTGTGATTGATTGACTGATAGCTATTTATTATTATTTTTTTGATGACGTGAGATCCCGCAGTCACTATCCTTCGGGTGCGAAGTGGGTAAACCCTCCGCTCTAATGCAACATTTGCGAACCACACCGGAGATGTAAATCAGCCTGAGCAAGCCCTGGTTGAGGCTCGTAGCTGAGAAGGCCAATTGGCAGCTTCTTGGATTTCACCACGTATCGATTCAAGACCTCCAGGAAAATGCCCAAAGAATTAATCCTGCAGCTGATATCTATTTATTATGCACTCGAATGATACGAATATTACTAGGTCCAGTCCAATTGCTATGCTGGTTGCGTGGTTGAGTTAGATTACTCCATCATATATTTATTAAAAATCACTTACTGGTATAGTTATAGATGGTTGCTTCATATTCACGCGGATGTTGGACCAGTAAAACATTAGAGAAAATAATGTAAATAATATGGAGAAACATAATTTGCTTTCACCTGTTACCATAGCTTGGTTATAGAAGCGGATATGTGACATCGTGAACCTGTGTGTTGGCAGTGGGATTTGACCCTCCTCTATTTAAGAAATATTCGATTGCGCATGTGTGTGTGGGTGCATATATTAGGGTTGCATATGTTTCGAACCTTACCAGCTTGGCCACAAATCATCTGGTGGTCTCCAGTTTGGACAAAACCCATACACCTTCCTTAATGTGAACCATGACTAAGCACTAAGGTTCCTTTTATTTCATCAGTTCAATAAAATGGGAAAGATTTTTTTTGCCTTGTTCATTCTTATATTTGCATAATATAAGAGGGAACAAGGCAAATTCATATTTGTACAGAAAATTATATAAAAAACGTGGAATTTACTTACATATTTGTACCACCCCCCATCTTATCGACCCTCCTGTCCCGCAGGACCTTAGGTTGATGGGGAATGTCCTCCGCATCGGAGGCAGAACCTCCGAGCAAGGAGTAGATGCCACCATTACCAACAGCGACAAGTCTCAAAACATGCACAAGAGGTGTTTTAAGCTTACGCAAAAACGTAATAACAGTTGTGATAATAACGATGTGTGCTTAACTAATACTTAGGCCCAAATCCCCAACGAAGCTCACATGCGATGGTTTTGAAATCAAGACACCACAGTTTGAAAAAGTCAGCAATGCAGAGTGAACCACATCTAAGCACATAAAGCAATGTAGCGATAGCAGTTTAAAATAAAGCTTAAAAAGCAGAAGTCAAGTCTGTAGAGAATAATAAAGTTTTCATTCATAAAATACTCTTTTTTATTTGCTTTGCTTTCTTTCCATTCCATTCCAACCATTCCAGCATTATCTATCTACACATACTCGAAATCCAATATTATCTTCAGACGTTATCCAGACAAGAGTCCAATTTCGGTACTGCGGACAATTAAACCAATTCAACCAACCATATTGACCCATGCATATCAAACCAACCAATCCAACCAAACATGCCATCTAGATCATAAGTGTGGACACCGCACTATACACCCAAAGAGAATTAGTACTAAGGCCTAACCAAGTGGTGGTATTCCACTAGGTAACCAGACGCCATTTGAAAGCTTAGTAACGTTCAGGACGCCAGAAGCCAATTCCGCACCGAGTTTTGTGTGCATTGGGGGGGGGGGGGAATCAATACTAATCCAATTCTCAACCATACATATCCACCATACCAATCCTTTCCTGTCATTATAACTTGCGAAAGCATGTAAATAGCCTTAAGGCTGTAGAAATTTCCAGAAATAACATGTTTCCTTTTTAGGATAGTCAAATTATAGATTTCTAATTCTCATAGATTCAACCTAGCATTTCGATCAAAACTGAAGGCTGCATGAAGTATCATTCCTCCTGTAGATGCCATGTTTATTTACCAGCAAGGGAAGACTACCCTTTTAGGCTTTCACTTTAATCATTCACCCTTTTATAGTTTTATTATCTACATATAGTTTCTTTGATATGACATATTGCAAATTTCTCTGAGATTAACCCTATATGGGTGGACCAATTCTGATCCGGAAGAATATACACATACTTCATGTGATGTTGGTTCCAGTATGACATGAATAGGATAATCTTTACCCACTGTAGCAATGAGGTGGAGTATCATTATTGCCAACATGAAGTTGTTTTATTTGAGGGTCTTAAGGATCGGGTGAAGTTGTGTAGTCACAAATTCATAACTGCGTGTGAGGTTCACCCAAGTTTGTATGTATACTTGTTTAGGTTTACATTGTACAATCAATGCAACTTATACAGTTAGTTTCTTTCATTTTACATGTACCACAGTGAATTCTGTTTTGCTAAATATATTATTGTTAAACCATTGGTTTATGTTAGCAATACTGGATATTTAGGTACAAAGCTCATCTTATTTTAGTGCTTTAATGGCTTATGATTTTCATCATATGCGTCACATTTTGGTCTGCTTAGGACATTTTTGGGCTGGTTTTCAACATGTATCATGTTGTAGGAACAAGCATGACATGTAGTGTAGCAGACATACTCAAACAACCAAACCACAAATGAACAATCAACGCGATTTCAAGCGGATAAGATAATTTTACCCAGATCACATGCTGTTTTGAATTTCCCTTCTCACTTCTTTTCTTTTCCTTTTTTTGCCTGACATGGAATTGCTTGAAAGGAGCTCACCTATACTCCCTTCCAACCTAACCCTCGCTTTACCCTTGCAAGTCATGCCTGTTTATAACCAGAATAGTTAGGGTGTGATGAAATTTGACTATATTCAGAGATAGTTCATACTCTTACTTGTCTTATTGGATGGTCTAGCAAGGGAAAATAAGAAACAAAGGCATTTTCTATCTCAGCTTTTAGGCATTATAGAAGTTAAATAGACACATCAGTGAGGTCACATCCTTGTTGGACAAAGATAACACCTAGTTTCTATGTAAAATGCCATAAGCTCATAACTCTAATGTTTTTTTTATTAGTTTTGTACGAAACGTCTCATCTTATTGTTTCTTCTTTTCTTTTGCTGGTTTCAGGGATGATATGATTTTGCAGTATTCTCCCATGTCTGAGGATTCAGAAGACTCCCGATACAGTGAACCACCGATGACCACTTGCTCATCTCAACCTGAAAGCCGTCCTACAAGCCCCGTTTCTCCTTACAGATACCAAATGACCACTTGCTCATCTCAACCTGAAAGCCGTCCTACAAGCCCCGTTTCTCCGTACAGATACCAAAGACCAATGAGTTCATTCTCTTATACTCCATCTACGTCTTCAAACGCTTTGCACTGCAGCAGCCTCCCCTCTGTCTCCTCCTCACAACCTCGACCACGAGACTCGGAAGGACGTTTTCCGTCGTCACCTAGTGATATATGTCACTCCGGAGATTTGAGGAGAACCGCACTCTTGCGGTCTGTACAGATGAGAACTCAGCCCCTAGGTTCTGCATCCATGGAGTTACCCTTCTGCCCAGGGCAGCAATCTGCACATAATATGATAACTGAAGAGAGGCCTTGCTCCTTCATGAAATCTTTAATTGATGAGAGAGATTATCCTGTTGAAGAATGCGCGTCTTTTAACATTACTGATCCTGAATATAATCAGGATACTTCCAGTGGGGTTCCAGACATGGATACGAAAGAGGATCGGCACAAAGAGAAGATACTTTAAAGAAGGGTTGTGCTTGTATTTGGTTGAAGTGATTTTTGAAATCTATCGCTAGTGTAAATTCTTGAAGCTTCAGGAGATGTGGCTGACCCCAAAGTTGAAGAACGGAACTTATCAGAAGAAGGTATTCCTCAGTTCCCTTTTTCCTTCGTCAATTTGGAATCATGTCAATTCTTTACATTAGATCCATTTTACAGTCACCAGCGTCAATTGTGTCTCTAGTCGTTCATTTATCTATCAGATTAGTTAGTTTGACTTTTGTAAGAAATAAGAATTATTGGACGTGGCCTTTTCTTTATTTATACGGAAATGTAGATCTTCATCAAAATGAAACAGGTATATGACAGAAAACACCCCTCACATATGGCACACTACCAAGACACTACCTGGAGGCAAATACCTCGAACAACCCTTCCGGTTGCCATAATATGTGACAATAACCACCCTTTCGTTAATTTCCCTCCTTCAAGCACATGAGACTACAGCTGAAAAAGAATTGGAAACAATTTTGCCCCCCGAATGCTGGAACAATCCGAAGATTTACCAAACTATCACTCTCTCTCTTCTCACCCCTCAACAACCACGTATGCCGCTGCCACCACCAACACAAACACCACCAACCTCTCTCTCCTCCCTGTTCTCTCTCTCAGAACCAAACACCACCGCCACGGCCACCACAAAATCTTGCAGATAATCATCTTCCACATTCGGAGATTCGCCCCCATCCAATTCGAACCTAGGTACCACCATCATTATCAACTACAACATCCAGCTAAGAATGCTAAATGTACAGGATTATAGCTAAAAATGTTGCTTTTCGCCAATGACTCTCCAATCTGGTCCTCTCGCCAAACAGCCCAGTGGGTATTGCCAAACCAACAACAACAACAAGCCTTTTTCCCAGTTTAATCGGGGTCGGCCTCATGGATCAAGCTTCTCCAGTTGTGTCTTTTAAAACTCATTTCTTCTCTTAGGTTAATCTTGACTAAGTCGTGTCTTGTTGTCTCTACCCAAGTTCATTTTGGTCTCCCACTCCCTCGCCTACCACCGACGACTTGAATTTTATCAATTCTCATTACCGGTGCATCTAATGGTCTACGATACATATGACCGAACCACCTCAAACGATTCTCTCTCATTTTGTCTTTTATAGGTGCAACATCTAGATTCTTTCTAATTGTGTTATTGCGTACCCTATCTTTCCTAGTTACACTACTCGTCCACCTTAGCATTCTCATTTCTGCTACACTCATTTTTTTGCTTTATTTTTTCTTCATCGCCCAACACTTTGTCCCATAAACCAAAGCGGGTCTTACCGCAGTTTCGTAAAACTTACCCTTTAACTTAGCCCGGATCCTACAGTCACACAACACTCCAGATGCACTCCTCCACTTCGCCCACCCTGCTTGTATCCTATGGGTAACATCATCGTCTACCTCTCCATCACTATGAAAAAACGATCCAAGATATCTAAAATGCTCCTTCATTGCAACCTCTTGCCCACCAATGGTAATTCTCTCCTCTCCAATCGTCCGATGCCCACTAAAGTTACACTACATATACTTTGTCTTGGTGCGACTAATCCTAAACCCTTTAGATTCTAAGATATCCTTCCATAACTCTTAACTTAATGTTTAGCCCACTCCTTGTCTCATCAATCAAAACTATATAGTCAGCAAATAACACCACGGGACAACATCTTGGATACTAGTATCCTCATCCATTATCAAAGTGAACAAGGGCTTAACGCCGACCCTTGGTGTAGGTGTCCTTAAGCACCTCAATATATTGAATATGCACCCTTTTTTTCTCCAAGACTTTCCACATTAGCTCTCTAGGTACTCTATCGTATGCTTTTTCCAAGTCGATGAAAATAAGATGGAGGTCCTTCTTTTCTCTATAATTCTCTATTAAGAGCCTAAGAATGAATATGGCCTCCATTGTCGATCTACCTCACATAAAACCAAATTTATTATGGGTGACATTGGTCTCATATCTTAATCTCCTCTAAGTAACACGCTCCCAAAGTTTCATGGTATGACTCATGAGTTTGATACCTAGATTAAAATCTAAAACCACTTAACACAACAGCCCGTTGTACACAATAACATGTGGCACCCAATTCGTAATCAACAATCACCATAAAGCTAAAAACTGTAAAAATCATACCACCATCTCCGACCCAATCAAACTTGTAACCACCACCGCTGCACCTAATCCAACAGGACCGAAATCCGAATCAAACCTGCTCTTCCTCAGACGCGCCACCCCAAATTACCGCAATCCTCGATGGACTCTCTGGCATACATACCCTGACCAGACCCAACCATTTTTCACCTCAGAACCCAAGGAACTGACATCAATCGTCTACCACTACCACCATAGAAGACCCTCCCAACCACCGAGCACCACCATCGCAACCCCAAATCCATACACCCTAGAACATATAGACGCCACCAAAAACTCACACCTAAATCAATACCTAGCCGTCACCAAAGCCCAATCTATAGAGGAGGAACGAAGAACCCATCTGTAGCGCACACTCAATTCTATGGGTTTCAAAATACAGCGTAGAAATTGAAAATTCAAGCTATACAGAGATCCGATTCTAACTTATGACGACACAGAATCACAGATAAATAGGGAAAATTGAGTTTTCGAACAATAACAAGAACCAATTTTTCTCTAGAATCCCGAGATCACAAATAAAGAGCAAAATTTGAGAATTCGAATTCGGTTGTTGGAGGTTGCGGTGGTTGTGTTTTGCAGTAATTTTGGGTTGGGATTGTGGATTCGGTGTAACTAGGATTTTGTCTATTGGGCTGGCCTTTTCCTTTCCGTGTTTTGGTGTTGTTTTGGGATGGGTACATGTTGTCTTGGACCATTTGTGCTGGGTTGTTTATGCTTCACCCTCTTTGACTGGCTTTAGAATCATTCTTCCCAATGGCAAACTCTTCCAGTTCACATCTCTGAGGTGCTTGTATAAATCCTTGTTTCACAGGAAGCGCTTCAAACCTTCCAGGCTCCCCGATTTACAAGCAAGGACACCCCACGAGCTAATGGTACAGGATAAGCTGTTTTTCTTCCGTGTGCTTGCAAGTCCAGCTGTCTAGTCTTAATTGGTCTTTATTATTACCTACTTGTAGTTGTAACATTGCTATGTACAACTCTCGTATTATCAATATATTCTTTCGTTTCTAGTGGAAAAATAAAAGAAAACTTCCCCAAATTTGAACTTTCCAGATATAACAGATTTCAATTTGAAACAGTTTAATGGCGATGCTTGTCACCAGTCCTCCAAATAGAGACAGTTATGTCACTTGAGAAAACCGTTAAGCATACATCTCACCTTATCAGTTCAGCAACCAGTCCATACAGCAACCAGTTTATACAGCAACCTCAAGTACGGGGAATTTCCTCTTGTCACACAGTACTGTTCTACACAAACCCTATATTAACACTAATAGAACAACTCATTCTCAAGAGACATGCATTAGTCTTTCAAGAGGTCCGTTATTGTCTGTCAGGTATGACTTACGAGGCGTTTAAATTTCCTTTCCCAAACAGGAAGGGGTGAAAGTGTCCTGGTGTCAAACAACAGGGGTGACAGTGTCTTTTACCCAAATATAACTAATAAATGTGTGGTTCTCACAATGCTCTTAAATCTGTTTCGTTTATAAGAAACAATCAATCTATCAACCATCATCTTTCTTTCTATGTGTTTGAGAAATGAGAACCATGCAATTATGCGCAAGGTTGATGACGCTATAATATCCTTCGTGAGTACGGTTTCTTATTTTTATTCAAGTTTGTGTTCGGATGTTGCTTTATAAATATTCTTTTGAAACAACTGGAATGTGCAGTGCTGGCTTTAGTCAAGTTAAATATCAGCCCAATATATTCTATTTCAGAATTATGTCTTGTTTTAGGTCTTGAATATTTCCTGACTGTATATCTATAAAGACATTTGATAGTGCACATTTATGGGTGAATGTCAAAATCCAATATATGGGGGATCCAGTGCAAGTTTTGATTAGCAGATCTGTGTATATTTATGTACGTCCATATGTTCATGACATTTTGGTTTAATGCCATGTTTCCTTAAATTCAAACATGTTTAGGACCCTAAATACAATTTTACAAGAGTAGACTCCTAGTAACTGTGACCACCTATAGAGAGAGAGAGAGTACATACTTTTTTGATACCATACCCATTTCAAACTTCTCCAGATCTACTGAAGAACATACCCCAATTAATACAACAGGACCAGATATAGCTCCACCGTGAAAGTCACGTTGTCTGTATTCCAAAGAGGAAACAAGTACAACCAATAATAAATTACTACTACGAAATATGTCAAAATCATCAAAGGAGCGAGCTACTGCCATATGGTTTCTCGTTATTATTACGGAGAGAGGGGAGGGTGACTGAGGAGTGGTCCAGGGCGCAGTTATGGTTTCTGGTAAACGTCTTGACAACTTGTCCTTCACTTTTTATTTATCACATCACGGTATCACACCCACCCCTCCCCACTCTGTCTAAGCTTGTATCTACATATATACTCCTTCATAATTACTCTACTTCCTTCCCCACCATACTCCGTCGTCTTTATGTAGCCTCCACTGTTATGTAACATTACTGAAGGCGGTTTTTGGTATATACTGCGTTTCTCTTAGAATAAAACACTTAGTGGCACACAAAAATGATAACTTTTTGTTTGATAAGTGTATAACATACATGCCTTTTTTTTACTGCAAGTGTTGTGAAGCAGGCGAGTGACACTTTGAGGGAAACAAAAACAATTTTTGGTTTGACGCATTGTGAAACGGGTGAGAGGTCAACTTTCTAAAACCTGTTTCCCTTGGATATCTTCGATAATAATTAAGGATTTTAAAAAGTATTTGAACTATTATCTTGTAAAAAATAATTTAAAGGAATTGAATTAGTTAAAGGTTGTCTGATTGTAGATCGTTATTAAAAGTAGTGAAATAGCTTCGTTGTAAAATACCCCCAGTCTAGTAGCATACTACTAAACCAATTTGATTCCGGAAACACTTATTGTAATATATTTATTCAGAAGTTCAAAACTCCGACTGTTGATGGATATTTGACTATTTCCCGTTCTTCTATAATGGACAAGGTAAGAAGTTTTATAGACTTACTTGTGGGATCCCATCAGGCTCTCAACTTAACTTTTAACCACCTCCACCTTTAGAAGCCTGTTATCTTTGTCGCTCTATCTAGCAAAAAGTTCAATAGCTCCAACAGTAATAGATTTTGAGTTCTAGTGGACTCAAGTTCCTATTAAACAGCTGATTTTCTGAAATCAACCCAATGTACCTGGATCTAAAGTGATGTCAAAGAAAATTAGAAAATCTTCAGCCACTGTAGTAAGCATTTTTTGTTCTTAGAGCATCTCCAGTAGTAAAATCATAAATTAGCTAGACTTTTAACTGATATAATATTTAACTAAGAGGATTTTTTAGTAGTTGCTCCAATAGTGTTATGTATTTTGCATAACTTTGTAGGTATAAAGTTATGGAAACATTTATTTATTAAATTAGACAAGGAGAGAGATTGACACCTAATTTCTAGCCAGCTACTAGTAGTAGTAGAGAGCGGGACACATAATATATAAAATATTGAGTCATTTAGCTATCCTATTGGAGCTCATTTTTATCTGGTTAAGTACATATCGTTAACTAATTTTTAACTAGCCTACTGGAGATGCTCTTAGTAGCAGGTCTGACACGAAGGATTTTAAGTATGAAGTAGACTTCACAAAAATTACGACTTCATGTGATGTTAGCCCAAGGTGTGGCTTAAGATTTTCTTCACAGGCATTTTGGGACTGTAGGTTTTCTGCCATGTATCATGCTATAGAAACCGGCATGAAAGGCATTGTAGTAGTTAAACTCAAATGACAAGTGAGTCAATCAGGCATTCTCAAGGGTGTCAGAAGAATGTTGCCCAAATCACTTGCTAATTTAAATGTCTCTTCTTTATTCAATTCTTCTTTCTGCCTGATGGAATTTCTTGGAGGTAGCGGAACATGACTCCAATCCCACCTTCCCCGCTGTATAAACCCTAATATGGGCACTGCATGCAAGTCTCACCTGTTCATTCATAACAAGATTTTTTCCAGGTTTGATTGAATTTAATAGTATGTACAGGGGTAACTATTAATGTATACTAGTCTTATTGGTTGGATTAGCCACACAATACAAAAGGAAAGGGGTGTACTTTGGTAAGCCTATATGCATTAGAACTTAAATAAAGACTAGTTATATGATTAGGTCATGTCCTTGTTGGTTAAAGATAAGTAGCTACGTCCTTCTCTTTACGTAAAATGCCATGCTGAGGAATGATTTCAAATTTCCGTTAATGATTTATTTAGCTTTTCTATTTTATTCTTGCAAAGCATTTTTATCCATTGGTTTCTCCTAACCTTTTGCTGGTTTCAGGGATGATGTCCTTTCAATATTCTCCTATGTCTGAAGATTCAAAAGATTCTCGGACACAGTGAACCGCCAACGGCCACTTTCTGCCCAGGACTGAAAACTGCACATAATATGGGAGTAACTAAAGGGCAGCATTGCTCCTTGACGAAATCTTTAATTGACGAGAGTCTATCCTTTTAAAGAATGCACACCTTACAAAATTACTGATATGGCAGATGGATATATTCAGGAGAATCCAATGAGGATCCGGACATTGACAAGATAGTTTAAACAATGGATTATGCTTGTATTTGGTTCAACCTGACTTTCAGATAAACTCAGGAAAAGCTGCAGCAGGAGATTTGGCTATAACAGCAAAAAACTTAACGGAACTTATCGTAAGAAAGGTGAGTTTGTCCGATCCCTTCTGGCAATGTGGAACAACTCATGCGAAATTTTTCTTCTTTACTCCATTTTACAGTCGCATACATTCATTGTCTCTAGTTGGTCCATTTTACGTGGTAACTCTCGAGTACAATGATTAGTACTGTAGTTGGTTTGACTTGCTTAAGAAATACACCCCCCCCCCCCCCCCCCCTTGCATAAGAGTCCGGGATTGATGGAACTGTTTATACTGATTGTTCTATGTCGTCACGAATTCGCAGGACATGAATTTATTACTAGTAGTACAAATTAATATTAATTGCGTCGTACAATTTTGTGGGGTCGTTTCTATCAACCACCACCCCTGTTTGTGTGTACCTACGTTATAACTGCACCTTACATTGCGGGCTAGGCAAAGTCTCCTCATCCAGGAAACAGCTCTTAATTACTACTACTACCTCCGTTTCGCCAGAATCTCCCCAATCTATCACTATTCTTCAGTTTACTTTGACTGACTAATTTAGATAACCATATGGTACGAAAATCTGTTAATCTTTTCATAATATTGTAGATCTTTCTTATCACTACAATGTTAATGAAGAAATATCAAATTTTCGTGTTACATCGTTAGCTAAATTAGTCAGTCAAAGTGACCTCCCTAAAGATGCCAGAGCACACAGTCTAGAAAGGAAGAAAGAAACAAGTTTATGTTATGGAGAAAATCCTAAAATTCCTGAGAATCGTATACCATTTAGACATAAGAATATGAATTTTTTGGTTTCTTCATGAAACAAGAGCAAGAATGGAGAGAATCGTATGCCACTTATACAGAATAATATGAATTTTTTAGTTTCTTTATGAAACAAGAACAAGAATGGTGAGTACGATGGAAGTGTATTGTAGGCCTCTTCCAGTATGAATACTACATGCATGTTCATGCATCTTCCAAAATCGAGGATATTCGTGTTCTGTCTTGTATTTTTTCATTAAACATGTTAGACCTCATATCACATTTACATCATAATTTGTGTACAACTGTTTCATATCTCCTACAGAAAGTAGACCTAATAAATAATATGGGTATTGATTAGTGAAGGTACAACAAGCTTAGACACAGAGTGTGAAGATCTAGGGCATGGGGTGTGATGGTGATTAAGGGAAAATATAACTGCGATACGGCCCAGCCGGGTGAGGGACCGCCGGAGATGGCACCACTCCTCAGTCACCCTCCTTGCGCCATTATTATTGCTGTACCTCTATGGCTGGATGCATATGGGTCATTAGCTCTCTATCGATCTTTTGATGATATTGACATCGTTCCTAGAAACTTTATTATTTCCACCAGTTTCTTTTTTGGGACATGTTCGAGGCTAGCTAGTTGATATGGTCCCTTAATTAGATTTGCTTCAGTAGATTTGCTTTCTAAGTTTCAAATGGGTATTGGGTATCCAGACATTACTCCCCATCACAAAATAAGTGGGTGACTTCTTTATTTTGGCCAGTTGACATATAAATGTCTTACTTTAAAGCAGTTACACATACTTTTCATCTTTTCTGACCTGCACGCTTGCTTCAAAAGTTATTTCCTTACTTTCCCCTTAATTACTGCACTCCTAGAGCAGATATCGAGCACAGACATTCCCAATGATGATTGATTGATTGTTCGAAACCGGGACTCGTATCAAAGAGAGCGCATCATATAATAGTGATAGCAGTATTTTGTACCACTACTACTCACCGTTCTTTCTTTTATGGAATTATTCTAAACTGGTGATTGTGCAAGTAGCATTTTCAATTTGTACTATTACTATTGCTCCACCAGTTACTTGATACATTACTTTGAAAAGTGGTCGTGTGAAGCTGTGCAAAACATAAAAACTACACATTTGTCTAGGGTTTAACTCTTGGTTGTCAATAGTTGTTTCTGATGTCATAAAAAGTATGTTTCCCTCTTAAAACGTGTTTTTAGCGATGATGTCGAGACTTATAAAGAGTCACGTGTGAGATCTCTTTTGTTGTCCTAAAAGTTCGTTAGTTAATGTAGTAATTTAGGGTGATGATATTAAGATTTTGATGGACTAAAAGAAACCATGGTGGTATGAGGAATAGACTTCGGACTTAGAAATTGTGACACTGCTACTCCGCAAGTCCGCAGACTCTAGGAAAAGTATTTATTTTCTCACATAAATGGTACGCCTGGTGAACAAAATAAATTTGCTCATGAGTGTAGGACAGTAGGTGTGCAACTGATTATAAGTTCACTTGTATAGCAGCCCTCTCCATACCGGGTCATTACATGGGAGTTGTGCCCTCCATGCATGAAGAGGGCTTGTTCTTTGGTAATTGATAGAAAACACTCATAAGTTATGGCACTTTATCAGCCTAGTACCTTGTGGTTGAAATATTCCTTGATACAAGCCAGGTAAGGACGATAACAGAGGAGGAAAAATATAATTATACGCCTAAAATTTGCTAAAATTTGCACCCTTTAAATTAAACCTACATGCATAAACGGGCTTGTTCTTTGAGTAAATGTACTAGTCACCACGTTTGTCGATGCCTCAGTCTGAGCTTGGTTCATCAAAATAGCATTGCATTCTTGAGTGTTGTTGCCTCCTTTTGCTGCTGCGCCCCTATTTTGGCGTGCATTTTGATTTCCATTCCCATTGGGTGCCTTGTTCTTGTAGTTTCCTTGAGGCTTGCCTGCTGCGTTGTTGTTGAAGTTCCCACGGTAATTGTCCCCGTTCTGGTTTTTGGGACATAATTGGTCGTCATTCTGGTTGTTGGCTCTGGGGTTGTTCCCCTAATGGTGGTTGTTTGGGGAGTTGTTATGGTTAGGCCTCTGGTAATTTCCTCCTATATTTAGCGCATTATGACCATTGGTTCCTCCGCACTTGCATTTAAAAGATCAGTGGCCTCGCGTTCCACAAAGTTTTGCCGGTTATAAATCTCTAATTACAGTGAACTTTGGGGTAGTCTCGGTAGTAGTTCTTGTAGTGTTAATGACGCTCGGGGTCCCCTATTCTGATTGTACTGGATCCCAAAGTTGCCCATGTTCTGATTCTGGTTACTAACATTGTTCGAACCTCTTATCATTCCCCTGGTTATGGTTTCTAGATGAGCTGTTCGAGACATTTCATTGGGTTTCGACCTTTCTTTTCTTATATTGGTTGTCCTGTAATTCCCGAACCCTCCACATATTAGCTACATTACCAACGCCCCATGGATTGTGGTAAATGTTATGGCAATTAGGGTTTTCTGGATGCCATAGTTAATGCCAACAATGAATCGACTAATCTTCCTAGCTCCGGTGGAGACTATCTCCTCAGCAAAGCGGGCCAACTCTATAAACTTACTGTAATACTCAGTCACGTACCACGTGGCACAAGTCTTCAATAATCTTGTGAGGTCCTAGTCTAGTCCACAAAGGGTGGTCTTGTCTAAGCTCTCGTTTAGTGGGGGTCCTCATTGTCTTAGCCATCCTAAGACCAGGAAAAATATAAGTCTCGCCACGCTACCATCTCTTAGAGGGGAATAATGGTCGAGTCACTGATATCACAAATAATAATCAACGTATATGAAACAGTTAATTACATTTAATGGCCTCCAAGGCATTCTAAACAATAATTAATTTACAAGTAACACCAACAATCCAAAATTCGCAACTTGATTCAATTTTTTTTCAAATTTATTCTTGCCCTAATCAATTTTAAGTTTTCGAAAACGTGATCTAAATATTATTTCATAAATAATTTAAATCCTAAATTCTTTTATCCATTAACTTGTTTTGGCTTTGAACTTGGGCTCTGGTACCATGTATAACACCTAGAGATGCGAATTCGGTTCGGTTCACCCGAGAACCGAACCGAAACCGAGAGAAAACCAACCGATTAAAAGGACACGTAACCGAACCGACGAACCGAACCGGACCCGGACCCGGGGTATACCGGTTACGGTTCGGTTTCTACTTTTTTCGGAACCGGGACCGGAACCGGAACCGTTGGAACCGGCCCGGAACCGAACCGAAAACCGGTCCAACGGCTTGATTTTTTTAAAAAATGACCGTTTGTGTGATGTCCTAATTTGTCCGGGCCGGTTCTGAACCGGAACCGAAACCGAACCGGTCAACCAACCGGTTTCGGTCAACGGTTCCGGTTCGGTTCCAGCCGAACCCAATTAATCGGTTCCGGCTCAACCGAACCGAATACCCATAACTAACCGAAAAACCGAACCGAAACCGACCGGTTTGGCTCCAACCGGTTCGGTTCCGGTTCGGTTCGAACCGAAATCGCACCCCTAATAACACCCCCGAATTCCAAACCAGGAAGTCCAGATCTGCTACTCCACAACCAAGTTTACTCTTGGCCGCAATGAGAATTCATAGCGGACTTTCTAAACCAAGCACAGGTCTAATTAAATTACCATAAGGAAACTGTAAAGTTTCAGAACGCCAGAACCAAAATGAGTTCAATGTAGTTAAACCCAACTACGTTATCTAAAGGAAAACAATAACTAGCATATTAAATTCACCTATATCCAGAAGTGTGTGCGTCTCAATTGCATTCAGCTCTAGCATGTGGTGGTTTTCAAAAACAGAAACAACAAACACCACAGTTTGATAAGATAGCGAAAACTAAGTAGGTAAGAACCTCATTATGTAAACAGAGTGGAACACGATTTTACAAAACACGTGTTTATTAAAGAAGTTGAGTGAGCTGCCAAATCATTTACCAAGCCATGGGGAAAACATTTCTCATTATTAATATTAGAAGTCCTCAAGTCCCCATTATTTTATAACTTCATTTATTTTCAATGTATTGGAGGGCTGAAATAACTCAATCCATCCATATATCAAAACGGCGATCCATGGGTCTGTTAAACCCGCCCTGCAACGACAAGATGTAGTCCGCGCCCGCGTTGACCAAACCTCAGCCAACTAGACCTCAGAGTGTCGCGACACCCCCTAGAGATCATCAGTCCAATATGGTGGAGTACCAGATGTCTTAACTTTAGCTTATGGGTCGTAAGGCAAAATCAGCCATCATGGGTAATCAAGATATCCAAGAAACTATCATGGGTTCATAACCAAAATAATAATTCCCCTTATGCCCACGACCTTAATTGTTGCGCCACAGTGAACCACCTGATGGCCACTTTCTGTCACCCTTACTCCTTGACGAAATCTTTAATTTTTAAGAGAGACTGTCCTTTTGAAGAATGCGCACCTTTTAAAAATACTGATATGGAGGATATATTCAGGATGAATCCAATGAGGTTCCGGACATGGATACTACTACTTGAAGAGGATAATATGCAGAAGGACAAGATAGCTTAAACAGTGGATTATGCTTGTATTTGGTTCAACCTGACTTTCAAATAAACTCGGTAAAAGATGCTGCAGGAAATTTGGTTATATCAGCAAAAAAGTGTAACAGAACTTATCGTAAGACAGATTTGTCTGACCCCTTTTGGCAATGTTGAACATATCATTCGAAAATTTTATTCGTTGCTCCATTTTACAGTCACATGCGGTCTTTGTCTCTAGTTGGTCCATTTTACGTGGGCAGTGAATAACTCTCAAGTACAATGATTAGTACTGTAGTTAATTTTACTTGCTTAAGGACTATCCACCCTTGCATAACCAGAGAGCATATGTTTTGCAGTAACAGATTAGTAGCTAGGAATCAATTGATGGGAGGAGGAGAGCTAGTTTTGGGGCCGGGGTTGATGCAAGTGTTTAAATTGTTTGCTCTATGTCGTCATGAATTCGCAGGACATGAATTTATTACTAGTGGTACAGATGATAGTAATTGCATCTTACATTTTGAGGGGTTGTTTCTATCAACCACCACCCCTTGTTTGTGTGTACATCTGTTGTTATTGCACCTTACATTGCGGGCTAGGCAAAGGCTACCTCATTCAGGAAGCAACTCTTAATTGCTACTACCTCTGTTTTGTCAGAATCTTCCCAGTTCATCACTATTCTTCAGTTCACTTTGACCGACTAATTTAGATATAAAAATAGCAAATTTTTGTGTCATATTGTTAGCTAATTCGGTCAAAGTGACCTCCTTAGAGATGGCACACCACAGTCCAGAAAGAAAGAAACAAGTTTATGTTATGGAGAATCTCCTAAGATATAACTTGTTGAGAAACGAATACCGCTAAAAAAATAAAATTTATGGGTTTCATGAAAGAAGAACAAGAATGGTGAGTACGATGGAAGTGATATTCGTGTTCTATTTTTTCCATAAATATGTTACACCTTCCTTCACATTTACATTATAATTCGTACACAGCTATTTCTTACTACAGAAAGAAGACCTAATAAATAATATCGGTGAGGAGGACGGAATGGGGTGTGATGGTGATTAAGGGAAAACATAAATGCGAACCGGCCCAGCCGGTTGAGGGACCGCCGGAGATGGCGCCACTCCTCCGTCACCCGCTCCTTCTGCCATTACTATAGCTGTACCTGTATGGCAGTATGCATATGGGTGATTAGCTCTCTATCGATCTTTTGATAATTTTGGCATTGTTCCTAGAAACTTTATTATTTCCACCAAATTCTTTTTTGGTACTATGGTCCCTTGATTAGTTCGTTTGTTTCATCAAATGGATGTGGGTATCAAGACATTACTCCTCCATCAAAAAATAAGTGCTTCACTTTATATCTTGGCTAGTTGACATATAAATGTCTCACTTTAAAGCAGTCAAATACTTATGTTGAAGTTATCGTAATTTTGTTGTTTTTTTTTTCTTTACCTTTTTGGGTTTGTTCGGAAGTTCAATCGGATCGGGATTTGTGTTTGGCGGATCTTTTAATCGGATATGGATCTAGTCAATTGAGCTCATCATTAATGGTAATAGTAGTATTTTGTAGTACTCCCACTCACCATTCTACTTGGTCGGTTTCTTCTGGATTGTCTTATTTTAACTTTTTAACCCGTAATTAGGTCACTTTGACTCGGTAATTTAGATAGTAAAACGATATAAGTTTTTAACAATTTTTTTAAAGTACTGTAGAGGAAAGTTAACTCTACGAGATCATGTAAAAATTACAAAATTCTTGTATTATTTTGCTGATCAAATCACTTGGTCAAAGTGACTCAGTGAATAGTGACAAATAGTGAAGTAGACTGAAAGAGAAGAAACAGTAGTACTTCGTCTGCTTCTTATACTAGGGAATTATTCCAAACTAGTGGCTGCAATTATTTTCTTGAAGCATCATTCAAGAAACTGTGCACAACATTAGAAACTACTATACATTTGTCTGATGTCTTTAAAAGGCTATTTCCCGTTTCCTTCTTAAACCATGTTTTTTGGCGATGATGTGGAGACCTATAAAACATATATTTATGTTGTCGTAGTTAAAGTTGTAATTTAGGGTGATGATTAAGAAAACCATGATGACATGATAACTACACTTCCAACTTAAAATTGACTAATAAAACTCCGTACTCTGAAAAATATCTATGTTCTCACAAATATGGAACGGTTGGTGAACGAATAAATTTGCTCTGACAGCATCGTGACACGTGATTCATAAAAAGTTCACTTGTAGAGCAGCCCTCTACACACGGGGTCACATTACATGGGAGTTGTGCCCTTAATGCATGAAAAAGGGTTTGTTCTATGGGTAAATGGTAGAAAACACTCGTGAGGTAGGACACTTTATCAACCTAGTACCCTGTGGGTTTGTGAGATCAAATGTGAGAAAGTTAGTGGTGAGTGGTGATCAACTGATCATCACATAAGAGGCTGGGGAAGGGAGAGAGAGAGCTCGAAAGTGGTTTGTGAAAGAATTGAGTTTGGGGTTCGATGAAGGTCTCGCCATAATTGATGGTGAATCTATAGTGGTGTTAGGGTGCGGTGGAGGGTGAGTGTGCCGCTTGCTTTCATGACCGACATTGATGGTTGAGTTGAGAGTTACAGAAGAAGAAAGAAAGGAGACAGAAGGAATAATTTTGTTAAATTGTGTAAGAGTTCAAGGGTAAGTATGACAAGTCAGTATAGTAAGGGGTTTGGGGCAAAATTGTCTTAAAATTATGGTCTTAGGCGTTCCCCACGTAACCCCTACATGACCGAAGTGTGGTTAGGGCGTCTCCAACCGAATCTCACCCCATCAACCTCCCCTTCACCTTTGCAAGACCCACTTATTTATGCCCTTCATCTTCCCAACCCATCACCCCCGAATAGTATCTTATATTTTTTAATTAAATTTGTGTCAACAATTTACCCAATTGATTAATAGTTAGAATTATAACATAAATAAATAAAAAGATTTTATATTTGTATCTTATATTTGTTTTGAATGTTCTATTTTTATCTTGTTCTTTTCGGTTTACATATTGTTTCCGCTTTATTATGGATGAATGTAATATTTGTGTTAAAGAAATTTAATTATCGTTCATGGCATTTTTAATAAAGTTTAAATACAATAGTTAAATAAATTATTATTCTACGTTTAGAATAATTATTTATGTTTAATATTCCCAACATATTTTTGTGTAAACCTAGAGAGCCTATGCCTTTGGAGAATGGCAATACTACCGGTGTAGCTATGGCGGGCTACAACTAACAGCGGTTTGAAGGCTCCGATGAAAAAATTGGACGAGGAAGAAGAGGTCGAGTTCGACCCCGTGTACTGTAGTGAACGTGCGAAGGCCTTTGGCTTTTGCTTGATCGACAAGTTTCTAATGTTAAAAATAATTTTTTTTTCAAGGTAAGAAATATATTAAAATTATATTGCAAATTTAAGATAGTGGTTTGTCTAAGTATTTTTATTTGAGTTTCAAAAAAAAAAAAAGTATTTTTATTTGATATTTAAATTTTATTGCAATCAACGATAATTAAGTTTCTTACACGTATCTTAACTGCCTGAAGCATCTACTTGAAAGCCAACTCCATCAGAAGGTAAGGAGTTTTTCCTTTCCCCTTTGCCTTTTCCTTCCCCTTCTCTTCACAGGTTGGAGACGACAACCCCCATCACTTCCCATTTCCCACTTCTCTCATCTCTAACATGGTAGGAGATACCCGTATATATGGTCATAGGTTGGAGATAACTCCCGCCACTTCCCATTTTCCAGTTCTCCTATCCCTTGGAGACACCCTTCCGAGCACAGGGATTTGGGTATTATCTAAACACATGGTGCAATGCTACCTTAGAGGTGTCTTATGTCATTTTACCCTTGTACTTTCCAAATACTTAGTAGCTAGTACAAGTAACTTTTCTTATCAGTTGGGTGGTAGCTTAAGTGGTAGAGCGTTGAAAGTCCTTGTATGCAGATGAGGTCTCGGGTTCAACCCCAGTTGACGACAAAACATTTAAAAGAAACTCTTTACCTATCAGTTTAATTTTCATTATTTACTCCCCTTTATATTAAAGAAACTTTGACATATAATATGTTACTTAAATTTCATGAGGAAAGTTTTTGGAGATGATTTTTTAAGTGATTTCTCTTAGAGATTCATTACAGCATGGATCCTTTAGTAGTTAATAGGGAATTAATAAGGGTTGTTACGTGTCGTGATTGTTAGTAATTCTCTAAACACAATTTAAAAGGATATAGCATGGTAATTATAAATATGAAGTTTTTATAAATCCTGACGTGCATATCTTTTGTACTACCTCCTTTCTCTCTGAATCTTCACCATTTGATTTTTTCTTGCGTAAACGGGTCATTTTGACCCGGTAATTTGGATAGCCAAACGAATTTTTTGATAATATTTTGATGGTGTGTAGAGTGAAGTTTACTCTACAACATGGTGCAAATATTCTCAAAATCTTGCATCATTTTACTAATCAAATCATGAAATCAAAGTTATTCAGTGAATAATGGTAAAATGGATGGGCGAGATCAAGGGCGGATCCACACTTGACACAAGGTGGGCTCATGCCCACCCTGAGATATTATTCCCTACCATTATTTCACCATTTCTTCTAAGAAATCTACATATAGGCCCCCCTAAATATTATATAAAGGTCCCCAATATTTATAGAAATGAGTCAAAATAACCAGGAGCTCCGAGGTTAAGCTACTACAGCCAATTGTCTATGTTATTTACTTCCGTTTCTCCAATCTTTTGAGTTCTATTTCCAGAACTAAATCCTGGTGATTGAAATTTAATATTTTTCCCTTCATCAAATTGAGGTTAAACGTCTTCTTGTGTGTATTTAGTTAGGTCTAATTGTTGAAACTTAGCCCACAACTGTTAAAATTTAGTTGAATCTTCTCAGTTAACGTTTAAAGTTTTAGTGTCACATAGGCCCCCCCCCTAAGAAAAAACCCTGCGTCCGCCCCTGGGCGAGATTCACAGAGAACAGAGGAAGTACTATACTCCGTATTATTGAGACAATAAGAGTCTCAACGGTTTATCAAAATAACATCGATAACTCATGTTGTCACATAAACCCTGGCAACGGGTGTTGCGACACTCGTTTACTCTTGAAAAGTTATTTTCCAAATCAAACACTCACCATTTATTTTATAATTTGATAAAATAAGTAGATATATCACAGTATACCGAAGAAGACCATTTAAATTTGCCTGCTAAGAAAAGGAATACCATTTAATTTTAATGATGGATAAAAACATTTGTGTACTATTTTGCTTTTCTTGACGGAGGGCGAAAACAACCTGATAAAGATAGACAAAGACAGGAAGATGTTTTCCTCTAAAAAAGACAGGAAGATGTTGGAGGGGGGTCTGGGTACTTCTATTCCCTTTTTGTGACATTATTTTCTTTTTCGTTGATGTCACAAGGACTTTTAATTAGATGGGCTCCGCTAATTAGCTGGAATACTGGTGCTATTAATTAATTATTAATTAATTAGTGAGGCTGCCGCAGTTCTAGATTTTTCTGTTACTACATTTTTTAGAATCACATCATATAGCCAGTCGGGCTTGAACCCGCGATCTTGTGCAGGAGCTTTAAACGCTCTACCATGGAGATAGCACACATTTGTGTTAGTACATTAATGTTGTTAGAATTAGAGTTAGAACGAGAAATTAGATTACCTTTCCGATCAAGATGACAAGGGGGCGGCCCATGCTAAGAACCGGCCCGGCCTAGCCCCGGAACGGCCCCTCCAAGTCTCCAACCCTTGAACTGGCCTGGCCCCTGTAACCCCTACCCCGGTCCCCAACACGGGGCGGTTCCACTTGGACCCCTTCCAACCAGATCTGGTTTGAATTGGCCCCCTCCGGACCTGTTCCCCCCCCCCCCCCCTCAAAAAACGGTATTCTTTTTATTAATAAAAGATATATTTTTTTAATATATTAACAATAGTTTTTACCTGGCCCCCTCAACCCCATGTCCAAGGGGTTCAAGTTCTCTCTCCTAGCCCCCTTGAACTGGCCAGACCCCCTGACAACTTGACTTGCAGGACACGATAAATTTACAAACTCTCGAACTGTGTATCAGTTATTTTACATTCTGGCTAAAGCCCTTGAGCATCATGCTATTATATGGCCAGCTTATTTTAGTGAAGTTTATACTACATTTATTGGGGTAAAAGACAATTTCTATCCCTCGAGTATGGGTTATATACAAATACCCCCCCCCCCCTTCCCGCCCCGTTGTTTGAATAAATGCAAATACTCCCCTGTTAGTGGATGGAGATAACCGTGCTCTAACGGAATGGGTGAAAAGACAAAAACCCCTGGAAGGTAACAGTGTTTCTATTCTCTTCTTCGCCTCCATCTCTTTTCTTCATCGCATCCACAGACCACTTCCCTCTCTTAACAGATCCATGGCACCCAACCCCAAATCTGTCCCAACACCAACGGCAACAGCAACAACAACAACAACAGCCACCACTCAACTCAGTTGCTCAATCAAACCCTCGAAGGGAGGATTTGTGGTGATCAGGGGCGGATGGAGGATTTGAAAAGTTCTTTTGTGGTGATCAGGGGCGGAGGGAGGATTTGAAACACAGTAGGGCACAAATTTCTGCAAGGCTCCTTTTAAATAGAGGTGGTGCATTTTTGTAATTTTAGCTAGGGCAAAACTGAATATGTTCGTCAAAATTTGGGATTACTAGTGTTGTTTTTCAAACCTGGGGTGGGGCACATGCCTTATGGTGCCATATGCTACCTTCGCCCCTGGTGGTGATGGAAGCTGATGAAGATGGTGATGGAGGTGGGTTTTTTCTCTCCAAAAATGTCTTATTGGGTTACGGTGATGACGTTTGTGAGTTGTATTAAGACTTGGTGGTGTGGGTTGTTCTTGTTCTTGGTGTTCAAGGAGCGACCAAGAACAAGGGGCAGATTTGGGATGATTATGGTGGTTGATATGGTCATTCAGGCTCCTACAGACGAGGACAGTGCAAGTGAAGACGATTCTAGTACTCCAGAAGTGTCGGTTACTACGCGACCCAAACGTAGTGCGGGTCCTCCTTATATCTTAAAGATTATGGTAAATGTTAAGTTACTTTGTTTAGTTTGCTACTTTCAGTATTACGAATTTTGGTAGGTAGCGTGTTGAATTTTCAGTTTCGTCCGGGGTTTCTTTACGGTTCTTTACTCGGACTAGGATAGGTCGAACCGTCAAGGTTAGTGGGATAAAAGGGTGTAAAACAATTTATGAAGAAAATTATCTGCCCTAATATTTTTCTCTCTTTCTCTATCTTCTCTTCCGTCCCCTTCTCCTTCTTCATCGTTACGGGTTCAATCGATACCCCAGTGGTATCATCGTGGGGCATTCATCTAGCCAGTCGAACGGTTTACTCCGCGGCGGCACTGAGAACTCACTCCACCGGCGACCATGGTGGAAATAACGCCATCTTCCCAAACTGCCAAAACCTCTCTTTCGCAAGATCCTGGCTTTGAACACCCTGCAGCGCGACATGACCGCCAAAATCGACAACCTACAAGCCGAAACCACGGCGCTCGGGTGGCGGATGGACACTGAGTTTGCTCAGGTCAACGATTCGATCCGCCAATTGACGAATCGCCTCTCTGGTCTGGTACCCCTCGCACATGTACCCCTAGCATATTGGGTTCACCTGCGGCATGGCAGCCGCCTCCGTCTCGTTCTTCTACCAGCAACACAGTTGACAATACCCCGCGAATGCGGGTTGATTCACCCCGGTTCAACAGTGATGACCCGGTCGGGTGGATTTTCAGGATACATAATTTTTTGACTATCACCATATAACGATCGTTTACATATTGTTGCAATGCTCAATGACAACCCAGCTTCGGAGTGGTTCAGGTACTATCAATTTAATAACCCGAACGGGACTTGGATGGAAATTTTTACGGCAGTTAAACTGCGCTTTGACCCGGGACATTATGAGGATTATCTGGGTTCGCTATCCAAATTGCAGCAGTCCACGTCCGTCATGGCCTATCAAACAAAGTTTGAGACGATACTAAACAAGATTTCGGGTGTTGATGACACGGTTCTTATTTCATTGTTTCGGGCGGGGTTAAAACAACCAGTTAAGAGAAAATTGGGGTTACGTAACTCGCGGACTTTGGCCGAAGCTTTCGTATTGGCGCGGGAATTATCGGCTGGTCAGGAGGAATTGTTGCAGTCTTACATGCCGAAGCATGCTTGGAATCCACCATATGCGTGGACTGCCGGATCTACACCGTCGGCCACCGTGCCTACCTCCACCAACCCCACGGCCACCACATCCTCTTCTAATTTTCCAGTTCGTCGACTCACTAGAGAAAAGAAAGCCGAGCGACAACGTCAGGGCTTATGTTACAATAGCGATGAGAAGTATTCTCGTAATCACAAGTGTACTCTTAAGTTTCTATTGCTATGTGTTGATGAGGATGATGAGGGTGATCCACCTGTGCCCGCGGAGGACGACGACCCTGGGATTATTATTGATAATTTGTCTCATCTTCACACCTTGGCAGGTAATCCTAATCCCCGTTCTCTTAAGCTGACATATACTATTGGTGACGTATGTGTGCAGGTCCTTATTGATGGGGGTAGTACACATAACTTTATTCACCCCATTATGGCTGAACATTTATCATTATTTTTGCATCCCGTGCCTCCGTTTAGCGTCTATGTTGGCAACGGCGAGTCCTTACGTTGCACTTATTATTTCCCGAAGACGCCCTTGACTATCCAGGGAACAGTCTTTAAGATGGATTTGTATGTATTGGCTGTCCACATTATTGATGTCGTGCTGGGAGTTCAGTGGTTACAGACCTTGGGGGAAATTTCGCACGACTGCAGCAAGCTCACCATGCGTTTCATGTGGCAAGGGAAGCAGTTAGTATTCACAGGTTTTGATCACGGTCCACGACCCATATCCTATAATTCCTTGACTGCACATCCTTTCTGGCCGACTGAGGTAGAGTTTTATGAGATTCTTGTCGTGCCCCTCAGCCCGATTCTACAGCTGGCACCGATTCCTTTCCTCCTGACATTCCGGAACCGGTCCTCCAGGTTTACACTCAGCATCAGACAGTGTTATTCGTTCCGACTGGATTACCACCATCCCGTCAGTGGGATCATCGTATTCATTTACAGCCAGGGTCCAAGCTGGTTAACGTCTGACTGTATCGCTATCCTTACTTTCAAAAGTCAGAAATTGAGCGTCAGGTGCACGAGATGTTACAACAGGGGGTGATTCAGCCGAGTAGTAGTGCCTTCTCCTCCCCTGTCTTGTTGGTACGCAAGAAGGATGGAACTTACCGTTTTTGCGTTGATTATCGAGCTCTTAACGCCGTCACTGTTCTGGATCACTTTCTAATTCCTACTACAGACGAGTTGTTTGATGAACTTGGGGCAGCCCGCTACTTTACTAAGCTTGATCTTCGCTCCGGGTATCATCAGATCCATATGCACACAGTGGATATTTTGAAGACGGCTTTTCGCACCCATGATGGTCACTGTGAGTTTCTTGTCATGCCATTTGGCCTGACCAATGCCTTGTCGACTTTCCAAGCTGCTATGAATCGGATATTTCGGCCATTGCTGCGTTATTTTGTCATCGTTTTCTTTGACGACATCCTGGTTTACAGAACGACTCTCGATCTATACGCCAAGCATCTTGATCAGGTTCTACGTCTTCTGTCTCTGATCATTGTTTCTATGTTAAAATGTCGAAATGTTCTTTTAGCAGGACCAGTGTCGTGTATTCGGGTCATGTGATTATTGAGGGACAGATACAGGCTAATTCCCAGAAGATACATGCCATGGTGGCATGGCCCACACCCTCTACTATCAAACAGTTGCGTAGGTTTCTTGGATTTACAGGATATTATAGGCGATTCATCCGTGAATACGCCATTTCGACGCCATTGACTGACTTGCTCCGCAAAGACTCTTTTCAGTGGTCTTCTGAGTATGAGCAGAGCTTCATAGCATTGAAGCAGGCCATGACATCGGCCCCTGTGCTTCGGTTACCTGACTTTACATTGACGTTTGTCCTAGATACTGATGCTTCTGACAAGGGCGTGGGAGTTGTGCTTCTTCAGGACGGACACCCGATTGCTTTCTTCAGTAAGAAGTTAGGTCCTAAACTCCGCGCTGCTTCCACTTATCATAAGGAGTTGTACGCAGTGGTGGAGGCCGCTCAGAAGTGGCGTCAGTATCTGTTGGGTCGTGAGTTCGTAATTCGCAGCGATCAGCGCAATTTGAAGGAGCTTTTATCACAGGTTATTCAGACACCAGACCAACAGTTTTGTATTCGCAAGCTGATGGGTTTTCAGTTTCAGATTGAGTACAAACCCCGTGCCTCTAAGCGTGTGGCTGATGCCTTGTCTCGTCGTGATTCCGAGGACGATTCCCCGACCTTACTGCTTTCGGCTTTGCAGCCCCTTCCCTCGATTATGGCGACTATTCGACACTAGACGCAGACATTAGTAGATTTACTGGCCCTCCTGGCGGTTGTGCAGTCTGATGCCCGTCCACCTCATTTCAGTCTAGTTGACGGTATTTTGTACTATCAGACACGTATCTGTGTGAGTCCTGAGTCCTCAGTCCGGTCTGTGCTTCTTCAGGAGTTCCACTGTTCTCCGTCTGATGGTCATCCGGGGGTTGATCATTCCTATCTTCGTCTTCCTGCGGTTTTCTACTGGCGGTATGCGTGCTGAGGTTCGTCAGTTTGTGTCGGCTTGTGTGGTTTGTCAGACTACGAAGTATTCTACTCAGAAACCGGGCGGCCTGCTTCAATATCTTCCGATTCCGGCACGTGTGTGGTCTGAGGCCACAATGGAATTATTACAGGTCTTCCCACTTCTCCGGGTTCGACGACTATTATGGTGGTGGTCGATCGTCTCACGAAGTATGTCCAATTTGGACCATTGCCCTCTGATTTTGATGTGCCTCGTGTGGCACGAGTATTTGTGGAGGTCGTTTTCAAATTGCATAGGTTTCCGGAGACGCTTGTATCTGACCGAAATCATGTCTTTATGAGTTCATTTTGGAAGGAATTGCTAAAGTTGAGTGGCAATTCGCTCAAGTTCAGCACCGCTTATCACCCGCAGACTGATTGGCAAGCGGAGGTGATGAATAGGGGATTGGAGCAATATCTTCGTGCGTCCACATCGGAGCAGCCTCATCGTTGGGTTTCCTTTTTACCATGGGCCGAGCTTGCCATGAACTGCAGTCACCATGAGGGTATTCATATGTCTCCCTTTCGGGATTTGTATGGTCGTGAACCTCCCTCACTTTTTCCTACGTTGCCGGTGGCGGGTCAGGCTCTGTCAGTTGAGGAGTTAGTGATTGAACGACATGAGTTGTTGACAGACTTGAAGGGCCACCTCACGAAGATGCAGCAGCGGATGCGTACTCAGGCGAATATGCATCGGCGTGATGTCTCGTTCGAGGTGGGTGATTTGGTACTTATTCGTCTTCGACCCTACCGCCAGCGTTCATTAGCCCGACCCTTATCAGCCAAGTTGGCACGTCGCTTTTATGGGCCTTTTCTAGTCGTGGAACGTGTTGGTCAGGTAGCCTATCGCTTACGCCTTCCTGCTGATTGTCGTATTCATGATGTTTTCCATGTGTCGTTGCTTCGGCCTTATGTCTTCACAGGGTCAGCCATGCCTGTTACTACGTTGCTTCAAGGGTCCGCCGGTTGCTTCTCCCGTTTCCGCCTCCAAGGAGCGTACGTTAATTGTTGATGGTGTTCCACAGCAGCAGTGGTTAGTGTCGTGGTCTGATGGTGCTCCACCGTCATGGGAACAGGTTGGTGATATTCGTGCGTCTTTTCCTGATTTACATCTTGAGGACAAGCTGGTTTCCGAGACCCGGGGAGTTGATGCGGTCATTCAAGCTCCTACAGACGAGGACAGTGCAAGTAAAGACGATTCTACTACTCTAGAAGTGCCGGTTACTGCGCGACCCAAACGTAGTGCGGGTCCTCCGTTATATCTTAAAGATTATGTTAAACGTTAAGTTATTTTGTTTAGTTTGCTATTTTCAGTATTACCAATTTTGATAGGTAGCGTGTTGAATTTTCAGTTTCGTCCGGGGTTTCTTTACGGTTCTTTACTCGGACTAGGATAGATCGAACCGTCAGGGTTAGTGGGATAAAAGGGTGTAATTTTCTCTAAATTTATGAAGAAAATTATCCGCCCTAATCTTTTTCTCTCTCTTCTCTCCCGTCCCCTTCTCCTTCTTCATCGTTCCTGGTTCAATCGATACCCCAGTGGTATCCGTGGTGTTGCAAGTGGGATTCGGTGGTTGTGGTGAAGAAGAACACCAAGAATAATGGGTAGATTAGTGGTATGACATATATGTAAATTCACTCTTCCAAGGATAGAATGGTCCCAAAAAATTCTGATTTAATAGAATGGTGGAATTTTCCTCATCCACCGACACACGGCTTTTTGTCTCTGACACGGGGGTAATTGCATTTACCCAAACAAGAGGGGGTATTTGTATTTAGCCCATTCTAAAGGGGTGGAAATTGTCTTTTACCCTCGCTAGTCAACTTTGTTCACCGTGTCCTGTCTGTGCACTGATTCACTCCTAGTTCAACTGAATATACCCTCACATGCTACTCATATTCATCTCTCCTCTCGGTCTCAATAATTCGGGAGTAAAAACATGATCTCGTTCGTAACTGGGTCAAAGTCTCTCGAGCACCCACCTAGTTCACTAACAACTCCGGTTCTCGACTCCCTCGTTTCTAAGAATTAAGCTTAGATCATGATTTCTAACCAATTAGATTGTAACATTAAGCTATGAAACAACTAACTCAGCATTCTCATCTTTCACAGCCGTTCCTTTCGTCACTACGCGTGTCAATAGCCCTAGTTTGAGGATCCATAGTAAAACACGAATAATAATACTAATAACTTAATTGCAACAAAACATTAATCAATAATTAAAATTCGGAAATAATCTGATTCATAACCCTAGACTCCCCATAGATCCTAGCACATAATTTAGCTACTTATGATATTGTTTAGCATATCAAGTTTTTTCATAGATTGATTAAAAGAAAGGAAAAGAGTAATCAAACGAGAAAATCTTCAATCCGACAGCAAATCCGTGCAATCTCCAAACTCGAAGCTGGCTGCGTTTGGATCTTCGATATCAAAAAATAGAGGGTTCTTGATATCGAACCTCCGCCCGGAGAATCTGATAGTCCAAGGTCCGTGCAAGACTGGTAAGACGCAGTGGGCTAGAAGTCTAGGAAGACATAATTATTTCTGTGAAGGGGTAGACTTCAGTCAATATGATAATGGAGCACTCTACAATGTTGTTGATGATATTCCTTTTCAATACCTACCATGTAAGAAGGCATTGCTTGGCGCTCAAGTTGATTTCATTTGCAATGAAAAGTATAGGAAGAAAAGGAAAATCAAAGGAGGGATTCCCTGTATTGTTTTATGTAACCCAGATATGAGCTACTATGTTGCAATGGATAGAGAGGACTTCCTTCCGTGGGCAACTGAAAATGTAATCTTTGTAACCATTGACGAACCAGTGTTCTAATGTATTGAAGAACTTTACTTTGAAATAAAAATGTTATTATTAATATTCTCAAGGATTATTCATCCAAGTTACAAACTCTTGAAAGAGCTAAGTGTTAAAGTACAATCTGATGTTCAAATGAAATACAACAGCTGTCTGATCACCGGAACAGGCAGCAACTAAGTATATTGCATTCTCATGAACGTTTGACAGTTCTCCACCAGTACCAGGGATGTACTTAACTCGAACTCGTTTCTTCAGATAAAGTTCAATGAAACTCTCATCAAGTCCAATCATTGAATCTCCATGTTGCTTCAGCTGATAACGACTGAAATGAATACACCGGAACCTATCAGTACAATCCTCACGAATCATTGCAGTGCAAGGCTCATTGTCATGAATTGTGAATATATCAGTTGCTTGCAGAGGCTGAGTTGCAGAAGACGATGAAGAAGGATTCTTGTCCACAACTATCCAGAACCGAGCATGGAGCTTTGAGGAGGCCGGAGCTTCAGCCAATGATATTTTACCCTTAATATATATAGCATTAATTTGAATCTCGTCTCCGAGTCTATTATCACTGTTAGGACCCTGTGATATGTTCGAAGTAAACCTAACAACTCCTTCCTGCCTAGCAGCCATAGAACCACTATCAGTTCTTATTCTCCTCTCCGTTAGGTGCTTAGGACGATAACCGTGGAAGTTACTTCTACGACCCCTTTTGTACCGGTTACCATTTCTCCATCTAGGGCTGAATGCAACCTTAGGAGCTCCAAAGAGGTTCCTATTCAGATTGGGATAACGCTGCTTTCTCCTTGCAGCTATCGCAGTATATTCTTCTGTCTTCCTCCTCCGTATAGTGGACATCACTCTGCAAACGAGAGAGACCCAGTTTAAACTTTTGACGGTTAACATAGCTAAAACCCTTGCGGTTCAATTTCCGCAGTAATGCCCTGAGAGCACAAAGCTTCTCAGTTTTAGAGGTCATGTCCTCCATCGGACAAGGACATCCAGTCGCAGCTGTATGCAAGAGCTTCAACCGTAGCAACCCTATCTGATAACTCAGCCATTTGTCCACACACATAGCCCTCACTCCCTCTAAGCTGTCTGGATACTCTTTTACAGAGTAAACACGAGTATCCATTTAAGATAATAGAAAGAGAGAGATAAGCAATTACCTATTGTGATAATTAACCAAATTTCATTTCTAACGCAAACTTCCATGCGACTCTGAGGAAAATGAACTAACGAATGCCGTATTAAATAGAATTATTTAAGAGGGAAAACTCCAGGCGGGAAACTCAAATTCAAAATTTGAATTACGTGCCCTGCACGTGTCGATTACTTGTCCACCAAGTAACCGATATAATATATAATTAATTAATGATGATGGTAATTATTTAATATGGAAATATCTGCCAGTCAACCCTTCGAAGGAGATTTCTCCTCCAACGTGGTCCACTCCCAAGCAACTTCTGAACCACAAGAAATTAAATTCTACTTCCCTTCGCTCTTTGATTACACAAAGAAGCTTGTCACTCTAAGAGCTGTCCTAATTGACAGAGTGGTTATAAACTACAGACACATTGCACCCTTCAGCTCAACAGGTAGAGTCCGAATATCTCTATATGACACGAGGCTAACGGAACACAACTCCAAACAAGCTGAGTTCGTATTTCCAATACTGTGCCATTGCGACGCCATTTTCTATTCCAACTCACACTTCTCCTCCAGAGAAAATGATTGTCCGTGGAAAGCATATTATTCATTGGAGGATTCCAATTTAATGACAAGTACCAAATTCTGTCAGATTAAGGCTAATTTGAAAATGTCATCCTCAAAGACGGTAGGGAATATAAATATTAAGATGCCGGAGATTATTATCAGAAGTCTAGAATTCAAATCAACAGATGTTGACGTATGGCATGTTAATAGGCAGTCTAATTCACCGGCCATATGCAGATCAACGTCTTACGGACATATGATGAGCAGCAGTGTACCAAGGATCATATGTCCTGGGCCTGGATCGTCACTATCTCAAGTTCAATATGCTAGACACTCAACGGCCCAAATTGGGGATTTGGAAGACCCTGGAAAGTCGATTTCCCAAGTGGGCTCTGAAGGAAATAGTCAGGCCCAACCAATTGTTCTACCAAAAGAACAATTTACCGAAGTACTAAGTACGGTCGCTAATGCTGTTAGAGAGGGAATAAAAGAGAATAATAAGTTTACCTTTTCAAGAAAGGGAAAGGATACCTTCTGATGACATAGATTTTATTTCTTTTGGCAAATGATGTAAACTTTGAAGTCAATGACATAATGATTATTTTTTTGAATACTTTATGCTGACGTGTACCACACTCTGAAAGTCAGATCCCACTAAGATACTTTACATCACTTCTTTGTTTCCCACTACGTTCTCCACCGTACACGTGGATGGCTAGGGTTAAAGATGGGCAAAACCTTGTAATATTAAGAGGTTTTGCTCCATCTTTGTGAATACTATAAACAGGAGCCATCCACAATCCACACTTCATCCATAAATCCACACCAAACCTTGTAATAGAGAGAGTTTTCAGTGACGTCATCCTACAGCCCAATGAGGTCACCTTCAGTAACCCATGTAAGTGCTACGGCGTCGTCTCACCTCCACCTCCACCTCATTATTCCCAAAGAACATCTCTTTCGTCCAGAAAAAACACCAGTGGTAGAATCACTGCTTCTTCTCTGTTCATAACCTATGCTAGGTGTCCCCTTACCAAAGAGTTTGTTCTCCAAGAGCTTTTTAATAGACTACATAAATACACTTCTACTTATGGTAGAGTTTGTCGCGAACTTCATGAAGATGGTCACCCCCATCTACACGGTTTGATTCAAACTACACGGAGGTTCGATATCAAGAACCCTCTATTTTTTTATATAAAAGATCCAAACGCAGCCAGCAGTTCTAGAGGGACGAAGAAATATCACCCTCACATCGAAGTGCCATACGAAGATGATCGTGTCAATTGCACGGATTTGAAGATGGTCACCCCCATCTACACGGTTTGATTCAAACTACACGGAGGTTCGATATCAAGAACCCTCTATTTTTTTATATCGAAGATCCAAACGCAGCCAGCAGTTCTAGAGGGACGGAGAAATATCACCCTCACATCGAAGTGCCATACGAAGATGATCGTTTCAATTGCACGGATTTGAAGATGGTCACCCCCATATACACGGTTTGATTCAAACTACACGGAGGTTAGATATCAAGAACCCTCTATTTTTTTATATCGAAGATCCAAACGCAGCCAGCAGTTCTAGAGGGACGAAGAAATATCAGACTCTTCGATATCAAAAAATAGAGGGTTCTTGATATCGAACCTCCATGTAGTTTGAATCAAACCGTGTAGATGGGGGTGACCATCTTCATGAAGTTCGCGACAAACTCTACCATAAGTAGGAGTGTATTTATGTAGTCTATTAAAAAGCTCTTGGAGAACAAACTCTTTGGTAAGGGGACACCTAGCATAGGTTATGAACAGAGAAGAAGCAGTGATTCTACCACTGGTATTTTTTCTGGACGAAAGAGATGTTCATTGGGAAGAATGAGGTGGAGGTGGAGGTGGAGACGACGCCGTAGCACTTACATGGGTTACTGAAGGTGACCTCATTGGGCTGTAGGATGACGTCACTGAAAACTCTCTCTATTACAAGGTTTTGCTGTGGATTTGTGGATTTGTGGATGAAGTGTGGATTGTGGATGGCTCCTATTTATAGTATTCACAAAGATGGAGCAAAACCTCTTAATATTATAAGGTTTTGCCCATCTTTAACCCTAGCCATCCACGCGTACGGTGGAGAACGTAGTGGGAAACAAAGAAGTGATGTAAAGTATCTTAGTGGGATCTGACTTTCAGAGTGCGGTACACGTCAGCATAAAGTATTCAAAAAAATAATCATTATGTCATTGACTTCAAAGTTTACATCATTTGCCAAAAGAAGTAAAATCTATGTCATCAGAAGGTATCCTTTCCCTTTCTTGAAAAGGTAAACTTATTATTCTCTTTTATTCCCTCTCTAACAGCATTAGCGACCGTACTTAGTACTTCGGTAAATTGTTCTTTTGGTAGAACAATTGGTTGGGCCTGACTATTTCCTTCAGAGCCCACTTGGGAAATCCTCAAAGACGGTAGGGAATATAAATATTAAGATGCCGGAGATTATTATCAGAAGTCCAAAATTCAAATCCCTCTTGCTTCAATAAATGTGCGAGTAACTCAATTCGAATTTGTAAGTAGTAATAAGTACCCTACAATTGTTTTCTTATCGAAAAGTCCTCCAAATATCCTCTTATCCCCAACAGATCGGCCTAGCTTTGTACGATTCATGTGAATGACCCTCCTATTCAAACGAATGAGTCTTCTCAAAAGTCCTTTTAAGTACTCCCACTCGCACAAATGAAAGTTTCATTCGTACGAATGGTCTTCACATTGAGCTTCTCAATTCCTCTTCCTTAGTTTTTGAACCTCTTTCCTTGCGCTCCTTAATTTTCGAAGTTCACTTTACGCTCCACTTTGATCTGCGAGCTCCTGTTCCTGTCCAAAACAACAAGAAACTATACTGAGCGATTAACTCCGACAAATGAAGCTCAAATATTACATAAAAAGTGTGTGGACTAGAACTAATGCATATGAAGCCACAAGTGTCAAAACGATCCATATTCTCTTAAATAAGGCTTAAACTCTCAAAACTCTCACAAGACGTCAGCAATGTCGATAAAATATAACAACTAAAGGGCGTTATCACTGCAATCTCAATGTCTGCTAGTTCTTCCAAGTGGTACTTGCGAGGGGTTGCCAATCGACTGCTGGGTTGTGTACTGAAAGCTTCAAGTGAGGAGATATAAAACATTGCTCTCGCTCGCGAGGAAGATGCCCCTGCTCTTCACATGGATTCTCCAGGCTTCAGGAGTCGCAACACCGTGCTGAATATCCGATATGGTTATTACTTTTTGATGGATAAAGAGGCAAACAAATGTGCTGACCTCTTGATAGCTGAATGCATGGAAGTCGCGAGGCAAGGCTAAAGTGAATGCACTGTTGCGACGCCAGGTTTCTACATGTAGTTATTCTCGCATGCTCGCTTGGAATCGTTTAAAATAATCGAATGTAACTCCATCAACATTAACAAATTGTTGTCTCACGATGCCTCATCAGAATATTTGGAGCCTGAGAAAGAACCAAGTCATTCCAAATTGCAATCTCGTGCAACAAAGGACGATGAAGGACTTGGAACCGATAAGCCCAATGGATGAAGCTTTATCCGAAAGCATAAAACATAAATTGACTTCATATTTGGCGTGGCTCAAGCGTTTTGATACCATCCCTTCCAAGCCAGTTGTTTTCCTTGCAAAGAAAATTTTCAATCTGCTGCGCCGACAAATGTTTGTGAAGATGATCCTCCAAAAAGGGCGCTCAAGAAGAAGGGTATCCAGATTGATCTTCTGGAGGATCCTCGGGCAAGACCTGAAAATGATGAGCTTATGAAATCTCGCAAGAGGAAAGGTGTCACATTGCAGTCTGAGGATGCAGAGAGTGCTCCTCCAGCTAAGGGTAAGTGCAAGCTTATAAAAGCTAGTGCTCCCTAACAAAGCTCCCACATTGCTTCCACATGTAAAGATGTCGAAAAGAATGTAGACGACTTTGAGGGGTTCCAAAGCGAATCTGGTTACATTCCTGATAAGTACCGAGCTTTTGAATCTTAAACGACATGCTCATTTTGTGTAATACATGGAATGATGCTCCTTAAATTGGATCAGTATATGCATGTGTTTCTTTTGTCAATGATTCCTTACCACAGTCAAATCCCATTATTTCTATTAATTACACTCTGAACTCAGAACTTGTCCCATATTGGGAGGATGACGGCCCAGAGCTCGCAGCTGCGATGAAGAAATCTCGTGAAAAGATAGAAGAAGCAGAAGGGCATAGAGCTAAGCTTAAGAGGAGAAAGATTAGTTGAGGAAACCGATAAAATCCTTTGTGAGGCTCCCGATAAAGACATAGTGCTTGGAGAATCTACAGAGTATGAAACCTTAAAAGAAATCACGAGTGATTATGATGAAGGTGAGATATTTGCTTTTGCTGACACTAATTATGAAATTGGCTTTGGAGCCCCCGCACGTGGAGTTTTACGCAGAGACATCAGTAAGTGGTTAGTGGACCAAGTAGGGAGAAAATCATGTAAGGATTCAGTCAAAATCACCAGTCATGTGTTAAGTGCGATAATGGATGAGGAGGCGAGTATGGTTCTTTTTATCATATACCATCCAGACATGATAAATTCATATTCATGTCTTATCTCCCAACATACATATCCCAACATAAACCATATGCGGCGTATCATATATACGATCCGTCACCCAAGCGAGGCCTTAGGGAGGAGGACGAAAACAACTTGATAGAGATAGAAACAGTCAGGATAATGGAGGCCGGGTCTGTCTGGGTACTTCTATGCCTTTTTTGTGAAATTATATTCTTTTTATATAGTACAAACTTCATAGTAATACTATTGTTAGTCTCACAAGGCCAGCTAAACTCTGATTATACTCATGAACTTCTAGAATCTCTTAAATGGAGTAATATGATTAGTTAACTACTTTCAACCTTCTTTTGTCACAAATCATACTCCATGGTCCGTGGAGGTGGGTAAAAAGGATGGATGAACAGTAAAAATCCAGGGGTTTTGAGGATATTTTCCTTGGAAGTATGAATTGATTATCATGAATGTAACTTTTTTAATGAATCCCACCATAATTGTGACATTTTCTCGCCTGGACGCTTGAGTATAGTCACACGGTTGCACAAGTTGTGCATGTTTTGATATCTTTGTTCTTAAACAAGATTTGTTTTGAAAACATTACTGTTTTCGGTTAAACACATTAGGCAGTGCAATTTTTCTCTGTGTTTAAAAAAAAATAACATGCTGAAATTTTACTTTTAACAAGATATCAAACATGCTCTTAAACAGATATCAAACATGCTCTTAGTCTAGTAGACACTATGATGGACAAAACTAAACCTATTCATTGGCACACTTCATAATCAACAAACATATGATTGCACTACTTCCACTTCCACCACCACCACCTAAAAACACTAGAGCATCTTCTGAGTCACACCCACACAACAGAAGGAGAAATAAACTAAGCTAGCTTGCTCAAGAAAATAGCCACTCAACAATATCTTCTTGCCCGGTAAAATTAGCATCACTATTACTACTAAATAATTCTCTTTGCCCCATAGAATTCGCATCCTGATCCTGATCTTGATCATGATCCGCCGGCAACAAGTTGTTATCTTCCTGTTGTTGTTGTGGTTCAACCCACCAATCGTCGCCACATCCTTGTAACAAAGATTCCCAATCCCAGATTGCATCCTCCTCGTCGTTAATGTAGGAACAAGAAACATCGTCGCTGCTAAACAAGTAGCCATGATCGTTATTATTATTATTACTGGTACTACTAGTGGAACATTTATCTCCACCACCACCACCGCTTGTTGTCGCTTTCGCTGTCATTTGGGTAGTTTTAGCCCCACTTTCACAGACCTCACTCTCAGCATTAATGGCTGCCGGTACATCGTGACGATAGTCATCTTCCTTGTCCCAGCAACTGCCAAAACTCATTACTAGCTCTCCTCCATCCAACAGCTCATCTTCTTCCCCCACCATTATGTCATCCATCAGCAGAGCGATGTTTTCTCTCTCTTCACCACCACCACCACCACCAAACATTCCTCCCATGTCTCCCAAATCCGTCTCCATTTCATGCCATGAGATTGTCCTAGATATTATTCCTGTTGTATCTGTTTCCAGAGTTGGCGTACTTGGCATTTGGACCACCACTTCATCATGGTCCTGGACCAGTTCCGATCCAACTGTGGTATTGGTGGGCTGGGCTGAGACCTTTTGTGCTGATTTGGGGGTCTTTGTATCTCTTTTGTTCTTTTTCATGGCTGATCTGCTTATACGTCCTCTTCGCTTAGGCGGAGCCACTAATGGGGGCAATGCCTCGGCTGCAGGCCTGCGGAAGCTGTAGATTTTCCTGCTCAAGTGGGAATTCCAATAATTCTTTATCTCGTTGTCAGTTCTTCCGGGTAATTGTGCTGCAATCAGTGACCATCTGTGTAGGGGAAAGTACGAAATAAAAGTAAATAATAAGCAATTAAATTACCTCGGAAGCCCCCAATAATTATATTAATTATTACCAACTTTTTATTTCTTAGTTTTGGTCGAAAATACTAGTACTAGTACTTAAAGATCAGCTTTAACACCTCCATTATTCAAAAACAGGACGAAATAATTACGAACTTTTTTCTTTTTATGGTTTTGGTCGGAAATAGTGACCAACTTTAAAACCTGATCAATTATTCAAAAAGATTAATTTATGAGAGGAGGGAGAGTACATTTGACATGTTCTTCAAAAGAAATTGATGCGACAATTTAAGAGACAATATTAACTAATGGCCTTAAAAAGGTTAAATCATTGTTCTTTATGGTGTCTAGAGAGTACGATCACAAAAAGTGGGTTTTAGGTGATGTTATTATGAGAATCACCTTCCTATCCTTAAAAGTGAGGTGAGTGACATGGGACTCGGAATTATTGGAGTAATTTTTCTTTACGGACATAGTCATAGCCAATGTTGTGACGGTTTAGAAAACTAGAGTAAATTAATGTGACAACAACGTACATCAGTGAGAGGAGGAAACATACCTATTACCGAGAGAAGTATGAAGCTTAATGATGATTTCTTCTTCTTCAGTGGAAATGTTGCCCCTACGCAGATCAGTCCTCAGATAATTTATCCATCTTAATCTACAACTCTTCCCGCATCTCAGTAAACCTATTTCCAACATACATCCAACCATACAATTTGATTAATTTTGTTGTTTAACATTAAAAAACACATAGAAGAGTGTGTTTGTGTGTGTGAACAAACAAACAAGTACCTGCATTTTTGGGTAAAGACCTCCAAGAGCCTTCACCGTGAGTAAGAATGTAGTTGGCTAAGATCTCGTCTTCTTCTGCCGTCCATCTCCCCCTCTTCAGCCCCACTTTCTCGCAGCAAGGCGCTCTCCCCATTTTTGCTCTCTATCTCTATCTCTATCTCTCTCTTTCACACACACTCTCACTTCTGAAGAAGATGAATTGGGGAGGGAGGGAGGGGTGTGTCTATTTTGACTTTGGACTCCTTTGTGAGTTGGTGATGTAGAGGCCTCTACTTATATACTACTGCTACTTGTCAAAGATTGAGACCCAACCGACTGGACTACTATGTGCAAATGAAATGACTAGTGTAGTGAATGAGGAAGATACTAATGTAGAAAGTATTCAGTGAGACTTTCTCAGCCACGTGGCATGTTCGTATATACTAGTAATTATTTTTTGACAAACTGTCAATTAATTTTTGATACATTCCATATGACTGTCAGGGTCGTCTCTATCATTCTGGTGGCATAAAGTGAACAATAAAATTGTAGTCATCATATTTTTTTAGACATATTTTGTATTGCGAAGATATTGTTTTGGAACATGTTGTGTATTGTATGTGCAATGTACGTGCTACCTTCGTGTTTACTTGCATGATTTATGTTTTTATTTTATTTATACGAGTTTATTTGTTCTCATTTAATGAAATCTCAAATTCTATTTCAAATCGTCAAAGTCGATAATTCATGACAGATTCTCAAAAGATATGTGATGTATTTTTGAAGTATCTCAGAAATAATATATAAAATGCTAAAAATATTTCAAAATATGTATCTGAAATGTTAAACTACTCGTATTATTTTAAAATTTGTGACGCTTATATTTCTGGCGACCTTAAGCGGTTGTCTTAACCGCTTAATGGTTGAGACGACCATGATGACGGGAGAACACATTTGTTCAATAAGAGCATCTCCAATAAGTCATGTAAAATGTATTATTAGCAAAAATATAAACAACTTTAAACAAATGTTAAGGTTCAGTAGACAATGCAAATAATCATGCATTTATCATGACATACATATTTTTTTTTTTATATTTAGTTAATTAAAAAGAAAGCATGCAAAGTTATGTGTCTATCTCTCTTCTCTCATGCATCCTTAATTTTTATATTTTAACTTCAGTAACCATAAATTATATAAATTTCATTTTATTAATGCATGTCATACAGAGTTAAAAAAAAAAAATGCGCTTCTACTGGTAGAATACCCTTAGGTAATTTAGTTAGAGTTGTGGTTATGTTAAGACTCTGTTTGGCACCGTTCGCAAAACAGAATAACAAGTTCCAAGCGGAGTTTTTTAAACAACCATGAATACCAAACAAGGACTAACACTTCAAACAGTTCTTTGACTTTGAGACGGAAGCATTCGATAAGTGTAGATGGGTGGGTAATAAATGTTACTCCATTCAGTTAGTAGTAGCACTAGTGAGTACAAAGTTATGAACCAAAGACAGAGAAACCAGAGAGTGTGTGTGAAAATTAATGAGGGAGGAAGGGAGGGGGGCTACGTACGTAAGTAGGGACAGATGGGGAAGTGAGCGGTGGTGAGTGTGGCCACGAGTGTCACGTTTCAACCAACGCTATCGTGGCTCCTCCACCGTACAGTATCACCTAGATGGGTTTCCGATCTCCCACGTTGTCGCCCAACCTAGTCGTCGTCGTCCTCCTCTTTTTTTTCCAACGGCTCAAGTCACTTGGAGCGGAAGTGAAAGTGCAAAAAAGATAAAATTTTAAAAAGTTGTATTTGAGGGCAGAGACCGTTTCTATAACCCATTTATTTGATGTAATTATATATATAGTATATTCTCAATTGAACTTTTCAATATTTTAGATACTGTGACAATAACTATAAAACTTTTATTTAAGACTATAATTTCTCGTAATGAAAATAAAATGAAATTTCAACTTGACTTAGTGTTAGCAATTAAAATTTGAGATACAATGAGGTAGTAGGCTACATCAGTAAAGAGTTCGTTAGGTAATTTTACTTTTATTTTTTGCTTAATTATATTCTAAACATGCCTGATAATTTAGTACTGAAGTCAATTATTTAAAACGATCAGAGGGTCGATTTATTATTCGCGAATTCGAGCCAAAAAGCCGGAGCAAGGATCGAAAGCTGAGAGGTAGGAGTTTTAGGTGATACTACTATATCTACAAAAACTCCCTTCTTCTTTTTGTCGCCTTCTAGCTACTACACCCACCTTTACTTCTTTTCCATTTATGATTTCTATAATAATATAGTAATAATACACCCTTTTGGATGGATTGATTTGCAATTAATCAATTCATTAATTGTAGATGTCGACGCACATAGATCTGCATTATTCAATACAATTCTCCTACACAGTAGTAGTTTCAGATTGAGATGACGAGTACTTCCTCCGTTTCATCTCTTTATTTTCCGAATTTCAACAGTAATCGTCACTTTGACCCAGTGATTTGGATAGCAAAACGATTCAATTTATTCCTCTCAAAAAAAAAAAAAAAAAAAAAAACGATCCAATTTATTGATAATTTTTTTAAGGTATTATAGATCATTGTGTACTCTGCAATACGAAAAAAAAAATCAAATTCACGTATCGTTTTACTAATTCAATTATTGAGTTAAAGTGACGCTAATAAAACAGCTAAAATTTGAGACCAAGAAAAAGAAATGAAACAGATTGCTTCATTTATTCTTTCATGCTTCCTCCTCCTTTTAAGGCTACTAGTACATGCTACGAATATCTGTCTCTCTTTTTATGGTTATCAATTTAACAACACCCCTCCCTCCCTACCATCAAACCCAAAACCCGAAAATATCTTATGTTTCATTTGGGGTGTTTGTTTTTAGTCGTAGTGCATGTTTGGTATCTCTATTTTTAAACGAAGTTGATTTAAAAAAAAAATCTAAGAAATTCATTTGATGTTGCTATTTTTTTTTTGCCTGTTTATAAACAAGTACAGACAGGAAAACAGATGTATTAAAAAACAATGGTATTAGTTTTTTAGTGTTCTTTTGTATTTTTGGTGGTTAAAGCTACTCAAACTCGAATTGAATGCATAAAGTAACAAATATTGTACGTAAAGATTATATTCGAGTAAATTAACATTGAAATTCAGTAATATTGTCAAATGTTTTTTTAGTTTCAACACTGTTTTTTAGCACAGACCAAACCGTTTTTTATTATATTTTTGAACATGTTTTTCAGCATGCATTTTTCCCATATTTTTCGTGAATGGAAACCAAAAATGCTCTTAGCCTTGGATTAGACTCAGCATGATAAATAAGCCATTCTTTTATTTGTTTTTGGATGGAACGTCAACTTCATTTCAAGGAAAGCGATGTCTGAACAACAGCCTGACCACATAGCAGATAACCGATAAATCCTACTACAAACTATAAATAGAATCAACTTCAAGCTACAGGGGACACCTGTTTACAAATAACAATCACAAAGGGTGGTTATAAGACATTCCCTTCATTCGGTGAGGGAGAAACAAAAGTGCTTGGTTATCCTAGGCCCACTAATTAGTTGCATATGACTATTCAATACCAGAGCTCGTTATTGACAATTTTATCTTTGGTGAGTTTCAAGATATGAATTTTACAGTGGATTAGCAAGGACCGGTGAAGCGATCCAAATTTGAGGAGGTTGTGGCGTCCGTAGAAAAGAACCAAATTGACGAGAAGGAAGCTACAGAGGTGGTGCAAGACACAAGTGAGAACTTGAAGATATCGGCCACCGCCGGACGCAATGACCGCGTTGTCTTGGAACGTGTGAGGGTTGGGTAACCCTTGCATGTTCTGTGCGCTCCAGGACCTTGTTTCAAAGGGAACGGCCGAACATAATGTTCTTGATGGAAACGAAGAAAAAATTCGATGAGATAGAAAGGATCCGGAATAAGTGTAACTTTCAGTTTGGTTTTCATGTTAATTGTAGGGGTCGAGGTCGGATTGTCCCTCTTATGGGATTAGTATATGTCTGTGTCAGTACTGTCTTCCTCTCGTTATCACATTGATGCAATAATAAAGCTTGAAGATTTGGATTTGTACTGGCGCTTAACGGGATTGTATGGTGATTCAATAGCTTCGGAGCAAAAAAAACACTTGGAAGCTAATTGATCATTTAAGACGTAGTGATGTGAAACTTTGGGGTGTGTTTGGTGATTTTAACCCAATCATAAGTAACAACGAGAAGTAAGGAGGCTGTTTTGTTCCGTTTTCGCAGCTTTGTCCATTTGTGAACACGCTCCATCGTAATGAGCTTCGTGATCTTGGTTTCGTCGCCCCAAGCTTCACATGGACGAACAGTCAAAGTGGGGGTAGTTCTATTGGCGAACGAATGGATCAGGTGGTGGCTTCACCCGAATGGAAGGAAGCCTTTCCGGGAGCTCGGGTATGTCACTTGGAGAATCTCTCATTCGATCACTTACCCCTGAGACTGATTCTTAATCACTCCCATAATCAGTTCTTGAATAAAAGGACCAAAAGATTTACTTACGAAGCGGCATGGCAGCAGCATGAAGGCTTAAGGGAGGTTGTCGCTTCAAGTTGGTGTGAAGTTGGTTCGGATTTGCGAGTTTCCTTGTCACGGGCAGCGAACTCGCTGAAACAGTGGAGTCGTGACGTCGTCGACGTACCATCGGTCAGAAAGAATCGAATAAGGCTGCAGATCCTAAAGCTACTTAGTCAGCCGCAACCAGCAGCGAGTCCGGATGCTTTGAGAGAGCTCAGAGGTGATTATGACGACATTTTGAAAGAAGAAGAGGTGTTGGTTCCAACGCTCTCGAATTAATTGGCTGTCCTTTGGCGATCGGAACACCAGGTTCTTACATAATAAAGCGTCAGTGTGCCGAAGACGTAATTTTATCTTCGGGTTGGAGGATACGATTGCTGTGTGGAAGGAAGACAACGACGAAGTAGTAAGTATTTTGCAGAATTATTTTACCGGTATTTTTACTACTCAAAATCCGTCGGCCCAGCAAATCCAACAAGTGATTGAGATAGTCCCTTGTCTAGTTATGCATACTCAGAAGGAGGCCTTAGATAGGCCATTTACATAGATGTCTGGGAAGCTCTCAAGTATATGGGTTCGTACAAGTCACCCGGGGTGGACGGTTTTCCCCCAGGTTTTTTTCAGTGGAATTGGGACATCGTGGGGGAGCGGATTACTGAGGCTTGTTTGGGTGTTTTAAACAGGAATGTTGACGTTAGAATGTTTAATCACACTCTCATTGTCCTTATTTCGAAGATCAAGCGGCCTCGGAAACCAGCAAACATTAGACCCATTAGCCTTTGTATAGCTGTTTACAAGATTATTGCGAAGGCTATATCAAATCGGTTAAAGGGGTTGCTTGACAGTCTGATTTCGTCTTTCCAAATTGATTTTGTTTCGCGTCGATTGATTTCTGACAATGTGATGGTGGCTTATGAGGTTATACATTCTATGACTACGAGGATGAAGGGCAAGCAGGGATTCATGGCACTAAGAAGTGGATATGAGTAAAGCATATGACAGGGTCGAGTGGGATATTTACAAGACATGTTGTTGAAGATCGGGCTCAGCTCCAGCTTTGTCAAGCGTATCATGAGGTGTGTTAAATCGGTCAGCTTCTCTTTCGTCCGAAATGGGGGGATTATGGGGGAGGTAGTACCACAACGGGGGCTTCATCAGGGATGTCCTTTGTCACCCTACTTGTTCTTGATTTGTACTGAGGGTTTATCTCATTCTCTTGTGGCTCCGGCGAGAGATAATCGTATCACACCGGTTAAGGCATCAAGGAATGGGCCACCAATATCTCATCTCATTTTTGCTGATGATAGTATTTTTTTACTAAAGAGGATGAAGGGGATATTTCGGCCATTATGAGGTTAGTCTGGCCAGATGATTAATCTGCAGAAGTCAGCGGGTATGTTTCCGACCAATGTGTCGGATGAGAGACAAATACAGCCCTTAGGGGTGGTATGTGTCCCCACTTTCGAAATAGATGAAGATTGGCCGGTCGAGGACGGGGGATTTTGTGGGCATATTAAACAGGATTAGTGCACGAATTTATGGTTGGAATGAAAAATTCTTATCAACTGCCGGAAAAGGAGGTTCTTATGAAGGCGTTTCTTCAAGCTATTCTTACGTACTCGATGTCCTGTTTCTTATTGCCTCAATCACTTTGTGATCAGATTGAATGACTGATGCACGAATTCTGGTGGAAGACTCATGGGAAAGAGAAAGGGATGTGTTGGCTAGCATGGGAGAAAATCAAAAGATAAAAGGGTAAAGGTGGCCCGGGATTTCGCGATATCCATTTCTTCAATGTCCCCCTCCTATCAAAGGAAGGATGGTGTATCTTAACGAAACCAGAGTAACTGCTAGCTCGTGTCATGAAGGCGAAGTATTTTGAAAGGTATGACTTCTTCAAGGCAAATTTGGGTTCTAATCCATCGCAGGTGTGGCGAGGAATTATGGCGGGGCGAGCTACACTTGAAAAGGGGGTCTATACGCGGGTGGGACGAGGTGATACAGTGGACTTGTTCAAAGATATGTGGATTCCTAGACCACACGGTAATGGAACATGCCACGGGTTAGGGGGATGCTTAATTGCGTGGATGTTGACATTGTTCGATCGATCATTTTGCCATTAACGGACTAAGCGGACATGTGGACTTGGTTTTATGATGACAAATGGTTTTACACAGTGAAGTCCGGCTACTTCGTAGCGGAAAAAGGAAGGAATGACAAGCTGCAGGCAGCAGTCGGGGCAGTCAACCGAGTAACCAAAGTAAGTCTCCTCTTAACAAACTTTGGTTTCTTGATATACCTCAGATAGCTATGTTCATCGTGTGGAGATTGTACCACTCCTCCTTACCGTCAAAAGCGAACTTAGCGAAACATGGTATGGATATTAATCCATTGTGCTCATGGTGTGGGAAGGATCTTGAATAGGAAGCGCACATCTTCATGCATTGTAAGAAAGTACAACCGGTTTGGAATGCATTGTTAGGCCAAGATTTTCTCCATAAGTACAATCATTGCGTACAGGATTGGATTACGACATGTCAAGAGACGATGAAAAACAGTAAGCGAAAGCTTTACGTTGTTGCAATCTGGGCGATTTGGCATGGTTGGAACATAAACATTTTTCAGATTAAGGAGCAACACGCCTCAGATATCATTCCCGACGTCCAGAGAAGTGTTGGGTTCACCCATGAATCACCAGTTACACGAAGTCAACGAGCAATTAGGCTGCCAACGTCAGATATGTCAGAGGAGTGTTCCACGGGTAGCACAGCAAGGTGCTGGAACAATCTGCTGGGCAAGGCCGGCAGTGGGATTCGTGAAGCTCAACACGGATGCCGCTTGGTTTGCGACATATCGAACAAGGGGACTGGGTGTTGTTCTACATGATGACGAAGGCAGTTTTGTTGCTGCCATGGCCGCACCTTTACATGGGGCGAACTCGGCAAAAATAGTAGAAGCACTTTCTATGCGGGAAGGACTAGCCCTGACAAGACGATTGGGTACTCGGCACATTGAGATTCAAGCGGATATTTTGACACTCATCAAAGATCTCAAGACTAGTTCACAAGTGGACTCCTCTCCCGATGGACTAGTAATAGAAGATTGCAGATGATTGATCAAGACGTTCAAACAGATTAAAATCGATTGGTGTTTTAGAAACGCCAATACGGTTGCTCATCAAGGTCCTCAATTAGGTCGAGTTGTAGATGTTCCAAAGATTTGGATAGCTTGTAATCCCAATCCTAGTTAGTAAATACTCCGCATTTTTCCGTTTAATACCCGTCCGCACGTATAAATGAAAAATACTTCCGTATTTCGTACTATTGCTGGACCTAATGAAAAATACTCGAATTTTTGACCAAAAAAGTTTAATACTCGTATTTAACGTTTTAACGTATAATACTTCCGAATAAAACTTTTTCCATACAAAATTGCAGCGAATATATTGTCATCCAAAATATTATAAGTTATAGTAATTCGTTATTATTAAATGTTTTCTTACTATTTCTTTATTATAATTTTTTTGGAAAGAGTAATAGTGTAAAGAATAATATTTTCTTTATTATAAATTATTATTAGTATAAAAGTTTACAAGTATTTATAAAACTTTAAAAATATTTTGAAATAGCCATATATATGCATGTACATATATATGTACATGTATCTTGAGTCTTATGTGTTATTCTATTAACTTTCAAAATAATTAAGGCTTAAGATTAGGATATGCGCAGTAGCTTTTCTTATATAAGTTTTCATCAAAAATTGTTTGATATTATTTTACATAAGTAATGTGTTAGTCATGAGTAAATAGTGTGTTTATCAAAAATGATAAATAAATGAGTACTACCTCTGTTTCGCCTGTTTCAGCCTACTTCACTTTTTGTCACTATTCACTGGGTCACTTTCATCCGGTGATTTGATTAGCGAAATGATACAAGAATTTGGTAATTTTTGCATGGTGTTATAGAGGAAAGTTTATTCTAAAATAGCATGAAAAAATTGTTAAAAAATTACATCGTTTTAGTACCCAAATCACCAAGTCAAAGTGAGTCAATTACGGGTTAAAAAGTCAAACGCAGACGAAACAGGCGAAACGGAGGTAGTACATGCTTTACAAATTATTTTTAAATATTTGATAAAAATATGAAAATATGGCAATGCGGGACACAAATAACCCATTATATATGCTAAAATACTAAGAAATGCACCTGTATTTTTAATTCCGAATGAATAACTAGTATACGAATTATACACGTACATATAGAATACTCGAATTAATCAAATCCCGTATTTTTAAGCCGAATTTTTACTAACGTATTTTTAACATAAAATCGTATAATACACGTACGTACCGTACCACGATTTATTTCCGTCCCGTATTTTACTAACTATGATCCCAATTGAGGTGAGAGTCTTGATGTTTTTGATATGGGTATTGTGCCCGCGAATTAATGAAATCTCGTTTATTTAAAAAAAAATCTTTGGATGGTGGCTTTCATCAAATTGTAATATTAATGAGAGATGATCTATTTGGTCATTTCAGCGATTATTGCCTATCAAATTTACAATCAAGCCCCGTTTTATGCTTTCACCATCACTGACAATCACAGCATTTCATCGCTACTAATTAAAAAAAACAAAGGAGACCCTGGTACCTCCACTAAAATGATATTTATCTGTACATTGTTCAGACAGTAACTTCAGGAAGACCTACCCGACTAACCGACCGGTAGTGAAAAATTGACTAAGTATCCCAACACAAGATTGGCATGGGTCTCACAGGGACATGTATGGCGTTCATAATTTCACCGTAGCTACACCACAATAGAGTAAATGTGTAAGTACATTTGTGGTCCTACTACCAAACCATACTAAATGCTTGAGTAATCACACAGCCTTAGTAGTACAAGTCTACGACCCTGTTTAGATATTCCGGTTTGATTAACCTCCACAAAAAATTAACCAAAACTTCAATTCAGAATTTATAGGGTCCACATTCCACTCATTTTTCTACTCACATAAAAGTCAAAACCAAAACCATTAAATCCAAACATCCACCTAATTTGGTTAACTAAACAAGTTCAACCTTGTTATCCAAACAAGACCTACGAGACCAGATTTATTCTAGCAAGATAACACAGTACTGATGAAAGAAATGATCGAGGAGATATATATATTGTCGTTTCGCACCATATGTCGCACGGAGACAGACAGGACATGCAAGGATATATGGTCGTCGTGGCGCTATGGAGACTGTGCGACCAGTGGATGTGTGAATGGGGTTGAGAGTATTTGGGAAGTCTATTAGTGAAATAAATAAATTACGTGCAGTAGGAGCAGAAGCATCAAACCAATTAAGTGTGCGGAAGATGAGATTGTGTGAGGAAAATAAGAGCAAATATCCACAAGTTACCTTTGTTCTCCGTCTTTCTATTTTGTTCAAGTGTGTGTGTGAAAGTAAGATTAAAATATATTTAATGAATGGTGCCTAGATGAAATGAATAGTGAAAAATCTATGTCTTCCTATAGTATTTCGAAACGTGGTCTGTCGTACGAAAAGGGAAGGGAAACATGAAACTCAAAAAGAGAGTGTAGAGTAGATGTGTTTTGGTTTGTTTGTGTTTGACATATTTTATCTGACAATCTCTTCAACCAAATGGGAAAGCAACCTTTTGAGCATCTCTACCTGCTCTTGTCCAACTCATTCCATTCATTGGACAGATTGATGACGATGATAGTAGTACAAAAGTTACCGATCCGATCTAATACGTAATTATAATAATAACAATAAAGTAGTATTATTTTAATGCTTAGTCTCGATCTTTCTATGCATGATCAGTGGTGAACATAAGTGGTTACAATCTAAACACCGAGGCAACATTCTTGCTTTCTTCTTTCAACGACGTGGCTACATTCTCATTGCAAGCTCCATTTCTCCTTCAAACCTGTGTTTGTATTGTACTAGGTATACCATGCATCATCGTCATAAGTTCTTTTTGTTTTGTGTCATGTTTTTCTCCTTCAAAAAGAGATAAGAATACACATCTAAATTACTACTACTACTCACCTATGAGCTCACCGGTTACATCATCTAACTTGGTAGAGACGGCACCGCATGGCAATGAGGTCCAAGCAAATGCGTGTTTAAATCCTGTAAGTGTCACCCGTCGGGGAACCGTACGTGGCAGGGGCAAAGGACTCTAAGACTTTTGAGCGAGATATTGTTCGGTGATTATGTTATTTGTTTCCACGTGTTGGGCAAGAGGAGAGACAATACACTGTTCATTATTGGAAAAGAAAACATATATATATTTCAAGTTATTGCGAGTTTTGAGTGAGATATTGCAAGACATATCTTTATTGGATATAAAATTATAGTCTCCTTTGACCAATATATTTTGTCAAATATAATTTTTGTTACAGTTTCAAACAACAAAAAGAATACAAATGTACTCAAAATTTAATTTTGTGCTCCAAAAATATATTATTTTGTGTTGGAAAAGGTAAGAGAAATTAATGGCAACATTTAACATTTTGGAGAAGATTGTGACTAAACGTGATCTGTATTACTACATAAATGTGTGTATATGGGAAATAGAATTATATGTTGGTGAAATGGCTAGGGAAAGAAGGTGAGACAATGAGTTGGAATTGTCCTACCTCTTGTCTTGGAAAAACTCTAAGCTCAGCAAGAAAGAGTTAGTAGAAAGGAAAATAATACACAAAAGCCTCGTTTGGGTAAGGTATAGAGAGGGGGAATAAGGATAAAATTGTACATCCTGCTCCTTATCGTGTGTTTGGGTGCAGGAAAAGAAATATGTACAAAACTGATTTCCTCATCTCTTATGTACAAAATTTGAAATTTTTGCCGGGGTGATTTAAGGCGGGCAAAGAAAGGAGAGTATAAGGAGGGTGTTCTGAAATGACAACATTGCCCCCATAAATGTTTAGCATTTTTTCATCACGCGGAGTTGGCCTCCGCAATTGGGCCTGGGCTAAGTAAGTATTTGACAATTGGTCACGGGCTTGGGCCTGTGCTAAGTATTTGACAGATGGTCACGGGCTTGGGCTAGAGTGCCCTATGGGTGGGTTGGGTTGGGGTTGGGTTCACCTTCCCAATAGTCTGGCCCGGACTGGCCAAATCCAGCTCAGCCTACGACCAGCCCTAGTTGGAGATATCTTGGTAACAACCAAATATGTACCCCTATATTAAAAATACTTCAGGCCCACACCATTGAAGCTGAGCGAGCCATCCCCAGCTCATTAAAAAGTAATAAATGTATTTATGTATTTGTGATATGCCAAAGTATTTTTTGTCTTGATCTAGGTCTCACCTCCATGTGTTTGTTCAACTTGGTGGCCTTCTATATAGTAGGACCAGACTCACTTAGGGCTAGTTTGGGAATGCTGTGGCGGTGGTAGAAAGCTGCTGTGTGAAAACACTGTAGAAAACTGCTGTGAATTCTTGATAAAATGTTGTTTGGTAAATATTACATATAAGCTGCTGTGAAATATTGATATAGTAATTTTGTGTTTGGTAAAATCAACTGTAAAATTGCTGTGAGAGGGTAAAATGACTAAAATATATGACACGTGTCATTTCCGGAAAGATAACTATTGATATTTTAAAAAATTGTAAGGTCAAAATCGGTTGTAGATAAATTAATCAAAAGCACTTTCTGGGAAAGCATCTCCCCCCTTGCTTCCTGAAAACTGCTGTGGGACAGCAGAAACTGTCCGGAAAAGCAGAAATTTTATTTTTACCAAACATACTAAAACTGCTTCTGCTGTCGGAAAGCAGCTGTGCTGGCAGCAGAAGCATTCCCAAACTCACCCTTAGTCCAAAAGAGGCTACGCTCCTGAAACGCTCTCCCGTGGTTTGAGGGCAAAAGGCCAAAACAAACGCGCTCTAAAAGTTCTAGAGCGCGAACTAAGCAAGAGCAAGAACATTTATCATAGTTACTGATGTATAAGGCTTCGATTGCAAATAATTTAAGATACATCAAAACGGTTAATCTATTAGGCCTAACTGGTCACACTAATTTTTGTACGAGAAGGCCCAAACAGTAGTAAGCTCAAGTATATATAATGTGAACGATTTGTTTACGAGGGTATATATGCTGTACCGTATACTTGTCACATTTGTATTTCATATACCACGTGTCAAGATATAATTGTTTTGCATGTTATAATAAGATATTTTCATATTATATGTCGAGTTTGAAGTATAAAACAAAAAAACAAGATTCTTGAGACCCATGTGGGTCCCACCCATTTGGCCTATGGAGAGAGATGAACAACTAGGAGCGCACCCGACATTACTGCAAAGGCACTTACTAAACATGTTCTTTTAATTTCGCAAACAATGTTATTGGCCCTAGGTTTTGAAAAATTTTCTGCTGAGGTTCCAACCCTTCACAGTTCCTGCTGAGGCTTAACATGATTTGTGCGGTTGTTTGGGATCATCCAGCACAACCGTAGTTCCCCCAAGAATTTTTCCCTTTTACTTCCTCTTGAGACATTGATGCGTCAAGTTATTCTGATTTTCTTGTTGAACATGTTTTTTATTCTTAAGATTTGATTGAAATCGTTTTTCAAAAAAAGAAAAAATGATTTGATTGAAATCATCATGGGCTAGGCTGATATCAGTTTGGGGTGGCCCATCTCTTTCGGCTCCAGATACTAGTTAAGGCCCAAATAAAATAATGGTCTCTTGTTCGGCTTTTTATTGGTCTGTATCCGGAATGGGCTCTGGATGACTAAGTTCCAGCTAGCTTGCTGCGTCTTAGGCCCATTCTTGTTCTACGAGAGCATAGGCTAACGGGCTTGTAATTGGGCCGGTGGAATCTGTAACTGGGCCTACAGCCCCCAAAGAGAAAAACGAAGTGAATTACAACGTGGCGACTCCTGATTGGGTGGAACAGCATGAACCTACCGCTTATTGGTCAGTTTCGGTAAAGTACACGTTGCGAAACTTTTCCTCTGGTTCTGTTCTGGTTCGAAACAACGAACAATCTGAAAAATTCTTCTTCTTCTGAATCTGGTAACAGAGAAGAGAAGAAGGTGAAACAGTTGATCAAATCATAGCAGAGTGAGAGTTAGATAGTTTTTGAAGAAAACAAATTAAATTACTGTTGGTGAAATAGCCTCTGTTCTGTTCTTCGTTGTAGATCTGAGTGGGGGAGATACCAAATCTATCTCTCCTGATCTCTCATAGCCATGTCGCTACGAAGATCAAAGCTACTCTTCCTTCTCTGCGTCTTCTCATACGCCGTCGTTTCTCTAGCAGCGTAAGCACTCTTCGTCTCTATCATCATACCAATGCGTGTTTGTTTTGTTTATAATCTGAAATCGTCTCTTGTTTTATATACAGGAAGAGCTATTATGATATTCTTCAGATTCCGAAAGGCGCTTCGGAGGAGCAGATCAAGCGGGCTTATCGGAAGCTCGCATTGAAGTATCATCCTGATAAGAACCCCGACAACGAAGACGCCACCAAGAAATTCGCCGAAATTAGTAATGGTGTGTTTAATTGACATTTTTTTGCTTGTTGAGTGAGAGTTTGGATTCGAAGTCATTTGCATTTTCTGTTTTGGTTGTGATTTGATGATGGCAGCTTATGAAGTGCTATCGGATAGTGAGAAGAGGAATATATACGACACTTATGGCGAAGAGGGTCTAAAACAGCATGCTGCTAGTGGTGGCAGAGGAGGAGGTGGTGGAATGAATATGCAAGACATTTTCAGCTCGTAAGTTACTTGCCTTTATCGTCGAACAATTTTCCCATTAATAGCTCTTCTTGACATTGTAGAATGGCTATTGATTATTAGGGCTAGTTTGGGAATGTTGTGGCGGTGCTAGAAAGTTGCTGTGTGAAAACACTGTGGAAAAACTGCTGTGAATTCTTGATAAAATGTTGTTTGGTAAATGTTATGTAAACGCTGCAGTGAGATGTTTGAATTCTGCCGGGTGGCTTCCCTCTGGAGGAGTCAATTCGCCTGCCTCTGGCTAACATGCCAACAGGCATGATCATGTAAACCTGAGTGTGACTTTGCTGGGTGAAATTTCAGGGTATTATGATAACTTCACAGTGCTGGTCTCAATTTGCAATGGGCAATGCATATAGAATTTTACTCATTAGTTACACAAGAGAGAAATATAGATTCAAATGGACTATGTGTGCTATCTTAGCCTAGATTTTTACTTTGTTTTACTTCAATACTTCATTAAATGTAAGCGGACTGCATCCTAATGTTCCGAAACTAAATCTATGGTGTTTCTTAAATTGAACGCTTATTTAGTAGCTAAGTGTAGGCTGCTTTATTTAAGAACCTGGATTGCGCATAGACTCTTGGCATAGTGGCATAGGCATGAATCAAACATCCCCCCCCCCCCCCCCCCCCCCTTTATGATAGCTATAAAGTTTTAAAATCACACCAGCAACAGTATATACAGATATACACCGTACCTGCAGAAAATTTAGAGATTACATTTCCCCTGCCTCAAATAAGCCAAGTCTATCCAGAAAATAATTCATGTAGCCGATGGATCAAGAGTCTTCGTGACTAAACAATTTATGAAACCAAACTAACGTAGGCACAAAGTCTGAATCACTCATACTTTACTGTAAAGAAGCTTAACTCTCTTGAAAGAAAATGTCCATTATAAGCCACGAGAAGCTACTGTAAAATGGAAACAAGAGCTAACTAATTCATATTCGTGTTAGGATTCCAATACGCGAGAGAATGGCTATTGATTAAGAGTACTTTGTCCGAGTAACTATTTGAATTCTGCCGGGTGGCTTACCTCTGGAGTAGTCAATTTGCCTTCCTCCGGCTAACATGCCAAACAAGAGTGTGAACTGTGTGATGTTGCTGGGTGAAATTTCAGGGAAATATGATAACTTCAGAGTGCTGGTCTCAACTTGCAATGCGCAATGCATATAGAATTTTACTCATTAGTTAGTAGTTATGCAAGGGAGAAATGTAGAATAAAAGGGAATATGTGTGCTGTCTTAGACAGACCTTTACTTTAATACCTATTATATATAAGCCGACTGCATCTTAATGTTCCGAAACTAAATCTACGGGGTTTCTTAAATTGAATGCTTCTTTAGTAGCTAAGTGTAGGGATTCTGCGTTATTTAAGAACATGGATTGCCCACGGCTCTTGGCATAGTGGCATGGGCGTGAGTCAAAGATCTCCCCTTTATGTGCTTTTGAACCCCTTGCGTGCTGATGTACATTTATAACTTTAACCTGTGGTTTCCAAATGCAATATTCATGTGGAAGCAAGTTAAGTATAGATTGATCGCTTAAATTGCCTTCATAGAGTCACAAGGGTATACAGTGGAAGATAGGGTCACTCTTGAGATATCATTTCTGGGTAGGTTCTTTCATGGAAATGACAAATACAGCTTATACAATGCCTATGCCTATCATTTCTAAGACATCAGTTTCACTGCAAAATTCCATGTAGAATCTTATTGTGGCTTGTTCTTTATATAGTTCTATGGCTGCTTTGTGTTTGGTAATTATCACATGCCCCCACTGACCTGATGATGCTCCTTCCTAGGTTCTTTGGGGGAGGCTCAATGGAAGAGGAAGAGAAAATTGTGAAAGGAGATGATGTCATTGTGGAGTTGGATGCAACACTTGAAGATTTGTACATGGGGGGATCACTAAAGGTAATGGTTAAACTATTTGAAACAACGAGTCTAGTATTTTGGTTTATATGTGATTGATAGTAGACAATAGATGATTCCTGCGTGCATTGTATTCTAAACCCGCCTGCTGAATCTACAAATGCAGCTCCGACCTTTTAAAATTTTCAAAAATCTAAGTCAGCATATGTGTTTTCTATATCTTCTTCAGGCTTGGTTTAAGTATTCCACTGACGTCTGTTGATTATAGCAGTTTTGAACCAGTTAAAGTTATGCGTAGCTGTTTCCATTTCTTCCAATATCCACTATGATTGTGCCCGCAACATTGAGTTGATTTTTCTGATGATGCAGCCCTTTTCTTCTGCTTGTGCTTGTTTTATATTTTTGTGCTATGTTGTTCATTATGTCATTCACGTGTCAACTTAATTAGGTTTGGAGGGAGAAGAATGTTTTAAAGCCAGCCCCCGGGAAAAGGCGTTGTAACTGTCGAAATGAAGTATATCACAGGCAAATTGGTCCTGGAATGTTCCAGCAGATGACTGAGCAGGTTTGTACTTCAAAATCATTATAAAATCCTATCTCTCTTGTATGGTTTCTGACATCCTGCTTATAATACTGCCATATGATGAGTATTTTTAATCACTGCTACCTTTTAGCATGGTCATTCTGGTTATATAGGCATCTCAACTTTTTTCTACCGCATATCCTTTCAGGTCTGTGAACAATGCCAGAATGTTAAATATGAGAGAGAAGGTTATTTTGTCACAGTGGATATTGAGAAAGGAATGCAAGACGGACAGGTACGATCTCTATGTTTTTAATTTAAAGCTACAAGTACTACTAATCTACCGATATGTGTCCACAAGTATATGAGGAACTCCCGATCCAGATGTTTTTTAACTAGCGAGAGTTACAGGGATCTTGAACATGGAGATTGGCCCTATAGAAGTCTCTGAGCTCCAAATAAATCGACCTTGTTATCGTCGTTCTAAGAAACATGTGTAATGAGCAGACATTGACTGATGTGTCACACTCACCACACTTGTTTCTTGCCTGACAGCCTGAGTAGCTCCAGCTGATAATTTTACTCTTTACAGGAGGTGGTTTTCTATGAAGATGGCGAGCCAATAATAGATGGTGAACCTGGGGACTTGAGGGTAAGATATTCACCTTGGCACCATATTCTGTTATTATGTAAACTGTAAGTACTTTTGAGTTGTTTATTTATGATGTATGCCACACTTTTGCAGTTCCGCATTCGTACAGCTCCTCATGAGCGCTTCAGAAGGGAAGGCAACGACTTGCATGCAACAGTTTCCATAACACTGGTATTGTTTGATCTATTTTTGCTCCTAAAGGTTACCAAGATATGTTGACTTTGATAGTGCACTAGGGAGTTAAGTTGATCTTTGTGTTCAACTTACGCATATCTAGGAAATTTGCTTATAATATATGCCATTTCCGCCAGAAGTCAGGGTAGTTTCAAGGTCAATGAACTTGATACTAATAAAGTTTCCGCTTGACCAAAGAGAGAATGCCCAATTCCGCCTTTGCTCCCTGCGGAATTACCAGTCCTAATGCTTAACAATTTAGTAGCCAAAGAGTGTGAATAGAAATGATGTCTCAGCTCACATTGTTGACAAAAACTCTGTGGGGAACTTCAGATCATTTAGGTTTAAGAACTTGGCACAGCGTTCTACTTAGTAAACCAAGAACCTTTCATACTTGATTTGATAAATGCCAAGCTTTTGAAGCAGGTCAACAAGAAAGATTCTAGGAAAGATAGGATACGCAATGACAAAAATAGAGAGAATATAGGTTCTAGAGTGGTTCAGTCATGTGTATTATAGGCCCTAGAAGAATCAAGATTCTAGACAGTGCACCGTCCTAAGACAAAATGAGAGAACAATTTGAGGTGGTTCAGTCATGTATTATAGGCTGTAGGCTTCACCAATTAGGAGAAGGGATACAATCCAGATCGACGGTGGAGTTGAGGGAGAGGGAGACCAAGACCATCCTGGTTAGAGACAGTAAGACACGACTTTAATCAAATTAAATCTAAGCGAGCAAAATAGGCTTGGATAGGGGCACTGTGGAGTTTGATCCATGTAGCATATCAATCCACCCCACTTGTTTTTTTCGTCATTTGAGCATATCAATCCAGTCCCTCATTCATCTAGAATGGATAGATGTCATGTTTACCAAGGTGGATCAGCAGGTCCGGTGGCTTTTAGTGCATTCAAAGTTTCAGATAGAGGAAGAAAAAAAAATGTACTGTATTTATGGCAAAGGAAAGGGGGAATAATCTGATTGCCATGTTGGGTTAACTGTCTGTTAAGAATATTTCAACTAGTGCTTGCTTCTTCTTTTTTGCCATAAACATAGAACTTCAATAGATAAAATCATAAAAATAACCCGAAATCCAGAAAGTCGCAGAGGACGAGCCATACAGATTATAACAGGACTCTTTGTGCTTGCTTGATATGTGATGTTTTGAAATTTCGTAACTGTGTTGAGTTTGGTAACTGATGGATCTCTGATTGGATACAGGTGCAAGCTCTAGTTGGCTTTGAGAAGACCCTCAAACATCTTGACGACCGTCTAGTTGATATTAGCACAAAGGTATGGAAGAAATCACGAAATGTTGTGCAATAATACTCATCATCCCATTTCATGTTAGAGAAATAAATATCGCTGCAACTATTTCTCGCTGAAACAATTGATTGATTGCTTTTTACCGCTCAGGCAATAACTAAGCCAAAGGAAGTCAGGAAATTTAAGGGTGAAGGGATGCCGTTGCACTTTAGCTCAAAGAAAGGTGATCTATACGTCACTTTTGAAGTTGCTTTCCCGACTTCCCTGACAGACGACCAGAAGCAAAAGATTGCTGCAACTCTTACTTAAAAACAGAGTTTTAGAGAAGAATCAACAGTTTCCATCAGTAATGTAAGATAGCGAATTCCATAGAGAAGACTAATCACGTATAGGTGTCCTGGTGCAGCATCTTCCTTCTCCTCCTCAATTTGCTCAACAAATTGTTCATTCGATCCAAGGGTGGGTGACTGACTACTGTAGTGATTTCGAAAGCCCCTCAGATTTTCTCTCGGGCTTGTTTTGCAGTCCATTTTTTTGCTGTTAGAAATATAGCTTCTTTTTGTCATAATGAAATATACAGTTTACAACACTGAATCTGTGGATGCAACACAATTACTAGTGGATTTACATACTTTTTCTTCTCCTCCTCCTCCTTCTGACTCTGAGGGAGTGGATTTGCTTGTTTCCGAGGCAATGATTATACTAAATTTTTTAACGGTTCTTTAATTATTTGTAAAAACAAAGCTATCTTGTTTACCGGACCCACGCCGAATATCATACGAGTAGTGGTAAATTAGATTTATACTTTCCCCTATGTTCCAGACTATGATTCAGTTGTGATGCTTGTGGTGGCCAAACTAAATGAAAGATCTGATGGAATACAAAATAGGCGAAAGTTTTAATATAACTAGCCCACGCGTGAATATAAATGCAAGACAAGATAGATATTACAATGAGAAGTTAAACTAACTCCCAATTCAATCTTGAATTCATCATATCCATCCTGCACACAGAAAACAGTTGAGCAGTTTTGATCATAAAAGCAATCTCAAAGCTTTGGAACTTTGATCACATCTCAAGGTTTTGGACCATTGACCATCAGTTCAAACAATGAAACCTGCAATCTGCAAAACTAGTTCAATTCTTAGAAATTAGCTTAATGATATTCGTTGAAGGCAATAATAAATGATTGAATCACCATTCAATCAGATCTTCAAGTTTGTAAACACAGAAACTGTTAAGAAATTCAGACAGTTAATACAAGCAAACAGTATCTCAAAGCTTTGAACCTTTGAGACTTATAACAGTTCTGATCTTTTTGGCTTTCATCATTAAAGATCAAACATCCCCCTGAGTTTGTCAACACGTTCAAGTTCAAAAGCTTGAACTCGCAGTATTCGCCTTTTAAACAAGCCCCTTGTGCATAGAATTTGCAGAGCACCCTGGAATTTGGGCACACCAATCTCCGTACAGGAAGAACGCAAGCCGTGACGACCGGTAGAGGTGGGAGGAATGACGCTTTTTGTGTTCTCTAGATGCACTTCACATGCATCTGCACCATCTCCACCCTTGGAATCATCTTTGGTCCTCTGGATTTCCTCAAAAGGTGAATTTTCTTTTTTGGCAAATCCTAACCAACTCCCTTCCAACTATTCCAATATTCACAACAAAATACACATTTCCCTCCTTTTTGCCCTCTCTGCCCAAACACCCCTGAAATTGCAACCCACGTATTCGTCGACTGTCCAAGCAGAGCTAGAACTCTATGGAGGAGAGCTTCTACCAAATACAAGCCAAGTTCAGTTATGTCTATTGAAAATGGGTCAAAGGTTGGCTCAAAAAAAAAAAAAAAAATCATACGTTTCATTGGTTCTGGACAGCTTCAGTTTTTGGATCATCTGGAAAGCGCGGAATGCCCATATCTTCAAGAAAGAAAACATCAGTCTGGATCAACAGTTGATTCAAGCCAAAGCTATGGCACATTGCTCCTGGGATTGCCACACTTTAATAGCATTTTATTTGTTCTACTCTAATATTCAGATTTTCTCATTCTCATGTTAAGCTTCTTACTACATACAATATCTCTCATGTTGCAGCTTCTCCTTAGCTGCTTTGAAGACTCAAGCTCTCTGGCACTGGACTTTTGAGGATCAGGAATAGTAGGGATGTTTTGTATTGTACATAAGTTGTGGTTTTTGTAGTCTCCCTGTTTAGCGCTTCTTGTAGTACGCTACGCCCTCCTTTAAGTTAGTTGTGGCATCAGGACTAGTCTTCTTCTAGTAGTTGTGTTCGTTGTTTAGCTCTATGCTTCTATTGTTAGTATGTAAAGCTCTAGGCCCAGCTGTATCTTAACTCATTGGCCCTTCTTAATGAAGTTCTCTTTTTTTGTCAAAAAAAAAAGGCGAAAGCAAGTTGAGGACGAACAGCGCTTTCAACAGTAGGCATTATCCGACCCGACACAAAGCTTTGTGCTGGTTTAGGTCAACACGGACATGCAGCCGGTAAAAAACAAGTCGACCCAGTCAGGTTATTGTTAGCCCGCCGACCTGAAACCTACTTGTTTCAAAAAATACATTAGCATAATCCTAAAGATATCCGGTCGCCGCACAGACGTGGGTTTAGGTCGACACAGAGTTAGCAGATTTTGTTCGACACAGAGCCGCAGCGGGCCAGAAACTAGTGAAAGTGACATGAAATAAATGGGCCGAGTTCAGGTTGACCCGCTCCTGTTCCAATGCGGTTCGACCCAACCTGTTCGACCCAACCTGCAACTTGACGGTTTGACCCAAATTGCCAACCCTAACAAACCCATAATGGCAGCAACAAGCTGCGACAACAACCATAGATTCAGATACAATTTAGACCGAAAAGACAAAGGAGTCCTTAACATTTTGCTTGCTGTAGTCTAGAAAGGATCTCTTCCCTGCCTAAATAAAGTTCTTCATGATCTGGAGTAAACTATTAACTGCATTCAACTTCTAGATAGCCATGTCAAACTCTGTACATGTTGATAAAGTACAGCTAAAAGAATCGAGTACAAAAATTCCAGATCAATCAACTGAGGCCAGCTTCTCTTCATCTACCTCAAAAGCCTTCCTAGCTTGTTTAAGCTCCTCATTCATTGATAATAGTTCTGTAGCCCGGTTAAACTTTGGCGGATCCTACAAATGAGTTAAACGAACAACACACATTTCAAGTTAGAGACAGCAGATTGCAATTCGGTTAAACAAAAGTAAATAGGTATCAAATGCTAGTGTTTCAAACACCAAATACTACCAAGAACAGGTAAATAAGTCGTACCAATGTCAGAATAGGTTTTCATGTCTAAAATGTGAAAACCTAGGGTCAGCACAAAATCCAGACAAGGAAAAGGCCTGAGAACAGCAAACTTAGAGATCGCTGTATTGGGTGGTTTATTGGATGGAGCTCTCCGAAGGAGCCAGAGAAAGACAAGACCCAGGATGCAAATTGTAATAAACCACAAAGCCAACGAGCACAGACCAAGTGAGTTCCATGATGACCTGACATGTGAGTATGTGTCTATGTGACTCAAGTTGTCAGGGGGCCGGGCCGGGCCGGGTTATATGGGGCCGATTGTGAGGGAGCGGGCTGGGTTAGCGGCCCAGTGTTAGATGGGGGCGGGCCGGGCCGGTTCAAACTTGGACGAAGCTAAACCTCACTGGTCGCGGGCCAGAAACTGAGGGTTTTGGGGGTTCAGCGTGCCGGGTTTGGTTTTTTTTTTTATGTATATATTTAGACTTTCTTATGTATGTGCAAGTAAACAACAAATATATAAGGTATTAACAAAAATTGCAATGATTTTTTTATTGAGTTATAAATGTTAGAAAAAATGCATCACTATACATCCCAACTAGGTTGGCACCCACCCAACTATCTATCATTTGCATTTTTTCTAAACTAAGATTCTCGACAAAAGAATGAAAAATACATTTGTTGAAGTAATTTTTTCCACTTAACCGGATGGTCATAAATGCCCCTCAAAGTAGCCGTTTCTTGTGAAACAAAAAATGACTAAATGATCATTTTTGCATCAACTAGCCCTTAGCGGTGGAAAATCGGATTTTTTTGGAGCAATTAACCGGCCTGGAGGGTGCCAGGTTGAACCGCAACGGGCTCACCCACAGCACGGGCCGGGTTGAACATTGGCGAACTTGAACCCCCCGGGTATGGGCCCGGGCAAAGGAGGGGGCTGGGCCGGTTCCGCGGTGGTTGTGGGCCAGTTAGGGTCGTGTTCGCCTCGTTTAAGAGCGGGCCGGGCCCTTTTCTGGCATAGGCCTGCCCCCTTGCCATCTTGACATGTGACTAGAAGGAAATGGCAAAACTCGTAGAAAGAATGCATTGTTTATGTTGGCACTTATATTTCAATCCAATATTTTTGACGCATGAAATTTAAAATTCAAAGTGAGTTGGCGCCAAGCTAAACTTGCTCCCAAAGTTATTCAAAAGTCGGGGACAAGGATGAGGGCATTTAACAGTTTGCTTATTGGAACTAAGCCTGTCAATGGGTCGGGTCAGGCCCAGACCGATCCTGACTCGACCAGCATGACCCGGCCCAATCGAACCCAGATTGTAATGAGGACTCACCAGACCCGACCCTAGTGAGACCCTTCTACTATTTACCCCGACCTGACTTCTAGACACAAACCCATCTCAAAAGGTCAAATCCCCCCAATTTCCGTCTCTCTCCCATTCCCTAATTTCAGATCTTTGTCTCTCTCTCTCTCTCTCATCAACTGCAATAATAACTCGTCTTTGCAATAAGAAAAGTCCCCAATCGATTCCCCGTTCTCTCTCTTAATCTTTGCCTCCTTCCTCCATGACCGAACGATTGTGTTCGCTGTGGTTCTCTTATCGGAGACAGGGGAGAGGGGCTTGGCAGTCGGAATGAGAGGCGATGGTTGAGGGGCTGGATCAGTTTCAATCACATGTGGGTTCGGTGGGTTGTCATGGTTGTTGCAGGTTGGTATTAATAGAGATGGAGTTAGCGGTGGCTGCTATGTATGGGTTTTGGGCAAGAATCAGAGAATAGAGAGGAGGAATTGATGGTTGTTGGGTTCGGGATGGCAGTGGGGTTGCTTCAATTGCTGGTCATGGTGGTTACGGAGGAGAATTAGGACTGAATGTGCAGAGAAAGAGTGTGAGGAAAATGGTTTAGTGTAAACACAGAGTACAGAGAGGAAGAGAGGGGACGGTTTCTGGGGATTCTAAGTTCTTTTAGAGACTGGGCCGGGTCGGGCTGATGGGTCTGGCCCAACAGGTCAGGGTTTGGAGTTATATGGGGTCTGAAACTGGCCGGCCGGGTCTGGTCCATAAATAATGGGTCAGGTCCTTGGGGTCCGGGTCGGGCCCAAGAGGTCAGGGTTTGGAGTTATATGGGGTCTGAAACTGGCCGGCCGGGTCTGGTCCATAAATAATGGGTCAGGCCCTAAATGGAACTCACAGCCGCAGCCATAGAAGGCCAACCATGACTTGATTCTCGTCTTCCGCCCTCGACTATTTAGTATATGGGAAAATGAGCTCTCGTCAACTAAAGCCAGCGAATATGGTATACAACATGTCAAAGTACACCAAATTTGTACAGCTTTCGGTAGAACAGAGATACTGAAACTAAGACCAACCAAAATTCCAGCAAGCGCAGGTAAGAACTATAAATCAATCTGGTCAGACGACGAGTTTTTTTATGTGGCAGCCTCTCTCGTCTAATCAATATTTTGGAGTGAGCCGGAACAACGTATTTTCATCAATGACGATTTCTCGGAACATAATTTGGGAGCATTTCCATCATACTAAATATTAAACCAATGGGAGAATCGCACTTGTGTTCTTGTCTTTTGATTGTTTGCCTTTTCCTTCTTTTATTTTGTTTGCTTATTGCTTGCAAGTACTTCAGTAATCTGGAATCACTGGAGTAATTTTTCCGAAATTCTGAAACTATATACTTGATATATAATACATATTTCAGAAGATAAGTACCTTCCGAGTTAAGAATAGAAAATCTTCTGTGAGAAGCTTTCCCCTTCTCGATCCAATATCTTGAGCTTTATGAACCTGCACAAGAGTTTCCACACTTTAGAATGTGCATCTTCTTTATCTCAGGGGCAACAAAACAATGTACGGACCTACACGAGAAAGAATATGTGCACTTATCGTTGATATAACAATTACAGAAGGAGACACGAGAAGTTGCTACTCACCATATCAGTAACATACTCCACAACAATGTCCTCCATCAGCGAGACAGTTTCTGGAAGGGGCTGATCAAACAGCACAAGAAATTAGGAAACTCAACTGACACATAACACAGTAGCAGATTCCGTAAAGATCATCATATGGTAATAGAGTGTAATATGTTGAGTTAATTATCGGGAGAAATCCAGGGATCCAGGGCAATAAATTTAAGAGACCAAATTTATGTGTAATTATACAATGCAAAAGAAACAAACTGGAATAGACCAATCGTGCTAGTATAACAAGACTTTACACTGTCATAGACAATCTTTGAAGGTACAATATGGTGGTTACAACACATGCAAAAACTCCATCAGAATTTTTCTTTACAGATTTATAGGCCAAAGAGAGATGGATGCCTTCTCTCCTAGGCCTCGTTTGGGTAGTGAATAAGATATGCCGGATAAGGCTCATGATGTGATATGAGGAAACATATGTATGCTATGGGATAAGGCATGCTATGATATGTTGACTTACTGTGTTTGGGTGTTGTAGGATATGAGGCAAGATATGAAGCAGGATATAGGTTATCACGTTTGGGTAGTACTACATGATAAGAAAAGGGACGTGTGTGAAAATGGCTATAGTACCCTCAGTGCTGCGATATGAGATAAAACTATTTGTATTGTAAATTGAGCATGAAATGTAAAAATAGTTTGTTAATAAAAAATGTAATGCTAGTTATGAATTAACACTCCTTTTTCTTCACAAAAATTACGTAATGTCATCATGCGTTGGCATAATCTACTGTTAAGTGCCAATTTACAATGACAGTAATGTATATTGAAATTGTATTGTGTTACCGGCATTGACAATTAAATTACACACCACGATAACATTACAACATGTTCGAAATTAGAGAGTTGAGAATATCGTTACAAAAAAATTTGATTAAATACGAACCCATAATTAGAATCTCTTTTAGGGACGGTTTGGGAAATCTATAGGGACAGTTTGGGAATTTCTTATGCGAATACACCACGATAACAATACAACATGTTTGAAATTTATAGGGGCAATTTGGGAATTTCTTAGATTGGTTGAGGGTATTATAGTCATCATTGGACTCACTCATATCCTCCCTTCTCTTATCTGATGTATAACACCACCCCCCCCCCCCCAGGTGGTATAAAATTGAAGGCCAAATGTTGAGAGAAGGATAAGGGGAGGATATGATCTCCCCTCCTTATACCTTCACCCAAACAAGGTAGTATAAGATAAGGAGAGGATATCAAATCTTATCCGGCCCCCTTATCCACTACCCAAACAATGCCCTAGAGTTAGTGCAAAAAATATGTAACGAAAAGGACCACCTCTCGGGGTCTCCCGGCATGAATTTGGCTACATGATACCAACAATTTGCTTCCAAGTCCATTTTATCTTCCACTAATGCAGTTTGTGAGTCCCTGATGATATCACCATTTTTTCATAGCAAAGGGAGGACCAAGCCTCTATGAACTAGCCTAAAAGAAACTATTCCAACTCTGGTGGTTTGAATCATGGGCGGATCCATGTGTTGATGTGTGGGGCTACAGCCCCCACTCAACTATTCAAAATTGCAATTCTAACCTGTATTCTATCCATGAAATTCATTTTAGTCCCCAAATGGATTTGGATAACAACTGACTACTCAGGTTTACCCATTAAGATGTTCTCTTTTTCAAATGTAGGCCCCACTTCGCAAAATCCTGGATCCGCCCCTGGTTTGAATGGAGTCTCACCGCCCAGTGGAGAACCATCTCTCATACGATGCCATCAGAATATGCAACTGGAAGTTTACTAGGAATGTAAGACTAATTTTACATTCTGAAGTGTAAATAAAATAATGCAAGAAAGTAATACATACATTGGGATCATCTCCGAATCCATACATCATGTGCTGCACTGTAACATCCCAACATAGACAGAGTTATATGATGAATAAGTTTGATTTTATATCAGTAAAGAGCTTAGGAATGTGGACTCACAATCTTTCTGGAAAACTCCTCGCTTGCGCTTAAGAGTAGCTTCTGAAGGTTGGGATGCTCCAGCTTTCGCTTTTGAGGAGGGTCCTGCCGATGCATTGCTCATATTCCTATAGGTAGAACGCCCCTCTATTCTGTTTGGAAGAAATAAGATAAACTGCAAGTGAACATAGCTTCTTAGCAGCAAATCAGTCTGCTTCAGGGCTCTTAACTAGGACAAGTGCCAGTAAAATATAGGGAGTGTCATGATCCAGAGGAGAAAGCCAGATTTCGCATAACACAAAGCATGTCAGACTACTTAAATCCAAAGACTTCATCACGCTACAATACCATGCAGTGTCATTTTACTCTAGTGTTAGTTGTCACAAAAATAAATAAATGAAATATCCATGTGGACATGGCCCACGGGTGTCAGACATAGCATGGCTTGGATGATATCTTTTTTACAAAGACTAAGAACAATGCACCGCAATGCAATAAGTTAACTACAGGATTACAATCGCATTTCTAAGGACATCCCCTCTGGTTTCCACAGTACGCTCTTATAGCCTTATCAACAGAATAAGATTAAAGTATAAGGACAGTTACTAAGCACTGTGCATCTAGCTTGTAATTTGTTTTTGTTCCCTGCGATATCACTAGTCCTGGAGGATTGGACACCAGCACGGCTACTATTTTATAGTGTTACATTTGTAGAGCAAAGGGGCATCCTTTCCTTCCGAGTTGAAATCATAGAATACCATTCCTCAACGGTGATCCACAAACTAATACCTTCTCTCTGTGGGTTGCAGTCTTAGATTTGAAAAATAAAAATGGGGATTTTATGATTATATATTCAGAATGACAGGCGTTTTAACAGACTGGGCTAAAACTTGATTCATGAATTGCTGGTATCTGAAGTAGAATTTGGATGATATTAAAAACATGTTTTGCCCAACAATATCAGCACATTTTCTTCATGTGGGAATGTACTCTGTGTCAAGTACCTCCCTTATTCTTGAACTTGGAAAATTTGGGGATAAGGTTTCCTGACTCGCAATTCCACCTATTGACCAGAATTGACAAACCCTAGAATCATTCTTATTGTAGAAACCCTAGAGATTCTTGAAGTTACTATCATCAACACGCTTCAAGTCTAAAATTGGAGTAATAAACAGACAGGAAATATCATCACTTGAGGTTTATGATGTTGGGATTAGATTTACAGTGGGAAAAGAAGAGATAAAAACTTTGGTGGTGGTTCCGCATCACTCACCAGAGTATTAATTAAAGCGATAAATGAGTACTGGAAGAGGCGGATCACAGCTTTAGGGTTTACCTTCCTGAAGAAAAGCTGGAACGGCGTGGATGGTTGCTTCGTCGGAACCCCTGAGTGCCACCCCCGACCGGTAGCTTCCTCTCTTCGTTTGCCAACGACTAATTTTCTTTTTTCCTCTCGTGTGTTGTTTCTGTAACGAAGAGGGTCATCTAGAATAACAATGCGTCATGCCACTCCGTCCCAGGTCTTTACGCCCAAATTGACTTTTTGACTCGTATGCGGGTTACTTTGACCGGATGATAGATTGGAAAATAATACGATATTTTGATAATTTTTCACCGTATTATAGAGAAATTTTTAATCTATAAAACCATGAAAAAGTTATCAAAAAATTGCATCGATTTGCTATTCAAATCAACGGGTCAAAGTGACCAAGTGAATAGTGAAAAAAGTCAGTTTGGGTAGAAAGAGCTGGGAGGGAGTGGTTGGGGCCAATTAGAATATTGTATGTAGTTGGGGGATATTATGATATTTAATCCGAACATATTTAATCCGAACATATTAGTTGGAGAGAAGTGAGGAGATTAAGATGGAATTTTGAATTTCAAAAAATAAAGTTAGAAAAAAAAAAAGTTAGATTCAATTGTGAATATTGGGTCCACATGGAGAAAGAGAATTGGGAGGATAGAGATAGACTATTCTCACTTGATCCGTTGTTTGGTTTGACATGTCATATTTTGGGGATAAGGTATTCTCCATAGCAGATTGTTATGTAGATGATGTCTGATATGAGTTCGTGATAACACACGTAAGAAAATAATAATTTTCTTCTTAGAATTATATTAAATAAATATTATAAAAAAGCATTTGTATGACGTGAGTCACCTAGAGCAAGAGCGGGAGCGCAAAAGGACAAGTTCTGAAAAAGTTGTATTTGAGAGCGTCACGAGAACGCGTATATAAATTAAATTTTTTTTTATAATTTTAGATATAAACATAATATACATTGGACTTTTGTGTAATACTCCATATGTCTGCTTTTTATGTGTCACTATGAAGAAGTTAATTGATTAACCAAATGATGCAAGAATGAGTGAATCTTTTCGTAATGTTGTATATCTATAATCCCTCTACATATCAAAAAAATTACAAGTTCTAACATTATTTGGCTGATTAAATAACCTCCTCGAAAGGTTTAGTCATGTTAGCCAAAAAAAACATAACACATAAAAGCTAACGGTGGGAGTGTATATTTGATGACAATGATTAAAAGACTTGTATACGAGACAAGAACTTACCACATTAAAGAATGCAATGTAAGTTCAATTCGACTAGTAATGAGAATTTGACATACAATGATGTAGCATGCTACGGTTCGATTAGGTTATTTTGGTTTTAAATTTTTGTTTGACATTTCATATTTACTCAACAAAGTATTGAGGCTAATTGATGATAAAGTGCAGGGTGCTGCTAAAAATGTGACCTATTTTTTTATGAGTGAAGATTATAAGCACATTCAAGCTGAAAGCGTAAGAGCGGTCGAGGATTGCGGGCCTGATGCCCCTCCTTGGTGTTTTAAGTGACCAGGCTCATGACATTCTCAAATACAATCCGCCAAAACTTGGATTATTTCTAGCTGTGGTTGTTGGTGGCAATTCGAAAAGGGTTATGGTCATAAAAGACAACCAGAACCAGTTTAGCCTTGGCCTATGAAGTGTTATGCGTCGGGGAGTTTTATTTTCCCGCTTTGTTCTTCACATCATCTTTGTGGTACGTTATGAGGTTTGATAGATAGAACTGTATAATGAATTTTTCGAACCGATGATAGATAGAACTGTAATTACATTTTAGAAGAAATGATTTCATTCGTTAAAAACAGGTGCAAAGGCCATCTTCTAGAGAATGGGGACATAACATACGATTACATTCTTTGCCATCCACTCCCAATGATTGGTGACGAAGGTGAGGCTATGAGACGGTTTCGTAACCATCACTGACATGTAAATCAGCAGCTCAGTAACTACTTCCTGAACTGGTACTAATACCACAACCGATGGTAAACCGGTTTCTGTCACCTTCGGATAGAACCAAGAAAAAGTCCACACAACCAGGGAGGAGTTATAACCAACAAAACAAAACTCACTATGTTTAAACATGAGAGCAGAGCATAGCACATCTGTAAATAGGTTGTTAACACAGTATGATTGGAGCCTGACTAAGGTTTCAACCACCAGCACAACTATGTCACGTCAGGTTATGTTGAAGGCCAAAGTTCTTGTCTAAAACCAGAGTCGAGCTCAAACTAGAGAGTAACTAGATCCGGTTGCAGACCAGATTGGAAATGCAGAGATGATGAGACTCGTAGTTGTGGTGGTTGGGGATCTCGCAGTGCCTGGCTGTGTGAAGGAGAGAAATGTTGCTACATGTCTGATTGACATCTGGATATTGTTGTTTGTGCACATCTAGCGGCAACTCAGGAGTTGGTGGTGGGAACGGACAAGTAGTAGAATCTAGAAAAATGGATCACACCATGGTTTTACTATCATTTTCCAAAGTTCAAGCATCATTCAATGATGCGTATTTCAAATTTGCAATCAATCAGCATCATTCAATGATGCGTATTGCAAATTTGCAATCAATCATTAACTTAGACATCGAAGACAGCTCCCTCCAAGAGTTTGCATATAACCAAGGGGGTTCAGTACCAAGAACTTGATCCCCTATCATGATCCCACAACAGCTTTGGAGAAACAAAACAACATAAGCCGCGCATACAGCCGCTGAGAATCAACCACTGTAGGCTTGTAGCAGCAATCAACAACACCAATACGGACCCAACAAAAAACTTGGACGTGCAATACCACCATCACAATCTCAACATAGTAGATGACAATAACAATGAGAAAGGCAAACGTTTCAGTTCCAAGTATAAGCCTCAAATGTGCACAATTCTGCAAATATCTAAGGATGATGTCAAGAACTTATCTCATTCTTGAGTAATAATTTCAAGCAGTATCTCAATGCTTCAGTACAGACCGTGGTCGTTCTTTATAAAAGAGAAAAATGCAGTTTATGTATTCAGGAGTTTGCTGTTTGGCCGTACATAAGTAGCTCGTAAATGATCAAATGAAAAACAAAGACAAATGATACATACTCAAGAGAATTTTATTGTGGGAATCTGAGAATTCTTGCTTGTCTGCTGCTATCCAATTTTAAAGACTGATTTTACCTGCCAGGTACCATGAGTGCATTGCAAGGCTACCAAATGAGAAGATATTAGCTAGTGAAGATAACCCATGGATCATCCCGAATTTCTTATTCATTGCTGCAAGCTTTGGGTTTACTTTTGCAGCTTCCCTGTTCTTGGACCACCCAACTTCTTCTCCAATATTCTCTTCTCTTTCAACCTTATGCCTTTGCTTCATCATCTATACAAAAAATCGGAAGTTCAAAATATAACAAAACCCCATTTGTTACTTGAACCAAATCAGATGCAGATTGCAAAGGGTAATTAAGAAGAGAATCTTTTGACAATTCATCACACACACAGACAGGGTTCGAGGCAGCACTTGGCCTACTACGGCACGTGCCCCACCCCTTTTCTAGAAAACAACACTTATACACCTAGTATTTAGGAAAATATACAATTTTTCCCTAGGTAAAACTACAAAAAGGCCTTACCCTTTCTTAAAACTACAAAAAATGCCCTACCCTAATCGAAATCCTCCCTCCACCCCTGCACACAGACACACATTTCACAGTCCAATTGGAATTCACCCACCAAATCTGATGCTGCTACCACATGAAGCACATGTTGGGAATATTTCTTGAAGGCTTGAGGATACTCAAAGGAGCGCAAAGAAGGAGTTTCCAGATGTCTTTGCACGAAGACAATGTGTCTTCGCACGAAGACAACCCAGAGGAAGCCAGGAAAGCCAAACCTCTTTGCAGAACAGTGTGCAGTCGTAAAGCAGGAAGACCTTCGCACGAAGGGCACAAAGCCTTCGCACGAAGTACTTTGCACGAAGGGGTCGTGCCTTTGTACGAAGGAATCCTCGAGGCGGCAACTAAGTTAGGAAACAATGCCTTAGGGCATTGGGGAGGTTTAGGGGGGTATAAATCGATCATTTGGGCTCTGAGAAACGTGTATTAGCATTGTGATAGGTTCTACTAAAGGTCTTTCTTCTCCGTGAACGTAGTTAGCATATTTTGTGCTAGCGAACCACGTTAAATTGTGTGGTTTTTTTAATTTTTCGTTATTGTTCGTGAGCTGAGAGCAATCTTGAGTTTCATAACAGCACAACTAAATTGAACTTAACATCCCAACAATTAGCTATTTCAACAAAAATATCTCAACAATTAGCAGCAGCAGAAGAAGTGATTGATTTGTACCTCAATGGTCATGGGGGTGAAGACGAAGAGATTGGAAAGGTTGAAAGCGAAAGCAGAAAGAAGGAACCCTAGCTGGTACTTCTCCGAAGTGGAAGACGACTTCCATGGATGCAGATATCCGAAAGATGCGGCGGAGATTGCGCAGCAAGCACCAACCATGGCGAAGTAAGCCGGGAACATCTTGCTTTGCAGATTTCCGAATTGATGCCTCGGCAGATTCCTGAAATAATCCAGTAGAATCAAAAATTACACAAATCGATTGATCGATTGAGAGAGTGAGGTTAGGGTTTGGTAGAGAGGATGATTACTTGAACATGATGATTCCGCCGATGAAGGTGACCCAAAGAGCAGCTCCCCAGGCTGTGGAGAAGCATAGAAGATGAGCGAGGGTGAGGTAGGTCGAGAGTTTTGGGGTTTGTTGAACTCCGTCGATTGAGGTTGATCCGAACGTCTCCGGCGAGAATATAACTCCGATCGCTAGGAAAGCCACCACGGCGACGAATCGGCTTAACCAACCCATCTTCTTCTCTTTCTCTTCTCTTCTCTGTTCTTATTTGACTCTGAGTACTGATTTGATTTCACGCCCCTGAAATTGGTAGATACCGGTGGCCACCTACCAATCACTACTGGAGTTAATTTTTCCGTGGGCGCTTTTGGCTGTCATGGCCCTTGCAATTATATTTATTTACGCAACCGGATGTGAATCTTTTGAACATTCACGATAAGTGCCATATGTGAGACACTAGGTAGTTATGTGATGTAAACGAAGATTGTGGTTCGATTTCAGTATGGTTATGTGAGACATGCCTTGAATCAAAGCAACCAAGGATTGACAGAGAAAGAGGCTCGATAGAGAAAGACGAGAAAGACAAGGCTGAAGATTTCTGAATGGAAAGGGAATTCATGCGAACAGAGTTGTGTTCGCACGAACGGGAACGTAATTCGCACGAACACAGGGGTGTTCGCACTAACAAGTTCAGGACTGGCCAATTCTGGTTGTTTCGTTGTTTTGAGACGGTTGAGAGTTACTTTTGCAGCAAGTTTAGGTTTCTTTATGTCTATAAAGTTATTGTAGGTCGTGCATAAGTGAATATGGATGTAGTGGGTTGTATTTCAAGACGTTTTTCTCGTCATGGAGGTAGATAACATGATCGTTAGTGAACCACGTCGAGTTCGTGTCTCAATCTTGATTTCTTGTTTATTCGTTCTCGTTTTCGACACCCTTGTTACAATAGATTGTTATCAGATCCTGGTTTCACAAGAATCGTGTGGAGCCAAGAGATAGGGTTTCATAATGTTGGGCTTTTTTTGTTGATTCAAAATTCTAGCATGGGATGGTCAAAGGAGACTGGTGGTTTTGGAAGTAGTTACATTACTTAGGCAGCAAGGAATCTCTTTGATTCCTTGTAGGGGTCTACTTTGACTAATATATTTGGTAGTGTCCTTATTGGGTTAGGAAACAATTTATGATGAATTATTTCCTAGTTTGTCTCGGATTAGTTTTGGACGGTACTTGGGCTCCAAGTCTTGTACTAGTATATAAGTAGATGCTAGGGTCATGACTTGGTGTGTGCTTGTAATTGGTTTTGGCTTCTCATCAATACATTAGTTTAGTTTGGCCGTGGATGTAGCTAGTCTCAAAACTAGTGAACCACGTAAATCGCTTGTGTTCTTGATCTCTTGTTATTGTTTTTTGCTTTCTCTTGTCTCTCGCGTATTGGGAATCCTAACACATAATTCGGTGAAAATCAAATATAGGTTTAACGATTCATGTGCAGAACCCAAATCAGGTGTAACGAGCTAGGGTTTGGAGCTTCAGCGAAAAATAATGTCAGGTTCATGAATCAAGATCGAGCGGTTTATCCGGAGAAACAACTTTAGTATGTGGCAGAACAAGATGTGCGCTTTGTTGAAGCAGCAAGACATCTGGTTGCCTTTGGCGGCAGACAAGAAGGGCATGGGAACATCGACTGTTGAGTGTCGGACAATGGAGGAGAAGGGCTCACTACGATCTTGTTGTGCCTCGTTAACAACGTGATCATCGAAGCCGCAGATCAGGAGACGACTACTCCTTTGTGGTTGGGTTTTTATAGCCTTTACATGACGAAGTTGCTCACCAACAAGTTGGAGGTGAAGCGGCGTGTGTTCAGTCTGCGAATGTATGAAGGTTTAGATCTTAGCGATCGCCTAGATTAGTCAGATACTATTCTACTTAGGTTGCGTAATATTAATGACCTGGTGAGTGATGAGGATGCTGCCTTGATTCTGTTGCTCTCACTGCCTCCATCGTATGAGGGTTTTGTAGTGTCTTTCAATAATGGAAAAAAGACTGTAACCTATAAGAGGTTAAGTCATGTCTTCACCAGAGAGATGCAACATAAGGTTGTATATGGAGGTTCAGACAATCACGGGCCGGACCAATAGCCAAGGGAAGAAATGGCAAGGGCTCTAAGTTGCCGAATGATTATGTGCTCATTACAAGAAAAAAAATATCATTGGAAGAGGAGTTTCCCAAGAAGAACACTACATTTGGATACTTGGATGTAAGTGGAGGGTTTTCATAGTATGACCTAGTTCTCTGGGCCCCTTGGGGGCTATCAAGATTCCTGACGATGAGCGAATCTGGGCTCCGAGCGTGGAGCGATTTGGTCCTCTGACGAGGGACATCTGGCGTGTATGAGGCACCATATGTTATAACGGGGGTGTCGAAAACAGGAACGAATTCAAGGCTGCAATCCACTGTTAAAACGTCAAACCGATAAATTCAAAGCATACTGAACATAAAAAAAATGTTTCAATTATGTTCCCAATAGGATTCATTTGATCAATTGAAGTACGTCAGAGTCCAGACCCTTAATATGCTACCATATGGTTGTTGGTGTTGTTGTTTGGATTGAGAGTGAAGATGGACTTGTAGTAGAAGCCATTGTTTGTGTGTGTGTGCTTGTGCCACCATAATCCACCGTCTCTGACAGCCAATTGAGGACACCCCCAACCCAAAACTAGGGTTGCGACAAAACTGGAGTTGCATTTTGGTGGTGCCAGTTCATTATCGATTTCAATAAATTTGAATCATAGTTGTGATTGTGATATTTTTTAGTTACTTGCATAGTTCAACGGAGGATACGTAGATCAATTTGTAGAGTTTGTTTGTAACAAGAGGGCAGAGGTTGTGGTGATAGTTTATGAATGGCGATTATGGTGGAGGTAGAGGGATAGTTGGACTTCTTATATTGAAAAACAGGAGGGAGTTGCTTAAATCAGATCTTATGGTGAAAAAATTATCACTAAATACCAAATGATGTAACTGTTTGACGATTTTTTCACGATGTTGTACAATAAAAGTTCTTATATAATATGGTGAAAAAATTATTAAAAAATCGTATGAGTTTGCGATATAAATCACCTTGTCAAAGTGACTTAGATACGAATAAAAAAAAAGTCAATGACGGGGAAGAGAAGAATTAGAGTGACAGTAAGCATCAATTCTTGCTCGGTAGTACTTGGTCTGTTTCTTCTCATTCTCCCAATTTAGAATTTTTCTTTCGTAATCACGTCACTTTGACCCAGTATTTTGGATAGCAAAACGATGCAATTTTTTAATAATTTTTAAGGGTGTTGTAGGGTGAATTTTACTCTACAACATCAACAAAAATGTCTAAAAAATTACATCGTATTGTTAATCAAATCATCGGATCAAAGCGAACTGATGAATAGTGATAAAAGACAAAGTAGAAGAAAGGAAAAAAAACAAAAGTATTCGGCTTCCAAAGTGAAAACGTGCTTTTTGAACAAAGAAAAAAAAAACCAATCGCCTGCCGTCTCACTCACTCACTCACTCACTCGCTCACTCACAGTAGCTTGTGTTTGTAGGGGTTAGATGAAATACAGCTCTCCACCACCACCACCACCACCAAGCTAGCTGGCTCAATGGCGTACGACTTGCCGCCCAAAACCTTCGCCGGAGTTCGATTCGCTCTTCTTGGTTTCGATCCTATCGACGCCCAACAGGTCTCTCTCCCTCTCTCTTTCTCAATTCTTCATTTAACTGCTGATACTACTACTTTGCTTGCTTTCTGAAATTGAAGGGTTTAATTGGAATCGTCTTCTTTCTTTCTTTGTGTGCGTAGGTGCGGGGGAAGCTTGTTAGTGAAGGAGGGGCTGATGCTGGTCAATATGGTCCCAATTGTACTCATCTCATTGTCAATAACCTAGTCAATGTAAGGAATAAGGATAATTTTGAGTCTTTTTCCTTAATTTGTTGCATGCAGTTTTGAAATTCATTGCTTGTATGCTGCTGCAAATGATGGCAAGATTGTAGTTACCGGTTTATGGGTTGATCACAGTTGTGATATCCTGATGCCCGCTGATGCCACCAATGTAAGTTATCTTTAATCTGATAATATACTACTAGTCTACTACTGGTCATTGGTTTGCGACTTTTTGATGCTCGCTTACATCTGTTTTGTTAGTTAAATATTAAATAAAAATGTAGAATCCCTCTAATGAATCATAATAGGTTGCTATCCGTGACACTTGGAAAGATGACTACGCCTCATATGCCAAACGCTGGAAGTAGAAAACTGCATAAGTTAGTAGTACAAGTGAAGGCATCAGAATCAGGGGAAAGAATAGCATAACAATAAGTTGGGGTTCATATGCACTTATTTTGCTTGATCTCATCTTGCACACATGATAACTAGCTGTAGATGAAATCTGAGGACCTATTACCTATCCTTAGCTGATACTATTACCTTTCTCTACTTGTGACCACTATTTCAATGAAACAATCATTCTTATACACAATCTTGCTCTGACACTAGAACGTTTTTTATCCACTATTTATTATGTTAGGTTTGCTATTGCTTCATATCCTGAAGTAGCAAGCATTCAATAAAATTATTCAAATTATGCATGCCTCAAATTCAGTATAGCCGTCTATGTGTTTACTGACATACATCTCTACTTCCACAGGTTATGTACAGACCGGTGAGACACTTGGGTGGAATTCCGGGTGCGGAATCTCTAGTTATTTGCTTGACAGGATACAAAAGGCTTGTTGAACGAGAGGACATTATGGTTTGTAATATCCTTTTTTCTACTTTTTTAATATCCGTTCATTACCTGAGTGTCAGTGTTTTATTCCTAATTTTGATGTGACTAACGTGTCAATGCTTTAGACCCAAAAAAAGAGATTTTTGTTTAAAAAAAAATGCCAATAGAAGAGTGAAGTTTTGTTGAGCATAACAATTGATTCTATGATTAGTTTGTTTAACTCTTTGTTATTACACAGACAATGGTCTGCCTAATGGGGGCAAGATTTTCAAGGTCGCTGATAGCGAACAAAGCTACTCACCTTATTTGTTACAAGTTTGAAGGTATGTTACTTTTCCGGTCATATTTGTATTGCACTCTGATAATATCCATCTTCAAGTGATCTCAATGTCTTTTATTTCTGCACATAGACTACTTGAGAATATATACCCCTTAACTCCTCATATCAATCTCCTTCTCTCTCAATCTGTCTGTTATATGGAATATAACAACAGTTGGTTTGAATTTAGGGATTGGATTTTTGTTATCCCTTGGGCATGGATCTTTAGTTTGTATTTTCAATTTCTTCTTCCATCCAAATTAATCAGTCTTTCGATTTTCATTTTGGGGTTGATGATGGTGGCCTGAGGTTGGGACGGTTGGGACCTAGAAAGGGAGAGAATAATGGAGAGAAAGGATTATGGTCACTGTGATGGTGCTAGTGGGTAGCACAAGTGCGGGTACGGGAACTGGGTGCAGGTGCGGCAAATCCCTAAAAATCAAGGGTGCGGGTGCGGCGGGAGTACGGCGACTTTCTTTATATATTTATTTTATATATTTTGTGATACCATTATACTAATATAAAAAGTAAAAGCAACAATAATACTAATCCAATCTATAATTAAACAGAAATTCATATACAGATTAAATGATACAGAGTTACTGTATCAACAATGTAAGCTCTTCACGCCGTTGTTTGTAGCTGTAGAGAGACAAGTAATCTGAGGATTAGAAATGGTCACATATATGCATGTTTTCTTTTTTTTTTTTTTTTTTTTTTTTTTTTTTTTTTTTTTTGTGTGTGTGTGTGTTAAATTGTAGTTGTATTTTAGACTACCTCTCTACAAAAATTTCAAAATGGCCATGCCTTATCCACAAAGCACCCAGAAGCACCCGGTGCGGGTGCGCGGCCTCCCATAAGCACCCGTGCAACATAGATGGGTAGTGTTTGTTGGCATGGTAATGGTGGTTTAGTTTCTCTGTCGAGAAAGAGGATTAACTGGTGGAAGTGGTCATTGTGGTGATACTGCTGGTTGTGGCTTTATTTTGGGCAAGGTGATGGTGGTTGTGTTTAGGTCTATGTGATGCAGGGTGATTCTATCGGATCTGTGAATCTGTGGACTATCGCTTTGTATCTCTTGAGCAATGTCCATGGAAAACTCTACTGTCTTGAGAGGTGCTGAACAAGATCAGTTTAAATTATTAAACTGAACCAGTGGGCCCCAACCTGCAGGCTTTAACCTGCAGACTGTAGGTTAGTGCAGGCTTTAACCTGCACCCTTTTGTTACTTCTATTTGGTTTACTTAGCCATGAAGTAATAGACTCTTCTATGCTCTCTCTTAGTCTTGAAGTAAGGTAGTTTAAGGGTATATTGGTCTTTCAGACCTTAGGGCAGCAACTAGTAGCTTTACTATAAATAGGGCTATTGTATTATATGTTTTAAAATAGTTGAATTTTGTATCAAACCTTGTAAGGTGAAAGAACCTAGAGTTCTATTGGGTTTTAACCCTAGAAACCAAGAGTTTCTCTATTTCCCACTTCAATTACTAGTCTTATTGCCATATATTCTAGTTCTAGGATTACTCTCCTAATCAAGGTGTATCTTTGCACCAATTGTAGTACCAGATTGCCTTTGGCTTTCCTGTGCTGCATTACTATGTGTGGTGGCTGGAGAGGTGAGATGATGAAGATGGAAGAGAAGAAAGTGATTACGACTTCTGATTTTAAGGAGAAGAATTGATGTGATTTTAGTAATTGGGAGAGACGATGGATGATTGTTGGGCTTCTGATGGCGCGATGATGGGTCTTTTGAGCTAGTTTGCATTTCGGGGGGGGGGGGGGATTGAGAATTATGCAATTTCAGGCAGTGTGAGTGTTATTCACCTGGATGAGAGAGAACTTATGAAGTTATTTCTGGCCCTATGTAAGCACAGGCATGGAATTTGAAATTATTCCTACATCATAAAATGATGATCGCTGCCCGTGGCAGGTTGTTTTCCTATTTAAACAAATACTTTGTTCTGTGAGTGGCGACTTCAGCTTTTGTCCGTCATGTTTCAACTTCTGGAGGAACTGATGCTGGTTTCTTGTCCGGATTACTTGCCTGCCACTTCTGTACTTCTTAGACACAATTTAAGGTTCATTAGTCTTTGGCTTTACTGATCTGACATTAAAATTCTTAAGGTAACTGTCAGTGATTTTTTTGTTTTATGGTTTCTAAGATGTCATATCATGAATGTCAATACATACTATAATAACCGCGTTGTATTGTAAGTATATTTACTTCCATGCAGCTATATAATGTGCATGTACTGTCTTTGTAAGTATCAGACAACTGTTTGATTATTAACTAATTTTGAGTGATGTACATTGCGGTATGTAATAGGCAAATATGCATCCAACGTGCATCTTGATATATGTATATGCTTTTTTAGATTTGAGGAGATAGAGAAAGGGATGGACAGAAGTAGAATTTTCATTCTAGTTACTTCATGGTTAGATTTTCCGTTATAAAACGAGGTTGCTCTATAATCTCCTTTTCTCCTCAGTTAGGCAATCTAGTTTGACTACACCGCAATACTAAATTTCGGTTAGTAAGTACTTGCATTGTGCATTACAACACTAACTCTTTAAGCTTTTGTTGCTCAATCCTGGAACTTATGGGTTCGTGGTCCATCACATCCAATGTTTATGCAATATATACATTTTCCAAAGTTTGAATACCATTTTTAACATTTTTTTTATAGGAGATAAGTATGAGCTTGCTAAGAAAGTAGAAAAGATAAAATTGGTCAATCATCACTGGGTGGAAGACTGGTACGTTTATCATTTTTGTTCAACTTTACTGAGGGACTTTTGGATGAGAACCTCCATTCCCTTTGCAGTTTAAAGGCTTGGGAAATCCTTCCGGAAGACTATTACGATATGAGGTGAGACACCGGATTCATAGTCATTGCAGTTGTGTGGAACCTTGAATATGTTGAAAATATTTGCTAACAAGGACAGCCTGTTAATTAGTTCAACCTATGGTCAATCTCTTATAGATATTCCCTCTTCTTCCAGTGGATATGAGGTAGAAACCATGGAATCGGAAGCTAAAGATTCAGGAGGACAAGCTGTTGTCAGAAGGCAATACGTGGCTCAAGAAATAGATGTTAGACCTTGTAGTTTTCCTCAAGAGACCACCACCGCAGTGATGTCCCTTCACTTAGGCAATGAGGTGCTGGTTGCAAGACATGGCACACTCTTAGCTGCTACGGAAATTACTACACCAAATCAAGATCCTCGTGAAAAACAGGCCCAGGTGCTTAGTTCTTATTTCTCTGGTAGTTGGTTTGGTAGAAGTTTATGTCAATCATGATACCAAGATGCAAGGTTAATATACATGTGGGAATCAGCGGTGTGATTGATAATGGGCTTGTTTAGGACGAGGACCATTGACTAAACTTATAAGGCAAATTAGATAAAAGTCACCTTCAAGGAGTTGTTGCGCTTCTTAAAGTTAAAGTATAGGTTAGTTTAAATTTGAATATATTTTCTTCATCATGGTATAATCAGATGTGAGGAGTGTTTTTAACACCCTTGCCGTTACCTTAGAAATTGCATACTGGATAGAATTCAGATACCCTTCTGTTAAAAATGTTGTTTAAAAATAGCGCTGTCTTGCAAATGTAATACTGTTTTAAGCATGTCTGTATTAAGTGTTAGAACCTTCTTATACTGCCACTTAGTAGTTATCTCTGCTTGAGCTGAGGAGCACTCTGCAACTAGTTCTGAAGGTTTAATGGTCTTCAAAAGGGGGATAAGTGTCTTGTCATTCTCCTTAAATTTTAAATAAGAGAACTGCAAGTTAAGCCTGTTATCTAACTGACAGAAAAGTCCATCTGCATAAAAATTTGCACTTTAGTTCAAGCACAGACAAATGCTACTCTTAGATCACTTTCCACCCGCTGCAATCTCAAAATGGAAATTTCCGTCAGTGATACTTCTAGACGTTAAAGTTGGGGCATTGCTCTGGTTGCAACTTAACCTGTGCGTTGTTCAAATTAATTTCTTTATGGGACAAACCACCCCACGCCTTTGTGACTGTAATATGAAAACGAGAAGCCCAAGAAAATAGGAAGAAGAATATGAACTATTTAGTCAGATTGGTGGCGGAAGTAAAGAATTGAGTAACTTCGTCACGGTCTCAGGAAAATCTGAGAAATTTTAGAAAGCCATGAGTTGCTAGCTCTAGGAATCTGTATCCTTTAGCAGCAGGCTCTAAACCTTGTAAATATATCTAGAAGATTTATCCTAGGGGCAAAGCTATCAGTGGTACATGGCCTCACCAATGGAAGCATGAGCAACAACAGAGAAGTCTAAAATTTGCTTCACAAAGTCTTTTCAAAGTAGTTTTTGGAAGAAAATTCCACTCAAATGCAGTTTGTGGCTTTTAGCCACCTTACAATGCTCACTTACACTTGTCTTATTAGTTAAAGAAACCAGCAGAATTCTTCATACTGAATTGTAGGTTGCTGTGGAATTTCACAATGAAGTTTAATTGAAGGCGAAATCAGAGCAAAGAACGGGGCTGTTTATCACAATGGTCTTCAAACAGTAGTTTATGGTGACACTTTCTTGTACCAGAATTCATTGCGAGCTGCGAAATAAGTTTAAGTTGCTTATAAATTCCACATTCTCTAGATGGAAATTTTGTATGCTTCCTGTCCCATTCATATGCAGTTTTATTGTTTGATCTCTTATTTAGGTAAATGATAACTCTTATTAGCTGTTAGTGGTATTATCACTTTGGAGCATTATTCTAATGAAAAAAAAAAAATCATTTCATTTGCACAATCCTGCTCTGACACCAGATGCAACTTAGCAACTATTTGTTTCATGAGTCATGCTATTTCTTTAATTTCTGAGGTACTAAGCATTGAAAAAGTTACTCAGGTTTTACGTGCATGTTTCCATTTCTGTATAGCCATCTCCGTGTCTGCTAACCAGTATCTCTATTTACATAGGTTAAGTACAGACCACGGAGAGACTTGGGTGGAATTCCGGGGGCAAAACCTTTAATTGTTTGTGCGACTGGATATCAGAGACGTGAACGAAATGACATTATGGTCTGTATAATCCTTCTTCTCTTTTTGTATTTGTTCAATACCTGTGCGGCAGCATATTATTTCTAATTTTGTTGTAATTAAGATGTCAATATTGAAGAGCTGTTGAACAAAACAGTAGCTTCTATGTTTTTTTTGTTTTAAATCTTTGTTATAATACAGAAAATGGTCAGCCGGATGGGGGCAAAATTCTCAAGGTCATTAAAGAAGAAAGTTACTCACCTTATTTGTTATAAGTTCAAAGGTATCTCAGATTCTGTTCATATTTCTACTGCGTTGTCTGGTGTTAATGCATTCGGGGTGGTATTTACTGATTTGGCATTGAAATTTGTAAGTAAACTGAATGCCAAGGTAATTGTTATAATTTAGAGAGAAATTGCTAATTATTGATCAGATTCTTACAGTATTTTCAATCTTCGTGTTGGGTATCATGTGTGAGCAGTTTGTCCCACATCGGGATGGTGGACATAATGTCTAAAGTTAATATAGTATGATTTGTGTCCTAACTCATAAGGTTGACCTTTTGGGTAAGTGGGTGTCCCAGATCATACTATGGTGCTCCTCTCTTGCGGTGCTTAATCTCCCAACAAGTGGTATCAGAGCCAGGTTCGTGCGCGCTGCCGTGGTGAATCAAGGGTGAGAGGTGCGGTGTTCTCATGGATGGGTCTTCCATGAATGGTGGACCAGGTGTTCCTGCAGACGGTCAAATTCCTGTGTTGCTCCAGCAGGTGGTCTGGCAGATGGTGGTCCGGTGCACTCTCACAAAGGCGATTCCAAGAAATTCGGCGAATGCTTCCGGGCGAGGGGGAGCATGTTGAAGGGCTCACACATGAAGGGGGAGATTGTTGGGTATCATGTGTGAGCAGTTTGTCCCACATCGGGATGGTGGACATAATGTCTAAAGTTAATATAGTATGATTTGGGCCCTAACTCATAAGGTTGACCTTTTGGGTAAGTGGGTGTCCCAGATCATACTATGGTGCTCCTCTCTTGCGGTGCTTAATCTCCCAACACTTCGCTGGTCTGTAAGGTGTTATATCATGAATGTTAATACTTAGTAATAAGTTTTTTATAGACATGTTGACCTAACTTTGCTAGATATATGGCGATGATAATGTCAACATATTGACTTGAATGTGCCAGCGAATAAATAATTATTGTTATTAGTTTGGGGTATATTGGGTATTTTAGTGACTACAATTTCTGATTTCTTATAAAATAGGGTGATCTTTATTCTATTCTACAATCTTTTTTCATTCAATAATACAGTTGTTTTAGTTATTCTCACAAAATGCAGCTCTATCAGGTGTATATTGTGATTTGTATTTTCTTGATATTTCTTATTGTAGGATGAGAGCAGCTAATCTTCTCGTCTTTGATGCATGTATATTCTTCCAAGTAACAGGAAACTGAATGAAGATTAAGTGCTTTTTTTTTTTCTCATGCACACATTTTTATATGGATATGCTTGTTGAGATGTGGGGAGATCGGAGAAAGGATGACCAAGTAGAAATTAATATTCCTGCCATAGATGGGTTAAACTATCTAGTACGACAAAATTTTGGTTGGCGATTGCAGGCATGCACAACACTAAATCTCCATCCGATCCCATCCAATAAAATTTATTGTATTTAAAATTTGCTAACGTATATGGATGCTGTTAAACATCTCAGTTCTTTTTATAGGAGAGAAGTACGAAGTCGCGAAGAAGAGGGAGAAGATAAAACTTGTTAATCATCAATGGTTGAAAGACTGGTACGTTTACATCTTTGGTTCAGCCTTTTGTGGGGTTACATTTGGATAAGAACTTTGCTTTTGTTTGCAGTTTGAGGGCATGGGAAATTCTTCCAGAAGAAAATTACAATAAGAGGTGAGACGCCTGATTCATACAGTCCATTGCAGTTTATTGGAACCTTGAATATGTTCAAATATTTGTCTAACAAGGATGGCCTCTTAATGGGTGCAACCTATGATCAATCAATTGAAAATATTCCCCTCTTCTTCCAGTGGATATGAGTTAGAAAACATGGAGCCGGAAGCCAGAGATTCAGATGGAGGACAAGCTATCTCTGGAAAGCAATACAAGGCTCAGGTGCGTAGTTCTTCAATGGTTGTTAATTGGTAGAAGGTTATGTCAATCATGGTTAAGATAAAAGTCACCTTGCAGGAGTTGTTTGACTGTGTATTTGTTGTAGTTGAAGATTTGCCTTTTTAAGTTAAGATTATAGGTTAGTTCAGAATTTGAGTAACTTATCTTCATCAAGTATAGTCAGATGTGGAGTGTTATAAGTTATAACTTCCTTTCCGTTACTTCAAAACTTTGCAAAATGGCACCCGTGATAATTCGGTCAATACAATCTATAAACAGATTACATTCATGCAGTGCTGAATACCTCTTCAACTGGTCAATTACAAGTGCCATTGTTTTACTACTACTATTATTTACAACTTTCTGCTTTTGAGTGCATGTTTGGGAACCCCGGTGTTAATCAGTTTTAATTAAATTCAGACCTTTTTATTTAATTCCGTTTGTTATGACACAAAAGTTTGAGCTGAAAATCTGCAGATTAAAATAATCTCAGTGCTATCGTAGAATCTCCGAAATTGGGGATTATGCGGCTGAAAGTCTAATAAAAAATAATTTTAATGTGTTTTTGACACCAGCATGATCTTAGTTCATATAGAAGTGAGTGCATTCAAGTAATTGCCTAATTATTTCTTTAAACTTTGTTAAATTGATCAAAATATTAATTTACAATTTCAGCTCATACCAAACGGATTTTGATTTTCAGTGCAGCTAGATTTTCTCCCAAATTTTTTTTCATTCGATTTTCCAGATTTTCAGTAGAAAATGGAAAATGTTTTTTAGTCCATGTAGGATGAATCTTTCCTGCTGCAGTATATGTTTCACTTTTTTTAGAATGCTTTTTATAGAAAAAAGTATCTTGTTTAAAATGACGTTTCAGTTAGAAATATTGCTATAACCATGTATGTATTAAGTGTTGGAACCTTCTTCTACTGCCACTTAGTAGTTATCTTCACTTGAGCTGGGGAGCACTCCTCAACTAGTTCCGAAGATTTAATGGTCTTGAAAAGGGGGGGAAGTATCTTGTCATGTTCCTTAAGTTTCAATTAGGAGAATTGCAAGTTAAGCCTGTTATCCAACTGACGAAGAACTCCATATACAGAAGCATTTGGCACTTTCGTTAAGCACAGACAAGTGCTACTCTTAGCATACTTCTTTCCACCAGCTGCAATCTCAAAATAGAAGTTTCGGTCACTGTGATACTTCTAGACCTTAATGTTGGGGAACCGCTCTGGTTGCAACTTAAAATGTGTATGTTATTAAGAAGGAATTCCTCCATGGGACAAACCACTCCATGGGCTTGACTATAACATGGAAACGAGAAGCTGAAGATAATATGAAGAAGAATGATGTAGTCATATTGGTAGCAGAAGAAGATAATTGAGTAACTTTGTCAGGGTCTTAGGATAAAATGGGAAATCTATGAATGCCACGAGTTGCTAGCTCTAGGAATCTGTATCATTTAGCAGGAAGCACTAAACCTTGTAAATACACCTAGAAGATTTATTCTATGGGGAAGGCTTATCCGCGGTACATGGCCTAACCAATGGGAGTATAAGCTGTCGTTTAAAAAAAGAGAAGTCTAAAATTGCTTTACGAAGTCTCTTCAAATTAGCTGTCACCTATGATGATAGCTATAAGTTTGAAAGAAGAGACCAATGCAGCAGCGCCTGATCAGTTTCATATTTTGGAAGAAAAAATTGCTAAAATTCAGTTTGCTAAAATTCAGAAAAATCCAAGGGCTTGACTATAACATGGAAACGAGAAGCCGAAGATAATATGAAGAAGAATGATGTAGTCATATTCAGTGGCGGAACTAGGAAATCAAGTCAGCTGGGGCAAGATTCGCGAAGTCAAAAGTCAAATTTAAAAGTCTAAGTCAACAGTCAAAAGTCGTTATATTTCATAAGCAATTATACACACAAACATCAAATTAATAATGAACACAATACTCACAAAGTCACAATTTGTTCTTTTATTTGGAGGAGACAATGAGTTTTTAATGGTAAATGGTAAATTGGCAAAAAAAGAAATGGAAAAAAATTATTGACTGGGAGGAGAATTGAACCTGTGTAGTAGGATTTGCCAACTACAACAACTTACCTCTAGGGCAACTGGCAATTTTGAATTTCAGGGGGGCAAAATTCTATATTCTTTCTTGTTTAGTCATAAAAAATCTATAAAACTAGGGGTACTAGTAGAAATTTTCAAATTTCAGGGGGGGCAACTGCCCCCCCTTGCCCCTACATAGGTCCGCCCCTGGTCATATTGGTAGCCGAAGAAGTTAATTGAGTAACTTTGTCAGGGTCTTAGGATAAAATGGGAAATCTATGAATGCCACGAGTTGCTAGCTCTAGGAATCTGTATCATTTAGTACTAAACCTTGTAAATACACCTAGAAGATTTATCCTATGGGGAAAGCTTATCCGCGGTACATGGCCTAACCAACGGGAGTATAAGCTGTCGTTTAAAAGAAGAGAAGTCTAAAATTGGTTTACGAAGTCTCTTCAAATTAGCTGTCACCTATGATAGCTATAAGTTTGAAAGAAGAGACCAATGCAGCAGCCCCTGATCAGTTTCATTTTTTGGAAGAAAAAATTGCTAAAATTCAGTTTGTGGCGTTTAGCCACTTAACAATGCTCACTTACATCCGTCTTATTAGTTAGAGAAACCTGTAGAATTCTTCCTAGTGAATTGTAGATTGCTGTGGAAATTGCACAACGAAGTTTAGTTGAAGACGAGAGCAGGGCAAAGAACGGAACTGCCGCTCACAAGGGCCTTGCAACAGTAGTTTCTGGTGACACTTTAATGTCCCAGAATTCAGTGGAAGTTGCAAAATAAGTTTTAATTTTCTTAAAAAATTGACCACCACATTCAGACATTCTGTAGATGGATTAGGAAAATTTGTCCTTGCAGCGCAAGGAGAAGCTCCCTGTGCTAATCATATGAAGTTTTGTTGTTTTTATCTCTTATCTAAGCACATGACAACTCTTAGTAGCTGTTATTGGTATTCTCACTTGGGAACACTATTCTAGTGAAAAAAAATCATTTCATATGTACAATAGTGCTCTGACACCAGATGCAGTTTACTGGCTATCTGTTTCATTAGTCATGCTATTGCTTAAATTTCAGAGGTACTGAAATACCCCGTTTTGTGACTAAGGGTATTTTGGGTATTTGTGATATTCGACTATGGATACTTTGGGTATTTGTGACATGTGACTATGGATATTTTGGGTATTTGTGATATTATTACTTGTGTTGGGAGTGAAATCTAAATGTTGGGAGTCATTTGTAAAGCTTTGCTAGCAATTTGGGGTCTTTGTGTCTTTTATCTAAAGTTATTAGTGCCTTTAATTAAGTTGGGGGAGGTAGTTGTCTTATTACCTAAACTAGTGGTGGAAAAGTGTCTTTCTGCACTGATTGATATGATTTTTGACCCAAAAATAATACCAGACAGATTTTTCTCACCCAAAATCACGTCAGTTGTGATTTTTCTTCATCCTCATCGTATCCTCTCTCAATCCCTCTCTATCTCTCTTCCTCTCTCACGATCAAACATCAAAAACCCTCACGCTACCTCTCTGGTCGTCTCTCTCCCTCACGGCAACAGAAGCAGCAGCGGCATCACAGCCACCGCCGCCTCTCTCTCTCAGGTTCGTCTCTCTCTCTCTCTCTCTCTCTCTTTCTCTTCTTCTATTCCGTGCGTCCTTCTTCTCCTTCTCTTCCTGTGTTTTGTTCATCTTCTTCTTCTTCCTCCATGATTGTTGATGTATACTTTTTCCGGCAGCCCTTGATTTGTCGCCAACATCTTCATCTCCATTACTTCAATCACTCGAATCTCTCAAATCTCACGTAAGTAACATGTTACTCGTTAATTTCAGATTTGTTGTACTCACTTTGATTACCGTCTTCACCACGTAGAACATCTCTAATCACTATATTCGTTGTTCAAGTGATTATTCATAAACCCTAGTTTATGTAAGGGGTTAAATCAAGCCGAAACAATAGGGTTAGATAGTAATTACCACTTGTTTGATGTGGGTATTCATGTTGTATTAGGTTTAGTATGAATGTAGGATGAACTAGATGATTGGGGGAAAAGTTTCATGGAAATTGTTTATTTCCCGTATGGGTATTTTGAGGGGAATTTGATATTTGAAACGAGCATATCTTTTGATTCAGGAATCGAAATTAAGATCCGTTTGAGGCTAAACTTATTATTTCGAATGTTTTGAATTCAATGGAACTGTTTTTGAGCCATGATCTGTTTGGGAAACTGGAGTAATAAATTGGTGAAGTTATGATAGGTTATGTATACTTTAGGTTATGGGATTTTGGAATAAGGTTTTGGTATTGGTTTTGAAGTATGAAATAAGGGGGATGTTGGGTTGGTTTTATAACCTTAAACCGTTGGGTGTCATGTGCATATAATATAGCTTAGTATTTTTATTACTAAGAAATTGTAATTTAATTAGAGTATTGTTAACTTGTAGGCGACGAATTCACCGACGACGCATACGTTGAGTACTACAATTGAGTCGCCGTAATCGCTTGCAAACTAGGTGAGTAAACGTGCCAGGCCTAGTGTGCCTAACTCCCTTCGTGTCAAATGATTTGTTTTTACATGTCTCAAAATGGATTACGTGCTATGTGTTTATGTGTCATTTAAACATCCAATTTTACTTGTAAATGCCTTTCTTGAAAATAACATAATAAGTTAACAATTCACGATAACGTAAAGTGGAAGAGTTGTGCGGGATTGTCTCATGGTTACTATTGGGCTTGGTCGGGTTATACCCGGCCAATTAATTGTATTTAATCCGGTTGCAAGGCCCCGGATCGCTCCTAGTACTCACCCTTCTGACCGCAAGAAGTCTGTAAGGGGGTGTCGACACTTAAGGTCTTGGATGCTTGCGAAGTGATTGGTTCTTTCCCCGTATCAACTAATTGAAATTGTGATCTTTTGAATTTAATGGCTATTTATGGGAAAAAGAATGAGTATGAAATTTGGGATTTCCCAACTTGAGTATTGAACTCGAATTTGTGAACTGTAAACTCCCTTGTTTTCTTACAAGTGTCAAATTCAAACTTCCGCTGTGTTTAAAGTTAAACTCCTACTCGCAAAAATGGTCATTGTTTTTATAACTGCCTCATCATCATTTTACATGCTTGGTTGTTTGCTTGCCAGTATTTTTATGCTGATTTTTGTACTGTGGTGTTTCTTTTTATTTCTGCACCACAGGTCCAGGTGGTGAGTATTTGGCTTAGCGGGGGACGCGGTTCATCACCTAGAAAATTAGTAATTTTCATTTCAATAAAAGTTGAACTCTTTTGTTAGATTATAACACACTAGTTTGTTAAGCGCCCACGTTTGAGGCAGCCTTGGAGTTGTAATAAAGTTCTATTGTTTAACTTTTAATTTAGTTTGCTTGAGATCCACTTTTAAATGTCCTTGTATCCGGGCTTTGTCTCGGGTACGGAGTGACACCCCCCGGGCCTCCGGCTTGGTCATTTTGGGGGTGTTACAGGTGGTATCAGAGCGGGCAATCCAAAAGGGAAAACAAAACCTGTTAGGGTAACTAAAATGAACATAGGCAAAGTGATTAAAATTTGACAAGCCGTTGGGAATTTGGGTAGTATTTCTAGGACTATTATGTGTGTAAATGCTTAGGAAAAATAGGATAGAAGGCAAGTACGCCCACCAACCCACTCCTAACTAAGAACTTTGGCTTACCCGAGATACTAAGAGATTGGGTTTTGAGGCGTTTCAGTGGAGTTCGGGTTAGAAACCTTTGATCATCCAACCTTTTTGAGGCGTTTCGTTGGGAGTTGATTTCAAAAGTCTTGTGGTTATAAAATTTAATTTTTGGAAAGAAGTGTTTATTTCATGAGAGTAGTAATTTTTATTTACGTTATATACTGTGTGGAGTAAGAGACTTATGAAGTGGCTTTCTTTTGTAGATGGCTAGGACCAAAACGACCCCTAGGAAGCGTGTATTGCCCGTCGAGAAGCACCCGATTGTGACACCAAGGGTTGAGGGTGAGGATTTTCCAGCGTTCCGTGATCGCGTCGTTCAGTTTTGTGAGCAAAGGTTTGTGGAATCACAGTTTCCTCGCTACCGGAATCCTGCGTTTCATGCTTATTGTATGGTGAAGGCACTTCCCATGGGACCTTTATTTGGAGACATAATAGCAAAATATAGCAACATCATGGACAACTACAACCGAATGAATGCTAGGGAGTATCTTTACCAAGGTGAATGGAGGGTCAACGCCGACTTCATATGCAAGTTGTTAATGGAGGTCCATGTAAAGTGGCAAGGTTACACGGTTATTGAGGTGAATGTTATTGAAGCCAAAGAGGTGATTATCATAGACTCTAGTGACGATGATGAGGTCGAAGAGGATCCAATGGAAGATGTCGATGAATACCCCGAGATTGAAGAAGATCCAATGGATTATTATGAAAGTGAAGAAGACCCAAGTGAGGGTGAGGATATCGAGGAAGACCCCGAGGAAGATGAGGAATTTGATGAGAGCGACGAAGACGAGGATTAAGCATGTTATAATTCTTTGATTTCCTAGACATTGATACAATTTAAAGTTTTGTTTTGTTTTGAATAAGGCTATGATGTCAACAATATTTTGAGGTTCTTGAATAATTTTTGAATAGCCACTTTTGGGCTAGAGTTAAATCCTTAGCGTTTTTATTTAAGGATGAGGAATTATGCTCATGTTTTGAGGACCCGATTTGGGAGATTAATAAATTTATTTCTCTGATTTTGGAGTATGATTTGATGAATTAAGATTGTCATGTATTTTGTTATCATTGATTGAGTAATTAGAAAGTGTTCATGGAATTAGAACGCGAAAATCTTGATCTTTGGTGTTATTGAATCTGCGCAGCAGTGAGTTTTTGTTGTAGCAGACGTAATTAATTTTGGATTTATTTTTCCCTGAATTTTTCCCAGAAAGTAGACATACTTAGGTATCTCTCATAAAAATCTCAGCCCTATATGAGTTCTGTAGAATCAGTTACGAGTTTTCAAAGTTGGTGGTTCAGTAGCAGAATTGCAAAGTAACTAGCTGTAGCATTTTTCATTTTTACCTATCTTCCAGATCTTGTTTGGTTCTCAAATTTTTATGACAGTTAGTAGACATGTTTGGCTAATTCTGGGCGAAAGCCTATCTCATTTTGAGGACTTTAATGTCAGCTTAAGGCTTTTCAAAGTCAAAGTTTCTGTTCTGGTGGTCTGTGACAGCAGCTGTAGTATTCTCTATGCAACTTGAGTTCTACAATTTATTTTGAGTTGATTCTTCTTGAGTATGAAAGTAGACTCAGAGAGGGTGTTTCACACCAAAATTCATAATTTTTGCTTGTCCTATTGACCAATTTACCAATTTTTTAAAGAGGGACGACGAAATGAGACGTGATCAGCCTATGTGTAAATACATGCTCATTTGAGTAATTGATGATCAATATGTGACATTACATGCCTAATTGCGCGTTGCATTCCATGTATTCATGTTTACTTGTATTTCATGATATTTTATGAATAATACAATAGGCTATAGTGTAGGACAATAGACCACCTCCATACAACACTAGAAGGAATTTCCTTGTCAAACAGTGAAGGTAGGAATTTCATGTTGAACCGACCAAGGAGGGACCAAAATAATTTCTCGTACGAGGTAATAAAATTGGAGCAAAGTTTATACGAGCGGGCAAAGAGGATAAATGACCTCATCGCGAGGAATTGTGAAGTACCGCGTGCTATGTCGGTTACGAGTTTTGCAACAAAGTTAGAGTAAGGAAGAACTAGGTGTACTGATATTATGTTCAAGAAGAAGGTGAGAAGAGAAATGTGTTTGAGAGATATTGACATAGAAGAATCTTTTGACAAATTTGTGTTAGAGAAATTTGTAATAGCACCGAAAGGAGTTGTGAAGGCTTCGGTGACATCAATAGAGATAAAGTAGTTAAAAGAGAACTGAAAATCGAGTTTTCGGAGGTGCGATCAGCTATGTGAGATTTAGGTGCTTCTTAGCTAGTTTTATATAGTTTAGACTATTGAGAAATATGGGTGTTTATGTGAAACCCTATTGTTTTGGAGTTGACTACTTTGAAGATTTCGGAATATTATTTTGCTATGAAGGTAGTTTGAGAGTTTTAATATGGTGGGAAATACTAAAGTATTGACATAATACTCGGAGTTCTATAAATCATTGGTATACCTAGGGAGATTATTTTGTTTTATTGACGGCGGTTTGTTAAAAACATCTCATTTAGAGTCTTGTTTTCAGTGGTATAGTTTTGAGTATTTTACCATTCATGTTGATTTCGATTTGGGTTTCAGGGTTTCATTATTGAAGAACCTGTTTTGGGATATTAATACGTTACTTAAGAGTTTAATCTCCAACATTGTGTTGTCTCTTATAAATGTCGCAGAGTTTTGGGAATTCTTGGGAAAATTATTAGTTGGCAACTGTTAAGTGTGTAATTGATTGGAAGTCAGCTCTAGAATACCCTTGTGGCAGAATAATCTTAATATTTGTTGTATAATAGGAGTATTCTTTGACTCTTGTAGATATGGCCTTCAACCTAGTGAATCCAACAGCGGAAGATTTTCAGCTGAGCCACCCAACAAGGACGCCTTTCTTGGAGGGGATGTCAAATTTGGGAATTTATCGGAGAAGTCTTGGATAGGTGTGAGCATTGGGCTTACACTTTTGTTGGAGGATGGGTATTCAGCAACGTACTAGTTCAGAGTCATTGCATTGTGGAGTCTCTACCTAATGAGCAACCTTGGATTTCGATTAAGAGACAATATAATGATTTGGTCGATAAGGAAAGGGGGTACCTTCCTAATCAAAAATATTTTCATCAAGGTCAGTGGATGATAACGCCGCACTTCATGAAGTGTACTTTGTTGTTAGTTCACAAGCCTTGGGAGGAGCCTGTGGAGGACCCAGGAGAAGTAATAGACTAAATAGCTAGCATGGACGATAGCGGCCTCCCACCCACCCTCACCTAGAAAGCATTTTTGGGAGTCGTGTCTTATGGTTCTTCGAATATCAGAATTTATTTTGAACCTACTTTGAAGTTGTTAGGAAAAATGTAATTTTGGGATTTTAGTTGGAATAAGTCTGTCAAAGAATATTGGAGTTTCTCTTTCTTGGTTGGAGTATTATTACCTAATCTTGATGGATCACATTGCTTTACTAGTGCTTGTGTGTCTTCTTACCTTGTCTATATTTTGTGAAGGTTATATTTATCCTATTTCTCTCCTTTTTCTCGTGTATATGAAATTATAAGAGTAAAGGAAAAGGGGATTACACATTTGAAACCGAAGTTTAAGGATCAGGGGCTAAGTCTTGTTTGTTATATCTCATACTATTTGATTTGGCTAAAGACGGTATTTTACGTCATTAGGATGTTAATGTTTACATTAGAGGTACATGTTCGGAGCTTTGCTACTTATCTATCATTTGAGGAACTGGATATTTTCTCCTTAATGGTTCGTCCTTGGTATTATGATAGTTTTTGGGTTGTATCACCTTTATTGTATGAGGCGTAATATAGTTCATTTACTAGTTTATTCACAATCTGACTAAGAGTATGGATGGTCAGCCTTGGGAGATCTTAAGAACTTATTCCTCGTAACAGACAGTTTATGATGTTGTAGCGGTTATCATTTGAGTTATTGATTTAGGTTTTGGGTCGCTCTCTATTACGTTGGTACAACAATCAAGACAAGTTTTTGGTGTAATCTAAATTGGTATGGTATAGTCTCACGTTTGGGGTAGCTAACATATATTGTTAACTGATGCGTATGATCGGAGACTTTTGTCAAATCGTTGTTTGGATTATGGGCTGGTTATTCACATCTAAGATACTTTTGGAGTCCTATGCTTCTATTGTATTTCTGGGAATGCCAAGTCGTATTGAAATTAAGGTTTACATCAGACCTTCCATGAGACATCTTACCCGACTCCACCAAAAACATGTGGACCGAGCCCTCGCGATTCGAATTCGAGTGTTTGTTTGATTTCCGAGATGTATGGAAGATGAGTTCAAGACTTTTGCAGACCAAGAGTAGTGACCCATACTATGAAGTCCCAATTCCTGAGGCCTCGCGAATGCTCAATTCTTTCCGGATAGACTTTTTTTTTTGGAGATATCAAGTGGGGCTTTTGGGGTCCATTGGATGAACTTCGTGGGGGCCATATGTGAATTACATGGGCCATGTTAAGTTGTTAGTCAACCTAGATGACATGTTTAAGTGACACCTTGCAGACATTATCAAGTGGGAAGAGAATGTAGGCTCCCTATTTGTCGCCTAGGACCGGGAGTCGTGGCTAGTGCCAATCAATTTAGAACCTTCATTTAGTTATGAGGAACACCCTGTCAAGATTCTAGACACCAAGACAAGGGACACCCGCAATAAGAGTGTCAAGCTTGTAAAGGTCTTATGGGCGAATCACCTCACTGAAGAGGCAACTTGGGAAGCGGAGGATGTTATGAGGAAGAAGTATCCTCACCTTTTTGACGAGGTACTTTGAGCTCCGAGGACGTCACTCCTCTAAGGGAGAGAGGATGTAATCCTTCAGTTTTTAATACAGTATTCATTATAGTATATTGCATATCATTCATGACCTTAGGTTGCATTTAGTAATTGTATCCTTGAGTGGAAGTTCATACCTTATTGGTTGTTGAAGATTATGGTTTAAGCTTCGAGGACGAAGCTCTTTCTAAGGTGGGAAGGATGAAATACCCCGTTTTGTGACTAAGGGTATTTTGGGTATTTGTGATATTCGACTATGGATACTTTGGGTATTTGTGACATGTGACTATGGATATTTTGGGTATTTGTGATATTATTACTTGTGTTGGGAGTGAAATCTAAATGTTGGGAGTCATTTGTAAAGCTTTGCTAGCAATTTGGGGTCTTTGTGTCTTTTATCTAAAGTTATTAGTGCCTTTAATTAAGTTGGGGGAGGTAGTTGTCTTATTACCTAAACTAGTGGTGGAAAAGTGTCTTTCTGCACTGATTGATATGATTTTTGACCCAAAAATAATACCAGACAGATTTTTCTCACCCAAAATCACGTCAGTTGTGATTTTTCTTCATCCTCATCGTATCCTCTCTCAATCCCTCTCTATCTCTCTTCCTCTCTCACGATCAAACATCAAAAACCCTCACGCTACCTCTCTGGTCGTCTCTCTCCCTCACGGCAACAGAAGCAGCAGCGGCATCACAGCCACCGCCGCCTCTCTCTCTCAGGTTCGTCTCTCTCTCTCTCTCTCTCTCTCTTTCTCTTCTTCTATTCCGTGCGTCCTTCTTCTCCTTCTCTTCCTGTGTTTTGTTCATCTTCTTCTTCTTCCTCCATGATTGTTGATGTATACTTTTTCCGGCAGCCCTTGATTTGTCGCCAACATCTTCATCTCCATTACTTCAATCACTCGAATCTCTCAAATCTCACGTAAGTAACATGTTACTCGTTAATTTCAGATTTGTTGTACTCACTTTGATTACCGTCTTCACCACGTAGAACATCTCTAATCACTATATTCGTTGTTCAAGTGATTATTCATAAACCCTAGTTTATGTAAGGGGTTAAATCAAGCCGAAACAATAGGGTTAGATAGTAATTACCACTTGTTTGATGTGGGTATTCATGTTGTATTAGGTTTAGTATGAATGTAGGATGAACTAGATGATTGGGGGAAAAGTTTCATGGAAATTGTTTATTTCCCGTATGGGTATTTTGAGGGGAATTTGATATTTGAAACGAGCATATCTTTTGATTCAGGAATCGAAATTAAGATCCGTTTGAGGCTAAACTTATTATTTCGAATGTTTTGAATTCAATGGAACTGTTTTTGAGCCATGATCTGTTTGGGAAACTGGAGTAATAAATTGGTGAAGTTATGATAGGTTATGTATACTTTAGGTTATGGGATTTTGGAATAAGGTTTTGGTATTGGTTTTGAAGTATGAAATAAGGGGGATGTTGGGTTGGTTTTATAACCTTAAACCGTTGGGTGTCATGTGCATATAATATAGCTTAGTATTTTTATTACTAAGAAATTGTAATTTAATTAGAGTATTGTTAACTTGTAGGCGACGAATTCACCGACGACGCATACGTTGAGTACTACAATTGAGTCGCCGTAATCGCTTGCAAACTAGGTGAGTAAACGTGCCAGGCCTAGTGTGCCTAACTCCCTTCGTGTCAAATGATTTGTTTTTACATGTCTCAAAATGGATTACGTGCTATGTGTTTATGTGTCATTTAAACATCCAATTTTACTTGTAAATGCCTTTCTTGAAAATAACATAATAAGTTAACAATTCACGATAACGTAAAGTGGAAGAGTTGTGCGGGATTGTCTCATGGTTACTATTGGGCTTGGTCGGGTTATACCCGGCCAATTAATTGTATTTAATCCGGTTGCAAGGCCCCGGATCGCTCCTAGTACTCACCCTTCTGACCGCAAGAAGTCTGTAAGGGGGTGTCGACACTTAAGGTCTTGGATGCTTGCGAAGTGATTGGTTCTTTCCCCGTATCAACTAATTGAAATTGTGATCTTTTGAATTTAATGGCTATTTATGGGAAAAAGAATGAGTATGAAATTTGGGATTTCCCAACTTGAGTATTGAACTCGAATTTGTGAACTGTAAACTCCCTTGTTTTCTTACAAGTGTCAAATTCAAACTTCCGCTGTGTTTAAAGTTAAACTCCTACTCGCAAAAATGGTCATTGTTTTTATAACTGCCTCATCATCATTTTACATGCTTGGTTGTTTGCTTGCCAGTATTTTTATGCTGATTTTTGTACTGTGGTGTTTCTTTTTATTTCTGCACCACAGGTCCAGGTGGTGAGTATTTGGCTTAGCGGGGGACGCGGTTCATCACCTAGAAAATTAGTAATTTTCATTTCAATAAAAGTTGAACTCTTTTGTTAGATTATAACACACTAGTTTGTTAAGCGCCCACGTTTGAGGCAGCCTTGGAGTTGTAATAAAGTTCTATTGTTTAACTTTTAATTTAGTTTGCTTGAGATCCACTTTTAAATGTCCTTGTATCCGGGCTTTGTCTCGGGTACGGAGTGACACCCCCCGGGCCTCCGGCTTGGTCATTTTGGGGGTGTTACAGGTACTAAGCATTCAAAAAAATTATTCAGATTTAGTGCATGTTTCCGGTTCCGTATAGCCACCCACGTGTATACTAGCTAGTATCTCTACCTACACAGGTTAAGTACAGACCACAGAGAGGCTTGGGTACAATTCCAGGTGCAAGACGTCTTGTTGTTTGCTCGACTGGATATCGGATTCATGATCGAATTGACATTATGGTATGTAAAATCCTTCCTCTCTTTAGTATTTGTTCAGTACCTGTGCGACAGCATATTATTCCTAATTTTGATGTAATTAAGATGTCAATATTGAAGAGCTGTTGAACAAAAACAGTAGCATCTTTGTTTTTTCTGTTTGTTTTGTTTAAGTCTTTGTTATTTTACAGAAAATGGTCGGCCGGATGGGGGCAAAATTCTTACGGTCATTAACGAAGAAAGTTACTCACCTTATTTGTTACAAGTTTGAAGGTATGTCAAATTTCTGTCCTGCGGGCTGATGTTCATGTTTCTACTGCATTGGCTGGTCTTAATGCATTCAGGGTGTTATTTAAGGATCTGGCATTGAAATTTTGTAAATAAACTGAATGCCAAAGTAATTGTTAGTATACAATTACTATATATCTTTACTTTACAGTATTTTCAATCTTTGCTGGTCTGTAAGATGTTATATCGTGAATGTTAATACATACTTCATAAATAAGTTTTTTATAGACATGTTGACCTAACTTTGCTCGATATATGGCGATGTGAATGTCAGTTTATTGACTTGAATGTGCTAGCTAGTAATAATTAGCTAGTAGCACCTTCTCGACGTGTCAGTTTTTTTTCAATTTTGTTAGTCATATCGTCTTTATTTTATATTCCATTCACATGGGTTCTAAATCTTTGAAGCTGATTTGTTTTGGTTCACTCAATTAAGATCTGTCATATTGTGGCCACCTCCTCTCCCTCTTCTATTCATTGGTCTGTTTTATTGGAATGCATTGGTCAGTAAACTTGAAGTTCGGAGCTCTCTATTTCGTGCGGGTTTTGTTTGAGTGATTTATCGATGGGATTTCGGTATTTTGGTCACCTCCTTGGTCACAATTGCTACAGATCAAAAGTAACTTATTGCAGAGTCGTTAGCATCACATCACGAAGATTCCTTGATAGTGCAGTTCGACGCCATGGTTTGCAGACTTTCAGTTTGTCTCTGATGTTCTAAATGTCCCAGATTGGGACATGCGTTCCAGAATTACAGTGTAGTTTCAGCAGTTTGACTGTTTTCACTAGCGTCCCAGAAAGCTTTTCTATAGTCTCATTTTTGATCCATGACCTATTTCGGTGGTATTGGCTGTCACCATATTGAGTTTATGTTCATGATTCGGCCCATTCGGGTAGTGAATTCTCCTTTTTGGTGCTTGGAGTCTCTTTGAGTGAGGTCACTTTGGTGCTTGGAGTCTCTTTGAGTGAGGTCACTTGTCTCATGCTTGTTGAATTTGGTTGATTGATTGGCTCATGGACACTAATAGAAGCTTGCAACCCGGTGGCTTGTGATTTGCATTCAGTTTGTTGGTGTTGGTTTATATGACAAACTCAAAAGTGCCACGTTGAGTTTGAGGGAGGGTGTTAACAAATAAATCATTTTTGTAGTTTGGGGTACATTGGGTATTTTGGTGACTAGTGTTTCTGATTGTCTAGCTTCTAAAATAGGGTGCTGCTCATTGTATTCTAAAACTTTTTGTCATTCAATAACACAGTCAGTTTTAGTTATTTTCACAGAATGCAACTCTATCAGGTGTACATTGTGATTTGTATCTTCTTGATATTTTTTTTGTAGGATGAGAGCAGCTAATCTTCTAGTCTTTGATGCATGTATAATCTTGCCAGTAACAAGAAACTGTTTGAAGATTAAGTGTTTTTTTAACATGCACGCACATTTTTATATGGATATGCTTGTTGAGAGATGTTGGGAGATCGGAAAAAGGATAGCCAAGTAGAAATTTGTATTCCTGCCATAAATTTCCTTTCTCCCCCACGTTTTTATGTGTTTGTAATATTTATTGTTGTATAAATTTGCCAGCGTATATGGATACCATTAAACATCTCATTTCTTTTTATAGGAGAGAAGTATAAGGTCGCTAAGAAATGGCAGAAGATAAAACTTGTCAATCATCACTGGTTGAAAGACTGGTATGCTTACATTTTTTTGTTCAGCTTTATGGTGGTAAATTTGGATAAGAACCTTCCTTTCCTTTGCAGTTTGAAGGCATGGGAAATTCTTCCAGAAGAAAATTACAATAAGAGGTGAGACGCCGGATTCATACAGTCCATCGCAGTTTTGTGTAACCTTGAATATGTTCAAATATTTGCTCTAACAAAGACGGCCTCTTAATGAGTGCAACCTATGATCAATTTCCCTTTTCTTCCAGTGGATATGAGTTAGAAAAGATGGAGCTGGAAACCAGAGATTTTGAAGGAGGACAAGCTATCGCCAGACAGCAATTTGAGGCTCGAGAAATGGATGTTAGTCCTTGTAGTTTGTTTGAAGAGACCCTCACGTCGCTGATGTCCCTTCACTTAGGAAAAGAGATTCTGGTAGCAAGTCATGGCTCACTCTTATCTGCTTCAGAAAACACTATACCAAATCAAGGTTCCCATGGAAAAAAGCCTCAGGTGGGTAGTTCTTTGGTAGTTGCCTAGTTGGTACTTGGTAGAAGGTTATGTCAATCATATTTACCAGATAAAAGTCACCTTGCAGGAGTTGTTTGACCCGTGTATTTGTTGTAGTTGAAGTTTTGCCTTTTTCAGTAGCTCACAAGGGCCTTGCAACAGTAGTTTCTGGTGGCACTTTCATGTCCCAGAATTCAGTGGGAGTTGCAAAATAAGTTTTAAGTTGCTTAAAAATTGACTACCACACTCTGTCCTTGCAGCGAAAGGAGAAGCTTCCTGTGCTAATCATATGCAGTTTTGTTGTTTTATCTCTTATCTAAGCAAATGATTAGTGGCTATTATTGGTGTTCTCACTTGAGAACACTATTTTAGTGAAAAAAATCTGCTCTCACACCAGATGCAATTTAGCAACTATTTATCTCATTAGAGTCATGCTATTGCTTTAATTTCTGAAGTGCTAAGCATTTGAAAATTGTTTTCAGATTTTACTTGCATGTTTCCAATTCCGTATAGCCGTCCACGTGTTTACTAACTAGTATCTCTACTTGCACAGGTTAAGTTCGGACCACGGAGAGACTTTGGTGGAATTCCTGGTGCAAAATCTCTAGTTGTTTGCTTGACTGGATATCGGAGTCGTGATCAAAATGACATTATGGTCGGTAAAATGTTTCTTCTCTTTTTGTATTTGTTCCAATTCTTGTGCGTCAGCATGTTATTCCTAATTTTATTATAATTAAGATGTCAATATTGAAGAACTGTTTAGAAAAATAGTTGCTTTATGGTTTTTTTTAAAAAAACTCTTTGTTATTAAACAGAAAATGGTCAACCGGATGGGGGCAAAAATCTTAGGGCCATTAACGAAGAAAGTTACTCACCTTATTTGCTATAAGTTTGAAGGTATGTCACTTCCCTGTCCAATGTACATATATCTACACATTGGCTGGTCTTAATGTATCCAGGGTGGTATGTACTGATCTGGCATTAAAATTTTGGAAGTAAACTGAACTCACAGGTAGTTGTTGATGTTTAGAGATTGGATTCTTACAGTATTTTCAATCTTTGCTGGTTCGTAAGATGTTATATCATGAATGTTAACTCATACTCATAAGTTCCTGGTATAGGCATGTTTGCGTAACTTTGCTAGATATGTGGTGATCAAAATGTAGGCATATGGACATGTATGCAGCTCTATCAGATGTATATTGTGATTTGTATGTTATCGATGTCTCTGTTCTTAGGATGAGAGAAGTGCATCTCATCTTTCATGCACGCATAACCTTCACAGATGACAGGAAACTGTTTGAAAGCAGAACTATTATTTTAACATGCACACTTTTGCACCCATTAACACGCAATAGGAAAATATGTGTCCAAAGTTCATCTTGAAAAAGGGATGGCCAAGTACAAGCCATAAAAAGAGGATGCTCCTTTCTCTAGTTAAACACTCTTGTATGACTCCACTGGAACAATAAACTTTGGTTGACAATTTCCCCCATTGCACATTACAACACCAAAAATCCTTCTTCCAATCTTTATAAAATTTAGTATAGATTCGCGAACGTACGGACACTGTTAACTTCTCAGTTCTTTTTATAGGAGACAAGTACAAAGTCGCTAGGAAATGGCAGAAGATAAAACTTGTCAACCATCACTGGTTAAAAGACTGGTATATTCAAATTTTTTGGCTCAGCTTTTTATGGTGGTAAATTTGGATAAGAAGCTTCCTTTCCATTGCAGTTTGAGGGCGTGGGAAATCCTTCCGGAAAAAAATTACTGTATGAGGTAAGATGCCAAATTCCCAATGTCTGTTGCATTTTGTGGTATTGTTGAAAGAAATAACCACTAAAGAATGACAGCTTCATAAGGAATGTTATTTGTGATAAATCTTTTAAATTAAGGCGTTCTCCTTTACTTCCAGTGGGTATGAGTTAGAAATCATGGAAGTGGAAGCCAAAGATTCAGAAAGAGCACAAGCTATTGCTAGAAAGCAATACAAGGAGATAAACTTTTTGAAGAACTTGGAAATTCGTCCGGAAGAAGACTGCAACAAGAGGTGAGACACGAAATTCATACAGTCTATTGCATTTGTGTGGAATCTTGATATAAAACTACTAAAGAAGGAATGATGTCGATAATTCCCTTTAGTGTTTTTCCATGTTTGAAATAACGATGTCAGCTTCATAATGTGTGTTATTTGTGATTAAATCTTTTAAATTAAGATGTTCTCCATTCCTTCCAGTGGATATGAGTTGGAAACCATGGAGGTGGAAGCCAAAGATTCTGGAAGAGGACAAGCTATTGGCAGAAAGCAATACAAGGAGATAATTTTTTTGAAGGACTGGGAAATTCTTACGGAAGAAAATTACAACAATAGGTGAGCCACGAAATTCATACAGTCTATTGCAATATTTGTGTAAAATCTTGAATTAAACTGCTAAAGAAGGAATCATGTCCATTTGCAATAACGATTGTGATCAATTTTTGAAATTAAGATGCTATCCTTTCCTTGCAGTGGACATGAACCATTGAGGTGGAAACCAAATATTCAGGAGTAGAAGCTATTGCTAGACAGCAATACGAGGAGATAGATTTTTTGAAGGACTGGGAAGTTCCTCCGGAAGAAAATTACAGTAAGAGGTGAGACTCCGAATTCATACAGTCGCTTGTGTTTGTGTGGAATCTTTGAATAAAAACTAATTCTTAGATAAGGGAATTATGTTCTCAATGATGTCCCCTAAGTGTTTTCCATATTTGAAATAACAATTTCAGCTTCTTGTTGAGTGCACCTTACGATCAATCTCTTGAAGATGTCCCCCTTTTCTTCCGCTGGATATGAGTTAGAAATCATGGAGGCGGAAGCCAAAGATTGACAAGGAGAAGCACAAGCTAGAAAGCAAACAATCAATGCAAGACCTGGTGATTTTCTGAAGGAGACCAATACCAAAAGGTTTAGCAACCTCGGGTTCTGTCAATCATGAAATTATGAGTCAAATTATGTGGAAGTTAGTACCTTGTACTACAAGTTGGTTTAACTGTTGAACTTGTGCATTTAATTTAATATGATTTAGGTCAAAAGTTAGAGTCTTTTCTTCATGACTCAGATGCGAGAAGATTATCTAACTGTTGTGGTTTTTACCAGATGCATATTAGGTGATTTGGATACCCATGTTTAACAAATGGTATCTGGTGATAAATTTGGGTAAGTATAAACTCAAATAAACTAAAAACGGGGAGACCCACGATCTAGTGGATGGAGGGTGAAATTAACTTGCCAAGTTTATGTGATGGGAATTGGGATGCCAATTCACCAGAGTTCTAAATTCCATGGTACTTCTTTATATTTTCCGTAATTGTAAAGTTTATGTGATCGGATCCCCATATTTGTGCCCCTACTCTAGGAGCTCGGGTTGAAAAAATCCCAACCCAAACCTGACCTAGGAACTTGAAAATCCAAACCTCATAAAATTTAGGCTCGGACCGGTTCAGCTCGGTTTAGAAGTACAATATTTTCTCAATCAAGCAAATAGAAAGGGTAGAACTTCTAAATCTGAGAACAGAGGGATTTAGAACCGACTCGACTATTTGGTAAAGTACTTGCCTGGATCTAGAAGAAAAACAAACAAAACGACTCTTGATCTACAAGAGGAAAATGGCCACAAGTAGTGCTACGATTTCGGTTAGAACCGAACCGGAACCGAACCGGTTGAAGTAAAAACGGTCGGTTTCGGTTCGGTTGGCCGGTTATTGTGAAGTTTTCATGTTCGGTTAAACCGGAACCGGTATTAGGGTATATCCGGAACCGGCCCGGAACCGTGGACCGAAACCGGTTCGGTTCCGATTCCTAACCGATTCCGGACAGTTTGTATTTTTTTTCTTCATTTTTTTTATTGTGGTAAATAATAAATGTAAAACATAAAATTAGACAATTAATCAAAAAAAAGACACAAACTTGTATTATTAATTAAAATATAAAATGTTAGAAAAAATTACATCACTATAGTTTAAGTACATCCCAACTAGGTTGGCACCCACTCAACTACCAATCATTTGGATTTTTTCTAACTTACATACGAACTTATTGAAATGAACTTATTGAAATACGAACTTATTTTTTCTAACTATTCGTCTAGATCTAGCGGAGTGTCCTCGCCTATTCCCAATTCTTGGTAAAGTTCGCTCACGGCCACGTCCAAAGGGTGTAGGTCTTGTGTGCGTTTGTTGGCGTCGCAACAATCCTTTGAGCATATGAGTACCTCCAACATCTCCAAAGTTAGACACAATCGTTTCTCTGACAAGACTCGTTTACCTGCACTAAAAGTTGATTCCGAAGGGACTGTAGAAGCGGGAGGGGTTAGTAAATCACGTGCCATTTTAGAAACAATCGGATAGTTGATTTCTTGATTTCACCAAGCAAGTACATCTACATTTTCTATTTCTTCCTCCGTTTGTTGTAAGAAATAATTTTGGTTAGTGTACAACAATAATTCCGAGACACAATTCGACCCAGTGGGGGTGGTTTGTCTACTTAACTATAAAGAACCCAATTTTACCTTACCCTTCGGATCCCTCGAACTCGATGGTGCTTGAGAACCTTGATTACCAATACCAAACTTAACAACATATTTTTCATACATAGCTTTAAGAGTTTGTATAACTTCTTCAAAAAGTTGGTGATATCACTACCTTTCTATAATCGGTACTCATGTTTTCCGAAATTGTTTCTAGCATAAAACTTGTGGTTTCATCCTTACACCTTGGGTCCAATATACTTGCCAAACAAAAAATCATAGGGATTTTTTAAAAATATTTGAGAAATGTTTCTTCCATTTCCGCAATTGCGTCGTATAAAATTACATTATTCCTATTATCTTTAAAAGTTTCACTTATAAACATTAGTTGTGGAATAACGCTGTTAGTAGATGGATAATAAACACCCGAAAGAAGATTAGTTGCGGTATAAAATGTTTCAAGAAAATCTCTTAAGACGATGGCGGCCTTCCAATCTTGAAGTGAAACGGAAACGGGATTGTTTGATTCATTCAAAAACGTGTGATTGTGGTCTCGTAACCTTTAACACTTCTCAACATCAAATAAGTCGAGTTCCATCTGGTCCTACAATCTCCCCCAAACTTTCTTTTTTTCTTGCCGTTTGAACACAATAATCCGCAAATTGTTTGGTTCTTTTGTTTGAAGACGCAATAAAGAGAATAGCATCACGAATTAGACTAATATGCTCATCTAGTTGTTTCAAGTCATCTTGTACAATTAAATTGATAATGTGACATACACAACGAACATGGTCAATTTCTTCGTGAACGGGTGTTTGTATCAAAGTTTGCATATGGTCTATCGCACTATCACATGCCGATGCATTGTCAAAAGTCATTGATGTAATTCGTTCACTAAAACCCCACTCTTCAAAAACATCGACTATAGCTTCTCCCATGTTTACACTGTTGTTAGGATATGGAACTTCTCGAAATTCAATTACACGTTTTTGTAAAGTCCAACTTGGGTCAATGTAGTGTGCGGTGATACAAATATACCCTTTATCATTTCTACCGGACCACATATCGGAAGTGCAAGCAATTGTAAAATTATAATTTAATTTTTTTTTTCATAATTTCCGCTTTCCTCTCACTATATAGATCAATTATATCTTTCCTAGTAGTATGTCTACTAATATGCCTATAACTAGGACAAAACGCGGTTATTGATAGGTTTTTCGGTAGCGGTGATATAATGAGCTAATGCTTTTCTTGCCCTAGGTTCATCGTAGACAAAAGTAACTATGTTACCGTGTGAGTCATATCCTAGTTGGGTTTGGACCATCATGTCGCCTCCGGCGGGTGTATCTTTCAAAAGTCCGTGTTTATTTTGTAAATGTATTTTCATTGATCCTAATCCACCGGTTTGATGATATACAAAATTGCTTGACAATGTTTGCAAACGGCCCTAAATTGTGGTTTACCTTTTTCGTACGCCGTCGGGTATTTTATCCATATAATCCCAAACGAGACTTCTTTTTTATTATTATTTTCCTTACGAGTTCTTTTTTTAGCACCTAGATTCGGATCATTTTCCTGTAAACCACCAAAATCATTAGCGGCACCTTCGCCAAATAATTCATCAATTTCGTCATCAATAGTCATGTCTACGTTCACGTTTTGGTTATGAGAAGAGGAAGCCATTTTTTCTTAGAAAAATTGGATGAAAAAAATTAAGTTTAACAAATAATGCACAAATAAGAGCACAATCAAATAGTAAACAACAAAAAATAAAACTTACAAACTCCAAGAATAATTCTTGGAGGAGAAATGTCGAAGATTGAAGATGGGTTGATTGTCGAGGAGGAATGTGAGAAATTCGCCGTCGAAAACCAAGGAAGTTTGAGAAATTGAGGAAACTTGAGAGTGTTTGATGATTTTGAGTGAAGAAAGATGAAGAAGTTGGGGAGTGTTTGATGAATTTTGAGTGAAGAAGTGTGAGAAATATGGTGGAAGTGGTTGGGTATTTATAGGAGTTGAAGGGAGGGAAGGGGGGGGTGGTGATTGTAATAAAAAAACTCAAAAAAAACGGCCAAACGCCCACCCAAACGGTCACTGACGGTGATGGTGACCACACACAACGTTCACTTTTTTAAAAAATTCGGCTGTTGGATCGGTTCTCGGTTCGGTCCGGGCTGGTTCCGGTTCCGGCTCCGAGAAAATGACAAACCGAACTGTAACCGAGTATTACCGGGTCCGGGTCCGGTTTCGGTCCACTGTTCTCGGTTCGAGCCACAGTTCTATTTGGCCGGTTCATTCGGTTCGGTTTTAACAGGATCCGCCGGTTAAACTGAACCGATTCGCAGCTCTAGCCACAAGGAAACTAAGGTGAACGATGTTGAATCGAGATCCACTAGGCAGGGATGTCACTAGGTGTAACACCCCCATCCTAGAGTACTCGAGAATTACACATAGATTCTCCAGACTCTCCGGAGGTGTCCCCCGCTAAGCACGAGAATGTTCAGCAGAGAGTTTAAACCTAACAGTTCTGTTATAAGACAGAATGAAAGAAACTGAAGCTTACATAGAACTTATTATCATCGTTTGCATACTCTGATGTGACAATTTCTAAGTGATTGTCTACTTTCTAGTCTCCTGCGTACTCACCTGCCAAGTTATAGAAAGCAGAGAGGCCACGACGTTGCATTACAGTAAGTAAGCTAAGATTTATAACAAAAAGTAGGTATACATATAGTTTGAAAATGATTAACCCCTTACTTACAAGTGCACCGTTCATATAACCTGACTCACATTAAAATAATCACAGAGAACATTATATTAGTTATTCAAATATCAGTTAGCACACAACTATTACTAACCAGCCTTATACAGAGGATTCCGAATCCCACTACCCAGAGGGCTGTGAAAGTCAGATTCACTTCCGACAACTTCTTTAATTTAACTTAAAAATTTTGACATCTTCTACATCTCACTTATATAAATTGGACATGTTGGATGGGCCCCTGACCAGACGACCATCTAATTCATGGGTAAAAGACACTTTCACCCACTCAAGTTTGATATAATGACACCTTCACCCCTTCAATTTGGGAAATGACACATTTTTTCCTTCATTGTGCCAAATTTTAGTAAGCATACACACAATAGACACCGTTTGCCTGGGGTAGGGCTTCGTAACTGATACTACTTTTTGGCACAAATTTTCCATGTTAGAGTGTCGAGTGACACAATCACGGGGTGCAAGTGTCATGAAATTTGGCACACTTGAGGAGTAAAAGTGTCATTTTCTAACAATAGGGGTGAAAAGTATCTTTATATCCAAACCTGAGGGGGTGATATTGTCTCTTACCCTCTAAATCACACGTGTCATTTGAGTGACCATGGAGAAGAAAGTCCACGTGTATCGTGGATTGACACGGGCGTGAGGGGGCGATGTTACCAATTTTCCCTCTTTTTTTGCTTTCTACAACGGCGTTTTTCCCATTCTAACCCTCTGCTGCCGTCTTCTTCCTCGAGAAGCCTTCCTGATGGGTACATAGTACTCCACACTTAGCAGCAGTGAGGCCGACCAAGTTCTCACTTATAATTTCTCTTTCTCTGCATCTCAACAAACAAATTCACTCGCTTTCATCTCTACTATCCTCTTATCGGGAGGAGACAGATTTCTAATTTTACCGTATTGTTCAGATTCCGAGGGCTTCAAATGTTTGGAATTCAGCACGATCCTCCGGGCAAATCCTTCGCCGGAGTCCGTTTCGCCCTTTTTGGTTTCGATCCCATCCACGCACAACAGGTCTCTCTCTAACTCTCTCTCTCAGCTTATTGTTGCCTTATAATTTTCCCTGAAATTGGAGCTTTTTTCACCCCCAATCATCAATTGAATGACAATCATGTGTAGGTGCGAGAAAAGCTTGTTAGTGAAGGCGGTGTTGATGTTGGTCAGAATGTTACCAATTGTACCCACGTCATCGTCCATAAGCTTATTTATGTAAGCCGCTTCTATACCCTAGGGTTATCAATTTTCGAATTTTTCTTTATTTTGTTTGAAATTTTTGAATTTTATTTTGTATGCTGCAGGATGATCCGATTTGTGTTGCTGCTCGAAGCAATGGGAAGACTCTAGTCACAGATTTATGGGTTGATCACAGTTACGATATTGGAGAGCCCGTCAATGCCACCGGTGTAAGCTTGTTTTCCCCACCCAGTTCACGTCTGCACTACTAATTCGATCTGTCTCTGATACAATTCTCATATTTTTTTTTTGAGAATTTAGCTACAATGTCCTTTACATGTTGTCAATTACTCTTATGTAATATGATTATAATTTCATGTGTTGATGTGCATATACCGGCTTAACCACTGCAGCATATGCTGTTAGAAAAAAAACAACAACCATCGTCTGCTAGAAAACTAGTAGGGGGAATATAGTATTAAGTCTCAAAAAATTTCCCCACCCACGTGCTTGACATTAATATGAAAACTAGTAGGGGGAAGCAGGGGCGGACGCAGGAATTTTATACTATGGGTGCACACTTACATGTACATGAACTAACAATTTTCATACATAACATCAGTGCACACTAAATACATCGTCACTCGCCACTTCATCACTTTGACCACTGATTCTCCCATTACTTCGTAAAAAGTATAAAAAAATACTAAATTAAGTTTATATACCAGGGTTAGTTTGTGAAAACAATTATTAGAGTAACCTTAAAATTAAGGGCATGTATGAATAAATTTCACACACTTGGGATCATTTATAAACTTTTATGGGAGCATTCTTGAAAGAATGACTACAAAACTGAAAAGAAGTAATAGAAATGGAAATTTGGGTGGATGCATCTGACCCCACTGGGAAAACAATGCATCCGCCCCTGGGAGAAGATATAAGTCTCAAGAATTTTCCTGTTGGCAAAGCTTATCCGCAGTAAACGGCCTAACAAAGGGACACTAGCACCCAAAGAAGAGCTTTAAAAGGTAAGAAAAAAGATTCAAAAAGAAAATAGAAGTTCAAATCACTTTAAGTCCTTTTCAAAGTAGTTGCCGCCTATGATAATGGCATCAAGCCTTCAAGGTCATAAGCGTGCCGTGAATCCTTCCCAATGAGTTACAATTTATCAACTATCTATTTGGTTAGGCATGTTATTGCTTCAAATTCTGAGGTAGCAAGCATTCAGAATTTGTTTTCAGATTATGCAGGCATGTTCCCAGTTTAGCAAAGCCACCTACATGTTTAACTGACTCATCTCTCCTTCCGCAGGTTATGTACAGACCAGTGAGAGTCTTGGGTGGAATTCCGGGTGCAAAATCTTTTCTTGTATGCTTGACTGGATACCAGGGGCAAGAGCGAGAGGACATAATGGTTTGTAAAATCATGCTTCCTTACTTTTTTTATATTGTTCAGTGCCTGCGCAGCAGTGTTATTCCTAATCTAACACTGAGGAGTTGTTAAACAAAGCGGTTGTGTGAGTCTATGGTCATTTCGTTTAACCCTATGTTGTTATACAGACAATGGTTAGCTTGATGGGGGCATGTTTTTCAAAGCCATTGGTGGCACAAAAAGTTACGCACCTTATTTGTTATAAGTTTGAAGGTATGTCACTCTTCTGCTCCTACGGTCTTATGCACATATTTTTACTGAACTAGCTCGTCTTACTGCATTCAGGATGGTATTTTCTTGCAATTTATCTATCTTCAAGTAATCTCAATGTCTGGTACTTTGTGACACGCTAGTTAGTTAAGACTTCAGATTCAGACTATACCACTTAACTTCATTTACTAGCAAAACCAATTTTAAGTGGCTCAAGTACGATGATTCTGCCAATGATAAATCAGGTCTGCCAAAAACTGAAACTTCATTTTTGCTGCTGTTGAGATATTGTTTAGGATGTTAAGTTTGACGAAATTCGCTCGGTAAGGATGAGTTCTGAGTTCTGAAACTGCTTTCACTTTGACTTGAAAGGGGACCTCAGGTCAAGGGGCTATGTAGGAGTTCCCCCTTGTTAGTAGTCATTAGCGCACTTCAAATATCAATCTTGTTATATTTCATAATTGAATTAATTATATTTAAGTTTAAAATAATACAACTAATAGATTAAGTTAGCCTCTCCGTTTCACCCCTTGGCTGTTCATACCGATCTTGTTCTCTTGATTCTTTCTTAAAATGAGAGTAAACCTCTTACATATGTTTGAGTTTTAGAGATTGGGTTTTAGTTATGTCGTGGAGATGGATCTTGAATTTCTTAGACTAGGATTCACTTCAACTATTTGTGGAGCTCATGTTTTCAATCTTCTTCCCTTCATGTTAATCAGTCTGTAAGTAAGGTTCATTTGACCCAATTACTAGATCATGAAAGGCTTATGGAGTAATTTCTGAGACAATGTGGTAACCCCTCATCGTTGGATATGCTTTTTGATTAAAATAATACCATAAATACATTTGGGCCCATGTATTCTAGAACCTTCTGTCATTCAATAATACAGTTGTTTGAGTTATTCTCACAGTCGCATAATGCAGCTCTATCAGGTGTCTATTGTGATTTGTATGTTCTTGATATTTTTTTTTAGGATGAGAGCAGCTAATCTTCTAGTATTTGATGCATGTATAATCTTGCAATTAACAAGAAACAGTTTGAAGAATAAGTATTTTTTGATCATGCACGCACGTTTTTATATGGATATATGCTTATTGAGATGTGGATATATGGCCAAGTCGAAATTTGTATTCCTGCCATGAATTTCCTTTCTCCCCCACGTTTTTATGTGTTTGAAATATTTGTTGTTGTATAAATTTGCCAGCGTATATGGATACCGTTAAACATCTCATTTCTTTTTATAGGAGAGAAGTACAAAGTCGCTAGGAAATGGCAGAAGATAAAACTTGTCAACCATCACTGGTTAAAAGACTGGTATGTTTAAATTATTTGGTTAAGCTTTTTATGGTGGTAAATTTGGATGAGAACCTTCCTTTCCTTTGCAGTTTGAGGGCATGGGAAATTCTTCCGGAAGAAAATTACAATAAGAGGTGAGATGCCAGATTCATACAGTCCATCGCAGTTTTGTGGAACCTTGAATGTGTTCAATAATTGCTCTAACAAGAACGGCCTCTTAATGAGTGCAACCTATATGATCAATTCCCCTTTTCTTCCAGTGGATGTGAGTTAGAAAACATGGAGCTGGAGGCCCGAGATTCAGAAGGAGGACAAGCTATCACCAGGAAGCAATTTGAGGCTCGAGAAATGGATGTCAGTCCTTGTGGTTTGCTTGAAGAAACCCTCACGGCGCTGACGTCCTTTCACTTAGGAAAACAGGTTCTGGTTGCAAGTCATGGCTCACTCTTAGCTGCTACAGAAAACACTATACCAAATCAAGATTCACATGGAAAAAAGCCTCAGGTGGGTAGTTCTTTGGTAGTTGGTACTTGGTAGAAGGTTATGTCAATCATGGTTACCAAGATAAAAGTCACCTTGCAGGAGTTGTTTAATTGTGTATTTGTTGGAGTTGAACGTTTGCCTTTTTAAGTTTTGCCTTTTTAAGTTGCTCACAAAGGCCTTGCAACAATAGTTTCTGGTGACACTGTCATGTCCTTCTTGGATGTTGCAAAATAAGTCTTAAGTTGCTTAAAAATTGACTACCACACTTTGTCCTTGCAGCGCAAGGAGAAGCTTCCTGTGCTAATCATATGCAGTTTTGTTATTTTATCTCTTATCTAAGCAAATGACAACTCTTGGTGGTATTCTCACTTGGGAACACTATTTTAGTGAAAAAATCATTCATATGCACAATCCTGCTCTAAAACCAGATGCAATTTAGCAACAATTTTTTGCATTAGTCATGCTATTGCTTTAATTTCTGAAGTGCTGAGCATTCGAAAATTGTTTTCAGATTTTACAAGCATGTTTCGGATCCCGTATATCCGTCCACGTGTTTACTAACTAGATATCTACTTACGCAGGGTAAGTACGGACCACAGAGAGGCTTTGGTGGAATTCCCGGTGCAAAATCTCTAGTTGTTTGCTCGACTGGATATCCGAGTCGTGATCGAAATGACATTATGGTCTGTAAAATGTTTCTTCTCTTTTTGTGTTTGTTCAATTCCTGTGTGTCAGCATGTTATTCCTAATTTTATTTTAGTTAAGATGTCAATATTAAACAGTTGCTTCTATGTTTTTTTTTTTTTTTGTTTTTTTTTTTTACTCTCTGTTATTATACAGAAAATGGTTGGCCGGATGAGGGCAAAATTCTTAGGGCCATTAACGAAGAAAGTTACTCACCTTATTTGTTATAAGTTTGAAGGTATGTCACTTTCCTGTCCAATGTACATATATCTACATCATTGGCTGGTCTTATGCATCCAGGGTGGTATTTACTGATCTGGCATTAAAATTTTGGAAGTAAACTGAAATCACAGGTAATTTCTGATGTTTAGAGAAAAGTTGCTAATGCCGTATTTTCAGTCTTTGCTGGTCTGTAAGATGTTAAATGTTTACTCATACTCATAAGTTCTTGGTATAGGCATGTTGATGCAACTTGGCTAGATACATATATGGTGATCAAATGTAGGCATATGGACATGTATGCAGCTCTATCAGATATATATTGTGATTTGTATGTTATCGATGTCTCTGTTCTTTGGATGAGAGCAGTGCATCTCATCTTTCATGCACGTATAACCTTCGCAGATGACAGGAAATGTTTGAATGCAGAACTATTATTTTAACATGCACACTTTTGCACCCATTACCACATAATAGGAAAATATGTGTCCAAATTTCATCTTGAAAAAGGGATGGCCAAGTAGAATTTGTTTTCAAGCCGAGGATGCTCCTTTCTCTAGTTAAATAATCTAGTATGACGCTTATTAAAAAAAAATTATGACTGCACCGGAACAATAAATTTTGGTTGACAATTTCCCCCATTGCACATTACAACACCAAAAATCCTTCTTCCAATCTTTATAAAATTTAGTATAGATTCGCCTATGTATGGACACCGTTAACTTCTCAGTTCTTTTTATAGGAGACAAGTACAAAGTCGCTAGGAAATGGCAGAATATAAAGCTTGTTAATCATCACTGGTTAAAAGACTGGTATGTTTAATTTTTTTGGTTCAGCTTTATACGGTGGTAAATTTGGATAAGAACCTTCATTACCATTGCAGTTTGAGGGCGTGGGAAATTCTTCCGGAAGAAAATTACAGTATGAGGTAAGACGTACGCGCAGTCTGTTGCATTTTGTGGTATTGTTGAAAGAAAAAACCACTAAAGAATGACAGCTTCATAAGGAGTGTTGTTTGTGATAAATGTTTAAATTAAGGGGTTCTCCATTACTTCCAGTGGGTATGAGTTAGAAACCATGGAAGTGGAAGCCAAAGATGCAGAAAGAGCACAAGCTATTGCTAAGGAGATAAACTTTTGGAAGAACTGGGAAATTCATCCGGAAGAAAACTATAACAAGAGGTGAGACACGAAATTCATACAGTCTATTGCATTTGTGTGAAATTTTGGAATAAAACTACCAAAGAAGGAATCATGTCCATAATTATGTCCCTTTAGTGTTTTTCCATGTTTGAATTAACTCGGCTTCATCATAATGTGTGTTATTTGTGATTAATCTTTTAAATCAAGATGTTCTCCTTTCCTTCCAGTCGATATGAGCTAGAAACCATGGAGGTGGAAGCCAAAGATTCTGAAAGAGCACAAGCTATTGGCAGAAAGCAATACAAGAAGATAAATCTTTTGAAGGACTGGGAAGTTCTTCCAGAAGAAAATTGCAACAATAGGTGAGACACGAAATTCATAGTCTATTGCAATATTTGTGTGAAATCTTGAAATAAAACTGCTAAAGAAGGAATCATGTCCATTTGAAATAACAATGTCAGCTTCTTAATGTGTGTTCTTTGTGATCAAATTTTCAAATTATGATGCTCTCCTTTCCTTGCAGTGGACATGAGCTAGAGACCATTGAGGTGGAAACCAAATATTCAGGAGTAGAAGCTCTATTGCTAGACAGCAATACGAGGAGATAGATTTTTTGAAGGACTGGAGTAAGAGGTGAGACACCGAATTCATACAGTCAATTGACTTAATTGTGTTTGTGTGGAATCTTTGAATAAAAACTAAATCTTAGAGAAGGGAATTATTTTCCCAATGATGTCCCCTAAGTGTTTTCTATATTTGAAAAAACAATTTCAGCTTCTTATTGAGTGCAACCTACGATCAATCTCTTGAAGATGTTCCACTTTTTCTTCCACTGGATGAGTTAGAAATCATGGAGACGGAAGCCCAAAGATTGAGAAGGAGAAGCACAAGCTGGTCGTGCTAGAAAGCAATACGGGGAGCAAACAATCATTGCAAGACGGAGACCAATATCAAAGGTTTAGCAACCTCAGGTTCTGTCAATCATGAAATTATGAGTCAAATTATGTGGAAGTTAGTACTTGTACAGAAGTTTGTTTAACTGTTGAACTTGTGCATTTAAATTAATATGATTTAGGTTTCGAGTGTCTTTTCGAGTGTCTTTTCTTCATGTAAGGATGGTCGGATGACTCAGATGCGAGAAGATTATTTAACTGTTGTGATTTTTATAAGATGCATAATAGGTGGAATTTGGATACCCATGTTTAACAAAATGGTATCAGCTGGTGATAAGTTTGGTCAGTGTAAACTCAAATAAACTAAAAATGTGGAGACCCACGATCTAGTTGATGGCGGGAGAAATTAACTTACCAAGTTTATGTGATCGGATGCCAATTCACAGAGTTCTAAATTTCATGGTACTTCATATTTTTATGAAACTTGCCAATTTCATTGGAGAAGCTCTTAGTAGGTGGTGATGACATACAACACGTGTATACAATGCAACAGGTGAAGTCTTGTACCACTCCGTTCCCTCTCTGCCTACCACTTTCTATTTCTGTCCGTTCCCTCTCTTCCTACCACTTTCCTTATTTGGCCATTTTTTGATGCAAAAAGACCATTTTGCCCTCAGCAGAATACCTCACTTTTTTTTACTCTTATTTATATCAGATTGGGCCACCACTATAAACTGATTAGTGGCCCAATCAATCTTATTAATCAACACTAATCCAATTCACACTAACCCAAACCCAAACCCAAAACAACAGATCCAGCCCAAACTAACCCTACACATTGAACAAAACCTAAAATTTTCCCCTCATTTCAGAAGCCTCTCTCTCGCACTACCTCTGTTGCCCTCTCTCGTCTTCTCCGTCTCTCCGTTTCTCTCTTACACCGGCGATGATCTCCATCTTTGGTTGATTTCTCCGCAGATCACGTCGAATATCACCGATCTGTGGAGGAATCCAACAAATAGCCCGACTTCTCATCGTCTTTATGACATAGGGTTTGTTGGTGATGGATCAAAATCCCATGGAGGGCTTTGAATCGGTCGATTCGTGGGTTGCTTGTTCGTTAGAGGGGTTCGACGGCGCCGGACTGTGGGTTGCCGATTCGGAAGGAGACGAGGAGACGGAGTCTCATCGGCTTCCAGATGTAGTTCCGTCCGGCGATCTAAGGCTCCTTGACGGTGGCGATTCGAAGGAGGCAACTGTAAATCTTAGTGAAGCCGATCGGAAACTGGAAAAGGATGCTCAAACCCAAAAAGTTGTCGATAGCATGCTGCGGATCCTACTACCAAAATACTTCGAAATTGGAGGGAGGTTCTTTTCTAATCACTCTCTTTGATTACAGTAACCTGTTTTGATGATACATGCTTCGGATCTATGGTATCTTTGTTATGAATCTGTTAATTAGGGTTTATTGGTTCTGTGTTCATCTCCACGGCTGTTCATATGCTTCTGGGTTTGTTGGTTATGAATCTGTTATTTAGGGTTTATTGGTTCTGTGTTCATCTCGATGGCTGTTCATATGCTTCTGGGTTTGTGAGATACTTGTTCATCTGTTATGGGTGACTCTGTGCTTTGACTGTAATCTTGTGTATCATAGTTCAAATCAGAATTGAAAATGGAATTTGCATATGATCATGTGTAGCTATGTTCAAAGCAGAATTGAATCCATCAAGTGTATCATTGATGTAATCTTGTGTTACTTGTTCCTTGCTGTAATCTTGTGCATCCATTCAATTGAGGATTCAATTGAGATCACTTGTGGGTATACTGTAATTGCTCAATGATGGTGCCATACAAACATGGCCTGAGAGTAATTATGCACAGGTTTACAGTTTGCCTCCTATTAGTGTTGACATCGAACAAGTTGGTTCTTTAGGTGTATGAGTAAGCATTGTGTGTAATGGACACACAATGTGGTTCCACCAAAACCAACACAACCAATCCAGTGATATAAATCCACAACTGGTTTGAGGATTGGTTGGTTTGATGTTAACTTGTTTGGCACAACTCAATGATCACATCCATTGTATGAGAGTTGTATCAAACAGTTTGGTTGTAAAGGTGTTTGAGTAAGCATTGTGTGTAATGCACACACAATGTGGTTCCACCTCAACCAAACACAACTAATCCAATGATATAATTCCGCAACTGGTTTGAGGATTGGTTGGTTTGATGTTAACCTTTTCGACACGACTCAATGATCACAACCATTGTATGAGAGTCGTATTACAGTTTGGTTTTAAATGTGTTTGAGTAAACACTGTGATTCACAGTGTGGTTCCACCTCAACCAAACACAATCAATCCGATGATATAATTCCACACTTGGTTTGAGGATTGATTCAAAATATATTACCATTTCCAAAAGTGTGACATTGCCAACTTACAGCATGTTTGCAACTATGCATTGTTGTAGCATAGCACACCAATGCTTACAACATTGTCTAGTTGCAACAAAATACACTACATAACTATATGTGCTAGTTATATAATACAAAATACAATACATACCTATTATGGATCATACCCTAATCCTTCCAACAATGAAGGATTACCAACTTTTTCATTCATATCCTTCATGTAGTCAATGCAGTCCATCACAAGCATAGTGTTGACTGTGAAATTTCTTGGTAGCAGTCCCATTTTCCTCAACTTGCCCTTACCTATATGTGGCAGCTTGAAATTGTTGTGACCCCTAACCGCCAATATCTCAGTCATAACCAATTTGTAGGTCTAAGAACACATTGTCAGTTGTTCTATCATCTTGTCCTTCATACGCCATTTGCACTGCACATATGAGATCCTCTGCTGTGGTTGTTTGCATTTTGCTTTGAAGGCATTGAATGGAATTGAAAAACCCCAAATCTAGAACGTTGCAGTCGGGTGATTTTGCTGGTTGATTGACAAGCTTTATATTAAATCCATCACTCTGTGCTGCTTCTATGAAACTCAAATCTGCATTTGACACATGAGGTGTTGCATTATCTAGCTGAATAAGAATGTCCTTTGACATATTCTGTGGCCACTTTGATTTCAATTCTGGTATGATGTTGTTGATCAACATGTCACTCATGACCTCTTTAGTGACAGATGCTATTGCTTTGATTTCAAGTGTGCCTGCTGGTCTGTTAACTGATGATCTAATTGCTGCTACCTCTTCTACAAATGGCCACACACCTACCTTGCCATCCCACACACATTCACCATTTATGTCATAAATTGGCCTCCCTACACAGCACATGAACATGACTTTACCTACAAAGTGTTTGGATTGTCAATCGTCATTTGGTATTGTCTCGAGTGGTAGCAGAATGTACGAGTCATTCAATTTCTGAATATAGAACCACTTCTCATCTATGTGCACTATGTTGTCCATGTTAATGTATGTGATCACACCTTCTTCATTGATCAATAGTGCTTGTAGACACCATCTCAATCGTGCTATTTTGTGTGCATGTGTAAGTTTAGGATGCACATATGATTTTCTGCACTTCAATGAACCATCGTGTATCCATCTCCAAATGGTTGTTGGACCAACTTCATAATTTACTGCAATTGAAGTTAATTTCATGTGTTAATAATATACAAATTGCAGTTTCAATTCTGATTTGAACTATGATACACTTGATTGATTCAATTCTACTTTGAACATAGCTACACATGATCATATACAATTGCAGTTTCAATTCTGATTTGAACTATGGTACAATTGATTGATTCAATTCTGCTTTGAACATAGCTACACATGATCATATACAAATTGCAGTTTCAATTCTGATTTGAACTATGATACACTTGATTGATTCAATTCTGCTTTGAACATAGCTACACATGATCATATACAAATTGCAGATTCAATTCTGATTTGAACTACGATACACTTGATTGATTCAATTCTGATTTGAACCATAGCTACACATGATCATATACAACTTGCAGATTCAATTCGGATTTGAACATAGCTACACATGATGGTATAAAATGATTGAATTCTGATTTGAACTTTGCTACACATGATCATATACATGATACAGATACAGATGCAATTCTGATTTGAACATTGCTACACTTGATGGTATAAAATGATTGAGTGTTGAGTAGGCATTAACACAATGCAACTCCACTTAATCAGCCAATTCAATGATGATATATTTATGAGAATTGGTCAAATTCAAAACAATACTAAATGAGAAAGCTTACGTGCTGTTTGTCTGATATTGTGTCTGTCTTCTTTAAGAATACGAAGAAACCTATCCAGGTCCAGGGGTGTCTTTGGCTTCTTATTGCCAACTTGCTTTGATTTGACAATAATAGATTTTCCAGCGCTTGTAGCTTCTTGGATGATTTTCCATATTGTGTATATGGTCCTCGCGTTGAGACTAAACTTCACTCTTGCTGCTTTAAACAATCATTTCACTGGCTTCAAGTTTGTTAAACCAAGCAGTATAAAATCCTTGATGTCATTTCTTTGTAATTCAGTTAATTTCTTGTTTGCCATTTCTGCTAACTGACCTTGTTGATTTTGCAGAAAATCTGGATGAACAAGGCAAGTGTGGTGGAGTTGTTGATGTGGAGGAGGGATGGAGAGTTCTGCTGCTGTTGCTGCTGCAGAAAATCAGCACCTTCTTCTTCCTCTCTGTTTTTGTTTTTTTCAAATTTCTGTGTTCATCATGAAGTTCTTGGTGTTCTTCATGATGAACATAGCTGCTTGTTGGTGTTCTTCATCATGTGTTTGTAATGGTTCTATTTATAGACTTGTAACTGTAAATGGAGCATGTTTAGGCTCCAAACATTTGAAATTTTCATTTTGTGTATTGGTGTTAAAATTATGAGGGAAAGATTATTTGTTCCCATCATGTATTTACTCGATGTAAATCAGCAACATCAGCTCATGAACAGTAATGAGCTGATGGTTTCTTTATCTATTTTGTCATTACCCAGAGGGGTATACTGGTATTTAACCAGCATTTCTTATTCTCTGTGCCCACTCAAAGGTGTAGGAAGAGAGGGAACGGAGTGGTACTCTGCTAGCTCCATAGGCTTCTAGGGCTTATAAAAAAGATAGGTTGTTCAAATTTGTGATGTTTTATTATGTTCGTAGTTCGATAAAAAGAAATATTGTGTTCGTATGTCTTTAGTAGTTAAATGTCTTTTATAAACAATTATATTCCTACAACGGACACTGTATGCCCATTTGGTGTGTAGAGATAGAAATTACTGAGCACATTTTCCTTGTTTGTTCCATGTCTCAAATTATATATAAGCTCCCCAATGGGTTTGTGAATTGAACTTTGCGACCATCTCCTCATCCAAGACTGGTTATGTTACTGAATGCAAGAAATTTTTCCTCGTATACCTTAGTTATGTATTCACTTGTGGCTACTCTCTAAATCATTTCCTTATGCATGCGATAGTAAAACTCGAAATCATTTGGAAAGACATGTATAAACTCATTAATTTTTTGTTACTTGGGAACCAAATATAAGACCCTCTAAAGAGATTCCCGTATGGCTATGACTTTCACTTGAAATATTTTGCCGTAAATACCTTCAACTACCCCTCCACCAATACAAACGAACATACATGTAGATGTAATTACTTGGGAACCAAATATAAGACCTTTAAAAAAATTCATACCTCGCAGGGTGTTCTATTGGAACATTCTGTTGTAACCACCTTTAAATACCCTCACGAGTACAAGCGTTATACATCAGTAATTTTAGTAGATTCTTCAAAAATCAATGTGAACATTTTTAATCACGTATTGTTTTGTAGATACTTAGATCTGGTTGGGTCACATAGGGTTTGGGCACTGCAAATAAAATTGTGACACGTGTAGCACGCGAAGCGAGGGATCATATCCCACTTGCCCTTGGTCAGGGTTAACCTTGATCAAGTGGATGGTCCACTAGCCCTGAGGCGACTAAGAAGAGGGCTCCGCGCCTAGTGTGGACCGTGAGACATGATCAGGGCCGAATCACACGTCGCAGTGTGAGCCACGTTGACGACGAGCAGACACCGGGACGGGAGGGTCTAGTGGAGTGGAGGCTAGAGTATGTTTTTCTTTTTCATTTTTTTTTGAGGAGTATGGTTAGTTGAAATGCTCGTGTGGGGTCACAATTTGACTTCCTAGAGAGAGCCTCATATGTACCTTATATGAGTAAAGTTTGTGGTGTCTGAGGTGAGCTCGGTCCGGATCACATGCTTTGAATATCTGCAAATACTGATTAGGAGTCAACTAACGTCTGCCATGATGCTGAGAGTCTTAGGGCTCACTGGCACGCAAAACCGTGGTATATAAGGTCATCTACCATACGCCTCAAAGGCAAGAGCACACACTCTCTTTGAGCAATCACCTTACGCTAATATCCCATCTTGTCTATAGCTTTTCCATCTATCTTTCCAAACTTTAATCTTCCCCAAATACGCCATTTAATCCAGCTATATAAAACACCATTCACACGAGTTTTAGTGGATGCTGGTTGGAGACCTTCCTCTGCGCTTGCGTGTTATGACATTTTTAGCGTAGACATGTTCTTTTCTAGTAAAGGTTTGTATCATGTCTCACTGTTACTCTGGAATTAGAAAGATTCGACATGGAATCTTGTTTTCATTTTCTTTAAATTTCATACGAGGTAATCCAATACAAACTTAGATTCAGTTGGAAACTATAACACAAGTTCAGTCCATTAAACGTGTTATCTGAGGACACAATGAGCCACCTGGTTGAACTTGCACAACATAGCGTCTTCACCATGTTCGTTAAGTGAGAAGCTCTATACGTATTCGTAAGAGAACAACTATTTACGTGTTCGTGAGTGAACAACTCTATATGAAACTGGTTGTCTACAGAGATGTCCAACATATTAAAATACTAAGGAAACTAGACCAACTACGGTTCTTGTATGAACTCTGGAAAAATTATAAAAGAGCGATAGAAAAAAGTCATATAGAAGAGAGCACACAACCAATCCTAACATATAGGGGAAAACACAAATATTATCACAAGATACGAAGACAATAAGGGCAATCTAACTGGAGTTTAGCTTTTTTAGATCTGGATGAAATGACACCAGTATAGGTGAGAGGAATGCACCTAGCGACACAAATTCCCACCGAAGATAGGCTAAGCACATACATGGTTTAACTTACTAAAAGAACAATCCTAGTGTTAAAAAATATGTGTGGGCATGACGTCTTAAAAACAGATGCGACGCAAAAGAAAACAGTTACGAATAGAACAAACTTATTTGGTCGATCGAGATAGGTAGTAGAAAGGTTATAAGTTGTAGATCTAAGAAGAGAGGGATCTAGAACTGGCACGAATAGTTGGAACAGTACTTACCTGGATCTAGAAGAAAAACAAACAAAACAACTCTTGATCAACAACAGGAAAATGGTATAAGGAAACTCAGGTGAACGATGTTGAACCGAGATCTACCTGGAAAGGATGGCACTAGGTGTAACACCCCCATCATAGAGTACTGGAAAATTACACAAAGATGCCCAGACTCTCTGGAATTGTCCTGCGCTAAACATGAAAATGCTCAGCAGGGAGTCTAAACCTAAAGGTTCCGTTATAAGAAGGAATTAAAGAAAATGAAGCTTACATAGAACATTTTTTTTTTGTCAAAATCTTAAATAGAACTTACTATCATCATTTGCATACTCTGATGTGACAACTTCTAAGTGATTGTCTACTCCACTGTCTCCCGCGTACTCACCTGTCAAGTTATAGAAGACGGAGACGTCATAGCGTTGCATTACAGCAAGTACGCTACGATTTATAAAAAACTGTATGTATACATATAGTTTGAAAATGTTTAACCCTCACTTAGATGTGCAATGTTCATATAACTAGACTCACATCAAAAGATCACATAGAAGATTGTGCGGGGGGGGGGTGCAGTTATTCAAATACCAGTCAGCACACAGTTATTGCTAACCAATCTTGTCCAGAGGATTCTGAACTCCACTCCCCAAAGGGTTGTGAAGGCCATATCCACTTCCGATTTCTCCAATTTAACTTAAAATTTGGACATCTTCTACATCTCACTTATGTAAATTGGAGCCGCTAACCATCTAATTCATAGGTAAAAGACAATTTCACCCACTCAACTTTGATATAATGACACTCTTCCCCCTTCATTTTGCCAATTTCTAGTACACATACACTCCTTAATTGTCACCCTGTTAGCCTGGAATGGGGTTTGGTAATTGAAAGTACTTTTTAGGAAAAAATTTCCACGTTAGCGTGTCAAATGACACAATCACGGAGTGTAGGTGTCATGATGTTTGACACACTTAAGGAGGACACCAAGAGGGGGTAATTGAAGAAACCATTGCCAATTCACACCAAACTTATTGGAGACCAGATTTGATCGAATTTTTGGTTAATTAAACCTAGTTACTGAATTTGAAAGCCTCCTCTTATCATCATTATTCACTCTCTCTCGTTTCAAAAAAAGATCTGCCCTAGTTGATAGTTGAATAAGAAGAAGAGAGCACCATCACCATTGTAGGTGGATTGACAAGGGTTAAAAGTTGAAGTGTCATTTTCCAAACCAAAAGGGGTGAAATTGTCATTATATCAAACCTGAGGAGGTGAGACTGTCTTTTACCCTCTAAATCATACGTGTCATTTGAGTGACCATGGACAAAAAAAAGGTCGATGCGTGTATCGTGGATTGGCGAGCATGAGGAGGCGATTTTATCAATTTTCCCTCCCTCCCGCCACTGCACCCAAATCCAAAAAATCCCCAAAAATACAAAATAAAATCCCTCCTTTTTTTGGCCTTCTACTAGTACTAAAATTCACGCCGCTTTTCCCATTCTAACCCTCTCCTCCGTCTTCTTCCTCGAGAAGCTTTTCTGGTTCTGAAAACCCCACACACTCTTCGCAGCAGCGAGGCCGACTCTTTTCTCACTTATCATTCCCCTTCAGCCTTCTTCTTCTTCTTCTTCCTCTCAACAAACAGAATTCACTAATTACTTTCATCTACTCTCGGGAGACAGATCTCTGATTCCACCGTATCCTTCAGATTCAATGTTTGGAATCCAGCACGATCCTCCGGGCAAAACCTTCGCCGGAGTCCGTTTTGCCCTTTCTGGTTTCGATCTCATCCAGGCACAAAAGGTCTCTCTCTCGCTCATAACTTATATTTTGTCTTTCAGCTTACTGTTGCCTAATAATCTTATCTCTGAAATTGGACCTTTTTTTTTCCATCAATAATCAATTGAATGATAATCATCATGTGTAGGTGCGAGAGAAGCTTGTTGGTGACGGCGGTGTTGATGTTGGTCAGAATGTTACCAGTTGTACCCACGTCATCGTCCATAAGCTTATTTATGTAAGCCGCTTCTATACCCTAGGGTTATCAATTTTCGATTTTTTCTTTATTTATTTTGTATGCAACTTTGAATATCATTTCTATGCTGCAGGATGATCCGATTTGTGTTGCTGCTCGAAGCAATGGGAAGACTCTAGTTACACATTTATGGGTTAATCACAGTTACGATATCGGAGAGCCCGTCGATGCCTCCGATGTAAGCTTCTTTCCTTCCCCCACCCACCCACCTAGTTTACGCCTGCACTACTAATTCGATCTGTCTCTGTCTCTGATACAATACTCGTAATTTTTTTTGAGAATTAGACTACAATTTCCTTTTCATGTTGTCAATTACTTCTATGTGATATGATTGTAAAATACGAGTCCAAAATACTTGGCTACCCACAAGTTATGTCCTTCAAGTTCAAGCCAAGCCTTCTTTTGTCCCAGTGACAAAAAGTCGCCAACAAAAGTATTTGGCAATTGGCACTTCAGTTGAAGCACATGCAGGAGTTGCTCTTAGTGTTGTGAGATTGTTCTGGTTGCACCTTAGCCTGTGTCTGTACTATGTTGGTAACATTGCAATTCTCCATGGGACAATCCATCCCATGTGCTTGCCATTAATATGAAAACTAGTAGGGGAAGATAATATTCTGTCTCAAGAAATTTCCTTTTGGCAAAGCTTATCCGCGGTAAATGGCCTAACCAAGGGACACTAGCAACCAAAGAAGAGCTTTAACCTATCATAAGGTAAAGAAAGAAGATTCAAAAAGATAATAGAAGTTTCAATTAGCTTTAAGAAGTCTTTTTCAAAGTAGTTGCCGCCTATGATAATGGCTTCAAGGTCATAAGGGTGCCGTGAATCCTTCCCAATAAGTTGCAATTTATCAACTATTTATTTGGTTAGGCATGTTATTGCTTCAAACTCTGAGGTAGCAAGCATTCAGAATTTGTTTTCAGACTATGCAGGCATGTTCCCAGTTCAGCAGAGCCACCTACATGTTTACTGACTCATATCTCTCCTTCCGCAGGTTATGTACAGGCCAGTGAGAGACTTGGGTGGAATTCCTGGTGCAAAATCTCTTGTTGTATGCTTGACTGGATACCTCGGGCAGGACCGAGAGGACATAATGGTTTGTAAAATCACGCTTCCTTACTTTTTTTATAATTTTTCAGTGCCTGAGCAGCAGTGTTTTTCCTAATCCAATACTGAGGAATTGTTAATCAAAGCGGTTGCGTCTATGGTCATTTCGTCTAACCCTATGTTGTTACACAGACAAAGGTTAGCTTGATGGGGGCATCTTTTTCAAAGCCATTGGTGGCACACAAAGTTACGCACCTTATATGTTATAAGTTTGAAGGTACGTCACTCTTCTGCTCCTATGGTCTTATGCACATTTTTTTACTGCACTGGCTCGTCTTACTGCATTCAGGATGGCATTTTTCGTGCAATTTATCTAATCTTCAAGTAATCTCAATGTCTGGTATTTTGTGACACACCAGCTAGTTAAGACTTCAGATTCAAACTATACCACTTAACTTCATTTACTAGCAAAACCAGTTTTAAGTGGCTCAAGTACGATGAATTCTGCCGATGATTATTCAGGTCTGCCAAAAACTGAAACTTCATTTACTAGCAAAGCCGATTTTAGTGGCTCACGTATGCTGACTTCTGCTGATGATTAATCAACTCTGCGATTGCACCTTTTGTTTTGGGTATTGACATGCATTTCTGGCACATTTCATCAGCTTGCTGCTGTTGAACTGTTGTTAGGATGTGAAGTTTGACGAAACTTGCTTGGTAAGGATGAGTTCTGAGTTCTGACACTGCTTTTGCTTTGACCCGGAAGGGCGCCTGGGTTAAGGGTCTATGTAGGAGTTTCCCCTTGTTAGTACCCAGCCTTTAGCGCCCTTCAAATATCAATCTTGTTATATTTTGTAATCGAATTAATTATATTTAAATTGAAAATAACAACTAATTGACTAAGTTATCCTCTCTGTATCACCCATTGGCTGTTCATACCAATCTTGTTCTCTTGATTATTTCTAAAAAGGAGAGTAAAAGTCTTACATATGTTTGAGTTTTAGGGATTGGGCTTTTAGTTATGCCGTGGATATGTTTCTTGAATTTCTTAGACTAGGATTCACTTCAACGATTTGTGGATAACATGTTTTCAATTTCTTCTTCCATTCATGTTAATCAGTCTGTAAGGTTCATTTGACCCAATTACTAGATCATGAAAGGCTTATGGACTAGTTTCTGAGACAATGGTAACCCCTCATCGTTGGATATGCTTTTTGATTAAAATAATACCATAGATACATTTGGGCCCACATATACCACTTTAAAGTAACAGCTACTTGTGATATACCAGTTTCAAGGCATTAGAATATACTTTGTCCTATGATTGCCGCTCTGTCTGTGTCTGATAGGCCGTGGACACTCAGTGCATTCTAAGTTCCTAACATGCCTATGAGGATGGTGATTCATATCGACAGTGGTAGAGAGGGGGTGATAGATCAAAATAAACTTGGGTATGGAACTAAGGACAATAAGACATGGCACAGTCCAATTAATCCTAAGGGCGGAAATGAATTTGAACAGACGCCGTTGGGGAAGCTAATCCATGTAGCCGACCCTGGTTAAATTTGGAAAATGGCTCCTATTCTGATATAGGCACATTTATTTCTAATTTTCATCTTGATTTGGTTATAGGTACTTGCTTGTTGAGATTTGTGGAGGCAGATTTATTTCCAGTTTACTGCAGGATTAGAGTTTCTCTCATAAAAAAGAGGATGCTCTGTAATCTATTTTCTTTGTTAAACAATCTAGTAGGAGTGAATGACCGCAATGCAACTCAAACTTTTGGTTGATGAGTACTGTTATTGTGCATTACAACCCTAAATCATTTAACTTATGTTGCTTTATTCCTGAAAATGTACGGGTTCGTGTTCCATCTATTCCAATGTTTATACAATATGCTTACACACATATTTATATACTTCCAGCCTATGTTGTCAGTATCGAGCGATACTCAATACGTATCGATACATGCCATCAGAGTTACGTATCGTTCGCTGTATCGCTAATGAAAGTGTGTCAAACTGTATCGAGCGATACACATCCGACACGTATCGTGTATCGCACGATACGTTTGAGACCTTATACTGGGTTAGGTTTGTCAGAACCTATTGATATAGAACTTCATATTATATGGATTATATGAATATTTTGTTAGATGGTCCTACTTCTCCAGGTTTGCCTCAATCTTGCTAGTCAAAAAACTCAATTGTCTTGAGTTCTTGATAATTGATCTAGCCTTCAGAAGAGAAAAACTGAAGAAGACAATGCCACGTAGGAGACAAATTGTTCTATTTACATGACTCTAGTGGAATACGGTTGTGTTCGTAGTGGGGGCTGATTAGAGATCCCTAACTTTAGTATTCCAGTTTTATGTTCCATTTACTTGGGTTCTTTTGCCACATATAAGTAAGAATATTGAACTACGAAAATGATGACACATAGATATACCCTAGATATAACTGACCATCCACTCAATTTTTCTAATTAACGATTACTCTCAAGTATGTAATTTGAGTATGTGATTCATTATTGGACACGAGGCTAAAATATGTTAACATCCCGTTATAATGGGACTCTATAATCTGGCTGTATACAAATGATGACGTGCTGGTAGACTACCTGATCAACCTTTATATGTATTCAAGACATACTGATAAGAAATTAAATGCCATATGCAACCAATAAACTCTTCACTATAATGGTCTGTATCTATTTTTTAAGTTCTTTTCAGAAGGGGGTGCGTATCGTTCTAATACGTGATACGATTCACGATATGAAAATTTTACTATCGATACATGATACGTATCAAGCTTTGACAACTATGCTTCCAGCGTTGAGTACTATTAAACATATCATTTCATTTTGTAGGAGATAAGTATGTGCTTGCCAGGAGATTGGGCAACATAAAACTTGTCAATCATCACTGGTTGGAAGACTGGTATGTTTGTAATTTTTTATATTCTATTTTGTTGTAGTACTTTTGGATAAGAACATCCTTCTCCTTCGCAGTTTGAAGGCCTGGGAAATCCTTCCTGAAGAAAATTACGCCAAGAGGTGAGCACTGAATTCATACAGTCTATTCCAGATGTGTGAAACTTTGAATGTATTCAGTATCTGTTCTGACAACAGTCTCTAAATGAGTGCTACTTATGAACAATATTTAAAAGATTTCTCCCCTTTTCCTCCAGTGGATATGAGTTGGAAATCATGGAGGTGGAAGCCAAAGATTCAGAAGAAGAAGGAGGACAATACGAGGATCGGAAAAGGGAAGTTACTCCTTTCAATTTACGTAATAAGACTGTCTCGGCACAGATGTCCCCTCACTTAGACAAAGAGACGCTTGTCACAAATGCATCAAAAGGTTTATCAACAGCTAGCGATAGTCATGGCACACTATTAGCCGCAACAGAAAATACTGCACCGCCTCAAGATCCTCATGAAAAACATGCTCAGGTGCTTAGTTCTTCGGGTAACGCACTTGTTGGAAACGGTACCTCTGGCAAGCTGAAGTCAGCCAAGGGATTTCAAACTTCTTCCAATGTTCAGAGTGGCTTAGCTTCTGCTTCTGAAAGTGCCAGGAGGTCTCCTCTTTCTGCATCAAAATCTAGTGCTGCAAGCTCTGGGAAAACCCCAAAGAAAACCACATCTCCACTTTTATCCAGCAAATTAAGCCACCAAAGAATAGGTAAACAAAATATCAGCGTTGACTTCTATATGGCATCGCCTGTAGCTGATGATGTTGGTAATGGGGCTGGCTCAGGATGTAATGGAACTACTTCGAAAGCAAGTAATATAACTCCTGAAGAGTGCAGAAGTGTTACGTTACCTGAAAAGAGGAAGACGGATGTTTCTAAAAGTAGCTCAAAATCGCCAAAGATTAATCATGGCCAGAAAGCATCCATCTCAGGAAGTCCACTCATGACTCATAAAAGTGCTCTTCCAGAAACTGATGGTTTATTGAGCTTCAATGTTGCATTAGATGCGGCTGCTAATCCAGGTGCAAAACATCACTCTCCTTCCAAGACTTCATTTTCTAGTTACTCGAGGACTGGGAAAAAATCTTTGATGAATCCTGTTATTAGGGATGATGCATCGGGAAAAAGTTTGAATAGAGAAAATGTTGCCGGCACTGAATCAGTCAAGCAACTGAAAGATCTGCAAGACGTCCAGGTCCCAGGTTTAGAGGCAAACGTCTCATCAACAGAGAAACGTAATGGTTCTACGGTGGGCTTGTTTAAAGAAGAAAACTGCGACCCACCCTCAAAACCATCTACGAGGAAGAAGACACTTGCTAAGAAGGGTTCTGGTTCAGGTAAGAGAGGTTCTGGTAATTCTAAAAGCCAGAAAGGTACTCTTGGCCTGAATAAAACGAATGTTCAATCTGATGCAGAGACTGATGCAAGACGTGAGAGAGAAGAGGCAGTCAAGGAAAGACATGGCATCTCTGGGAAAGTTGAGATGACACCCCCAACTGCTGACATTGACCACATCATGGTTACAGAGGCTGGTAAAGACAATACTTCGGCCTGTGAAGTTGAGGATAAGGTAGGATCCTTGGATGATGAAACTGAAGCCCCTGAGGACAACGAGGAAACTATTTTTGAGGCACTAAAAGCTGCAAGTAAAGCTAAAAAGGATGATCTGGTGTTCAAAAAGGCAGAAGGCATGCAGTCTGTAGAAACACATACTATCAGTTCGAGCACGCACATTGTTAAGGAAAGATCAAGTGATGACAAGGAAAACACATCAGGGGTGGAAAAAAATGCAAATGAACTAGGACAAGATGTTCAGGGGAAGGAAGATGAGCCTGAAAAATCAGAAACCAAGAATGGTGGGAAAAGAAAACTAACAAAATTGAAGAAACATCCATTGGCTAAAGCTTCAGCTAAATCTTGTTCCCTACCAGAGACAAAGAAGGCAGAAGGCATGCAGTCTGTAGAAACACATAATACCAGTTCGAGCACGCACGCCGTTAAGGAAAGATCAAGTGATGAAAAGGAAAACACATCAGGGGTGGAAGAAAATGGAACTGAACTAAAACAAGCTGTTCGGGGGAAGAAAGATGAGCCTGAAAAAACAGAAACTAAGAATGATGGAAAAAGAAAACTAACAAAACTGAAGAGAGATCCATTGGCTAAAGCTTCAGTGAAATCTTCTTCTTCTGTACCAGAGACAAAAAAACCTATAGAGGGCACAAGTGAAATTGAGTCCAAGACTAAAAAGAAAAATGGAAAGATCAAGAAGAAGGAAAATAAGATTACATCGCCGTCAGACGAAACTGAGAGAACTGAACTGTTTGATGAGATGGAAGTGGACAAGGAAAATAGGCCATCTGGTATGGGAGAGCAGGATGCAGGTCACGAGAATATTCAGGTTAGAGGAGTGGCAGATAAGGTTGATTCAATGACACGCAGTAAACCAGAACTTCCAAAAGCGGTGTTTCAAAAGAAAGTTAACCCCTCTTTGTTTATATTGAGCGGGCATAGGATACAAAGAAAAGAGTTTCAGCAGGTTATTAAGCGTCTGAAAGGAAGGTTGTGCAGAGCTCATTCCCATCAGTGGTCATACGATGCTACACACTTCATCGTTCCTGATCCAGTCCGCAGAACAGAGAAATTTTTTGCTGCCGCCGCATCTGGAAGGTACACAGAAGTTTCAGTTAATTGTTTGTATAGTCATGTTATCCAAACAAGAGAACTACCAGTACATAAGCGTAGCTGCTCAATGGTGTTGCTTTTCTTCAAGTGGTTGAATTCTACTGTTCATGTTGAAATGCAGGTGGATACTGAAGACAGATTATTTAACTGCCTGCAACGAGGCAGGGAAGTTTGTAGCGGAGGAACCGTTTGAATGGCACGATAACAGTCTCACTGAAGATGGGGCAATTAACTTGGAAGCCCCAAGGAAGTGGCGGCTTCTGAGGGAGAGAACTGGCCATGGAGCTTTCTATGGAATGCGCATCATCGTATATGGAGAGTGCATCATGCCAACTTTGGTACAACCTCCATTTTCTTTCATTTACATCTCTTACTCTGCGAATCCTTATTTTGACTGCAGAAACGCAAAGGAAATGAAATGAAAATGATACATGGTTTTTACGTGAGATCAAGGGGAGAAAATGATATAATATATTTAATTCTAGATATCAACTTCTTCATCTGACTCACCAACTTGATCTATTTGCTCCCTCTAAGAAAAGTTTATTCCTAGAAAGCCTAAAAGTGGCGCGACGACATACCTTTACAGTCTCAGTTTTTGTTATGTTGGCAACTGTATTGTTCCCACTCCATCTTTCAATTTTAGATTCATCTCCAACCGTCGAAAGCAAGGGATACTTCGGTTTACCAGATCAAATTCTTAGACTTTTCCCAAGTCAACCATGATAGATAAATTGGACAGCATGAAAAAATGATATAGCTACCGCAGCCTTTTCTGGGTGAAGTTAAACTTTCATGTTTATAGATACGTATGGAAGGAAAATATGAAGTGAAAGAACTCATCAGAAACTTTTCTTTTGGCTACATTTTCCTCGACTAATTCTATATGGAGAAAATTGCATCTGCATAAAATAAGTTACTCATGTAATGTTCACTATTGTGTTGGCGAGTTGTAGACCTTGATTTGTGTTGGTTCAATTCTGTTTTGTGCATCTCAGGACACTTTGAAACGCGTCATCAAAGCTGGAGAAGGTACAATCTTAGCAACATGTCCTCCTTACACGCGCTTCCTGAATACTGGGGTTGATTTTGCCATAGTTAGTCCTGGTACGCTACATGTTGATATGTGGGTGCAAGAGTTTATAAGGCATGAGATACCATGCGTGTCAGCAGATTATTTGGTGGAGTATGTTTGCAAGCCTGGTTATCCCTTGGATAAGCACGTGCAGTACAACACTCATGATCTGGCTGAGAAGTCGTTAGCTAACTTGGTGAGGCGATCAATGGAGGAGGCTGTCACAGAGGAGGAGATAACAGCAGTTGAAGATGATGATGATGATGATGATAATGTAACTTGTCAAGTGTGTGGTTTGGGTGATAGAGGAGATGTAATGTTGATATGTGGGGATGAAAGTGGTTCTTCTGGTTGTGGTGTCGGTACCCACATTGATTGCTGTATCCCTCCTCTGAAACGTGTGCCCGACGAGGACTGGTTCTGTTCCAACTGCAAACAGGCGGCCAAAAACAGTGCTGATAAACGTCCCAAGAGTGGCGGCGAGGTTGCTGGTGGTGGTGATGGAAAAAGCAGCAGCAGCACAAAGCGTAGAAAGAGCAGGAAGTGAGTGTTTCATCACCACCAACTGGCATTTGATTAACTGGTGTTATGATGGTGTTTTAGGATTTCTTTTACAGTAGCAAATGGGCTAGTTCGCTGTTAAATGAGAGTGAGTGATGTTTGCAGGGACATAACGAGGTTGTAATTTCTATTTCTCAAGCATAAATGAGTAGTAACAATGTTGTAATTTCTAGTTTTTCAAGTAGTATAAATAAGGCAGAATTGCTTCGGTGGTACTCATAGTTTATTTTTGGTGTGGTTTTGACCCACAGTTCTAAATCAAGCATCCACAGTGCCCATAGTTTCATTTTGTTGCATCTGTAATATCCATTCGTGATGGCCGTGCATGGCATGTGATTTTTTTTGGAGGGCATTATAATTTTTTTGGAGGGCAAAACAAATTATGGGTACTAACCATGCAAGTGAATAATTCTGTTTGTTTGTTTTGTGGGGTGAAACTGTCCCTCACAGTTGAATACCACTCCGTTTCTTCTCTTTCTCCCCCTTTCTATTTTGGTACGTTTCTTCTCTTTCTCCCCCTTTCCTATTTCGGCAAATTTAATGATGATCAATTACCCATATACCCTTACAAATAATACTCCACATTTATGTTAACCCATTACATAATCAAATTGGGCCACCAATTTACACAAATTAGTGGCCCATTATCATAAACAAGATCCATAAATTACTAACCTAACCTAAACATCAAACCCAATCTAACACCCAACCAACAAACCAACACTTTCTCCTCTTCTTTTTCTTCATTTTCTTCTCTGCCGACTGAATCAACAAAACTCAATCTTATCTTCTTACTCTCCATCGCCAGACACACCATCACCCATAGACCACCGACACCACCCAACACCCATCCAACATCCACCTACTGAAACGACCACCGAACACCCATCTCCTTAGACCACCAACACCACCATCAGTACAGAGAGAGAAAGAAAGAAACGACGACGGAGAGAGATGCCGAGAGAAGAAGATTGGAGCTGTCGAAGAGAGATCGATGCGGTGGAGGAGGCGGCGTCCTATGTCGCAGATCTGGCGGTGCAAGGAGGCGACGGTGGTGGCGACCTTGGATCTGTGCTCTCCGGCATGTGCTCTTCTTCCTCTTCTTCTTTTCCTCTTCTCCTCTTCCTCCGAGATTTTTTTTCTTCGATTTGTAATACGATCCTCAGATCTGTAAACATATTATTGGATCTGTAATTGTACTGTTGAAATTGTAAGTTTGTGTTGGTGATTAGTGGTGGTTGACTGGTGGTAGTGGTGGTGGTGGTGTTTGTTGTTCATAGTTAATCTAGAGAAAGAAATAGGACAACAGAGGAAATTAGAAGATGGGAAGGGGCAAAATTGGAAAAAGGTCAAGTTTCTTAATCTCTGTGCCCTCCCCAAGGGGGAGAAAGAGAAGAAACAGAGTGGTATAATCCAAGAGTGAGTTACACCAACAGCAAAGTAATGCTGAAGAAGCTGCTTAAATTTGCAGAGATAAAGAACTAACATTGGCGTTTCAAAACAAGGTCCGTGATGGACATTAGAGACAGTTGGACACTCGTGCAACAATCCAAAATATGTGTAAGAGACATTGATTGGTGTGTTCACATATTTTAGAGAATTTTTGGAAAACTTTATTAGACTGAACACTTGGAGAACACTTGACTTAATGGGCACTTTAGGGATATTAGTGAGAGAGACAGTAGGCCCTTCGAATTTATTAGACTTTGACATGTGTTTAAAATATTACTTAAGCTAAAATAGATATAACAGTATGATGATTCGAGGGCTTAATATATGAAAATGTTGCAAATCTTAACGAAAAATTCAAGCGAGGTTTCTAAATTCTGACTTGCAACACAACTTCAACACTTTTTTCAGGACACAGCTCGTCAAACTCAAAATCACGGAAACTATTAATTTTTTCTCTTTCTTTTTTTTTTGGTAATATAATTTTTTCTCTTTCATTCTTATACTTGATCTATGTTTTTTTATAATATTTAAGCTATAAATACTAAAGAAGTTGAAATCAATACGTCTTAGTCTCATGCACTACATCTGCTGGGAGGGAGGGTTGGAGAGACGTTTGGGGTTAAATCCGTGTCATATCTTCATTTCGTTTAGTACAGAATGACATGTAGCCTCCCTTGCAGTAAGTAGTATAAAACTATAAATCATCATCTCGGGGGCGGGGGGAGGGGGGCTGGCAAATTAAGTTTGAAATTCAAATTATGGATCTGAGATTCCTATAAAGTACTGTAATGTATACTCCTACTCCAGTCCATATGCAGATCAAGATACAGAGAACATCCCCCAGAAAGAAAGAAAGGAAGCTTGTTTTTAATGTGAACAACAGCAGTAGTAGCAGTGGTATTAGTAATAATCAATCTGCTCTCCTCATTTGCGGTTTGTTCTTTTGCTTGAGAATGTTTTCTTTACTTTTCTCTCCCTCCCTCTCTCTAATCACTAACCATTAGCGATGTATGCAAAACTATTTTTCTGTCTTGTGTCTGACATGTCTTGTTTTTCTCCCGTTACAACCAAATCTGAACTTTTTTCGAGTGCTGCACAGAAAAAAAAAAAATAGTAGTAGTAGTGTTGGGGTAATTCAAACATATCTAACTAGTAGCTGCGTTGACTTGGTCCTAGACGGTTAAGGAGTTGTTTCCTAATCAGTTTTGTCAACATTTGACATTACTTTGGGCACAAGTCAGGACCCTTAGGTCTTTATAATGTATAGAACGTGGGTAGACTTGAGTGTAGTGTGATGTATTCTCTCTATAAACCTCTGGTTCTGACCGTGGAGGTAGCTAGCGGATTCGTTAGGGAATCCGTTAGAGAACCACGTCAAATTTTGTCTCGTTCTTATTTTTCGTTTCATCGTTCTTGCTCGAATAACCCCAGGTCATAACAAACTGGTATCAGAATCGTGTCCAACGATCCGGGTTGAGCCAAGAGCTAGAGTTTCACGTTTTTGGTGGAACTCAAAACTAGAGTTTCACGATTAAGGTGAAAAAAGTTATCTGGAGGGGGGGTTTTGAGATTCCGCCAAAAACGATGTCTGGTTTGACGATCAAGATAGATCTGTTCGTGAGGAAAGCGGTTTCCGTTCGTTGGCCTCTGAAACAGGGAGCGTAGGTACACCCACTGAATGAAGCCCCATGGAGGGGGCTATTTATTATAAAAAAAATACGGCGCACATCTGATTAGGCGTGCAAGGGATCTAGCGAATCCAGCATGCATTCATTACTGTCACGAATCTGGCGGTTCAGACTTATTCAGCATTTGGCACTTGGGAGTTGGCGGTTAGGCGCAATCTGGCTCTCGACGTGGAGCATCTGGCGTGTGAATTGAATCTGGTTCTCGCTCATGCATTGCACGAATTCATTGGAGTTGGAGAAACGATATGAAGTGTCTAGCGCGTGAGATTTCTTACATGCGGATCTAATCCTGGTTCTGGTGCGCATTCTGCACGAGGTTCAGTTTTGACGTGAACCTGCTTTAGGGCGTGTAGTCATGTACCATAGCACACAATTGAGCTTGCATGTAGCGTGTGATCTGTTTCTAACGAGCATCTGGCGCATCGGAGGTAATTGAGGGCACAATATGGCACGATAATCTGTTTGGGCACTTGTTAGTGGTGCATCGGGTCTGACTAACATCTCGCACTTGTTGTGATGTCTGGCGCAATTCGGCACATTGAGATTACATTCAGCCATGTCTCTCAGTGAATGTATTTGAGTTTGGTAATGAGTGGAGCATCTTGTTTCTGTTTCCGGAAGTGCATTTACATCGGACGCATTTATTACAGGAACGCATGATAGTTAGAAAATTATTCAATAATGACTTGGTTAAAAGACAAAAACCACCCCTCGAGTGTAACACCCCTATTTTAAATAGGGTGTTTGGCGTATTAATCTTGAGTTTTGGGCTAAAATTATTCTTTCCTAACCTGGGGGGTTGGTATTTGTAATTTTAGGAACTAATGAGAGGGGGGTTAAAGTGTCTTTACCTTAAACAGGTGGAGAACCCACCTGCAACCTCTCTTCCTCACTTCAACGGAAAACCCAGACCCCCGATTCTCCCTCAACGGCCCCTCCGATTTCACCTCAACGTTTCCCCACGATTTCACCCACGTCTCCCTCAATTCCACCCCCGTCAACCTTATATCAACACCTCTCTTCTCCCTCTTCAATTTCACTCTCACCTCTGTTTTGCCGAAACCCACTTTCCCTGTTTCTCAAATCACCGCCACCATCACCACCTCAGCTCCGTCCGATTTCCGGCGAAAACCACCCCCACCAACTCGCCTCCAGCTTCTGTTCATCCCGGCGAAACCACCAGGAAGTAACAGAGCCATCTCCGGCTCTGTTTTGGCACAGCCCGATTCCGACCCGAGAACCGCCGACGCAAAACCCGGCGACTCTCGCCCTTCTTTCCGTTCGACGCCGCCCTATTTCCTCTCGCCACTCCGTCCTCAATCTCCGGCGACCATCGCTGGTAGCAGCAGCAGCGACATCACCATCGTTGCCGCCCTTGTCCGTCTTCATCTTCTCCAATCGGTAAATCACGAGAGCTCCTTTTTTGAATTCTCATTTTGATTCATGATTGTCTCCATCTCCTCTATCCATTTCCGAATAATCATACATGTGTGTGTGTGGTTTGGATTGATTTCACGTTTGCAGAAGTGTTAGAGAATAAGAAGAAGAAGAAGACTGGGTTGGGTAATACAGTGTTATGTTTGTGGGGTACTTCTGGAAATTTTGTGAAAATTATTGGGGTGGTTTGTTGTAACTTTCAGAAAACTTTGGGGAGGCTTAATTATTTAATAACAACTGTTTTCTTTAGTTTTGTTATTTATTATATAACTAATGTTTTTATTGAATTAGTTTTCTCAAACATGAAAACAAATATAAAGTTTTATGGTATAATTTTATAAGAAGAGTTTTAGTAATAAAAGTAAATATTTGGTAATAAACAAAAGTGGTATTCCTAAGTTATTTTACATATTTATATCATGTGTCTATTTATTTTTTTTAGATTTACTTTTTGTAAATAAATTTATACTCTTTTAATAAGTAAAATTAGCATTTCCTTAATACTAATATCATCTTTGATTATTACACTCTTTTCTAAATAACTGGTTGTAAATATATTTTAAGAATCTAATTAAGTAGTTAAAGTTTGTTTTAATGTTTTAGCCTTATTATTATTATTATTATTATTATTATTATTATTATTATTATTATATTATTATTATTATTATTATTATTATTATTATTATTATTATTGTTGTTGTCAAAACTTTATAACTTATCACTTCTTTCTAATACTAGAGTCGTTTAATGATTTTGGGGGTATAATTGAATTGTGAACTTGTTGGGGAAATTGGATTGCATGGGCATATAGGGCATTGTTGTATTTACATTTTTCGTGCAAATGAATATGTATTGATGTTAGGATTATGTGGCTATTGTAGATTCTGACTTCGTAGGCGATCAGTTTGTTGAGGATCTGTGCTACGACTATTAGTTCTGCTTGCTTGTGTGTGTCGAGCTTCCTTCGATCCAAGTAAGTTCATATGTACAGTTTTTATTCTCAAAATGTGATTACTTGTGAAAATGCCTTTATACATGTTTTATATATAGCTCCTGTTACGAATCTGTTCAAACCCCTGATTTGGAAAGTAATTGTGGAAACTACCGGTTTGGAAATCGATGGTTCGAGTTGTAAACACGGAAGTTTAATTCACTCTAATAGAAATAGGGCGATGTTCAGAGGATGTGTGTGGAGGCTAAGGCCGGAGGCGCTAGGACGCGAACCTCCTCGGGGGTAATCCATAGCGGTTACATACCCGCCCCTGTGGTGGCCAATATGCACCGATGTGCTGAGGTGGCGGGGGGTTATTTATTGTGAAAGCTATAGAGTACTACCTATGCTAGTGTGGGTCACAACAGTATAGGGGAGTCGACACTTAAGGTCTTTTAGCTATGTGGTTGAGCGGGGTTGCGTAGGGTAGCCCTTAACGCTCTGGGTGAAATGGGATTTGTGATATCCCAAGAGGCACCTCTATTGATGATGTTTTATGTTGCATCGTGACCTCTCTGAATACATCGTTCCTGCTGGGCCTTATGTGCTTCAGCTGAATTAATATCCAATTAAATGGTTCGGTTACTTGTTGCAATTCTAATTCCATTTCTTTTAAAGCTTGCTTTTAAACTTGTATTAGTTAGAGCCCAATTTTCTGTTTTCACGTGCTGTAGTATGCTCTTACTCAGTTTTTACTGACTTAAAATTTTCCTGCGGTCGGCTTTGTCTATTGTAAAACCCGCAGGTTGGCATTGCGGTGGGGGAAACGCGCACACATGTTGAAGCTTAGGCTAGCTGCAAATAAAGTTTAGTTTACTTTTCATTTTCATCACTTAGACATTTCAGACGATGTTATTTCAATGTTATTTCTTTGTTTCGAAACGTTGTTGGAGGGTTTTCTCCTTTTATTTATAAATAATGTACTTGGATTTTGGTTGAGTTGTACTAGCTGTGAACCGTGGTCCTTCGGGCTGTTTCAGTTGGTATCAGAGCGGACGGTTCTAAGCTAGTGCGATTCTCCATTTTCCTTCAATAAAGAGAAATCCAATTTTAAAAACATTTTCGAAAGAAATTTAAAATTTACGTAGGACAACTAAAACTGATAATAAAATTAAACAAGTCGGGGTTTGGGGTAGCTTAGCAATATTCTTGTTTTTCATTGGTGAATGCTTGAGTTCCCGTTGTTTGGAAATTCTTATGTGGCATATGTGTATTACTTCATGTCTCGTCATGTGGATATTACTGTATTGGTTAATTAAAATTTGTGAAAATTTCTGTTTAGTTCTTTAGATTGTTTAAATTAAATTTCCATTGAGATATTAAGTGATGCGTGGGTTTAGAACATTTCTAAGACTTCTTCTTTTCTTCTTTCAGATGGCTGCACTACCTGATTCCGCGGTTAGACCACCCATCCCAGCCCCTGCTGACCTCACACCTGCCCACGCGCCGCGCTATGTCACATACCTTGCGGGACAGGAGACGATAGGAGAGTATTGTACTTATGTACGAAATTTGTGCCGTGCTTGGAGCCAAAGCCCACATGGAAAGGAAATCCACGCCCACCCGCTGAAGATATGCTGTTACATCCTCAACGGTCTACCAGATGAGCCTTTATGAACGAACCTCAAGGGAAGATACGACGACTTGTTTGTTAGGAATATATGGGGCCAAATGGTGCCTAATGTCACCAAGTACAAGCATCGCGATTATGATCATTATTGGGTGAACCACTTAGAGCTTTGGTGCCAGATGGAAGAATTGCTACATCCACCAATGCCCCGGGAGGTGACACCGGACGCCGAGCACCAAGCCGACGAAATTGAAGAGGACCCAGAAGAGGATCCGGAGGAAGAATACGAGCCTGAAGAGGACCCAGAAGAGGAGCAAGACGGGGATGAGGACATGGAGGATGAGCAGGAAGACGATGGAATGTATGAAGAGCATGAGGTCGAACTCGTTGAGCCATCGCTTGCACACTTGGTTATGGGTGATGATCAACCTGATATGTTGAGAGATGATGAACCAACTTACACACCTCATGTAACACCCCCAAAACCGCCAAGCCGGAAGTCTGAAAAGGCCGACCCGGTAGCCCAGGGATGTCACTCCGTACCCGAGATTAAACCCGGATACAAGGAGATTTTATAACAGAATATCCAACCCAAATCCTTAAAAATAAATAACTAAAACTTTGAAACTTGTCTCGCCACAAACATGGGCATTATCTAACTGAAACTTAAAACTACTTGATGGAATAAATCTAAATGTGAAATTTAAATTACTAGAGTGATGTGTCTCGATTCCCCCCAAGCCATGCTTCCACCTAAACCTGTGGTGCAGAAACAAAAAGAAACACCACAGTTTCCAAAGTCAGCTGAAAATACTGAGTAAGCAACACCCAAGCATGTAAACAGATTATGAGGCAGTTTAAAAACGACACATGAGTTTGAAGAGTAAAGTATTTGAGTAAGAGTATAAGTATGAAACAAGAATTCACAAATCTTTTCCTTTATCACTTCACTTGTGGGGAAACATTCCCAAACTTCCTCATTTGTCCAATCGGGACTTTCAATTCTCAATCATAAAGATCCATCATTCAGAAAACATATATTACCATGTTGACACGGGGAAGATCTACTAATAACTGGCTACCAGACCATAAGTGTCGACACCCCCCTAAGACTTCTTGCGGCCAGAGAGGTAAGTACTGGAGCGAACTCGGGGCGGTTGCGACCGAGCAAAATAAAATAAAGTGGGTCGAGAGACCATAGTCCACATCGACCAATCTCATAACATTGATCCCCGGTACAACTATTCCACTTTACGTCTTTACGTCTTATTAATTTATCATGTGATAGTTGTGATAGAATCACCTTTGTAAAATCAGTAAACTTTCTCAAAGAAACAGTTCAAGTAGATATTCTAATTTTGAGACAATAAATCACAAAAGCAGTTTAGACACGAAAGAAGATATGGGCGCTAGGCCTGGCATGTTTACTTACCTCAACAAATAGCAATCACAGCAAATCAATCGTAGTATTCAAATTATCCTTCGTCGGAGAATTCGTTTCCTACAATTCGATAATATCTAATCAATTATCGCTAACACACAAATACAAACAAGTCCTATATGCAATGCAAGTGTAATCCCCTTATTAACTCTCCCCAACCTTGCTAACGTGAACAACCTCTTTTATAATAAAATACGCTTTATAACGCTAACGTTTATTATTTGTAAAAACATACTAAGCTATAATTATATAAATATAACTTATAAGATTAGATAAACTATCGCTTTTATTATTTAGGGTAGAGAAGCATATTATTTTCCCTCAAAAACACGTTTAATTCAAATAGTAGTTTCTTCAACCAAACAAGCCTTAGTAGAGAATATAGGTTATAAACTAACTAACTTTTATTTAAAAGAAATAACAAATTTATTTGAAGAAAATAACTTATTCTAATTTGTTACAAACTTATAAAATAAATAAGAGAAATATAATTTTATCATCCTTAGTCTATACTTTTATTTTTGAGTCAAGATGAGTAAAAAAAATGATTTTAAACTTGTATAAAAAAAAAATTGTCTCTTAAGAGATTTGAACTTGGAACCTATCCCCCACATACACCCAAGCTTTAAGTGCTACCAACTAACCACTAGGCCAGGCCCCCACTTGTTCTCTCTCACTTCCAACTATTATTCTTAACCAACTAACTAGACTGTTTAGTGAAAAAAAAACAAAACAACACAAAACAAAAGAAGAGAGAGAGAGACGGGTTTTCTCTTCATACCCGACCAGAGTGAGTGACGGGTTGATGATGGTGAGGCCGATGGTGGCGGCGGTGAGGCGGGCAGAGGGCGACGGCGCGGTGGCGGTGCCGGCGGCGGCTGCGGCGGCGTCGGCGGGCTGCGGCGGCTGCGGTGGGCAGCCCGTCGGGTGAGAGAGAGAGAGAGAATGGGTGAGAGATTGAGAGCTATGAATTTGTATGAGAATTGCTCTGAGATTGGGGGGTTTATATAGGCTAGAGGGTGAAGAATTCAACCTCCATGAGGAAACCCACTTTGAAAACTTTGATTTTGAATCGGGACCAAAAATTGGCGAAATTAGGTTGCTTGATGCTAAATTATCGAGTCTTGATGAGTTTAAATCGAATAGGGAGTGATTTGGGACAAACATCAACGAATTTGGTGAAGATTCGGAGTGGTAATGGTGGTGTTTGGGTTGGAGATGGTCTTCTTCCTCCATGGGAGAGTTTGAGGAAGAAGATGACTAAGTTTAGGGTTAAATACACTTTCACCCCACTAACTTTAGGCTTAGTACAACCACCACCCCTTTAGTTATATAAAAGACACTATAATAGTTATAGGAAAATACATAAAAGCACCTAGGTAGTTTATAACATTAAAATTAACTTTCTAAATAATAATAACTAATACCCAAACTTATACTAATGTCATATTAACACCAAATAATATCATAAAATATAATAGTAGCATATTAACACCCAATACTTATAATAATATTATATTTACACTCAAATATTTCATAAAATAACCGTTTCAACATATTAACACTTAATATTATCTAAAAATACCCGTTTCTAAATAACGGGGTATTACATCCTTCCCCACTTAAAGAAAACTTCGTCCTCGAAGTTGAAACCACATTCTAAACGACCCTCAACTATGAGTCTCCATTCTAGGGTATGACTACCAAATGCAACCTAATATCACACACGATGAGTAACTATAACGATGTACTAGAATGACATACTTAAAATCTGAAGGGTTACATCCTTCCCCCCTTAGAGAAGTGACGTCCTCGGAACTCAAAATATCTCGTCAAAACGGTGAGGACGCTTCTTCCTCATACCATCCCTCGCTTCACATGTTGCCTCTCAAAGGTGTGGTCTATTAGCCATAATCCTACACTATAACCTATTGTATCATCCATACAATACCCTAAAGTACAATGAAATAAAATACATGACATATAAAGAGCAGCTAATCAAGTAATATCACACATTGATCATCAAACAATTAGTTTCACATAACAACCCTATCCAAGACTACCCAAATTCCCAACGGCTTGTCAAATTTTAAATTCTTTCCCTATGTCCATTTTAAATTTCCCTACAGGTTTTAGATTTCCCTTTTGGATAACATGGGCTCTGATACCAACTGTAACACCCCCAAAACCGCCAAGCCGGAAGTCTGAAAAGGCCGACCCGGTAGCCCAGGGATGTCACTCCGTACCCGAGATTAAACCCGGATACAAGGAGATTTTATAACAGAATATCCAAACCAAATCCATAAAAATATTTAATTGAAACTTTAAAACTTGTCTCGCCACAAATATGGGCATTATTCCAATCTAAAATTCAACTAAATAAAATAATTCTAGATGTGAAATTTAAATTACTAGAGTGATGTGTCTCGATTCCCCCCAAGCCATGCTTCCACCTAAACCTGTGGTGCAGAAACAAAAAGAAACACCACAGTTTCCAAAGTCAGCTGAAAATACTGAGTAAGCAACACCCAAGCATGTAAACAGATTATGAGGCAGTTTAAAAACGACACATGAGTTTGAAGAGTAAAGTATTTGAGTAAGAGTATAAGTATGAAACAAGAATTCACAAATCTTTTCCTTTATCACTTCACTTGTGGGGAAACATTCCCAAACTTCCTCATTTGTCCAATCGGGACTTTCAATTCTCAATCATAAAGATCCATCATTCAGAAAACATATATTACCATGTTGACACGGGGAAGATCTACTAATAACTGGCTACCAGACCATAAGTGTCGACACCCCCCTAAGACTTCTTGCGGCCAGAGAGGTAAGTACTGGAGCGAACTCGGGGCGGTTGCGACCGAGCAAAATAAAATAAAGTGGGTCGAGAGACCATAGTCCACATCGACCAATCTCATAACATTGATCCCCGGTACAACTATTCCACTTTACGTCTTTACGTCTTATTAATTTATCATGTGATAGTTGTGATAGAATCACCTTTGTAAAATCAGTAAACTTTCTCAAAGAAACAGTTCAAGTAGATATTCTAATTTTGAGACAATAAATCACAAAAGCAGTTTAGACACGAAAGAAGATATGGGCGCTAGGCCTGGCATGTTTACTTACCTCAACAAATAGCAATCACAGCAAATCAATCGTAGTATTCAAATTATCCTTCGTCGGAGAATTCGTTTCCTACAATTCGATAATATCTAATCAATTATCGCTAACACACAAATACAAACAAGTCCTATATGCAATGCAAGTGTAATCCCCTTATTAACTCTCCCCAACCTTGCTAACGTGAACAACCTCTTTTATAATAAAATACGCTTTATAACGCTAACGTTTATTATTTGTAAAAACATACTAAGCTATAATTATATAAATATAACTTATAAGATTAGATAAACTATCGCTTTTATTATTTAGGGTAGAGAAGCATATTATTTTCCCTCAAAAACACGTTTAATTCAAATAGTAGTTTCTTCAACCAAACAAGCCTTAGTAGAGAATATAGGTTATAAACTAACTAACTTTTATTTAAAAGAAATAACAAATTTATTTGAAGAAAATAACTTATTCTAATTTGTTACAAACTTATAAAATAAATAAGAGAAATATAATTTTATCATCCTTAGTCTATACTTTTATTTTTGAGTCAAGATGAGTAAAAAAAATGATTTTAAACTTGTATAAAAAAAAAATTGTCTCTTAAGAGATTTGAACTTGGAACCTATCCCCCACATACACCCAAGCTTTAAGTGCTACCAACTAACCACTAGGCCAGGCCCCCACTTGTTCTCTCTCACTTCCAACTATTATTCTTAACCAACTAACTAGACTGTTTAGTGAAAAAAAAACAAAACAACACAAAACAAAAGAAGAGAGAGAGAGACGGGTTTTCTCTTCATACCCGACCAGAGTGAGTGACGGGTTGATGATGGTGAGGCCGATGGTGGCGGCGGTGAGGCGGGCAGAGGGCGACGGCGCGGTGGCGGTGCCGGCGGCGGCTGCGGCGGCGTCGGCGGGCTGCGGCGGCTGCGGTGGGCAGCCCGTCGGGTGAGAGAGAGAGAGAGAATGGGTGAGAGATTGAGAGCTATGAATTTGTATGAGAATTGCTCTGAGATTGGGGGGTTTATATAGGCTAGAGGGTGAAGAATTCAACCTCCATGAGGAAACCCACTTTGAAAACTTTGATTTTGAATCGGGACCAAAAATTGGCGAAATTAGGTTGCTTGATGCTAAATTATCGAGTCTTGATGAGTTTAAATCGAATAGGGAGTGATTTGGGACAAACATCAACGAATTTGGTGAAGATTCGGAGTGGTAATGGTGGTGTTTGGGTTGGAGATGGTCTTCTTCCTCCATGGGAGAGTTTGAGGAAGAAGATGACTAAGTTTAGGGTTAAATACACTTTCACCCCACTAACTTTAGGCTTAGTACAACCACCACCCCTTTAGTTATATAAAAGACACTATAATAGTTATAGGAAAATACATAAAAGCACCTAGGTAGTTTATAACATTAAAATTAACTTTCTAAATAATAATAACTAATACCCAAACTTATACTAATGTCATATTAACACCAAATAATATCATAAAATATAATAGTAGCATATTAACACCCAATACTTATAATAATATTATATTTACACTCAAATATTTCATAAAATAACCGTTTCAACATATTAACACTTAATATTATCTAAAAATACCCGTTTCTAAATAACGGGGTATTACATCCTTCCCCACTTAAAGAAAACTTCGTCCTCGAAGTTGAAACCACATTCTAAACGACCCTCAACTATGAGTCTCCATTCTAGGGTATGACTACCAAATGCAACCTAATATCACACACGATGAGTAACTATAACGATGTACTAGAATGACATACTTAAAATCTGAAGGGTTACATCCTTCCCCCCTTAGAGAAGTGACGTCCTCGGAACTCAAAATATCTCGTCAAAACGGTGAGGACGCTTCTTCCTCATACCATCCCTCGCTTCACATGTTGCCTCTCAAAGGTGTGGTCTATTAGCCATAATCCTACACTATAACCTATTGTATCATCCATACAATACCCTAAAGTACAATGAAATAAAATACATGACATATAAAGAGCAGCTAATCAAGTAATATCACACATTGATCATCAAACAATTAGTTTCACATAACAACCCTATCCAAGACTACCCAAATTCCCAACGGCTTGTCAAATTTTAAATTCTTTCCCTATGTCCATTTTAAATTTCCCTACAGGTTTTAGATTTCCCTTTTGGATAACATGGGCTCTGATACCAACTGTAACACCCCCAAAACCGCCAAGCCGGAAGTCTGAAAAGGCCGACCCGGTAGCCCAGGGATGTCACTCCGTACCCGAGATTAAACCCGGATACAAGGAGATTTTATAACAGAATATCCAAACCAAATCCATAAAAATATTTAATTGAAACTTTAAAACTTGTCTCGCCACAAATATGGGCATTATTCCAATCTAAAATTCAACTAAATAAAATAATTCTAGATGTGAAATTTAAATTACTAGAGTGATGTGTCTCGATTCCCCCCAAGCCATGCTTCCACCTAAACCTGTGGTGCAGAAACAAAAAGAAACACCACAGTTTCCAAAGTCAGCTGAAAATACTGAGTAAGCAACACCCAAGCATGTAAACAGATTATGAGGCAGTTTAAAAACGACACATGAGTTTGAAGAGTAAAGTATTTGAGTAAGAGTATAAGTATGAAACAAGAATTCACAAATCTTTTCCTTTATCACTTCACTTGTGGGGAAACATTCCCAAACTTCCTCATTTGTCCAATCGGGACTTTCAATTCTCAATCATAAAGATCCATCATTCAGAAAACATATATTACCATGTTGACACGGGGAAGATCTACTAATAACTGGCTACCAGACCATAAGTGTCGACACCCCCCTAAGACTTCTTGCGGCCAGAGAGGTAAGTACTGGAGCGAACTCGGGGCGGTTGCGACCGAGCAAAATAAAATAAAGTGGGTCGAGAGACCATAGTCCACATCGACCAATCTCATAACATTGATCCCCGGTACAACTATTCCACTTTACGTCTTTACGTCTTATTAATTTATCATGTGATAGTTGTGATAGAATCACCTTTGTAAAATCAGTAAACTTTCTCAAAGAAACAGTTCAAGTAGATATTCTAATTTTGAGACAATAAATCACAAAAGCAGTTTAGACACGAAAGAAGATATGGGCGCTAGGCCTGGCATGTTTACTTACCTCAACAAATAGCAATCACAGCAAATCAATCGTAGTATTCAAATTATCCTTCGTCGGAGAATTCGTTTCCTACAATTCGATAATATCTAATCAATTATCGCTAACACACAAATACAAACAAGTCCTATATGCAATGCAAGTGTAATCCCCTTATTAACTCTCCCCAACCTTGCTAACGTGAACAACCTCTTTTATAATAAAATACGCTTTATAACGCTAACGTTTATTATTTGTAAAAACATACTAAGCTATAATTATATAAATATAACTTATAAGATTAGATAAACTATCGCTTTTATTATTTAGGGTAGAGAAGCATATTATTTTCCCTCAAAAACACGTTTAATTCAAATAGTAGTTTCTTCAACCAAACAAGCCTTAGTAGAGAATATAGGTTATAAACTAACTAACTTTTATTTAAAAGAAATAACAAATTTATTTGAAGAAAATAACTTATTCTAATTTGTTACAAACTTATAAAATAAATAAGAGAAATATAATTTTATCATCCTTAGTCTATACTTTTATTTTTGAGTCAAGATGAGTAAAAAAAATGATTTTAAACTTGTATAAAAAAAAAATTGTCTCTTAAGAGATTTGAACTTGGAACCTATCCCCCACATACACCCAAGCTTTAAGTGCTACCAACTAACCACTAGGCCAGGCCCCCACTTGTTCTCTCTCACTTCCAACTATTATTCTTAACCAACTAACTAGACTGTTTAGTGAAAAAAAAACAAAACAACACAAAACAAAAGAAGAGAGAGAGAGACGGGTTTTCTCTTCATACCCGACCAGAGTGAGTGACGGGTTGATGATGGTGAGGCCGATGGTGGCGGCGGTGAGGCGGGCAGAGGGCGACGGCGCGGTGGCGGTGCCGGCGGCGGCTGCGGCGGCGTCGGCGGGCTGCGGCGGCTGCGGTGGGCAGCCCGTCGGGTGAGAGAGAGAGAGAGAATGGGTGAGAGATTGAGAGCTATGAATTTGTATGAGAATTGCTCTGAGATTGGGGGGTTTATATAGGCTAGAGGGTGAAGAATTCAACCTCCATGAGGAAACCCACTTTGAAAACTTTGATTTTGAATCGGGACCAAAAATTGGCGAAATTAGGTTGCTTGATGCTAAATTATCGAGTCTTGATGAGTTTAAATCGAATAGGGAGTGATTTGGGACAAACATCAACGAATTTGGTGAAGATTCGGAGTGGTAATGGTGGTGTTTGGGTTGGAGATGGTCTTCTTCCTCCATGGGAGAGTTTGAGGAAGAAGATGACTAAGTTTAGGGTTAAATACACTTTCACCCCACTAACTTTAGGCTTAGTACAACCACCACCCCTTTAGTTATATAAAAGACACTATAATAGTTATAGGAAAATACATAAAAGCACCTAGGTAGTTTATAACATTAAAATTAACTTTCTAAATAATAATAACTAATACCCAAACTTATACTAATGTCATATTAACACCAAATAATATCATAAAATATAATAGTAGCATATTAACACCCAATACTTATAATAATATTATATTTACACTCAAATATTTCATAAAATAACCGTTTCAACATATTAACACTTAATATTATCTAAAAATACCCGTTTCTAAATAACGGGGTATTACACCTCAAACCTATCCTGTGACCTTAGGTGGAACTGGTCCCGAGTGTGTTACAGATGATGAGTACGACTCCCCGATATGATGTTCTTTCCATTAGGATTATCCTTTTATTTCTTTCGCTACAAGTGAGAACGAGTGGTATTAGAATTTTGATTCAATATGTTCTTTTATGTTGGATTAGTTGTTGGTTGAGTTCCTTATGTGAATTTTGTGTGGTATTTGAATCAATAAATGCATGGTTATTTTATATTATGTCTCTCATGTGTATGATCGAGTTAGAATTTCATTAAGTACGTTAATTCATAAGGTACAATGCGATACACAAATCCTCACCGCTACTATACCAGGACTCGTTTAAACCAGCCAACCACGATGGAACCCGGAAACCAACAAGCTCAGGGTGGACAAGTCCCACCAGTGGACCCTATTGAATTTCGGAATATGCAGCAAGCAACGCTAGCTCTTACCCAAATCATCCACAACACCCACAATGGAGGGGGGTTTATGATGAGTCAAGTAGCTGAACTCCGCCCAGATTTCTTCTATGGGACGGACAACCCCACTACCCTAGAGAATTGGATAAGGGACTTTGAGAAAGCCTTAAGGTCTAGTCGCTGCCCTGAGAATCAACGCGTCGAGGTGGCGATTTACTACTTCAAGGAAGAAGCTGATGATTGGTGGTCAGCTAAGGGGGACGAATTACGTGCCCAAGAGGGATTTAATTGGGAGCAGCTAAAAGCAGCACTGAGAGAACGTTTCTATCCCGACTATGTCAAGGATAGAAAGTTCAAGGAGTTCATGAACCTGAAACAAGGAAGTGATAGCCTCTACGCATATCACAAGAAGTACATGGAGCTGATGAAATTTGGAAGGGAACTCGTTCCGACTGAGGCGAAGAAGATCAAGAGATTTCTGGGAGGTTTGAACTGTAAGGTTTTGATTCATGGATTGCACAACGGAAGCATAAACAAACATAAAACCATGCAAAACCCTCCAAGGATCACAAGTCAAGAGACATAACGATGGTAAGGGTTAGAAATCATAAACACACCTTTGGGTTCTCCTTGATGACTTCAAACGCGAATAGTGTCACGTCTCTACGGTTGATCCACGCCTAGAGGTGAGATCTAGACCCTTCAATTCCCTTGTGCTAGCTAGGAAGGATGGAGGAGGAAGAAGGAATCAAGCAACAATGGAGTGCCAAAGGTGGGGCGGCTCCTCTTTTGGCCGACGGGTAGGGGCGGCGGTCCCAAGGGGTTTCGGCCCTTGCTTGGGATTTGCTCTCTCCTTGCTTTGTTCTCTCTTTACTTCTATCAAATAGATGTGCAGTGTGTAGAGAGAAAAATAAGCTAGGAGTGTTCTTTATATAGTCCAACAACTCCTTGTCCTACTACATAAAGAACCCCTCATAATCCTACTCAAGTTCGGATTAGTCCCTTTTGCAAAATAGTCCTTATCATGTCAATACATGGATTAGTTCTATTTGCAAATTAATTCTAATCATGTCCCTACATGAATTAGGCCACCTTGGCAAATCCTAATCATGTCTAATACATGGATTAGTCCAACTTGCATATTAGTCCTACTAAGTTAGCAAGTTGTTGCGATTTGATCCTTTTAATTAATTAATCTAATTAATTAATTAATTCCCATGTCTAGTTCACCCCTATATGGCGTGTGACCCCATAGGTTCTATTTAGTTGGTAGTAACAATTTACTAATATGGAGCGGCCTCTAGCAAGACATCCATTCTAGCCAACAAATAGAATAGTCATCATGACAAACCTTGTGCAAGTAATTGTCTCATCCCTTTGTCCCAATATCCGGATTGGACACGAGACATACAAGTCACACTCGTATATCCAATCCATAGTTTCTCGATCCTGGGAATAGCCTTATTCGTGCAAATAACATCAATATCCTATATTGATTTATTTGAGTCTGGCCAGACATTTTATAAGCACTATCCCTCGAGTGGCCTAGGATATTTGCTCCCGTTATGTGGGAGGGACAAATTCTATCTACGTCCACTACGATCTCTAAGCTTGCTTCTTATTGTATCCAGTACACGCCTTTATAACTACCCAGTTACGGTGTAGCGTTTAACGCTACCAAGATCACAATAATCCACAACTAGAGTATCTAGTGACTTCAAGTCTAAGGATGACAATACCATTGCACCGCGAGAAGCGCTTGTGACTTAACATAACGTGTATGTAGCCTTCTCGGAGATGGGTCAATCCAGTATGCCATTACTCCTAATGCATACCCATGTGTTGGATCATGATATCTCCATATCAATCCAACCCCATACTAGTCTATAGATGATTGTCCTATTAATCATTATAATTGACTAGGGATATTTAAGAATATAACACTTATATTCTAAGGACTTCATTCATGTTAACATATCTCCATATCGATAACATAATGAATCGTAAATCCATAAATGTCACAATTAATTGATTGCCTCTAGGGCACAATTCCAACAGTCTCCCACTTGCACTAGAGTCAATCTCCTGCATCATATGCCTATTGATCTAGCGCGGCCTTCCACGCTTCCGCTGCGTAGGGGCGAGACATCTGTTGATACGTTGCAAATATTCACATCTCCTCTATCAACAATTTGATTGAGATTGAATATTCTGAATAAATGCATCTTATGCATTAATTTACTCAGTCCTCTATGTTAGAATCAGTGACTGAATCTTGCCTGGAACCTTTCCAGCTCACAGTCGTTCCCACTAAGGCAAAACTCAAAACTTGACTTATAATCTGAAATCTTCTTTGTCAGATTTGAAGTTCGCATCACTGTAACCCCTTACAGCAAACTCTTTATATTATCTGTTTATCAATAATTCATCCTTAGTGCTTCTCAAGTACTAAAGGGCAATCTTGATATTTTATCCAGTGACTCTCACCCGGATATGACTGGTATCTTTGTGTCATGCTTTATGACACGTCTGGCCTAGTACATCTCATGGCGTATCTCGTGATTCTAATTCATACGGTCCATTCCCAATCTAATTGGTAAGACAATTAGCCTTCCAAAGACTAATTCCATGTGACATGGGTAAGAATTAATATTCTTTTCACGTTGAACCATTTCAACACCTTTTTCAATTTATGTACTACGACCTAAGCTATACAACCATCTTGATCTACCTCAATAGATCTTCACAAGTTGCTTCGCTTAAGTCTACCATTAGGAAGTCAACTCCCTAGTCAATCTACGTAAGACTGCCAAGTAGGGGCAACATTCCCAATGATTAAGTATGTCTCCACATACATGACCAGAAACATAACTGTGCTCCCACTAACCTTCTTGTAGACACAAGTCTCATCTTCAATTTTGATGGAACCAAACTCCTTTGATTACATCATTCATTTGAAGAGTCCAACTCTTAGAAGCTTGATCCAATCTACAAATAGATTGCTACAAGCAAGATGCGAATGGACTTAAGCATCACAATTGGGGAAAGATTTCTTCATAGTCTATACTATGAACTCACATGAAATCCCTTAAAAGTAATCATATTACCATCCATGTTGGTTTCCTCATAACCCACTTGCACCCTATGGGTCCTACCCTTCAGGTGGTTCCACCAAAGTCTATACTTTGTTGGTATACATGGATTCCATATCGTATCTCATGGCTCCAAGCCATTTCTGAGAGCATGGCCACATGTGGCCATCTCATAGGTTGTAGGCTCATCTTTATGAACAATATATCAGGGGTTGTGAGAAATCCTTATTTCTCTAGTCCCTCGATATATCCTACCTTACCTACGAGGTTCTTGTGTTATCTGAGTAGGTTACTCCACAATACCTTGTGATCCTGCTCATGTTCCATCAAACGGATCAATGTTCTATTGTGGTTCTTGAACTTTTCAAGTTCTACTGTTCTCCCACTGTTTCTCTTAGAGACAATCTCTACCTAGAAACACTGTAGTTCGAGCAACAAACAGTTTGTTCTCGATTGGATTGTAGAAATAATATCCTTTTCAGGGTATCCCACAAAACATTTATCCGACTTGGGTCCAAGTTTATTTGTAAACTCTTTTACATAAACTTCATAACCCCAAATCTTTATGAATGACATACTAGGACACTTCCTAGTCCATATCTCATATGGCGTTATTCATATTTCGTTTTTGATGGAACAAGGTTAAGGGCGAAATTTGCTGTAATTAGAACATAGCCCCAAAAGTAAACTGGAAGTTCTGTTTGACTCATCATGGACCGAACCGTATCCTACAAGGTCCGAAATCTCCTTTTAGACACGCCAAACCCATGTGGCGTGCTAGGTGGAGCGAGTTTTGGATCATATCCAACACTCCCATAGATTCTTGTCAAACTCTTGGCTCAAGTACTCTCCTCTGCGATCCAATCGTAGAGCCCTAATACTTTTGCCAAGCTGGTTCTCTACTTCATTCCTGAATACTTTGAACAATTCAAAGGATCCTGATTTGTTTCTTCAAAAATACACAAATCCATATTTACCTGATCCTATCAGTAAATATGATGAAGTACTGAAAACCATCTTTAGCATTTGCGCTTAGCGGCCTTCATACATCAATATGTATGATTCCCAAAAGATCATATCTTTGCCTAATAAGTCTTACATGTCTCATATGATTCAATAATCAAATGAGTTCCAGAAATCCATCCTCATGGGGTTCTAGATATGTATCTCTTATTTATGAGGCCTAAACGATAATGCTAAAGATAAGTGAAGTTCATATCATTATATGCAAACCTCTAGGTATTAATGTTATAGATGAAATTATCATGATCATGGATATAGAATCCACTTAGACAAAATTTTCATTACAATAATGCATACCATAATAAATGGAACAACATTTGTCCTTTTATTATGATAAGGAGCTTTCTTGTCCAAACAAGAAACTATGATAATGGTCCTACTCATAGTAGGGACATTATCGCGTTTGTCTAATTCATTAATAATTTCTTAAAGGTAGAAATAATTCCCTACGGCTTTTCAGCAACCCTTTTGCTTCATAGCCCCACGTGTAGGATTATTTCTTCCTTATCCAATTGTCTTCGTCTCTTGAGATCCTCCACATTTCTATAAATGTGAGATCCTCATCTAGTATCATATACTTATGATGATGAGATAGACACATTGATTTATATAACAAAAATACCCAAATCGGAATTCATAATTCCTTTATTATTTACTTCCAGGTACTTTGGGTAGTTTCTCTTCCTCTACACCACCTATGGGACTCCAAGGCAACTTGGTTTTAGCAACAGGCTTGCTTTATACCCATGGGATCGGTGCAAACAATTTGCCCTTACCCATGTTGTTAACCATTAACAGTTTTGCCCATGCCCATTATGAGTGTTTTGTTTAAGTAATTTTTCAATCATATTGAGTAAATCAACTTTAAAACAAAACTATAATTGCATCCAATGCAATTCTTGGTCCACTTGGGTGAATAACTGTTTATTCTTTATCTATCTCATAGATAATGCCCATTCACTAATGTTTCAATCATATTGAATTATCTTATTTGCATAACGCAAAGTGGAGCAACACTTCAAACCTTTCATGTCTAGCTCGCTCCTTTTGAAAGAGCTTCTTTCAATGTATGATCATATCATACTTCTCCATGTTACTCATCTTGCTTCCAAAGCTCAGAGTTTATGGGAGCTAACATGAGGCAAGTCACATCCAAAGAACCATTCTTTGATGTCCCTTCCATTAGGTTTTAGTGTGTTTTGGTAGTTGGTAGGAAGAGAGCTTTATGTTCTACTATTTACAACAATTTCCTTTTATTTGAGAACAATTCTCAATTTTATACCAGTCTAGGAAATAGATAGAGTCGTGTTTTGTTTGTTTAATTTCATGGGTATTCAACACAATAGGATTATGCAAAGTTTGTGACGTATAACTATATTCAACAAGGATTTAAATTGTCAAATATAGCTCCCACTATTTTACTACGGATTAATAACCCTGAAGATATTAATGCGGAAAATATTCATATATTTTCTAGTGGGCCAAGATCCATGTTTCATCTCCTTATGAGCTTGCTTTGGCAAGTCACCCATAATTTGACTACTTTAGGTAGGAACAATTCCAATTGCATCCCTTATGCAACTCTTGGTTCAATTGGGCAAATAACTCCTTATTTATCCATCCATATGGATAATCCCAATTGATTGCCTCTAGGTTTCTTAATCAAATTAATAGCCTAGTTGTGTTCAACCTCTTATCTAAACAATTGCACATTGTTACGTGCCATCGCATTCCATCATTATGAACCAAGTCGCCATGCTTTGGAACGCACGAACTTGATAAATAATGATGATCATGAGTGTTTAAATAACGAGAAGGCAAGAACACAATATTTGAATTTGAGGGATTTTAAATTCAATTTTATTTGTTTTGTTGATCAATATCAACTAATCTATCTATTTGAGTTTGGGCACAACTCCAAATAATAGATCCGGGTTGTCTAATTATCTTATTATCCTAATTGCATGCATCATCCATACACCAACCACACAATAATAAGACAATAAAGTAAACAACCACAAAACAGAATTTAAACGTGATGTGGATATGGCCTTTTCTAGACTAAGATAATTCCAAGCCAATGGAATTATCTATGAACCCTAAAAGCAAACACATCTCCATGCGTCTTGATCTTTTGGTCCATCCTTCGTAGTCTTGTGGAATCCTCCATGCTCCATGTTCCATCTTTTGTGGCTCCTTTTGGCTTTGGGCTTCTTTTCTTCAATCTTGGCTAACAATCTACTTTATCTAGCACTAGCTAACTTCTATACTAAATAAAATAAATCTCACAGGTTGAGAAAAAAAATGGCACGCAGGTCATAAAACCCTAATTAATTATTACAATTAATTGATCAGCTCGCAGGCCGTAAACCAAACCACAAAAATTAAACATCCACATCAAACCACATCCTAAGGCCATATCCAATCACCATGCGAATTGCACATAAACAGTTAAAATCCAATTTTAACGCGCTTGGTCAATTTTAATTGATTTTAGGATGTTCTAGGGTTAAAACGGTCCATGGGCCCAACAATCCAATTGCCCGGGCCCAAAAAGATGAACCACAAGGCCCTAGGGCCGGCCCGGCCCCTAGCCCACGCGGCTAGGCCGCGGGCTAGGGCTGCCCCGGCCCCTAGGGCGGCCTTGCTTGGGCGGCAAGCAAGGAGGGGCGGTCCCCTAGGGGGGCCGAACCTCCTTTGGGAGTTGTTTCCAAAACAACTCCCTTGCTTGGTGCCCAAGTTTGGTTGTTTCCTTGTATGGAAAGAACTACTTCTTTCCCAAGGATGCCCAAACCCCAGATCTAAGATCCTAAAATTTCTCAAACTCACCAATTCATGCATCCAATGCAAAAATTAGATCTTGTTATGATAGATTATTGACAAATTGCATCCCATGCTTGATTTGTCTTGTTTTACGCGATAAATAATCAATTTAAGGTGTAAAACAACTAAAACGTAACACATAAACCACGTTTATGCTCTACGACCTGTGGCTCTGATACCACTGTAGGGTTTTGATTCATGGATTGCACAACGGAAGCATAAACAAACATAAAACCATGCAAAACCCTCCAAGGATCACAAGTCAAGAGACATAACGATGGTAAGGGTTAGAAATCATAAACACACCTTTGGGTTCTCCTTGATGACTTCAAACGCGAATAGTGTCACGTCTCTACGGTTGATCCACGCCTAGAGGTGAGATCTAGACCCTTCAATTCCCTTGTGCTAGCTAGGAAGGATGGAGGAGGAAGAAGGAATCAAGCAACAATGGAGTGCCAAAGGTGGGGCGGCTCCTCTTTTGGCCGACGGGTAGGGGCGGCGGTCCCAAGGGGTTTCGGCCCTTGCTTGGGATTTGCTCTCTCCTTGCTTTGTTCTCTCTTTACTTCTATCAAATAGATGTGCAGTGTGTAGAGAGAAAAATAAGCTAGGAGTGTTCTTTATATAGTCCAACAACTCCTTGTCCTACTACATAAAGAACCCCTCATAATCCTACTCAAGTTCGGATTAGTCCCTTTTGCAAAATAGTCCTTATCATGTCAATACATGGATTAGTTCTATTTGCAAATTAATTCTAATCATGTCCCTACATGAATTAGGCCACCTTGGCAAATCCTAATCATGTCTAATACATGGATTAGTCCAACTTGCATATTAGTCCTACTAAGTTAGCAAGTTGTTGCGATTTGATCCTTTTAATTAATTAATCTAATTAATTAATTAATTCCCATGTCTAGTTCACCCCTATATGGCGTGTGACCCCATAGGTTCTATTTAGTTGGTAGTAACAATTTACTAATATGGAGCGGCCTCTAGCAAGACATCCATTCTAGCCAACAAATAGAATAGTCATCATGACAAACCTTGTGCAAGTAATTGTCTCATCCCTTTGTCCCAATATCCGGATTGGACACGAGACATACAAGTCACACTCGTATATCCAATCCATAGTTTCTCGATCCTGGGAATAGCCTTATTCGTGCAAATAACATCAATATCCTATATTGATTTATTTGAGTCTGGCCAGACATTTTATAAGCACTATCCCTCGAGTGGCCTAGGATATTTGCTCCCGTTATGTGGGAGGGACAAATTCTATCTACGTCCACCACGATCTCTAAGCTTGCTTCTTATTGTATCCAGTACACGCCTTTATAACTACCCAGTTACGGTGTAGCGTTTAACGCTACCAAGATCACAATAATCCACAACTAGAGTATCTAGTGACTTCAAGTCTAAGGATGACAATACCATTGCACCGCGAGAAGCGCTTGTGACTTAACATAACGTGTATGTAGCCTTCTCGGAGATGGGTCAATCCAGTATGCCATTACTCCTAATGCATACCCATGTGTTGGATCATGATATCTCCATATCAATCCAACCCCATACTAGTCTATAGATGATTGTCCTATTAATCATTATAATTGACTAGGGATATTCAAGAATATAACACTTATATTCTAAGGACTTCATTCATGTTAACATATCTCCATATCGATAACATAATGAATCGTAAATCCATAAATGTCACAATTAATTGATTGCCTCTAGGGCACAATTCCAACATGAACTTCCAGCTTCGAATGGCTTTGGCAGCAGCCCGATTTAACACTCTCATGGATGCCTACGGAGCAGCCCAAGACGTCCAAACCATGATCGACGAGAATCTCGAGGAAAGCAAGAAGAGGAAGCCTGAAGCACCGGCGGCACCTAAATTCCAAAACCGTAATGCTGGGAACAACAACGGAGATAAGAGGTACCGTCTTGATTTTAATTCCAACAATCAGAATGGTGGTCGAAACAACAACGGAGGTTCAGGACAGGTTCGAGTCTACAACTGCGGCCGATGCGAAAATAACCATCTGGGGACAGACTGCCGAGGAAACAAGGTTAATTGCCTCGCATGTGGCAAATTAGGACACCGGAGATTCGAGTGCAAAACGAGGCCTCAAGGAAACAACAATGGGGGCAACTACTACGGAGGTGGAAACAATGGGAATGTTGTAAACCGCTCTGGGGGAAACAATGGTCCTAACTGTGGAGGTAACTACTACAACGGTGGCAATCAGTATGGCGGAAACCAGCAGAATTACCAGCAGGGCGGAGGTTACCGCAATGGAAACAACGGAGGTTACAACCAAGGCAGGAACAACAACAACAACAACAACAACAACAATGGAGGAGGCTACAACAGGGGCAACAACTGGCAAGGAGGGAATGGTTACAGTAACCGAACCCAGGGGAGCAATGTTGGATCCGCATCCACAGCAGCAGGAACTACCGCACCAGCAGCCACAAGCAACAGCAAGGCAGGGACTATCAACGTGATGAACCAGACACAAGCTAAGCAGGCCAACGTAGTGACTGGTACATTCCTTATCCACTCTACCCCTGCATATGTCTTGTTTGATTCTGGAGCCACGTTTTCTTTCATTTCATCTTCTTTTGCTAGGAAATTAGAATTACCCAATCCCACACCTATATCTGTTTCTATCTCTGCCCCTAATGGAGAAGTCACATCGTGTAAGACCGTGTACCCTGGAGTCAAACTAGAAATCCTAGGTGTTGAACTTCCATCAGACCTTATCCTTTTCGATTTGGGCAGCTTAGATGTTATCATGGGGATGGATTGGCTTAGCAAGTATAAGGCGACCATAGAATGTGCCAGCCAAAAAGTTAGGTTTCGTGGACCGAAAGGTGAACGTCTATCCTATAGGGGTATAACGAGCGGACCTAGCATCCAAATTGTGTCAGCCTTAACCATTCTTTCGGAAGTTAAGAAAGGGCATAAGGCATACCTCTGTACGATCCACAATCATGAGAAAGAAGGGGCGAAATTAGAGGATATTCCAGTAGTGAGAGACTTTCCAGATGTGTTTCCGGAGGAACTACCAGGAATGCCACCAAAGAGAGCAGTAGATTTCCGAATCGACTTAGTGCCTGGGACTGGACCTATTTCTAAGGCGCCATACAGGATGGCACCAGCTGAGTTGAAGGAGTTGAAGGAGCAACTTAAGGAGCTATCAGATAAGGGTTACATTAAACCTAGTGTCTCACCTTGGGGAGCACCAGTCTTGTTCGTGAAGAAGAAGGACGGAAGTCTTAGGCTTTGTATAGACTACCGTGAGTTAAATGGTGTGACCGTCAAGAACAAGTACCCACTTCCCAGGATCGACGACTTGTTTGATCAACTACAAGGAGCCGATACCTTTTCAAATATTGATTTGAGTTCAGGGTACCACCAACTTAGGATAGCCGAGAAGGATATTCCTAAGACAGCATTTCGAACTTGATATGGTCATTACGAGTTTACAGTGATGCCATTCGGTTTGACAAATGCACCTTCAGCGTTCATGGAGTTGATGAACCGTGTGTTACAGAAGTTTCTAGATAAGTTTGTTGTCGTGTTCATCGACGACATTCTAATCTACTCTAAGGGAAAGGAGGAGCACAAACAACACTTGAAAGAAGTGTTAGAAACTCTAAGGGAAGAGAAGTTGTATGGGAAGTTATCGAAGTGTGAGTTTTGGCTGGATAGAGTGCCTTTCTTAGGACACATAATATCCAAGGAAGGAGTGTCAGTAGACCCAGGGAAGGTAGCGGCAGTGAAGGACTGGCCAACACCAAAGAGTGTGACTGAGATAAGAAGTTTCTTGGGATTGGCAGGATACTATCGGAGATTTGTAAAGGATTTCTCGAAGATTGCGAGACCTATGACAGCCTTAATGAAGAAGTCGAGTAAGTATGTATGGGATGATAAGTGTGAAGAAGCTTTTCAAACGTTAAAGGATAGGTTGACGTCAGCACCTGTGTTGACATTGCCTACTGAAGGAGGAGAGTTTGAAGTTTATAGTGATGTGTCGAAGCACGGCTTAGGATGTGTTTTGATGCAAGGTGGGAAAGTGATAGCGTACGCTTCTAGACAGCTAAAGTCCTACGAAGAGAACTATCCTACCCATGATTTAGAGTTAGCTGCTATAGTGTTTGCCTTGAAGATATGGAGACACTACTTGTACGGAACGACTTGCAAGATCTTCACGGATCACAAGAGTCTGAAGTACATATTCACCCAGAAGGAGCTAAATATGCGTCAACGAAGGTGGTTAGAATTGGTAAAGGATTATGATTTGCAAATCCAATACCACGAAGGGAAAGCCAATGTAGTGGCGGATGCTTTGAGTCGAAAGACAAATCACACGGTGAATTCCTTACGGGTTTTGCCGCGTAAACTTTACGAAGATTTTCAGAAATTGGAGATTGAGGTCTGTGTGAAAGGGATGACAAGTAGCATGTTATGCAATTTGTCGATAGTTCCGAATATCTTTGCTGAGATAAAGGAAGGATAGAAGGGGGATGCGTTTCTGCAACAGATCAAGGAAAAGATCAAGAAGGGTGAAGCACTCGATTTTAAGGTTGAGGAAGATGGAAGTGTAAAGTTCAAAGGAAGATGGTGTATCCCAATTAAATGTGCGGAAGTGAAGGAGAAGATCATGAAGGAAGCTCATAATACGTCGTATTCTGTACACCCAGGAGGAGACAAGCTGTATAAGGATCTGAAGAAGAACTTTTGGTGGAAGGGTATGAAGAAGGAAGTTGCAGATTTTGTATCTCGATGTTTGACGTGTCAGAAGGTTAAGTTCGAGCACAAAAGACCAGGAGGAATGTTGCAACCATTAGAAGTTCCAGTATGAAAATGGGATTCCATCTCAGTGGACTTCGTTACGGCTTTACCAGTTTCGACTAATGGACTTAACCAGATTTGGGTAGTAGTTGATCGACTGACAAAGACAGCAAGATTCATTCTCATGAAAGACACGTGGGACATGGAAAAGAGAGCTGATGCGTACATTAAGAATGTAGTGAGGTTACACGGAGTGCCTAGTTCAATTTTCTCCGATCGAGATCCAAATTTCTTGTCTCATTTTTGGAAGGAGCTACATAAAGCTATGGGAACAGAACTAAGGTTTAGCACAGCATTTCATCCAGCTACAGATGGGCAAACCGAAAGGACAATCCAAACACTGGAGGATATGCTAAGAGCTTGCATATTGGACTTTGGAGGATCATGGGTGGACAAGCTTCCACTGATCGAGTTCTCCTACAACAACAACTACCATAGCAGCATAGGAATGGCACCTTATGAAGCGTTGTATGGAAGGAAGTGCAGGACGCCATTATGTTGGAATGACATCAGTGAGACGGTGATTTTAGGACCACAATTGATTGAGGAGTCGACGAACCAGATTCGAATGATTCAACAAAGGATGAAGGCAGCTCAGGATCGACAAAAATCTTACGCAGATTTGAAGAGACGACCATTGGAGTTCAAGGTTGGTGACAAAGTGTTCCTAAGGGTCTCTCCTACGAAAGGCGTTATGCGTTTCAACCAGAAGGGGAAGCTGAGTCCCAAGTTCATTGGACCCTATGAAGTGTTGGATCGGATCGGAGAGGTAGCCTATCGCCTTAATCTTCCTAACAACCTAGGTCGAGTCCATAATGTTTTTCATGTATCCCAGCTTAAACCTTATATTCATGATCCAAGCCATGTTCTTGATCCCGAGCCTGTTGAGCTAGAACCATCCCTAACCTATGAAGAACAACCAATCAAAATCTTAGATCGAAAGACTAGGGATACCCGTACCAAGTCCACTGCGTTGGTTAAGGTTCTTTGGTCGAACCATCTCACGGAGGAAGCAACGTGGGAAACCGAGGCTGATATGAAGAAGCGTTATCCGCACCTATTCGATAAGGTATAATTTTGAGTGCCGAGGACGTCACTCCTTTTAAGGGGAAGGTGACCCCGCAATCCACTTGTCTTGAATAGTAAATTCTTTGTAGTTGTTTCGTAGGCATGTGCATTAGAATCACATCTACATCTTGCATATTGTCGTGACGTTTTAGTTTGAGAATATATTGTTTTACGCTTCGAGGACGAAGCGTTGTTTGAAGGGGAAGGTGATGTAACACCCCTATTTTAAATAGGGTGTTTGGCGTATTAATCTTGAGTTTTGGGCTAAAATTATTCTTTCCTAACCTGGGGGGTTGGTATTTGTAATTTTAGGAACTAATGAGAGGGGGGTTAAAGTGTCTTTACCTTAAACAGGTGGAGAACCCACCTGCAACCTCTCTTCCTCACTTCAACGGAAAATCCAGACCCCCGATTCTCCCTCAACGGCCCCTCCGATTTCACCTCAACGTTTCCCCACGATTTCACCCACGTCTCCCTCAATTCCACCCCCATCAACCTTATATCAACACCTCTCTTCTCCCTCGTCAATTTTACTCTCACCTCTGTTTTGCCGAAACCCACTTTCCTGTTTCTCAAATCACCGCCACCATCACCACCTCAAATCCGTCCGATTTCCGGCGAAAACCACCCCCACCAACTCGCCTCCAGCTTCTGTTCATCCCGGCGAAACCACCAGGAAGTAACAGAGCCATCTCCGGCTCTGTTTTGGCACAGCCCGACTCCGACCCGAGAACCGCCGACGCAAAACCCGGCGACTCTCGCCCTTCTTTCCGTTCGACGCCGCCCTATTTCCTCTCGCCACTCCGTCCTCAATCTCCGGCGACCATCGCTGGTAGCAGCAGCAGCGACATCACCATCGTCGCCGCCCTTGTCCGTCTTCATCTTCTCCAATCGGTAAATCACGAGAGCTCCTTTTCTGAATTCTCATTTTGATTCATGATTGTCTCCATCTCCTCTATCCATTTCCGAATAATCATACATATGTGTGTGTGTGGGTTGGATTGATTTCACGTTTGCAGAAGTGTTAGAGAATAAGAAGAAGAAGAAGACTGGGTTGGGTAATACAGTGTTATGTTCGTGGGGTACTTCTGGAAATTTTGTGAAAATTATTGGGGTGGTTTGTTGTAACTTTCAGAAAACTTTGGGGAGGCTTAATTATTTATAACAACTGTTTTCTTTAGTTTTGTTATTTATTATATAACTAATGTTTTTATTGAATTAGTTTTCTCAAACATGAAAACAAATATAAAGTTTTATAGTATAATTTTATAAGAAGAGTTTTAGTAATAAAAGTAAATATTTGGTAATAAACAAAAGTGGTATTCCTAAGTTATTTTACATATTTATATCATGTGTCTATTTATTTTTTTTAGATTTACTTTTTGTAAATAAATTTATACTCTTTTAATAAGTAAAATTAGCATTTCCTTAATACTAATATCATCTTTGATTATTACACTCTTTTCTAAATAACTGGTTGTAAATATATTTTAAGAATCTAATTAAGTAGTTAAAGTTTGTTTTAATGTTTTAGCCTTATTATTATTAGAATTATTATTATTATTATTATTATTATTATTGTTGTTGTCAAAACTTTATAATTTATCACTTCTTTCTAATACTAGAGTCGTTTAATGATTTTGGGGGTATAATTGAATTGTGAACTTGTTGGGGAAATTGGATTGCATGGGCATATAGGGCATTGTTGTATTTACATTTGTCGTGCAAATGAATATGTATTGATGTTAGGATTATGTGGCTATTGTAGATTCCAACTTCGTAGGCGATCAGTTTGTTGAGGATCTGTGCTACGACTATTAGTTCTGCTTCCTTGTGTGTGTCGAGCTTCCTTCGATCCAAGTAAGTTCATATGTACAGTTTTTATTCTCAAAATGTGATTACTTGTGAAAATGCCTTTATACATGTTTTATATATAGCTCCTGTTACGAATCTGTTCAAACCCCTGATTTGGAAAGTATTTGTGGAAACTACTGGTTTGGAAATCGATGGTTCGAGTTGTAAACACGGAAGTTTAATTCACTCTAATAGAAATAGGGCGATGTTCAGAGGATGTGTGTGGAGGCTAAGGCCGGAGGCGCTAGGACGCGAAACTCCTCGGGGGTAATCCATAGCGGTTACATACCCGCCCCTGTGGTGGCCAATATGCACCGATGTGCTGAGGTAGCGGGGGGTTATTTATTGTGAAAGCTATAGAGTACTACCTATGCTAGTGTGGGTCACAACAGTATAGGGGTGTCGACACTTAAGGTCTTTTAGCTATGTGGTTGAGCGGGGTTGCGTAGGTTAGCCCTTAACGCTCTGGGTGAAATCGGATTTGTGATATCCCAAGAGGAACCTCTATTGATGATGTTTCATATTGCATCGTGACCTCTCTGAATACATCGTTCCTGCTGGGCCTTATGTGCTTCAGCTGAATTAATATCCAATTAAATGGTTCGGTTACTTGTTGCAATTCTAATTCCATTTCTTTTAAAGCTTGATTTTAAACTTGTATTAGTTAGAGCCCAATCATCTGTTTTCACGTGCTGTAGTATGCTCTTACTCAGTTTTTAATGACTTAAAATTTTCCTGCGGTCGGCTTTGTCTATTGTAAAACCCGCAGGTTGGCATTGCGGTGGGGAAACGCGCATACATGTTGAAGCTTAGGCTAGCTGCAAATAAAGTTTAGTTTAGTTTTCATTTTCATCACTTAGACATTTCAGACGATGTTATTTCAATGTTATTTCTTTGTTTCGAAACGTTGTTGGAGGGTTTTCTCCTTTTATTTATAATTAATGTACTTGGATTTTGGTTGAGTTGTACTAGCTGTGAACCGTGGTCCTTCGGGCTGTTTCATCGAGTATGGGGTATTTACAAAAAAACCCCTCGTGTTAGGGGATATACGAAGACCACCCCTGTCACTAACGGATGTTGGACAGATACCACCCTTCTGTTAATGTCAGTTAAGAGGTGGGTGTAATCTGACTTTTTTATGACTATTTTACCCTTATCTGTATTTTTTTGTTTATTGTGTTAATGTTCTTGATGTTCTTGATGTTCTTCGCCGCCACCACCACATCTCCACCGCCACCACCACCACATCTCCACCGCCACCGCCAACACCAACACCAACACCACCACCACCACCACCACCAATCAAACCCACTCCAGAATTACCAAAATCTCCTAACACAAACACCATATAGTTAACACCTTTACAGTCGAAAATCAAAAAATACCCCCAACACCATGGGTTGTAGCCCCTGCAAGAATTGAGTAGGAAGATGGTTCAGTATTATAGAGCAAATCGAAACCAGATCTCAACCCAAACAGAAAGAGCAAATCGAAGCTTATTCAACAGGAACACCAACATATTTGATACAGATCTAGGAAGGAGGTATCGAAAGTGAACTTCCTGTCCCCAACAACCACTGAATCTTTCGAGACCTTCCTCACTGAATCTAGATCTTCCAATTCGTGACCATGAGAAGGTCTGATCCTCGCAAAAAAAAGTTCCAAAGAATACCCAGAAAAATTAGGGCAAAACCCAATAAAACCCAATTGATGGTTTAAACAGTACTAGAGTGCTGAATTTCGAACCTTCACTAGCGGATCTGAAGGTGGTGGCATGGGTTCTTCATCTTGTGCAGCAATTTCTGTTCGGGGAATCGGGGTTTGGGCAGCGATTGCTTGTTGAGAAGAGAAGGCGATACTGGGACTGCAATGTTTGGATCCATGGGTCGGATGTTTTCATCGTTGTGTCTGGGTAGTAATCAGCTCCACCAAATCTCCAGCAATCTCATATCTCCACCGCACCCACCACCTCTCCGGCGTCCACCGCCGCCGCCTCCCCATCCACACACACCCTCCCCCTTCTCATCGCCTTAAACGAACCCACCAAGTCCAAATACGTCCCCACTTTCCCCAATCTCCAAAACCCTAATTCTAAAATCTACGAGAGAGAGACAGAATCGAGAGAGAGAGAGCAAGAGAGCCAGAGACAGAATCGAGAGAGAGAGAGAGAGCGAGAGAGAACGAGAACTGAAATCCCCAATCTCCCAAAACCCCATTTCTACAATCGACGAGAGAGACAGAATCGAGAGACTGAATCGAGAGAGAGAGAGAGAGAGAGAGAGAGAGAGAGAGAGAGACTGAATCGAGAGAGAGACAGAATCGAGAGAGAGAGAACCAGAACCCCAAATTCATCATCAACACAAATTTCTCCAAACCCCATTTCTGAAATCGACGAGAGAGATAGAGAGACAGAATCGAGAGAGATCGAGAGAGATCGAGAGAGACAGAACTAAAATCCCCAATCTCCAAAACCCATTTCTAAAATGACGAGAGAGAGACAGAATCGAGAGAGATCGAGGGAGAGAGAGACAGAATCGAGAGAGAGAGAGAGAGAGAGAGAGAGAGAGAGAGAGAGAGAGACGGACCTTGGTACAGCCGTCGAAGCTCACGGGTCTGTAGTCGGTTCTGTTGTCGGTTCGGACGGCAACTGCGCTGCTGTTGCTGCTTCTTTTGTCTTCTAGGTCGTCGGGGATTTCAGGCGGTGGGGAGAGAGTGGTGGCGGTGACTGTGGCTGGTGATGGAGGTATTGATGGAGGGTTGTGTGTGTGTGTGTGTGAGAGAGAGAGAGAGAGAGAGAGAGAGAGAGAGAGTCTGGCGATGGTGATGGAAGGCAGAGAGACAGAGAGATGGGGAAGGGGAAAGTGAAGAAGAAAGAACAAAAAATGTTATTTATTGTGTGGTATTTTTTTGTCAAAATGAGGATAAATATGTCTTCTTGCCCCTCTGTTAGTTTGCTTTCAGTGACAGGGGTGGTCTTCGTATATCCCCGAATACGAGGGGTTTTTTTGTATATACCCCATACTCGAGGGGTGGTTTTTGTCTTTTACCCTAATGACTTTTGATTGATTCAGTAACAGAGCAGCGGAGACGAGGGGAGAGCACCCATCCCGAAATTAGCGGTCTACATTGAGTAGCGTACCCAATGAATGGCTTCCCAAGAGACCTGCCACCTGTCCCACACGATGGCGCGCATATTTGCTCAAAAGTCCCTTGAGTTTACTGAAAGTCTCACTTATTTAGAAGTGCCAGAGTGGGCTAACAATGTAACAGTTCAAGAAATTTTGGGTCGTGAAGCCCAATAATATACACTGATCCATGACCACTCAAAAAAAATAGAAAAAAAAAATTAAAACCATATTCACCAATGTCCTTGTGTCTATAATCACTTTCACATATCATATCAGACTGAAATTGAAGTCGAACCGACCATATTTCTATGGATGGACATGATCGATGACTTTCGACTTTTTGGAACCACATGCTTAAAAGGGAACATGTGATGGACGACTTTCCACTTGGAACCAACTGGATTAATTAATCTAAACGGTACTATTGTTCTAAACGCATTACTACTACTAATTGAAACGCGAAGGAATTTCATTAGCACGACGACTGGGTATTAACAACCAGGAAATAGAGGAGGATTTACAACGACTAATCATCGATCTCCAAACACACGGACAGATTGCAAACAGAACGGGGTACGGATTGATAGTGGAAGATTGCCGACGTACGCTATTCTCGTTTCGACAGGTTCGCTTAGCTTGGTGTCCTAGGGCGTCAAATTATATGGCACATGAATGTGCTAAAGTAGGATCCATGTTAGGCATCCCAAAAATTTGGTTAGGCTGTATTCCGAGTTGGGCAACCAATATTGATGTAACAGAGTTGGGTCCAACACCCGTCAGTTAATGAAATTTCATTTCTTAAAAAAAATTCAAACGCAGTAGTGCTTAAAGTTAAGAATAGCAGCAAGCCAGTCGAGTCAGTAATTTCTCTAAATCAAATGTGAATAGACGAGGAGGAGCAAGGAATTAAATTAAAAAAAGATACATGAAAGAAACAAATCCGTGCAGGTAGGTGGCAGATGTGAACATTGACCAAAGAAATAATGAAACAAAAGAAATTGACGAATTCAAAACAAATACTCTATTTATAATACCCCCAATACCAATACAATGCAATGGGGGCATGTTCGGCCGTCACAGTTTAAGTGTTTTTCTTTCCTTATATTCATGTTCTAAAATGAGAAATAGGGTCTTTTTCACATCACTTATGAGAATGTTGGAAATAGGGGACCCTCGTTTTTGGGCACTACCTCAATTCACTAGTTAGACACTGGATTAGAAATTTCATGTCATATCTACGTATATTGCTAATAAACAGATAGTAGAAAGAAAAGAATTTTTTCCTAAAAAAAAAGAAAGAAAGGAATTTTAGCATGTTCATCTTCCCGTTGAGCATGTGAACTGCACCTCTCTCTCCCTATGATGGCGTGTTTTCTTGCAGAAGTCCGATTAATTAACAATTGATTAATTAGTTAATCTAATTTATAGGTTCAGTTTGTTTTTCCCTTTTGATCATACGGTACTGTACATGATGAAGAAAGCTGGTAGTTAGGTGATAGAGAACTGTAATGATGATGATTAATTCACCACTTAATGCTTTTGTTGATGTTGATAGTGGTGAGATGTGAAAAGCTAGGAGGAAAAATCCATGGATCATGTAGTGAGGAGTCCCTTGCAAGTGAAGTCTCCCATTTGTGCCTCTCTGCCATACAAAAGGGGGAGCAAAAGTAAATTGGTTGTACTCACAAAGGAGAGGACTGCATTAACTTTCCATGGACAGTGGTACTACAAATCTTTCGTCCTCTCTTTTGGTTACTACTTCACCGTTCACCGAGTCACATTGACCCGATAATTTGATTAGTAAAACGATACAAGATTTTAAATCTTTTGACGGTGTTGTAGAGCAGAGTATTCTTTACAACACCATGAAAAAATTATCAAATTCTGAGGTCAAAGTGACTTATGAAAATTAAAATAGGAAGCAACAAAGAACGGAGGAAGTACTAAAAGTACTACACCAGAGTAGTTAAATGTGAGTAGTAAAAAATACCTGTATCGTCACTTTTTTCTCAATTGACTTAGGGTGATTTTAATCGAGTACATTAACTTATACAATAGATAAGAATATGTGTAAACCGTTCTTTAAGACTACAGTATTGTGAAAAAACTAATAAATATCTATACCGTTATTAGCTAAATTAGTTGGTCAGAGTTACTCTTCAAGTGAATTAGAAAGAAAGAGACCAAAACAAACCAAGTACTACTAGTCGAATGGAAAAAGTAGATGGGGAGGAGGTTCAATCATTCAAACATACACATGTTTCTTCTTCATCTTCTCTTTTTTCCTGTAACACGAAAAGGCAGAAAAAAAGGAACCATGACACCTTCCTGGGTTTCTCTGCAAGAAAAGAAGAAACTGATAAGAGTAGTACTGCTATTAGAAGGGAAACAAACAAAAAAAGTGGCAGCCCCACCACCATACTCTTCCCTAACCTGCAGGTATAGCATCAAGTCCGAGGAGGAGGAGAGGACACAGATAAGATGAGATGAGATGAGATAGCAATAATCATGGCTGGGCCTGGGGTTTGGCCATGATTTTCATACGTACAGTACTACTAGTGATTTCAGATTCAGAGCAGAGGGATGGATTGATGGACTGATCATATGCATGGGATGGGACTAATGCATGATGCTTAAAGGGCCAATTTTGTTGTACAAGAGGAAGAGTTATTGGCAGTTTTTGATCACTTATGGTGATGATGATGATGACCCATTTTGTTTGTTTGACTGCTGCTGCTGGTCATCATGAGCTCCCCTACCCCCCATTACTCTCTCTATCTCTGTGTTGAACATCCCCTCTCACGAGAGAGTACACTGTAACATTATTACTCGTAGTATGGTGCATAATTGCTGTTTTGGTACTTCTATGATTGTAAAATATACCACTAGAAAACAACACAGTTGAAAAAATAAGACACACTCAGGGGCGGAGGGAGGATTTCAAATAGGGTAGGGCCTTTTTGTAGTTTTGAGTAGGGGTAGGGCCTTTTCCTAATTTTATCTGGGGCATAGTTGTATAATTTGCTAAAATAAGGGTAAGTAAGTGTAATTTTCTAAAACAGGGATGAGGCACGTGCCATACGTTGCCGTATGCTGCCTCCGCCTCTGCACACACTGAATGAGAACACATGTTTGAAAACCGAAACAAGAAGAAGTAGTACTGTCTTTGAAAAACACCGCATCTTTGTAATTGTATGCATGCATACACACTGAACGAACTGTAACACAACAATGCACTTCTAAGTTCTCACATACTCCACTAGTTGTGACCAAGTCGAGTTGCTGCTGCTCTTCATGCTCCACATAGATTTTACTGTCTTGTCTTTCAAGGACTATGCATAATGGCATTGGCACACACCATTTATCAGATTGGACAAATGAGTCTCATCTCCAAACACAACCCAAATCACAGCTAGGAGTATTATTTTCAAAGTCGGGGGTAGATCATCAGATCCGATTGAGTATCAATTAAAGAGGTAAGTGGGGCACTGCCGTTCTTTTGGTACTTCATGTTTTGATTTTTTTAACCCTTATCATGTCATTTGGACCTGATAATTTAATTAGCAACAGCATGTAAAAATTAAATATTACTGATGAAAATGTTAAAACAGAAAGCTGTGGCAGTATGCAAGATGGTTGGATAAGGCTTCCTACTGACAAAAAGATGTAGTAATGGCAACACACGCAGAAAAGTTGCAACCCCCTTTTTTTTTCTTCCCTCTGCTCTCAATCTCATCTGTGTTGCGTAGCATCACAGGAATATTTATTATGCCCCCACCAACTTCTATAAACAAACCACGTACTGGTACATTTTTATTTGGCACCCTCCCTCTCTTTTTTAACTAGTGAGTTCTCAACTTACTCCTTGTCAGCAACAACGCAGCAGGAGCACAGCTTCTTGTGTAAAATATTTAAGGCACCTGACAACCAGAAAATTACACCGCCCACCCCCGAGCCTCAAAAATATTTGAATCCAGGCAAAATTCCCGCCCGCACCTCCAAATCAACACTGTACACAATGATATTGTACTTCCTCCTTTTGACTTTTTGGTTAGTTTTGACCAGACAATTTAGTACGCAAAACGATCAAGAATTTGATAATTTTTTTACGGTGTCTTAGTGCATGTTTGGCATCCCTGTTTTTAATCAACTTTGATTAAAAACAGGGTTGTTTTTTTAAACGCATTTGGTATGCATGTTTTTCTGCCTGTTTAAAAACAAAAACATGCTGAAAAACAGTTGTTTAAAAAAACAACAAATGTGGTGTTTTTTTCATACTATTGGTGTTTAAAGACATTTCAAGTATGATTAGATGCAACAAATATCAAATATATGTAGGTATAGTACGTAAAACTGATTTTCAAGCAAATTAGCATTGAAATTTAGTAATGTTGCCAAACGTGTTTTTGATTTTAAACACTGTTTTTAAACAGATACCAAACAGTTTTTTGATTCTATTTTTAAACGTGTTTTTTCGGTACGTTTTTTTTCCACTGTTTTTCTTGTTTTTAAACGGATACCAAACAAGCTCTTAGAGTAAACTTTGCTCTACAGCACCATAGATTATAAAATTCTTGTATCGTTTTGTTAATCAAATCACCGGATCAAAAATGATCCGTGATCAGTGACGAGAAGAGAAATGTGGAACAAAAGTAGTAGCACAACAATGCGATTGAAATAAATATATAAAAATATAAGAGAGACAAAATTTCCCCGGCTGGCTTTGCTGGCATTTACTAAGTTTATGCTTTTTTGTACAATCGCGAATTAACCAGATTGGTTTTCCCTGCCGGTAAACAGGCTTCCCATTGACAGATTACAATCGAATGATTCGTCACTCGTTTCGTTTGTAGGCTTCCCATTGACAGATTACAATGGAATGATTCGCAAGTCGTTTCCTTTGTTTCGAAAAACAGTCAATCAGCAGCTTAGTGCTTCGTACTTGACTGTAATTGGACGATTAAACCCAACTTGAGATAGCAAACTCCCAACTGCTGCCAAGTCCCTACAGAACACCCCTTTATACACCCCTGCTCCTGATGCAGACGACGACACCACCGCCTTCTTTTCTTCGCCGGCAAATTTACTCATTTCTGCTTCAAACTTGATCCTCCTTTGTTGTTGTTGTTGTTCATGATTCTGTTGCTGCTGTTGCTGATGAGCTTGTTGTTGTTCATGGTTCTGTTGCTGCTGTTGCTGATGAGCTTGTTGTAATGCAGCTGCTTCCTGCAACGCAATTGCAGCCTTCTTCTTCTGATCTTCTTCCTCCTTTATTATTGTATTCTTCACACTCGTGTACCCCTTCTGAATCAACCTAAACAGCAACAACGCAGACAGCTTCGACCTATCCCTAACCGAATCAAACTCATCTTCATCTGCAAACTCACACCTATCCACAAAACTGCACGATTTGTCCGGTTTGTGCCTCAACGTAAGCAACAAATGCGCTCTCTCAAGCTCCGACTGCGAACACCCCCTTCTCAACCCAATCAATCCGTAGTAATCAACATTCACAGTTTCACCCGACGCCAGCCTCTGCTTCAACTCTTGCATCTTCGACGCCAACGAACACAGCCTACCAGGAATCTCCCTGTACGCGACGTATTTGTTGGGTTTTGTCTCGAATTCCGCAAGACGAATCGGTGTACCCGATGCGTCTGATTTGTCCTCTGAGGAGGTGATCTCTGAGGAGGTGATCTCTTCTGAGGAGGTGATCTCTGAGGAGGTGATAGCTTGGGCTTGGTGGGCTTTTCCACCTCCTCTATATTAGTATAAATAGAGGTGCTAGCTATTGTTTCTAATTGAGCGAGTTGAGTTGAGTTGAGAGAGATTGGTGAGAGATATCTTTGAGCGGATGTGTGAGGTTAGGGTTTCATGGTTGTAGGCCATGAGGATGAGAGTACCGCGTCGACGTAGTCCGCGGATTGAGCTGTCTCTCCCCTACGATGTATTCCCTCATTGATATAGTGATATTCTCCTCCTCCCGTGGATGTAGGCGGTTTTGCCGAACCACGTTAAATTCTTGTGTTATCGTTTTTCTTCTCCTAAATTGTGTGTGTTGAGTGTGTGATCGTGCGGCGTTGTTTTTGCTTCCGTTGCGGCGGGAATTCGACGAGTAATTCCCCAACAAGTGGTATCAGAGCCAGGTTCACGATCCGGGTGGAGCACGCAGGTGAAAGGACGAAGAAGAAAACAAGAAAAGAATTGAAAAAAAGTGTTGATGACGCGATCGAGTGGTCCAGATTTGTTTGGGTGTTCTGAGCTGCCTGTAAGTCCAATTGGGCTCGAACAGGAGGTGAACCCTAGGTTTTTTGGACGTTCCCGACGCGATGGCGGGGTCAGATTCTGCAAATTGTGACTGGATTTTGCAGAATGCTGACGTGGCAGTTTGTGGTGAGATCCAACGGTCCAAAATTGTTCGGGTGGTTACGGCGTGCCTGTAGATCGGATTGGGATGAGTCAGGAGTCTAAACCTATGTTTTTGGACGTTGAGGATTCATCGGTACGGTCAGAATTTTGAGATTCTGAGTGGATTGAGAAGGTCGGCATCAACCGATATCGATAGGGAGATCGAAGACGGCGGGATGCGATCAGGGTCAATCAAGTTCAAGTCCAATCAGGTGGGTCAATTAGAGGCGTTTTCCTAATTGAACGTTCGATTGGCAACCTATGCAGGCTTGGGAGTGTGTTGACAGGTGGAGCTGCTGTTCAACATAGGCAAGAAGCATAGGCTTTGTGTGATTGTGAGCACGAGACGCAACAGTTGCAGAGGAGTCTGATCAGAGACGTGGGCAACTAGTGCAAGGAAATTCACAAGAAGCTCCAGGGGCAGAGATCGAGGCGGTGGACGCAGTTGATGAGGCCATGGCTCGAGGTGGCGTCCTGATATCTCTGTGTGGTTCGTGACGATAACTCTTGAGCAACTCGAGGCAAGAAGAGAGGTAAGTCGCGGCGGATTCGCAAAGTGGTGGCTTTGCAAGACGTCTTGGTGAAGGCGTATGTTCGAACATGAGAAGCAACAGGGCATGGAGAAGCACTCAGGGCTGGCGTGGAGAAACACGTGGTTGACGTGTGAGGACGCTCGAGCATGGAGATAGTGCAGGCTATGCAGAAGTTGCAGGTTGTTCGGGATGGTGCTCAAGTGACGAGAACGGTGATGAAGAAAACTACTGCAGTAGTGAAGAGGAAGTGAGTCTCGTTTATACTTGAGTTGGTTGGTGGTGAACTCTCCAGTGATGAGCTAGCCGGTGGAGAGATGGAGCCACACTACTCCCCAAAGTGTCATGCTTTGGGACGCATCCGTGTCGGGGGTGCGAGGCGTGCCCTAGGAGGGGGTGCAGAGCATCTCGGCAGAGATGCGATGGCGGTCCATGCAGGTGGAGCATGGCGGATACGGCGGAGTTGACATCAACAACGAAGTTGGCTGAGGAATTTGCTAGGCGCTTGCAGAATTCAAGCCAAGGTGGAGTTTGTTGGGTTTTGTCTCGAATTCCGCAAGACGAATCGGTGTACCCGATGCGTCTGATTTGTCCTCTGAGGAGGTGATCTCTGAGGAGGTGATCTCTTCTGAGGAGGTGATCTCTGAGGAGGTGATAGCTTGGGCTTGGTGGGCTTTTCCACCTCCTCTATATTAGTATAAATAGAGGTGCTAGCTATTGTTTCTAATTGAGCGAGTTGAGTTGAGTTGAGAGAGATTGGTGAGAGATATCTTTGAGCGGATGTGTGAGGTTAGGGTTTCATGGTTGTAGGCCATGAGGATGAGAGTACCGCGTCGACGTAGTCCGCGGATTGAGCTGTCTCTCCCCTACGATGTATTCCCTCATTGATATAGTGATATTCTCCTCCTCCCGTGGATGTAGGCGGTTTTGCCGAACCACGTTAAATTCTTGTGTTATCGTTTTTCTTCTCCTAAATTGTGTGTGTTGAGTGTGTGATCGTGCGGCGTTGTTTTTGCTTCCGTTGCGGCGGGAATTCGACGAGTAATTCCCCAACAGTATTGCCTCTTCCACGCGGGCCCCGGAAGTTTCCTATCGCGGAGAATGGAATTGTATAAAAGTTTCAAGTGTTCTAAATCATGTAGTGCGTCAGGCAAGCATCGGATGGATTCAAACAATGAGGCTCTAATCCTGAGAGCCTCAATGCATGAGGGTTCTAACGCGAGTGTGCGATTACAATCGGCGATGGATTCAGCGATTCGGTTGGCTGATTTGTAAGCAGATGCTCTATACATGTAGCATTCAGCTAGGAATCCCTGTGGGGCACCACGGCGGCTATCGACGATTTTGGAGAAATGTCTGATTGCTTCGGCGTAGAGGCCGGCGTCTAAAGCGGCAATCGCGGCGGTTTTACGGCGGAGGAGGAGTTTGATATGGGCGAGGAGCTGGGAGAGGCTTTCGCTCTCGGTTCTCGGCGGTGGGGCTGTGGAGGAGGTAATGACTTCGTCTGTGAGTTTGGAGAAATCGAAACTGTCTTCGGACCAACAAATGCTCTCGCGGCGTAAAGCGGCCGTTGCGAGACGCTTTCCGGTCTGGAGGAGGAGCACGGCGTCTTCCATTAGTCCCAGATGGCAACATGCCTGACCGAGAACCAAATATCTGCACATTGAAATTGGATGAATTCAAACACAGTGAGTCAACTCGGTCAAATTCAAATCGTTGACACAGCCAAAAAAAAAACACACCCACCCCATCACCGTTCCCAATCAAATTAGATGCACAGACTCCCATAATAAAAAAATACTTTAATAGTGTTTTTTTCCATGATGAAGAGAAAAATGAATGAGTGGAGTAAATGATAAGCTAAAGCTAAAGCCTAAAGCCATTGAATTGAAAGAATCGATGAGATTAAACGCAGAAATCAATGAATAACAATGGCGGTGGGAGAGGAGAGAAAGAGAAATGAATAATTAATTAATTACCTCCATTGGCCTTGTTTGTCGCAATTTTTGAAGAGTCCAGCCATGACTTTGTTCTTCAAATCGGAAACAGAGAAGCACTTGAAGGATGGGCGATCGATCTCATCCTCGTCCTCCCTCAGATCGCCGGAGGAGCTGTGCGATGGGAGTAGCTTGACTCGCTCTTTCGATGAGTTATCTGAAGAGGTTGAGTGAGAGGATGAAGACGACGAAGAGGAGGAGTCGTCGTCGGAGGCCATCTTGAGGCTGGGGATGAAGTGGTGGAGCAAATCGGCGACGTCTTTGTAGCGGCGGAGATAGAGAAGAGAACGGGCTTTGAGTTCGAGGGCGAGTTCGAAGCGAGGAGAGAGGGCGAGAGCGGCGTCGAGGAGATTGAGGGCGGAAACGATCTCCGAGTCCTCTCGAGTGGCGATGAGATATCGAGCCTCTTTCACATATTTATCCACAATCTGTTTGTATATGAAGAAAAATAAATCAAAATCAAAATAAAATAACAGAAACTGCAATTGATTGATGAGTAGCATATAGATAGTAGTAGAAGTGCAGGATGAATGTGAATGTACCTTTCTGTTGGTGAGCCACCAGTGTTGTTTGTTGATGTTGTTGTCTCCAGTAGCAAGTAGAGATGGTGGAGATGTGGCCATTCTTAATGTTGATGATGATATAAAGGAGGGATCAGCAAACACACATGAATCTCAAGTGCTAGTTCTCTATATGATGAATCTACTACTAATCTCTCTCTGTTCAATCTGTTGTTGTTCTTCTTCCTCCCCAATACTACTTGTTATTGGTATATACACAGAGAAGCCTAATATTATGAGGGTAGAGAGAGAGGGGGAAGAAGTTGATTTTAAACCCAGAGAGAAGAATGGTTTGGAGAGGCTATCTATACAAAGACGGGTGTGTGTGTTTAATGAGGTAGGAGGAGAGGGTGAGAGGGAGAGAGAGAGGAGGGCACAAAAATAATAATATTAAATTAAATAAATTTGGTTGCTGTTTGTAAATATCAATGGGGAAGTGCCAGCTTTGACCTCCGTTCCCCATCAGTAGTCAGACAGACAAAGCTTTCATCCTTCAACTTCATCGCTGGCAACCATTTCCCCTCTCCCCAACCCACATGACACACACAAACCCCCCACCCCCTATCTCTCTACTGTACACCAAGAAAACAAAATGCTAGTAGAAGAAAAAACGAACTGTTTGATTCACATTTTCGATTCCATTTGACTGAAAATTTATCTCTCTTATCACATAAACTCAAAAGTTTTCTCTAGCTCCTAGTTTTTCGGACCAAAAACCCGAAACCCTAGTAGGTACCACAGACGGCGGAACACAGACGACGGCGATGGAGAAGATTGGTTCGGAATATACAGAGATAGAGCAGAAGACCATTGAGTTTGGGGAGGAGTATATCAGTGAAACGGAAAAGGATTTCCAATGGTGCGGATAGGGCACTTTGCAAGCGAGGAATATGTCAATACGCGAGGGATGAGAACCACTTTGAAAAGGATCTGGAACAACGGTAAGTTAATAAACATCCTTGAGGTTGATTTCAATACCTACGTCTTCCAGTTCCCTGACCAAGCATGCATGGATAGAGTCACGTCGGGAGGACCCTGGGCCTATAATGGGAAAACCCTACTCTTGACCCCCTGGAAACTGGGGGACGAGACGGTGGGGATTAGTTTTGAGAACATGGATGTTTGGGTGCAGATTCACAACCTACCACTCAACCTAATCAGGGAGGAGACGGGCAGGAAAATCATGACGGAAGTTGGAGAAGTTCTAGATCCGGAGGCTAAAATTGAGAGTGGTGAAGGTACTAACTACATTCGAGTTAGAACTCGAATCCCAATCAATAGCCCTATCCCAAGGGGTATCCACATGAAGATCAGAGGGGTAAGAACATGGTTGGACTTCTACTATGAAAGGGTGCCTTCTATATGCCAATGGTGTGGACACATAACCAATCAAAGCAATCAGTGCGAGGTTTATGATGATGGGACAAAGAACGCAATGGAGCCAGGTTATGGAACATGGATGCTATATCAACCCCCGCCAAGGGTTAAGATAGCCAACAAAGCCCCTCCACCAACCACGAACAAGCCAACCACAACCCAAGAAGACAGAAAAGACATGAACGACACCACAACTCTACCCGGCCAGGGCCCCGTAGCCATGGATGTAAGCGGGGAGGGAAACATCGAGGGACAGAAGGGTAAACAAACAGAAGAATCAGCCACACCAGACCCAACCAGGACGCATACGAACACAAGTAACTCCCCGGCACAAAACGCACCAGTTCCCATGAATCTGACAAGGCCAAGAAGCTCAAAGAATTCAATTTCGTCAAGAATCAATATGTTCAACCAGGGAGCATCAAATGAAACCAGCAGCTCAAAGAGAAAAGTACCGAAGTTATGTTCAGCCCACCACCAATAACAAGCAAGGTTCTTATCAGAGAAACAAGAGGGGAGGGAGAGAACAGTCTGGAGGGGGGCCATGGGAAGAGACAGCTCGATTTCAATGCAAAGGAGGTTACTATGGGTGAGGAGGACGTACAAAGTGATGATGTGGCGGCGACTGCAAGGCAGTCCCGTCAAGAGCAATGAGTCTTCTCAGCTGGAACGTACGAGGGCTTGGGAACCCTAGTACGTTCCTATCGCTTCACGATTTAGTGAGACAGAAGTCCCCTGACTTAGTCTTCCTCTTGGAAACTAAGTTATCGGAGTCAGATATGCATGGGGTTCAAACACGGCTCGGATATCCAAATGGAGCCATAGTTATCTCAAGAGGGAGGAGTGGTGGTTTAGCCCTAATGTGGAAGGACAATATGCAAGTTAGTTTTGTACAATCTTCTTTCCACCACATTGATGTGATGGTAAAGAGACAGGAAGGGAATGATAGTTGGAAGCTGACAGGCTTTTACGGCGACCCAGTTAGAGAGGAACGCAGCCACTCATGGGAACTTTTGAGACGATTGAGACCACACCCAGGCACCCCTTGGTTTGTGATTGGCGAATTCAATGCCATCACTTCGTTCACCGAGAAGGACGGAGATAATGTCTCTAACTACTCACAAGTTGAACAGTTTAAGGAAGCCCTCAGTGATACGGAACTACTAGATCTTGGATATTATGGCAATCCATTTACATGGAACAATAACCAAGAAAGCGGAGCAAATATTAGAGAACGGCTTGATAGGGCCGTGGCAAATATAGAGTGGTTAGATCGGCACCAAGGTGCAGCAGTGAAGCACCTATGGTGGCCGAACTCAGACCACAAGCCGCTGTTAGTAGAGTGGGTCAAGCAGATCCCAATAAAATGGCGCAAACGCTTCCAGTATGAAGTAATGTGGGAAAGACATGAAAAAATTGGCGAGCTCATCTCTAACTCGTGGTGCAGTAGCAGCGGCAATGTCAGGGCCAAACTTACCGCAACTGCGCAACAATGTTCCAGATGGAACAGAAATACCTTTGGCCAAGTAACTAGACGTTCAAACTTCTTAAGAGAAAGATGTGAAGTGTTGGACGCTCTAGAGCAAAGTTCAGAAGTCATAGCAGAAAAAAGGGCGTTACAAAAGGAGTACAACGAGATCCAACAACGTGAGGAGTTAATGTGGAGACAAAGGTCACGGGTTGACTGGTTGAAGCAAGGAGACAGAAATACGAAGTTTTTTCACCTCAAAGCAACGATCAGAAGAGCCAGAAACAAGTATTCGGGGATTTAAAACAGTTCTGGTATGTGGATCACGGAAGACAGCCAAGTTGATGATATTTTCTGTAATTTCTTCCAGAATTTATTTACCTCGACTAACCCAGGAATGATGGATATCTCCCCAATGTTGATTTATTCTGCTGAGTTTATTAAAGATGAAGATAGAAGCATGCTTGAGGAAAACTACATTAGCAAAGAAATACACACAGCGCTATTCCAAATGGCGCCCGATAAAGCGCCAGGCATCGATGGCTTCAACGCTGGTTTTTTTCCAGAAAAACTGGTCCCTCTTAGGGTCAAAGGTTACTGTCGAATTCTTGAGGATCCTAAACGAGGGACAAAGTATCAGGGACTACAACCACACTTTGATTGCATTAATCCCCAAGTGCAAACAGCCTCGTCAACCAAGTGAGTACAGACCAATTAGCTTATGCACTGTATTTTATAAAATAGTAGCTAAATGCATAGCAAATCGTTTAAAACTGGCGCTACCATCAATTATTGGTGAAAACCAAAGTGCTTTTGTGCCGGGAAGGTTGATATCAGACAATATAATCACTGCTTTTGAAGTGATTCATACGTTGAAAATAAGAAAGAAGGGGAAAGAGGGATTTTTAACACTCAAGGTCGACATGAGTAAAGCTTATGACCGTATTGAATGGGATTACCTCAATGAAGTACTTAGGCATCTGGGGTTTGGACCAAGGTTCATTGACCTAGTCCTAAGTTGCGTCACAACAGTCTCATACGCAATCCTAAGGAATGGTGTGCCGGGGAAAACTTTCAGGCCAGAAAGGGGACTCAGATACGGATGCCCCCTCTCCCCTTATCTTTTCCTCATTTGTAGTGAAATGTTATCGAGAGCAGTCACCCAAGCCGTAGAAGAAGAAAGGCTTGACTGAGTGACTGCTTCCCGGGGAGGACCAGTGGTCTCCCATTTGCTTTTTGATGATGATTCCTTGTTTTTTACACAGGCAAATACAAAGAATGTGGAAGCCCTAGTACAAATTCTGCAAACCTACGAGAGGGCTTCTGGACAGCAGATCAACATGAGCAAATCAGAAATTGTGTCCTCATCTAATACAAAGCTGGCGGACAAGGAATTGGTACTACAATTGACGGGAATCCCTGAAGCTCCAAAGCACGACAGCTATCTTGGACTACCTACAACAATGGGAAGAAACAAAGTGGTCACTTTCAACTCATTAATAGAAAAATTACAAATCAAACTCAAGGGTTGGAGGGAGAAGCACTTATCTGCGGCTGTGAAGGAGGTCCTAATCAAATCAGTAGCAATGGCACTGCCCACCTATGCCATGTCATGCTTTAAGCTCCCGGAAGGCATCAGTAACAGAATGGAACAGCTCATACGAAACTTCTGGTGGAGCAAATCCAACCAGGACAGAGGGGTAAGCTGGGTAGCATGGAACAAGATGCAGAAACCAAAAAGCTTAGGTGGTTTAAAGTTCAGAGACATAAAGAAATTCAACCAAGCTTTACTGGCGAGACAGGGGTGGAGATTAATCCAGAAACCAGATAGTATTTGTGCTCAAGTCTTAAAAGCAAAATATTTCCCAACTAAGGATTTTATGGACGCAGAAGTGGGTAACTCACCTTCATTTGTGTGGAGGAGCATTATCCATGGGAGACAAATCCTCAAGTTGGGACTGCGATGGAAAGTAGGGGATGGTAACAGAATCAAGCTTCAGGACCAGTGGGTACCGAGTGTATCATCATCGAGATTGATCACCCCTCTACCAGTAGATTCAGATCGAAGAGTTAGTGAGCTAATCCTGCAAAATCCGACTAGATGGAATGAGCAGAAGATGGAAGAGATTCTTTGGCCGGTAGACACACATGAGATAAAAAAGATCAGACTACCTCGCAATGCAAGACCAGATAGGTTAATCTGGAAACCCAACGAGAACGAGAAGTATTCAGTCAAGACGGGTTATGATTTGGCTACAAATTCCCAGGGGGGCAACCCCAACATTGAAGGACCATCACAGTCAGATGCATCAACCTACCAGACCCTATGGAAAACTAAAGCTCCAAACAAGATTCTGCACACGGTTTGGAGAGCGATAAACAACTCCCTACCAACGACAGAAAATTTGCATAGGAGAGGCATCAGCGTGGATAGGAAGTGTAGTATCTGTAGCGCAGAAGGCGAAACAACCACCCACATATTCATCAAATGCCAATTCGCCAAAAGGGTCTGGGGCAACATGACAGGCTCAAGTCCGCAAAGCCCCTCAGGTAAATTCACAGATTGGCTTCTGCATCAGATCAATAGTCAAAGCAAAGATAAGATTCAGCTCCTGTTCTTCACTATCTACGCAATATGGATCCACAAAAATGGTAAAAATTTTGAGAATAAACTTCAAGACCCGATGCATGTCTCGCAAGAAATCACAGACAGGATTGAAGAGTTTAGAAGTTTAGAAGAGGAAAGAGATACAGCAAGATACAAGCCTCAGATCTCAGCAATTGGGAGAAACCCCCAAACAACTGGATTAAGGCAAATTTCGATGGAGCATGGAACCCAGAAACTGGATTCAGTGGTGCCGGAGCAATTCTCCGATCTGAGACCGGTGAAATCATAGCAGCCGTAGCCACTAACACGGGTTATTGCCGATCAGCGAAAGAAGCGGAAAGCCTCGCAGCCAAAGAAGCCATCATGTTAGCAATCAAATTTGGAGTTCGGAAGCTGGTACTAGAGGGAGATGCAAAGAATCTCTTAGAAGACCTCCGAAGAACAGAGAGCACAAAACCGCCGGATCTCACAGAAGTAGAAGAGATAATGGAGGAGTCTAGAGAGAAGCTGAAGCATTTAGAGAAATGGGAGTTGTCCTTCACAAAAAGAAGCAATAACTCGACAGCTCACTTGTTGGCTTCCCGAGGCGTCAGTACAGAGAACCGTGAAGAGTGGTCACCACCAGTGCCAGTTTGGTTGAATACTACTAATGATAACTATGTAACCCCCACGTTAGCTGGTATTCCCTAGTTTCAATGAAGTTGATTTTTCTCAAAAAAAAAAAAAAAACTCTCTCTTCACACAATAGCTTTATTCAATTCTAAATTTAGAAAAAGAAAAAAATCATTATATACATATATATAAATATATATATTGTATTTTTATGGCGTGGGAATATGTCGCTACTTTTCGAACACAGACTGGGTAACCCTGCCCTAGTGTGAGTATGCTTGAATTTTCTTTCAACGCCATTAATGATCATTGTGAGGCTTATCAACCGAAAGACTCCGATACCCTTCACGATACTCATTAGAGGATACTTAGGGCATACTATAAATACGTTCAGTGTCAATTGTCCAACCTGAAAATATATTGCATGTATTTTAATTTCCAATGTGAAATCTCAAAAAAATAAAAATAAATAAGGGAACATTATGTGACTACACTTCTCCATGCATATAAGTGCGTAAAAGTCCACAAAGACATTGCAACTGTATGGATTAACTTTTTATAAGCGGAAATAATCAGTCAAAATGCTTAAGATTTTTATCATTAATCAAAGAAAAGGATTTCCAAATGGATGAGTAGGAATTCCCAAAATGAAATCCGGAATTCTCACAACCAAAACTTGGAATTCCTAGGTTTTGAATTTCATACCCTTCACCTCGGAATTTCTACGGTCCAAGCATTTTTGGGTTATGAATTTTTCACGTGACACATATATAGCATTATATTCTCTCTCTCTGGTTCTATCACCGCTTTTCCCAACAATCTTAGCGGCCAAAATCACACCATGTTCTCTTCTTCACTATAATTATTTCCCTAACCCTAGCCGGCAACTGCACCAGAAATCATTATTCTTTGAGGCGTATCTTCAATCCTACTATGTGGGTAAGAAATTCAATTGATTACTCTTAGCGTTAACTGGGTTAAATGGAGTGCTCCATGGTCTTTGTGGAACACCTTCCTCCAACTCTCTGCTACTTAAAACCATCTCCAATGGATAGAGATACCTACGCACCCCCCTACCCCACCTTCCCACCATCGTCATCATGGTTCTAGAGCTGTTCCACAAACATAGCCCCTAAATCTCGGACGGCGCCGCCTTCCTCCACTACCACCTCCTCTCCCGCCATACTTTATCACATACGCCATTATGCAACCAGGGCTCCTCGTTTCCCACTCCGTCACCGATGTACCTCTCATTGACTTCCGAACGGAATCTTCCCCACCACTAGACTGTACCGACCACCCGGAGCTCCTGAAGATTAACCTTGCCTCAGTTTTGAGAGCTTCATCCCAAACTCCATTACTAATTACTAATGCATGTTGGTCTGTATCAAATATGAAAGAAGTTTCGATTCAGATCTCCTCCTTAACCTTCTGCGCACTCTTTGGAGGCCATCGTCAAATGGTGGGCCACATAACAACTTGTTTGTAGTCCATTCCTATAATTTCAATGAGTTGAATGGCGTTTTCTATTGAGGTCCATTCTGTTGGGGGGGGGGGGGACTCTCGTGTTGGTCGACCATTGAAACCCGGAAGTGGCAATTAAGGATGTTCAAATTCCATTGGTGGCTATATGGTTAGGCTCCATAACATCCCATGGCTTCACCCCGGCGACGAAGGAATTTCAAGGTTCCATGCTTGGGAATGTTGTATGAGGATATATTGCTTTTTCTTCCTCACGACCCTATGATTACTTAAGAGTCTGAGTTCGGGTGAATCGTCATGGGCCGTTGGTGGCGGGATTTTATTTAGTCGACGACCACAACAATTAAACTTGGATTGCATGTCAACGAGAAAAGGGTTTTTTGGCTTTGCACGGCCTGCGGGTGTATCGTCCATCTTGCCAAACGGCGTTGTCTTTCTGCTATTCAAACTCAGGTCCTTATTGATCAAAGTCTACAACGCCTGGCTACGACTATTGATATGGCTATTCTTGCACAGCCACAACTGAGTTTATATCGATATGAGAATCCTGAGCTGGAAATGTAGGGGGACATGACAAGACCTTACAGTTCACGCACTTAAAAATCTTTATTCAACACAACATCCATGTATCACCTTCTTGAATTTGCACCCGCCTATCCACTCATGGATTTCTGGCGACAAGGCAGCCCTTGATCCTCCGCAAATCATACTGAAGTTCTATTCTAGTGAAGAGCAGATAAGACGAATCTGCAGTATTCCACGCCTCCACAGAGCTCACAAACACTATTGTTTGGAAGACTACATCTTCTGGCTCATTCAGGGTTAAATTAGCTTATACATTGAAACTTTATTACTCTCCAGATCAACTGCAACCACCATCTACTGAAACCGAGGAAATTGTCAAAATTATCAAGAAATTATCTCTTGAACCAAAGGTCTTTTTCTTCGTATAAAAATGCATTTCCGGGGCTCTTCTTGTCAAGGATAGTCTGCATAAGTGACACGTCCAACTTCACGGTGCCCTCTGCGACCTTCATGGCAATTCTACCGAAACTATTATGCATTACCTATTCACATGCACGCACGCACGCTCGCTCTATTTGGTTTGGTTCTTGGCTCGGTTTTTCAACATCCGACTGGCACCCCCACCTCCTTGAATTTGTTATTGGCATCCTCTCACCTTGATGACATAATTTTTATAGTTCTAGTCCTTTGGCAAATTTGGCTCGCAAGAAGTTCGTTAACCATGAAAGACACTCGTGTTTCTGCACTGAATTCTCTCATAGCCTTTAGTCTCTCGCAAGCTCGAAATCGTTATCGTTACATGGCGAACCGTTTGTATGAGCATCATTTTGCATAACTGTTATAATGACTTTGTCTTTCCCCGATCAACACCAAAAAACGACAACCCAACAACCATCAGTCATTCGACTACTTCTTTTCTGGTGGACGCCTCCTGGAAGACAAGTTTATCATCAGTGGCAACATGGCTTGATGAAAGCAACCATTCTATCAGAAGCTTTTGTTTCTCTCAAGCTTCCTCTCCCCTGCAACCAGAAATGCAAGGAGTTTCGCAAGCTCTCAAATGGCTGCTTTCAAAGTACCTCAAGTCAGACGGTCAAGTCCTTGTTCGTCATTTACAACGGCGCCACTTCCCTTCAGAAATCAATATGTTGCTCAAGGACATCCTCGCCTCCGTACATTGCTTCAACTACTGTAGAGTATCTTATGTTAATCTTGTACTTGTCAAGTCAGCTCATGATTTGGCTCAGTCAATTGTAAGGGGGATCCGCAGAACCACCTCATTGATTTATATTTATATTAGAGCTTTTACCAGTAAACCCCCTTGCAGTTTCACTAAACTGACAGTTAGCTACATGCAGTATGCGTTTTACCAATTATCATCTCTGCAGTTTTAAAATTTTCGACACTTAGGTCCAATTAACTAACACCGTTAACTTTCCGTTAAATAAATGAGTGCCATTTGAGTCTTTTAATACTTCAATTGGGGAAGTCTGATATTTTTCTTTCTGTACTCCGTTTTTATTTTTATTTTCCATTTTTTTCTTTTTTGTTCTTCTTATTCATTCTCCTTCCTCCGCCGACCCAGAAAAGTGGGTCTTCTTCTTCCTCCACAGAATACGCACACGACCACCGAACCACACCCACCATCGAATCAACCACCACCATAGAAGCAACCACCACCAAACACCCACACAAATACACTGGAGACGCCACAATAGCGAATTGAAGTCAGATTTGTTTCTGCGAACCAAGGGGTTATTGAACACCACCGGCGGTGTGGCTGACCGGTGCCCGGGGGCCCATATCAGGTCCTTATGGCAGCTCAGTCGTGTTCGGATGATGGGTTGTGACCGAGGACTTCCTTTTCTGTCGTCCATGGCAGATTGACAGACAGGGTGTTTGAAATCAGCGGCGTAACAGGCTCCTGGCAGTCGGAGTTTCCCAGGGATTGGTTGTGGGACTTCGCCGTTGGCGTTGGGTTTCATGTCAATGGCGTCTTTCGGTGGTGTAGGGGGACTGAACTGCGATGGGGCTTGCTGCTGGGTTTCAGACGGCGGTTCTGAATTCGAACCTTCAATTTCAGAAAGAGGGGGAGATAGAGAAGAAGTTGAAGAATAAGAAGATGGAGAAGGCTACGGAAGAATTGGTGGGATGCAATTTTGATTGCAGCAGGTTGATAATGGTAGTTTGAAGTGGGGTTGTGGCCAATTGGTTGTGGCTGCAACTGTGGGAGTTTCAGGTTTGTATTGTGGATTAGTTCAGGTTGGTTTATTTTTGACTGTTATGGTGGATTAATGGAGTTTTGGGTTTGAGGGATGAAGGTGAGTGGATTATGGTGTTGGCAGGATGGGATTTCATGGTGTAGGCTCTGAGGTAGCAAGGAAGTGGTTAATGGTGTCTTTGGATTTAGGGTGAAGGCACTGTGGTGTGTTGGTCGATAGAGGTGATGAAGAAGATAAGAAAAAAGAAATAAAGGAGAAAGAAGAAAAATAGTAGGAAAAGACTAAAACAAAGGAAAAAAATGAAAAAAGAAAAAGAAAAACGGAGAAAGACTATTTAATCTCATTTGAATGAGGTTATCTCACGGAAAATTAATGGTGTTAGTTAATTGGACCTAAGTGTCGAAAATTTTAAAACTGTAGAGACGATAAGTAGTAAAACGCATACTGCATGTAGCTAAGTGTCAGTTTAGTGAAATTGCAAGGGGGTTTACTGGTAAAAGTTCTTTATATTATATGATGCTCAGAAAAAAGATACCCCTAATTTACAATAATCTAACACATCCAAAACACTCGAGCTAAATGCAACTCAACCTCTCACCCAAGCACCCATTTTAAGATTGTCTATCTAGTAAAAAAACAAGAGGAGCAGTAATATAGGGTTTAGGGTGAGAGGGGGGAGTATTTTGCTTTGAAAATAGTAGTATCTCTCACACGACTTTGGGGTTCAACTACCGTACAAGAAGGAAGAGGAGAGGAGATAAATACGCAATCCCATGGCATATGCCAGAGGCGGCAGCAATATTACTCCAAAGCCAAGCAAAGTTGTGTGTGCTTGAGAAAGAAAAAGTAAAAGAAAGGTCCCCCAATTCAATCCACCCTTTTTTTACGGATTAGTATTACTACTTTCACACTATTTATATGTACTATTATGCCCTCCCAAACTGTATAGGGAGGAGAGTAGACTAATTTCTTGATCAGCATCATCATCAGTAATCTTGACATCTGTATGGATTTCTTCTATCTAATATAATTGGAGGCTACCAAACTCGCTGCGTTGTTCGTTTTGGATTAGTCTAATTAGAGACTGCTGCTGTTGTTGAGATTAGTAGTACTAGTTATTTTAAAGTACCTTCTTCAATGATAAGATTTGCGCCTTAGCGGTGATGAGGAGGATGAATATGAAGTGGTGGTAGGTGTGACGTAATGAGTGAACACGCCGTATTTATCTATCCATCGGGCATCCTATGCTCATCCACAATTATAGTACTAGTTCTGAGTTCTAACTAACTGCTGGTTAGGTGAATCTCATAATCATCATCACCTGCATAACACAGACTAACCCTACTCCTCCTACGTGATAATAGGAGTAATACGATTACAAGTCTTTTAAGTTTCGTGTATTAATAATCTGCAAGAAGTAAAATATCTGGTTTTACTATTATTTCTTCTAATACAACTGACCGACATTAGTACTGTCAACACCCAACAACTCAAAAAGTTTGTAAAAGAAGAAATGCAGTATCAATTTGGCAATTTAACGACTGAATACTACTACTTCTCACAAGAGGTGACAAAAAATGTCAAAAGGGCTTCCAAATAAAAATGAGGCCGGCATGGACCAAGTGTAATTAATTCAACAAAGGGGATGAATGAATGGGAGAGGATCAAGTAGCTTAAGACTTTTGTGTAATAAAGAATAGTGTGGTGAAGTATACTACAACAACAAAATACAAAGACATCTCCTTTTCTTTAGTGATCCCCCAAGAATCATGCTTTTCCTCCTTTTTGTTTTGTTTTCTTCCTTAATTCCATACCACACTCTTGTTTGTTAGAGAGAATGCATGGTTTTGCTGCTATCCATCCATTCTCAAACATTATATCTGAAGAACCATTCACTGGAGCTTTATCATCATAATCAATCTCCAAAATAATTCCCAACCAATTATCGCCCGGCCGGGGAAGTTTGTACAAGAAATCTCTAGGCATATATATGCGAGTGAGACGCTACATCATTGAATGCAACAGTTGGCAAATATAATACACCACAATAACCCCATGAATGTCATTTTCACATTTACCTATCCTCTCCTGTCAACTAGCAGTACTACTAGTAATACCACCATCTCCCATTTCTTCTTTTAACGCATAAAAGTAAATGCAGAGACAATTTACTGAAACTAAACACCAAAGTTTTAGTACTACTATTAGTATATGTTTGCCCAGAAAGAGCGACTACGACGCCCCACGGATTGGAGGTTTTCAACATCATCAATGACACCCCTACAACCATCATATAAGCAATTGAGTAAGAAGAGTCGAGACTTTTTGTTACTGAACTACTACTTCACCATATATGAGTACCTCCCTTTCAAGAAAAGAGAAGAAAGCACGACAGTGGTAACAATAGTAGTATTATGGGACAAACACAGTAAGGCGGTTGGTACAAACACAACAAGGGTTCTGGTCAAAACGAAGAATCTCACAAATTGAAGATTGATTGATTAACTTAATCACCCACTCAAATCCCAAGTAGCGAGTCCCTACTACTATTATTAGTTAGGAATTTTCTTTAATGCATCCTTTAATTTAATCGTCGTATTCAACGCTCTTGAGTGTAAACAAAGCAAGACATGGACAAGTAAACAGAGATAGAGAGATCTTCCACTTTTTCCTCCTCTCTTGCTCCTACAGAGATGATATTACAACTACTAACACATTTTCAACTATTTCACTTTTCAGGTGTCTTTTTCATTCACACTTTTCATCACTCGCATCTCCAAAAATTAAAATTGCCAAAAGGAATACACTAGTCCAACTTCCAAACTTGTATTCTTATGAGACAAACTGAAATACATTGGTTACTTTCGATTCAATCGACTAATAGAGTACAGCTAGGGTTCTTGAAGTTTGTTGGCGAGAAGAGTAAATGGCCTTATAATTGAAAGAGGAGGCCCGACTTCTTGGACGGTATTATACCAAATCATTCATTGATGATGTTTATTTTTAATTTTGCAAATAATGATAAATGTTATACCGGGATAAGATTGGAGGAGGGTCCACCGTTTGTTCCATGTGAAGGTTCAAGAGCTAACCCTAAGCAGCTTCAAGGTGACCAGCTGGCTCTTGTGTGGAGTAGGGAGTATCTAGCTTTACATGACTCCAATCATGATGTCTAGAATTGTATTGTAGCTTGGGGCTTCCATTGAAGAGGGCTCTGCATGCCCTTTTGATTCTAAAATCACAAAAGTTTCTTATCTCTTTGAGGTAACCCCCCACCCTACTTGTCCGGGCTCGTTGTCCTCCAAAACCTTACTGTTTTTGTGCCAGCCAAGATTGTCGCAGGACAAATAATATGTTGCTGTCTTTCACAACACAAGCAAAAGAATACAATTGACATGGCATGATCCGCTGCGCATGGAGCACAATAGGGTAGCGAGTTGTGGGTTGCTGATAGGTCCACGTGGCTGCAGACTAGGGCCACACTTTTTTGAAATATATACACTTTTTTGGACAGAAGACACAAGCATTGAGCCAGCAGCAAGGCACTTATCAATGACATTGAGTAAATTTATACTGGGTTCATCGCATGCAGCAACAACACCACACATAAATTGTGGCTAGTAATATTTACTAGTTTCTGCACAGAATTAAATTTGATAGGGCCGGCCATAAACATGCATGATTGGCGGCACTGGAATTTCTACTGTTTGCTTGACATTCCAGATAAATGATTTGAAAGCATGATGATTTATCTCACTCATTCACCAGTTTTGGATATTTGAATGCCCACTAATAGACAAAAGAAATCATCAAACTGTTGCAACCAGGGGCGGACCTACGAAGGGGCAAGGGGGGGCAATTGCCCCCCCTGAAATTTAAAATTTTCTACTAGTATTCATATTTTTTTATTTTTTTATGACTAATTCTAAAGATACATATTATTTTGCCCCCCCTGAATTTCAAATCTGCCTTCTTGGCCCAGCGGTTAGTTGTGAGCTTTGCCAAAACGTAGTACCTGGGTTCGATTCCCCTAGCAGACGAATCATTTTCTGTCCGATTTTTTTTTTTTTTTTTTTTTTTCTAAAATGGTATTCGTGACTTTGGGATTACGTTCAGTAAAAAAATAAAATAAAAAAAGGACTTTGGGATTGGGTTAAAGAGTTGACAAAAAAGAAAAAAGAAATAATGTTGAAAAAAAGAAAAGAATCAGAAAGGGCAGAGGCCAAGAGCCCCGCCTCTGGACGAACGACGACGAACGAGCAGGAGTGACGGAGGGTTCCACCTGCGTCGATCCACCGGCCGCCGCTTCTTTGCCAATCTCCGGCCACCTCCTTCGACCCCAAAGCTTCTGAAATCGATATTCAAAGCTCTAGCTTCCATCATTCTCTAGCCTCTCGTTCAGTGCTCTTCAGTGCTCTGATTGTGAAATTGAAATTGGAGTTGAGGTTAGTTCTTTACTTCTTCAATCTTCACCCTCTTCTTTCTTCTTAGTTCTTACCAATTGATTATCTTTCTCTTAGCAATTGTTGAATGAATGATAATTGATGAACATGAACAAAACTAGGGTTTATGGAAATTTTAATCTATGAGTATTGTTTACATTATACAGTTATGGATAGATTTTTGATAAAGAAGTCGAGAGTAGAATCGACACCTCAACCTATTGCGGAAAGTATTCCTTCGTTGATTCAAGAGCCTCCAACCACTCCAAGCACGTATTCTCCGATTATTGATGTTGGTAGCCTTGTTTGGGATCCCGCTCTTAGACCTCCTATTACGAGTTATCATCCAATGGTTGTGGATGAGGTTCGCCTTGCTTATTTATCGAATGGTCCTACTCGACCGGGGGTAGGCTATAAGTTCAAGCAAACACCATATATTAACACGTAGTCATCTTTTGTATATAGACGACTAGACTGCAGTGACTTTTGTAATGAAAAGTTATGAAATATAACGACTTTTGACTTTTGACTTGGACTTTTGACTATTGACTTTGACTTTTGACTTTGACTTTTGACTTCATGAATCTTGCCCCGGCTGACTTGGTTTCCTGGCTCCGCCACTGGTTGCAACCACCAATATTTTCCCCACTAATGAATTCTCTAGTAACTAGTACCACTCAGTCCCTACTCTTGCCCACCACCCTGAATATTTGACTCGTATATGGGTCACTTTGACCGGGTGATTTCGACAGCAAAATGATGCGATTTTTTAATAATTTTTTCAGCGTGTTATAGAGCAACTTATACTCTACAACACCATGAAAAAAATATCAATAAACTACAATACTTTGCTATCCAAATCACCGAGTCAAAGAGTTCCAGTGAATAGTGGTAAAAGTCAAATTGGTGGGGAAAAACTGGGACTGAGTGGTAGGAGCATTTGCGATAAGGTTGACTTGAACAAAACAGCTTCTCACCCAAATAAAGTTTTTATTTATTTATGATAGTCCAGCTGAATGCATGATATGGTAGTTTAATTGGCTAGATGACACATTTATATCTATTTAAACACGCTCCACATGGCACAACACAAGATCATTACACGTATTGATTAAGGCTCGTGTTCTACTTTCGTGTGGTGAGGAAAAATACATCCCGGGGCCGGTAGAGTTCAGAGAGCCCATGTCGACAAGTGGTGTTATGACTGACCACCTCCAATTCTCATGGGAGAGCCTTTGGGTTTGAGAAAAACAGCTCTAGTGCGTGGGTAAGAAAGGTTGGCTCCACTCTGAAAACCATCACAAGGGACAAATTAGGGGTAGCATTCCCTAAGCCTGAATGGGACCAGATTGACTTCACTAAAGGCGATAAGGAAATTTGGCTTAAGTGGTTAGTTGGTTGGTTGGTTGTGAGAATTATTTGACACCCAGAAAGATGATTCTCGAGGTTGTGTCTGGCTAACCATTCTTCCTGAAGTGTTGTGGTAAGAGAACACTATATTTACTAGTGTGTATCTGTCCTGAGTTTATGTAATATACTTGTTGTAGGTTATTCTTTGTTCTGCTATATTGACTTTATAATTCAGAAGGCACAGTGTTTCGAATGTCGCACTGGATATTGGATGGATAAGGAGATCAGAACTGGGGTTGACATACAAGATTCATTTTCGAGATCCAAACCCTATAAAAGATAGATAACTGTTGATCTATCCGGTTGTGAAATGTAAATTCCCAAGTTCATCAATGGAGCTCATATGTACCACTCCCCACCAGGGAACACCAACCAGCTAAAGCTAAATATACTATGGAGTAGGGATTGGTGACCATAATTAGTTCATTGATTGAGGGAAGTAGTTATAATTATAAGATGCTCCCATTTCACTAAACATGTTGTCATTGAAGGAAGCAAGTGTTAGGTCAAATTAAACAAAAGAACGACGAGCTTATTGCAACTCGATGTTCAAGATCCAGATTACAACCTATTACTATGGCACCCACAATGGTGCATTTTTTTGACAGCATGACCAATAATCACTCAGATTAGGATTAGCATTAAAAATAGTCAAATAGCCAGTAATGTTCCAACTTCCAACTAATAATTTCATAGACTGGATAGAGTGTCAGGAGAAAGGTATAAGAAAACATTAGTATAACAGATTTCACATGGGCTATTTGCAAGTGAGGACGACGTGTGAGCACATCTAAAGTTCCTAATTACTTATGGCTGCTAAGCCTGAGTTCATTTCGGGCTTTGTTGAGAACTAGGAAATTCCAGCCCATCTAATCGTGAGAAATAGACCCTAAAATGCACATTTGATAACAGGTCGTCCATTACGACGGTCAGCATTCACATATGTTGGTGTATTCCCCATGTTTTTCAAAAAACATGGAGTTTTCTCTTATATTTTCCCCCCCTCTTTCATTTGCTTATGCTGCTTGATCATGCTTGCACGATAATCGCTACCTGCTCGCAACCCCACCCCTTCTTCATCCTTCAATGATCGGAGATGCTCTTATATATCGACATTCACTTTAAGGAAAACTTCCGCAGAAGAAGGAAGAAGACAAATATGCAATTTCACATAGGCATAGCCTGGAGCAGCAATATTACTCCAAAGCCAAGCAAAGTTGTATGCGTGAGAAAGAAAAAGAAAGGTCCCCCAAAGCAGAAGAGTATTATACTCCCATGATTTTACTACTACTACTACTACATGGAGTATCAGATTCTATGGAGGAGCGTAAACTAATTTCATCAGAAGCAGCAACAGTTTTGACATCTGTGTGTATGCATCATGGAGTTATAAGTATGCATTTATTTATTTTTTATCTAATCCATTGGTCTTGCTGGCTGGATGTGTTGTTGCTCTGGATTAGTCTAATTGGAGACTGTTGTTGAGATTACCACATTTTTTAAGGACTACTGGTGCCTTCTTTAATGATAAAATTAGCCTTGCCCCGCCCTGAGGTGGTAGGTGTGACGTAATGAGTGAACGCCGTATCCATCCATCCTTGTGGTATCCTATGCTCGATCAAAATACTTATTAACTACGTAGTTAGTTAGGTGAGACATTTCATCTCATAATCATCATCACCATAACACACACCGAGCTTACTAAAAAGGGACTTTTAACTTTTGCCTATAAATCTGCAATAAAGACGAGGGTTTAAAACCCTTCTTCTAATACCATGTCATTAGTACTGTCAAAACCACTCCAACAACTCTAAAAAAGTTAAAAGAAATGCATCGATAATTTGGCTTGCTGCTTGAGATGAACATGTGAAGAAATATTTGACTACTTATTTAACTGAATACTACTTCACGAGGGTGACAAAAATGTCAAATGGCTTCCGAATCAAAAGGAGGCCAGCATGGACTTAAGATATATATGCGGAGAGAAACGTAATTAACTGAACCAAGCGGATGGATGAATTGAACCAAGACTTTTGTGTAATAAGTACTAGAGTGGAGGAGTATACAACAAAAATACAGGGAGAAGAGAATGTGACAACCCCATCATCTTCTTTTCTTTAGTGAGCCCCCAAGAATCATGCTTTTCCTTCCTTTTACCACTACTCATTTTTGTTTTCTTCCCTAACTCCAATACCGCCCCCTTATGGTTTTCCTCCTATCTGTTCTTAAATTTATCCTGGCTACATATTAAATACTAAGTATACTTAATAATAATAGTATCTGCAACATAACAGATGCTACCCAAGGAATAACCCATTCATTTGATTCATTCCGTAATCATAATCAACTCCCAGAATTCCTATCCAATTAGTAGTACTTTTTTCCCAGGGGAGTTTTGTACAAGAAATCTCTAGACATATGAGAGCGAGTTGAATGCAACGGTTGGCCTATACCACATCAACCCATGCATGTCATTTTCGCATTTAACTATGCTCCTGTCAACTAGTACTAGTGATACGTACATTTCTTTAATTCAATCACTTAATGGGGAAAAATAAATAAAATGATAGTTACTGGCAATTAACACAAAAGTTGTTACTACGCACGGATAGAGGTTTTCAACATCATTAATGGTATCCTATATCCATCATATAGGCAGGCAATTGAGTAAGAGTCAGGACTTTTGTTATTGAGCTATATTACTTCACCATCATCTCATAGGGTGAAGACAATCAACAAGGAGTTGCCTAAAGGTGCCTTAAGAGGAGTAAAAGAAAATACTAACACAGGTAGGTACTCCATATATGAGTAGTTCCCTTTCAAGAAAAGAGAAGAAAGCACGGCTGTGGTAATAATAACAATTATAATAATACCACGGCACACAGTAAGGCGATTGGTACAAACACAACTAGGGCTCTGGTCAAAACTAAGAATCTCACGAATTAAAGATCAATCAATTAATTAATCACCACTGAAAGTTAAATTATATACTCAGTGGCCAGCTACGCTTGACTCAAATCTCAAGTAGCTGCCTACGACTAATAGTTAGGAATTTTCTTTCATGATCCTCTCAATTTAATCTTAGTTTTCAACGCTCTTGAGTGTAAACTAAGCAAGACATGTACAAGTAAACAGATAGAGATCTTCCACCTTGTCCTCTCTTCCTACAGAGATATTACAACTACTAACACATTTTCAACGATTTCAATTACTACTAATATAGTTATTCATTTGTCTTTTTCATTCACACTTTCTCCGAAATTTAAATTAGCAAAAAGGAATACACTACTCCAACATCCAACCTCTCAACTCCTTCGGTTGACCTGTATCCTTGTGAAAAACTGAAAAAATTGTTAATTTCACAACACAGATTCTTACCTAGTCACGAATGATTTATCGTGTGCATACAGTTAACTACTAGTACTACGAGAAAACAATAACTTTTCTTAGGTGCCATTAATAAAGTACAGCCAAGGTTCTTGAAGTTTGTTGGCGAGAAGAGTAAGCGGCCTTATAATTGAAAGAGGAGGCCCGACTTCTAGGACAGTATGATACCAATTCATCATTCATTGATGAATTCAATTTTGCAAATAATAATAAAGGTTATGCCATGGACCTGGATAAGATTGGAGGAGGGTCCACTGTTTGTTCCATGTGAAATTCAAGAGCTAACCCTCCTAAGCAGCTTCAAGGTGACCACCTGGATCTTGTTTGTAGTAGGGAATGGTATCTATACATAGCTCCAATCATGCAATCACTAGCTACAATGGCTGCCATTAGACATACATGTCCTCCATTGGAGGGGCTGCATGCCCTTTATTTCTAGAATCACAAAAGTTCCTCTTATCTCCTTAGGGGTAACCCTACTTGCCCGGGCTCATTGTCCTCCTAAACCTACTGCTTTCGTGCCAGCCAAAAATGTCGCAGGACAAATATGTTGCGATCCTTCACATCACAGTTTTAAACTCAAGCAAAGGAACACAGCTGAGTTATGTGCATTATGCAGAAGCATTGTGCCAGCAACAACGCACTTATCAATCATATGACAGATTTTCCATTTTGGTTCATCGTATACAACACCACCGCAAATAAATAAGTTGTTGCTAATATTTAGTATTTTCTGCACAGAATTAAGTTTGATATGACCAAACGGCCATAAACATGCATGATTGGCGGATTTGGAAATTTTATTGTTTGCTTGTCATTCCAGATAAATAATTTGAAAGCATGATTATTTCTCACTCATACACAGTTTTGGATATTTTCATTCTTTCACTGATGAATGCTCACTCATAGACAAAGAAATCATCAAACTGTTGCAACCACCAATTTTTCCCACTAATGAATTCCCAAGTATTTGTGATAAGGTTGACTTACACCATACAGCTACTCACCCAAATAAAGTTTTTATTCATTTATGATAGTCCAGCTGAATGCATTATACTTACTAGCAGCTTAAAATGGCTAGGTGTCTCATTTATATCTATTTAAAAACGCTCCACAGGGTCAGACGCAAGATCGTTACACATACCGATTGCTAAAATTGGAGAAACACAAACAATATACTTCGCCTAATCCTGCCAAAATGAGGACTCCCTTGTACCTATATGGCACATAAAATTTGGTTACGGCTCGTGCTTTACTTTTCCCCTGGTAGAGTTTAATGAACCCATGTCAACAAGTGGTGTTATGACTGACCACCTCCAACTCTCATGGGAGAGCCTTTGGTTTCAGAAAAAAACAGCTGTAGTGTGTGAAATTAGGAAATTGGCTTCAATGGTTGGTCGATTGTGAGAAATTTGACACCCAGGAAGATGATTCTCAAACTTGTGGATGGCTAACCATTCTTCCTACACTACATTAACTAGTGTTGTATCTGTTGTGATTGTTCATGAAGTTTTTCAGGGGTGTGCATTTCATGAACTGGGGACAATCACAAGATTATACTAGTGTGCTACATGCAGGCTCATCTAAAAATGCAAAATCCTTTTAATTGCTCACATCAACAAGTACATTACGATGGAGACTAGAGATTCTGTGTCTAAGAATGTAAGTTACACGAGGTTGACACTATCGTGATCTCTAAAGAGATTCCATGATTTGCCAAACCTCTCCTGCCATAGGTTATTGAGTAGTTTTATGTAATATACTTGTTGTAAATTCGTTTTTCTGCTATGTTGACTTTAATTCAAAAGGCACAGTGTTCAAATGTCGCACTGGATATTGGATGGATAAGGATATCCCAACTGGGGTTGTCATGGATCACCTCTCCCTCGACAGGGCATCCAGTTTCATTATTGAGATCCAAACCAATCAAAGATAGATAAAGGTTCACATGGTTGTGAAATGTAAATTTCAAAGTTCATCAATGGAGCTCATATGTACTACTCCAATTATACAGTATTATATAGATTAGCGCTCACCCACCAGGGAATACCAACCAGCTAAAGCAAATATACTAAGGACTGGGGATTGGTGAACATGATTAGTTCATTAATTGGGGTAGTAGTTATAATTATAAGATGCTCCCATTTCACTAAACATGTTGGCATTGAAGGAAGCAAGTGTTAGGTCCCAAAGATGCTGTTAATTAAATGAAAAACTTCGAGCTTATTGCAAATCATTGTTCAAGAATCCAGATCACAATCTATAATTACTATGGCGCACACACTGGTGCATATTTTGACGGCATCACCAATAATCACTCAGATTAGAATTTGATTTAAAAATAGTCAAATAGCCAGTAATGTTCCAACTAATAATTTCATCCACTGGATAGTGCGTCAGGAAAGAGGTATAAGAAAACAGTAGTATAAGAGATTGCACGTGGGCTATTAGCAAGTGAGGACGACGTGTGTGCACATCTAAACATTCCTAATTGCTTATGGCCAAGCCTGGTTCATTTCGGGTCCTGTTGGGAACTAGTAGGAATTTCAAAATACCAACCCATCTAATGGTGAGAAATGGACCCTCAAATACACATTTGATAACAGGATGTCCAATACGACGGTAGCATTCACATATTCATAGTTAACTTTTAACTTCAAAATGCATGCCTGTGGTGTTAAACTCATCAAAGTGCATACTTGGTGTTCAAAGGTATGCTTTCATCCCTTTTTCTATGCTTTCATCCATAGTTGTCAAATCGGGATTCAGATGGTGAATCGAAATACACCTTCACTGAATCGTAAATCGAATCGAATCGTGAATCGTAAAGATTCAGCTTGCAATAATTTTATGTAGATATAATAAAATATTTCATAAAACTATAACATTATTGAACAAAATATTCATTTATACAAAAGGAAAGCTCAAATTATTAAAAACTTGCATCCATAATTAGTGATTAGGAGTTTCACACATCTAAAAGATGAAGAGTATCTAGATATAGATAGGCATGTGGAGCAAGAAACTACAAGACGCTAAGGAGATAGAAAATAATAGAAAACTATCTTGAGAAAAATGCTCTCGTAATTTCAAACAAATGCATGTTGCAAAATAGACATAAATGTAGGAAGTAATGTAGATAGTATTATTCCTTAGACTAATGCTGCAACTCACTTAGACCTTCAGATGAATCGAAGGTGAATCGTAGAATCGGTCTGAATCGCAACTGAATCGTAAGATTCGGACTCTTGAATCGGGATTCAAATAATTTTTTGGCCATTAAAGATTCACTAAGGGATTCTCGTTTCATGGGTGAATCGAATCGAATCGTAGGATACGAATCGTGAATCGTAAGATTTTGACAACTATGCTTTCCTCCCTCAAAATGCATGCCTGTCTTGTTCTGGATTAGTCTAATTGGAGACGGTTGTTGTTGTTGAGATTACCACGTTTCTTTTAAGTACACCTCCACCCCCCCCCCCCCCCCCCCCCCACAATCATTTCCTTTTTCTTTTGTGAGCCCTAAAGAATCATGCTTTTCCTTATTCCTAAACCAATCACTAGTAGTAATTTTCCCGGGGCAGTTTGTACCAGAAATCTCTAGACATGTGCGAGGAGCGACTCCACATCATTGAATGAAACAGTTGGCCTATACCACATCAACCCCATGTCTGTCATTTTCACATTTACCTATCCTCCTGTCAGCTAGTACTGGTAATACGTACATTTCTTTAATTCAATCACTAAATTGGAAAATAAATAAATAAAATAGTTACTGACAATAAACACCAAACTTTATACTATTCGTCTAGAATAAGCAACTACGCACGGATAGAGGTTTTCAACACCATCAATGGCATCATTTAACCATCATATAGGCAGGTAAACAGATATGTACAAGTAAATGGGGGAAACGTAAACAGATAGAGATCTTCCACCTTTTCCTATCTTCCTACAAAGATATTACAACCTACACATTTTCAACGATTTCAATTTACTAAAAAAATGTAATTCATGTGTCTTCTCCATTCACCCTTTCTATAAGTTGGATTTCAGAAAATTAAAATAGCAAGAAGGAATACACTAGTCCAAGACCTATATATATCCTTATGAGAAACAAAAGATGGTTAATTTCACAACACAGATTGCTACCTAGTCACGAACGATTTATTGTGGTTCTCTGTGCATATGCAGTTAATAAAGTACAGCTAAGGTTCTTGAATTTTGTTGGCGAAAAGAGTAAAATGGCCTTATAATTGAAAGAGGAGGCCCGACTTGTAGGTCGGTATCATACCAGATCATTCATTGATGATATTTAATTAAATTTTGCAAATAATAAATGTTATGCCATGGACCGGGATAAGATTGGGGGAGGGTCCACTGTTTGTTCCATGTGAAATTCAAGAGCTAACCCCAAGCGAATTAAAGTGACTTGGTTCTTGTTTGTACAACCATTCTCACTAGCTACAATGGCTTCCATTAGACATACATGTCCTCCATTGGAGGGGGCTGCATGCCCTTTCTTTCTAAAATCACAAAAGTTCCTCTTGTCTCTTTTGGGGTACCCCCCTACTTGTCCGGGCTCATTGTCCTTCTAGCCCTACTTTTTCATGCCAGCCAAAACTGTTGCAGGACAAATATATGTTGATATCCTTCACAGCACAGTTTTAAACAGAAGCAAAGGAACACAACTGCCCTATGTGTACTATGCTGGAGCAGCGGGAGCCATCTATCTATGATCTTTAACAAAATTGAATTGTGCCAGCAACAACACACTTATCAATGATATGACAGATTTTCTACTTTGGTTCATCGTGTACAACACCACCACAAATAAATAGGTTGTGATTAGTTTCTCCACAAAATTAAGTTTGATAGGGCCGGACGGCCATAAACATGCATGATTGGCGGCACTGGAATTTTTATTGTTTGCTTTTCATTCCAGATAAATAATTTGAAAGCATGATGATTTCTCTCACTCATAAACAGTTCTGGATATTTTTCATTCATTCACTGATGAATGCCCAATTTAAGAGACAGAGAAATCATCAAACTGTTGCAACCACCAATGAATTTCGTTGTGATAAGGTTGACTTACGCCATACAGCTACTCACCCAGATATTTTTTATTTATTTATGCATGATACAATTAGTAGATTAATATGGCTACGTGTCGCATTTAAATATATTTAAAACACGCTCCTCCACATGGCAAGACACAAGATCGTTACACGTATTGATTGATGAAAATGGAGAAACACAAACAATATACTTGTGATCCTGCCGAAATGGGTGGAGAGCTGTGGTGGGTGAATAGGAAAGGTTGGCTATACTCCAGAAATCATCACACGGATAAAGTGTAGCATTCCCTAAGCATGAATAGGACCAGTTTGAATAACCCTCAGAAGGGGCTTCGCCATCAGCGATAAGGAAATTGATTGGCTTCACTGGTTGGTTGGTTGTGAGAAATTTGACACCCAGGAGCTAGGATGGTTCTGGAACGGGTGGCTGGCTCACTTCATTCAGTGTTGTATCTGTTCATGATTGTTCATTGAGTTTTTGGGGCTGTGCAAACTGTGCATTTCATTAACTGGGGACGATCACAAGATTTTACTAGTGAGCTGCATGCAGGCTCATCTAAAAATGCACATTCGTTTTGAACGCTCACATCAACAAGTACATGACAATGGAGACTAGAGTATCGGATGCACATGGGTTGACTCTACCGTGATCTCTAAAGAGATCCATGGCTTGCCACGCCTCTCCTGCAGATTTCAGGCTGGCTTAAATTATTAATTTTATGTAATACTTGTAGGTTATTTTTTTTGGGTCCTTTTCTTTTCTGTTATGTTGGGATGGAAGTTTACGGAGTGAATTTGATTCAGAAGGCACAGTGTTCGCAGTGGATATTGGATGGATAAGGATATCCCCTGTGATCCTTCAGTTAGGGATCACAACTGGGCTTGACCTAGATCATCTCTACCTCGACAGGGCATACAAGATTCATTACTGAGATCCAAACCTATCAAAGATAGATAAAGGTTCACATGGTTGTGAAATGTAAATTTCGAAGTTCATCAGCAGAGCTCCATATGTAGTATCAATTATACAGTATTCTATAGATTAGCACTCACCCACCAGGGTACACCAACCAGCTAAAGTTAAATATAGTACTTAAGGAGTAGGGATTGGTGAACATGATTAGTTCACTAATTAGGGGAGTGGTTATAATTATAAGATGCTCCCATTTCACTAAAACATGTTGTCATTCAAGGAAGCAAGTGTTAGGTCAAAACGTCCTAAAGATGTCCTTAATTTAAAAAAAAAAAAAAAAAAAAAAAAAAAAAAAAAAAAAAAATCAAGGAGCTTATTGCAACTCATTGTTCAGGAATTCAGATCACAATCTATTACTCCGATGGCACCCACAATGGTGCATTTCTTTTTGACATCACAACCAATATCACTCAGATTAGGATTAGCAAAAAAAAAAAGTCAAATAGCCAGTAATGTTCCAACTAATAATTTCATTGACTGGATAGTGCGTCAGGAGAGAGGTATAAGAAAAAAGTAGTAAAAGATTTCACATGGGCTATTTGCAAATGAGGACGGCGTGCGCACACATCTAAAACTTGCTATAATTGTTGGGGGGGGGGGGGGAGGAGCCCTGGTTCGTGGGCGCCCCGTTTTATAAATTGACCCGGTTCATGTTTTGCTACGACCTGAAAAAAGAGACGTGATTTGTGGAGCGAAGTAGGCCCAAGCTATTTGGGCTTGGAAAAAATATTGACCCGGTTTGACCCGTTTAATAGGTCGTCTATTTATAAAGTTCTTAGGGTTCGTAGCAAGTATGTTGAGCGTTCTGATTTCGCTTGTAATTCTCTCTAATGAGTGAACACGTCGCATCCATCAATCCACCGGGCATCATATGCTAATCAAAATAATACTAGTATTTCTAACTAACTCATAATCATCATCACCTGCATACTTACTCCTCCTAGGTAATAATAGTAATAAAATGGAAGTCTTTGACTTTCTTATATAAACATCAGGTTTTAACTATTACTTCTACTAATACGACCCACATTAGTACAGCCAAGTAGTCATCACAACCCGAACAACTCTAAAAGTTAGAGAACGAAGAAACAGATCAACGTGGCTTGATGGTTCAAAGAACATGCAAACAAATATTTGACTTTTTAACTTCTGAATAATTATACTTCACAAGGGTGACAAAAAATGTCAAATGGCTTGTGAATCAAAAGGAGGCCCGCATGGACTTGGGAGATGAGGAGCCAAACGTAATGAATTGAACAAAGCGGATGGATGGATCAAGTAGCTTAAGACTTCTGTGTAATAATTAATGAATAGAGTGGAGTGAGTAATACAACAACAAAAAATACAGGGAGAAGAGAAAGTGACAGCCCCCAAGAATTATGCTTTTCCATATACTCATTTTTGTTTTCTTCCCTAATTGCATACCGCCCCCCTTGTTGGAGTATGATTTTGCTGCTATCCATCATCAAAAGTATTCTGAACTGACTACTTATTTAATAGACTAGTAAATAATATACTACTACTAGTATAACATCACAGATGCTACCCAAGGAAGAACCATTCATTTTGCTTCATTCGGTAATCATAACCAAGCTCCAAGAATTCCTAACCAATTACTAGTAATTTTCCCCAAGGGAGTTTTGTACAAGAAATCTCTAGACATATGAGAGCGAGTGAGACGCTACATCATTGAATGCAGCAGTTGGCCTATATAATACCACATCAACCCCCATGAATGTCATTTTCACATTTACCTATCCTCCTCCTGTCAACCAGTGCTAGTGATACGTACATTTCTTTAATTCAATCACTTAATGGGAAAGCAAATAAAAATATATTGTTACTGACAATAAACACCAAAGTATTATTTGTCTAGAATAAGAGACTACGCACAGACAGAGGTTTTCAACATCATCAATGACATCCTATTCCTATATAAGCAATTGAGTAAAGAGTAACGGCTTTTGTTATTGAATTACTTCACCATCATCTCACAGGGCGACGAGAGTCCAGAACAAAATATAGGGGTTGCCTAAAGGTTCATTCAGAGGAGTAAAAGAAAATAACACAGTTGAATGTTAGATACATCCACTGTTCTCTCTCTATCTTCCAAGTTTGCACTTTGTCACTATTCACCGAGTCACTTTAATTCGGTGATTTGATTAGTAAAACGATGAAAGAATTTGGTAAACTTTGCAAGGTGTTGTTGAGTAAACTTTACTCTACAACACCATGAAAAAATTATCAAAAAATTACATCGTCTTGCTGTCCAAATAACCAGGTCAAAGTGACCGATTAGGGAAGAAAAAGTCAAACTCGGAAGATAGAGAGAGAACGGACTAAGTACTATATAGGAGTAACTCCCTTTCAAGAAAAGAGAAGAAAGCACAACGGTGGTAGTAATAATAATAATAATAATAATAATAATAATAATAATAATAATAATAATAATAATAATAATAATAATAATAATAATAATAATAATAATAATAATAATAATAATAATAATAATAATAATAATAATAATACGGCACATAGTAAGGTGGTTCGTACAAACACAACAAGGGGTCTGGTCAAAACCAAGAATCTCACAAATTGAATATTAATTAACTAATTAATCACCACTGAAAGAGAAATTATATGCCACAGTTAAAACTAGTATAGTCAGTGGCCGGCTTGGCCTTACTCAAATCTCAAGTCTCAGCCTTCAATTTAATCGTATTCAACACTCTTGAGTGTAATCAAAACAAAACATACATGTACAAGTAAATGGGGGAAACGTCAACAGATAGAGATCTTCCACTTTTTTCCTCTCTTTCTACAGAGATATTACAACTAACACGTTTTCAACGATTTCAATTTAAATAGTACTGTAATTCATGTTTCTTTTTCATCAGTTGGATCTCCGAAAATTAAATTAGCAGAAATACACTACTCCAACATCCAAACTCTCAATTCCTTCGGTTGACCTATATCTACGAGAAACTGAAAATTGGTTAATTTCATAACACAGATACTTACCTAATCACGAATGATATATCGTGATTCTCTGTGCATGCAGTTCAGTACTACTACTACTACTACGAGAAAACAATAAATTTAAAGTTCCAATTCAAGCCATTAACAAAGTACAGCTAGGGTTCTTGAAGTTAGTTTGTTGGCAAGAAGAGTAAAATGTCCTTATAATTGAACGACTTCATCACGGTATTATCTCAATTCATTCATGGACCAGGATAGGACTGGAGAGGAGGGTCCACTGTTTGTTCGATGTGAAATTCAAGAGAGAGCAAACCTAAGCTTCAAGGTGACCTGGCTCTTATTTTGTATTATGGAGTATCTATATACTCCGATCATGCTCACTACAATTGAATTGTAGCTTGGGCTTCAGTTGAAGAGGGCTGCATGCCCTTTGTATCTAAAATCACAAAGTTATCTCTTATCTCTTTGAGGTACCCCCACCTTACTTGTCCAGGCTCACTGTCCACCCTACTGTTTTGTGCCAGCCAAAATTGTCGCAGGACAACACAAGCAAAAAACACAGCTGCTGCCCTAGCTATGAGTATTATCCAAGGGGCAGCCGAAGCCATCTATCTATGATCTGTAACAAAATTGACACAAGCATTGTTCCAGCAACAACCGCATGCACTTATCAATTATATGAAAAAAAAAAAAAAAAAAAAATTATTTATACCACACCGCACAAATAAGTCGTGGCTAATATTAAGTTTCTTCACAGAATTAAGTTTGATAGGGCCGGCCATAAACATGCATGATTGGCGGCACTCTCTTCCCTGGAATTTCTATTGTTTACTTGTCATTTCAGATAAATAATTTTGAAAGCATGATGATTTCTCTCACTCATACACAGTTCTGGATATATGAATGTCCACTATTTGACAAAGAAATCATGAAACGGTTGCAACCACCAATTATCCCCACTTAATGAATTCCCAAGTTACTAGTATGAGCATTTGTGATAAGGTTGACTTACACCATACAGCTACTCACCCAAATAAAGTTTTTATTTAGTATGATAGTCCAACTGAATGCATGATACTACTAATAAGTACCAAGCTAAATATGACCATGTGTGACATTTATACTTATTTAAACATGCTCCACATGGTAAGACGCAATATCGTTACACGTCTTGATTGCTGAAATTGGAGATACACAAACAATATACGTGGTATCCTGCCGAAATGGGCGACTCTCTTGTACCTATATAATGCACGTTAAATTTGATTAATTATGGCCGGTGTTTTACTTTTGGGTGGTGAGGAAAATACTCCTCCGGTAGAGTTCAGACGTCAGAGAGCCCATGTCTAATTCTCATGGGAGAGCTTGGGTTTGAGAAAACACCAGCTGTAGTGTGTGATCATGAGTAAGAAAGGTCCGAAAACCATCACAAGGGACAAATTAGGGGTAGCATTCCCTAAGCCTGAATGGGACCAGATTGACTTCACTAAAGGCGATAAAGAAAATTGGCTTCGGTGATTAGTTGGTTGGTTGGTTGTGAGAAATTTTGACACCCAGGAGGATGATTCTCGAACTTGTGGCTGGCTAACCATTCTTCCTGAAATGTTGTGGTAAGAGAACACTACATTTACTAGTGTTGTATCTGTTATGAGATTTTTGGGGTGTGCATTTCATGAACTGCGAACGATCACAAGATTTTACTAGGCCTCTCCTGGCAATTTCAGGCTTATTAATTAGTTTTATGTAATATACTTGTTGTAGGTTATTCTTTTTTCTGCCATGTTGACTTTAATTCAGAAGGCACAGTGTTTCGAATGTCGCACTGGATATTGGATGGATAAGGAAATCACAACTGGGGTTGACATACAAGATTCATTTTTGAGATCCAAACCCTATAAAAAGATGATAGATAAGGTTGATCTATCTGGTTGTGGAATGTAAATTCCAAAGTTCATCAACGGAGCTCATATGTACTACCACAATTATATAGTATTCTATAGATTAGCGCTCACCCACCAGGGAACACCAACCAGCTAAAGCTAAATATACTAAGGATTAGGGATTGGTGAACGTGATTAGTTCATTAATTGGGGTAGTAGTTATAATTATAAGATGCTCCCATTTCACTAAACATGTTGGCATTGAAGGAAGCAAGTGTTAGATCCTAAAGATGCCCTTAATTAAACAAAAAACAACGAGCTTATTGCAACTCATTGTTCAGGATCCCAGATCACAATCTATTACTATGGCACCCACAATGGTGCTTTTTTTTTTTTTTTTTTGACGGCATGACCAATAATCACTCAGATTAGGATTAGCATTAGAAATATTCAAAAAGCCAGTAATGTTCCAACTAACAATTTGATCGACTGGATAGTACGTCAGGACAGACGTATAAGAAAACAGTACTATAAGAGATTCCACATAAGATAGTGCGTCAGCAAGTGTGGACGACGTGCGTGCACATCTAGAAGTTGCTATCATTGCTTATGGCTAAGCCTGGTTCATTTTGGGCTTTGTTGGGAACTAGGAAATTTCAAAATACCAGCCCATCTAATGGACCCTCAAAATCCTCGAATGCATTTTTGGTAACACATTGTCCAATATGACGGTCACATTCACATATCCATAGTTAACTTTCAACTTCAAAATGCATACATTTGTTGTTAAAACTCACGAAAGTGCATACTTTGTGTTCACTGGTATCTTTTCAGGGAAGACATATTGAAAGTAATTCAGAGTTTTGCTAAACTATAACAAGGCTAGATTAGCTAGTTACTTGCTCAAATAATATGTCGGATTTGATATATTTATAAATTAGACGAGCATCTGTCTACGTCTACGTCAATAGATCACTGGACTGTCGTAGATTGCTAAAATGGTATCTCAAGCAGCTCCAAAGATGATTGGATTTTAATACTAGGGGTAACAAGCTGTAACATACCAGTACATTGAGATAAAAACTCCAATGGTGGTGCTCTTCAGTGCCAAACATTGTGGCCAATTCGCATCTCTTGGGTATCAAACTATCAATCTCAATGTGCTATTGGAAAACATTTAAATCCCCGTCCGATTCCAGATGACAAGCTTTTGGCCCAGTAATGAGGTCGGATGTGGTGCCGAAACATAAGTACTTTTTATGATATTAGGCTATAAAGGCATAGTATGTGATATGTTAACTCACTACTCAAGGAAGTGAATCTTCCTCAGCAAGTGTTTCAAGTTCTAAACTTCTGTACAGACAGCACGAAATGCATAACAAGTGGAGCAAAATAAAATAGTATGTCCATACTTAACCTAACCTGTAAGCTTGTCGATGCAGGCTTCAGTTATTTCAACCGCAGAGGCTTCCCCTGCGAGCAATATCATAAAACCGTGTATAATTGTATCAGTTATATACATAGTATTCCACTTATTCACGCCAATTTAGCGGGAACTACTTTATCGCGATAAAGCTATGAATTCAAAGAGGAAAGAATAGCATTTGCAAATAATGTACTATGATTCTACCTGATTGTTGCACAATGATAGCATATTTAAATATATTGAGAGTCAAATAACCTTACTTTCTCCCGCGGTTAACTACTCAATTTATAAATTTTAACCCGTTATGCATTACACGTTACTTTCATTCCTCCATTACTGGAGTAAATCTCCTCCAAAGACTCTCCTGCTCTATCCCAAACCTCCATAACTACTACCCCCAACAAGGACCAACTTAAAAGAAGCAACTAAGGGATGCCCAGACCTCCACTCTCCACTGGGAGACACACCATACCCCCAATTTGGAGTAAATAATACTTGAACTGATCTCCCATTGCTGCGGGAAATTCCTAAAATGTTACACCTAAAAAGCAGTTACAACTTAAGTCACGCTCTTGTTATAACTATGTAGCACGAGTGCGGGTGCGGTGCGGGTGCTGGTTCGGGAACTGGGTGCGGGTGCCGCAAATTCCCAAAAATTAAGGGTGCGGGTGAGCGGGGGTGCGGCCACATTATATATATTTTTATCTGATATTATTAGTGATACCATTATACTAATATAATAACGACAATAATACGGATCATATTGTAATCGAACATAAATTCATACACACATTCGAAGATACAAGGTTACTATATCAATAGTATAACCTCTTCATGTCGCTGTTCTTAGCTGTGGAGAGATGAGTAATCTAAGGGTTAAAAATGTTCACATAGATGCACGTTTCTTTGTTAAATTCTAGTTGTATTTGGAAGACCTCTCAGCTAAAACTTTCAACAATGACCTTGCCTTATCCATAAAGCACCCGCAAAGCACCCACGAAGCACCCGGTGCGGGTGCGCGACCAATCAGAAGCCCCCGTGCAACATAAGTTATATGTGTAGGTCACTTTTACCCCGCTGAAATTTCACCCCTCATTTTGAAATGGCACAACCAAAAAACCACAATAGCATCGGATTCCATAATAGGGTTGAAACAACTAAGACTGGCCCATCTGATTCCTTTTTTCTATATATTTACTATTATTTGAATCTTGCAAACTCAAATAATGCCCAACACAATGTTTCTTCTGTGATTGAGTTGGAAGGATAACACTAACAGTGAGTTTACTCTCCCCCACGTCTTTTGTGGTTACTCGCTCCAAGTCTTGAAACCTTGTTTACTCTCGGGTGGGAGTGACATCTTAGTCCTTGGAGTGGAAGCGAAGGGTATAAGGGTTGGTGATGTTTACCTTGTATTATTGGCAAATTTGTGTGTACATCCACATATGGATTACTCAGTGTACTTAAGTCACAACCCAAGGCCAGTGATGGCTTTGAATTTCTCCTCTGGCAGAAATAGTTTCTTTTCCAGTAACATCTGATTGGGCCCGTTCAGATTGTTGATAGTTTCCTGATAATAGTATTCTCTTTTTTCCTCCTTCTGGTTGATACTCTTTATTTTATTGATTTTTTTATTTATTCCATATAAATTGAACATCATAATACAATTATCAAACTACACAACATCATATGCCCAAGGGTTTGAACCTTGGGCATCAAAGTCCTCGCCACTTGTTCTTCTGGGTTGAGACTTGGAATTCGACTATTGATCATGCTTACTTTACAGTAGTATACAGAGAAATCAACTTCCAATTCCCAAACAGACACACCCAGGAAACAGTAGCATGTGTACGTACATCAATGGCGATAGGAAAAAGAAGACAGTATGTACATTGCTCGATTTCGTCAAATAAATAGGGGGTTTTTGAGAAGAAGAAATAATAATAGGGAAGGGCTTTTATAGCAGAAAATAGATTGAAAAACACCAGTAGGTATTTGCTTATTCTTCCCTAACCAATAAACAAGACAGACAGAGAGAGAGAGAGAGAAATTAGTACTTGACGGGAAGAAGATGATGATGAGAACTCCGACGGTGGCGGGGATTGCAGAACGACGACGACGAACAGGAACTGAAGAGAAATTCTGGACTTCTTTCTCCCTTTTTTTTTTTAGAAGAAAACTTCTAGACTTCACTGAGCAGCGGGTACAAAAATAAAAGGGTTAATTACATTTTAACTCCCCGTGGTTAGGTGTTCGTGCGAAATACCCTCATGGGATTACAAATGTTGTAAAATGCCTCCCTGTTGTTTCATTTATGTGCACAAGGGGGTATATTTCTGGTAGAACAATTGACACTTACCTACATTAACTATCATGCAGTTTCAAAATCGACACTTAACTATCATGCCGTTAGACAGTACTGACACTTTGGTACAAGCAGTTTCAGATTTGACACATAAGCGCATGCACTATGCAAATTACTAACATCCGGCTCCAATTTTGATGACGACTGTCACTTTGAAAATCAAATGATATAACGAAACTGTCACGAAATTTGAACGGATTGTCGGTAATTTGCATACTGCGTGCACTTATGTGTCAAATTTGAACTGCTTGTACCAAAGTGTTAGGAATGTGTAACTCCATGATAGTTAAGTGTCGATTTTGAAACTGTGTGAACCAAAATGTCAGTATTGTCAAACAGCATGGTAGTTAAGTGTCAAATGCTCCTTCTGGTAAGTGTGTATCCTTCTCACTCTTTCTCTTTCTAGCTTGACCCTTGACTTTCTCTCTCTATCCATCCTCTCTGCATAAGAACGAGGGTGAAGAAGATGAACATTTAGTTACCTTTCTTGTGGAAACGACTAGATATGGTAGAGTAGAACGTAAATCTGTGAACAAACCGAATGAATAAAGAATGAGAAATAAGTCATTGAAGTTGGGTGTTTCTCATTTTCGAAATGTGGAAGTGTCCCACATTGGATGTGAGGGCAGGATTGAGATTGTTTATCCATCCCAAGTTCGGCCTATAAGTGCAAGCCATTTGGACGTAGCAATTTTATTGCAAGAAGAGGACATAGACAAAGTTACAAAAATAAAAAGCAAACCACCACGAGATCGCGCCACCGTCGGCTCGGGCCGTGGTCTGGGTAGGGTTATTGGGCCTTGCTGTAATATCTTTTGTGGACCAAAAATGGCCTTTATTTAATATCTTTTTTGACCAGAATTGAGCTTTATTATTGGCAACCTGTAACAGTTAAAAAACGAATCAGATTCGTTCTGTTAATTTACTAAACAATTGCAATTGTTTATTTGAATTCACAGCCGTTCCGAACAGTTGTGTCCCGAAACTGCTCCCTTTCGCTGAATATAAAAAGGCAGTCCTACCCTCAAACAATTCCATTCATAAACCAATGCTTTCATAAATAAAACGACGCACGAACGGTGGGGGCAAATACTACTTTATGGATATCGTCTATGTACAACAAAACTGTAATCCAAATCGTCTTCGCTTTCAATCGGCTTTCAATATGTAAGTTTTATTTTACTGCTGTAGTAGTTGGTCCCGAGACTCTCATTTGGACACTTTGTACAAGCAATTTTATTTGTAATGATGATACCTTTACTCATATGCTTATCGCAACTGTTGGATCATTACATAGTAGCATACAACACATTCTTATCAAAAAAATCCACAATTGTTCTTGGAAGACCAATTCTTGAGGGTCACCAAAAAGAAAAGAGAAGCTCGGAAGATGGTCGATAACAAACAATTAGGAGAAATGCGATCCATCTTTTCCAACAACTGGATCGATCCCAAATAGTTCTTACTAGGCATCATTTTGAGTATATTTTTGGGGGCGCTTCACAACGACAACTGGACACTTGACATGCTTGGCACAGTAGTCGCTCACACTTCCTAAGATAGCTCTGTAAATCAACAAATTCCAAAAACAAAAAGAGGAAAACTCAATCAGCTCCCATGTTGTTGTAGTAGAAATTGATGATGCAATGCAATGCAATGGAATGGGAATGAGAAATATCTAATTTACTAGGTGGTATATTTAGGTACCTCTTGAAGAAACCGTAGTCATGGGTTCCCATGACGAGGATGTCTGCTTGGAGTTTGTCGACTGCTACACATATTACTTCCTTAGCATCTCCCTTTCCTACTTTCTTCTCCACTCTTATCTGCACCAGACAGTTATTAATTAATCTAACAATTACTAATGGAGTAGTAAATCTTTTTTTCTTTTGAGACAAATTTTTTGCTGTAGTAGAGAACTTACTTTGGTGTTGTATTGTCGGTAGACCTCCTCGGCTCTGGTCATAACAGAATTGGCTAATCCTCTACCATGTTTCTCCATGTTTGCCACCGCATCCTCCGCGGCGAATAGGTAACCCGGTGCATCTAAAGAGGAATAAACAGGAAGTGAGGGCTTGACGTAGAGGAGGAAGAGGGTGGCGTCCTTAGTAGTGGCGTGATGATCATCATTATACGAAGAAGAATCATCAGAGTCGTCTGATGACGACGATGCAGAGCTATTACTAGGGGAGGGGGAGGGAGAGATGGAGATGAGGTTGCTGAGACACCATGAGAGCGCAAACATGCTCTCTTCGCTTTCGTCTACAGCCACCACTATCCTCCTTGCTTCCATTGCTAAATATTTTGCTATCGTTATTACTAATACAATTCTCCAACTGCCAATGAAAAAGTATTAGTGAAAGCAGCAAGCAAGAAGACCCCCTCTATTTATATTACATCCATTTGGAATTAAAAAATAGAACAAGTAGTAGTTGGTTTGAATGATCGATGTTCGATTCAATAATCTGGGGCTTTTTTTATTTATATATATATATATATATATATATATATATATATATATATATATATATTCATTCAGCTAGGCAGCACACTTGAATTGACCTGACCCTTCTTATAGTCACAATGATGCATCTTCTAATCTTATTTTCTGATTGTTATTTAAGTTTCGAGTCATGACTTTGCTAGCCGTCTATAGCAGTGATGAGGCAAGGGGTGACACTTGTCTCCTGACTTTTCCAAAATTCTATTATTACTACATCAATATTATTAACAACAATTATCTCTATTCGCCATGACAAAAACCTTGACTGGATATGGTGATCGTGCGATCATTCATACCAGATACTACTACCACACAATCACAAATCACGGCATATATGTACTGTCTATCTATCCAAATTCAAATATAGTTGACGAATGCATGGCACACCGACTGTGTTAGTTTGCAACAATTCACCATTGGAAAAAAATATTGAGGATATCTAGATAAGCTTTGGTCAATCCTATCGAAGCCATGCATGCTCTCTCTCAGCATATCTCTAATTACCCGTGAATTCTTCTTGTATACACAATTATAAAAGGTTAAGTAACGATTCAAAATATATAAGACAAAAAATGTTGTTCCACCTTATCAAAAGAATTATATAATAAAATAAATATCTCATCGGATATTTTTGTGACTACAAAATATCTACCCAATAGAGAGGTCTTGAGTTTCTTGATTGCGACAGAGACAACGAAAGAGGGCCAACCATGCATGTAAAGGCCAATCATCCACTTGCTGCCCTGCTGTACAATTCATAGATCAGTTGTAGACTTATTTGCCAATCTAAAGTATATTTGCTAATTAATTAAGCTAAATTAGCAACTTTTCCCGATCCATAAATCATACGGATCGAAGGAGTACAATGAACTAACATTCACTTCTACCAGTTTCAGACTCCCAAACACTATAATACTCACTCAGAAATCAACATATTTTAAATTTTTGTTAGACATGGGTAGATTGAACCAATGCAGCTCAAGTATCACCCTTTTCAGAGAATCTAATACTTTGAGAATTGTCGGTACAATCACGGGCGCATCTAATACGGTTGGTTGGGAACTAAAAAAACAAAATTAGGGAAAAGCACGTGAATTATAGGACTAAATCATATATTTCAGAAACAATCAGCACTTAATTGAAATACTTCTAGAAGCTTAATCACAAACTATAAAAAAAGAAAGGGCGTGGCAAAATAAGAGGACTATCTTTTCTGAATTGAGTGTAGTGAAAATATAACATGGTTGCACTGTAGCGTGGTGTCCGTTTTCTCGATCCTAGAAGCAATCTCAAGAGATGAGACCTTCTTAGCCCCTTGCACACCAAAAGTGAGAACAAATTTAACACCAATGTTCATCGAAGTAAACTTCAACACTGACGATCTTTAGGAAATCTGGAATGCAAGTGGTATTTTCGAGTTGGCTAATTTAAATTGACCTCCCTTGATGTTTGATAGAAATAAAACCTTAAATTACCGAGACCCTCTTCTGAAGTTGGTATGAAAAGCTAGAACAATACTCATACCCTCTAGTAAAATTTAACTTGCTAAACACTAAAATACTCCAGTAGATATCAAAGTATCATTTACTAACCCCTAAAACTAACAACCTGACTAATGAATTTTTCTTTTTCTTTCTTTTTTTGAGATTTTTCTTTGGGTTCGAACTTGGGACCTCATGCAGGGGGCTTTAAACGCTCTACCACTAAGCTAGCACCCATTTGCACTCGACTAATTGATTGATAACATTTAAAGCGTCAGTGTAGTGAGAGATTCTTTTATGATACATATTGTCAGTAATACTTGATTTTCTAAGAGTTTTTATTTAAACAGTTCATCTCTTTTAACTTTTTGTTAGTCATGAGTAGCAAAAGCTTTTGTTCAAGGGGCTTAAAATATCACAAGGAAAAGAATGTTGCACATAATCAAAAATTCAGGGGCATTATATAATTCCTTGTATATGAAGGTTGAAATTGCATTTGACCAGATTTCAAGCGAGAGGAACGTAATTTACCCGTTCTTGTTTTGAGTCTCCAGATGAACTACTATGGGGTTGTTTGGATGAGCTTAAATCGCGAGGTAAAGGCTTGTCAAAAAATCTCAGAAAATTGGTCAAACCTCTCCTAAAATTCGAAAATATTCCAGTGAAAAATGAGAATTCTGGAACTTTTTTGGGTAGATTCTGAAGTCTCATGAGAGGATTCCGTATTTTTTGCTGGCATTCCGGATTTTATTGGGGATTCCGGATTACTTTTGGAAATTTTGGATTATAAATTTTAATCTCTTTTTCGGAGAGAGACATAGGTGCACTTGGTTGCGGGACTGATTAAACAAGTACCACTCTCTAGATTTGAGCTGGGACTTGAAATGGGGGCCAGGGAAGAAGATTTTATGCTATCATAGACTCTCTCCCTCATGAAAATCATCATAGAGAGCGACTATTATATCCTCTGTGTGAAGGTGATACACGAAAAGCTAGCTTCAGGAAATGTGCATTGAATCCTGGTAACCTGGGCCAAGAAGCCCATTAAAAACAGTCCAGTCTTTTTCTCAAAATAAAATCCCCATTGCATTGCCAAATTTATGTTCTAAGATTACACACTTGTTACGGACTGAGTAAACCCATTATTTATTTTTTTGAGGGAGAGTGCTCCATTTTTTGTGTGTGTTTTATATACTAGTCAAAAATATAATTAGGACTCAGAAGCACATTAGTAAAAAATACTTATACTTGCTAGCATTATGTATACAGATAACTTGAATGCACTCTCTACTTTCTTGGAGGCCTCTTCAAAAGCTATGTAAACCAACCCTGTTAGCTAGTCAGAGTGTAGGAGTTCTTCATAAATATATCAGTTGATTAGATGGAATTTTTGGGTACTTGATGAATTAAATTTTCTCTATAAGTCAGACTTTCTAGAACAGATCGAAAGAAAACTTGAAACTATTATCTTGCACTAAGACTATGTTCATTTATCTGAAAATATACATGAATATCTTTTTCAAGAAAGTTGGTAGAAAAGAAAAGAAAAGGAAAATGAAAAAGGGGTGTTATGTTCATTTTTTATGTGTTCTTTTAATGAGAAAATAGGTGGAAAAGTGAGCAGTGACTGTATTTTCTAGCAAAATCTTGTGGTTTTCGCATGACACAATTTGAGGAAAACTTATTCTTGTTGAAAAATTATCATTGTAGGTCTCACAACTTGCGTGCAACAACTGAAGGCAAAGAAAATGGAACGGTAATTATTTGTAAGTGTAAGAATCCATGGGTTTCATCTCAAAACCAATTGGCAATGAGGAGAGTAGCCCAGGACATTTATTAATTATATTTCTTCTTCTTGAATGTCCGATGTGGGACTTCTCAACACGCCCCTCACGTGTGGCATTCTTTGACCTACACGTGGATCTTTTTGTCTATGGGTGGCGGTTAGCACGTGGGTTGTTAGACCATTCACGTGTGTGATGCGAGGCTTTGATACCATGTAAGAATTCATGGGGTTCCACCTCAAAATTAATTGGCAATGAGAGGAGTAGCCCAGGACACTTATTAATTATATTTCTTCTTCTTGAATGTCCGATGTGAGACTTCTCAACAGTAAGTTTTCTCGACTTTCTTGACAAACGAACGCAGCATAAAGGTTCAACTGAGTCGAGCTGAGCTCGATATGTTCTCTACTCGTTTACTAGATCCACCAGCCTATTTTTTATAACTATTAGAAGCATACCGAATTTCTGGGTTTTTTCAACCGCAAGTCTTGCAGCTAGTGACCCAGTCTTGTATCACCCCTTTGGAATTTCTAACCGCCCAAGCTAAGTGTGCATTTCACTCCAGAAGAAGACGAACACCTGCTACTCTTTCTGCTTATTCTTAAAGTCAACTCCTACTTAGAAGATGCGTTGCTCTTGCTTGTCGAATTTTGAAGACGAGAGCGTATGACGATTTTTGAGTGATTTTGATTTTTGAGAGTGTGTGTGTGTGGAAATGGAATTGAGGATTGAGGAATATGGAGATTGGAGAATGAATTTTGGAGAGTGTAGGATGATTTTTGAGTGAAGAATTGTGAGAAGTGTTGAGAGAGTTTGTTGATGAAGTGTGAAAAAAGTGGTAGTGTGGGTTGGGTATTTATAGGTAGAAGGAAGAAGAGGGGAAGTGAAAAAAAAAAAAAAAAACAAAACAAAAAATCAGAACGGTCATGAAACCGTTGCAAACCAACGGCTAGTACATTCAAAATTCCGACCGTTTGATCGGTTACCGGGTCGGTTCCGGCCCGGTTCCGGTTCTGCCGGTTCCGGTTCCGGGTCGGTTCCCGGTTAACTAAAAACATAAAACCGAACCGGAACCGAACTACCCACGGATTCGGTTCGGTCCGGGTAGTCGGTTCTCGGTTCGGTTCCGGTTCCCCTTCTCCCGGTTCCCTTTCTTCTCGGTTCGGGTCGGTTCTCGGGTCAACCGACCCGAATTCGCAGCACTACTTCTACCCAGCTGTCTCTCTCAGGTACAATCTTCATTTTTGTCAATATTAGCTCCTCTATTTCTAGCCGTCCATAAATTCCAGCACACCAAAATGATTCTTGGCAAAAAAAACGTTTTGTCCACCTCTTTTCTCAACAGTTTTTATTTATGGCACACCAAAATCATTTAGCCAAATGCCAATATTTGCCCAGCCTCCCACACATATATGTGTTTGCAGAATTCCAAACCAAACTAGATAAGTTTAGTCGAATTGCAGCCTATAAAAAATTTGTTCTTGGGTTTCTGCCTCCCCCTGACACAGAAGGAAACAGCCCCCAACTGACCATCTCCAATCAATAATCACTACTATGTTTCCTTGCACAGTTGTCATACTCCTCTCAATCCTCTCCGGAGCAGCCTGTTTCTTTATCATCTTCTGTCGTTCAAATGGCCAGAAACTACCACTTCCCCCAGGCCCTTGGCCACTTCCATTCATTGGGAACCTCCACATGCTGGTGCGGGGAAACCACCTCCCCCACCGCGTTCTCCAAAATTTATCCAAAAAGTACGGACCCATCATGTCCATGAGGCTGGGCTCTATACCCACAATCGTCATTTCCTCCCCAGACGCCGCCCAACTCTTCCTCAAGACCCACGACGCAGTTTTCTCAGGCCGGCCTCAAGTCCAAGGCTCCCACTACTTGTCCTACGGAGCAAAGGGTGTGGCCTTCACACAGTACGGACCATACTGGCGTAGCATGAGGAAACTGTGCACCATGGAGCTCATGACTGCTGCCAAAGTTGATTCGTACAGGGAGATGAGAATGGAAGAGACGGCTAAGGCCATGAAATCCATTAAGGTGGCGGCAGCAGCGGCAGGTGGTGGTGGTATGGCAGTGGATGTTACTGACATAGTAGAGAAGCTCGTGGAGGACATGACTTATAGGATGGTTTTTGGGCGGACAAGTGATGAGAGTGTTGATCTGAGGGATTGCGTTCACGATGCTGTTGAATTGATTGGAGCTTTCAATCTCTCGGATTACATCCCTCTCCTCGCACCCTTCGATCTGCAGGTAAAGAAGTATTGTTGAGAACTGTTGTCTGTCCCCACACTGGAGGAATTTTGTCTGCTTTTGACTTCATATGTACCTAGTAAAATACTTGGAGTAAATCTGGATTCTAACTTGGTGTATTTCATTAATATTCAGGGATTAGCTCGACGAATGAAGAGAGTGAGCAACACAGCTGACAAAATCTTAGAAAGTATCATTGCGGAACATGAAGAAGAATCATCTAAAGTAGCACCAGCAAGTGATTTCATTCATGTCCTTTTGTCGCTAACAAATACTAATGACAACGTCGGCGGCGACATTTCGTACTCGGGTATTATTGATCGAAACAATATAAAAGCTATTGCACTAGACATGGTTGTAGGCGCGCAAGGCTCTTCATCTCTGACAATTGAGTGGATCATGACAGAGCTTTTGAGGCACCCGAGGGTGATGAGGAAGATCCAAGAGGAGATCGACAGCGTCGTCGACGGTGGTGGTGGAGATAGAAGAAGAAGAATGGTGGATGAGAAGGATCTGAGTAAATTCAACTACTTGGAGATGGTGATCAAAGAAACTTTTAGACTCCATCCTCCTGGTCCTTTGCTAGTACCGCGTGAATCCATGGGGGACATTGTCATCAACGGCTATCTTATTCCCAAGAAGTCCAGAATATTAGTGAATTATTGGGCGCTTGGGCGGGACCCAAATGTGTGGACAGAAAACGCGGAGGATTTTATACCGGAGAGATTTGCAGACAGCGAGATAGACTACAGTGGACAACATTTTCAATTCCTGCCATTTGGTGCAGGACGAAGAGGTTGTCCGGGGATTAACTTAGCTATGACAAATATCAGGTCGGTGTTGGCTCAGTTGCTACATTGTTTCGACTGGAAACTTCCTGATGGAATGTCACCGGACCAAGTTGACATGACCGAGAAATTCGGCTTGGCAATGCCGCGAGCAACGCACTTGTTCGCTGTTCCAACGTACCGGTTATAATATGTATGTGATTAGGGCTAGGGCTATTACTGAATAAAAAGGGCCCAGTGTATGAATAAAAGACCCAATGTATGAATAAAATACCCAATATAGGATATAGCCCATCTCTGTTAACTGTTATATGTGTGTATGTGCCAAAGCATCGCGATTATATTCAATTTCAAGGGAGGCCAAGCAAAACCTTCGAAAGCACTTACTTATATCCCAGTGTAGTTACAACTTACAACAGGATGTAAAACAATGGAGCTTGGTGACAAAAACCTCCCCAATAGCCTTCCTAACTACGTATCTACAGCAAAGTCGGTAAACCATCATCAATGGATGAAACGACAAATGGGTACCTTCTCAAAAATTTCTAGAGGCAGTTACTAGTTGTTAGCTTCACATGCCTTCTTCCAAAACCTCTCTTGCAATCAGACTATGTTCGTACCTCAAGAGAGTTCCAGAAGACAAAACAGCACATCGATACTTCAACAGGAAAATTCAGAAATTCAGTGATCACTAGCCAGAGCATGTCACCTGGCTTTTCAGTTTTGCTCCAAAAGGATGCGTGCTCCCAGCTGCTGAAGTTCCTTCAGAGAGCTCATGTCTTTACTCTCAGCAGCATCGTGGCAATTGAAAGTTTTAAGAACTGTGGTTAACAGCTGAGTTAGACCTATTAGTTTATCTTCCCAGCTGTTTTTCATGGACACCTTCCCTTGTTTACCATACATTGCTTCAAAATCTTGAGACTTGGCAGCAGCTTTGAGAAGTACAGAGTCCGGCAGCCCTGTAATGGTGCTATCATTTTAGAAATTCAATTTTGTTTAAGCATACTGAGCAACTTTTCAACTGTCTACCAAGCTCATTCAATGAGAAATCAAGTGAAAGCATATTCAAATGTCATGGGAAAAAAGAGTGCCAATCAGGAATAACAAGATTCAAATCACTTTGCTGCTTTTTAATAAGAAGACTCAGCAAGAGACATAATGCTAGATTTTAGTTTTTTTCTCGTTTTCAATCATATTCATAATCCAATCATCACTAAAATATTCGTATATAAGGTTAAGAAAGGGAAGTAGAAACAAAAAAAGCTTTCTGAAACGACACTTTACCCGCTAGTCGTGCAACATTGGTGCCATAGCTTTTAGGGCACGCTCCAGGTGTCAATCTGTACAGGAAGGTTACCTCTTCGATACCTCCATCACTGTTTCCAACTTGGCATGCCATATGGGATAGGGAGACCTGAACAGTGAAGACAGTCAAGGAGAATAAGTAAACATTTACATCCAGAAGAACTGGAAGAACCGAAAGCTTTATTATAACCAAAGAAAAAGTTTGAGATATTTTAGCCCAAGAACTGAAAGCTTTACCTTGGGGTCCTCTTGATAATCTATTGCTAATCTATGATAGTGAGTAGAAAACATTCCTCGACACTGCACCTTATGGACAAAATGCTCAAGAACTGATTCTCTGCACATTCACATTTGAACAAGGATACAATGAAAATGTAAGTTTTGATTTATCTGAAGGTCTATGTACTTTCTAATAACTTCAGTAACGGCACATACGCAATTGCTTGTCCATCAGAAGTTGATGTCCCACGTCCAAGTTCATCTAATGCCACGAGGGAATTCCGTGATGCCGATGACTGCATTTAACAAGCAAAGAAAATTACTGCAGATAACATAATGGTGTTCCATAGAGAGACTGTAGATAACATTGAATCGGCATCATAGGTTGCAAAAGGAAAAAATGAAGATAAGCACGATCAGCATATCTTATTATTATTTCTTTCAGTTCAAAAAATTGTTAATTTGGCATATGATTATAATGTCCCTAATTCTTCATGCAGGCCTTTTCTTGTAAATAAATACTAAACACAAGTTTAGTGCGAGTCCAATCATATGTGCCAAAAAAAGAAATTAAAGGAAAGGCACCAAGCCAAACGAGAGGTCTCCATAGCCTATTTCTTGTGTTGCATCTCACAACTAACTTTGGCATTGAAGTGCATTTATGGGAGAGCATAGGATCTTTTATCATAGAAATTCCAGCAAAGTAACCAAGAGATTCACCAGCATGGATGCAGTCTCTAAAAGCTCTGTAAGGAATGTGCTTTGGCCAGCCATGATATGATCTTTCGCTCCCATCCGGACAAAAACTTGGTCTACAGCTGACATTTCAAAGCTTTCTGCCGGGACATCTGCTCCAACCTGTGGAAGAGGTGGGAAGTAAGCCAACCAAAGAATGAGAATTAGCGAAATCACAGAATGCACATGGATGATAGACTTACCTGGGCCAAAATCACTGCCAAGCAAACTTGGCGCAGAAGAGTAGACTTCCCACCCATATTAGGACCAGTAAGAAGGATGAAGTTTGATTGACCAGAACCACCGATACTAACATCATTGGGGACAAATGTATTCTTTCCTAGAGAATCACTTCTGAGCACAGGATGGCCTAAACTTTTAGCATTGAGGTATGCCATTTCTTGTGGATCAGGCAACCTTGAGACAATAGGCCGACATGTGGGTCCTTCATAATAGTCACTTGCAATAGCTAGGCTGATTAAAACATCCAGCTCTGCAAAAGTAGTTTCGTTTTTAATGTTGATATCCCTTTGAAACACTTGCAAAGTCCAAACCAAAGAAAAAAGGTAATGTGCCCAACAAGCTTAAAGAAATCAAACAGATGATCAATAAAATTACCGAGAAAGTTAGAGCATAAGGCAAGGTCTAAAAGTGACAACATGCAGAAATAGTGTGCCCAATATATTAAAACAAAGAAACCAACGGAACTTGAAAAAAAAGAGTTCCTTTCTTGACATAGTTAAGTTTTTATACCATAATTAATATCTGCTTCATTTATTGGTCTGAGCCAGATACGACTTCTTTGAAATGACCCATTCAATATAATGTTTTTTTATTAACCCTTTTAAAAGAAATGAGATCTGACAAATGGAAAACAATTAGTAAAAAAAAAAAACTTTTTCCTTTGGTATGGAACATATATATCAATATGCGTGGATCAATCCTTTTGAGCCCAAATTCTTGCTTTTCTATCAGTTTCTAGTTCTGTGACAATGTTGCTGTGATTAAAGAAGCAGTGCCAATAACGCGTAAACCAGGACACAGGGAGGATCCTAGAAAGAGAGCTCCCCTCGCCGCCCACCGACACTACTTCGTTCTGCATCTAAAACGGCTCCCCGGGTGACGTTCTGGACCCCCATTCGACACACGTGGCACCGAATCTTATGCTGGCCTGTGGCCGCTGGTAGAGACGGCTCCCTGTTGCGGCGGCTTGGTGGTCCGGTTGATCTTTTCGTGTCGCAGCCTGTTCGCATCAGCTTCCTCCGTTTAGGTTTTGGATGTGCCATGTCTTTGAGCTTTTCTTGGGCGCTTGCTGAGGAGTCTAGAGGTTCTTGGGCCTTACTGGGCCGAAACTGTTATTGATTTGGGTAGTTTAATGGGGGCCTTTGAGCTCGTATCCCATTTGGTTGTCTGTGTAATAGGTAGGGTATGTATTTTGGCAGGAGGTTTGTTTTTTTTTTCCTTTTTTTTTCCGTTTTGGGGTATGCCCCATTCGTAATGTAATTGTTTTTCTGTTATAAAATCTTTCGTTGCTTGTGAAAAAAAAAAAAAAAAAAAACATGCCGAAGAGAAGGACAGAATACCTGCAATTGTAGATACCAACTGTCTCCACATATTATGATGCTCACAGAAGCTACCAACAAGCCTCTGTAAAATGCTTTTGAGTGCGGACTCCTTTCCAGACTCAGCTTGTGAGAGCTGCCCCACCAACGTTTTGATATCTGGAGTCCAGTAACGAAAAAAGCCCTGCAGTCATGAAGTCAGCAACATAAGTTCAGATAGACACACCTTTTTTATGTTGATAAGTGGCCGAATATTTAGCATGTGCTAATGTGACTATCTCGAAGTTACAGCTCTCAATTAATGTATCATGTTCTAGACTTAATACATGTGCTAATGTGTTAATGTGCTTACGCACTTCAGAATATTTAGCATGTGCTAATGTGTACGTCCTTATTAGTTCTGCGGCATGGTAAATGATTTTAATTGGACAACATACAAAGGCCACGGCATTTGGCAAAGGAATATAAAGAAAGCTGTAAGAGAAATGGTCATTAGATTCTTCATGATCCAGTGACCGAGGAATAAACATAGAAATTAACATCCAAAATAAGAAATTGGGAAACCAAATTAAAGAAATCCCTTTGTGGCACAAGATTTACCTTCTTGGACGACTGCAACTCGTAAGTCTGAGGGACCCTTCTACTCAAATTTTCAGGGACCTCCAAAAGGTATGTATCTTTCCCAATAGTTACATACTTTATCTACAAAGTAAAACATTTTTTAGAAAAATGAGCGTCACAGATCTGAGAGGATAAAGCCTCCAATAAATTAATATGGATTTATTTTCAGGAAACAGCTTACAGATGCATCGCCAAGTAATTTTTGCTGCTCCTCCAAGTGTGTTTCCAGACTAGACTCAACCTCCCGAACTGCTTTGCAAGCAGAGTCATACTCAATATCAACCCCTTCACGAGGTATTATACGACCTGAACTATTTGCTTCCACCCAGTCAAAAGCATCCTTAAAATGTTTTATCACTGAGTGAATAGCTGGAAGACCTTTACCTGCAGAGGATTACATTGTATAAGATAGATGTCAAATTTGGATAATATGTTCTCGAACATAAGTACTCATTTACCAGGAGTTAGCAAATGATGTAGCAGCCTGGATGTAGTATTATCCAGAATGGCGGCACCAAGAGAAGAGCAAGCAACGGTCATCGATTCACAACCACGCAGAGCCGATATGAACTCCTGAAGCTGCTTTTTGGCCGAATCCTCATACAGAATTACTCCATTAGCATTCCTTCCATTAGCTTCACTGCCATGTGAGTAAGATCAGTGAACAAACATCACCTTCAGAGTCGTAAATCAAGAACATTTTACGGAATGCAGACAACATGAAACTGCCAAACTTTACCTGCTAGCAAAGATCCGAGCCAACAATCTTTCCATGTCAGGAAGCTTTGATATATCATTCCGGAATTGAAGAGCAGATGGTAAATTTACCTCCTACAAGAAATTACTTGTTAGGACACTCAAAATTGTCTCGACAAGCAAATATAACAGTGCAAAGAAAACTAGCAAAAGAGTCCGAAATAAATTTTTCCAAGTGAAAATTAGCAAGGAGTTAGAAAATAAGGTTCAGATATTCCACAAAAAATTCATTAACTCGAGGCAAAACATGTTAGATTTTAGAGCCTAACAGAAGTTATTAATAAGTTAAAAAAAATACAAATTAGTGCAGAAGAAGAACACCATGCATGACAAGTAACAAATAAATAACAAAGCAACTCAACCGTAAATGCTGACCTACTTAATACAAAGTTTACACTAAATGCTAGATGTCTCATGATCATCCACGGTTTCAAGATGGACAACTTTTTAAGTACTCATGGAGCTGTGAGGTGGTGCTCCCCAAAGCATTATGACCAAAAGATTTGTGTGGACTCTACAGACACTTTTGGTTCTGATGCTTCGGAAGTGCTAAGTTTTTTCAAAATGACTGCAAAATAAGCAAACAACCCAATTTCGACTATGGCTTTATATCCAACAAATAATTCTCTATATAATTTTAAAAAACATAAATTGATAATTTGGTAGAAGAGCATAAGATGTGGTGAAGTAATTGTCCCTTCCAGCATCTTATAAGGCAACAACATGAACATATTAACAAAACCTTTGAATCTTTGACCCCAAATCAGCTGCAGAAAGAAACAGAAATCCTTTATCATCTTATTTCTGTATCTCGGATTAGTTTGAGGTAGACAACCACTGGTAACATAGAAGACATGTATCATATGCAAAACTATAGTGAAGCTCCCCCCACACCACCTCCATTTGATGAAAAATTCTTTTAAGTGTCTCTATACTGATTTTACGCATATTAAGTATACCTTGAATCCTGCTACAGCATCCTGACGTTCTAGAATTAAGTCCACAAGATACAAAGGTCTTGCTAGCCATGTCTTCAGCAACCTCTTCCCAAATGCTGTCACGCAGTGGTTCAATTGCGCATAAAGAGTTCTACGAACACAAATAAGAACTTGCAATGAGTAACAAAACCCCATTAATATAAAGCAAATAAGAATATGGGAAACTTACCCTGACGAGTCTCCATTTCTGCTATTCTCAAATATCTCAAGATTTTCTAGTGCAGCAGCATCAAGCATCATGTAAGGCTTCCTACCAATATCTCCAAAACCAACGCAGGGAAGCAACTCAAACTTCGCATATCTGAGCAAAGTTTCATCTAGAAAAGCTTTCCTCAGATAGAAAATTGTTCCTCCAAGTGCTGATAGGGCATGAGATGCCTCATCACCGGCATTTACTAGCTTCAATAGTAAATCTGGGAGGTAACTTGTTTCATTTTCTGAAGAGGACTCAGTAGCATGACGATTAGCTTCATTCATTGACAAAGATTCAATCTTCCCCTTAAAACGCCTGTAGATAGCCTTTACTTCATGAATTGTTTTCTCAGAGCTCCAGAATTCTGACAGTGGAACCAACTCGTTTACTAAAGGATTTCTTGTATGTCTCAGAAGCACTCTTTCAGTTTCTGGGCTAAGCAACTTGGCAGGTTTTACAATTTCCACTGGCCGTAGCTCAGATAATAGACAACACAAGGTGTTGCATTCAGCATCATCCTGGAACTGGCCACATTGAAGAAAAATAGTCAAATAAAAGCAATGTGAAAGATTTAGTTCATCCTGAAACGTGAATCTGACTAAGATATTAGGTAGACTTAAGCCTTAGATAACAGAAAAAAACACAGTATTTTGCATTTGGCTTCATTGTGGAACTAGTCATATTGATGAGCATAAAGGCCCTACAGCAAAGTCGCACAAGAAAAATTCAAAAGAATATAGTAATAATAGCTTTGCCGTGTTTGTACCTGCTTCGGTGTATATGACTGACTTTTGGGTAGTTAAGGAAAAGTGGAAAACTATAATCAGAAAATGAACGCAGCAAAAATGAGAATGTCTAGATGGATGAGTATAATTAAAAAATGCAGAATACACAACAAAACCAGTTATGAACAGTCTATAATATGCGCAGCACACAAAGACAAAATGAGAAAAGAGCTTGAGTCAGTTTGGTCATGCAAATCATAGAGCCTTGGTTGCACCAGTTAAGGGAAGTGTTCGGATCCAAGGAGAATGATCCATGTAGGCCGGCCCTGGTTAAATTGGGAAAAGTTGAGTGGAGTCTGAGTTGTCGTTCTGCTGCATTTGTTCCTACCGAAGATTTCTCAACCGTGGATGACTCCTAATTCATATAAGCTTCCTAAACTTGGACAATTTCCACATCTAATCGTATAAAAGCTCAAGGCAATTTAACAACTTCAGTAAATTACAAGTATTGTCAGCACTACTCTGCGGGATGACCAAGGCAACTGACTAAAGAAAGTAACACAACCAATACATTAGCCAAATATAATAATAGTAAGAGATAATAACAAAACATCATGTCCACATGAATTTTCAAATTCTAATAGGATATATTTCATCAAATTCATTGGGAAATCACACTTCTCGTGAAGACGGTAGTGGGGTTGCTGCAGTCTCCAACTTCTCTCAGGGTCCATTACGTTTGAAATGATAGTCTAACTATTCTCAGAAAAACAGAACACCTAACTGCGCAAAATTCCTTGAATCTTTCAAAAGACCATGTCGGAAGCAGACAAAAAATGGTAATTGTTCTACTCGAGTATAAGATAATGGAAAAAAAACATGCTCGAAATAGGGTTCGTTAATAATAAATTGGTCTCTCAAGTTCTATTGTGGTCAATCCAATCCCTCAAGATATTTCATATTTCCACTTTGCCCCTTCGCTGCCATAACATTAATCAGTAAACCTTAACAATTTAGGAGAAATTAATCACTAATCTACAAGTACTCTATGGGGTCTAGACTCCTAGATAGCAAGCCAGCTCTAATCCTCTAGTTTGAGGGTTGACAATGAATGATGCTCTCTAAGAATGCTGCTGCCTTCACTTCTTAGATATGACAATTTTGTTGATTCATTGATTTGTAAATTTCACACTCATACAAACAAAAGATTTGAAGTACACCGCTTTCTTGAACTTACCTGACCAAGAATAACCTTGCTAGTCGCAACGTCAACCACACAGATACCGAAGGTCCGCTCCTCTTTGTTATCCAAACCACTGATGCTTTCAGTCACTGCCATCAAGTAAGAAGCCTCAGGATTCGTTAAAACCATCTCTCCATCAGTTAAAGTTCCTTTTGTGACAACAGCACATACTTCACGTTTCACGACCTGCAGAGGAAAGGAAAGTTCATCTAAGACGAGGAAGATAATATAAAAAAAAAGGAAATGGCAATCAATAATTTAAAAATCAAGCATGAGACATGAACATCAAATATGACCTTGTCTTTTGAACCAGTCTCCCTGCGACGAATCTCAAGCTGCTCAGGAGTCTCTATCTGCTCCACAACAAGAACTCGATAACCCTACACCAAGCTTAAAATAAATCATTCAATCTCGTGGACAAGATATATAAGATCTAATGTAAGAAAGACACAGTAGCCAAGGAGGATGAGACGAACCTTCCTGGCCAACTTCTCCACATTCATTGAGAAATTCTTTTCCGGAAATCCACAATGCGGTTGTTCTCCCTGAACATGTCACGTGGAAAGCCAACACAGTTGCAGAACGAAAAATAAGAAACCAATTAAGTGATACAAAGAAATGGCTAAGATATGATGAGATATCCAGTGCAAGATGCTTTGATGTAAACTTCCAAGGAAGAAAGCGGAGAAAGCAACGTCCAGAAGGAAATGAAAGAGTAAAGGAAGTAGGGGATCTAGCCTCCAAGGACTATATAATCTATATGCGATCTTGAAGCAATTATACCTTCATGTATTGCAAATCGAGTTCCTTTGTTCCTACATGAGCGTCCATTTCGTATAGCTCATAAAACTTGCCCACCTGCAGACCAAGGTTGAAAGGGCTCTCATTGGATACTTGATATACTGAATGTTAGTAACTAATTAGTTGTTAATTCAGGCTGATTTTGTTTCATCTTAACATGTCCATTTAAGCTATTACCTTGAAAAATAGAACCTTGTCCATATGCTTTGACTTGAACTCCCACCATTGCCTCTGCATGAAATAAAAAATAAAATATTGGCAGAGGTATGTCAGCACTTAGCAGCAGATTGATATGAGTAACTTTCACTTATTAATGCAAAACAGCTAGAGAGCTTCATTTCATTCAAAAATGGCGAGTAAACTAGTTTACACGCAGTAGGATAACGTAGAAATGGTTCGGTGGATGAAAGAGACTCTTTTAATAGTGGTGGCATATGCATTATAATTGAATAACTACAGTATTTGAAATTCTATGAGTAGCCAGAACAAGAAAATACAACAAACTAAAGCTAGTGAAGTTATAGTATGTCGGAGTCGTTACCTGCCCGCCAGTCAAGCTCTTTAGGAAGTCAGGGGGTACATAGAGAGTTCTTGGGTCATATTCAGCATCACCAGGATGTCTTCTGTTGCCATCCCTGCGTGACCTGTTACATAGAGCTGGGGCTAAATAGAATGATCTGACAAAAACTGCCAGGTTCAATGGCAAACTTTAAAGGAATGATGAATGCATAAGTTGCATATGTGAAGTATTACATTATTTCCCTATTTGCAGGAATCAGATTTAGTTACTCCATTTGATAATAACAAGGACTCTCATGTCGGTTCTACAATCATCTTACTTATAGTTATAGATAAACAACCAAATGAAGCAAATACAACTTGAACTTACGCGCCGAGGAAGGGGAACTTTTGTGCTTCGCGCTGAGAAAACCTGCCCGTGTCATCACCAGTTGCACCGTTGTCCACAGCAGGTGTTACCTTTGCACCTACAAAGGGGCAAGTAAATTCATTGAGTATTTATATAAACAGCACATTACATGAAAGCATAAAACAGTTGGAATTGAATGACCAATTTGATTAGGATTATTTCACCAACCACTTACCCAAGGCAGCTTTAAGATCCATCATTTTGCCAACACCATTGCAGTCTCCTCCAGAGAGCTTACTGGTTGTCTTGTTGTTGGCATCCCCGGCGCTCTTGCTCTTCTTATTGAAAATGCCTAACATCCATTCATCGCTCACCGCGCGCTTCTTCTTCCCTTGCGTTTTGGAAGCACTAGCCACATGTTTTACTTCTTCTTCTTCTTCTTCCTCCTTGTCCAAGTCCATAGCATTCAAGTCATCGTCCTCATAAGCTGCTTCAATATCCACATTCTTTCCCCAGTCTTCATCACTAGAGTCATCTTCCACCACATCCATGGAATTCGGAGTCTTCATTTCATCTTCTTCTTCTTCATCGTCTTGGATGACAGAAACACGACGGCGTAGTCTGCGGAATTTCGGAGTCTTATTATGTTCATCATCAGTGTTCTTCTTGTGTTCATCATCATGGCACCACTGGGTTTTCTCCTTGGAAAGGTCGAGAAGCTCCTCTTGAGAGTCGTCATAGAGAATGGAATGCTGTCCGGAGGCTTGATCGAAGGATTTAACACAACCTTGGTACCAGGATTTATCAAGCGGCCAATAGACCTTAATCCGTCGATTGACCACCTCCTGGCCGTACAATGGCGTCTTTGGGGTTGAAGGAGAAGGCTGAGAGGGGCCAATGACCAAAAGAGGTTTATTATTTTGTTGTTTGGATTGGAGAGGGGAAGGCGTAGTGGGAGAAGGGCTAGGGCTTCGATTTTGATTGGAGGGTTTAGGGCTTGGATTTTGGGATTTAGGGTTTAGTTTGGAGGAAACAGAAGCGGGTGAAGGAGAAGGGCAAGGGGAAGAATCGGAGGACTTCTTGGTGAAGAAGGAAGTGATTCGGCGTTGTGTATTCACCAACGGCGAACGCCCGTTGCTGCGACGGGAAGACATCGGAAAAAAATTGTAGAGGGAGGGAGGGAGAGTGAGATTAGTTACTTACTTACAGAAGAGAGACAGACAGAGATGGCGGTGCGTGGTGGTGTTAATAATGGTGAATGTGAAACGATAAATGGTTCTCAGTCGATTGGGTCTTGGGGAAGTGTAGAGAAAGAATGGCGGGAAGTTGCTCTCTCCGGCGACATTGTTTGGCGGGAATCGGGACAGACAGACACGCGCTCACTTGTTCTAGCCCAACCCACTGGTGCTATAGAAGTGGAAATCCTCACCAACTAAGAGAACGGTGTCCAATTTGTTGCCCCAATTTAGGGGCGTCCAGTTCAAGCTGGGAAAACAGCAAACCGGACTGGACCGAACTGGACAGAACCTAGTCAAGTCATATGAAATGTTACCCACTTACCCGAGCCAAGCCAAACCGAACAGACCATTCTTCTACAAGGAGTATTATTTTTATTCACACATCAAGACTTTTCTGTACATTTTTAAGAGACCAGACCACTCATGTACAAGGACGGCTAACTCCTTATACGCAAACCCTACGCCCACTTGGCCATTCATTCTGAATTTGTGGCTTGTAGATTGTGTCGTGCCATGAATATTAAATCAGCTCACTTCCTCACTGATTGCTCTAACCTCCTCCTCTAGCAGCTGCATGACCCAGCACTTCCTCACTGATTGCTCTAACCTCCTCCTCTTCAAGCCATATTGGAGTTTCTTTCCAAGCCGTTTTGGAGCTCATACGTCAGCTGATTTTCAACAAAGTTAGCAGAGCCCTTGTCATCACCGCACATTCCCTCGCCAAATCAGGCCAGGAGGAAGCTCAAATTTACCCCTAGCCTGAACGTGTCGTCTTGAACCCGCTTGTATAACTATTCTATCTATGCCATCCTATCTTTCTTGTAGAAAAAGAAGGGTCAATTTCAACTGGTCATGATTTCTAGTCATGGGCCTAGTTTGGCAAAGATAGATTATTGGATAGATTATTGATTGTGTGGTTGAGATGAGGAGAGAGAGACAAAAACACATCATCCTAACCACTCATTCAATAAACTATCTAATAATCTATCTTTGCCAAACTAAGCCATGATATAGCCCTCTCAAGTCTCAAATCATTTCCATAGATGCGAACTCAGCGCCACAATTACAATTAGTACTAGGGAAATGATTCTTACAAAGCAGAAAATGATTCTTACAAAGCCACTACCATCATTTGTGCAATTTCATTGGTCATTAGATGCATAAATAGTGTTAGTGGCTTTGTAAGAATCATTTTCTGCTTTGTAAGAATCAATCCCCTTAGTACTACTACTCTGTTCCTCCAGGTTCTTCACAAAATTATTCGGGTATTATTTGGGCCTAGCGATTTGATTAGCAAAACAAAGCAAAAAATTGGTAATTTTTTGTGGTATTGTAGAGAAAAGTTTACTCTACGACACTATGAAAAAATTAATAGATTTTATCATCGTTTTGCTAGTCAAATCGCTAGGCCCAAATAATACCCATATAATTTTGTGAAGAAACTGGAGGAACGGAGGGAGTACTAGGTAATCCCAGTCAATGACAAAAAAAAAAAAAAAAAAAAAAAAAACATATCCAACGGGCACACAGGAGAATATAGCAAGCAATATCATCAGATGGCACAGTGACAATAATGATACATTGTTAAACATCCTTGGACACATTTTCACATGGATGAAAACACCAGCTTCTAATACACATTCTAGAATACTGAAGTGAAATTCCAAGGTTGAGATGCTAGAGCAGTTATTTCCGCTGCTTCTTTGGCTTGGTAGCAATCTTTTCAGGGGTTTCACCATCATCATCGTCTGAGGACATTTCTTCAGTTTCATCAGGGACGTCATTTGGGACATTGTGCCTGGTTATGAAGTCCTTCAGTATACTCATGCTCTGCTCTTTCATCGAAACTAATTGCTCCGACACAATTCCTTGGTTTGCTTCAACCGAATAGGTTTCTGCTCCAAGGCGAAGTGTGGCTTTAACCCGAGGTTGAGAAGAGATGGTTTCACACACCTGAGGCTCCATGTCTACTCTGTGCTGCTGCATTTTCACATAACAAACCTTAGCTTTTACAACTATTGTTATTGGGTTAATGAAATAAATGATATTAAAAAATAGCTTTATAGGCATAATTAAATTGAACAGGTATGAGAACACATTAGCTTAAAGCATAGACTTACTAAGGTTACAATTCTAGCATCACAAAATACAAATCACACCAACATAGACAAGCATAGACTTAGACCAGGGAAAATAGACCGGTGTCTGGACTAAATTTGGTTTGGTCTTAAATGGATAAAATTCAAGTGAGGAAATTTATAGTTGGGCATAGTTGGATAGGGTATTAATAGATCAGGTATTTCATGGTCCACCTATTTCAAACCAATTACTATAACTAATAGTGTATTTCACGAAACCTAAGCCCATTTTTTTTCTTAATACTCCCTCCGTCCAAATTTAAGTGTCGTCATTTCCAATAATTGATGTCCCAAAATGAATGTCCTACTACCAAAAAGTTAATTATGTTTCCACTTTACTTCTCTTCATAACCATTTTCAAATGATTCCTTTTCCACTTCCCAACAAAAATATTTTTCAGACACACAGTTAAGCCAATTTAGCAAGTCAAACGCACGCCATTAATCTCTGTGAAAATTCCACCGAGACCTCAATGTGGGACGGAGGGTGGTGGTTGTAACGCTCATATACAAAACTAGCCCCGTTTATTTTTAATTGTGATCCCTGTTTCTACAATTGTTTCAGCTTTACTATTGTTCTGTTTTATTTTAAGATTGTGGTAAATTAGTCTTGTTAAATTTCATTGACTTTTAATGGAGTCTTATTGGATTACTACATAATAAACGGAGTTGTTGGGGTCAAATAGACAAGTCCAATAATACCCGTTAATTAAGTAGACATGACCCAACTCATCTATTAACATACAGGTAAAATGGTCCAGCCCAATGGATTTATACCCATTTTGAGGTCTATGCGTAGTCGTTAGCCTATTCCGCCATTATGTTTTTTGTTTGTTATAAAATAAAAATAAGGGGTGAGAGGTGTTATCCGATGGGTGATAAGCACACGTTCATGGTTCATCTATGTACGTGGGCATCATCATATCCCCTCCATACTCAAGCTATGGAACCGGGGTTTAACTCTTTTATCACAGAGACTATCAATGAATCAATCAAACAGCTCTGGATCTGGATTGGGATTGAAATAGACACGGTCCTAGCTAATAAACAGCTCCCATCTTGTGTCATTTACAACAAGCAGCGAATGTTCATGTGGTACTTGCTGTATGCATGTCATCCCTATACCCCAAAATCAAGCAAGCCCAGATAGATTATCTATCAAATCTTCCATTTTGTGGATTGACATTTTCCAGATTATCATACATACACAAAATTGGGTATACTAACAATAATAATTCAATAAACATCGATATGAAAGCAGATTGCTGTTGTTGCAGTTAAATCAGGTCATATGCAAACCTATATACTGTAACAGGTGTATTGGGGCACGATCAAAGAGTTAGATTTCAGTAAGTGAATCAGAAAGAAGATTTGAGGGTTTAGGACAAAAGATCCAACTCACAAAGGGAGGCAGCCAGGCACTAGTATGCAACAATTCCTCCTAGTAGTATATCAGTGTCAATAATAATTCCAGTCCAGAGCACTTTGAAACAAACTTTTTCTTGTTGCTATTACTACTACTGAAATTTCATTCACACAGCATCACCAGCATGTAGCAAGGTATGGAAGGATTTGGTTTTTGTTTCAATCATCCATTGAAGCAAATATATGGATTATATTTGTGTCTACTAATCATCGATATAAGTCACAAACACAGTCAGGATAAAATTGAGAGAGAAAACAACAACTAGTCCTCTGCTGCTTCAGCTGCTACTTATTGAATCGAATCAAGAATTGTGAGCAAACTCACACAGATAGATGAATGTCTGTCTCTACCAGTCTACTCAGGAGCACTAAAAGTAAAAGCAGCATTCGTTGAAACAACAGAGAGAGAGAGAGAGAGATGTGTTTCTACCGTAGTCGTCTTCGTCGTCTACTTCTTCACTTCCTCCAAGAGAAGTCAAACAGCAGAGTTGGTAAAAGTCTGGCTCTCCGGTTCCATCCTCCATACATAAACCCTAGAATGAATCCGCCGGTTCCGCAGAAAGGAAATTTATATTTTCAATTTTACCCCTATATTTCGGTTAAGTTCGGAATTTAACCCCTACCAAGCTCAGTTTCTGCTCATCAGACACCCCCCACCCCCACCCTCACCCTTTGATTTCACTGAAGATAAATCCCTACCAAACTGATCACCAAAGCACTATTTTTCTTTTCTTTTTTTTTTGACTTATAAGTTTGTGTCGTCTACCGGGTTCCAACCCAGTACTTTATGCAGGGACTTTTAAACGCTCTTCCACTTGTGCTAGCACCAATTTGTATCACCAAAGCACTGTTATGACTTCTCTCCGGTGGTTACGGAAATATCAATTTACTTACCGACTGTAAGAGGGAAAACACTTATAAGTTAAAAAATATATGCAGTTGCATTTTATTTTGAAATAAAATTTATGCAGTTGCTTGCACACTATAAACATGTAACACATAATAATGTAGCCAATGCATATTCTTCTTCAGAAATACTAGTGCTCAACCTAATGTAGCTTACAAGCAATTATTCTTTCTCGTTGAATCATGTTGCAGTGTGAATATAGGAAAGAATCCTAAATGTAATGAACCATGGTCGGAAGAGAAGAACTCTTATCCATTGAAGCAGCAACAGACAGATTTTTTGGAATTTTATGTCCACAAATTTCCTCAACAGCATTGCACTAACTGACATCAGATGTAGCCTTGTGATCAATCATTAATTTTGCCAGTATATTAGGAGTTAGTGATAGCTGGAGACCTTTACATGTAACGATGACCAAATCTACAGATTTTCTTCTACTAGTTTAACCCCAACAAAGCACTGTGCTAATAACAATACACAAAAGCAAATTGTTATTGATGATAATGAGGAGCACAGATAATATTATGAACAAGACTGTCAAGCAGGCGACTTCTTTTTAAACAATGTAAATATCAAAATATAGTTAAGGGCATTGTTCTCAAAGATTAATCCAACTGGTAATTCCAGATTGCGGGAGTTGAAATAACAAATAGCTAGGACATTCTGCATTAAATTACAACATCAAACTTTCTAAAACTTGCACCGCAACATCAACTAATTGGTCCTACATCTGGCAAAGACAAATACATTAAGAGTTTCAACGTAGCAAATGATACATCATCATGCTGCATCAATGAATCGGATATCAAATGTATTTGGATGAATCTGCCACACGTTCAGCGATGCATACTCTTCCAGGCATTCTTTCAGCTGGGCTTCACTGTACCCCTGCCATGAATCAAGATGCATTTGCAACAATCAGTGAACAGAAGATACCAAATTCTTAAGCATGGAAGTATAATACACTGATTTCCTCAATACGAAAAATATCAAATGGAACATCTTCAGGTATGTCACACGTTTGATCAGGTCAAGCAGCACCAGGGATTGTCCCAGAAACTCCATACAAAACAGAATAACATATGTATATGTACATGTGTATGTACACATGTAGATATCCACAAGTATATATACACATATGTATATATGCATGTATGTATGTGTACATATGTAGACAACTAAATATATAGTTGTGTGTATATATGTACTCATGCATATATGTACATATGTGTACATATGGAATTGGCGAGCACACTGGCGTTGAATATCATTAAGTTCCAAATAAACTAAACATGTGAATTCTTCTATTACTTCATTCAACAAGTGATTTGAATTTACTCTGGCAGTGAAGGTACCAGATTATTTTCCCATTTTACTTCATTCTGTTGATCATGTACCATCTCAAATAAGTATTTTTAGTTGACGAAGATTCCATATTACAAGTGCTGATTGGGCCCAACCTAGCAGATTGCATACACGAGCAATAATTAACAAGCAGCTACAATTAGTATACCACATCTAGTTAATTGAACAAGTGTTTTATCTACAAGTTGCAACCACACAAGGCCTCCATCACAGTTATCAGGTATACTACTGTAAATTCGGAAAAATGAAACCAAAATAAATTCATCCTTTAATACTCACCTTTCTAGATATCCAGTTGAGTGCATCAGCATAGCCAACGTCCATACTGTGTCTCCTGGAAGCTTCATCTCGCAAAATAGAATAGATATCAGAGATAGCGTCTAGGCCAGATTTCTGGCGATCTTCAGAGTACAAAGAGAACTTTGACATCTGCATCAATCTAAGAGCCTCATCAACATCACTTTGAGCAACAGTATCCGAAAACCGAAGTCTTGCCAAGGCCTGCAACCAAATTCAATAGTTAATTAAGTGCTAATACATTTCCCCAATTAGATAACTACCATAATCCCAAATACATCTTAGTATATCACACTTCTACCCAAACTAACCAGCATGAACATCCTAGAAGCTCTAACAGCATTATGATATATATGATGAAATAGGTACTAATGAACTTGGAACTTACAGCTGATATCCGGATAATGCTAAGCAGAGTTCTCACGGTTGTGTAGGAATGAGGAGAGTTTGTTTTGGCTTCATCTTGCCGGATGCTGGAGTATGCACTAGCAATATACTCTTCCAGCTCTCTTGGGATAGAGGGAGAGAATTTCCTCGCAGCAGAAATATAAGCCCTACCAATATAAGTAAAGAAAGTTCAGGTATAAGACATTTTTATCAAAGTAAAAAAATAGAAGTAATTGACAATCAAAAATGTTAACAGTCACAGATGATTGACTGATTACCTAAGAACAGTTGGTTCAATAGGAGTGAAACCAAGAGCAGGAGATTCTTTGTTCTGGTGGACATAGACAATATGCCTAGCCATTTCGAGATCACTGTCCATATCAGCTCGGTCTAAGATAAGCCAGAGAATATCAAATCTTGATAAAAGAGCCGGAGGGAGATTAATATTTTCAGCTGGTGTTCTCCTTAAGTCATATCTTCCCCTGCATCACCAAGGCATCTCACCATAAGTGATAATGAAACCATTGAAATCCTAAACGAGTGCACAGATTTGTAAATTTATATGCAGGCCTAAGCCCAGCACAAGATATTGTAAAGAAACAAATATTAGATATTCAACAGACATATTAATAAATTCTAGGAATGACTAATACCAGGCTGGATTTGCAGCAGCTAGGACAGCAGTCCTAGCATTTAGAGATGTGGTAATCCCTGCTTTGGCTATGCTCACAGTCTGTTGCTCCATCACTTCATGTATTGCAGTACGATCTGATTCATCCATCTTGTCAAACTCATCAATAGCACATATCCCCATATCCGCAAGCACCTGATAGAATATGAAACCGCATTTGCATGAAAACTCTTCATTTGCGGTGTTCACCTGCATAATGAGAAATCAAATCCATCGCAAAAGTTGACTTACCAGAGCTCCCCCTTCAAGGACCATCTCATTAGTTACTGGATCTTTCTGAACAGCTGCAGTTAACCCTACTCCACTACTTCCTTTGCCAGTGGTATACACTCCCCTGGGTGCAACGTTGATGATGTGCTTAAGAAGCTGACTTTTAGCAACCCCGGGATCACCCATCAAACAAACATGTAGATCTCCTCTAATCTGCACCCATAGTTTCACTTGTTAGATTAATATAATATTATTATGTAAAGAAACGTTGTTTGGAGGAATAATAAGAAAGATAACGACAGGCACCTAATGAAACACTGATGGTCCAACTGAAGAAAGTAAAACATATACATCTCTAAATTACACAAATCTAAAACTCCGAGCTTCATGACACTACCGATACTTCTCAGCTAATAAAAGCAACTTTGGAATAGGAAAGTATTCATGTGCCATGGGATATGCCTATCTCCACGAAGTAAAAGAATGATCTCTAATGGGAAACTGAGACAATTGGTTTTACCTTCATCCCGTCTTTCAACTTCCTGTGAGGAGCACCAACAAGGAGAAGTAAAAGAACCTTCTTGATATCTTCATGTCCAAATATTTCTGGAGCTAAAGATCGAGAAAGCTTATTATATATGTCACCATCTTCACCTAAGCGTGCAATTTGTTCTTCCTCGTCTCCTCTTAGTTCATATCTGTCATGGAAACAACTAGTTAGACCACTAATGCAGTGCATTGGCCTCACTGAAATACTTCTCAGCACAACGTCCAGATCAACAAATAGTTCCATAAAGCATCATCAAAGAGTAAACTAAATTTCTGCAATTGAATATCATCGGTGTGACCGTGTGACTAATGTCGATAAGAGTATTATTCAAGATATTTACATTTTCTAACAGGAAATCCCTCCTAGAGATATATTATATAACTTAATGTTGGCCTCCAAAAGTATATAGCAAATAACATGTACTTTAGAAAACATTTCGTTGGATCACAGACAATTTCAACTAGTCCATCTTTGCCAAATGCTGGAAAGTACCTACCTTAATTAATTTTCTTTGTTATGAATTTGGGTGACCAGAGTTTGGAGCTGATATGCTACTTCAGAGGGAAGGATGAAAAATATGTTGAACGTACATACATTGTGACCTACAGAGGCAATAAGAAGACAAGTATATAGGATGGAGAGAGTACATCGATAGATTCTGACATTCACTAGACAAATCCATCCGCGCCATATCATTTTTACATGTTTAGAAGCTTAAATGCCACTTCAGAGAGAAGGGTGAAAAATATGTCAATCAGACATACAATGCTACTTCCAAAAGGTGATACAAAGCCGAGATAGGATGGAGAGAGTTCATCAGAAGAAATTCTGTCTAGATTAATATAAATAAATAGAAAAACTTAGGGTCGCCTATTCACGAGTTTCTTCCCCTATGACATCTTTTAGTCTACAGGGGTTAAGCTACCTATCTAAATGGCTAAACAGACGAGATACCAGCAAATGAATATGGAAGTACTAGCATATGCAGTGTACCATTACTTTAACAAGTTTTGTAAAGAAGATAATTTTTTATGTCTCATTAAGCGTTCTCTAGGTGAAGCTGAGTGAGAAGATAGCTTACTCTTCATATTTTTTCTTGAAATGATTGACAGACATCGCCTCCAAGTACGTATCTGCCACTAAACCAGCTCGCATCGCTCTAAATCCAGTGTATGGAATAGGAAGAAAGATTCCTGATAACTCAACCACGTCACCTGGAGATACCTGGTAAAGCCCAATAAACATGTTCAGGAACATAAGAATATTCAGCAGTTATCTACCAGACAAGTTCATTGGGAAATACTTTAAAGAAAGTGAGGGATTAAATAACAGCGATTATAAAGTGAGGATGCCACAACTTCGATTTAGTAAGTGTATGTATGGCATTCTTTATCCCAAAACAGCAACTGTACGTATGGCGTTCTAAAGCAAAGAAGTCTTTTGAAGAGTTTATCAGTGAGTAAAAGCCATTTGAAATGAGCCATATTCAAGAACCACCCACCTTCCTCGTAAGTTCTCCCCGGAAATGAACAGTCATCGTCCTTGGAATATGCCCTTTAGGTACGTGTTCAGCCAACTCTTGAATTTTCGCCTAACACCAGAACCAATCACAATTTCATAACCCATTAGGCATCATTCAACATTATCAGCATCTTTGCAAAAAAAAAAAAAAAAAAATCAAGTGAAAATAGCTAACCACTGCTATTGTGACAAAAGCTGGTACTTAATAAAATACCTCCTGAAACTTGAGAAACTTTGATGCCCTGAGTTGAAGGATTAGGTTCCCTTTTGCTTTGTTTGTTCTACATCGGCTAGATGGGCATTCGAATAGAGGCATAAAAACTCTAGAAGTTACCTCCTGTTTGATTCACAAAATATAGGATTGTGAAAACATGAAGTAAAAAAATAGAACAAAAGCACAAGGAACTTGTAATAAATTTGCAAATGACTCTACTCAGTTACCTGATAAATCTCAAAACCACACTCCTCACAGGTGTACACAGCCACCTGCATCAGCGGTTTGACATCCGAACAACGAGTGACAATACCAGAGATTCTCACCAGCTGACCAATATTAGAAGCCTTGACCTCCCTAATGGTGAAGGGCTGCCCTTTAGGGGATGCTCTAATATAAACCTCACTGAGAATCATTTTTCAAATGTATAATTAATTAGTTTAGCACAAACATTTAAAAAAAAAAAAAGGGGAACAACACATCAACACACAACAACATATCAACACACAATTGGTAGTTCAAAAAAACTTACTAGTAGCGTTTGATTTCAGAAGGCATCCTTTGGCGCTGGTCAGGAACATCTGCGTTCTCTGTGGCTTCCTCAGACCTCTGAGTCATCAGGATATCATGATCATCATCTGGAAAGGCCTCTGTGGGCTCCGGCATGAGCAAATCAATCGCATCGGCGAAAATCCCCAGGTAACGTCTCGTGTTTTCGGTGACGCGCCGCAGAAACTCTTCATCTAAGTCCTTGTACTAGAGAGAGGGGAAGTGAAATTAGGGTTTCGGAAAATGTGAAAAGTGAAATTTGTTACAGATGGAGAAAAACTCACATTCAAGAGGTCTTCGAGATCGATTTGAATCGCTTTGTATTTGTGATTCGCTACATCTTGCAGGATGTTCCGGTATTTGTATTCGCCATCTGCATCTGCATAATCCTCCAGGAAGCTTTTTGCGGTACCTGAAGGAAGCAAAAAGAACTCGATTAGAAACCGGAAGGAGACTAGTAGATGGAGGAAGGAAGAAAGCGAAATGTTGACTCACCTCTGTCCAACTCGAAATCAAAATCTTTCATCATTTTTGCCTTCCTGAAGAAACTCAGTTGCAGAAAGTGAGAGAAAACAATTTGGGGGATTAGGATGAGGAATGAGATGAAAGAAGGGTTGAGTCTGATTTTGGCGCCAAATGAAGAGAGGAATTGGCGGGAAGATGTGCTAGGGCTAGACACGTGTACGCTCCAGATCTGTTCGTGATGGTTGGATCTTTTACTTTTGGTGATAAATGGATCAATCAGACGGGCCTGGCCCAACACACATCTTGGACTTTGATTCCCACTACTACTCCGGTGTATGGGCGAATATGGTGGTGTGGCCCGGTCCGTTACTTAAAAGGGTTTCATTGATCTTCGTTCCAACAGGTCTATCTAGCCCTCATGGACCGTGCCTCCGTGAATTGGGCCAGGCCCACTGACATGCGTAGACAATCAATCCGATGATGTACGTTCCATATTCCCCAATCGGTCCGCACTAAACTGGTCTGAATTTAGTCTCGATTGATGCCACTTTTTTTTTGATAAAAATGATAGAATCGGCACTGAACCAATTATGATCAACTATGGTAGAGGAATCGTTTGAAATCAAAGGGGTCAGATTAAGGTTTTTTAGTAAAAAATACATTTTTATATGAACATGGTTTAGAAATTAGGTCTTACAAGTTCACACGCCCGTTATTAGCAAATAAAAAAGTTCACACACACTGCCATCATATTTGATTTTCCTCGAGCTATTCCTCTCTTACAGAAAATTACATTATGTTTCAAACTCCAGAAGTTACAAATACATGCATTTCTAAATTTTAATCAAATTAATTGTTTGTTCAAATAAACTTTCAATATTTCCCCAGATGTTTAATCAATCCGAATCGGGTAAATCTCAAAAAAAATACCCAAATCAGACCGAGTTAATAAATTATTATTGATTTGGATTTTACAAACAATTGGGTAGGTTTATGTTGAGCATTTTTCGACCTGAACCTATTACGTGGGTGGAAATTTTCAACAAAATCGGTTCAAACCGGTCCAGGCTCACACCCCTAATGTACGTATGTGAGCTCTCCTGAGGAAATATGTGTAACAAAAGAGGAGAAAAGAATGTAGTAAGAAATTAGGTTGAGAATGGGGGTTTGCAATCACTCAAAGAGAGCTCGGGATTCGTAGCTAATTTTTTGTCCACAACACTTGAGGAGGGATAAGTTAATTTACTCAAGTTCATTTTACTACAAATTTAGCAATGCCAGCCTTTTCTGACCTAACACAGCACCAGACAAGTCGAGTTTAACTAACTGATCCAACCAGTTCCAGACCGTATCTGGGAGCTGAATTGTATCTAGAAGATGCTCCTCTAAATCATAAATTAGGGCACAGGCCTAAACAGAAGTAATTTGGGACATATGTTTCACCATTTTTCTGGCTCCAAGATAAAATACATTGGAATTAAAAAATAAGCATACATGGTGTTACAAGTCTAAAGACAAACACGTTCATCTATATATTAGCACATCGAATTTCAGATTCTGCTCATCTCTCACAACTTCACATCTTCAGGAGAGTTGATAGTGAGATTTGATGAAGAAACCCCTAGCTAATACTAGTAATTAATAACAACACCAGAAACAAATAATGGGTTACATATATAATATATATTTGGACATAACAAAAGACTGAAACTTTGGGCACTGATTGAGTCCTGTCATGACGCTCAGTTGTGCTGTTCCGAGGTCTTTGCCAACTTCGCTTGTACGAGCTTGTCCAAGATGGGAGGTTCCAATGGAATGGGATCCAAACATCGCTCTGCAGCAGCAACAACCACCTGTTTCAACAAATCACCATTATACACACAGCGCAACATCACAGGGACCAAACAAGCAAGCAAAAAAAAGGCGTCTTCAACAATAATGGTGTTTGGTCATCCACAAGCACCGTTGGAGGATACTAGAGGTTCGTAATACCCCTCGTAGTAGTAGGCAGCAGAACCAAACTCCAAATAGATTGTTTAGAAATAAATGCAAAGTTATGCATCCTACTCTACCTCATCAAGTAAGAAATCAACCGCTGCTTCATCTTCAACTGTTTCCTTCATGGTGGTCCTCAGGAACTGAATGTCAAGCTGAATTTGCTGGAAACCACTCCGATTAAAGGTCTGAAGTCTAGCATACTCTTGCAAACTCTTCAGGCAAAGTTTTACTATGGTTACTACTACAGATTCCTGCAGTATCCCCCCAAAAAAAGGCCTTCATTAGAATCTGTATTACTATTAATCAAGTACTCGTGTAACACTTTTAACCTGAGAAAATGCCCCACCTGTGTATGTTCAACTTTTGTGAAGATTTCCATTTTCTGCTTAAATAACTTGGCAAGGTGGGTTTCCAAAAGCTGGCTTCTGCCCCTTTGGGCATTTGACCGCGACATTTTATCTTCTCTTAGTGGATTGCTGCGTGAAGAAGTGGTACTTCCATTGCTTCCTGTGCGGCGATGTTTCCTGATCCCTTCAGGCAAAATTTGCTTCACTTCTGTTTCTATTGCTTCTAACTGCCAAATGAAATAGTCAGAGGAACTGTCCATAACACATTTTACCTTGAGGTAAACATACAAGAAAAGGAAACAACTTTGGCAAAAGGTTAAGGCTCGGTTTGGAACTCAGAAAAATGAGATGGAAAAGAAAATGGAAAGAAAATGAAAGATCTTCTCCCACAGTTTTCCTTCGTTTAGTTACAGATAGAAATTTGAAAGAAAACAAAATGATTCTGTATTTGGTAAATGCATACTACACCCATACACTTGGGCTAATCATAAATATAACCACACTATGTTATGCAATAGCACCAAGTCACCGACTGTTAAAATAGTCGTAAATGCACAGCCACATATTATGATGCACGGGAACTCCATGTAGGGTTGCGTCCCCGTTCCTGGAACTGCGGAACTTCGCGAAACGCTCCCGGAACTCCACATGGCGTTCTGGTAAAAGTGAAGAGTCCGGAACTTATCAGGAACTTCCCGGAGACGCGTACCCCTTTTTCGGAACATTTTGGAAAGGTCCATAGGTTAAAAATAACACTCGGGAATCTTTTAATAAATGTAAAAAGATAAAGAATGTTACTTGTAAATAAAATATGATGTATATTACTAATGCTACCAAGATCCCCGACCCCAATCCAAACCCTAGCTGCTTATACTTCAAGTGAGAAAACTAGTTGGATACTTTCGGACAACCTCAGACTACCCACAGCCGTGGGTTCCCCCTCCACCCGCTGTCCCGACCCTAACCACCTTTAATTCTCCAAATATTTACCATTCTGCCATTACTCTTCCAACCGTCAGAGCCCTCCCTTCCCCTTCTACTATATTATAATGACCTCTCACATTACTATATTATAATGACCTCCCACATATATCACCCTACATTCACAGATCTGTATATACAGAAGAACGAAGTGGTCCCTCCATGGTAGGCGAGCCCGCGGTCATTACCCTCCCCCGCTTGAGCGCCCAGAAGGCTTGATTAAGCTCTCCCCCGCCACCGCCCCTTCCTTGCTGCAGGTTCTAATCACGGTCATGGGCAAGCCTCACCCCACGGCTGTGGATAGTCTCGAAGAATTTGACCGCCTCCGATTTCTCGAGTACATCTACATTTCTACCTAGTAAATGTGTGTCATTATTTCACTAATATATATATATATATATATATATATATATATATATCGTTCCCCCAGCATTTCGTCCCCTCTTGAAAATTGCCGTTCTGGCATCTCCGTTTCGTGTCGTCCCCGTTCCCGTTTCAGTGCTACATTGGCCACATATCTTGCAAAATTGCAAAATAAGCCTTAGATTCTTTCAAATTTCTATCATGTGGTCATCTGCCTGTATACCCACCACCCACCTCTCAAAGCACTGCCTCCGCCACAAACTTAGCGAACCAACCATTAAACCACCGCCTCTCCAAGCCCAGAAAATACAACAGAGATACCCACAATAATTACCGAAACCGAAGAATAATATAGAAGAACTAAGATAAGATAACGATTCAATCAAACAGAAGAATTGCCCCAAGAACTAAATCGAATATGTTAACCTACCATATTGCTCTATGAGTTGAAGCCCATCTATGACACCGACACTCCTATGGGCAGTCGAAATCAGAGCACCGTTGATCGATTTTTCAATGAAAAAGCGTGTTGAAATCATTAGAGAAGTGAGGACCGAGTGGACGGGCCGGAGAGAGAGAGAGAGAGAGAGATTGTTTGTCGGAGTGAACCCAGGGGGTTTCCAAATCAATAAAGTAGCAGGGAGAGAGGGGGGGGGGGGGGGTCGTGGGTTGGACCGTTGGAGTGAGAGACGTACACGTGTCAAACTTTTCCGGACGAATTCCGTCCGATTTGGGAGGAAAATGACACCTACATTTTCTTTTATAAATTTTCTCTATATTTTCTTTTAGTTATTTTTCGTTTCTTTTCATTTTCTTGTGATTTCCAAAAAGGAAAAACACTTTCCTTGATTTCACTTTCTTTCAATTTTCTTTTCCTCCCAATTTTCTGAGATCCAAACATACCCTAAAGAACTAAAATAAAGAAAATAAAGTACCAAACCAACCTCTTGAAGAAACATGTCAACAAACATGTGAACTTCCCTCGGTTCCTTGTGCTGAAGAAATGAAGCAACCCCAAGAAAGATCATATCAGTCTTCTACGGAAGAATTGGGTAAAATTTTGTTAATGAACAATTGTCAGGCTCAAAATATGACTTACCTTGACCCAGTTTGGTGTGGTGAACCTCTTCCTAAAAAGAACCGATATCTTCTGAGTTCTCATATTGATATACTGGAAAAGAAAACAACATAGAATCAGATCCGTAACTAAAGATGACGTGTTTCCAATAGATAGGACCTACAGAATGTAAAAAAAAAAAAAAATACTTGAAAGAGCTAACTACAAAATTTCCATCTTGTTGGAAGAGCAGATAAACTCAGAGCAAGAGGTGTTAGTATTCTAATTCAAGAAATTTTCTTTTGGCTTTTTCTCTTTTGCCCTGATGCCCTTGCTGAAGAGTGCAAAACACTCAACTGAACAAACTATAACAACCTACTAAAAACCCATAGAATCTAAAAAGATCGAACTAGTGATCAACGCAACCCAAAGAACAACTGAATTCCATTCTGCCAGCACGACAAGAATTCCTAGCACTTCTTACTAAAAAAGAAGTACGAGTATCCACAGATACAATTAAGGACTATCAATCCAGAGGCTTAATAGCATCAAGGAATTATTTCGATTCATGCTAAGCTGTAAGCTTAAAATTACAAAGACCACAATGTATATCACGGCATCACGGCATCAGTGTTTAACGCCTTTGCAGCAGTAAAACTTAGTATAAGAGAATCAAGGATGTATATCACCCATAATGCTATACTAACACGAAGTCTCTATCGCATTCTGGAACTTAGCATGATAAGATAGAATGGTACCAAGCTTTGTAACAAACTCAAGCTGTTGGAAGCTACAGAATTGCTTTCATGACCATAAAAAATTCTCGGTAACCTTTTCCAATATTCGAAGTACAGGGTGCAGCATACATACAAGGTTCAAAAACTTTTCACTGGCTGATCGGTATATGCGACATATTTCTGATGGGGCAAACGCAGGTCCACGTTCATAACCGCGGGCACCACCGCCAGAAAAGGAGGCAGCTATTTCCTGAAAATGTGAATAACGAACTCAAAAGCTTCAGTAGGCTCCCAAAACCATGACAAGCGAACAAATGTACTGAATATAGGACTTCAAAAACATTTAAGAGTGACTAGCCTCGGTGATTCTGGGGATGGCGCTTTGTTCGATGAAATCGGAAAGCTGGGCCAGCACAAGAACAAGACCAGAAAGAACTTTGTCTCTGTGGGTCCCCTCTGCTGAACCATGATTTTGACCTGTTAAAGTAGGTTTTCCAGAAAGTATACAGAAATTATCATCTAGTTTTCTGAAGAAGTCCTGAAATCCTTCTTGTACCCAGTCAATAACTGAGTCTCGCAGCTTGACCAGCAGTCCTGTGCTCTCATCAAGAAGTAGGCGGAAGTCCTGTGATAGAGACAAAAGGTCAGGAACTGAAATGCAGTTGAACTGATACCAACAACTAAAATTGGAATGAACAATTTTCTGCAAAATAGCTTTTTGACATGTAAGTGCTGTTATTACACTGAGTAGACTTCTTTAGGATATTAAAGAAGTTGAAAAGAAAAATATTAAATCGCAGTGAAGAGAGTTAACTGTCAGCAACATTTTAGTATGATTGTAATAAACAGTGACATAGTTACTTTCAATGAGAATTGCTGATATGATAAACAGAATGGTTAGATCTCAGTCAATACAAGAACGATAAGGAGTGTGTTACTAGTAAGTCTTTAGTCTCGGTCAATTTCTTGAGGATTGCACTCCATTGTAATGCTCCTGAAATTACTCTGGCCTACCTCCTATAAGTATAATCTATATTATAAAATAGCATGGTTTAACTAACTATGATTTTTCAACCGTTAGATTAAATCAACCCCATTCCCACCATTAGATCTCACTATTTATTACATCTCTAACTACCTACTCTCCTTGGACATCCCTAACTACCCACTCTCTTTGGACATCCCTAACTAATAGGAGAGAGGTTTTTCTCAACTACATACTTAACTAATAGGAGATAGGTTGTGAGTGATTTTCACGTGGAAGTTTTTTTTTTTCACCACATTTGTAAATATAATTTTTGTATAACACCTCGAAATTCATTTAAAAAAAACACCTTTAAATTCAAAACTATCCAATATAGGGATAGTGCCCTCGGGCACAGGCAATACTCTAGTGTACTATATTTAGCTTAAAAAACTTTATCTTTTATGATTTTGAACAGAAAGAGAAAACAAGAGGCGTGACTTATCTGGGCTCATAACATTATAAACTCAGATGACGAATGCTCTGAGTCAATGGCAAAGTAAAAGTATTTACATATTCTCGGAGATCAGTGAATAGTACAATTTTGTATACAACCCTAGTAATTGGACTAAAGCAATCCTGCGAATGACATTTCAAATAGGTCCAAGATTGACTTTCACATAAGTAAATGAATGGAAAAGATAATAAAACCAGATAAATAGACGGAGCGGAGTAAGAAATTTCTTCTTTGGCTCCTACACATTCAGAAACATAGACTGTGACCATTGATGAAAACTCGTAGCTGACCTGTAGGATGTTCATGCTACCTTCCGCTACAGCCTTTTTACTGGCATCAAAAGAAGACCGCAAGGGATGTTCTTCTCCTCCCTCCTTTGAGCTAAAGTGGACTTTGGTTAGGGCATCTGCACATTCACATGCAGGAGACACTGAAGCAAAATTGAACCGCTCATACAAGCAGCGAACCAAGTCTCATTTATGACATTAAAAATTGTATTATAATCACAATATATATATATATATTCTCATTATATTTAAGAACTGAATTTACCTTTGAAAATTATGAGTTAATTCTTATATTCCAAGTAAATTAGAGACTTCATCCAAAAGATGTAGCCTTCGTAAATCAAAAGTTAAACAAGCAGACTAACCTGTGATATCTAGTAGCAAATGAGAAAAGGTACTATTAATGTATTGTCCAACCGCGACATGGGCAGCCTGAAATCAGATAAGGTCATCAATGTGCAGATTTCAGATATTTTAATCATCAAATAGATGAGTTAGAAGAAGACCTCCAAAGCAAACTCAGATAGAGCAGCCTCAGGTAAAACTTCATCCATCAGGAGCACATCGGTCCAAATTACCCCTGTATGAAGATGAATGTGTCATAAACAGCCATATTTAGATTGACTCTTGTATGTAAATGAGATGTATATAAGAATGGAACACTATAGTCGAGAGTCAAGAGTCGAGAGCTATCCTATCAATGTTCAAACTTGTGAAACACAAGGAACCCAATATCTTACAAACCAGCAGAAAAGGTTAAACCTCATTCAGAATTCAAAAAAATATATATATTACGGGACTTTACGAACCCTAGCATCAAAATCTGCATGGACCAGGATAAAATCATGTATAAGATCATTCCACAGAGATCAATTCTATTGTACATGTAACTTGGTTTGAGCGAAACTCAAGGCTGTTTGAGAATCAAGATTTCATTGAAAAGCAAATAGAATAGTTGACCATTTGGGATGAAAGGCTATACTTTATCGCAGTTAGCAGTTAGATCAATTTGTCGTTAGCTTATGTTTGTTGCATATGGACCATTTCCGTCGACATATCGGTCGCAGTTGCACGTAACGGAATCGGCTTGTATTGGAGAGACTAATGGGAAGTGGGAATTGAATGCGTGAGTCTTAAAAATCGTTAGCGGTGTACAAAATTCTTTTAAATCATTGTTTTGTATATCAAATATATTCATAGTATTTTTCCTACTGAATCGATAGTAGTACTAGTTTAGACCATGCCTAACTAATGTTTCAATCACGTACACTTTAATATCCAACACATGATATTGCACAGTTAGACAATGTACACCCTGATAGTTTTTTATTTTGTTTTGTTATAAAGATGGAAATTACATATCTTTCTTTAATACATAATAGAGCCACTGGGGCCCATCTTCCACCCATGCTATCTCGCTTTCAATACTACACGCGTGCTGCGATAGTAAATGTGTCACATCATTCGATTGTCTTGGAAATGCTTTCAATTTGACCTTTCGGAAGCACTTCGTTAAATTTTTTGCCTTCTCGAGATAAAGACCACTCACCGTCCGGTCTTACTGCTGGAGAAGATACACATCTTAAGAGCAAATGTTGCTCCTTCGTAAAAAGCTCGTGATTCTGATTCCTTGGCGCTACTACATGCCTGTTGGGTTTTGGATTCCTTGATAATGGCTTCTAAAATTGAAGAACCGAACATGTCATAGCTCTTAAGGTTTAGGCTTTTTTACTTACTGTTACTGGTTATTGCAGATAATTCATAACACATAACTTTAGAAAGAGGGCTGCTCGGTGGTTGTATCATCCGAATATCACCGATAACGGAGTGAATTCGCCGATGTTTGCCGATAACGATGCGTATCAGCTACCACGACTCTGATTCCCATTCACGTGCAACGTATCGGGTGAATCGGACTCGACCACTTATCGCCCATGATATGGACCAAATAAGACCACCAAATATCTTACTCAGTTTAATAAATCAACTACATGTGACCTCACTCCATCGTGTCCTAATTCGGAATGGTAGACTGACATGAATTATGAAGCCAGTACGGAAAAAGGAGCACAATGGCATGTGAACTGTCTTTAAGTCCTTTCAAGGTACTGCCTCCACCTGGGAGTGTGATTCATTGACTTCAGCAAGAAAGGAAAGCATCGGATGAAAAGGAAAGCAACTCTAACAATTAAGTTGTCTGCTCACTTACAAATAGCATCGGATGAAACAGAAAGTTGCTAGTATCATAGTAGCAAGTATTGCTGATACAGAAATTTACTAGTACTACATGCATACCCCCCCCCCCCACACACACACACACGCAGCATATTGAAATTTGCTGCATATCCATTTACCTAGCCTAACTAAATCAAAGTTGTGCGCGGAGCCGTGGATAGGTGCTGGGTGAATGACAAAAGCAGGCCAACGTATACTCATCAACCTTGGGGGGAAATAAAGTATAGGGAATCTCGCGCTTCCTGAAAGTTATGTGCTCAAATCGAGTCTTATTTTCCTGTCATTTGGAGCTAAGACCTCGATATGCAGCACTAACTGAGCAAAAATTCAGAAATAAAGCAGATTTAACTTACAAAGCATCCCCAATAAATCTGCTGAAGAAATTTTCTTCTTGACTTCATTCTGAGTGGCTTCAAAGAGCCTAATAACAAGCAAAAATGGCATGTCAGCAAGTGGTTCTCTTAAGAAAAACACAAGCAGGAGAAATAACATCAATGATGCTATGAGAATCTGCAACATAAATAAATCATTCGATCCTACTTGCTGACGATGTTTCGTGCTAGTTTGATGACATCCTGCTCCGCATCAGGGAATATTACTCTATAAGCACGGACAGCTTCCACAAACTCACGAACAGAAGCCTAGACAAAGAAACTGTGCAGCAATTACATGCATGAACTCTTACAGATACATAGAACTGATAAATTTTGAAGAAACTCGTACACAAACAAAGAATAGAGAAGGAAGAATATTTCGGAAAAACAACAAAATGTTCCACCAAATGAATGTACTCCGTCCGTCCCATTTTATGTGTCCTGTTGTTTTAGCCAAGTTCACAGAGCATTTTGAGAAGGTTATTTGACTAGTCAAACAATGTTAGAAGTTATGATGTTGTAGAGTGATTGTAGCTCTACAGCATTACATAGAGATTCCTCGTTCTTGTATCGCTTGACCAATCAAATAACCGTCTCAATGCTTCGTGAACTTGGTTAAAACAACAGGACACATAAAATGGGACGGAGGGAGTAGAAATATTCCACCAAAAAGTGTCTGGTATTACAAAGCAGAGGTTCTTTAAAGCCAGCTTGTATGCAGAAGTGAAGAGATCACAATTTTTCAAAATGCTTAGCAGGAAAAGATGGAAAAGCGAATCTGTATACTAAACCCAATCATTCTCCCTCCTTCATTTAGTGTCAATATCAATCAATTCTCTATGACCCAATTTCTCACTACAAACTACAAAGGTTCTCATATATTTTGTTACACCGATCTCTACTAAATTGTACCTTTAGCATGGGTTGATACACTAATAAAGCTACTATAAATGTAGTTGTACCATTGCAGAGAAACTTCATAAATAATTCTTGCGTAGAAAAAATTCTCATGAATAAAGCAATGAAAGAACATATTTTATTGCTACTAATCTCCAACCACAAATGTAACTGTACCTATGCGCAAGACTTCAAAGACAGCTCTCGCATAGACGAAACTTCTTTCAGGATTAAAACTAACGAGTTCTCTCAAGGAAACAAAGGCAAAACAACAAAAACACACAACACACACACAAGAGAAAAAATAATAATAACAAGAACGAGGACAAGACAGAAAAACAAATCAGAAACAATGACTAAAAGAAACAAATTTCGTTCACTTGCCTCGTGAGCTGTACAAGGAACTGCATCTTTTAAATCTCCTTGCCCAACAAGTGTGTCATGATGCAGTGTAGCATTGCTTCTTTCTACAGGTTCAAGTTGAATGTTATCAAGGAATTGCTCTAACTTTTCAAGGAGCTTTCCTTTCAAGGTTTCAACCTACCAATAGATAGAGAAAGCCTTGGGTTACACTTAACTATCAATAAATCAGTTAATCACGTGAATAAATAAGGATTTCTCAACAGATCCAACCTTTGCCAATCCTCACCAAAAAGTAAACATACAACAGCTGACCAAAATAAAATGTCAACTGAAGAAAACAATAGGCACAAACTTCATTTAAAGAAAAGTCCAACACTAACCGGGAAATCCAACTTCTTCAGAAGAAGTGCAGCCTCAGCTCTGGCTTGAATAGATTCAGAATCAGAGAATAGTTTCCCCTGAATGAAAAGAAATTTGAAGTATGAGATACAGTCATCATATCCCTTCCTTTGATACAATTATCTTATGGTCGCACGAACACGCCATATCCACAAGTGTATACCATAAAAACATAAGTTTTTCTTCATTTATCCCCCAACAGGTGCTACTGTCCTCATCTGTTAAATTAGTTTTTCTTCATTGAACCCCATGTCAAACAGTTCTAACCTTCAAGATTCATAACAATGAAACATGCAGCACATATTGTATAAGGAAAATACAAATTTATTTTCATATGGTCGCCTGGCCGGTTTTTCAAATTACAAAGTCCCCCGTGATGAAGAACTCTAGCATCCTAACACTAGTTCAACTAATATTTACAGCTTAAGTACTTGCTGCAAGGTAGACATCAAGCACAACCAGAATGGCCACACTGAAAACGCCTAAGAGCCCATAGCCTTATCTTAAAGTGGTTAAAGAAAGCAAAGGTATAAACAGCCACAGTGTAGCAAGCCAAGGAAAATAAAACAACCTGCAAATTCTTTATAATAACAGTAACCGCTTCTTCAGATGCTCTCTTACATTCCTGAAATGATGAGTCTCCATAAACCTGGAGAGGCAAAACAAGGATGCCTCTTATAGTGAATAAAACTTTAAAAGGATGATAAGAGAAACAAAACCACTCAAAATGCCAACCTTGAAAATAGGCATTGCTCCAGTGTAGAACCTAACCGCATCAGCATAAGCTTCAGATTTTATACACTTCCCAAGTCTGGAAGGAAGATCATATATGAACTGCACTTCTCCACAGATGCACACATAATATACAGTCAAGCATAAAAGTTGCATGTAGAGTACATAAAGCAGGGATTATGTCTTCAAATGGGAACTTAATGAGAAGCACTTCTAAACTCACAACCCTTGGATATGGACAAAAAAAGGTATTGCTAAATACATAGCGGACAAAGCCCGCATTCCTAGATAAAAGGGAGATAAAATTTTGGCCTCAAAATGATAGCAAAGGCAGGCCACAATTAAATTTACATGTTACAGAATTCAGAAGTAAAATTGTAAGGAAATTTATGTCTCAGTACATTACCTGAACTTTACGCAGTAGATTACGAGTTTGATGTAGTTTCTCTATGTGTTCCCTCTTTTCAAAAAGAGAAGTATTGACTCCATCACTTCGTGATTGAACAGACATTATCTGCAAAGATGAAGAATATGATAGTACTCGTATTTCTAGCTTATCTACTACTAGTTCATGAATGGTTAAAAAAACACATAAAATGCTATCAATCACCTTTTCTAGAAGTTGTTCCATGTTCGATTCCATACCCACAATATTATTTTTCATCCTGAAAATATCAAACAAGTTTATCTTGTCAAAATTTAAATGAGTCGCCAAAAGAAGGAACACGAGTACAGATGTACTTGTATCGTCGTCAGTTTTCTGTAATTGTCATTGAGATGACTAGAAGAGAAATGTGTACCTTTTAATTGTATCTGTGGCACTAATAAACTTATTGTAGTTTTCATAAACGAGCATTTGCAAGTCAGTATCAAGGTTTTTTATCTCTGCAGCCATCTCCACATGTCTCTGAAGTAGGCCCTCTAGGTTTGATTTTTGTACCTACAAGTTCCGTGCAGAATAATAAGCAATGATTACTGAGGAATAATTAGATCAAAATCTTGTCAACGAACACCCACCCGTAAAGTTCAAGTAACTGATCAATTAAGATGCTGGAGGGATTACAGACGTAAGATATAATACAGACTCAGGAATAAGAAAAAATTTATTATATTTATTTGCAAAGAAATAAGGAATGTGTTTTTTAATAGAAAACAAGAGATATGTAGACATTAACTCATTTCTATCATATTGTGTACATTCAGCTCATCAGCTGGAGTTTTGGTATTTTTCGTCGTAGTATCCATTAAAACTTTTGGCTACTCTCGTACAAAACATGTTGTCAAGTTATATGCTGTGTTGGTTTAATGATTAGATTTAGGATTACTTTTAGCTGGCTTGTAGGCTTGAAAAAGAAAATGAGCATAATTTTTTAGCTTACAATCTCAATGACTTCAGGTGCAGGTACTTTAATCAAAACAATAATATATTGAGTTCCTGGAGTTGATGTTTTGGGAAAAAGGAAGCAGCTATGACGTAGAATAGTCACTCACCCTAATTGTTTGTATCTACGGTCATCTTCTCAACCAATGTACACACTAAACAATGCAATGCTTATGTACTTCTTTCTACCCGTGATCGCTCTTGTATTCTCCTCAAACTTTGCACACCTCAACGAAGTAGATCAAATAACCTTTTTCTTGCACGGCATTGTGTTCTTAAATTGACCTTGATCGAAATCACATAAGAAACTGGGTGGGCTGTGATCTTTATAACTTTGGTCTTTCTGCCAATGTCCTAAGTTTCAGATTTCATATTACTTCGGTAAATGCAATGATTCTCATATAGCATAGGGAAATGCAATGTTATCAAGTGTGTTGATTCTATGAAAACAGGAGATGGTGGCAACTACACAGCAGCAAGAGGTACATACACTTCCACACTGAATTTCAACACCAAGTAAGATTCTGAAATACTGATGACTTGAGCTAACATTGGATTGGACGGCTAGATTTACCAAATTTGCATAATCTGAATGCTACTATTACATGAAAATAGAGGACAATTACGGGGATCGAGTTTGAGAGAGAGAGAGAGACGTACGAGGAGATTCATGTACTGGTCGGCGTCGAAAGTGGTGGTGTTGATGGTGTCGAGGGTTGCGTATTTGGAAGAGGTGTTGGTAGGGGGCGTTGAAGAGGGAGGATCTGCAGAGTAGAAACTGGACAAGAGGTCTCTCATCCTCTTCGCCTTGTCGTCCAACGGAGCTTCGTCCGCCACCATCTTCTTCACCGATCGGAGGAGCTCGATCTGCTGCAATTTGGGGAAAGGAAATCTGGATCAAGGCTTCTGCTTCTTCTTCGTCTATTGATCTCAGGCTGGCTTTCCACTGCCCGTCTCAGGGTCTGGGTCGCAAGAATTTTGATAAAATTATGTTCCCCGCCCCGATGTTTAGTGATTATTATACGAGGCGCCCATACAAATATACCACTTCTTCCGTCCCCCCCTCTTTTTCTTCTCACTTTCCGTTTTTTATTAACAAGGGTAAAAGACATTGATCATCCCTGAGTTTAGGCATAATTCCACCCCGCTACCCTGGAACCTAAACAGTTGATGATGTTCCCACTGGTCCTAAACAGTTGACACACTATGTGCTCAACTGTGAAGCTAAAATTCTGTTTACAATTCTGATGAGAAGTGTTGTTCCTGGGGAAAACTCAAGAGAGTTGGTTACTGATAAGGTTCTTATCCTGATGTACTTGATATATCAAGGGTTTGAGTTTGACTTGCCAACATTAATCATGGAGCATATGATCTATTGTGCTACCAGAATTAGAAACCATCCTCTTCCCTATGCCAACCTATTACCTCTTTTCTTTGAGCATTTTGAGGTACCTGTGAAAAGAAGAGGAGAAGATAACTGGTGGTTTTGGGTTAATTGATGAGACTGCTTTACAGAGAATTGGAGTGGTTCAGACAGAAAAGGGACATTGGAAGTTCTATTCAGAGTTGTCCAAAGCTGAACTTCAGGAGAAAGATTTCACCAAACCTAAGGGGGCTACAGCATCAAGGGGACAAGCCAATGAGGATTACTCTCAGTTGGTTGAGAAGTTTGAAGAACAGCGGGTTGAAAATGAAGATCTTAGACAGAGGCTGTTTGATATATCTTCTGAGTTTAATCAGTTCAAAGCCTTGATGGGTGTGATGAATGGCAAATTGGATATTGTCATCAAAGGTTTGAATTTGGATAAGACCTCTTCTGCTACTAGTCATGACACTAGTGTTGACTCAGATGAAAGGATGGGTGAATTCTTGAAGAAGAAGAAGAAGCATATTCCAGTTGTGCTCACTTCAAAGGATCTATATGAGCAAACTGATGATGAAGAAGCTGAAGAAGACACAGGTGTTGATGCAGCTACAGAGGGTGATTCAGTGCAGGTCAAGGACAAGAAAGTGGATGAAATCATTGAGGAAGTTGTTTCTGAGGTGGATGCTAAACAAGAAGAGAATCCAGTCTGAAGAAGAAGCTGAAAGTGATGAAGAGGTTGGAGAAGGCTCAGAGAAAGGCCAAGCATCAAAGAAGAAGTGAAGATTTGAGAAAGCCAACGCCTTGATCCTTTCTTTCTTTCTCTTATTTTCTTTCTGATCTCAAGGCCTAAACATTCAGTAGGAACTTATTTTGTTTATACTAATTTTTTTTTAAGACTCAGAGTAATGATCCAACATTTCTTCAATTTTAGTTGTTGAAAGTCAAAAAGGGGGAGAAGCTATCTGTGCTATTTGTGATTACTCTTCAGTGTTTAGATAATAAGATTGTGAGTTTTGTGTTAATCAGTTGTGTTGTTTTGTGAATATTGGTTATCTATGGTTATCTGTGTTAATCTGGTTTAATCAGTGTTATTGTTTGTTATTTCTGCAAACGATGATGTCTAATTCTCACAAAAAGTTGCAGGGATATTTACACAAGATTATAGGTTTTGTCTTTCATCGAGGGGGAGATTGTTGGCTCAAGACTTCTAAGTGTGTTTTGAGAAGTAACTGTTTATAATGATGAAAGACAAAGACAAAGTATTTCTAAGGCTCCAAGGCCTTGAGATACTAATCAGAGCTTCAAATCTTTGATAGTAGTTTTCTTATACAGTGTGATCAAATAATCTTGTGATGCAGGTGTTCTATCTGATGTTTAAGATCGGAGATTTGCTGCAAATATCCTTGTTATATCTTCTTAATATATCTAACACAATTGCAGATATCTTAATCATAGTAAATCAAAGGTTTCTGGTCTTAATATTGAAAGACTTTGAAGCATGTTCAGAGCTCCAAGGCCTTGAGATGTGCCTTAAGCTGCTGACAGTTTTACAGAATTAACTTGATTCTCTCTTGCATGATTTGATCTTTGTTGTTATGATTGTTTAATAACTTTTACAAGTCTTAAACTGGTTTATTATGAGTAATATGTTTCAAAAGTTAATCAGGTTATAAATTTATTTATCTGATCCAGTTTTTATTCAGAAACTGGAAGTCCAAACAGAATTAATGTTGTTATACTTCTGGATTTTGTTTGTTGATGTGTTTAATGTGGTTGCAGGTTTTTCAAACGTGCAATGTAATCACAACAAACTCCAATGGATATCTACTCAAAGCTATTTTGAATTGCAGTTAGAAAGGATGAGGATTTGCAGGAACTGAGATCCTAAAATCTCTCATTCAGTTGCAGAGAGTGGATAAAAGACTGGTTTGAAATTTGAAAGATAGAGAAGCTTACAGAGAACTGAGAGAGAGGAGTGATACATTCGTGGAAGACCAGACAATCAATCCCACACAACTTCAGGCTTCAATCACTGCTTTCAGAAGATCAATCATTCCCAGTTTTCCTGAAGAACACATCCAAACCTTCATAAGCTTATTCTTCTATTGTGTTCTTCTATTGTATTTTAATCTGCTTATCATCTAGATATCTCAAACCTCACCAAACCTAGTGGTTGGTTGTTCAAGTGAACAACAAGAGGTTCTTGTTAGCTCAACAGTTAGTAGCTGATACTAGATAGGTTTGGAACCACAAGTTGTATAGGTGTAAGGGAGTTCACTTAGGCTTGGAGATCTAGGGTTGTTTATGTGTGAGTAATAAGAAGTGTTTGCCCAATCCTGGTGGGATTAGATCCCTCAGGCAGAGATTAGGTCCATTGGGACTGAACTAAGTAAATTGCCTTGTGTTCTTTACTTTACAGTTTTGCTATTTCCTTCTGCAAGTAACTCAAATCAAACTAGGGTTCATAAACTGTTTAGAACTGGTGATAGTTCAAGGCCTTGAAGCTTTCTGTTTGCCCTAGAAAGTTTCTGACTAGTTTTGCAAAATCTCAAGGCCTTGAGATTTGAGTCTTTCACTTGTTCACTTAGTTAAATCTTGTGTTTTAGCAAAAAGTTTCCATACTCTATTCCACCCCCCCCCCCTTCTAGAGTATTTTGGTCCTGTATTTAGTCTACATTACAAAATTTCATGGTCCGTAAAAACTCATTCTCCTACTTTTCTAACGGAACATGACAGAAGGGTGCTTAGTGTCCGAGGAATATTCCTTTACAGGGGTGCCCAGAGTCTTTATCTAAAACCCAGGGTAGCGGGGTGGAATTATGCCTAAACTCAGGGGTGGTCAGTGTCTTTTACTCTATTAACAAACACTAGACATTAACAGAATTTATAAGCGGAAATTGCTAACCTATTGAGAAAACGAAGAGAGGAAGAAAAAGGGAATCAATTCAACTCAATTGTTAGCCCCAAATCTCAACATAGCTAGGGTTTAACCCTATTGCTCACACGGAAATGAAAGGAAATAAAATATAACTAATTGGACAAATTAGAGCCAATCAAGCCATGCCACTTGGCCTAATCGAGTCATAAGATGCCAACTAATACAAAACGACAGCGTTCTCTTAAGCATATAGTTTAACGGCAATGAAATTGAAAATTAACAGCTAATAATAGGTTTAGTAGGAAACGATGACGTTCTACTATACTTTGTTTGAACTTCAAACGTATAGCCACATCAACGGTCCAGATTAAGACGCCAAAAGCTGATCCAACGACAACTGCTACACTTGGTTTCATGTCATCAATTTGGTAGAGTTTGCAGATTAGTCCTTATGCAAATGTATCAACTTGAAACCATAAGCTATTCTCTCAAGATCCCCTCTCAAGTTGGAGAGTGAATCAAACGAACTCCTAACTTGGATAATAAGAAATCAAATACAGCTGGTTGGAGTGGCTTTGTGAGAATGTCAGCCAATTGATAAGAAAAGGGAATGTGCTGAAGAGTGAATGTACCTTTGTGAACCGAATCTCTCACCAAGTGACAATCTACACCAATGTGTTTAGTCTTGTCATGAAATACTGGATTAGCTGCAAGCTAAATAGCTGAACTGCTATCACTGTGCACAAGAGGAGTTGTCGCAAGAGAAATCCCAAAGTCTTAAAGCAGATAGAGAAACCACAAGATTTCACAAGACACTACAACTAAACCTCTATAGTCAGACTTTGTGGAGCTTTTAGAGACCACTGTTTGTTTCTTTGGCCTTAAGTGACTAGGGAATCACCAATTTAGACTAAAAAGCCATTGTGGACTTTCTTGTGCTATAAAACCAGCCCAATGTGCATTTGGTATGCTGTAAGATGAATAGAAAAAGCTGAGAAGAAGAGACCTTGTGCCGGAGAATTTTTCACATATCTAAGAAGATGATGAACAGCCTTAAGATGAGCTGCAGTTGGTTTAGCCACAAATTGAGAAAGCTTCCAAACTACATAGCAGATATCGGGTCTTGAGTTGCATAGATAGAGCAGCTTCCCGACAATCTTTCTATAGGTTTTAACATCCATCTCTGACAGTATATCACCCACTCCAGCAGACAACTTGACAAGAGGATCCATAGGCACATAAGCAGGTTTGCATTCACTATAGTCAGTTTCTGCAAGAATATACAGAGCAAATTTCCTCTGGCACAAACTTATACCATTATCATTTCTAGCAAATTCAAAACCCAAAAAATATCTGAGAAACCCCAAATCCCTTAGCTGGAACTTAGAATTCATAACACCTTTGAGAGGGTTTAGATAATTCAAATCACTACCTCCAAGAACAATATCATCCACATAGACAATGATGCATATAAAATATGAAGGCGTGTGCTTAACAAAGAAAGTGTAATATGTTTTGCATTGAGTAAAACCAAGATCAACGAGGGTAACATAAAACTTACTGTACCACTGTCTTGAAGCTTGCTTCAGACCATAGAGAGACTTCTTGATATGGCAAATCAGTTTCTCTTTAGGTAATGCCATGGTTGAAGGAAGAACATAACCAGGAGGCAAACTCATAAAAACATCTTCATCAAGCTCGCCATGTAGAAATGCATTGTTGACATCTAACTGGAGCAAATGCCATCCTTTTAATAGCATCTAAAGTCAATGAACACTTCACTGCAGGAAGTTTGGCAACTGGACAGAAAGTTTATGCGTAGTCTATTCCCTCAGTCTGAGTGTACCCTTTTGCTACTAACCTAGCATTGTATCTTTCAATTTCTCCATTAGACTTCAATTTTACCTTGTAAACCCACTTACAGCCAACTGGATCATGACCTACAGGTAGAGTGACCAGATCCCAGGTATGATTAATCTCAAGAGCTTGAAGTTCTGCCTGCATTGCCTCCACCCACTTTGGTTGCTTGCTAGCCTCTTGATAGCTCTGAGGTTCAATAACTCCATTGACTGGAGCAAGAAAGTGTGAATATGAAGAAGTGGCCCTTGAAGAAGTGTCAAGAACACTGGAGCAAGATTGGCTGACATCATTCTTGGCCATTCACAACCTAGTCAAGTATTGAGGAGCTTTGTGCATTCTTGTGCTTTTCCTTACTGGTGTAGGTGGCTGAGATGGGCTAATTGAAACTTCTGGGTTAGGAGTATGTGAAATGGTGGAACTAGAATCAGAAAATCCGTAATGTAGACTAGTGTCTTCATAAAACATGGCATGGAGCACAACATCACTCTGACTGGGTGTAGAAAGGATCCAACTAAGCAAATGGCTGCAATCCTTGACTGCTTCTCGCCAAAAGTCTTCCTCAAAGAATACAATCGTCCAACGTACAATCCAACAGGTTATCTGACCTTGAAAGCCGATTCTGCCATGATTGCAGTTGCTCACTTGTCGCCGCTCCATTGAGAGCCCATGGTCACCTTACAAGAACTCAATAAACAACGTCAGTTTAAATAAGTACAATATTCTTAAACGGCCTTAGACATTACCACAACCAATATGTTTTTTCGAGAAGTGCCATTTTTGTTAAAAAAAACATATTTGTTTCAATAGACATGAAATTTCAATAACAAAAAAGTAGGATACACGTACACCGTGAAGAAATAAGACAGAAATTAAAAATAAAATATCATGTCGCAAAATATATTCACAAATACACGGGGTGTTTTGATGAGCCTAAATGATGTAGACTATTGAATTATAGAATTCTGCATTAGTTGTGTCCGTTTATGTGAGATAAATTTAAATTAACTTTTTTTTGTAGAACTAAATAGGATAAGGGTAAGGGTAAGGGAGGGGTTAGATCCCGGTTTGTCTCAAGTACAATTAATATTTTTCTGGTTAAAAAAAAATCTAACAAAGCTAGTTCCGGACAATATCGTATTCGGCTTGGGCAAGACCAGATGCCCGGTCCAACAACCAATGTAGGCGTGGCACATGGCCTTTGGTGCCAAAAGAATCGCTTGATTATTCATAACCGAAGACCCATTTTCTCAAATGCCTCATTCGATTGGGCCCAAGCTGGTCCTGATTTATATAAACCTTAGTCCGGTTCAATCTTATGCAGTATTGGTCTATGAGTTTGTTGCTGGATGATCACTGCTAGGCTCTCTCAACTAGCTTTGATGTTTAGTTTGGTAGTTTTACGGCCCGTTAGTATTAGTATCCTTAGTATGGTGTTTCCGATCGGTGTGTATTTATCTTGATCATTATCTATTGAAGTTCTACTTTTACCGCAAAAAAAAATCTTATGCAGAAACTCGGATTATTTCCATTGTAGATTTAAATTAATAAAGATCTATTTATTTAAAATTTAAAATCTCCGCCATCCAAACCAAGCCCACAATGTACGCCCACTGTTTCGTAAGCCCAAAAAGGAAGGATAGTACAAAAAGCGACACAATAAAGATGATAAATTACAGCTAATTGATACGAAATCGTCATTGTATGGGTCATCATCAGTTACACCCACCGCACTAATTTAATTAAAAAAACAATTTCTTTAAAACAAAATAGCCAGCAATAAAAGAAAAAAAAATAGAAAGTTGAAGCTGGCTAGGTAGGTATAGGTATGGTAAACACCCACGCGCATGTTTATCCTCCTCCCACTGGCTATATAATCCCAATCAGATAACCCTCTAAAACCTTCTTTGGCTCACATAACATCCTTTCCTGGTAAGTCTACCCTATCCTCTATCTCTCTCTTCAACTTTTCTAATTTCTTCTTCATTCATCCTCTTGTTCGATCCGTTTGTTCAATTAATGGTTCTGATCTTTTCGTGATTCTGATCGTTTTCGTTTTGTTTGGTGGAATTGCAGATCGAGAAGTTTCAGATTTATTTCGAATTCTCCTTTTCATCGTCAGATCTAGGGTTTGCTGGTATCAGATCTAGGGTTTCTGATCAATTCGGTTGCTGGTATGGTTCAATGATCCCAAGTTGTTCTTCTTGATGAGTCTCGCTATATTGATGCGTAGGATCCGGATCCTGCACTCCTTCTCCGTCGTCTTCCTCTACTGGTTTTACGTCTTCTCACTCCTCATCGCCGCCTGATTTCATAACTTGTTGCTAATTGTTCTTAAATCAATCAATCGAAACCCTAATTTTGGAACCCTAACCTTTCCCAAATCCCGATCAATTCTTTTGTGAATACACCTACCTACCTTATCGGATTAGTAGATTTTCCCCCAAATGGCTACAGCGAAACAGCCGATGACCGTCATCAGTTCAGGGTCCGAAGAGGATCCACGATACGCGAATGTTGATGAGAGGAAGAGGAAGCGAATGATCTCCAACCGTGAATCTGCCAGGAGGTCCCGCATGAGGAAGCAGCAGAAGGTTGAAGGCTTGATCACCCAAGCCGCCCAATTGCGAACCGATAACAAACTCACTGAAGAGAAGATCCATCATGCTGTTAATTCCTACGTTGGGCTCGCATCCAAGAACAATGTGCTGAGAGCTCAAATGGCGGAATTGACTGATAGGTTGAATTCGTTGAACTCGGTGATTCAGATTGCGCAAGATGTTAGCAGCTTCCCTTATGAGATCCCTGAGATCCCAGATGAGTTCCTTGAGCCGTGGCAGCTTCCGTTTCCGGAGCAGCCGGCGGTTGGAGCGCCTACAAGCATGTTTCAATGCGGATGAGGAGTACATTTCTTCGACATCCTTTACTATTATTGTCAATTAGCAGCTATCAGTGGATGAGAGGCTTCCTTGGATTTGGTGGTTTATTATGATGATGATTATTAGTTTGGTGGTTTATGTCTGTGGTTTCTGAGTCTAGTTGTTGTTTATATTGGGTCTTTGCTACCTGTAGTAGTTTACTAGCTCTTCTCGTTATGGTGTCTTGAAAACTTTGGCATTGTCTTCTGCATTTTGGTATTTCTATCTATGGAGTAATTTGGTGATTATGTTAGTCACATCTTTGCTGCCTCAATGTGCTGATTGCTATTACAATTCTTGCTGTGTTGCTCCTGTGATCTATAGCTGTTTTTGTTGGTTTGTCTACTTCCTCAAACTGTGTACTTGGATGTTTGGAGATGGTGTTTTAGTTAGTGTTAAGGATTGAAGCATCTAATAGGCTCTCCTCCAAACCTGAATGTTGACAACTTAGATGTTTGGAGGTGGTGGCTTGAGCCTGAGAGATGGCCATTTCATTGCTCTAGGCATGGATAGACAAAGGGCACAAATGATGGCATTATATCGCCGCCCATTGATGCACTGAATACACCACCCACCTACCTATCCCTCCCTCAATTGTTGATTGGAATATGGTTAAGACCTATATTTTCTTAGGAACAAATTGATTTAGGGAATAGGGTTGCGATGATGTGCGAATGTTCCAATTTCTGCCTAAAAGTTAGCGGCCCAAAGAGTGCCGTGGTGGTTAGCCTGTTAAGTTTTCTCTCCTTCCCCCAATTTGAAGTGAAGCCGCCTCCGTATAGATTGCGAACATATGAAGTCATGTTGGGAGGATGGAAATAGGTATACTTGTAGTCAAAATCTGCCCAACTGGAATATTTGATACAGCTTTTCACAAAAAAAGAAAGAATATGTGATACAGATTGCAAACTTAGGAAGAAGATTTCAACATGTAGGGTTGGCAGATTCACTCTAATCTAAAAGAAAACCAAAGCAAAGCACAAACTGTGTTAATCAACTACTAACTATTGCAAAATTCCTTTGCTCCTATGATCTATAACTGTTTTTGTCGGTTTGTCTAGTTGCTCAAAATGTTTACTGGTGATGCTTTCATTAGTGGGATTGCAGCGTCTAATAGGCTCTCCTCCATACCTGAATGTTGATGATTTGGTGTTTGGAAGTGGTGCCTTGAGTCTGAGAGATGGATCGCTCTACTCATGGATAGCCAAAGGGCACAAATGCTTATATGGCCGCCATTGGTGCATTGAATATACCACCACTTCAACCACTAAACTACCACCTGCCCACCCATCCACCCCTCAATTGTTGATTGGAATTCGGGTAAGACCTACATTCTTGTAGGAACAAATTGATTTAGGGAATAGGGTTCTGCCGTTCTTGTGATGTGCCGATGTTCCAATTTCTGCTCAAAATATAGCGGTCCAAAGAGTGATGTGGTTGTTGCCTGTTCAGTTTTCTCTCCTTCCCCCAATTTGAAGTGAAGCCGCATCCTTCTAGATTGCCAACATTTGAAGTCATGTTTAGAGAATGAAAATATACTTTTAGTCAAAATTTGCCTAACTGGAATATGTTGCAAACTCATGAAGAAGATTTCAACATGTAGGGCTGGCAGATTAACTCTAATCTAAAATAAAACCAAAATGAAGCACACACGCTGTTAATCAACTACTAATTGTTGCGAACTTCCTTTGCCTAAACGGAAAGATTGGGGGAACAAGTCAAGCAATTTTTCATACTATTGGTGTTGGGTCGTTACATGATATCAAAGTTGCGTCTTCTACTCCTCTAATTTGTTTAGGCAACAAGGAGTCCTTAAATATAAGTTTGTTAGACAGCCACAATTACGGGCACGTTTCCTGCTAACGCAAGTCAATCTTACAACACGTTAATGAGTTGTCTACCTCCTCGAACCCAATCAGTGGTTTCATTTCACATGTGAGCCAGCCAGCCAGACAGTTGGATGTTTTAATCTAGGGTAAAAGACAAAAACCACCCCTCGAGTATGGGGTATATACAAAAAAACCCCTCGTGTTCGGGGATATACAAAGACCACCCCTGTCACTTAACGGTGACTAACGGCAACTGACGGAAGTGTGAAAAGACATATGTATCCCCACCTTCAAAAAAAATTACACTGCTATAAAAACATTTCTTCTCCTCACCCCCTCATTTCTAACCCCTCATCTCTTTCTCTCTCCACTACTCCTCTTCCAACCCAGATCTAACAGCACCACCACCATCTCCGCACCCTCCTGCCCCCTCTCTCACCATCTCCGCACCCTCCTGCCCCCTCTCTCACCTTTGTTCCGTCCCAATCTCGAGTCTCTGCATCTCCCAAACTGGAACTTCCCGACGAGCCCCACACCATCTTCCTTCCCGTCACCAGCAAAGCCGTCGGCCCCTCCGCCGCCAGAGACGGCGAGGAACGCCTCCAATTGAAGCCCCTGACGGTCGATGACGTCGTCCGGCGATTGACCTGAGCGAATCCGCCGTCGTTTACCTCAGATTCGCACACCCAGCCGCCGCAAAACCCGAGCCAACACCCAACTACCGGCATACGGCCGTTCCCCACCAGACCCAGGCGACCCCCACCTCAGCCGTCACCGAAGCCCTCTCCGTCGGCCCCAAAACCGGCCGAACAAACCAGGCGACGACGATGGCGACAGAGAGGATAACGACGATGGCGAAGACGACGGACATGGACGCCGGCGACAGAGAGGAAAACGACGGAGACTGGACAATGGCGACAGATAGGTCAACGGCGACGGACAGGGATCTGGGTCTTCCTCTTCCCTCTCTTCGATTCCTGCTTCCTCTTCCCATCAGTCTCTGGATATCTTCGGACCCAATTTTGGATCTGATTCAAGATCCATTTTTTTTTTTTTTTTTTGAAGTTGAATGGTGGTGCTTCAGGTGGATGCAGTGTGATTTGGTGGGTGTAAATGGAGTGTATTGTTTCACGTCGTGTGTGAGGGTGTAGTTGCAGGTAGTATAAATGGTGGCTGAAGTCAGATTAGGGTGCAGGTAGTTTAAAGGTGAGAGCCATGGTGATTTACAGGTTGGTGTTTTGAGATAGAGGGTGTTGATGAAGGGGATAAGCTGAGGTAAAGTATGGTGATGATGGGGGTATTGGTAGTGTTTAGGCTGGTAAAGTATGGTGATTTTTCTTTTTTCTTTTTTTTTCTTTTTGAAATGGGGATGAATTTGTGTTAATGGAAAAAAGTTTGTTAACTGATTTTGATATCTACTTTGAGGAAATTGTGTTGTATCTGATTGTATTCTTGGTTGTGTTAGATGGTTTGTTGTGATGGAGGGTGATGAATTATTTACAGGTGTTGTTGTTATTGTTATGGTGGTGGAGGTGGTTTGTGGTGGTGGTTAAGAACACCAAGAAGATGACCAAGAACACCAAGAACTTGAAAAAAAATAAACAGAAAATACAGAAAGGGGCAAAATAGTCATAAAAAAGACAGATTGCACCCCCATACTAATTGATAGTAACAGAAGGGTGCTTTTCGTCTAACGTTCATCCACTGACAGGGGTGGTTTTTGTCTCGACAGGGGTGGTCTTTGTATATCCCCGAACACGAGGGTTTTTTTTGTATATACCCCATACTCAAGGGGTGGTTTTTGTCTTTTACCCTTTAATCTAACTCTTTAGACAACAAAGAAACCTTAATAATAATAATGAATCATGATAACATCATCGTACCCACATAAGTAAAGTACAAACGTAAAGAAATCGATCAAGTAGTAATAATTAATTAAAGTATAATTAATTATTGAAGGAAGAGTATGGCAATAACATCTACAGTAGGATGATAACTGACGGAGAACACATGAAGTAGAGGAGAAACAAAGACAAGGCTCAAGTTTGATGTTTAATTATACAAACCAAGTCTAATAACAAGAGTAAAAATAGAACATGAAACCCCTCCTCTTCCACTCAAAAATAACAACATGGTGTTTGTAGCATAATCATCATCATCAACTGTCGTAGGTACGGCACTCGTCGGTCTCGGGGTTATCGGCACAGTAAGTTTCAAGGGGGTCGGAGTCCTTCTTCTTGTCCCTTGCATGGCTAGCTGCTGCACTCAGCTCCTCCACTTCATCCCACGCCGCCACGCACTCTCCGCTAACGGGGTCACCGGCACACGCCTCTTGTGCCTGCTTGATGCTCTCTTCCACCTTCTCCGACAGCCCATCTGGTGCTGCCGCCACCGGCCGGAGGAGGCGCATATGGCCAGCTCCGAGTTGGTTGGATCTCTTCCATGGGTTCTGCTTCAGGCTAATGAAGACCTTTGGTGATTCTGATGATGCCTTTGCGGCGGCACAGAATCTTGTTGGGGTTGAGAGGCTAACACTAGAAATGGTTGCCATTGTTGTTTTTCAACCCCAAACGTTGTTGTGGTGGTAATGGTGGTGAGCGAGAGATAGAGAGATAATGAAGGAAGAAGATCCGACCAAGAAAGCAATATATATTTGGCTTCTGCAATTTCTTGTGCACACCCATTTCTTATCAGGTCAGAGCCAATCACAAGCATACACATCACACCCCCAACTTGAACAAGATATCTTTATTTTATTTTTTTTTATCAATGGGGGCACCACACCTCACTTTTTTTGGAATTTTACTCTTTTTCATATCTTATCGAAATCAATTTCAATCCTCACAGGCACACACACAGCTAACAGATTTTTTCTATTTATCAATCCTTTTAGTTTGTTACACAACTTATTATGAAACCTAGTTCAACAGAATTCCAGGTCAGGAAGACACTTTTTCAACACACACACACACACAAATCCCTTCGTCCACTCCTTCAAAAAAAAATCCCTTCGTCCATAGCATAATTGAGTGTCAATGGTTGATCTTTCGATGCCACTTTGTCTAAAGGGTTTAGAATAGCAAAACCACACAAGATCGTGTGAATCTTTTCATAATCTTGTAGATTTACCACGGCAGAAAATAAAATAACCATTCCTCTACTGTAAACACTGAACAATCAAGCAAGGCACCTACTATTTTGAGAAAAAGGGAGCATCAGTGAACTACGGAGTTGTGGGTAACACATACAAGACCAACACGTAGAAGTTCCGGGAAAGAGCTCACACTAGATTGGAACATCTTCAATGGTCATTTTCCCCTAGCAATGGCCATGTACTCGAATAGAAGAAAGTTGAGGTGACGAGCATACTAATAAACTTGTTCACAGCATGGGAGGGGAATAAATTGCACACATCAACAAGCAAGCAAAAGCCATAAATCAAAGTCCCAAAATCCAGACCACTAGAAGAAGCAAGTGCCATAAAATACAGAAAGCTCTCTGGCTCTCTAAATCAATAGTTGTTTTGTACGATCCACAGGATTCATCAGTACAATAAAAGTTCTTTATTTTTCTTAAACCAAACTTAGCATGCTCATTTTCAAATCAAGAGTTTGACAGGAATATTAAGGAGTATCAAGATACCAAGAGCGTTTGATGGAGCTCTCATTACAGAAGTACTAGGTTGGTGCTACCTCCTTCATTCTTCTGCAACGACAACGCTGATCTGACCTTTCTCTAGCAAGTCATAGAATGCCCTAGTTTTCCTCTGCTCATTCCAGTGGTGCATCTTCCAGAAACCACCAGCAACAAGACCAAGTGCCGTACCAATCACCAGCTCCTTCACCACACTCGGTCCAGTCAAAGTGGCGTGAGCGACCCTGCCTCCAGCCATTTTACCAAATGCAAGTTTGTAACCTGAAATGAGCCGCCGATATTCAAACTTATAAGCTACAAATGCATATCCTCTTGAAGCATAAATTTTACAAGACCAGAAAATTGAAGTATGTAAATCATTTTTTCAGAGTACTGAACAATCACAATCAGCTCAACTGATCATTTCCACATAGATTTTCATATGCTACTGTGCTACATGGGTCAATATCTTCCAGGATTTTTGCTGGATATAACAGAATGATCACAAACATTCGAATAAAAAGTCACGGCCACAAATACAGGGCAAACATACGTATACCAGAACCAGAACACCATGAGCCATCCAACTGTTTCCTTCCACTGGCATATTTCTTATTTGCACTTCTTGCTGAAAAAAGAATTATAACATCGTCTCTAACCATATTCTTTCTGGTTCTATCCTACTCGACACTAACCCCTCAACCTTTTCAAACAGTAGACGCAGTCATAGTGCCATACCACCTCAAACAATTTTATAATTTTTCTTTTATCTATTTCATTTGGCAACTACACTCATTTTTTAACCTTGCCTATCGCTTGACTAAAACAACAATTACCTAAACTTAGGATGTACTCATGCATCCATTTTCATTATTTTGTGACTCATTTATTCCTGATATTCTTGCAAAAAAATGGCCAAAAGATCCATAATAAAGTCTCATCATGTTCTTCTCATGTTATCCATATGATATTTTGCTGCCTGTCTGTCTACCTAATTAACTCCATGATTTGTTTTTCACCTCAACATTAGATTCTAGGGTTTTTCTTCACAACTTCCACTTCCACTCTGACCTATATTTATGTTTCATCGACTAAAACTATCGATCATGCTAGGGTTGGAAGTATCACCGGTATTAACCGGACAATACCAACCCAACAGAGAAAGAGAGAAAGAGACGGACTCATGAATGGAGAGGAGTTCTCATATCTCAAGAATAGAACGGAGGATTGAGGGAGACTGGAAAGAAAAACACCAGCTACCAACAAGATAACATAGTATGACCATGTTAGCATAAAAGCATTTCAATTCAACACAAGAATGTTCAATTGGACTATATAAGCATCACTTAGACACATGAAAGCAACCCCGGAAAGCAGGCAAAACATTAGATTAGCAGCCGCCTAGGAAGCATGGACACTCCAAAATAGGGGCATGTCCGTGTACGACACTTGGGAGTTGCGACACTCGTGTGACACTTCAAAATACGTGTAAAAACACTCCCAGCTAAAGTGTCCAGGTATTTATTGAATTTTTTTAGACTAAACACTTGGGAGACATTTAATGAGAGGACAGTCGCCCCTTGTCCCTATTAGACTTTCACACGGGTTGTTTTATGAAATATTAAACCTTCAAGTTGATTAAAATATAATCAAGCTCAAGTAGATATAATAAACATGATGAATTGAGGGCTCAGTGTGTGATAGGGAGCTGATAATTACAGCACGCAAACCACTAATTACAGCCCAACAAATTTTAAAGAGACCATGATACCCAGCAACTGACGTTAATAATTGTTTGACAATTTGCAAACATTGACCTACTGATAATTGTGAATTTTCTTTCACCATCTCTGTTTTCCTCTCCTATCTCTCGCACCTTACATGAGAAATCAGTGCATCAGAGTTGACTTCCAGCCAACTAAGATGAACATTTTCTCTTTTCTTTGTGGCAAGATACGAGTTCAAATGGATGAAACGGTGTATAATTAGATTTCTTCTTCACATACAACATCTTTTGCTAGTAGTTGATAATCAACGACAGTGATGGTGGGAACAACTGCTCGACCCGTGAGGCCGTGACTTAAGTTTTGAGGAGGGCTCTGTGTGCTTTAGGAAGAGGCTCTAATGAAAAACAGAGTCGATAGGGGCGAGATTTGGGCTTTGTCATTAGCCTGTTGTCAGTCAGAGGCTAAGAAGCACGGGTACGGATACGGATATTCGATACGATACGGAAACGTACATCATTTTCAAAAAAACTGAAGATACAACACGGCACGGATACGTCAACATTATTATTATCTTTTTATATATATTTGAATTTTTATACTAAGAGATGATAAAATATTGGTTCCAACTTTATATTAATAGCCTAAATATCACGGAAAGCATACATTAAGTATAAGAATGAGAAGAGAAAAAGGAGTAGCTTAGGTGGGTTTGAGTTTGACGAGTTGTGTCTGGAAATACTCTTGAAGTTGTCACATGTGAGAACTTAAAACCTCACTTGAACTTTTCATTCAAAAGGGTAACCTTTTCATATTGAGCCATCAATTAATCAAATATATTATATCTACTTTAGCTTAGTTATATTTTAACCCATTTCAAGTTCAAACATCTCATAAAACAACCTTTTTGAAAGTATAATAAACACAGAGAGACAACTTCGTCTCTCATTGGGTGTCCCAAAGTGTACTGAAAGTGCCTCCAAGTGACCAGCCTAATAAAATTCTCTAAATTCTAAAATACTCGGACACGCCAGCAGGAGTGTCTGACACGTATATTGGAGAATCGTACGGGTGTCCAAGTATCCTAAGTGTCCGACACGGATACGGCCCCTGTTTTGGAGTGTCCATGCTTACTAGGTCAGAGGCGTCAATCCGAGTGTTGAGTACTTACCTTCGAACAAAGAGGGTGTGGGTTGGCGATTTGGACGGCGAAGGGGACGAATTCGGGGTTGGGTGTGTGGTTGGGTCTGTTTTTTATGGCTCTCATCTAGTCGTATGGTGTGGCGGGAGACCGGAGAACAGTTTAACCCTAACGGAGCGAACTGCTACTGACAGTTGCGAATACCACCACTTACCAAACCCCAAAAATGCTATCACAAACCTGATCTGCACCAAATACATCAGTGACGTGAACAGGTCTGGTGGGTTGGGACTCGTTCCATCCCGAACATCTATTCCTACTCATTCATCACTGATGGACAACCAATAAACTATAGCTATAGGGAATTATCCTTTCTTCTTCTGATGTCTTCCTCAGAGCAATACTCAACCACTAGGGACGGCCAGATGGATCAAGAATATTCTCTAACGAGATATCGGTCGATTAGCTGATAGAACTCTTAAAGAGGCAAAAGCTACATCATATTGTGGTCATTTTTTATTTTGTCTGGACCAGGGGGACTGATCAGAACCAGTAACCACTAAATGTGTACTAACAGCTCCTTAATTTGGCAAGGCTTTGCTACATCTTCTTTACGATCTTAAGTGCAGTAATAAATATTGATTGGAAATGCAATCAATCAACAATCTAGACTTGTCAAGAAAATTCTACGCTATTCTGCAAATCTCTTCTGGCGCTATAACATTTGCCAGAACACAAATTGCATAGTAGTTCTACATGATAGGTCGAAACTACAAGTGTAACATTCTTAGGAGTTATTGAAGCAAGATAAACATCATTTCTAATAAATTCACACTAGTCCCGCAGATGCTAAATCATAACCTTTGTTTCTTTTATCTGCATCTCAAACCCCACATAACTACATGAACAATTTCCTCCTATCCATCCCAGCCAAGTTCTTTTTTTTCTATTTTTCTTTTTCTTGAAAAAAACAAACAAACAGGAAGTCTAGAACATGTAATAACAGAAGAAGATGTGCAGGCAGGTTATAGTAAATATTCATAAGAAGATCAGATCGATTAAGGTCCAATTACGACAGCGAATGAAGGAGGGCGATGATTTCAAAAACAAACATTCGAGAAGCGAACTGAACAGGAAGAAGACGATTAGTATATCGCTAGATCCATCTTCTACAACGGAACAGAAAGGCTCAAATTTAGCAGAAATAGACACGAAGAAAATAGAAGAATTAGGGTTTACCTGAGCAGCAACTGCGTCAAACGGAGAGAGAGAGAGAGCCGCAACAGAGAAGAAAACGCAGATTAGATCGAGGACGGGCGAATAGGAGGAGATGGACCAAGGAGGATTCTTTTTCTAATATTATTATTAGGGTTAATTGTAATTTATCCCCTTGTGGCTAGGGGGTTGTGCGAAAGACCCCCCTGAAGTTCCAAATATTGCACTCTATCTTCTTATATGGTTACGTTTTTGTGTGTGGTTCCGTCAAATTTAACAGCATCCGTCATGCCCATTTTACCCCCGGTATATAGAATTGTCATCAAAAAGTTAAAGAGAGAAAACATATATGGACCTATACGAAGGCTGGAGAAGCGATAGGTGGAAAATGAATGGGGAGGAAAGGATGATGGGATGGAAGTGGAGGTTGAGAAGATGACGTAGCCGCCTCCGACCGAGGAGACCGGGGACGACGAGGAAATATGTGGAGGAATAAGATGGGTGAACGAGAGAAGAACGAACATCTAACTCTTCCAGCTAATAAGCTTGCACCTGTCATGGTTTTCAAAATAAAATAGGAATTCGTGATTTAAAGATAAGTCAGTTAAAATTGGGTCATTATATATTACGAGCGTAGAGAAATGAGTTGGCTGGTCCAGAGAAAAAACTCTTTGTAAATCATGCAATTTCGGGGGGGGGGGGGGGGGGGGGGGTAACTCCATAACGAAAAATGATATAGAGTCGATTTTTTTTCTTTTTCAAATCGACTCTCTCTTCGTCTAGTTTATGAAAATATATTTCTCGAAATTTTTACTTGACGATTTGAAAAAAGTCCATGATTTCCACAAGCTGTTGATAACTCCGTTTTTGGAGTTATTTTATTACTTACTTTTCTGTGTTTTGTGTGCTCATTACGGAGAATTTGTCGTCTTTTTGAGTAAATCATGCTAATATTTGTGAAAATGAGTTATGGAGCTATTATTGTTAAATCCGGGTATTTTTAGTGTAATTTCGAGCTTTTATTGTGATATGATAGCGGGTTGTGTTTTTTTTTTTTGTGATTCGCAGGAAAATAGGGCTTGGATGATCATGCGGGAGATGGAAACGAGCTTCGGAAACGAGGAACTCAACGAAGAAAGCCAAAAAGAAAGTGCAGAATGAATGAGTCTTCGTAGGAAGACAGAAGTCTGCGTACGAAGACTTGGTACTTAGTCAAATTTCAAGTTGTTGAAAATGTCTCCCCAAAATAGCTTGCAGTACTTATCTGGGAAGAGCTTCGTAGGAAGAGGAAATGTCTTCGTAAGAAGACTCTCCCCACGAAGAGAAAAGTCTTCATGCGAAGAGAACGCTGACAGAGGCAGATTCTGACGGGGGTTTTATGCAATTTCTCCAAGCTTTGTAATATCATTATGAAAACGTATTTAAGCTAATTATGTCGTGATTTTGAGGAGTTAGCAAGTTTGTGGACGTGTTTTGAGAGCTAGGAAACGCCATTTGAGCTTTGGGAGCGATTGGATCTCTTCGTTTGATTCCTAAACTCTTTCTTTTTGCTAGTTCTTGTTTATGATCATTGAATTCGGTATTTTGATCATGATGTGTAGTAGCTAAACCCTCTTTTGCTGGGAATTCTCGTTTGGTAGCTAGGGTTTGATATGAACTTGATGTTTTGGGATTGTGATTCACGACTTGAAGATGAAAAGTTTATGCTAAATCTCTATATTTCTTGCGCGTAGCTAACGTAGGATTGATATTAATTAGGATTCACGCGGTAACTACGTGATTCTTAGTCGGTAAATTGAACTTTTCACCTAATTGTATCACTACTTGGTAACTCGGTAGTGTTGGTTAGGGTCGTAAAGTAGAATAATGAACGTAATGCATGCTTAAATTTGGTTAAGACTTGGTAACTCGGTTTAAATTGATTTTAGACATAGTCAACTTGTTTGGTAACTCGATAAGTTGTGTAGTGCTTGATTAATAATAGAAGTCATGTTGGTGTTTCATGAATCAAAACATAACTCATATCATCCCTAGTGATCCTAGAGAGAATTCCCGGTATTTTGCCGCTTATTAGTAACGTTATAAATCACTCTTTGTTAATTGTGAACTGTTGGATTGAATACTAAAAGCCATGCTTTTGTATTGGATTATATGAATTTTATATTTATGAGAATAGTTTTGGGCAATGCTTTTGCATTATATTATTATTGTGCATAGTTGTCTATTGTTCTACATAGTAGAAGATCTGGTGTGTAGAGTCTAGCTTACACACAGAAGATCTTATCTTCGGTTCTTGTGGAATGAAAGTTGTGAGTTCACAATCTAAATGGAATTAGACAAACCATCGGAACGATTGTAGCACATTGTTTTAGTAGGTCTGTCTTGGCTACAGGAAACAGTATAGTTTATACTATAGTTTCAACTCAATGTGCTAGTATACTTTGTGTGTATTGAACAGGACAAGTTGAGATCATTGTCTTTGTACTGACATAATAAGACAAGATATGTCTCATGGTTATTATGATTACTTATGCTCTTAATCCTTAGATAGTCAATGTGCACATGTATTTAGTAGTTATTGCTTTGACAAGTCAAGTGAGTGAGATTCCTATGGAATCAATAACCTCGATGAGTTGGGTGATACTATTGAGTCCATGGTGTAAATTGATATATCGAAGGAATCTATGTTCCGGTTATGGGATTGATGATATCCCCTTGATGAAGCTTATAAGTTTTGATTATGTCAAACTCTGCAGGTAGATTACTTGGTAATCTGGACTGATCAAATAAGTTAAGTGGTAAGGATCAAGGAATTTGGGAAGAGGTCGATTAAATGAATTAGTCAGTAATTAATTTAATCGACGGATATCTGTAATCTTAACATGTGGAGATAATACGTATTTAATAACAGGAGCTCGAAATATTAATTTTTGAGAATATGGACAGGAGTGCAATAACAGTTATTTAGTGGTACTAACTGTTATTGACTTTATTCAGACTAGGTTCGGGTGGAACCAGAAGTCCTAATAAAGTTGGGAGCCTGATTCGTATTTTCTCCTCCAGGTCCCTCCCGTAGCCTATATAAGTTTCCTTAGCCTTCAGAATTCGTATGCTTTAGATACACACCGAAATCTAGGGTTTTGAGAGTGAGAGCAAATCATATGGAGGCTGAGAAGGATTCTAGAAGCAGCAAGCCCACACTTGCATCCAGGAGGAACTTCAGTAATACGGGAGAAGATCAGGAGTGTTATCAGACCTACATCAGATGGATTGGACGCAAGTATGAACCATAATTCCGTCTAGTAGGGTTTATAGCGTTCATGTTGAAACAAATTCTAAACGGTATAGCAGACATGCAGTCGAACTGGTCCAGGGATTCTCCTCCCTTCAATTGGTATCAGAGCCCCGTTCGACTCTGCATATCTGCTATACATCCATGTTGTCCAATAATCAAACCGGCTATGCATGTTAGAGTAGGAAGATTGCGATGTCTAACTCAATTTTGCAGATTGAATCGTGTCCTGCTATTATGGTCATACTGTTTGATGTATGTGGTTTGATTTGGTATTGGTTCCCACGCTGTTTTTCGTGGATGAAAAGATCTGTAAACTTATGTAATAGTAAACCCTAGGTTCTCTTATTTCAGTTTTAGATGAACATGTGAGCTCCTTGGTGGCATTGAAAGTCTGTAGCAGTCTCTGGTACTCTGTTACGGACTGATTTGCGGAATCCATGGAGACTAGGGTTACTGTAATATTAGTGGAGACAGAAGGACGAAAGACTTCAAATCGTCAAGTTTTCCACAGTGACGGCATGGGCATTTTCGGAAAAAAAATTTCGGCGACCTTACCGGGAGGTCGAACCCCGTGTCGCTGGGTCAGATGGGTCTTGCTAACCCGACTAAAGAAGCTCCGACCATAATAGCACGACTGTGTGTGGTTGAATGCTTGTTATGTGCTTGATTATCTCTGTGTGTATGATTATTGTGGATGCTTGCATGTTAAATCATGGACAACATGGATATATAAATTTAATTTGTATTAAATTGTTCAAAAACCTAAGTGGGAGAGGGAGTCTAGTGCTTATATATCCCGCGGTCTCCATCATTGATTTATAAGTGATGTAGTTGGTTTTGTGTGTTAGCCTTGGAGTTAACCTTCTTATCGAATATAACCACTACAGTATCACTGGTATAAATAGGGATGGCAATGGATCGGATTCGGACCGGATCCACCTATATCCATATCCGGATCCGATCAAAATAAGTGGATCCATATTCGATCCAAATCCGACTGGATCCTAAACGGATTCGGATCGAATTTGGACCGGATTTAATTTGCAATATCCGTATTCGATCCGACAATCCAAATCTCAAGAAACGGATCTGATTCGGTTCCAGATTCGGATCCTGAGCATTTTTTTTACTTCTCATAAAAAATACACAACAAACTCAGAAAAATACGTAAAAAGAGTCACCACACCCTAAAAATATCTACCTAAAAAAAGTAAAAATGTATTGAAAATATTTTACCAATATGAAAAACGTAAATCTATCAAGAAATATAAGCAAGTCATTCAAAGGTTTAAGACACCAATAATGGGTGGGTTTGGTGTAGACTTTTTTGTGGATTTTAATCCAAAATTCACTTTTCAGCTTTTTGGACTTTTTGTTAAGGTTTGGTATGGACTTTTTTTAGTAGATTTTGGATTTTGGATTTTCAAGTTGTAGTGTAGAAAAGGTGGAAGCAAAAAGTTTGGTTTGGGTGGATTTTTTGTGTCTTTTTTCATCAAATCATGCAAATGACAATAACATCCCCACTAAACAACAAAACTGACACATCACTGACCTTCAATAAATAGACAAAAAGGATAAAATGGTAAGTTTCGCTAAACAACAAAACTGTCACATCACTGATTTTTTAACATCGCCAACTTTTTTTACCAAACTCATACATCTTTTTTCTTGAACTTTTATGTCACAGACTTTTTTCACACCATCTTAAAGACAGCTTAAAATCCAAAAAGTCCACACCAAACCCACCCAATGTCTAAAATTGTCTACACATTCAATTAAAACAACACTAAAATTGTCCATAACCATAGTAGAATATTTTCTTCAGGCCTGGAAACATAATGTGTAGTGATTTGTTCTATGAAGCACCGGAACGGCAGATGGGCCTTCGTCCCCGTACGGAATGCCGGAACGGCACCGAAACGCCCCGAAACGTTCCCGGAATGACAGGTGCCGTCCCGGGAAAAATTGACATTCGGAACTTACCTGGAACGGCGCCGGAACTCGTTCCGGCTTTGCTGGAACACCTAGGAAACGTCCCTAATTGTCTTTCAAGAGACCGGCGACCTTCACGACGTGCGACTTCGACCTCCACCGGCGACGGAAACGATGTTTTTTCAGCATCAGTGGGTCGCTCACAGAAACAACGGAGTAGACTGCGGCATCGCTGTAATTGGGAGAAGAAAACCCACTTTTTCTTGCCTATTTTACTGTATTACACATATTTTTTCTTGTATTTACAAACATGCCATTACTCATAAAAGCCCTAATGGGCTTCTGTGCTTGTGTGGACTTGCTAGATTGGGCTTTTCTATTACATGACTAAAATCCAAAGAATTGTGCTTTCTAATTAGATATATTTATTTTTGTGTCATATACATCGTAAAAAATGTAAATATATAATAAATTTATGTTTATAATTAATATATATTAATATAAAAATAAATAAAATTGCCGTTCCCCCGGCGCTTCGTCTCCTAAATTTTTGAAAATTGTCGTCCCGACGTTCCCGTCCCCGTTTCGTCTCGTCCCCGTTCCCGTTTCGGTGCTACATAGGATTTGTGTAATGTGTTTATATATATTTTGATAAAAATATAATTTTTTTATAACTCTAAGGGTATTTTCGTAAAACTATGTGTGTTCGGATCCTTTCGGGTCGGATATCCATCGGATATCCTAATATATTCGGATCGAATCCGGATACGGATCGGATTTTGATTTTTAATATCCATATCCGATCCATTTTAATATGGGTCGGGTTCGGACTTGATCCATTCGGATCGAATCACTCGGATTTCGGATCGGATCGAACCACATTGCCATCCCTAGGTATAAATTCCTTTAAGGATACTTCTAATAATTACTGTTTATGTGTCATCTCTCCATCTGAGAGGTATGTAATGGGGTAATGGGTTAGAAGTAAAATGATGGTATACACTTAGATGTAAGTTATAGTATCCTCCCCATCGGAGTCACTTCTATGGCTTGCAGGACCAAAGGTACCATATCTAAGTATAGAATGAATGATAGACGTCCACCCATCGTGACATACTATTTTTATGTGTGTTAGACTATTGGTGGTTTACATTGCCCTTATATGTTTTATTTACATGATTCTTAGGTTCAAAAATGTCGAACTCATTCAACCCACTATCTATTCTCGTGAATCAAAACAAACTCAATGGATCAAACTATATTGATTGGAAGAGTAATTTGAATATTGTGCTAAATCCTGAGGATTACAAATTTGTGCTTCTTGAGGAATGTCCCGCATAACCTCTAGAAGGGGCTTCTGAGGAAGAAGCCAAGCCTTATAAGAGGTGGCAGAAAGCCGATCAGATGGCTAAATGCTACATATTAGGCTCCATGTCTAATGTGTTGAAGCATCAGCATGAGAACATGGGCTCTACCCTTGAGATCATGGAGAACCTCAAAGAGATGTTTGGGGATCAGGATCGTGCTGCCAAGCAGGTTGCTATGAAAAACCTCATGAACACAAAAAATGGTTGAAGGGTCCTCTGTAAGGGATCATGTTCTGAAGATGATAAGTCTTCTAGGTGAACTAGAGATCCTTGGAGCTGTAATCGATGAGGAAACTCAGGTCGATATCGTGCTCATGACGTTGTCTGATTCATTCTTTAGCCGAATTGTTAAAGGAGCTTCAAGCAGCTGAGGGACTCCTTCAGAAACCGGTTAATGTAATGGTGGCTGAAAAGGCTTCTGCTTCTAACCCTAGGGCTAAGAAGAAGAAGAAAGTTGCACAAGCAGTAGTTCTGAAGGTTGCTCCGGCACCTCAAGGAATAGCTCGTGGGCCACAGCAAGCACTTGCTCCTCAGGGGACATTGGGAAAAACGAAAGGCAAGTGTTTCCTCTGTAACCAGAGAGGGCATTGGAAGAAGCAATGTCCAAAGTTCCTGACTCGTCCAATCCAGAACAACTCAGGTATATATCTTTCACTAATAGTTGAATCATGTTTAGCGGTTCGATCTACTAGAACCTGGTGTGTAGATTCGGGAGCCACTGACCATGTCTGCAGTTCATTGCAGGGGTTCCAGGAAACCAGACAGCTTAGTGATGGCGAGATTTATCTACACTTGGGCAACACGAATAAAGTAGCTATAGGAATTTGTTTCTTACATTTTGGGAGTGATAGGATTTTAGTTTTGAAATATTGTCTTTATGTACCTTCCATTAGAAGGAATTTGATTTCAGTTTCTAAGTTGGTTAAGAATGAATATTCAGTTTATTTTAATGACTATGTGGTTATTAAGAAAAATAAACGTTTTATTTGTTCTGGTACATTGGTGGATGGTCTTTACATTATAAATCCTGAGACTCCCATAGCGCAGCTATATGAACTGAATAACTCGGATAGCTTACCTAAAAAGAGAAAGGAACCTTGCGAGATAAACCAAACATATCTTTGGCATTTACGACTTGGTCATATCAATATAAACAGAATACAAAGGCTGGTTCAGAATGGACCATTAGGTTCATTAAAAGTGGAGGCACTACCAGCATGTGAGTCATGTTTAGAAGGTAAGATGACCAAGAGGCCATTTTTGGCAAAGGGTAATAGGGCCAAAGAACTGTTGGAGCTTATCCATTCAGATGTTTGTGGACCAATGAATGTCCAAGCAAGGGGAGGTTTTGAGTATTTCATTACTTTCATTGATGATTACTCAAGATATGGATATATTTATTTGATGCGGCGTAAGTCTGAGGCCTTTGAGAAATTTAAAATTTTTAAGGCAGAATCAGAGAAGCATCTAGGAAAATATATCAAGTCATTTCGATCTGATCGAGGTGGCGAGTACCACTTGGGACAATTCAGGGATTACTTGGAGGAACAAGGGATTCAATCCCAGTTGTCTGCTTCAGGTACGCCACAACACAATGGTGTGGCAGAGCGAAGGAATAGGACTCTTTTAGAAATGGTGAGATCCATGATGAGTTATTCAAATTTACAAACTTCCTTTTGGGGGCATGCTTTAGAGACAGCTGCATATATTCTGAACTTGGTTCCGTCTAAGTCAGTACCAACTACACCCACAGAACTTTCGACAGGGCGCAAGCCTAGTCTACGGCATGTTCGGATTTGGGGTAGTCCAGCACATGTGCTGAAGGGGAACGCAAGTAAGTTGGAATCAAGGACAGAAGTATGTGTCTTTGTAGGATACCCGAAAGGAACAAAGGGTGGTTTATTTTATAGTCTGAAGGATCAGAAAGTCATTGTTAGCACCAATGCAAGATTCTTAGAGGAAGACTATATTATGGATCACAAGCCTAAAAGTAAAATTGTTCAGGAAGAAATGCGAGGAAATCAAGTAGTCCAAGGTCATGATATACCAACTGTACGAGAGGAAATACCACAAGAAAATGATATCGACATTCAACTACCTTTGGGTGGTTGGAGAAATGTAGATACTCGTGATACACAACAAAATAGTGTTGACATCCCACCGCAAGAGGGCAGTGGGGGAACTGACAATACTAGTGATCCACAAGATAGTAGTGACATTCCGCCGCAACCGAGCAGTGGGGAAAATTTTACTACTAGTGAACCACAAGTACAGCCTCGTCGTAGTGGGAGGATTTCTCGTAAACCAGACAGATACATGTACTTGGGAGAGTCTGTTGACAAGGTCCCTGATGAACATGATAGTGATCCCAGTAACTATAATGAAGCTGTTGGAAGTACGGATGCAGAAAAGTGGAAAAAGGCTATGATTTTTGAGATGGAGTACTCCAATCAGGTCTGGGATCATGTAGATCCAACAAATGGGGTAAAACCCATCGGGTTTAAGTGGATTTAAAAGAAAAAGAAAGGGGTAGACGGGAAGGTTGAAACCTTCAAAGCACGACTTGTTGCGAAAGGTTTTACTCAGAAAGAAGGGATCGACTATGAGGAAACTTTTTCGCCGGTAGCCATGATTAAGTCTATCAAGATTCTCTTGTCCATTGCGGCTCATTTCGATTACGAAATTTGGCAAATGGATGTCAAGACAGCTTTCCTTAATGGAAGTCTTGATGAGTGCATTTATATGATGCAACCAAAAGGATTCGTAGATAAGGGCCAGGAGCACAAGTTGTGCAAGCTTAAGAGGTCTATTTATGGACTTAAGCAGGCATCTAGATCATGGAACATCCGTTTTGATCAAGCAATCAAATCTTTTGGTTTTGATCAATGTCCGGATGAGCCGTGTGTGTACAAGAAGTGTAAAGAAAACGTGGTGGTATTCTTGATACTTTACGTTGATGATATATTGCTCATTGGAAACAATGTGGGTGTATTATCTAGTGTGCGGGTATGGTTATCAAGTCAATTTGATATTAAAGACTTGTGAGAAGCAGCATACGTTCTAGGGATCAAGCTTATGCGAGATCGGAAAAATAGGATGTTGGGCTTGTCACAAGCCAATTATATTGATACTATTCTTGCAAGGTTTAGCATGCAGGATTCCAAGAAAGGGTTGATCCCTTTCAGACATGGAATCAGTCTATCTAAGGATCAGTTTCCTAAGACACCTGATGAGATAGAAAGCATGAAAGCAGTTCCTTATGCTTCTGCAGTAGGAAGCCTCATGTATGCGATGTTATGTACTAGACCGGATATTTGCTTTGATGTTGGCATGGTTAGTAGATATCAGTCTAACCCTGGCAGAGAACATTGGACTGCGGTGAAACATATATTGAAGTACCTGAAAAGGACTCGAGACTATATGTTGGTTTACCATGAAAATAGTCTTGTACCCATCGGGTACACAGACTCAGATTTTCATTCATATAGGGATTCCAAGAAGTCTACATCTGGATATGTTTTCACATTAGGAGGTGGAGCCATTAGTTGGAGGAGCATCAAGCAATCTTGTATTGCTGATTCAACCATGGAAGCTGAATATGTGGCTGCTTCTGAAGCTGCTAAGGAAGTTGTTTGGCTCATAAACTTTCTAATGGATCTTCGAGTGGTACCGAGTGCACAACCGGCTATAACGCTTTATTACGATAATAGCGGCGCGGTTGCAAACTCAAGGGAACCAAGAGCTCACAAGAAAGGAAAACACATAGAGCGTAAGTATCATTTGATTAGAGAAATCGTGCACAGAGGTGATGTGGCAGTGATGAAGATTGCATCAGCGGATAACCTGGCAGACCCATTTACGAAGTGTTTGACAGCTAAGACTTTTGATGGTCACGTAGAGGGAATGGGTTTGAGGTGTGTTGCTTAGTGATATGGGTCATTCACGTAGAGGGAATGACCCATATCAAATAAGTTAAGTGGTAAGGATCAAGGAATTTGGGAAGAGGTCGATTAAATGAATTAGTCAGTAATTAATTTAATCGACGGATATCTGTAATCTTAACATGGGGAGATAATAAGTATTTAATAACAGGAGCTCGAAATATTAATTTTGAGAATATGGACAGGAGTGCAATAACAGTTATTTAGTGGTACTAACTGTTATTAACTTTATTCAGACTAGGTTCGGGTGGAACCAAAAGTCCTAATAAAGTTGGGAGCCTGATTCGTATTTTCTCCTCTAGGTGCCTCCCGTAGCCTATATAAGTTTTCTTAGCTTTCAGAATTCGTATGCTTTAGATACACACCGAAATCTAGGATTTTGAGAGTGAGAGCAAATCGTCTGGAGGCTGAGAAGGATTCTAGAAGCAGAAAGCCCACACTTGCATCCAGGAGGAACTTCAGGAATACGGGAGAAGATCAGGAGTGTTTTCAGACCTACATCAGATAGCTTGGACGCAGGTATGAACCCTAATTCCGCCTAGTAGGGTTTATAGCGTTCATGTTGAAACAAATTCTAAACGGCATAGCAGACATGCAGTCGAACAATTCCACTCGGTTAATTGAAAATATTGTTCTTTTCGTTTTAGTAGAATTAGACAATCAAACAAACGCGCTTTGCCCACAAAAAGGTTAAGAAACATTAATTTACAAAAAGTCTCTTGGGTTTGACAATCCGATTTTCTGGAATCTATATATATTATTTGAGAATGTCCTCTGAAGCTTTGCGTGAGGAAATGCCACGTGGAAAATACAATTAATTAATGTAATTTATAAAAAAAATGTTTAATTGCTTAGATTTAAAATATTTTAAAAATCACAATTAATTCAAAATGGTATTAAACATCCTCCAATCAAACTAATCCGTCCAATGTTAATTAATGCCTTCTTCACATTTAATTGAAAAATTGTCTGGAATGTTATAATTTGGTCAATGCGAATTCAAAATGGAAACTATTTACCAACTAAAATTATGTGTGTTTCTCATATGGTCAATTTATCATTGGATTGCATGAGTTACTAGAATAAAAGGAACCAATACACCAGAGCGTTCATTTGGCACCTCACACTCATGCAAATTAGAAAATTCAAGTCACACAAATCAGAAAATCAAATTCAAACAAACATTTACTTTTCAATGTAAATGTACTAATCATAAAATAAAATTTTTCATTTGTTTTTACTGACTTATTTGATTGCATTAACTCATTTCAATTTCAACTACAATTCTTTATTCATATCATAATAAGAGATTTGGATGCAGCTAGGGTGGTAGCTCAAGTGGTAGAGCCTGCATGAGATTCCGGGTTCAATCTCGGTTGACGACAAAACAATTTTTCAAAAAAAAAAAAGATATTTGGATCAAATATCAGACACTACGGGGGAAAAATTGTCCGAAATGGTATGAAATGTTTTCCAATCAAATCACAAATTCAATCCGTCCAAAATTAATTAATGTCTTCTCCACATTAAACTGAAAAATTGTCTGAAGTGGTATAATTTATCCATTATGAATTGAAAATGGAAACATATATAAGAAATTAGGGGGTGGGATTATCAAATGAAAAATAGTGGTCTTGACTTTTTGGTATGGTCATAGAGAAAATGACGGGTGGAATTATCGAATGAATAAAAGTGGTGTTGACTTTTTTTTTATAGTCACGGAAAATATAATTGTGTACAGTAGAGAAATGTAACATTATTTAGCCAAATTTCGACGGTGCAATCATTCACTATAGCGACATAAAACGATGTCTTCGATGCTCTTGGTTGAGGAACTTTTTCCACTGAAATTTCTTCAAATATTCTTTACTATTGTCTCACAGGTTATGAACTAAATGCAAGGAAAGAGTGGCCATCGTACGTTAGCTCGATTGGAGTGAAAGAGAAAATTACAGAAGAAAAGACAAGTCCGTGAATTCGATGAGTTTTCTACATCTACATCATATCAAGTGTTCAGCATCGTAGGTTCTTAAAATATAAGAATATTCAATTTGGATGCAGAAATACGTATGCGCCATGAAGTAGCCACTGCACCCGTAATGCATCTAACAGTTATATCGGGGATGTTTCCGAGCAAGTAGTTCTATCTGCCGGTGAGTACCTTTGACACACGTAATTTTGTTTTTCGCATGGAAACAATTATTTCAGGTAATTTTATATGTACACATTTATATATACGTGTTTCATATAAAACAAGAGGTTGTTGCTGGACAAACAGTAGTATTGGGGGGTGTTTCCGAGCAAGTAGGTCTACCGGAGATAGTAGTTGATCAAGCTGCATGAGGTTTTTTGTTTATTACACTACATATGTAAGAAAGTTAGATTACTTTTCGGTATAACATGACTTGAATTTTCATATGTCCCATTTTTGTGTGATGGCGACTTTGGTGTCTGTATCACATGATAATCTTTGGTATGAGGCATGAAATAATTTTTGTAAAAGAACATACACCAGTAACGGAGTGCATATTTGCACATGTTGCTGCAAATATAATACTTGCTCATTGCCACGGTATATATGTAAGAAAATTAGATTACTTTTCGGTATAACATAATTTGAATTTTCATATGTCCCGTTTTTGTGTGGTGGCGAGTTTGTTGTATGTATCACATGATAATCTTTGTATGAGGCATGAAATAATTTTTGCAAAAGTATCAAAACATACACCAGTAACGGAGGGCATATTTGCACAAGGTACTGCAAATATAATACTTGCTCATTTCCACGGTATATATGTAAGAAAATTAGATTACTTTTCGGTATAACATAACTTGAATTTTCATATGTCTTTTGTGTGGTGACGACTTTGGTGTCTGTATCACATGATAATCTTTGGTATGAGGCATGAATAATTTTTGCAAAAGTATCAAAACATACACCGGTAACGGAGGGCATATTTTCACATGTTGCTGCAAATATAATACTTGCTCATTGCCACGGTATTATGTAAGAAAATTAGATTACTTTTCGGTATAACATAACTTGAATTTTCATATGTCCCATTTCTGTGTGGTGGCGACTTTGGTGTCTGTATCACATGATAATATTTGGTATGAGGCTTGAAATAATTTTTGCAAAAGTATCAAAACATACACCAGTAACAGATGACATATTTGCACAGGTTGCTGCAAATATAATACTTACTCATTGACACGGTCACATATATATATATATATATGTATATATATATATCGATGATTATACATGTATATAGATATATATTTTTTAAAATATTTCATACTCGATGTTATTCTTACGAACCGAACTCATTTAAATTTCATACCAACATGTATCGATTTACAGTAACCTTCAAAGATTCGACTGTGTTGAAGAAACTACAATTCTTCGATAAACATGCTAGGATAATTCTAAGGAATCATGCTGAGAATTTGAGTAGCTTGCTCATACAGGTATCGTCTATAATCGACTTTAATTTAAGCTGCCTTCTACTGAAATTATCTTATGCAATGCTCAGTTCACTATTTTATAAACATAATCATTCTGGAAAATTGATGCAAGACCATATTCAAAGCTGCATTAACCAGTCATTCACTTTTATCAATGAAGCACATTCTGAGGGGATGAAAAACAATGATCTTATATTTTTTTCAGTTCTTTCTGTCGATTGGGCTGATGGATGCTTGCATTTGCTTGGAATAATTAAACAAATAAAATGTAAGATCATATATATGTCTTGCTTACATTTTAACTTATTCAATTTTAAAATAAAATTTTAAATATCTAATTATAAATTATGTCATTTATGATGCAGAAAAATCTACATTGGGGCCGGTTCCAAAGAGCCATTTCAGTTTTTTTCTCATTTAGTCATGGCACGTATTTTTTTTCTGTAGTTATTCTGACAACATAAAATATTGATTATTTCAGTTTAAATAATTTTATTTTTTGTTCGAAATTTAACGTGCATCGCACGGGTTCAAAGCTAGTTTATTACTACACCGAAAGCTGTACACTTACAGTTGGAGCGTGTCAGCTGTCGATATTACAATTCAATTAAACTTCTTCCAATGCATTCTTAACAAGATTGGTTCTATTGCATAGGATATTTTGTTCTCTCTCCCCCACAACATATTTCAATACGTCACACAGTTTAAATACCATACTGCCTATGTTTCTTTTGTATTAGTGTACTTAACCTTTTGTCACTTTTAACCTGGTGATTTGATTAGCAAAACCATACAATTTTTTTATAATCTTTGCATGGTTTTGTAGAGCAAACTTTACTATACAACACCATATAAAAATTGCGTATAAAACATCGTTTTGCCTAAACTCATTTACGGGTTGAAGTGTCAAATCATAACTATACAGAAGAAAATGAGGTAGTAGTTGCGGCTGAAGAGAACTCAAGCAATTGTAAATTTGGTCCTTTTTTGAGGGAGAATTTTGTTTCTATTATTGGTCTAGTTTGGCAAAGCTGAAATAAGTGATAGATGGATGAAATTTTGAATTTTAATCTCACATGTTTGGATAAGCATGATAGATTTTAAGATTGTTGTTATTATCCGTATCCGGGTATTTTAAAAGCCGAATCCGGACATCTTTAAATCATTTTCACAATCCAAATATTTGAACGGATCCAGGTGATTGTTGGCCGAATTCGGGTAGGATTCAACCGAATTTGGGTAAGATTCAACCGTATGTGTGTAAGATCAGAGTCTTTGATACATCAATCAACCAATGCACGATACATCTACAAACTAGTCATCCGAATCTGGATCAGATCCATCCGGATGGGGATCGGATCCCAACCGGATCCTGAACAGACCCACTCGGGTCCGAATCCGGCTCCGAATTCGGGACCGCCACCGCAACAATATCGTATTTTCTTCAAATTTTAGATAATTAATTAATCTATCCCTTCATTCTAACTTTGCCGAACAAGGCTTTTGTGGTACTACAAACTCTTAATTCAGCAAAAGCTTTTTATTTGTTCTTTGAACGATTTGCTCCTGTCCTCTATCAGGGACAGCTGAGTTGGGAACTCACCGAGTCTCTGGTTAGTTCAGTTTACTAGCTAGCTAGGGTTTTAATCAAAATCCCCTCTTTCCCTCGTATCCAATCTAGGGTTTCCTTCCGGCGAAGAATTTCAACCAGCCGGCGAGATGTCGAAGCGCAAGTTTGGATTCGAGGGTTTCGGCATCAATCGACAGGCTTCCTACAACTTCGACCACTCCCAGCCTCCCCAGCGCCTCTACGTCCCACCTTCCTCCCGCTCCGGCGACAACTCCGAAGATGCCGACTTGGACAACATTGAATACGACGACGACCGCCAAGCCTCCGAAGACAGACCACCCGCCACCGACGGCGGAGACGATGAAATCGACCCTCTCGATGCGTTTATGGAAGGTATTCACGAGGAGATGAAGGCGGTGCCTCCTCCAAAGGCCAAGCAGAAGCTAGAGAAGTACTTGGACGACGAAGAGGATGATCCAATGGATAGCTTCCTGAGGGCGAAGAAGGATCTAGGGTTGACACTTGCTCAGGATGCTCTCCATGCTGGATACGATTCCGATGAGGAGGTTTACGCAGCTGCCAAAGCTGTCGATGCGGGGCTGATTGACTACGATTCGGATGATAATCCCATTGTCTTGGACAAGAAGAAGATTGAGCCTATTCCGGCTTTGGATCACAGCTCTATTGACTATGAGCCTTTCAATAAGGACTTCTATCAGGAAAGCCCTTCTGTATCAGGTAACCATAACTAGACCTCTTTTGTAGCTTCACTTTGCTGATTGTTGTTTAATTCAATCGTTATGTTGACAATTAGCTTGATGGATGCAAGGGCTTACCTAAATCATACTTCGATTACTTGGAGATGGATGCATTCATTTTGTCTAGACTAGATTAAATTGTGGGAAACCATAAAAGATGGTATAATCTGATAATGAGCTCATGTGGCCCTTGATTCATCAGTAAGTATAAAACATCTAGTTAACTAGCTTAGTTACGTAACCATCTTAACAGTCTTCTGAACAACTCGTGTTCCTACGTGTGTCCAATTCTCAGGCTTTGTCGCCGAAAAGGTTAATTTTCTATATACTCTAGGCTCAGACAGGATTCATCTGTAACAGCACATATCTAGTTCCCCAACTAAAAAAAGTTCTTATTATGCCATTGACACGATCGTCATTAAATGATTGCTAGTTTTGGCATAACTAATTCAATATATGAGATCTTGTCTCATTGCTCGCTCTGTCAAAGCTTCACCATCTATTAAGAAGCATAGCAAGTTGCTGACTTTGTTCCGTATAGTTATTCTTTACACGATCAGCAACTCTTTCCCTCTTTGTATTCCTACAAGCTATTTTACCATTATGATTTGTACACAAGATCTTATCTGAGAGCGTATTCAACAGTGCCCCCTGCCCAGGCACCAACTCATTCCAGCTCCAAAGTCGTCTGGAAATGACTGTTCATCTTTACACCAAGCACTAGGTACCCCCGGGGCACGAGCCGGACACTCCACTGCTCTCCACACTGCTCCAGGGCGCTCCTTTCTCACCCTTCTACCATATGGGTGCCCTCTATGCAAAAGCTCTGAAAATATCCATTATAAACAGTGCCATGCCCTAGTCCCTGCCCCAACGGCTGAAGAGCATGTTGCATGGGTATTGGCACCACTCAATCCATCTCACAATCGTCTCTATATCGCTATTCACGTTTCCACCCTCTGTAGCACTGAAACGGGAACACGGACGTGATGAAATGGGGACGGGGACGCCGGAACGACAATTTTCAGAAACGGGGGAGACGAAACGCCGGGGGAACAGCAGACACGCACACACAAATTTATATTAATGTAAATGATACCTAAATACACACTTATAAAGCATTACACGAAATTGAAAGAAAATAATAAAGATAAATACACAATTAAGATCAATGCAAAGAGAACACATTTACTCAATAAATATTTGGCGGTACTTGAGAAATAAGAGGTCCTCAAACTCTTTGAGGTTGTTTGGAAGTTTTGAAAGTGTCCAAATTGTTTTGTCTACATTTAAGTAAAAGCTGCTAGGTTTAGATTGGGGTTGGGGATCTTGATAGGCTTAGTAATATACATCATATTTTACAAGTAACATTACTTATGTAGATTTATTAAAAGACACCCGAGTTTATTTTTATGACGTTTCCAAGATGTTTCAAAAAGGGGGAACATGTCTTCGGGATGTTCCGGACTCATTATTTTTACAGGAATGACATGTGGTGTTCCGAGGAGTTCCGGAGTACGGGACGTTACCGGAACGGGGAAGTCACCCTACATGGAGTTCCCGTGCATCATAGTTTCCACTAATACTGAGGTACCGAGGCACGAGTTCCCCAGGGCAACGGGGTGGGTACTCCACTGCCCCCAACACTGCCTCAAGGCCCCTCTCTCACTCCTCTGCCTCATGGGCGTCCAGCTGTGGAAAAGAAAAACTGAAAAACGAACTGTAAGAAGTGTCCTGCCCCCTTCCCCTACGAGTGGGAACACGCACCAAAACGTACGTGAACAGTGTCTTTGTGAACATGCTCTTATAGGAACCTCTTCATGTTATCTTTATGGGAACTCTGTTTCCATATAGTTCTTTAGGCACAAGTTTTTTATGTTTCGAACTTGCTATGCTCAAAGTTCATGACAAATCTGTGTTTTCTGGTGAGTTGATGCTCAAACTTTAAATCCTTATACAGGTAATTCGTAAAATGAACCTGAAAAAGAAACAAAGAAAACATTGGAAAAATATATAAACAAATACCATTATAATGATAAATCTGCCAAAAAAGGCTTATCATTTGCTCAAAACAAAGCCAAGAGGAGCTACTTGTCATTGGGAATAATTTGGAAAGTACTGAAATTGGATACAAATTGTATATATTACTACTAACTTTGTCCTGATATGAGTGTCTCATTAGACTTATTACGGGTTATTTTACTTGATAGATTTACTAAAATGTTCTTTGTTCAATTTGAAAGTTTTATTGGGAAGTGAACAAGTAGGGATTTATAATTTGAATGGAGGAAAGAGTAGTAAATAAGTAGGCAGTTTTTGAGAAGACACTTACTTTGGGACGGGAGGAGTATATGTAAGTCTAATGAATAAAAAAAAAGACTTGAATGCAGTAAGTTATATAGTAGATAAGTAGGCTCGAGCTAGTTCAGTTAGTTACATAATCAAGCATGAATGAGCCCCGGATGATCTGTATTCACGCCATTTGGTGAACAGATTGGTTTGTTTGCTGCCCCACCAAAAGTTTTACCAATTTAAATTGGTCAGCTAAGTGGGGTTTATCTCCTATGGTTCCTTCTAGTGCTATTTGCTCATTTACGTTTTTAAAATTTGTGTTATTGTTTTTACCCAGTTTTTATTGGTCATCCCTATAGTTCTCCTACAACCTTTATCATATTGGATTATTGGGTTACTCATTTAGGATAGCTCATGACAGGGCCTACCTGGCATGAGAGCATCTTCAAACAATAAGAGCATCTTCAAACAATTCTTTCTTATGTTAATGGTACAATTTCTAGGTAATTTTAAAGGAATAGTATATTGCTTCTCTTTTATTTTCTAGGTACACTATTCATCTATTGTTATGTTAATTTAAATGATTCTGCTGAACCGTTGACATCGGCTATCCAACTTTCCTTCAGAACATCGCTGTCTTTATTATTCGATCTGTTCATGTAATCATACAGGGATCAGTTTTCGAGGTTTCGGGGTATTCTTTATGTGATCGTAGTTACTGATACGTCTTGTCTCTTAATACAGGTCTAAGTGAGCAGGATGCAACTGAATACCGCAATAGACTTGCAATTCGCGTGTCCGGGTTTGATGTTCCAAGGCCTGTGAAATCTTTTGAAGACTGCGGTTTCTCTGCAGAGCTAATGAAGGCTGTTGCGAAACAAGCATATGAAAAGCCTACACCAATACAGTGTCAATCTTTCCCCATTGTGCTGTCTGGTAGAGATATCATCGGTATTGCAAAAACTGGCTCCGGAAAAACTGCTGCTTTTGTACTTCCTATGATTGTCCACATTATGGATCAACCTGAGCTTGAGAAAGAGCAAGGTCCCATTGGTGTGATATGTGCGCCTACCAGAGAATTAGCTCATCAAATTTACCTGGAGGCAAAAAAGTTTGCAAAACCACATGGGATACGAGTGTCCGCAGTATATGGTGGAATGTCCAAGCTTGAACAGTTCAAAGAGCTCAAGGCTGGATGTGAGATTGTTGTTGCGACTCCGGGTAGATTGATAGACTTACTGAAAATGAAGGCCCTGACAATGTTTAGAGCAACCTACCTAGTTCTTGATGAGGCTGATAGAATGTTTGACCTTGGTTTTGAACCCCAAATAAGGTCCATCGTCGGTCAAATTAGGCCAGATCGTCAGACTTTACTTTTTTCTGCCACAATGCCTCGGAAAGTTGAGAAGTTAGCAAGGGAAATTCTCAGTGATCCGGTAAGAGTTACTGTGGGAGAGGTGGGGACAGCCAATGAGGATATCACACAAGTTATTCAAGTAATTCCATCTGATGCTGAGAAGATGCCTTGGCTTCTTGAAAAGCTACCTGGACTTATTGATAATGGGGATGTTCTCATTTTTGCTTCCAAAAAAGCCACAGTGGATGAGATTGAGTCTCAACTGGCTCAAAGGGGTTTTAAGGTTGCAGCACTTCATGGTGACAAAGACCAGGCTTCTCGGATGGATATATTGCAAAAGTTCAAATCTGGAATGTATCATGTTCTTATTGCCACTGATGTTGCAGCGCGCGGTCTTGATATTAAATCAATAAAGTCAGTGGTCAACTTTGATATAGCTAGAGACATGGACATGCATGTCCATCGAATTGGAAGAACAGGCCGTGCCGGTGACAAAGACGGGACTGCATACACTCTTGTCACACAGAAAGAGGCCAGATTTGCGGGTGAATTAGTCAACAGTTTGATTGCTGCCGGTCAGAATGTGCCTGCTGAACTGATGGATCTTGCTATGAAGGTAGTTTACTTGGTCTTTTTCATTCTTCCTTCCTGCATTTGCTTTAGTATGTTTGATCTTTACTATCAAGGAGTGCTTACTTTGACAATGACAGTAAAGAAAATAAGGGTACACACTTATAACTGAAATCTCTAAATGACAACTGAAACCATGATTTTAGTCATTTCAAAGTTAGATCAGATGGTAGTTACATTTAGTTACAGTATTTGGTTTTTATTGTGCTTGGGAGTCGATCTCTATCTACCTGTACCAAAAGCACAACTTCTAAACTTGCATGACACTTGAAATCTGATAATTGGCCGAAGCCTGAGATAAAAAAATTTGTCTCATCAGTAACCTCTGATGACTGGTTGCTATACTGGACCAGCTTCCTCCACCAAACCTATTTTGGTTCCTTGTGAGACCAGCAAAATTAAACATATCCGAACCAAACGGAATCGTCAACATACTACCACAAAAAGATCTCGGCGTGAGCGATGTTAAGCAGAAATACTGCCAATTTAAATAAACAAAAGAAGCTCGGAGATAAATCTCACCAGAAGCACGGCTTTAAACTTGCGTCACGCTTGAAATCTGATAATCAACCGGAGCCTGAGATAGAAGTTGGCTTCACATCAGTAACCTCTGATGGCCAGTTGCTATGCTGGACCAGCTTTACTCCGCTAAACCTGATTTTGGTTTCTTGTCAGAGCGGGGACATATCTGAACAAAAACAGATCATCAATATACTGCCAAATCAATATCAAAGCCATAAATATTAAGCAGATGAACTGTTAAATTCAACAAATAAGAGAAGTTTAATATAAATCCCTGCTTGTTCAATATCAAAATTTATTCACACTGGTGTCAACAAAACTACCCGATACTGGAATATCCATCTTGCAGAGAAATCATGAACTAAGCTAGGAAAACTGCTAGCTGCCAAACTTGTTAGGGTTGTATGGTGTGCTTTTCTTTTGATGGATCTTTGGATGATATGATTTTATTGAGTCACAATTGACCGATCATCTTGGGGAGTTCTGTTTTCTGTTTAATGGTCAAAGAAACGGAAGTAGAATGAAGAACCTTAAAACTTATGCTTGAATTCAAAGGACCTGTTGGGTCACCCAATTCTACCGGGAACCTGGGACCTTGTGTCAATTTCCACATGTTCCCTACATGAGGTGGGTTGGTATCTGAAATACTGCACCCCCCCCCCCCCCCCCCCCCCCCCCCAACCCCTTGTATTTGCCAGCTCTAACGATATCTCATTCAAAAGAGCAAGTCACACTAATATCATTATCTTTTCGATCAATGAGTTATACCCGAATCTTGTTATGTGCAAGTATCAAAAAGTTTGTGGAGAATAGCATTCACTGATTCACATATTTGGGGTTACTGAAATATATCGAAAGTATAAATGTTGATACAGAACTGTGAAGGTGGCAGACTGAATTGTGCTTGGAATGTCTACTTGTCATGAGCTTATTAGGAGTGCTAGTTAAACAAAATCCAAGCAGAATTCGATGTTCTAGATGAGCCGATAGGAAAGCCCAAGCTTCTTATCCTAACTACAGGAAAAAGCCATCAAATTGGACTATGGAAAGTGCTCCCTACCTGTTGGGATTAAGCTTCCTTTGGCCAATAAGCTTAATGAGTTGATGTAACTGTTAGTCTTTGTCCTTTACCTCCGCAATCATACTCAATGTTAGTTGTCTCTGCACACCAATGTTTTGTTTTTTGCTCCTTCCTCCTGAAGCTTCATATGCTTTCTTCAGATGGGTGAAAGTTAGTCATATGATTTTCTCCTGTTTCTCTTTCTTTGTTGTAAAAAGCCCGTGTACTTGTTGATTAGTTTGACGTCCAGATACTTCCATACTGTTTCATCGTTTCTCTTCCTTTAAAGTTTTAAACATGAAAAGTACATACATTTTTTAATGTTAGTCCTGAAATATTCATTGCGTCGTCGTATTATCTCATAGAGGAACGTCTCCTTGGTAATGAGTGAATCACATTTCTCTTCCGCATACCTAACTTCGTATTTTGAGATATTTGTTGGGTATTAACTGTTTTAGATGTGGATGTATGGGAGTTCAACTGACATTTACCTTGTAAATCAACTAGGATGGAAGATTCAGATCAAAGCGCGATGCAAGAAAAGGAGGTATGAGTTTTCACCCTTGCAAACACATGTCTAGACCTCGTTCCCAAATTTCATTAGGGGAGTTATCTAGACAAGAAAAAAGAATTGAAATGATAGAAGGATGAAAAATATATTCTGAAAAATGTACTCCTTGTGAGCAGGTGGGAAAAGGGCTAAAGGAAGAGGTGGAGGTGGCAATCGAGGTATACGTGGTGTGGACTTCGGTTTGGGTATAGGATATAGTGATACTTCATCTAGCAGCAACTCCAGTCGTCCCGCTGCAACTAGTTCTTCGGTTAAAACTGGAACGGCTGCACAGTTCAAAAATACCTTTGTTGCAGCATCAGCATCCAATTCCCCAAACCAGGGCATAAACGTGAACAAGAGACCGGCAGTGCTACGCGGATTTGTGTCTGGCGGTTCAATAGGTGGTGGTGCCTATGCTCCTCGCCCCACCAGCCTTCCAACTCCTGCTGCTGCTGCTGCTGCTAACTCGGGAGGAAACCCTACTAACCAGAGCTCCTCCAGAGCAAATGTACCACAGAGCACAGAAAGGTGAGGCTTCCTATTTGATATTGCATAGCTCTAGTTTTTGCCGTATATATATATATATATATATATATATATATATATATATATATATATATATATATATATATATATATTTTTTTTTGAATTCTGGTGATGTCCAGTCAGAAGCTAAGATTTGGTTGATCTTTGTTTTGGCGCAGTTCTAGAGACAGACCAAGAGAAAGGCGCAGGCCTTCTGGTTGGGACCGATGATGATTTTAGCTTTGCATACATTTCCGGCCAACCATTAAGTTAATCGCCCACTACTACACACCTTGAGATAGGATGCTGTTGTTAAACATTGAGAGACCAAGAGAAGGTGCATCAGGTCTTGAAAGCTCATTTTGATTTGAAATCTTGTTGTTTTCTGGTCGTATTAATCAACTCTCAAGGCCTCACCAAATTGTTTGCGCAAAGCTGGGTGATAGAGAAAGCACAAACAGTTTGAGCCCACCAACATGATTATATATTTCCTGTTTTTGTTGATGCGAGTGATGAGGCCTCGCGAGTCTGGGAACACGATAGCAAAACTGAGAGTGGACTATGTATAACTTTTTATACTCAGTAGCGGCTGCTTTCCTTGTTTACCAATCTCGGAAAGTACATGAACAGATACTCTATTTTGTAGCAAAAAGCTATTACTTCACATATATGAGCATGTACAAATTGCAATAATCTATGCCTTGGGGCATTGCAATACGTTTTCTTTGCTAGTGATTTCTCTGCGTCTCCTGGCATTTGGGCATATCTCTAAGCAAGGTTCCTTCAGTGCACTGTCATCTTCACGCCGTGGAGGGTCGATGCCAAACTTAAACTGTTCCAAGAAAATCACAACAATTAATTAAATTGTTGTTAGCAATTTTGTAGACTATCTGGTTCCGTGTTCACATAATATATTCATCCAACGTTTTACTCAAACCAGTTGCCACATTAGAAAAGAATACATGAAACTGAGTCTGAAGAGTGTAAAATTTCATTCTCGAAGACACTTTAACCAAGAACTGATAAGACTAGAACTACTTGAAGTAGAGCTTAAGTTAACGGCTATCAAACACAGAGCGATAAATTTAGTCCGGTTGAGGGGCTTGCTCAAAAGAGCGGTTTTGGGGAAAAGAGGAAGGGAAGAACATCACCACAGTGTATCACCAACTAAACAACGAAATGACCATACCCCAAACCTTTCTTTGGTCATGAATCATGACATGGCTTTACAATGTGTTAACCACTAGGCTAGTCGTCAAGCTTGGAACAAAGACGAACAATCTCATTAATACCGCGGAAGTCATAAAAATAGAGATGGACATGATTTCTAACAAGTAGAAAGACATGGCAGCTAAAAAAGAGATGAGCGGGTCATTGTAGAATTTGTTTTCACTGTTGACTGACAATATATGTTTACCTGACAGCTATAGTCGCTGAAGTTTGGCTCCATCAATAAAGGAATCCCCATGCAGTCCTTGAAGAAACTCTGCAAGAAGTTACCTCAAGGGTTATAAACTGATTCTGGTAATAGCAAAGAAACCGCTAAGGAACTAAGAATAGAGAGGAAGGCAGAAACGCTTTCTGCTGCTCCTGAAAAAACTATTTTCCAAGCAAATCATGCTGAGCAAATACGAATCTTTCAAAGTTATACATAACTTGTATCACTAGTTATTCGTGATGGCTACTGTTTCATTGCAAGCATGTGGGAAATAAAGTAGTTTGCCATAGGGCCTGACAGTGCTCCAGCGGAATATATGTGCAGAAGGGGTAATTCGTTTGATGAACAGTGACTGACCTGAGTAGGAAGCTTACAAGTATTGGTACAAATCCCCACACATTTACTTTCCTCCAAGTACTTGCATCTTTCTACTAACACCTACATACATTAACACCGCCGAAATCTTGTAGTGTTAGTAGTAGACGAAAGACCTTTGTGTAAGTTGAGAGTTTGAATTCCAATATAGCTAGCTAGATACCCACCCCACTTGTCCATGAGGTACCATCAGGACGATCCACTGAGTTAACCTTGCAAGGACCCATAAGCCATTGACAAGATAACACAGTCACTCTAGCTTCAGAACAAACATAGAATTTCCAACGTTTAGCAGCAGCAGCGGATGATGATGATCAAAGTTGCAGTAATAAAAATGACAAGATCAAACCATTCATCTTCTTCTGCTAGGAATAAAAGTGAATTAAAATGGGGGTGGGGGTGGTGATGAAGTGACTCACCAACCATGAGTGCAGCGAGTTTTCCTTGTTGAATAGGTGTGACTAGAAGGCGATAAAGATCTAACAGATACGGAGGGAAGAGTGATCTTAATATCCTCACCTACAGTCATAATACATGTCAAACAACACCGTCATTAGTCAATGGCTATGATGCAGTACATCTATGCAATTCAGCACTAAAGTTATTGATAGAGGATAAAAGAAAGATGAAGAAGTTCACCGTAGCTTGATTGGTTTCAGAGTTGGTGTTTCTCATCATGAGACGGTTTGCAACTTCAATTAGTCCATCGTAACCAGGCTTGGCTGAATCCCATCCAACCTCCTGTTTGTTGAAATCCCCTTTCCAGGAAACCATAGCATAATAAAAAATAAAAACAAAGAGATTCACATCAAATTGTATGGCATTATTGTTATTATGATTCATAGTTTGCTACTGGGAATTGAAGAAGATATGGGCACACCTCTGCCATTTTGGTGCGAAAGAGTTTGAGGAAAACGTCGTCAAGTGGTCCGGGCTTGTAAGAAGAAGAAGCTTTTGAATCTCCACCCGTCGTGGCTTCAATCTGATTCAAATAGAAGGAAGCTTTGCTTACTACAAGAGAGAATCAGTCAAAGTGTTCAATACCCGAATCGAAGAAACAAGGGAGAATTAAACAAACCTTCTCCGATCGCCCAGAAGAAGAACACCGTATTCCTGATTTAGGGTGAAATTCAGGCCGGAAGGAGAGACGACGGCGCGAGACTGAAGAAGAAGAAGAAGAAGTAAAGGGGGAGGTAGCGAGAGCAGGACCACTAGTAAAACCCATGGACTCCATTCTTGAGAGACAACGATACTCCTACTTTCCTTGTTAAGATAATTAGGCGGAAACAATAATATATACTCTAGGAACAACGGCGTCGTTTCAGAAAGCTGGCACTTGGCTGTCATTTAACCAACCAAAAAAATTGGTAACAAAACCTGGCCCAAATTGGCTCTTTGTTTTCTAACTTGCCCCAATTCAATATTAGACGTCTACACTTGATTTGTGACAGACATAATGTTGGTGATTTTAGTGTCATCGGCCATTTGTGTAATCGATTTTATTTACGACCAAAGTAGACATTGGCATATACGTTGCGCACGTTAGGAGGTGTGGAGTACACGCGTGCACACAACTATGCTAATATCTTGGACAACGAACTCCCGGACGACTGCGAGGGTTCGGGAGCGCAGCCCCCAACGGGGGTCCGGGGGCAGCGCCCCTGGTGGGATCCAAGGGGCAACGCCCCTGGCGGCGGTCGCGCTGGAAAAATTGGATTTCGGACGTTTTATTGCTTCACAAAAAACGTATCGGAATTAATTTTCCGTTGAAAAACAGACTGAAATCTGGCAGTTGTAAACGCCAGATTAACCGCCTTCTCCCTCCCTATTTGCCAGTTTGGTCGAATTCAGAAACACAAAGAAAAATCATATTCGTTCTTGAATTCTCTGTTTTATCCGATTACAGATTTCGTGCACACCGCCGAAATACTTTAATCTGATAGTGATACCACGACTCAGAGATTATCCAAGTTTAATTGTTCCCGTTCTAAACACCCAAAATCCTACACAGAATTGTTTGTCTTTCTACTCCAAGATTAGATGTCGAATTTCGAATTCCAACCTGAAACTGATCTCGGCAAAGATTATGAAGATTGATCGTTCGGGGAAATGCAGATCGTTGTTACGCAAATTGCTTCACTTGGCGGCGGCTGGACAGGACGCTGCTGCTCCTCGGATCCACCGGCCAAACAACGACATCCATTTTGAACGAATACATCGGAGATGAGAGGTATAACATTCAATCAATGTATCAGGGCACCCCACAAGTTCGGAAGACATCACGACGCCCTCGTGGTACATTACTCTGTCCTTTTCATTTTCATCTTCTCCTTCTTCTCGAGCTCTTCATCATCATCATTCATCAGCATTAGTATTATTTTTTTTACGTGGGAACACGCAGCCACTATCCTTCGGGTGCGCACTGGGTAAACCCTCGCTCTAGTGCAATAGCCTGCAAACCACACTAGAGAGGCAAACCAATCTGAGAAGACCCGAGTTGACAGGCTCGCAGTTGTGAAGACCAATTGCCCTTGGGTTGTCCCAAGGTTTGAACTCAAGACCTCAAGGCAAATGTCCAAAGTCTTAAGAATGCTCACCCGACCAACTCAACTACACCCACCCCGAAGGGTTCATCAACATCAGTATTGAATTGATTGATTGGTGTTGCTGCAGATAATGGAATGGATGGAGATGAGAGGTACAAAATTGTTCCACCCTGATCATGCTGTTCAATTGGTCCTGTTATCAAAATGCCATGGGATCATTGCAGCTTAGAATTACTACTTCAATGACCTCTGACCTGCTTCAGCAGCATACAACCAATTCACTTACGTCTCCCTCCCTTCTCAAATTGCAGACAACATACGGAAGACAAAGCCCTTCCTCTCTTCCAGAAAAATGGATCAGTCGAAGCTCGTATCTTCTCCCTTGCTTTTAACAATGTCATGTCATTACACTACCTGAAACTAGGCCACCCCGAGAGAGTTCCCTCCCTTGATTCAGTAAATGCGGCAAAAAAACATTCCCCTGGGCGAAGTTTCTTACAATATCTTGAATTAGTCTGTACGCTGGCATTTATAATGTAGCAGCGGTGCATCGTGTTTGGCAGTTGCTCAAGTAGGGTTTCTCATCAACCAACAACTTGAGCTATCTTGTCATATGCTTCAGGCTCTTGCCAAACTGAATCAAGTTTCCTGCTTAAAGATATATGCTTTCAAGAATGGCAATCAGGTTGTTCCAGTTATGATGAAAGGTTAGCAATTGCTGCTGTGAAGGCATATATCTGAAAAATGGGTTGACAGATGAATCTGAAAGGGTCCTGCGCAGAGGAATCAAGAGGTCTAAGCAATACTTTAGACCTACTGGAAATGGGTTGTCTTAAATTCTGTAAACCAATCAAAAGCTGATAATGCAAGTATCTTGATGAGGAGAAATGTAAGCAGAAAATATAGCTCCGCCACCCTTAGTTCATAAAGAAAACAAAGAAACGACTTTGGAACTCAGTGAGATAATCCAATCAAATCATCTCCTTAAATAAGACTACAAAGAGAACTGACAAATACTAACAAGCTCCTCTAACCATGACAAGCAGCTAGCTCTATGCTTGCTGAACCGCTTAAATCCAAATCTTTTCAATGCATATGCAGTAACACCAGAAATAAAGCTGAAAAAATATGTCAAGTCTTCACAAACTGCTTGATTGGTAATCTCCACGTCTGGTGTCAGCTAACAGGGAAGCCATGTGATGTGATACAAGTGTTAAGCTCTCAGTGTCCAGTTCCCCTTAAACCTTATCTTTCAAAGTCACGTTGATAATCCCTATTGACGATTTTGGTTGATAATGTTCATCCGTATCCACCTCTTCAATTTCCTGGTGCATCATGTAAATTCACAATACATTAGCATGCACATGTAAACATCGTGTAGAAATCAAAGAGAGCCTGAAAAAAGTTAATAGATAAAAGAGCCTAGGAGGGTCACAACTTGATTTAAAAAAAAAAAAATGATCCCTCTACCAAACGACTACATTTTAAGTGAGCCGTAACTTTTGACTGAACTTCTGTCATCCAGGGCTCCTGTAATCTATCCTTTGCACTCTTGAAGTTGTCATATTTCAGCCGTGTATCATCTCTCATCTCCAAACTCCCACTCCCACTCACTCTCTATCATCTTCACCTCAAATCACTACTTCCTTAGTCTCTCACCCTCATATCTCTATCTGCATCATCTTTCACGATATTTTATAATAAATAACCTCCTACCATATCCTTACAATATCTAGTTGTCTGTCTAATTCTTCTTAATGTGTATTTTGAATTAGCATTTTTTCATAAGAGAAAAAGAAATTGCATACATACAAACACATATTTCTATCATAATTTTAAAGTAGTGCCTTAGGCATAGAAACTAGTAGTAGTTCATCAGATACATGAGATACCTGATGTAGGGCATAACGAGTACTAGGGGTGAGCAGAAACCCGGACAACCCGACGAACCCGACCGGTCCGAGCCGAACCGATCGAGAAATGATAAAAAAAAAATTGATTTAATGATTGGGTATGGGTTGGTTTAACCCAAACCCGCCAAGAAGCGGGTGGGGCGCGGGTCAAGCTGTGCTAAATCCGAAATAACCCGAACCGACCCGGTTAGAGTGATATATTTAGTAATTTTCTCCACTTTTCTAGAACCCTGACTCATTTTACCATTTGTGCGCCGCTCGCTCTGAAGATAGATGGAGAGAAAACCCCAAACCTTCGTTCTCCACTTCCAAGCCTTCATTCTCCACCGTCCTTCTTTCTCCACCTTCGTTCTCCAATCTCCACCTTCGTCTTCATCTGGACCCATCAACCGGTGACTTTTACGGCTCTAATCTCCGTCATTCATTAGAGCCTCTCTAATGGATTTAGAGAGAGAGAGAGAGAGAGAGAGAGAGAGAGAGAGAGAGAGAGAAAAGCAAGAGTGAGAAGAGAGAAGAAGAAGACGAAGAGGAAGAAGAACAGAATGGTGTGAAAATTAGAGTCCAATCCACCAGATCTGATCATCATTTATTCGATCCTTTACCTCTATTTTATCTTTACTCTACCTTCTTCTCTTCTTCTTCTGCTCTGTTTCGTTCATTCTTTCCGGTGATTTGGAGGACGAGACCTCGTTTGCTCCAGTCAGATTATACCCGCCGAACCCGATGAACCCGAAATCGTCGGGTTTGGTAGTTGTTTGATTGAGGACGGGTTTGCATCTGGCATAACCCGATATGTCGGGTCGGTCAGCCAAACGGGAAAATACCCGGCCGAACCGACCCGTGCTCTGCCCTAACGAGTACCAATATCATACTTGGTTTGAAATAAAGGCTCCGTTTGGTTGGTGGTAAAATATTTTCCCTTATTCTGGTGTTTGGTTTGTCATTTGTCGCGTATAATGTTTTCCCTAGTAAAATGTTTTCACTCGAATGATTTAAATTGATTTACACGTCTAAAATCCGTATGCCATTTTCCGGAGAGTGAAGGAGCATGACAACAACTCGTACAAACATTTGGGTGTAAAATGTATTCACTCAAATGATGTAAAATGATTTACACGTTTATTTAATGTTGTATGCAATCTTTTTAATGATATCTAATGCACAAGCAAAATGTTTTACAAGTGTCCACCAAACACGAGCAAATGATTGCAGAGAGAACTTTCTCACAAAAATTTACGCGTGAAATATTGTGAAATATTTTCCTTTGTAATATTTTAGTGCCAACCAAACGGAACCAAAATGTGTACAGAATATGGACGATAAGCATAGAATAGCAAGATACTTGGTTTGACATGAAATGTGTACAGAATATGGACGATAAGCATAGAATAGCAATATGACATGCTAAAGAACATAGAATAGCAATTTGACCATAACTGTGGATATTATGTGTCCAGGACTTGAGATAAAGTTGCGAAAGGTAAAAGTCAACAATTTAGACATGATTGGCAACTCCACATGACCTAAACTAGCATAGCAGACCATTTTGGACGAAACATGCATCCGTTCCAACCTTAACGGAGATCTCCCTTTTCCTCCCTCGATTTTATTGTATTATATTTATATATTTATCGATAATCCTGGTGTCCGGGCAAATCATAAACAGAACCATGCCCTTTTGTCTAATTAGAAACAATACCCATACCTCTCAGTTTCCACGAAAGAAAGACAATGAAAAAAAATGAAAGATTATTGAATGTAAAAGATACCAGGATCAAGATAAGTACTTAGAACTTGACCAAAAGCTTTTGAAAATAGTTGGAACCAACTTTATTTCCTTACTTGAAAACCAAGAGGCCCAAAGCAGATGTACCCATGACGAGCCAATTATTGGCTAACTGGCTGTTTGAATGTGCAAGAATTACATAAGAAACAGAGAACTTATTACCTGAACAACATCCTCTCCAGTTATAACTCGTCCAAACACAGTCAACTTCTCATTTAAATCTGATATTGGTGTAGTCGTAATAAAAAGATCAAATGCTTCTTTGTCATGCCTTGACTTTGAAGTACCAAGCATGAACGCCTCATGCTTCATACTGCACGAAAGTAACAGTTTCATAAGAAGAATATAACCAATAGATGATTAAAGTGGGTAGCAAGTAGCCAAACCTTGTATCGAGATGGCTGTTATGCTTTCCTCTCACAGTCCATTCTTCAATGGCTCCCGGTTGATCAGTATTACCTCCTTGAATTACAAAGTTCTTTATTACATGGCGGAAAGGCATCCCCTTGAAGTGCCCTCTCTGACTGGAAAAACATAAATTTTAATTTAAAAACAGTTCTTCAAAGGTGCATATGTTGTGTGAATGACCCCAAACGGTACCCTTAGTGAATTTAAATAAAGAAACAACGTCTATACATCTTCCATTCCGAAGATGCATGGTAAGTGGTAACATCCATAACTGGATCTACAAGAATAATCATTTGGTGACTGTTATAATCTAATTTTGCCTGGTTTAATATGAGCAGAATACACAAACAACTAGGAAATCACAAAAAGTTACTTGTAGTTAGTTACCAGAAGTTTTATTTTGATACAGGTAAGAACATCAATATCAAAGAATTGATACAGTCTCAAGGTTTGAACCTTGGTACATGGGCCTGGTTATAGAAAGGTATGGTTAACCTCAACTCAAAGTTAAACAAAACCTTAACCCAAAATGTGTAGGACCCACATTTCACTCATTTTTCTACTCACATAAAAGTCAAAACTTCAAAACCCAAACCCTCATATCCAAACACAACACATGTTATGTTTTCTAAACATAAAACCTTGTAATCCAAACAGGGCCATGAACTGCCAGAGCATTTCCAAGATCCATTGGAGTACAACCTACACGAGTAAGTTCTCAAGCTACTAGAAGTTTGATAGCAGGTGAGTCCTGATTATAAACTCTTGCATTATAATCAACTAATAACGAAAAGTAAAAGTTGAACGCATGGATTAGCAATGGAAATACTGGAAGTTGTATGCTGCGGAAGTACTAAATAAATTTGGAGTGAAGTATGTGGTATGCATGAAAAGAAGACCAAGCCTAGACTGCAGTTATTTAAAAACCAATAATAAAAATAAATGGATATCTTTGGAGATAATATTTAGTGTGACTCGCTCTCTGACTTGAGGTGAGTCCAAACTCCACAGTGTACATTGCTCAATGCACATACTATTAGTTCACCACAGATGTGTGAAAATGTCAGGCTCTGCAATGCAGAAAACTAGAAGACAGGTATTAAGCAATAGAGCTGAGTCTGGCACCCACCATAAATCAATAAATTCGTCAACAACCTCGGGAGAGCCTTCCTTGTATAACTCAATGGTAATTGCGCCTTTCGGGGTATTTAATATCTGTTAACAAAAAAGATTATACTTCAGATGAAATAAGAAAGAAGCATCACCCAGAAACAACATCCAAGAAGTTGGAAACGTAAGGCAAACTTCATCAACATACCATATATTGATATCTATACTGTTTTGCACTTTATATCAAATCAGGTGGTGTACAATCAAAAGAGAAGCCTTCCAAACAATAACTTACAGCATATCTAGGAACATCAGATTTGTTGACATCACTAATATGATTTGCACCCTGTTGCAAGTAAAACAAAGTAGATTATGAGACGAAGGGCACCGGTTTAGCTAATATCACTGGAGCATGATCTATTCATATCCTGAATAAGATGAGCCCCAAGGTAAAGTAAGAAAATATGACTACTCAGCAATCTTCCTGAGCAGCACTAACCTAGGGCTTTTGCAAACAACTGTCAACATAAAACTAGAGAAGGCTCCAGAAAATATGGATACTCGGCAATAAAACAAGGGAAAGCTCTCAGAAAATCGTACCTCGTGAACATGTAACTGGTCGTCCATTTGAATTTCAGATCTGCAGACAAGATAAGGATGTATAAGTAGATGATTATAAGAATGTATGCCTGCAACACACTTCCATAAGTATTTGAATATTTAAAATCACGCCACTCAATCATGACGATAACAAATCACTTAGTCCTGCTTGGGGTGTTACCAAGCTTGAGTACCTAAGTACCGGTAATTCTTCACCAACAAGCTTAGATCCAAGTTATTTTAGATGAGTCATGACCAAAAGGATGGGAACTACTAATTGATGCAATATGCCACTCGGCCACTCCGACGCGGAAGCTGAGTTTATCAAACTAGTTTCCATGACACTTGAAAGGATCAATCAAAACACGGTGCACTCATTTCCTTCTTAATTTTTTTCTTGTTGTATTCTCTCATTCATTGTTTACTACAGAACTCAACATGGAATGTTATTATGCTATGAAGTGGGAAAGGAAACATTGATTGATTGATTGGTATAGACATACCTTCGGGACCAGTGTCTGTAGGTAGCAAAGAGGAAAAACACCATGACAACAACAAGGAGGCCGTACAATATAGCGGTGGTGGCACTAATACGACTAGGGCCCTTCTTCTTCTTGCTTTGTTGCAGAAGAGCTTGTGGTTTGATCCTCGCCATAACAACTCTAAGTAATGAAACTGCTCTCGAGCGAGATTTGAATTGAATACTGCAGCAACAACAACAACAAGATCCGCCAATCCACTCGAACGAACTCTAGAAGAAGATTTAGAATTATAACTAAATCAGAAAACGCGCAAGCAATTTTCAAATCAATCAAAACTTGGATCTGAATCCGAATTAACTGGTTTCGGATTAGGGTTTGGCAGAGCAAAAGCAGGGAACAACAAGATGAATTGAGCAGAGTGGAGTGTTTGGAGATCGGATGATGATGAGTTGGAGTACCTGAGATGATGACGACGACGACGGCAGAGGAGTAGACTGGAGAGGAAGAGTCTCTTTCTTCTCGATGGACGGATCGTTTCGCTTGCTCGTCTTCGCAATCCCCCTCTATTGCCTGGGCTGGGCGTAATTAAATTTGTCAGTCTTCCGTTGCCTGCACCCCCTCCTCCTCTTTATCTCTCTCTCTAGTATAGCAGCAATAGTAAGTAGCAACAGTAGCACATAGATAGAAGTATTTACCAAAGGCATGCTGATCCAATTGAAAATCTAAAGTAAGTTCATAAATTAGGGCATGTTTGGTACCAATTGAAAATCTAAATAAGCGGCTGAACTTTTATGGAAAGGAAATTTAGGGTAGTTGAAAATTTAAAAAAAAAAAATAGAGAAAAATGAATTTCATGACGAAAGGGTAGTTATACCCGGAAGATCAAACTGAAATACATCGCTTGCCCAGCTAGGAATAATAAAAAAGAACGACATATCATCTTCATATAAATCTTTACTAGCAAAGCAGCGAGCTAATTGTTTCTATCACGGGTGTAAAAGAGAACTCCATGCTGACGAACTTTTGTTTCAATCTCGAGCATTCCTCCAATGAAGCTTTGAGTTCCAAGAGGCAATTACCGCTGATATCTTGTTGGCGTTGCCATCCCGAAGAAGTTTGACCGAATTTAAGCAATCTGACTCTATTATAACGTCAGAAAGGTGTAGCTCGTCCACAAATCTTAAAGCTTCCTCCATTGCCGCCACTTCCACCACAAGAGGAGAACGTTGCCGAGGAAGTAGACAAAATCTCCCAGCTTTAAAACTCCCCAATGCATCTCTGACATAGATCCCCACCCCAGTAGCAATTCCTTCCAGGACGCGTCGCTATTGAGCTTAAAGCAACCCGAGGGTGGGGAAACCCAACCCCCTTGCTCCGCAAGCGATGCCAACTCCTCCGACAGCAAGCCACACACAGTGGCCTCTCTAAACCAGTTGAGATAATCCTGGCCTTGGTGAGCTACTTGTTCAGGAGTACGATTACCATCGTTAAATACCCGATCATTTCTATTACTACAGATTGCCCATATCGTTGTAATGAATCTCTCACATAATTCAACCGGCTGAGAGTTCAAGAAATTAAAAATCCAGTCGCGCATTCGACCTGCAACTGGAATGCGAAAGTTTACCCCCATAGATGCTAACCAGATGCTTATAGCTATAGCACAAAGCAAGAAACAATGGTCCATATCTTCTACTGAATTGCCGCAAGGTTTACACTCCGTCAAAATAGTTACTCCTCTGTGGATCAATTTTGCAGCAACTGGCAGCGAATCGTGCCACAATCGCCACGTCGGATAGATCAGCTTCTTGGGCAATTTCAGCTTTCATAGCTTTTATGTTCCAAATGATAGAGAATATGCAAACAGGAGATCAAAAAGTCTCCAAAAACATATTTTAATCGGAATTGTAAAATTGTATAACAAATGAAATTAAATTAAAATGACCAATTTTAATTAAAATTTTAAAATTGAATATAATTCGGGTTCCCAAACATGCATTTAATCTAAAAAACGATAATCAAACTAAAGGCACTGCATTTTTTTTTTTAGGAAATTGAATTTTATCCAAACAGTATTACATCTGAAGAAACAATATTATCTAGCCATTCCGGACAACTTCCAATCCACTGTTCTGAGAAATTACTTCATTTGGCTGCTAGAACATGGGTTGCGTTGTTGGCGCCACGGTGAACCCATCTTATCTCGACTTCGTCTAGCTCCAAAACATGGTCCCTTGATCTCTTCCAGAATATCCGCTGATCGTGAAATATCTGCCATGTATGTACCTCTAAGAAGAAGCTTTAGATCGTCAATAAAAACCTTAACATCGCCCCCGAGAACAACACATTAAGTTAGTAATTAAAGTTAACAACTAACTTTGATACATTACAAGGACGATGAGAAAAACTGTCAAAAAATTAATTAAGCATCGTTGGGAACATGAATGGATTACAATGAGAAAGAAACTAAAGGCGGTATGTTTCAGTAGCTAGAGAATTAAAGTAACAATAAGAGTTCTGAACCTCGTCGAACTTCACTGAGTTTATGATTATAGGTAACATAATTTATTTAAATTACTGAAATTGAACTTCACTGAATTTATGAATATTCATTGTGGTTAGGTAAATTTTATGGATTGGAATGCAGCTTCATGAGAATTTGGGACTTTTGGAGCAAGAAAACGCTTAAGCACACATGAAAAATATCAAGTCCAAATCAAACATCAACGTTCAAAAGTGATGGAACAGTTGGAAGAAGCTAGTCCCCCCCCCCATTTTCTTCATTCCATCTGATACTTTCGTAACACCTCCTCCCAAACTTTAGCTGGATAACCACGATAGATCATCGGACTCAATAGATAGTGTCCTTCGTTGAGACTACCATAATACCCTAGCAAGGAGTTAACCAGGATCGTCAATGACATAACAGAATCATAAACAACAATACATCATAGACTGTGTGTGTGTGTATATGGAATATTGCTTGTAATAGTACAATACATCGTCTATATACATGTGATATTCTACGTTATTCGAAAGTATCGTCTATGTTCCTGTAATACCCCGTTATTTAGAAACGGGTATTTTTAGATAATATTAAGTGTTAATATGTTGAAACGGGTATTTTATGAAATTATTGAGTGTTAATATAATATTATTATTAGTATTGAGTGTTAATATGCCACTATTATATTTTAATATATTATTTGGTGTCAATATGACATTAGTATAAGTTTGGGTAGTAGTTGTTATTATTTAGAAAGTTAATTTTAATGTTATAAACTACCTAGGTGTTTTTATGTATTTTTCCTTAACTTATATAGTGTCTTTTATTTAACTAAGGGGGTGATAGTTGTACTAAGCCTAAAGTTAGTGGGGGTGAAAGTGTCTTTAACCCTAAACTTAGTCATCTTCTTCCTCAAACTCTCCCATGGAGGAAGAAGACCATCTCCAACCCAAACACCACCATTACCACTCCGAATCTTCACCAAATTCGTTGATGTTTGTCCCAAATCACTCCCTATTCGATTTAAACTCATCAAGGCTCGATAATTTAGCATCAAGCAACCCAATTTCGCCAATTTTTGGTCCCGATTCAAAATCGAAGTTTTCAAAGTGGGTTTCCTCATGGAGGTTGAATTCTTCACCCTCTAGCCTATATAAACCCCCCAATCTCAGAGCAATTCTCATACCAATTCATAGCTCTCAATCTCTCCTTCAATTTCTCTCTCTCTCACCCAATCTCTCTCTCTCTCCCTCACCCGATGGGCTGCCCACCGCCGCCGCTGCAGCAGCCCGCCGACGCCGCCGCCGGCACCGCCACCACGCCGTCGCCCTCTGCCCGCCTCGCCGCCGGCGTCACGCCGGCCTCGCCACCAGCTCCCGAACCCGTCATCCTTCTTCTCCATCGGGCGACAATTTCGTTGACGAAGGATACGTCGAGTGTTACTAGGAAGCGATTTGCTTTTGTTTGAGATTCGAGGTAAGTAAACATGCCAGGCCTAGCGCCCATACCTTCTTTCGTGTCTAAACTGCTTTTGTGATTTATTGTCTCAAATTGGAATATCTACTTGAACTGTTTATTTGAGAAAGATTGATTTTATAAAGGTGATTCTATCACAACTATCACATGATTAATAAGACGTAAAGACGTAAAGTGGAATAGTTGTACCGGGGATCAATATTTGAGCTTTGGTCGATGTGGACTACGTCTCTCGACCCACTTTATTTTATTTTGCTCGGTCGCAACCGCCCCGAGTTCGCTCCAGTACTTACCTCTCTGGCCGCAAGAAGTCTTAGGGGGGTGTCGACACTTATGGTCTGGTAGCCAGTTATTAGTAGATCTTCCCCGTGTCAACATGGTAACATATGTTTTCTGAATGATGGACCTTTATGATTGAGAATTGGAAGTCCCGATTGGATAAATGGAGAAGAAGTTTGGGAATGTTTCCCCAATGGAGATACTAAAGTGAAAAGAGTTTGGGAATGTTTCCCCACAAGTGAAGTGATAAAAGGAAAGATTGGTGAATTTTTATTTTATACTTATACTCTTACAAAAATACTTTACTCTTCAAACTCATGTGTCGTTTTTAAACTGCTTCATAATCTATTTACATGCTTGGGTGTTGCTTACTCAGTATTTTCCGCTGACTTTGGAAACTGTGGTGTTTCTTTTTGTTTCTGCACCACAGGTTTAGGTGGAAGCATGGCTTTTGGGGGAAATCGAGACACGTCACTTTAGTAAATTTAAATTTCACATCTATAATTATTTTATTTAGTAGTTGAGTTTTAGATTGGAATAATGCCCATATTTGTGGCGAGACAAGTTTTAAAGTTTCAATTAAATATTTTTATGGATTTGGTTTGGATATTCTGTTATAAAATCTCCTTGTATCCGGGTTTAATCTCGGGTACGGAGTGACATCCCTGGGCTACCGGGTCGGCCGTTCGGACTTCCGGCTTGGCGGTTTTGGGGGTGTTACAGTTCTCCTCTCCAAACGCTCACCTGCAGGATTTTAGAAAAAGAAATCCGTTGAAAGAAAGTCATAAACAAGTGTTAGTAAGGTGACAATCATCTCAACACACAATAGAAATAACTTTAAAAATTACAACTCGTATAAAAGATTCTGAGATGAACAACGTAACTTGTGTTTGGAATAGACGTTTACCTAAATGATAATCCAATACCTCTAGATGAATGAGAAGTATGAACTCATGGGAGTTTCTCTTTTGAATATGATGAAAGACAGTTTCTAAAGAGACAATTCTCAAAGCTCCAAGGCTTTGAAGACACTATTGCCTACTATGAACTTGTTAACTGTTAACTAACGATCTCTGTATTGCAAGCTTGGCATTGGATTGGATAATGTTTAAATGTCTCTTGAAAATATTATTAAGCTACTTTATTGTGTTTCTAACACTAACAGATCTCTCAGCATGAATGCATCAAGGATCATGGCATATTCAAGGGCAAAGTTTTGGAGGTTATTTGAAGCTCCAAAGCTTTGGAGGATTATCTCAAGCCTCTAAAAGTTATTCTAATTCTTATTGCAGATTGTCACAACTGTTTAATGTGATTAATTAGTGACTTGTTATGAGTCTTGATCATGTTATTATTATCATTTATCACAAGTAATTTATGTAAAATTAATCTGGAGATTATTATGAGATTATCAATTTAGTTTATTAGCTAAAATGATATGCCAAACAGTCAGCATTCTTAATTCTATATTATATGGATTTTGTTTGATCTTGTGATTGAGTTGTTGCAGGGCTGTTCGTCGTTCAAAACCCTTCAAACAAATCTGAAAAGCTATTCAAACATAGCTGTTGAAAGAAGTTGTTAAAGGGAGAGGATTTTCAGGAATGTTGTTCCTGAAAACTCTCAGGTTGTTACAACAGTATGTGTTTAAATTGAAGTTTGAATTTCAAAGTGAAGGAGACACGTAGAGAGAGGGCTTATCACTGTGTAAGGAATAGCTATTCATTCGTGGGAGAAAAACACATACTACTCTTCAAATCATTCAAGGATTCAACTGCTGAACAAAATCAAATCATCCAGAATATGAAGAACACTTTTGTGCATTCTTTGCTTATTTGTATTATGTGTTCTTATTTGAGATTTCATTGTAATATTTTTAAGTGTTGCTCAACCTCACCAACTTTATAAGTTAGTTGTTCAAGTGAACAACAAGAGGTTCTTATTGTTTCATCAGGTTGTAGTTGAAACTAGATATGTTGGAAACCACAAGCTGTATAAGTGTAAGGTAGCTCACTCGGACTTAAGGTATATGGATAAATCAGGGTGATTAATAATAAGTGTGTTCAAATCCTGGAGGGTTAAAGTCCCTCATGCAGAGAGCATGTCCAATTTTGACTGAACTTTGTAAAAAACCTTGTGTTCTTTACTTTATTGCATTGTTCTGCAAACCAGGCAAGCACAAAACAGTTTGCTCCAAAGCTTTGGAGAATTTTGCAGGGAACATTTGCTAATACACCATAAGTGCCATTAGTTGTTGCCAATCCACCAAAACTTTAAAGTAGTTGCCAATTCATCTTCAACTTTCAATAATCTTGTCTTAACAAGCAGTGGGTCCCGAGTTGGTCAGATTCCCCGATCAAGCAAGATCGAGGTCCGATCAAGCATGATCGATTACCGAGTATCCTTAATCGGGTCCCCATATTGCAAGATGGAGGTCCGATTAAGCAAGATCGAGGAACGATTTTGCTTGATCGAACCTCGATCTTGCAAGCTTGGGGACCGATCTTGTAAAGTCAAGACTCCGTCGCCTTCTTCATCGCAGAGAACGGAGACACCACCGGGAAGAGATGAATCGGGGTTTCCTTCGACCGGCGAGGTCCTGGTCGAGCAGAGGAGCCGGTGGAGGGAGCTGGGCGGAGGCGGAGACAGCGAGGGACCTGGCCCGGAGCGGCGTCGGGGCTTGTTTTGGCCGGCGTCGCTCTGTTGTTTGCTTCGCCGGTGACTTTGAGGAGGAGAAGGGAGGCCTCGCCAATGATTTTGAGGGGAAGAAGGGAGGCATCTGCCATCTGTTTGAGAGAGAGAGACGTGTGTTCTGAGAGATGAGAGTTGTTTTGATTTTTGAGGGGGAGAGTTAGTATTTTTTAGGGTTTTTTTGAATTTTTGGTTAAGCCAAATATCTCTTTAATTATGATAATTCTCATTTTAGTTGGTCAAATTTGATCTCCTATATGTTGAGGGTGGATTGGCAGCGATTCCCCCAAATCCCCCCTCATAGCCAATTCTTTTGGAATTTTCCATCTCAAAGGTTTGAAGCTTCAGTTGGTTCTTAACTATTTCAAATCTTTTCAATCTTTACCAGAGCCTTGAGATTTCTTTAGTTCCTTGTGTTAGAGTTTTAAAAGTTCAATTTTAGCAAAAGTTTCCATACTCTAGTCAACCCCCCTGTAGAGTATTAGATCATGTGTTTACTCTATATTACACAATTACATTTGATAGATAATATCAAAAAACGCATGGAAACGCACGAACTAACACTAAAGGCATTAAAAACCATTCTTCACACTCTAAGAACATATTTACCCATATTTACTTATAATTGAATCCATTATCATGCAAAGAGGTAGATTTACTCTTCAAAATAATAACTCCCAAATGGAGTTATCAATTAGACGTGGGCTTCTAATTTATAATTAATCCCCTTACCTGTTCTTGATACTCCATTTTGCCTAGAGATCAACTGGTACTAATTTGTAAAAATTTACACAGTTGCCCCATGTTTGTTTTAAAACAACACCATAACCCCTAGAACCCCTATAAATTTTCAGGGTGTTGCTGTGACAAGGTCTCCTCCGCAACCATAACTGCGGGTACTGATGATGGAGTTACTGATGATGGAGTCGTCCACCGAAAAATTAAGTCAAGATAAATTGCGATGGTGCAACCTCAGTTGAAAACGAAAAACTGGTATCGAAGTTGCCATCAGAGAATCCCTTGGAGAATCCATAGCTCGAAAAGCCTTACCGTTGTTCTTCAATAGGTTGGCGATTCAAATAGAAGTCATATCATCATGGGAATGTCTTCATATGGCATGGGATATGGGTTTCCAAATAATTATTCTATAGACGGACTGTCTCATGGTCGTTCAGAAGCTGGATAGACAAAGAAGGGGGAAGGATATGAAAGGGGTTATACCGAAATTAAAATATCTCCTCGCTCAGAGCACTCGAAAACGGGAAGAATTTGAGTCTTGCAGCTGTCTGACTCTCGTCGAGATGGGACCCCGCATGCACATCAATTTGCCATCAAAACCCTCATGAATTTAAAAGACATCCTTTCACTCATATGCCCGAATGATCTTCTATTGTAACCGACCGAGTTGCTTTGGGACCTTGGGCCTCTTATGATAGTTAATTCAATACTTCTATAAATAACAACAGTGTATCACATGCAGTAACATATTAATTCACAAAAGCAAACTTAATACTTTCATAGTCAAACAGTCGCGATTGTAAATGAATGCCGAACTTCCATTTCAAATAATAGATTGAAGAAGTATACGAATCAATATTGAAAAAACTCGTCCACTCCCTGACGCAATGGATTCCTTACGATATTCACGTGTAAAACTACAAATCAAACGTAATGGTTTCTTTAAACTGTGCACATTTAATATACAACAAGTAATATATTTCATTAGTCAAAATGATAATCAATTAAAAAAATAATTGTGCAATAAGACTAATACATAAGTGTCGTTGATAACTCCGTTTTCGGAGTTATTTTATTGCTTATTTTGCTACGTTTTGTGTGCTTATAATGGAGAATGTTGCGTCTTTTCGAGTAGATCATGTGTTTATTTGAGAAAGTGAGTTCGTATGCTAAAATGTGAAGTCCGGGCGTTTCTTGCATTGTTTTACGTGCTATTTATCTTATTTTGTCACATTTGATCTTCGCGGGGTGTTCGTGTTGTGATTTTCAGGGCCGGAGCACGCGAGGAGCAAGTGGATAGAGGAAACGAACTTCGGAAGTGATGCGAGCTCAAGATTTGGGAAGGAAAGCGAGAGTTGATGGATCAAGTGCTAGAGAGGCTCAAGAGAAGATGATACGAGTGTTGAGGCATGAGGAGAGCTCAAAATGGAGGATTGAATGAAGAAACGATGCCCGGGAAGTGATTCGGAAGCAAGAGGAACAAGTGGGAAGAAGATGGAAAGATTTGATGAAGCAACTAGGTCGCATGACCTAGTTACTAGGTCACACGACCTAGTTAGCGAATCCAGTTGGTTTCAGTAGGTCATGCGACCTACTACACAGGTCACACGACCTGTTCTGGGCAGCAAAGTAGGTCGCACGACCTACTTAACTAGGTCACACGACCTAGTTCGGGCAGAGTTTAGTTTGTAACTTTTTGGGGTTGCTTTGTAATTACTCCTAACTTATTCTAAACATTGGGAGAACGTATTAGACTTGGTTAGGGCATGTTTTTGGGGATTATCACGTACTCTATCACATTGAAGAAAGCTTGGAGCTTAGGAGACGATCAAGGAGGCTTGGAATCATTCGTTTGATCTCTAAAACCCCGTTTCTTCTCTATTCTTGTTATTTGATCACGAAACTTTGTACGTGAATCATGTTTTTGAGTAGCTAAACCCTCTATTTGGGATATCTCGTAGGAAACTAGGGTTTGATCACTACAACTTGTGGTTTATGGATTTACTCTCATGCTATTATGCTTAATTGATGATTTCTTCTCTAGTTATGTGTATTTTATGATTTTAATTTATCTTTTCTATTGATAGACGTATTAATAGGATTGTGCTAGGTTATGAACGATAGAGGAATCTACGTTTGTTGCCCGGAAAATTGAAATACACACTAGCCGAATCTAGGGTTGAGGAATCTTGCTAGTTAGCTAAGAACAAGAGTAGAAATTAGTATCGTAATGCGTGTTTGAACTTGAGTAGGCTAGAGGAATCAGTTACGATAGTTTAGGCATAGTTATTGGTTGAGACATCTTCAATATACAATTGCTCGTTTAACTAGAATAAGAAATTATCGTGTTAGAAAAACATAAATCCAACGTAGTGTGACATACCTAGTGATCCGTAGAGATATCCTGAATTTAATCAAACTTGATAAACAGCCCGTGCTTATTAATCTTGGAATAATTCTTTGAATTATTTGAGATAATTGTTATTTGAATTTTTAGTAGAATTAGGAACCACAAAACAACTGCGTTTTGCCCACATAAAGAACAAACTTAATAGTTAGTTACACGAAGTCCCTTGGGTTCGACAATCCGGACTTTTCCGATTATTACTGCACCGACAACTGTGCACTTGCAGTTGGAGCGTGTCAAGTTTTTGGCGCCGTTGCCGGGGACTTCGGTCAAATTAGCTATTAGTTTTCTCTTTAGGGATTTACTTTTCAGTTTATATTTGTTACTCACCTGTTTTGTGTGTGTGATTCGCGTTTCAGGTCTGATTCATTTGGTGCATGTCACGTTCTAGAGACGAGCCTTTGCATCCAACACTTGAAGACCCGGAATCCTTATTGCGAGCACAGAATAGAGACAAGAGGAAAGCAAATTCAGTTCAAATGGACGAGCAAACTAGAGCTGAGTTTGAGAGGTTCCGCAAGGGCCTCGAAGATGCGGAAGCAGCTAGAGCTGCAGCTGTGGAGGATGCAGCAAATCGAGCAAGGGAAACTGAGGAGCTTAGGGCTCAAATGGCTGCGATGCAAGCCATGATTGATCGCATGAATCCCCAGAATCCACAACAACTCCCTGGTGCAGAAATAGTTAATGGGAACAATGGAGGAGTTAACGGTGGAAACAACGGTGGCAATGGGAACAATGGGGGTAATAATCGGAACAATAACGGCCGGAATGTGGTAGAGCAAGTCAACAATGCTGAGGAGGATGACCGTCCTTTGGTGGACTACTTCAGAACTACACCGGATGGATATCAGCCTACCATTGTCAGGCCGCAGATTAATGCCGCGCATTTCGAAATTCGCCAACCGTTGATCAATATGGTTAGGGATGAGTGCTTATTCACGGGAGCCCCGAGTGATGATCCACATCAGCACTTGCTCAACTTCGAGCAGATTACGTCTACCATGTATGACCAGAGAGTGCCAATCGAGACTATAAAGCTCATGCTTTTCCCCTTCTCTTTATCGGGAAAGGCAAAGACATGGCTTATGGAACTTCCAGCAGGCAGCATAGTTACATGGGCAGATTGTAGCAGAGAGTTTCTCAGGAAGTATCTTCCACCATCTAAGGTTGCTCAACGGATGGCCGACATAACCACATTTAAACAGCAGGAAGATGATTCTCTGGGTGACACGTGGAGAAAGTTCAACCAGCTCCTTCGCAGATGCCCTACTCATGGGGAGCCATGGTATAAACTGCTTCACTATTTTTATAATGCTTTGGACAGGGAGACTGCTAGTGAATTAGACATGATGGCTCAAGGCAATTTTATGGGAATGGGACTACAGAGATGTCGTGATTTGCTAGATAATGTAGCAAAACGTGAATCCACGAGGTCTGAAACTCGTAGAAGCACGAAGTCAGATGGAGCATTGGTTAGTCAGATTGAGTCTATGGTGGAACAGAAATTTGAACATCAGATGGCAGTTATGACATCGGCTTTCAGTCATTTGAATCCATCGGCACAGGTGAAGTCAGTGGGAGAGATGGTAGCAGATGCAAATCAGGGATATGGGGATGGCATTGAAGACGTGAATTACATGGGTCAACAAAGACAGCAGCAATGGCCAAACACCTATCATCCTAACAATCGCAATCACCCCAACTTTAGCTATGCCAATCCGAATAGTGGTTTATATGCGCCAGGTCATAGGCCAAATGTTCCATACCAAGCTCAGAAACAGGCTCCACAACAACAGGCTTCAGCCCCACCCTCAGAAGAACAGGATACAAATGCGATGTTGAGAAAACTGTTAGCTAGCAACGACAAGATTGAGAGTAAAATTGTTGCAATGGAAGCCTCGTTAAAGAATCATGAGACACAAATTGGCCAAATAGCTAATCAGAATCCTCGACTTCCGCCAGGTATACTCCCGTCTAACACTATTACTCCAACTGAGCAATTGAAGGCTATTACTACTCGCAGTGGGACCACTACCCAGGATCCCCCATATCCTACCCATGCGCGAGCTGAGGCGACCAAGGCCACTGAAAAAGCCTTAGATGAAGAGATTCCCGTGCCTACCGTGATTCCCCAATCAAAGGACACGGTGAGGAAGTCGGATGAGAAACAGAAGCCAAGGGAGGAATACAGTGTGCGAGTGCCATACCCGCAGAGATTGAAGAGTCAAGAAGATGCCAAGCATTTCAAGAAGTTTGTGGATATCTTCAAGAAACTGCACATTAATATACCTTTTGCGGAGGCCATTTCACAAATGCCGAAATATGCCAAGTTTCTCAAGGACCTCCTTTCTAATAGGAGGCGCATGGATGACTTTGAAACCGTGACCCTGAATGAGGAGTGTAGCGCAGTTGTGCAAAAGGCGCTACCAAAGAAGATGAAAGATCCGGGCGGTTTCATCATTCCTGTTACATTGGGTGATGCATTTCATGGGAGGGCATTATGTGATCTGGGTGCAAGTATTAATTTGATGCCCACATCGGTTTTTGAGCAACTTGGTGTGGGAGATCCTAAGCCTACCAGGATGTGTTTGCAGATGGCTGATCGCACTATAAAACGCCCCAGGGGTGTTTTGGAGGACGTATTAGTGAGAGTTGAAGGACTCATCTTCCCAGCGGATTTTGTGATCTTAGACATGGAGGCTGACGATGATGTTCCTCTTATTTTGGGTCGCCCATTCCTAGCTACTGGGAGGACTATCATTGATGTGGCCAATGGAGAGCTGACTATGCAGATCAACGATGAGAAGGTGGCCTTCAATGTATTTGAGGCTATGAAGTTTCCCGCATATGCGGTAAGTGAGCAGTGCTTCGGGGTGGAGGCCTACACGCCGGACGAAGAGGATGATATTTTATTGGAGCAGCTATATGAGGAGCTTGTTCTACTTGATTCCAGCGAGAAAGAGCAAGCATTTGATGTTCATTGGCGTCAGCCCCTACCCCTCTTTAATGAGGGAAGCAGGAAGATTCTTACTCCTTCTCTTATTACTGCTCCTATTTTAGAATTAAAGCCTTTACCTGTACATTTGAAATATCTATACTTGGGATCTAATGAGTCTTTACCTGTGATTGTGTCTGCATGTTTGGACAGGGAACAGGAGGAGCAGCTTCTCAAGGTACTACAGGAGAGAAAGGCAGCTATGGGATGGACCATAGCGGATATCAAGGGGATCAGCCCCACAGTTTGCCAGCACAAGATTCGGCTCATGGAAGACAAGAAGCCGGTAGTTCAGTTTCAGCGCCGCCTCAATCCTCACATGCAGGAGGTGGTGAAGAAAGAGGTGCTTAAATGGTTGGAGGCGGGCATCATTTATCCGATTTCCGACAGCACATGGACTAGCCCGGTACAATGTGTCCCTAAGAAGGGGGGTATAACTGTGGTGGAAGGGGAAAAAGGTGATCAAATCGCTACGCGTACTGTTACTGGGTGGAGAGTTTGCATGGATTACCGCAAGCTCAATGATGCCACTTTGAAGGATCATTTTCCCCTTCCATTCGTTGATCAGATGCTTGATAGGCTAGCACATCACTCTCATTATTGCTTTTTGGATGGGTACTCCGGGTACAACCAGATAGCAATTGAGCCAGCTGACCAGGAGAAGACGACATTCACTTGTCCTTATGGGACTTTCGCTTTTAGACGCATGCCTTTTGGGTTATGCAACGCACCTGCTACGTTTCAGAGGTGTATGATGTCGATCTTCTCTGATATGATGGAGCAGAATTTTGAAGTGTTCATGGACGACTTCTCGCTCTATGGTGATGGATTCGAAGACTGCCTGCAACAGTTGGCCCGGGTTCTGGATAGATGCATTGACACCAACCTAGTGCTCAACTGGGAGAAGTGTCACTTCATGGTTACCGAGGGTATTGTTTTGGGCCACAAGATCTCGAGCAAAGGATTAGAGGTGGATAGAGCCAAGATCGAGGTTATTGAGAAGCTTCCTTACCCTACCTCTGTTAAAGGAGTAAGGAGTTTCTTGGGACATGCAGGGTTCTATCGGCGCTTCATTAAAGACTTCTCGAAGATTACGAAACCTTTGTGTGGATTGCTTGAGAAGGACGCAGTTTTTGATTTTAATGCGGAGTGCAAGTCGGCTTTTGATTTGCTCAAGGAAAAGCTGATTAGCGCGCCTATCATCACCACACCAGACTGGTCCCTACCATTTGAGCTCATGTGTGATGCTAGTGACTATGCGGTGGGAGCAGTTCTAGGCCAGCGGAAAGATAAGGTAGCTCACGTCATTTATTATGCCAGTCGTACTCTTAATGATGCACAGGTTAATTATGCTACCACGGAGAAAGATATGTTGGCTATCATATTTGCGTTGGACAAGTTTCGTCCATATCTTGTGGGTTCTCAGGTGACGATCTTCACGGACCATTCAGCCCTCAAGTACCTTCTCACCAAGAAGGACGCCAAGCCAAGATTGATCCGGTGGGTGTTGTTGATGCAAGAGTTCGATGTGGTGATCAAAGATAAAAAGGGGGTAGAAAATGTGGTTGCAGATCATTTGTCGAGACTGGAGAACGATAAGCAGGAAGATTTGCCGATTCGAGAGGATTTTCCAGATGAGCAGCTCATGGTTGTGGTTGCAGCTGTGCCTTGGTTTGCTGACTTGGCAAATTTCAAGGCACTCAACATTGTGCCCAAGGACCTGAATTATCACCAGAGGAAGAAGTTCTTTGCAGACGCGCGACAGTATTTCTGGGATGATCCTTATTTGTTCAAGTTGGGGGCGGACAATGTATTGCGGAGATGTGTTGCGGAACCGGACACGTTGGAGATCCTTAGACACTGCCACGAGTTGAACTGTGGGGGACATTTCGGCAAATCACGCACAGTTGCGAAGGTACTTCAGAGTGGTTTCTATTGGCCAACCTTGCATAAAGACGCCCATCTATTTGTACAGCAGTGTGACCGATGCCAAAGAACAGGTAATATCTCTAACCGAAATGAAATGCCTCAAAATTTCGTGTTAGAAGTAGAACCATTTGATGTGTGGGGGATTGATTTTATGGGGCCATTCCCATCGTCGCTTGGTAATCTGTATATTTTGTTGGCTGTTGATTATGTCACCAAATGGGTGGAGGCTCTGGCTTGTCCAAAGAATGATAGTGCTACAGTCGAGAGATTCTTACGCAAAAATATCTTCACAAGATTTGGAACTCCCAGAGCCATTATTAGCGACGAGGGATCACACTTTGTGAACAAGGTTTTTGCCAATACCTTGAGCAAGTATGGGGTAAAGACACACAAAATCTCATTGGCCTACCATCCGCAATCCAATGGACAAGCTGAAGTGTCCAACCGTGAGATAAAGGGGATTCTAGAGAAAACTGTCAATCCAGGGCGCAAAGACTGGGCTCTACACTTGGATGATAGTTTATGGGCATACCGGACTGCATACAAGACTCCCTTGGGCATGTCTCCCTACCAACTCGTTTTCGGGAAATCATGTCATCTGCCGGTGGAACTTGAGCACAAAGCGTTTTGGGCGCTAAAGAAATTAAACTTGGATGCTAAGCTCTCTGGTGAGCAAAGGAAGCAGGCATTGCTTGAGTTAGAAGAACACAGATTGATGGCATATCAGAGTGCTAAGATATACAAAGAGAGGACCAAGCAATGGCATGACAAGCATATCATTCCACGAGATTTCAGAGTGGGCCAGAAGGTATTGATATTCAACGCCCGACTGAAACTGTTTCCGGGCAAGCTGAAATCAAGGTGGAGTGGTCCATTTACAATTACAGAGGTTTACCCATGGGGATCGCTCGAGGTAGAAGCTGAGAATGGGAACAGGTTCAAGGTAAATGGACAGCGAGCAAAACCGTACGTGGACGGGAATTTCATTGGGGTTATCGAGAGCCTCAAACCAATTCCCGATATCTGAGCTCATTTGAGGTAACTTGGTCGGGCCGTCGACCTTAAATTACAAAGCGCTTGTTGGGAGGCAACCCAACCTATTTACTGCATAGTGTAGATTTCAATACTGTTTTGTTATTTGATTTTGTTCTAACTATTTGAGAGGTGCGAGAGAGTGGATTTAATATTTTCAATGAGTATGTGCAGGAATTCTAGGTGGAAGGCCTATTCCGGATCCCCCTTCTTGATACGCGAGTGAAGAATTGCACGAACAACGAGAAAAAGCAAGCCAAAACGCGTATCGGGATCCGGAATGAAGAAATGGATGAATGACGCCATTCCTACACGTACTCAACACACGCACCTGAGGGGAGGCGCGTATCCGGACTCCCCCTCTTGATGCAAACGAAGAAGGTATAGCGAAACCGAGAAAGCAGACACATTGGCACGGATTACGAGGCAAATTTTTGCAAACAAGACCGTGAGCTAACTTGAAGAGTGCCATTAGGTGGGGGTTGTCGAGAGCTTTCTGTTGATAGGTGGATCGCATGCATCGGAGTCCGGACGCGAGAGTTATGGCAATTTGGATGTTTTCGCGAAGAAAAAGTGACGAAAAGCATCCGGAATCGCCAAACGGGCCTTTAGAAGAGCAAATTTGAGGAATAAAGAATTCCCCGGACATTGGGAATTGTTTATATTCAAAATGGAGTCTCGAGGTCGAGGAGATCCATGAAAAAAGTAAAGGAACGGAAAAAAAGGCGAGAAAGGATGTTTTCGTGAAGAAAAAGCGATAAAAAGCATCCGGAAAGGGCGAAAGAGGTTAAAATCATGAGCTACGGGTCGAGATGGTGAATGGTCATATTGGAGACCAAGTGTGGGGGTGAAATACCATGTTTGAGCTCATCGGAGGCTATTTCAAGCTAAAAATTCAAGAAAAAGCAAGTCGGGAGAACTTAAATTTTTTGCAGGGGCAAAACTAGGTCGCACGACCTAGTCACTAGGTCGCACGACCTAGTTTGTGAAAACAGTTAATTTTACTAGGTCGCACGACCTAGTGACTAGGTCGCACGACCTAGTGAAAGTGGAGTTCAGATGGGTCCAATTGTGGGATTTTTGCGCAATTTTTGGGAATCTAATGGGGAGCTGAATGTAATATATATAAAAAAAAAAAAAGACATTATCTTCAACCCTCCCCATCGGGCAAAACCGCAAAACACAGAAGCCTTCCCTTCTTCCTCCACGCAGACCCCGACCATCGCCAACAGCACCACCATCTCCGCCGCCCTCACCGGTTCACCATCGCCGTCCGTCCTCATCGTCACACCACCGCCGCCACCCTACCTGCTCTTCGCCGCCACCGCAGCACAATCGGACGGGTTCACCATCGGCCGTCGCCTTCTTCGTCCTTCTCTTCGCTCATCCCAGACCGACGGGTTCACCAAGCCTCAGACTTCTCCAGCCAGCTCCATCGCCACCCTCACAGAATCGCCGCCACCCTCACAGAAACGCCGCAGACCCCCTCTTCTCTCTCTCTCACAAAACCCAGCAGCCTTCTCTCCCTCTCACAGCAGAGCTCTCCTCAACCATCGCAAACCCCCATCGCCGCCGCTAACTCCCTCTCTCAGCCACGACCACCATCTCCAACCACCACCATCACCATCACAGGACCATCACCACCACTACCACAACTCAAATTGGTGGTGAATCGAAGGAGGCAAGGCTAGGGTTTGAGGAAAAATCTGAAATTGGGGGCGATTGAGGTCGAATTCGAAGGAGCTATTCTAGGGTTTCGACGGGGACACCGCAAGGAGCAAAAGGCACACGTCAATTGAAGAATTCGGAACAAAAATTTCGGCGACCCTAAAACAGCCCGGGTTGTCGAAATTCTGCAAGTTCGTGCCCGTAAGACTTGCTCCGGGCACGTAGGTACGTCCTAATCTCTCGCACAATTTCAATACTCGAGTCTAGGCACAATTGAGTAAAAGCCCAAATTACTTTTTGTTGCGCTTAGAAGCGTGCTTGGGGGCGATTGACTAGAGTCTTAGGACTTATTTGTTACTTGCGTAACTGTTTCTTTTCCGTACACACATCCTGACACTGAGCACGTAGCTTAATTCTTTTTGTCAATTTAATTGTCAATTTGTGCTACCTTCTTGTGCCATGTCGAGTCGAAAAGATAAGGGAAAGGCCGTAGCTAAAGGAAAGGGGGTAGCTACGAGTCAGAATATAACCGGGGGGAAAAGGAAGAAACAAAAAGTAGTCGTCGATAGTGATGACGAGTATATTCCCGAGGGAGAAGTGAGAGAGACGGGGGACGCGGGTGGTAACCTAGCTACGAATGCGACCTTTTGGGTTGTGGGGAGCATGGTTTCACCAGCTCCCTCGGACCCTGATGAGTTAGCAAGTGCGGAACCTGATAGAGTGCCAATAGCGAGGGCCACGAGAGAGTCTAGTCCTAGGGACCTTGACCCGGCGAAAGGAGTGTTTTGTGACTATCGGTTTATCACCCTACTAGCGCATTCTAGGTACGCCAAGCGGGAGGGGAGTGTGTTCAAGGGGGCAAATGTAGAAAAGCATTTCCCGTTTCAAACTGAGATGCCCCAACAAATCCAAGAGTTCATGAAAAGAGAGAATCTTGCAGGGTGGTGTGAGCTCGTCAAGGGGAACGCGAGTTCGGAGCTCATGTGGGAGATTTACTCAAACGCCAAGTGGTCTGGGTATGGGGAGGATGAAGAGTTGGATGATCGTAGGATCATTTACGCCCGTAGGAATTTTTTTGTTTTCTCTCCGGCTAGCATAGCCGCGGCCCTACAATGGCCACCACTCGAGGGCGACTGTCACTTTGAGACCACCATGAAAATGAACGTAGAGGAGTTAGTGACCGCAGTGTCAATCTTTGCCTTTGGTGGGGTGACGGGAGCGCCGTGGGATACTCATGCGAGTCAGGACGTTAGAAAGTGGACGGTTTCGGCCAGACACTTACTTCGTCGAGCGCGTTATTTAGTTAACATAGTGGAGGCATGGGTTGAGGGCGTTTCGACCCAGACCGACATACGTTTCGAGTGGTGTGTTATGGCTATGTGTTGGTATGAGGGCCATCGATTCAACGTCCCGAAGCGCATTTATTTGAGTTTTCAATCGAGACTTCGGGATTCTAACCGTCGAGCAGCCGGGTTTGGATACTTGCTAAAGCACTTGGCCACCAAGGCTGGTGCTGCGTTTTATGGTGGAGACCGTGCAGCCGAACCCCCGCGATACTGGACTCAGGTACCCGACCCGAAGAAAGATGAGGTATTCGTAGAGAGCAGCCGGCCCCCACCGAAAAAGGGGGCTCAGAGGGGCGGTAAGGGTAAGACCCCGGCTGTGAGTGAGGAGTCGAGTCCGTCTGCCGCACCTAATGCTAGCCTCGAGGCCACTTTGCAGGCCATGCAAAGGATGATGATTGCAAATGAGAAAAAGGCCGTGGCTCGAGGGCAGGAAGCAGAGAGGAAAGCCAAGTCAAGGGCTATGCATGCGCGACGGAACCAGCGCCAGCTCGGTGACATTCTGCATAAGCAGAATCAGTGGTTACACGAGCTTGGCAGGGCAGGCGGGGTGACACTGACTCCGGAACCTCAGATTTTGATGTATTTGTCGAGTGACCACTCGGATGGCTCGGAGGAGAGCGAGTAGACCAGCCCGCCTTCGCATTGGAATGCTGAGTCCCTTTGTTTTATCTCTGAATTCGTTGGGGACAACGAAGCATTCTAGTGTGGGGGTGAGATTTTCTGAATATTAGCCAAGTCCGTGTCTGCATGAACCAATTGCATATAGGATGTTTGTGTCGTAGTGTGTTTCGTAGTCTTTGTCGTAGAGTGTGGTTGTGTCATAGTGTTGTGTGATATATATGTGTTCGTATTATTTGATTGCACGTTTTCTTACTTTGAGTCCACCTACCCAAATTGAGTCAGTTTCGAGTCTTCTTTCGAGTCGGCCCATGCATATAGAGTAGGAAATATTATCTAAAAAAAAAAAAAAAAAATTAAAAAGTTAAAAATTTGAGAAAGGGCAATCAAAAAGATCTTAGTATTGGTAAAATCGAGGAGTGTGAGAAATTTAGGCATGGGGCGTGACTTGCGACCGAGATAGACAATGTGAGTTCCCCTTAGTACGTATAGAGAGACTTTCTTTACGGGAGTGCCTACCTATTTTTAATACACTTAAATGATTTTCAAATTTAAAGTGTGTGCCTTGTTTTCTTACAAGAGTTGAGCTAGGTGTGAGCTAAACAAGCCGAACATTCATGTGTACGTCTTAGGTAGTCGCCAACCCGCCTCGTAGTGGCACACGAAACAGCTGTGCGAGGTGTGTATTAGAGCACTCACTGCTTATAGAACTTACCTTGTAGGACCACTAGTGAACCCTGTTTCGAACCTTGGATTCTTTGATAACCTCTGGACTTAGGGTGACGATTCTTGGCCTTCATCATCGATTGGTTAGAATCACCGCTTTAGTGTGTCACGAGGGTGTTTGTAGTTGAGGGGGTTCGATGAGGGAGTACTTCATGATATATTTGAGTGAGTCTTACGTATCGCATGTACTTCATTTCTGATTATCGAGGGGAATGCGAGGGTGAGTGAGAGTAGGCTTGCGCACTTCGGTGTGGCGGTGTTCCATGTCATTACACCATGGACACAGTTGTGGAGAGCCGTGAGTGCGTGACATCTAATACGCACAAATTGGGTTGGGTGATTTAATTGGTGGATCGTGCTAGGTACTTGATCTCATTCATCGTGGTGTAGGAGGTTTGGTTGGATTAGGCACGAGGCTTACATTGTTTTGATTACTTGAGAGGGGACGTGACTACATTCGAGTGTGGGGGTGTCGACTTTTGACCACGGACATCGAGATCGAGCTTGCGACGATTCCATCCCCACACATGTGATTTGATTTGTTTGCGGCTTTGTTTAGTGGCACCATGTACTTCATAGACTTAGGGGAGGAGGAATTTTATATGTGATACTCATTCATTGGATTGTTTGTTTTCTTCCCCTAACATACTCGTTTGACTACTCTTGGAAGACCACTCGTACATTTGAAAGGATTGTGTTGATTGTGGAATTTAAAAAAAAATATATATGAAAAAAAAATGAAAAAAAAAATGAAAAAAAAAGAAAAAAAAAGAGAGAAAAAAAAAAGAGAAATGGAATAAAGGAAAGAGATTGAGCTTAACGGAAATCGAGTGGAGGAAGCAACTATTTCGGTAACGACGGTTTGAATTTTGTGCACGACTCAAGACGGTGGCCACGGGATCGTACTTGTACCGGGGTTTTGAGGGAATCGAGGGCCGGAGACGGTGAGTTTCGGGTTGCGGTTTCTATCATCGTGGTGAGGGTGTGTGAGATGTGGGTTACAATGTGAGAATGTGACGCTTTAGGACGTGTTTCATCATGATTATCCTTATGTCCCTAAGCCTCAACATTCTAAAACCGTTAGCGGATTAGGAGCTCGTACCTTGGATGTGGCTTAGCCTAGCGTAGCCTCTTACTTATCGGCACACGCGAAGAGGTAGGATACTCTTGTATTTAGTAAGGTTAGGTTCTCTATACGATCTAAGGGAAATTCTTATTGTCAAGTTTAGTTTCAATTCACGCCTTGTATCTAAATTGATCATCACTCCATGAGAACCGATTTAGGGACTTGAGATTGCCCGATCTCGCCAAAAAGAAAAAGAAAAAATTTAGTTTAGTGTGTGTGTGTAAATATATGTGTTTAGGATCGAGTCTAATTTGCATTGCATCATATTGTTGCATGAATCGAGTTGTGAATTGAGTCTTGTTTGCGTCAAGTCGGCTAATATTTGGTTATGTATGCAATATGGTGGGTTGAAAGCTAGTTGAGTTTGTGGCTTGGACATGATGTGAAAGTTGGGATTTGCTCGGGACGAGCAAAATGTAGTGTGGGGGTAGTTGATAACTCCGTTTTCGGAGTTATTTTATTGCTTATTTTGCTACGTTTTGTGTGCTTATAATGGAGAATGTTGCGTCTTTTCGAGTAGATCATGTGTTTATTTGAGAAAGTGAGTTCGTATGCTAAAATGTGAAGTCCGGGCGTTTCTTGCATTGTTTTACGTGCTATTTATCTTATTTTGTCACATTTGATCTTCGCGGGGTGTTCGTGTTGTGATTTTCAGGGCCGGAGCACGCGAGGAGCAAGTGGATAGAGGAAACGAACTTCGGAAGTGATGCGAGCTCAAGATTTGGGAAGGAAAGCGAGAGTTGATGGATCAAGTGCTAGAGAGGCTCAAGAGAAGATGATACGAGTGTTGAGGCATGAGGAGAGCTCAAAATGGAGGATTGAATGAAGAAACGATGCCCGGGAAGTGATTCGGAAGCAAGAGGAACAAGTGGGAAGAAGATGGAAAGATTTGATGAAGCAACTAGGTCGCATGACCTAGTTACTAGGTCACACGACCTAGTTAGCGAATCCAGTTGGTTTCAGTAGGTCATGCGACCTACTACACAGGTCACACGACCTGTTCTGGGCAGCAAAGTAGGTCGCACGACCTACTTAACTAGGTCACACGACCTAGTTCGGGCAGAGTTTAGTTTGTAACTTTTTGGGGTTGCTTTGTAATTACTCCTAACTTATTCTAAACATTGGGAGAACGTATTAGACTTGGTTAGGGCATGTTTTTGGGGATTATCACGTACTCTATCACATTGAAGAAAGCTTGGAGCTTAGGAGACGATCAAGGAGGCTTGGAATCATTCGTTTGATCTCTAAAACCCCGTTTCTTCTCTATTCTTGTTATTTGATCACGAAACTTTGTACGTGAATCATGTTTTTGAGTAGCTAAACCCTCTATTTGGGATATCTCGTAGGAAACTAGGGTTTGATCACTACAACTTGTGGTTTATGGATTTACTCTCATGCTATTATGCTTAATTGATGATTTCTTCTCTAGTTATGTGTATTTTATGATTTTAATTTATCTTTTCTATTGATAGACGTATTAATAGGATTGTGCTAGGTTATGAACGATAGAGGAATCTACGTTTGTTGCCCGGAAAATTGAAATACACACTAGCCGAATCTAGGGTTGAGGAATCTTGCTAGTTAGCTAAGAACAAGAGTAGAAATTAGTATCGTAATGCGTGTTTGAACTTGAGTAGGCTAGAGGAATCAGTTACGATAGTTTAGGCATAGTTATTGGTTGAGACATCTTCAATATACAATTGCTCGTTTAACTAGAATAAGAAATTATCGTGTTAGAAAAACATAAATCCAACGTAGTGTGACATACCTAGTGATCCGTAGAGATATCCTGAATTTAATCAAACTTGATAAACAGCCCGTGCTTATTAATCTTGGAATAATTCTTTGAATTATTTGAGATAATTGTTATTTGAATTTTTAGTAGAATTAGGAACCACAAAACAACTGCGTTTTGCCCACATAAAGAACAAACTTAATAGTTAGTTACACGAAGTCCCTTGGGTTCGACAATCCGGACTTTTCCGATTATTACTGCACCGACAACTGTGCACTTGCAGTTGGAGCGTGTCAGTCGTCCTTTTCTAACTCCAGAAAGTACCACCATTTCGAACATCTATTTTATTCGTGTTTACTTGTTAGATTCAATAAAGTCCTGCTCACTTCCTAGACTTAATGTATTGCGATGCATTTCCAACAAATTTTTATGGTCAATTTCTTCAAATTGATCGCTATCCATACTCCCTGTTGCTGGTTTTGTTTCACCATCTTTGTTTTCTTCTACTTGTAGCACGAATTCTAGGTTCCATAACACATCACCCATAGATGGACGATCAATCCCGTGGTCAGATAAACACTTCTCAGCAGTCTCACTAAACTTCTTAAGGCATTCCGGCTTTATTTTTCCTTTGAGTTGAGGATCAATAATTTCCTCTAAAGTCCCTTTTCTCTGACACGATAGAGCCCAATCGGCCAAGCTTACTTGTTCTTTTGGGAGACTTGGATTAAGAGCTGGTCTTGCACACAATACCTCAAATAGGACAACACCGAATGAGTATACATCTGATTTCTCGGTGAGTTGTTGTCTTCTAAAATACTCGGGATCCAAGTAGCCAAAACTTCCTTTGACGACAGTACTCACATGGCCTTCGTTCATGTCTGGACCAGTTTTGGATAGCCCAAAGTCGGAAACTTTAGCAACCCAGTTCTCATCCAATAAAATATTTGTGGTTTTGACATCGCGATGGATGATGGTGTACTTTGCACCTGTGTGAAGGTAGTGAAGCCCCCTGGCTGCCCCAATGCATATCTCTAACCTCTGCTTCCAAGAAAGCGTAATTTTGTTCCCCTTGTAGAGATGCTCCCGCAAAGTTCCATGTCCCATGTAGTCATAAACAAGTGCCATCTCATTGGCTTCTTCACAAAATCCAATTAAAGACACCAAATGTCTATGCCTTAATCTCGAAAGCATCTCTATCTCAGTTTGAAACTCATTTACCCCTTGCTCAGAAGATGGATTGGACCTTTTAATTGCTACTTTTGTGGTGCCGTCAATGACACCCCTATAGACCTTTCCAAATCCACCGACACCTATCACGTGAGATTCGTCAAAGTTCTTGGTAGCCTGTCGGATTTCTGCTAAAGAAAAGTATCGACAATTGCAAGCTGCATCCGAAGAAATGTTGGTGCTACTATGACTTGATTTTGTACCAGATGAATGCGTATTGCTGTAAATAGGGAGCCAACTAGTTGTATTTGAGTCGCTTCCAGGAAATCTCTTCCTCCTTTTATTTCCAAAAAATACTGCAGCAACAAAGGCAAATGTAAGTGCTCCTCCAGCTGCCCCGCCAACTAACGGAGTCACATATTCTTTGTTCCCATCGCTAAAAGATCTTTTAGCTGTTTCTATTAGTTCCTTCTGCATCATATCTGATAATGAAGGGTTAGGTCCTGCCAAATTGAAACTCCCGTCACTAATCTTGAATATCTCCAACCCGTTGAGAATTGCATCAAGATAGTGTGGTTTATATATATTATTAGGCGTTAGTGCAAGCCAAAGCATTTCATCACTAGGACCATCAGGTACGAAAATAGCAAAATCTTTGTAAGTTGGGACACCCATTTGACTTGTCCAAGCAATAACGTCAGCGTTTTCAAGTGCTGTTTGATTGTTGATGAAAATATCAAAGACCCTCTCATTGATCTTGTTAAACTGATATTCACAAAAGTGAAACCTCACCATGTAAGTAAAATTTGCATCGACAGGGAATGTCCACGTCAAATTGAATTTCGTCGTGACATTACCATCAAGACCCATATGCCTTGAAGTTCTGTACACATCAATTGGAGCAATAGAAGCCGATGAATTAACATAACGAATGGAGACATTCTTTTCAGCTTCGCTTGTTAAACCCATTGCACTGCCATAGATGTAAGGCGCATCATCATACCAACTCCGGGAAAGGTCAGACGAGTCATTTACTGGAGGTATGTATTGGCCACCGACATTTAACCTCCACATGGTTTGTACATGAGCTAATGACGTATCAAGTGGTTGATTGTCGAACCCAACCATTGAAGCTGATTCAAACAAGGCAGGAGATTCTATTACTTCTATACCATTGACGAATGCAAAAGAATTGTCATATTTGTCAGATGGTCTGAATGTGAGATCGAGAGAATCTGATTTGAATGGAGCCAAGGAAAATTCTCTCATAATGTAAGATTGGGTTAGAGCTTGAGCCGTAATGGAAGCACTAAAATTATTCAATAAGGTGACTCCACCAGCAACAACTGAAAAATAAGAATTTGCTGTGTTGAAATTTGGGTAGGACGATGGGTAAAAATGGAGCCTAAGGATATAGCGACTGCTTCCGTTGATTGGAAACTTGTATGTTGTTTCAGATGTGAAGAGTCTTGCATTCATGTAAGGTACTGTAGAAGGGAGAGACGGGTCTTGAAATTGAGCTGTAGCTGTAATGGACTTATCAGAGGATACAAGATATTTTGTATCCGCTTTCCATTTTCTACCGTCTGCATCGGTGTCGGAATCGGTGCCGCCACAAGTTAGTACCAATTTTGAGGCTGATGCATCGAGAAAATTGATAACAAGGGAAGAACATAAAACATAAAACAAAATGTTGGTGCTAGTTTTCATGGTTAAGGGCGAGTTCTTTCTTGCGATGAGAAGAATGAGTTTGGCATACAGGAAAACTGGTCAGAAAACATGCAGTCAAGTTTTCCTGTACGCCTCAATGACTAAACTACTATATCGATTTTGCTTCTACAAAAATTGCTTCTCAAACTTTGATCATTACTTGTTGTTCATGGAGACCATTTGAGGGATTGTCAGACTTATTCGGTTTACCAGAGAGGAAAACATGTAAAGAAAAAATTGACATTACATCTTAGTTTTCTCACAACCTCAATTCTCTTTCTATCTGGAGGCATTTCTCCCATAAAGAGTAGTGAATGAGAATAAAAGTAGGAATATGAAATCATATATTTAGTTATTTTTAACTTTTAACACACGAGTCTTTTGCATTTCCTTTCGAATGTATCTATTTAGATTATTCAAATAAGTTTATCCGCGTGTGAGGTTTTCTTTTGAGAAAACGTGTGAGGTTTGAATAAACATAAAATTGGCAAAAAATTATATGAGAATACATTTTCAAATTTAAAGATTTTTTTTTGAGAAATCAAATTTAAAGAATTCAGTAATGTATATTTTGTAATGATCTGTGAAATCAAATGCTGAAATTCCCCTAAAAAAATGAAATGCTGAAATGGGTTACATGTATCCATCTCGGTAGCACTACAGGATAGTATAATACCCCATCCCACCCAATATATCACTTTTCAACTCAAGAGAGGCTAAAACCATAAACCCTCCTTCCTTCGCATTCACCCATCTCTCAGAGATATAAATATTTACAATAGTAATATTCACTCCGTTCTCTCTCTAGCCAGGAGTGTAAGATCTGCGATGCGAGAGGAGACTCTCGCTGGACTTCTCCGATCAATGGCGTTCAAACACTTCTTTCTCATCAGCTTGCTGCTGGTGATTACGACCACCACCACCACACTCGCCTCTTCCGATTTGATCCAAGGTTGCGGCGGATTCGTCGAGGTAAATCTCTGAATGAATCATTCTCACTCCCTCTCGATTGATTCGTTTGTGACTATCACAGTCGTCTAAACATGCTTACTGATCTGGATTGGATTGGCGCATTTGAATATCACACTGATCTTTGAATTAGTAGTAAGAGTTAGTCATGTTCTTTGTCTGTTGCAGGCAAGTTCAGATCTTATCAAAGTTAGGAAATCAACTGGCACTAAGTTGGATTATTCCCATATCACGGTATGCATCTTTCAATAACTTCCTGTATTACAATTGGCATGTTTGATTCACTCAATATGGTGAAAGTTCGCTACCCTCAGTTACTTGATTCATATGCTGGGCATCTTTTCACTGTGGTTTTGTAAACGACAGGTTGAGCTTCGGACGTTGGATGGATTAGTGAAAGACAGCACCCAGTGTGCTCCAAATGGTTACTACTTCATTCCAGTTTATGACAAGGTACTTCACTAAGTAAATTTCAACACCTACATTTGGCCTTATGCCCTTCTCTGTGTTATTATCTTATATAAACTGCCCTTGGAGGAAGTAGCTATCTTGGTGCATTGGATTGCCTATGTTTGCTTATAGGTGATAAAGTAGACTTGTGGATCAGACGATACTTATTGGTATTATAGCCCTCCGTCACGGATATTCTCGAGTTCTATGGTTTGAATGCCATTCACATGAAAGTTGGCTGATCCTCTTTCCGAAAAGTTAATGTCAGGGGAGATAGTTGCTGACTTTGGTAAAAACAAAACCCAAAACATGATCAGAAGTAAGTTTTTATATACTCACAACAAGGTTATAAGGGCATCTTTGCATTTTTTAAGACTTCAACGATCTTAATTTAGCACCTTCATATGGCGATTCCCATAACAATCAAATAGAGACATCGCTGTTAGACTGCTAAGGCGGCCGATTACGTGGTTTTATACCATGGTCGAGAATGTTGAACCTCCTTGCTCGTGTAATTGCGCAGAAATACCACCGCTTGCTTGCCACTAGAAATGCTTAACACTTTACATGCTTGCTTGAACTTGCTAACATATGTGTATCATGTCCTAATTATCGTGTAAACTGTTTCATCTACAGGGTTCTTTTGTAATTAAAGTAAAGGGACCAGAAGGTTGGTCATGGGATCCAGAGCAAGTTAAGTGTTGTTGTCAGGATAAGCTTCTCCATATTGATTGTGTTTTCAGCAAATGTTGTAATAAATTATGTTCTGTGTAGGTTCCTGCCCTTGTTGATCAAAACGGTTGCAATGCCAACGAGGATATAAATTTTAGATTCACCGGGTAAGTGAAGTTGATTATGACAATGTTTTGTTTCTACAAACAGATGATCCTTCCCATCATGTTTTACATTCTGAATATTGTTGTTTGTGAACATGCTTGCTTCCACACAAATTTGTAGGTTCACAGTGTCTGGTAGAGTTGTTGGTGCTGTTGGTGGAGATAGCTGTTCAAACAAAAATGGAGGTCCATCAAATGTGAAGGTCGAGCTTTTGTCTCCCACCGGTGATCTTGTCTCATCTACATTAACTTCATCAGCTGGAAGCTATCTGTTCAACAATATTATCCCAGGTTGATTTTTTTAAATGACAAATGTACATCATTTTGTAGTTGCTTTGTAACTCAAATACATTACCAACTAGGTTCTATGTTACCTTCTACCTGTTGTTGGTTATAGGCAAGTACACACTACGTGCTTCTCGTCCTGATTTGGTTGTCGAACTAAGAGGTTCTCCTGAGGTAAGATCTTTTGTTTACCCAAGATTTCAAATTTCACTCTTGATTGAAAGTCTATTTGGCTCTCCCTAATGAGCAAAAAATATGTGCATACCCTCAATTTGTAGCTTGTTTCACGTATTTCTATAATCTTGTTGCAGGTGGAACTAGGATTTGGAAATGGTTACATTGATGACATTTTCTTTGTCCCGGGTTATGATATTCGTGGAAATGTAGTTGCCCAGGTAATACATTTCATGACTGCACATTTAGCTGTCACCTAGTATTAGTGCATTCAGAAAAAAGATGAATAACATAAAAAAACTAAGTATCCAAACTTATTTCGTCTGTACTTTAGTAGCTTGAAGACCCGTATTTTCAATGAAGAGGTAACTGAATTTTAGTTTCTAAGTTAGCTAGTGTTCATCAAATGTATTTACGAGTTAATAAAGCTATTATATGAGCTATCATCATAGTCTTTATTGTTCACATTTTCTTGGCCCTGTTCGTATAGGGAAATCCCATCCTTGGAGTTCACATATATTTATATTCTGATGATATCACGAAGTTGGAGTGCCCCCAGGGTTCTGGTAATGCCCCTGGTGACAGAAAAGCTCTCTGCCATGCTGTCTCTGACGCGGAGGGACTTTTCACATTCAAGACAATACCTTGCGGTAATACCAACTAACTCATTTGTGATTTTTGTACACCTTTGATTTACTTATTTATAAATGCGAACTTTAGTTTCTATCTGATATCCCACTTCTTTTAGTTTTTATATCATATGAACTTTCTTAATGAAGGCAGGGTCTAGTGTAGACAGGAGTTGCGCGCTAAAGCTTTCCATAAAATAACATTTTCCTCTTGATTCTTAAAAAGAGTTTCATCCCGTAGTGGCTGCTAATACATTACAGAATTGATTCAAAACCTTTTAAAATCCTCTAAAGTAATTTGTTTTTAGAAATGCTAGTAACCTACACAAAGCTGTATGTGCTCTGGGTTTATTTGTTTCTCTTTACTGAATCTCTGGTACTGTTATGCCATTAATGTTGGCGTGATAGCTTGATTGCATATGGTGAGACACATCTTTTATTTTATGGTACGAGATAATCATGCAGCTTTAGAAATGTAAAACCTAGATGGGGCACATATTGTAGAGGCCGTGTCAATTTTGTAGGGATAGACCTGGACTGCCAATTTTCCTTCGGTTATAGTGAGATTTATACATTGGATGATGTCTTGGTTCAGTATTGAGAACAAACTTCTCTTCAAACATTTTTATATTAAATTTTGGTTCTTATATGAAACCGCTTTTTGTTTTTGGTGGTGTAATTGATGACAGGGATTTATGAGCTCAGACCATACTACAAAGGGGAAAATACTGTTTTTGATGTTTCACCTCCCTCCTCTTCAGTTTCTGTTGAGCATGATCATTCAACGATTGTTCGGAAGTTTCAGGTTTGAAGCACCCTCCTGATATTATCAAAGCTAGAATGTATGTGTTTATTGTATCTTTGAAAGCAAGGCCCTGCAGTTTATTTTTGGCCAAACTGCCTTGAAATTGTCCAATCATTTGTTTGCTTTTCACTGTCTGATCACCTTTGTTTCACTCTGTGATGGAATTTTCCTGTGATATGTATAGCTGATCTAGGTACCTCTTGAAGGCTTGAGGAAGTTGAGGTTTGCCTGTAAACAACAAAAGAATGCCCATTGAATGTTTCGGGACCTGGAAAGAAGTCATGATAAAGTGGAATTAACTTGCCAGTTGAAAGTTTAAAATTTCCCGAGTCAAACCTAGCTTAGTTATTGGCTCCATTGACACTTCTTTCTTCTACTGGTTCAATAAAATTCACTTACTCGATCACCGAATTCTATTGATCGCACTCTATTATTTTTACCCAAGCAGCTTTGAATATTCCAATCATTTGTTCGCTTCTACTGTTTGATTCCCTTTGAATCACTTTGTGATGGAAATTTCCTATTACATTATAAAGTTGATCTAGGCACGTCTTGAAGGCTTGAGGGAGTTGAGATTTGTTGCGAAAAAAAGAAAGAATTCTCGTCAAAATGTTTCGGTACCTGAAGAAGTCATAATAAAAACTTCCTAGTTAAAAGTATCAAATGTCAAACTACTCGTATGTAGGGGCATCCATGATTTCAAATGAAGAAATAGTATAGCAGAAAATATCCCAGGGGTTAGAATTACTACGAAGTTTGAACAATCATAGGCTTGTTTTGTTAGAGAACTCTTGCAGCGATGCTTGAGTTCTATTCTCCTCATCTCTGTCCCTACTCTTTTCTAGACTTAACTCAATTGTCTTTCCTTTTCCACTCTGCTTAATGAGTGACTGTAATTATTTGTACTCACCTGTACTTTCTCCTGTACTTCTATGCTGTGGACATGTGAAGTTAACTTCAATAGTTGCCTTCGTATGAGATACACGTTCCACATCTCTACCTCTGCTATTGCCGCAGGTTACTGGATTTTCTGTTGGGGGTCGTGTCATTGATGGAAATGGTGAGGGAGTTAGTGGTGTAAAGATTATAGTGGATGGTAAGGGAAGGTCTGTCACTGATGAAGGAGGGCATTACAAGCTTGACCAGGTAATATGACTTACCCTCTCTTGTGCATTTGAACACAAGACACAACGCTACACAATTTGGGTTTTGTTGCTAAAATACTGAGATCACCCTTCCAGTATCTTTTGGTTTATCTGTGGTTTGTTGTACCTTTTGCTTGTGAACTTTACTTTAAATCTACTCTGACCATCCTATATTTTCAATATTTGTAGGTTACATCTACACGCTATACGATAGAAGCGAAGAAGGAGCATTATAAGTTTGAAAAACTGACAGACTTCCTGGTAATGATAACAAAAATTTGCAGTGTATTATCTTTGAAATTTTATAGGGTTAATGCTCTCTCTAGAGGCAGTATATTAAGTTTGCTCTTATTCACATGCTTAAACTAGATTATTAGACTCCCTTTTTATTGTAACTGTTAGGTTTTGCCAAACATGGCTTCGGTGGTAGATATTAAAGCGATCTCTTATGATGTCTGTGGTGCTGTTCGGATGGTTAACTCTGATTACAAGGCAAAGGTAACCTCTAAATATTTTTTCACTCTTAAAGTTATATCCATCATGATTTCCAAGTTCTCTTGAAAATGTTTGATTTCTGCCCTTGTTCTGATCAATTGTTATCCTAATTATTTGAAATATTACCAAAGGTACCCTCCACGTCCTATTCTAATGGTCAGGGAGCTGTTTGTTTGAGCTTAGCAGAACCCAGAATGAAGAAATATTTTCTGGCATTAGGCTAGGCATTGTATCTCCAGGATTTGTGGCTAGCTCTCAGTTATGTTTTGTGAAACATCATTTGGTTGTGTTCTGTCACCTGATGAAATGATCTCTCTCTCTATGGTTTTTATTTATACTGGTGGGGATGCTTATGATTGTATGGTTTGATAGTGCCTGATTTATGCTAGCTAGACGCGGGGAGTCGTAAACTTAACGAGCCATAGTTTTGAGAGGCTTCTAAGCTAGATTTCGAGATTCAAGCTATTACCCACTTACTAAAGTCATCAAATTACCCAAATCAACTAATTACACATCCCCTCCAAAACTAGGGTTTTGCCCACAAACTATGAACATAATCAACATCAAAATTAACCAGTGATCCTACAACTCCATGAATGATGATACTAACAATCTGAATCTGAAAATTAATGTTAGAAAGAAAGTTGAGTTCAAGTAAATGGAAGAAACAAAGTGTCTGGACATAATATATAAGTATTGGTTAGAAATTCATATCTGGACAAAATTCATGTCATCCCGACAGAGGTAAGGGCTAGGAATGTTTCCAACTCTCCGTGATATGGATTGATAGGGTTTAAACCAGCAAAAAAAGACATCTGATTTATTGAAAAGTAACCTGCAAATACTAATCCGTTCCTGCGTAGATGAATAAAAGAGTAAAAGCAGAACACAGCGTGCCACAAAAGCTTCACACCTTCTCAATGTTTTCTTTCTAATTCTAATGTGGACATGAAAGTTAACATTCTTTCTTATAGATTGCTCAAGTTACTATCTCTTTAGGACTAGTGCTTCTTTTGTTTAAGTGGGGTATTAGAGGGGAGTTGTTGAAGCTATCTTTGAATCTTCTCCTCCCGGAAACACTTGACAAAATGTGGCTTGAGCCATGCCAGCAAATTTCAGTAACCTCTTTGAGCCGTGCCCTTCTATCATATAAGAAACTTGACAGAATATCATTGACAAATGACAATTCAAATGCCCGAGTTTCTATCGTATCAGCCTAGTAGCTGTACTGGTTTGGATTACATGATTTGTTGTAGGATATTAATTCTGGTGTTCTGCATACTGATTGACCTTGTTTTCGGATCAATACTGCCTTTTCTATTTAGTTAGTTAGTTTTGTTATCTCTGTTTCCTTTACTTATTAACTACGCCCTGATACTAGGTGGCTTTGACTCATGGACCAGAAAATGCCAAACCGCAAGTTAAGCAGGCTGATGATAGCGGCAATTTCTGCTTTGAGGTTCGTTGACATATATGTGAAGCGTCTGTGTGCTTGAGTTTCGTTTTTACTGTAAATACTTTCTGTTGATAAATTTCATAAAAAAACTCACAAAAAGCATAACCTGTCTTTAGGAGCTTATGTAATGATTTGGTAATTTCTTAAGATATCAGGGTTGCTCTTTTCACGATTCTTTGGATTCCTGTGACACTGTAAATTCTTTTGGACGAATTAAACATCACCATAAATTCGTATTGCAAGGTAGCTCCGGTGGTTGTTGTAGAGTAGAGTTTTACAGTTCAAGGTTTTTGTCTATTATAATAATCATCTTAAAAAGTTCTTGGAGTTCGTCATATCTCACTTGCACTCATTCTTCCAAATAAAAGATCAAGTTTTATGACGTTCTTTAAGTATTGGACTTTTGCTATCACTAATTGTGTTTACCCTGGTGGAATTTAAATGTTACTTCAATGATTCACTTGTATAACCAATGATTGATTTGTTGGATTTCAGGTTGCACCAGGTGAATATCGGCTGTCTGCGCTTGCTGTCAAGCCTGAGAGTGCTCCCAGCCTTCTCTTTTTGCCACCCTATCTTGATGTTGTGGTCAATAGTCCTGTACTAAACATGGAATTTTCTCAGGTACTTTTCTCAAACTCTGGAGAAAAGATCTATTACTGGTTGGTTATTAGAAATACTATAGTACTTCAATATCAAACCCATGTTACATTTCAGTGTGCTTGATCTGATCCTCAGTCAAATTCTCAATTGGATTTAACTTTAGACTGTAATACGCTGGACGTGAGATTTACTATTGTCTGATCCGTTATCTTGAATTTTAGGCTCAAGTGAATGTAATTGGAGATGTAGCCTGCAAAGAAAAATGTGGATCATCTGTTTCAGTAACACTAGTAAGGTTGGGAAGCAAAAGTAAAGAAGAGAGGAAGACTGTATATTTGACTAATGAGAGCAGTGGTTTTTTGTTTCCCAAAGTGTTCCCTGGAAAGTATAGGCTTGAGGTATGTACCTGTCACGTTCTCTACTCTATTGAAAAACAACTTATTTTGCTCCTGTTAGCTTCTTATTGCTCTATATGTGATGCATGGAGGGGATTTCCTATGAATTTGGGTTTTTTGAAATTAGGAGTACTGCATTTTTTTTTATTTACGTACTTTGCACATACGTTTTCTTTCCTTGCTTAGGCATGTGATTACTCACCTGTTCGGTCAGTGTGACATTTCATACTTACAGTAAACATTTGATTGCATTAAATCATAGTCCTCTATCCTACATTATGAGTTTGTCTTTCCTTTTTGGAAGTCCATGTCCCAATGCATGCCTATCAAATAGTAAACAACTACACATTTTTACTTCTCTTGGAGCTTTTCAAATTCAAATTCGTATTCGATTTCAATGCCCTGGAAAAGCATCCCAAAATAAGACAAAAGCTAACATTGTAAATTTACCGACCGAAGCCCAAATGTCACGTCCAAATCACTCACCACCAACCGCTGAACCTCTCGTATGTGTCTTCTTCAACGTCGGCTGAACCCATACTCATTAGTCACCACCCAACTGCTTGCAGATGGCTACTTCATCTGTATGACTGTATCTATCCCATTTATTAATGTGACACTTTCTCCCTGAGTAGCTCTGCAGATTGTATACTAAAATATGGCTGTATTCAGTTAGGAAGTTACTCGCGGATATAGCTCTGTGGTTGAAGTTTTGTGTGTTTAGGTGGCTGCCTTTTGGGTGATTTTGCGTTGAGGAAATTTTCATGAATACACACGGGTATACTGACAGTTGCCTCTAAAGCACAAAATTGTTATATCACCAAAGTTTTTCTAGATCTTTTGTCACAGACCTTTTCGGCTTTTCCCAACTTCAAAGTCGACTCGAGAGTTCATGAGTTGACATCAAACTTGCCATATGTATATATATGTGTATGTATATGTATATATATGTTTCATTAACTTTGTGCTTGCATATCGGATTCTTAGTTGCTAACATTCATGGAAAGACAAATCATGAAAAATTTCACTTTTATTAGGCCCCTCTTTTAGCTAGTTTTAAATCTAGATATACAGCATTTTTCTTGCCTGATTTTGACATATGAAAGGTCTGTTTTTCTTTGCTCCATTATAACTTTTACATGGTACACAATTTATAGGTGAAGCATACTTCCCTCGAGGAAGGGGCAGGAGAAGACAGTTGGTGTTGGGAGCAAAGTCACGTCGATATTGATGTTGCTACAGAGGATATAGAAGGAGTTAACTTTGTGCAGAAGGGTTATTGGGTAAATGTAATTTCCAGCCATGATGTAGATGCCTTCATGACTCAACCTGACGGTTCCAACTTTAAATTGAAGATCAAGGTAATTTGAGTCTCTAAGAAATATTTTCTTTAGAGGAGTGATTGTCTCTATTTACATGCTATTTATTGTTTATTTTTATTTTCTGGTGGGACTGCAGAAAGGCTCTCAGCGTTTATGTGTAGAATCTCCTGGAGTGCATGAACTTCAGTTTGTCAACTCGTGTATTTCTTTTGGAAGATCATCTACAACAATTGACACGTCAAATCCATCTGTATGGTCACTTATTTTTTTTGTTAGTTTCCTTTACTGTTTCGGTTTGATGAATATCCTTGAGTTTTGACTTTTGTTTTCCTGCAGCCTATTTATCTGAAAGGAGAGAAGTACCTCATCAAAGGAGAGATCCGTGTTGATCAGGCCTTACCTGGGGACAAGGATGGGGCACCTGAGACCATATTGGTTGATGTATTGAATGATGATGGTACTATTTTCGAGGGTGCTGTTGCCAAACTGTTATATGGTGGAAATGATCAATCAGGGCCTGCTGTGTATGAGTACTCAGTCTGGGCTAATCCTGGGAAAAAGCTCACTGTCGCTCCTCAGGACTCAAGGTATATTTATTGGTTCTATTCATGTGGTTATTTGGTCTTCTCACTATTTGTTAACCTAACAACCATATGTTGATCTTTTGTTATTGGCAAAGTTAGCGTTCACTTGCATAGTCAACTTTTCACCATGTTATAACCTAGAGCTCCTCTGAAGAGTTGGCTATAATAATGATACATTGGCATTCGCACTGTCTCTGTCGCTATAATGTATTGTACATAACCTCTCTTCTGATCTGTTACAGGAATAAGCTTGCAAAACGGATCCTATTTTATCCAAGACACCTTGATGTAAGTATAACTGTACATTATTAGATATCTCCTGAAATTTAACGGCTCTCAGCTTTTACATTTCATTTCTTGTTCTTATAGGTGTTGGTGACGGAAGATGGTTGCCCATCATCTGTTCCTCCCTTTTCTGGTCGACCTGGCCTGTACATTGAAGGATCAGTTTCGCCACCCCTCTCTGGTGTTCATATCAGAATTATTGCCGCAGGAGATAGTCATACTGCCTCTCTGAAGGAAGGTGACTTAGCTCTTGAAACTAATACAGGATCGGATGGTATCTTCGTTGGTGGACCTCTATACGATGATATAACCTATAAGATTGAGGCTTCAAAGGTATGACATAATTACCTTCAATTTTGTCTGTTTCCATATTTTTGTACTGGTCCAGTACTGTTTACTTTCAAATACATAAAGCTGCAAGTCTGGTTAGTTTTGTGGTAACTAGAAATGTGAGACCTAATACAAAATCGTTACTTTGTTGGTAAAGGTGTGAAATAGTTCTCTCAGAGTTTGGTCATCACAAAGTATCATATTTGTACTCTTAAAAGGGAGGACATTAGTTTCATCGTTCTATCAAATCATAATAGTTTTTTTCTCCGTTCCTTTTTTTCTTCTTCTTCACCAAGTCTCTTTACTCATCAAGTAAAAGAACATGTGATCCATCACCCGAACTGTTGGGAGTTGTACATATGTTTGCTCTCTCTACCACAATTCGGTGATTTTTTTTGCCTTTTGATAACCACTGCAGTAGTAGGAAATGTCTTCTTTGTAAGTAATCTTGATGTTGATGTTTCAAAATTTTGATATGGTTGCAAATATTTGTAAATGTAATGAATCCCAATGATTTTATAGGGAAAACAAATTTTAAAATGACTTGTACCTGCATGCTCTGTGAGTGGTTTGAGAAGAAATTTAAAGCTTTTATTGCTGCTTTTTTATAACAGTTCAAGCATTTTTCTGTATGGTATGGCGAGAACAGGCAACCTTGTTTGCAGAATGTGATTAATGAACTCTTATGAATTTAGAACATACTCCTGATCTTTCTCTAACTTTCTTGTAGCCTGGATACTTTGTAAAACCTGTTGGGTCTCATTCCTTCTCCTGCCAGAAGCTTGGTCAAATTTCTGTGCGTATATATTCTAAAGATGACACAAATGAACCTTTTCCTTCTGTCCTCTTATCATTGAGTGGCGAAGACGGTTATAGGAATAACTCAATTGCTGGTGCCGGCGGTGCTTTCCTCTTTGACAACCTTTTCCCTGGAAGCTTCTATCTCCGCCCACTTCTGAAGGTATTTCTTTATGCCAATCAAATGTTTAGTACTTGAATTAACCAAAATGAGTCCAACTTTTCCTAGTTGCAATAAGTTACTTTATTTTGAAGTTACAATACAATAATTCAATAATCTAAACTCTGGATGTTTAGCATTCAAACACACTCCTTCATGAAATATTGGTTCCTGTTGAACAATGATGCTTTTGCATACAGAATAAATGAATTATGTTATTTTTTATTGCAGTGGTTTGTGTGGTTATACTCTATATACTCCAGCTGCTAGCTGAGTTTACTACTTGCTTCCTGCATATTTTCAGTTTTCTTATCACAATGCCTTTTCCTATTGCGTAAAATGTCTATCAAATTTTGGCCTTTGAAGAGTTAGATCTACTTAGTTGCTTGCTGTAGTTGGTGATAGAATAAACTAGCAAATTACAACTTTTACCGTATCTTGTAAACGCAATGAACGCCAAAGGTGAATATTTAGTGGGATAGCCGACGAACTGATTTCTTTCTTCTAGGAGTATGCATTCTCGCCTGCGGCACAAGCAATTGATCTGGGTTCTGGAGAGGCTAAACAAATAGTTTTCCAGGCGTCACGTGTTGCTTACAGGTACTTTGTTCTATTACCTTCATGTTTTACTAAAACTAGTAGTCAGTTATATAAAAGAACGCCCCCTTGCATTTATCCTGCTAGTGGAGTGGTCAGTTGGTCACCTTTCTCTCTCCCTCCAAATTGTCTGTTACGATTTTGTCAGGAGGCGGTGCATCTATATAACGGTGGCAGCTCTCATTTATTTCTTTTACTCTTATAGCTGGGCAGGGTAGCTTCTTAGTCAATCATAAGTATTCTTATGCATAGAATACATCTCTTTCTACTAACTTCTTAGCCATAATCTAGTTTTGTCTCTTTTACCCGATTGGCATGAGAAACTGTTTCTTGATCTTTCTATTGTATAAACCTTTGGCTTAAGTTTGGCTGTCACGGTTGTATATGAATACCGGTTTTGTGTCTCATTGAGGAATTGGAGAGCGTGTGAATTCCAAATACTACCCACTAGATTTGTAGCTGTTTCTGTAGGGAATTTGGAATACGGGTGGTATTGCAGAATTCTCAACATGGGACAACACTGTTGCCAAAGATACGCCAGTATGTATTGATCGGCAGGCGAATCCGTATGATATCGTGAGATTCAAGCAGTGAGTAGTCATTATAATTCAGAATACTGATGTCTCGAGATCTCAGTTTATGAACTATCTTTTATCCCAGGATGTATTGAGTATCGTAAGATGCTACTGTCTGCTATGTTACTAGATGGATGCTTTTATCCCTCGACGTGGATAGCTTTTCTGCTGTAATCTCATAATTTGTGTTGTTCTTCTGTCGATTCATGTTAGTACGTTCTTGAAACTGTGTGATGTTTTAAATGGTTTTTTGCAGTGCTATGGGTACAGTGACTCTCTTGTCTGGTCAGCCGAAGGAAGGCGTTCTGGTAGAAGCCCGGTCGGAGTCCAAAGGCTTGTATGAGGAGACCGTTACAGATGTAAAAGGAAATTATCGGCTGAGAGGTCTCCTCCCCGATACAACATATGTTGTGAAAGTAGTTGCAAAGGGTGACCTTAAAAGTACTGTACTTGAACGTGCATCTCCTGACTCTGTCACTGTCAAGGTGCGTCAATAAATATTGATGCTGCCTTTAATTATTCATTTTCAGGCAGAAATGTAGAAAGATAATAGTTTCAAGACTCTTCATACTTATTATAGCTCCATGATTTTTTTTTGCAAATCGTCTTACTAACTTCTGAATCCTCAAAGTTATATCAATTCATCCGCCCTCCGGTTACGAAACAGTAGTGCACCCAATGAAATTTACCTTCTATTCGTTTCTGTTGAGTTCATATTCGTTTGAAGTTATATTATTATGGGACTTTGTGTTGTCGTCCTAAGTTTCTATTTGTGGTCAATAGAGTCAGATTACTTGCAAATTAATTTACTTAGCCCTGCCAATTTCTTGCAAATTAAAAGTAATGCTTGTTCTGGTGTAGGTTGGATATGAAGACATCAAGGGGTTAGACTTTGTGGCATTCGAAAGGCCAGAATTGACCATTTTAAGTGGATACGTGGAAGGAAAGAGAATTGATAGTCTACATACACATCTCCGGATTGAAATTAGATCAGCTAATGACCCATCCACCGTTGAATCTGTTTTCCCATTACCTCTGTCAAATTTCTTCCAGGTGAAGGATTTGTCTAGAGGTAAGCACCTCCTACAGCTGCGATCAGCACTCCCGTCAAGCACCCACAAGTTTGAATCTGATGTTATCGAGGTTGACTTGGGGAAACATGCCCAAGTTCATGTGGGGCCGATAAAATATAGAGTTGAAGAAGATTTTCACAAACAGGTTTGTAACCATTCAATCCCATTGTTTCCGAGCATTGTTTTCACAGGTTTTTATTTTATGTTTTTAAAAAAGGAAGCAAATCAACATTTATGCAGTTAAGAATTCTCTTTTTACCGATGAACAATTTTGAAACTCTTAAAAGTAGAAATTGGTTCAGAGTACATGAAATTGCAAGAGGAGAGGATAGCAGTAGTGCACTAAGGCGGCCCTCCCAAGATCACACTCATTTGAGACAACTTGTTTTCTCCCCACTTTTCCTTGATCATGCCGAGCTAAAAGATTTTGAATTTGAAGTAATGCACCATGTCCTTCTAATTATCAGAAATGGTCACTGGTGCTTTATCAGAGGCCTTCATATTTTATTTGAGACGTACCAGAGACGTTCTAACCAGTCAATTTCTAGTGATACCATGTTCCGTTGCTATTGCCCCAGGTGTATACCCCTTTTATTTCAACCAATTTCGCAAGCAATTTTAATTTCATTTTGTGCGAATTCCTGTTCCTATTTGTAGGGGAACATATCAGAGAAATGGTAGTATCCTTTTAGGTGTTTTTTTTTTTTTAAGGTGTTCTTTTATAGTACTAGTTTTCTTCAATACAGTAGTAGTAGAGAGGAAAGGAACATATATGATATATCTTTGATGTGGCATGTCCCTAGGCAGTGCCCCGTTGTCTTTTCATGAAGGGTTGCCCTTGCATAAATTCCTAGGGCTATCCAGGGTCCTACCTTTTGTATTATGAAGATTGGAGGCAATGAAATGTTTATTTTAGGTTCGATTTGTTTATGAAGTATGGTCACTGTCACTCAAAATAATAACTGTAACATCCTCTTTTTGCTGAGTGCAGGAACTTACTGCAGCTCCAGTGTATCCTCTAGTTGTTGGGCTTTCAGTGATTGCTTTGTTCATCAGTATGCCCAGGTATGCTAATAAGTGTCTAATTTTTTTTCCTTTTGTTGTGATGATAGTTTGGGTATGAGCCTTTGTTAATGGATGTTTGTTTATTTGTGTGTGAACCTGGTGTTATGTATGGTTAGGTTGAAGGACTTGTACCAAGCTACGACGGGGCAGTATGGTGGGTCAAGTGGTAGTAGTAATGGGGGCTTCGGCGTTGCAAATGGAAAGAAAGAAGTGAGAAAGCCGGTGGTGAGGAGGAAGACTTACTGATTGGGGCTAGCTGGCTGGCTGTTTTTCCGTATGGGCAGAAAGCAAGATCCTCATACTAGTAATAGTTATTTTTGTAACCAGCAAAGTAAAAAAAATGATGGGTTTAGATACAACATCAGTGGTGTGTTGAGTGAGAGAGTTGTCAAAAGAAAGAGAGGCAGTGATAGGGAGGGAGGGAGATATTCTTTAGATGCAGTAGTTTTTTCCACATTCCTCCCTCCAACACACACACCGTGGATTTGTAGGTTCACCGGGAAACTGTAATTGTAGTAGTAGTGGTAGTTCTCATCAAGGTCACTGTTATCTGAACCCTCCTGTACACACTGATTATTACTTCTTACTGACACAATTGCAAGGGGGTTGGGGAAGCCAACTCTTGTTTTTGTGATATGTTCTCCTTGGTTCTCTCTTTTCATTTCCTTTCATTTGCTTTCAGCTTACAATTTCTAGTAATGTAGAGTGATAATAGTAGTAGTATTACTTTCCCTCACTCTTGATTGAGTACTATTAGTCTACTACTACTAGTATTCCTCGTCCTATATCATCTCCAGGAGTAGTTGGGTTTCTGTCAGTACCATAATACACCCATCATTTCTGCAACTGTTTGTTTCCAAGACTACTCTATGCTTTCGGTGGATGATTTTTTTATATGTATATTTTATACAGTGAGCGACGGTAGTAATTTTAGTATAATGTTAGATTACTACTACTACATTCAAGAACATGATAAACTATAGAGAAGGGAGGGCAACTCAGGTCGTGGGTGGGAAACTGGGCATTGTATTTCTTTCTTTTCCAATGACTACAAAATATAGTAATAAATTACTTGTTTTTATACCATCATGAACAAACGGTCGGTGGGTCGTGTTGGTTTCGGGTTACGCACAAAGATTCGTTTCACCTAGGAGGAGGGGCTAGGAATAGTAGTAGTAGTAGTATAGAATTACTGGAGTGATAGAGAATACTATTATTTATTTTGCCTGGAATCACCGGTAAAACTTTGTCCCCAACCCATTCTCTTCCATCATCCATCTCTCTCTAAATCTCTCATCAGCCAAGAAGCTAAATATTTACGAGTACTACTAGTCTTCTACTACATTTGTTTTGCCTGAAACTTTTCAATTGACTTTTTTTTTTTTCCTGTAATCACCTGGAACAGATGTAGTTACTAGTTTATGGGTGACCCGTCAACCCATCATCCCACCCCAAATATTTATTCTCTGTGTGTGTTTTAGTCCTTGTGTGTCCACACATACACTTGAAACCCTCATTCTCTTCCATCATCCATCTCTCTCTAAATCTCATCTTGATTTTTTCAATTTTGTGCTCAGATCATTCAGTCTTTTTTTCCTTAATCAATCATCAAGGAAGGAATTACTCCTGCCCCTACTAATACGTAGGTGAAGATGGATGATTTGGTTAATGAAGTTAGTGGTGGTGGTGGGTCAATGGGGTTCATGGAGTTGTTGCAGCAAGGCATCCACCACGACTCCTACTCCAACATTCCACCACCACCACCACCAGCAGCAGCAGCAGCTCCTCCTCCTCCTCCTGATCATCATCTGGTTCATGAATACACTGGTGATGTTGAACAACAACAAAACCAAAACAAAAACACCCTCCTGCACAAATCCTTGTAAGCATGCTTGGCTTCAACATCTATGTATATTTTGTTTATTCTCTCTCATTCTGTTTATTCTCTTCCTTCCTTGTGCTAGCTAGCTACTTGCATGCAGCATTCTAGCTAGTAATTTGCTATTGTTCTCCCAAAAATCCCTCTTTCCAAAAAATACTCCACTGATGAGACGGTTTTGCTAATGAATGATCTTAATTACTATCTTTGTGCTAGCTAGTTTCTATGTGGTATTTATAGTTTTGTTTGCGGGTGTTTAACTAAATGCAGCAGGCAGGTGAAACCTAACAAAACAGCTGGAGTACTACCGGTATCCTCCTCATCTTCACCATCATGCTGCCACAATACTTCTAAAAATAATAAGAAGAAGCAGCAGCACCTTCATCATTGTCACCATCATCAGAATAAGATGAAGATGAAGAAAAAGGGAGATGGGAAAGAGGATGCCGCAAAATTTGATACTTTCATGACAAAAAGTGAAATCGATCATGTGGATGACGGCTACAAATGGAGAAAGTACGGCCAAAAACCTGTCAAAAACACCCCCTTTCCCAGGTATATACTTCTTGATAGTACAAAAATGTATTCATATTTTCTTAATATTGTAGATTTTTCTTTAACATCACAATATTATGGAAAAATTAGCAAATTTGTGTATCATATCGATAGCTAAACTAGCCGGTCAAAGTGATCCCTAAAGTCCATGGGGTAATTCTGGTGAAAAACAGACCAAGTATTACTACCTCTACTAGTAGTAGCAATATTAAATGAGTGGTCGATCTACTACTACGCATAATAGTATGAATTACAATTAAGTCATTGTTGTTCGTCACAATTGTATGAGTAGTCTTTGTTGTTCCTTTCACTTTGTTGTAGTTTTGATGTTTTGGTTGCCTGCTATAGTAGCTTGTAACAACAAAACATTGTTAGGTTTGTCAAATCTCTGTAATAAACTATTTGCTTAAGCTGTATAAGCTGGTGGTGGTGCTGGTGACTAAATTTATACTAGTAGGCTGTAGCTAGCTAGCTAGCTAGGTTGTTGGACTAATTTTCTGTTCTCCTTCTTCTTATTGTTTGATTGAATGTAGTAGTGATGATGATAGATTGTATTTTATACTTGCAGGAGTTACTATCGGTGCACGACGGCAGCAGGGTGCAGTGTGAAGAAGAGAGTGGAAAGGCTTGTTACTGACCCCAGCTTTGTTGTCACCACCTATCAAGGCAAACACACCCATCCTCGTCCAATCCACCCATCCTCCTCCTCCTCTCACACTACCTCACCGCCACCGCTGCCATCACCACCACTAATCTAATACTAATACTCTAACAATCCATTCCCACCAGCACCACCACCACCACCAACACCTAGTAGTAGTAGTCGTAGTAGTAGTAGTAGTAGTAGTATTAAATTATTCACGAGGACGGACTCGTGGTGGCAGTAGTAGCAACTTGCTTGCTTGCTGGCTCATGCCTGCTTCAACTGTGGCAACAACTTTGGCAATAACTACGACAACAACTGATAATTGAATCGATCACAGTACATTATCTTCTTCTTCAATAGATACCTCCTGCTTGCGCGTTATGATCATCAGTTAGACGGACATAAGCAGCCCTCCAGAGGAACAAGAGTACTAGAACAAGAGTCATATATCTGACTCTCCTAGATAGAATCTGGATGCACATCCACCATGTATGTAGTAGTAGCAATTACTAGCTAGCTAACTAGTACTACCACCACTACTTTATTCTCTTTTTGTACTACCAACTTAGCACCTCTACATACATTCTAATATGTACCAGTACTACTATTAGGAATTCCAGTAGTAATTAACTGATGATACCAGTACTCAACTGCTACTCGCTAGCTAGCTAATCACCGTTATCATTGTACTTCTATTTGGAGGAATTCCTGTAATTTTCTGCGACATTCATTTCTCTTTGGCTTTGTACTCACTCTTATGCTTTTGATAAAAAAACTCATAAGCAATGACCACATACTGAGGAGAAGATATTCAATACCATGGGGGTATGGGTGATGTGGTACCGCGGGACACTTTAATCACATAATCAACCAATTAAAGTGTCCCGTGGTAGCACATCACCCGTACCCATACTGAGGGAGAGCAAAGAACACACGGCTACCAGTAGCACAAATTACTCTCTCTCTCTCTCTCTCTCTCTCTTCAAGCAGTCGGCTTGCTCTCATTTCCGCCTTTCCTATTTTTCCTCGTCCTGATGAGCTTTACTCTGCCACAATCAAACCCCAAACCCAATTTGCCTCAAACACCCTCCTCATGCACATTGTGTCGACTTCTATGCTAGAGATTTTATTAACGAGCTTCTCATTCTTGTTTTTCTTAAAGGACCAAAAACGCATCATTGCTGCAATCAATACAACTGTTATCCCTTTCTCTCAAGTTTATTAGGTACCCGTATCAGTGAATCAAGAAAACGACCTGAAGCGGTGCGGAGAACTGGGCGATACGTAACGGAAACGGTGGTACCCGAGTTCGATTCACCTGATGCGTTTCAGGTGTCCGATTCCCTTTACAGTTTGTGGGATACTTTCCGCTTCCGTCAAACACGAACGCGACCGATACGTCCGGCGAAACCGTTTTCTATAATCATGAAATCAGACTGTTTTGGCCAAAATACACCAAAATATATTTTTCCAAAACCGCTTCGTGGTAATCTTGTCATGGTGTTGTGTCGTTTTGTTAATCAAAATTTTGCACCGTTTTACTAACCAAATCACCGGGTCAAAGTGACCTCTGAAAGTCAACTATGTAGATTGAGAGGGGAGGGATGTGGTACCAACTGGGGACTAAAGTGGTTGAACCAAAAAGTAATTGGGGGCGAAAGTGATAAACAGGAAAGTAAATAAGGAAATTTGGAAAATATGGAAGAAAAAAAGACGAAAGTCTAAAAAAAGAAATTGAGCTGAGCTGAAGAAGAATTGTGAGAAGAAGACGAAGAATGCCCAACTACCACTTTCTCTTTCTCTTTCTCTTTCTCTGTCATCATTCTGGTTCTATATAGCGTATATCCAGAGGTAACGTTTTCTTCTTTCTTCTTCTTCTTCTTGAGTTGTGAAGTAGTGAAATCTAATTGATGCTACGCTACTAGTACCTGCTTGTTCAATTATGTGTTCTACTGTACTAGTAGTTGTTGTTCGTAGAACCCTAATTCTGTATTCTCGCGGGTAGCAGAGCACAACACCCCAATAAGGCCTTCCTTCCTTTCATGTGTGAGCTGTGATGATGATGATGATGATGATAATAATAATCAAAGGGTACTCGTTTTGCGTTTCAGCTGTGTCACCCCCTATTATCATTCCAATTCTAAATTTGACACCAAAAATCGCTAAATCAAGTATCAGTATTAGTTAGATTGAGATCATATCCCTATGCATGGATGTTATGCTTTCATTCTCTACATTCATTTCCATTCTGAGATGCTCCAACTATTTTCTACTTTAGTACTAGTACTGGTACATATTATTACCACATCCCAAGCCTAATATTGACTCTTACTATTTTTTAATTCCTATCCGGATATCCAAACACACCTGTACTCTCATAACCTCAATTACAGTTCCAAACATATTCATCAAGATGACCAACTATAAAAAAAAAAAAAAAAAAAAAAAAAATCTCTTTTGCAATTGTTCTGTAGCTTGCCCAAATCTTCCCAAAATAGTGTTTTAATAGCTTGTTAGATAGATTCCCTAGTATAACTAGTAGTACATCTTGATTGTTCTTCCATATCCATTTAGATTTTATGGTGCAAATCTTTATTTATTTGCTGCATCCATATATTACTATGTCACATTCTATTTAACACCATATCACCTTTGAATCACTTACCTCAGAACTCATTTCTCCATAGTACTGGATGGATGCGTCGGAATAAAGATTGAGAATACTAGAGAATGATGGTTAATAATGTAAGCCAGGTGAAATTAATATGAATGACAAGTGGAAGCGATCCAATGTCCAGTTCTGACAAAAGGCTTTTTCCTGTTTTAGTATACATATAGTACCATTAAGTTAGTAGTCTTTGTACTTTTTAGCTTATCTTTGTGTCCCCATTCCGAATCAAAAGTATCTTACTGGTCTGATGAGGGTGTACAGAATTGTGCTCGTTGCAGTTTTGAAATTTTTCCTTAGTAGCTATTCCCCACTGATAGTACTCAGTTGCTCCACGTATTTTTTGATGCAGGCACAGCGTAGCTATCTTATTTTAAATGGAAAATTGTGCAAATCCTGATATTGATGATGATTTTACTCAGCTTTATAAGGAATATGCTGCCCCCCTTGCTTGCAATACCTCTAATGTTCCCGACAAGGCAAATACCAGTAAAAGGTCCCGTGCAAGTTCTGATGAGGATGACAAGCCTCACGATCCAAATGCTATCCCAACTGGATTTACTAGCAGAGAAGCAAAACTTTGGGAGGCTAAATCCAAAGCTACTGAGAGGAACTGGAGAAAGAGGAAAGAAGAGGAACTAATATGTAAAGTGTGTGGTCAAACAGGTCATTTTACACAGGTATTTCTGTTTGCTCTTACGACTTGCCTACATTGTTTCCTCTTGAAAATATGTGTTTTTTTTTTTCACTTTCATGCAAGCTGAAAAACAAAGCGACTTTGCTACTGCTATTTATGCTAATGAAATCATTGTCTGATAAATTTCATTTACTTGTAGCATGAAATCCCACAACCCAATAGGCTAATACTCATGTTATGAGGTCAGGTTCTTATAACTCGTTGTTCGAGTTTCTGGTATTAGTTTTTCTTAAATAGGCATTGATGCTTCATGTGCAAGCACGTTGACATGTAGATCTTGCCCAGCCGGTTAATGAATTTCATTAGATGTCTTTTCTTTCCAGTCAGGTTTAACATTTTACAACTGTTAAGATGTTATGGAGTTTATATAAGGAAATTAGAAACTCTATTCGCATCTTGCGACTGTTAAGATGTTAAATTCTTGATCTATCAAATAATATAGGGTAAAAGACAAAAACCACCCCTCGAGTATGGGGTATATACAAAAAAACCCCTCGTGTTCGGGGATATACAAAGACCACCCCTGTCATTAACGGCCGTTGGACAAATACCACCCTTCTGTTAATGTCAGTTAAGAGAGGGGTGCAATCTGACTTCTTTTATGACTATTTTGCCCTTATTTGTGTTTTTGTGTTATTTTGTTCTTGTTCATAGTGTTCTTGGCCACCACCACCACCACACCGCCACCGCCACCGCCACCGCCACCGCCACCGCCAACACAAACAACATTAAAAGTAACCAAAACAACTCACCTGAATTTCAATTACCAGAACCTATCGAACCAAAATCATATTCCTCAAATTACAACCCAGCAATTGAACAAAACCAATTTCCGAATCAATTCCAAACCATACAAGTTACAAAACCAAACCATACAAGTTAATTTGTCAAATATTTATCATCAAGAACACCAAGAACATCAAGAACACAAAGTACATACCTACAAAATTTTCAAATAAATTAGTTACAAGTTGTAAATTCTTTTTGAAGGTATTTATATACTTACATTGAAAAATAAAATTGTTGTCTACCGAAGAAGAATCACTCTCTCCTCTGCCGCACACAGCCGCACACAGCTCAATCCCGTACCCACCGCCACTCGCACAAGACCTTGAATTGGAAGACAAGAGGCGGCAATTTCACCAATCGAGGAATCGTTCAGTTAGAAGAACGAATTGCCTAGCTGCCTCCTCCTTCTCTGTCCATCCTTGAACCTCTACTCCACCCTACTCTCATCCCCATCACTCTATCTCCCTTTCTCTGGTTTTACCGAACCCAGAAACAGCCCCCTTTACCGCCAATCACCACCCCCGACGGCACACCACCGAACCCACCATTATCACCGCCATCTTCAACATCCATCTCCACCACCTCCGGTACCAACAACCACCAACACCACTGCCTCACCATCTCAACTCCCTCCATCTCTCAATCTCTCACTCTCCTCCTTCCTCCCTCCCTCTTGACAAAAACCCAGCACCAACAAACAACAACAACAGCAACACCGACGGCACCAACACCGCCACCACTTGAAACCCTCCGAAACTACCAATCAGCTCCACCTCCGCCTCTCTGTTTCAGAATCGAAACCCACCAACACCAATACCCAACCTCCTCCTCATCCTAAACTCCTTCACCACCGAACAGAGGACCCTCCAATACTCTGTTTTTATTTCCCGAACCCGACAACAACGCCACCACAGTACACCACCCCGTTCGGACTCTCTCTCTCTGCCTATCGTCATTTTTATTGCCTAGCTGCCGCCGGCAAGAACCGCCGCCGTAGCAGAGTACGTCCAGATCTGGCTGATGAACGACAACCTCACCTCTTCGTCGCCGCTGCTAAGTCTCTCTCTCTCTCTCTCTTCTCTGGCTGATGAACGACAACCCAGATCTGGGGAGATTCGGCCTACACGGCGGGGGGGATTTTTTCGTTGAGCGAGAAGCCAGACCGGAGCTCTGAGTTTGGGAGAGCTCTGAACCTCCGATGGTGCCCCCCGTTCAACGAGAAGATTGGGAGATCTTTCCCGATCTGGGAGAGCTTTGAGCTCTGAACCACCGCCGTTGGTCGGAGTTGGTGAGCAGCCACCAGATCTGGGGATCTCTGGGTTCGGGTCGGAGTTGGAGGAGCGACATCGAAGTCAATCGGGGATCTCTGGGTTCGGGTCTGGTTATGGTGGGTTTGATGGTGGTGGAGGCTGAGAGAGAGAGAGAGAGAGTGATGGGGAAGGGGAATAATGCTGCTAGGTTACAAAGTGGGGAAGAAAGAAGAAAAATGGTATTTATAGTGTGACTTTTTTTACCAAAATGAGGGTAAATATGTCTACTTACCCATCCGTTAGTCTGCTGTTAATGACAGGGGTGGTCTTTGTATATCCCCGAACACGAGGGGTTTTTTGTATATACCCCATACTCGAGGGGTGGTTTTTGTCTTTTACCCAATAATATATTAGTTGTTATCAAGACATTTCTTCAGCACTGATCTTGTCGCGAGATTGGTGTAGTTCATTCTGCCTTCCTAGAGTGATCCTCTGCAATTTAGAACTTATAAGTCCTTTCTTTTTTTCCTTTTCCATTTTTAGCCTCTATATACCTTCCAGTTAGCTCAATGGTTGATCTCAATAGCTCCATTGGTTTAGATTTTTGCTTGTAATTTCTTATCTAAGGTGATTACATACAACAGTACTACTATAATATTGTTATTTAAATATGTTTTGTATGGTACTTCGTCAGGGTTGTCCTTCGACTCTTGGAGCAAATCGCAAGTCTCAAGATTTTGTTGAGAAAGTTTCTGCCAGAGAGGAACACGTAAAAGCATTTTTTACAGAAAAAGTTATTCACGAGATTGAGAAGGATATTGGCTGCAAATTAATAGTTGAAGAAAAATTTATCGTTGTCAGTGGCAAGGATAGGCTGATTTTGTCGAAAGGTACTAATGCTGTCCGCAAAGTGAAAGAAGAGGCTGAAAGAAAGCATTACGATTCTCAGATGAGAAGATCCATTTCACCTGAGAAGAGTTCCGTTGGCCCACAATATGGGCGCTCTGATTCCCAAGGATCTTATCCAAGTCCTAGAAATACATCCCAGTTTCAGCAAGGGTTTGGAAGACACGATAAAGCTGTAGAAGACCTTGTTCGTGAAGATTTTCGAGAAATGGCAAGGGCTTCCTCGCGAGGTAAAACCATTGTCTGAAACTGTCGGCAAAACCTTCACATTTGATTGTTCCTTCAACATCTTGCCTAATGTTTTTACTTATAGCAGCTACAGTTGGTAAATATGTTAATAATGCTCTTGTTGCTTGTGATTTTGTTTGCAGTGAGAGGTAAATTCTTCTGTTCAAGAGTTATGTTTGGACATCTACAGTGAAATTGTCAAAGAGCTGAATAATCTGTTACTCTAGGTGAAGCTTTTGCTTATGACGGAGCTAGAAATTGTTCAAGGCATTTGATGTCCCCAACACACCCATCTCAGAGAGGAAGCTCATGTACGTTATATGAAGGTCACCGCCACCGCCAGAATATGGAGCCTTACATTACTTATGTATGGGATGCTGAAAGACAAAGATGTGACAAATATTCTGGACGTGATTCTGTGCACCCTGCTGCTACTACTCCGCAGACGTTAGAGGAATTAGAGCTGGAGCACCAGAGGGAGGCCATGGATCTTGAAAGAATTCGTGAGAAGCAAGAAGAGGAAGAGATTAAAAAGCATCAAGAGGTCAAAGACATTATTTTATCTCTCCTACCTGTTATATTACATTGATGTCCAGTCGAGAGGTGAGAAATTATTATTATTAAGTGACGGACAGTTCGTTCCTATGGAATGGTGTTTTAGGTCATTGTAATCCGGAATTGTTTCAATGCAATTTTGCTGAATAGGCAAATTCTGGCATTTTCGTTACTGTTTAGGAGAGTGAATCTACTGGATATGCTGGTTGGTTCAGTTGATTAAAGAGACAACCTTTGCATCCTAATTTTGTCATGATGTTGTAATTTTAGGTTGCAAGGGAGATAAGAGAAAAGTACATTCAGAAACAGGCAGTGCTGAGAGGAAGGCATGCAAAACAACGGGAAGAATTTCATCTGCTGCTCGATGTTCAAAGAATGGAAAAAAAGGCACGAAATGGGTTCTCCTCAGTGAATGGTGGTCATAGACAACTCAGTTATTCGGAGTATGATAAGTCTGCTAGGAGCCATCACAATGCTGAAGCTGGTGTACCAATGGGTACGAAGGACAGGTCTGCAGACACTAATAAGGGTAATTATAATTCGTCGAGGCCTCATGGCACTTACCACAACTTTCAGCGCCGAACTGGAGATGATTATGGGAAAGCGTCGAACCGATATTAAAAGTGACAGACGGATGGAGTTAAACGCGGTAAGTTTGTTGGTTTGTTTAATCAAGCTTTTTCTTTTCCTTATCTTTTGATTGCTAGCCCTAATCAATGTGTTTCAGGGTTGCTTGTTGGGGCTACAAGAACTGTGCAGCTGAGACATACTTGTAGCCACCGAGGTATGTCAGTCATTCAGACCATAAGTCTCTGGAGCCTGGGAGGATCGGAATAACATCTGTTCAACTGTAGTAGTATTTGGAATTGACAAGTATTCTGAAAACCAGCTGCTTGTAGTTATTAAAAGATGTTGGGTTCTTGCTTATGTTGTCTATGTTTGTGATGAACGTTGCTATTTGCAGCTGGTTGAGATCTGAAATAATCTCGGCCGGGCCGGAGTAGAGGAGAAGATAGCAGATACAGAAAGACATATGTATCTCATTTTCTTCTCAACATAAAACTGTTGTAAGATAAAAATGCCATTTAGATTTCATTTATATGAAGTATATATTTGTTTTGTTTTGTTTTTTTTTTCAGTGTAACATGTTCGTGTTTGGGTTAACATCTTATCCAGAATGCACAACTTTTTAATGGTTGATCTTATGCGGTTACTTCACCTCTTGACCCCAAAGGTCACAAGTAGTTTAGGTAAAAGTCACCAGTGACCCCCAAAGTTATTGTAAAATAATGAAATACTCGTATTCTCAAAACGGGTTATTTCACCTCTTGTATGCTACCTGAGAGCATGTCGAGCTCTATCGCTGTTTCCCACTTGATCTCTTTAAAATAATACACTTTCTCGTACAACTCTTGTGCACAAATTCGAAGGCATTCAACGTTGAGACATTCAGTGTTCTTCCATAGTCCATCAGATTCTCCTCGGACAACGAGATCTTTTTATTGAAGTCACATGAAAAATGTAGAGTTAAACACAGAGAGCAAGCAGAATCTTACAGAACTCGAATCCATCTAGTTATGAGCACACTGCAAAGGTTACAAAGTGGCTAAAATCCTTAGGGGAGGATTTTTCGTCAAGAACAAACATGTTATAGCAACTTCAACCCGATTTCGGGTCACTCTAGAGATTGAAACGGGGAGAAAATTTAACAACCAAAACTTGTAGTCATTCTAGGAGCACGTACAAACAAACGACCCATGATTTGACTAAGTAATGAAGGAGATATACTCAGTTTTGTAGGGGTGAAGTTTGATGGAAAAACGATCCAAGAACAATTCAAATCATGCTTAATGCGGGATCAGGGCATATTTTGGGTGAATCAACATATTCTAAATCGCCTAAAGACCACAGAGAAGCAACAGGAAAAAGAAATGAGCGAGTATTGTAGCGTGTACCAGATTCCAGCGAGTAAATGCACCCAGAAACCGTCGAGAGTTAACTTTTTGACGAGTTGGAGGCCCCAATTGGGTCGTATGGGTCTGCTTGGACATTGGGACTAAGAAGTTGACGTGGAAATCCAAAAAGAAATTAACTAAGTGTTTGAATTTGATCCAAACCCCATCGTAAGGTTCTTGAGCAACTTACCCGATTCCTAATTCGTTACGTATTGGTTTGCTAAATTGGTTAAGGACTTTTGATTCTCAAATCGAAGATTACCCTAGCTACAACAGCTTGGTCGAAGAAGGAAGATTGAAAGAGATGCGGGTTAGAAGTCCTTTGAAGTTATGAATAACATTTGAATTGTCCAAGTGAATGGCTTCCCTCGACTATTTATACTGATCAGAGGGAGAGATGAGGTGTCTCTAACGTTAATAGGAAAGACACACATCATTAGGAGCTGGTTGTAGTTTCCAAAAGCTGGGGCTATGTTTATAATTAGCTAAGAATTTCACTTTATGAAATTATATTTTCATCCCAAAAACTTCTAGCAACTGTAAAGCAATCCCTCAACAATCTGTAGTAACTATATTTCCCAAGAATCAAGTGAAACTCCTGGGAATTATGAATACATAATTACTCTTAAAATTACGCTTGGAACCTGTTTGAAAAATTAAAGGTATTACGAATTGTCCGATTGCATGTCTTAAACACACTACGACATTGATATTTACAACTGTGTTATGCAATCCCTTTTCCTAATATGTATTTTGGTGTATTCCTTATCATGGTGGCAAGATGGCCCGCCGCGGCACGCTCTAAACACGCCCCGAGCACAGACCGCTCCACCCTCCGACACGGCACGGCTCGCTCACAGGTGTGCTCAATCCGTGGCACGGCGGGTCACGTTCCTCCCCGCCCCGGGCCGTGCACGACCCGTACAAACAAGGCTCCTCCGACACGACCCGTGCACAGCCCGCCCCCTACAACCCGACATGTGCCGAGTTTTTAGAATTTTCGAGCACGGCCTGGCCTGTCCGCAGGCCGCTGCGCCTCGGCAGAGCCTTAATCCGGCCCGCTGCCACCATGAATTTCTTATGATAATGAAAAGAGAAAAGTGACTCTTAAAAAAGGGAAAGACCCTAAAAAAAGAAAATGAAGAGAGGGAGAAAGTTTCGCAAAAAATTGAAAAGAGAGGAAGAAAGGCGGTGGAAAAAATATAGATCCGTTATAGTCGAAAAGAAGATAGAGATAGGAAGAATAATTAATAACTAAATACTCCTTCAGCTTGGCTCCTTCAGTCGAAAAAGAAGATAAAATGATGAATGTATTAAAAAAGTGTTGGCAGTTTGGCTCGGTTGACAGCCGGCATCAGCTGGTAATAAAACAATACCAAGGGAAGAGGGGGGAATTTTTGTCCTTTTTAGATGGGGGATTGAGTATTTCTATTTCTATTTCTATTTCTATTTCTATATCTTTGTTGCCCAGCATCAGCGGCGCATGGGTGGGTGCTTGACCTGATCCTCTTGACATAAATTAGATTGGATTAGATTGAAGAAACCAGCCAGGTAAGGTGGCACTGATTTGATTCCGATTGATTGATTACTGGTATCACTTTACTACCGGCACCGATCTTCTTTCTTCTTATTTGTTAACCTAGGTACATCATAAATATAGAGAGAGAGAGGGAGAGGGACAGACAAGAAGAGCCATTCCGACGGTCGGTCAGGTCCCTCCGACGCCGACCAACATTTCTCACTCCCCCCAATTATCTCTGCTGCCCTTACTAATCTACCCCCAGACGAGTACAACAAGGAGGAAGAAGAAGATTGATTGATTTCTCAAATCCAGATTCCGCCATCTCTCCGCTAGGGTTCTTCGCTCTTCCCCCCAATTCCACGGTAACCACCCTCTCCTCATTCCCTTCCATTTTTCTGCTATGATTTCATATCCATGACCATGATGATGATGATTGATGATATCTGATTTCGTGTTTCCTTTGATTGATTGTTGTTTCTCTACAGGATTCCTTCCAGCAGCTACCATCTCTGATCTGATCCACGGGATTGATTTTATTGGATTCTAATGGGGAAAGAATATGGTTAACACTGCCTATCCATTCATTCATTCAACTGCTAGCTACTAAGCTGCCCCCTCCATTTCCGACTCTTTCCTCTGTCATCATCATACTCACTCAACATTACTGTCTTCATAATTTACTCTAGTACTATATCCTAGATAAACAGCTGATTGCTCCAATCTACATTCTGTTCAACTGGCTTCAACCCCTTTAGTTCCCAGATGATTCCTTTCACTTGCCAACAAATTGATGATGATCTAGAGAGTGGTAGGATTCCACCTAACCACCAGCCCAATCCACAACAAAACACTTCCTACTCCACCAGCGATGCAGATATACAAATTTTAATAGGCCGGAATCCTGGGGAAGCTTGTGCAGAGGAGGATGTGTCTATGCTCGACAAAAAACAGGCACGTAAAAAAACAGTTTACAACAAGGCACCAAAGCCCCCAAGACCTCCTCAAGGTCCATCACTACTGGATGCTGCTGACCTCAAGTTGGTCAAGGAGATATCCGCTCTTGCCTCCAAGAAACGTGCAAGAAAGGAGCGCATCAAAGCTCTCAAAAAAATGAAAGAGGCCAAATCTCCTTCTTCTTCTTCTTCATCTTCAAATGGATGGATTTCTGCCTTGGTCATCACTGCTCTCTTCTTTCTTGTTATACTCTTTCAAGGTAACTTTGTCTAGATTGCACCTTTCAGTCTTCTCTTTTTCGTAGGAGCATTAAGTGTAGTTATTTATGTTTACAAGGTTTTAAACTCCTACAATTGTATAGTAGTAATCTGTTTGAGATGCCTGATTCTTATACTCCATGATCAATATTTTTTTATATAATGTCTATGATGTCATGAACATATGTGTTGCATACCATGCATCTTTGACATATCAAAGTTCGTGAATAAATGATTTGTTGCACAACTCAGCAAGCTAGTTAGGATAACTCAAGTTCCAAGTATCTGCAGAGGAGAAGAAGCGGAACATCTTGACATAGATAAATGTGCCTCTCTCCTGTTTCTAATTGTATATGTTCTATTGTCGGGTTGGTTTGACAAAATTTAATGGTTTCAATTTCAAGTTCACAAACAAAAAGTTCTCAAATTCTCAAAAGGCCTACCACATTTACGATAAAATGATAAAATTTGATTATTTTTACCAAATCAAAAGAGCACCTATTTCACAGTGTCACCCTTTTGAATTCAAACAAGAGTGGTACTGTATTGTAAAAACCACAAACACATTTAATGTGGCCTTTCTTCCCACCACCATCACTAGCAAACACAATATCTCTTGTGACCTCCGATTCCTCAATTTCATCTCCACCTTTCATTAATTAGAACCTTTGCAGGGTAAAACTCATACTCTTTAGCAGCAATCTCAAGTAGCTCATCAAAACCCTGTAGAAGGACCCCAAGCTTTCCCGTAACGTCTCCCTTTTCAGGACAGCTAACAGCAATTCTTCTGCGGCTGAACTCTTTATGAACTGTCGACATGTTTTCAAACCGAGAACTGTCAGAAGGCGTTGTTCCTGTCTCTTGGGTGGACTGATAGAAGGCCTTCACACTTTGCCGCAAAAGTTGGTCAGCTACATGTGGGTGGGTGGGTGGATCAAACTATTACCGTCCGGTCTATTGATGTCTGCGCCTTGGTCGATAAGGAACTGAACCATTCTTGAATTTCACTGATGCGACACATCTCCTCCGAAACGAACTAGTTGCTTCAGCGACTCGAGGTTGTTGTGCTCCGCAGCAGCACAGGTTAATTTCTCAACATTTCCGGTGGATATCGGGGCCCCATTGTTTATCAGTAGTTCGACCACCTGCTCGTGGTTGCCGAACATGGCTTTTGAAAGAGGCACGTTGTCGTCTTTGTCTGTAACCAAAAAAGCAAAAGGTGCAAAAAAAGTACCACTCCGTCCCACCTCTTTTGCACCATTCAAACTTTTATCACTATTCACTGGGTCACTTTGACCCGGTAATTTCGATAGCAAAACTTCACAATTTTTAGATAATTTTTTCGAAGTGTTGTAGAGTAACTCTTATTCTACCAGGCAATAAAAAAATTATCGAAAAATTGTATCATTTTGCGATCCAAATCACCGGGTCAAAGTGACTCAGTTACGGGTGGAAAAAGTCCAAATGGTGCGTTTGAGCTGGGACGGAGTGGTATGATATTATGTTCTTCTTGAGGCAGTAAAAGTAGCTGATGAAAGTAAAGTACCTATGTTATTCGGATCAGCGCCATATCGGATCAGCAGAAGTACACAGTTCTTGCTTCCTTTAGATGCCTCCGCTATGTGCTGAGTATACGGAAAAGGATAACACAGAATCAAAGATGAGGCAAAACTAGAGCAAGGGTGGGAAATAAAAGCATACCAACGCCGTCCTTCCATTTTTGTCTGATTAACTAGGATCCAGACCCGTTTCAACAACTGTTTTTGCAATTTGTCGTCTCCTCTATGTGCTGAAAAACTTAGGCTTAGAGACAGGTCAGTTCTGCCACGGGACAGCATTCTTTCGGCCTCAAGCGAAAGCTGCTCCATGTTAAGAGCTGTTTAATTATGGCGGACGGTGGGTAGGATTTGGGTTTATGTCACCTAAACTCAAGCTGATTATTGCGTGAGAGGATATGCCCAGTGGAGAGTTTGAGATTGATAACATGTATGACTATCGTTTCTTACATGTTGATATTACCTTCTCTCCATCACGGGGTACCCAATAATGACACATGTTATAGATCCATTGTGTGGTTCCATGTGAAGTTAATCTTGATACTCTCTCTTAATCATGAATACCCGGTAAGGACACTTATCAAAAATTAGGTGGGTAATAGTTGTAAAAGGTGCAGGAAAAGATTAATTCAGAGGCAGTTACCCTCTTTTCCTCATAGGGTACCAGGTAACAAAAATAAACCTAGTTTAACAAAAAGAAACCCAAACATAGGTAGATTGTTATAAGTTTGTGCCACGAAACGCACGTCCCCAAGCAGGGCCATCAAAATGCAATTTTTTTACTGATACTAGACAATGTGATGCCTTAGCATCCAGGAAAACCTCCAGGTCTACACCGTGACAGATAGTTAAATGTATAGCCGGCATTTCACTTTTTGTGGCTTTTGCTGTACTTTCAGGCCTTAAATGACAGCGCGTCATGGAAGATTTATCTAAGTTGAAACTTTGGCTATGTTTTTGAATTTCTTATGGCTTGTCCAGATATTTTAGTTTCTGTGAGGAGATAGACAGAGATAGAAAAAAGCTATAAAATTAATTATGTTGGGGAACTTTATGCAGGATTTCGCTCAAGGGGCAGTTCAAGCATGACTTTTCAGGGGTCTCCCGAGCCAGCAGTAAGTACTAGTTGGATGTCTGTCCAATTTTATGGTAACCCATCAGCAAATGAAGGAACTGGACTTGGTTCTGAGTCACCCAGGTATGTCTTCCTCGATGTAAGGTGTTTCCTGCTTATCTTAGTATCTTCACATGCCTGGTAATTAGTAGTTGTGAAGCATGAGCTACAGTGCTAGCGTCATATATACGATTGTTGCTAGGAAGTGGAATCTGTTCAACCTCTAAAACAAATTCAGTATTTCTGTATAGTTCAGTTCTCATGTGAAAATATATTCTCCTGTTTATTTATTAACTTTCAGCTCATGAGAACCCGAATCCAATTGCAGAACCATGCCATGGGAATGCCCTATTAGAATGTTCAGTTTCTTGCATTCATGTTTGCAGTTAACATATCTTTCAGGGTAAAGCCATGAGTAAAGCCCTTCCCGTTGGGACTATTACACGTATTCCTTCTCCTCAGTGTCAGCCATTGGATATAGCTCTAACCTAAGGGCTAATATATAGACAACACTACTTAGGGGAATAGTAAGATCCGTAGCTTCCTTAGTATGTAGGTATGGCCCGTGCCTGCACTTCCAAACTTTCACAATTGACGACACTAAATTGAGATGAGCTCCCCCCAAAACTATATCTTTAGAGCTTTTCTTTTTTAGCGTAATGTTGATTAACTAACTGATGTTAATACATCTGCTTAATATATCTGCTTTATCATAAGAAATTATTCTCTAACTGGTACCTGCTTAGTGCTTAATATATCTGCCACGCCATAATTCTACCATCCTCGGGAGTCTTCTTAGCCTAGTGGGGCGCCGCTTGGTTAACTTCTCTTCTGCCAAACTCGACCTTGAGTACATCGAAGCTCTCGTTTATCTCTCATTTCAGTAACAATCTCTCCAGCTTCCTCTAGATATTCAATTTTCCAGAATATTTTTAGAACATTACGAAACATAGTGTATTTATTTTATTGCCTTAATTACTTAATGCATACTCACCGAAACTAACAGATTGCGCGTTGCGAAACGTGGAACACCAGCGATCCAGATCGCTTAATTTGTCGATCCTAGTTTTGTTCACTATTTTCACCTAAAGTATCTATGTAGAAGGGAAAATTAAATTAAGATACGTTAAGTTACATCTATTTTTAGAGTATTGCCTTTTAAATATTTGTGGAAAATGGTAAAACTCCTGTAAAGGTATCCAAAGAAGAATACCCCTGGCATACCGAATTCCATAGGGTATGGCGTTTGGCGATCCCGTTCCCGTTCCACGAACCAGAACAATCCGCGTTCCAGGTAACTTAGACCCAGATTCCGGTGACCCAGGAATCTGGCGTTCTTTCACTGCCACCAAACCTTACTGAGCATTAAAACAATGCTTTCAACTGAGAGTAGGGTTCGAGAGAGAAAGAGACCCAAACTAGTAGAAATGGATATGCGTGAACTAAGGATGCAAACGGTTCGGTTCGATCCGGTTTAAGCAGAAAAAATCTAAACCTCGACGGTTTGGTTTAGTCTCGGTTCGGTTTTGCCTCAGTCTCGGTTTTAGGCGGTTCGTTTAAAACCGGCGGTTTACATATTTGTACACATTGTAACTTAAAGTAGATATTTAACCTTAGAAATGTGAAATTATGTAAAAACAAATCCGAATATAGAGAGTAAAGTACACTCCATCGAATCTACAGCCGTTTTCTTAATTTTATAAGAATATCTTAAGAAAAACACAAGCAAGAAATATAAGGAATATGAACGAAACTTCAACACGAAACTTCAAAATTTTACATGGGAGAAAAATAATTTTATGTTTTGGGTACACGGATTTTATGCAATACGATTTAAACGGTTTAGTGCGGTTTATGTTTTGTATGGTTTGTGCTTGGTTCGGTTTATTTCGGTCCTGTTTAGTTTGCGGTTTCCCCGGTTTGAACTTGCATCCCTAACGTGACCTAAATCAACAAATGGAACTGAACCAAACCCAGAGAGAGAATAGATCGAGAGAAAGAGGAAAAGACCCAAAATGTGTTGCCTGTTCTTCTCGTGGCTTGCTATGTTCCCATCAATATTTTTTAGTATGCGTGCTATTCTTCCTCTTCAGCATTTCATCACAATAACAATCACTATTTTGCTACCCAGAATGACATGCATTATCTACATCACTATTTTGTCTACATCACCAGCGCCGCCAACTAGCACACTAAAGAAGTTAGAGATAGAAATATGACGTGCATTATCATCATCACGGCCCTATAAAACCCAAACTAACCCTCCGTTCTTCTTCTTCATCATCATAACCACCATCAACGCAACCCAGATCCGGATGCGAATCAACTCCAAGGAGCTCTCCTTGGTCGATTCATCACCCATTTCCAGATCTTCATTATTGACGATGGCTGAATGGCTCGTGGATGCCTCCGGTGACCTCTAGACCCCATCAGTGAACTCCATCGCTAAACTGGATTGCTTTGTTTCAATCTCTCTGTAAGTTTAATCAATCATCAATTGAGTGGGGAATTAATGGGAGGGAGGGATCTTAGTGACTGCAAAAAGAGAGGGGGGACGACAGCTAGAGAGAGAGAGAGAGAGAGAGAGAGAGAGAGAGAGAGTGAGAGAGAGAGATTCTCATCCATTCATCTTCCTCATCTTCATTATCTCTTTTTCATTTTTATTTATTTTACATTTAATATAAATTTAGGGAGGTAAAAGACATTTTCCACCCTCCCACTATGGAGAAAGTACATTTTGCTCAAATAATGTTATAGCTTTATGAAATGTTTTATTATATCTACATAAAAATAATGCAAGCTGAATCTCGATTAACTATTCGATTCGGTTTACGATTCAGTGAAGGTGAATTTCGATTCACTACCTGAATCCTGATTTGACAACTATGCTCAATAGTTGTGAGTTGTGACTATTCTGTTTGTGCCTTTTCGGGCGCCTATCGTCATCGTACCCAAATAGTTGTGACTATTCTATTTGTGCCTTCTCGAATGTGTGCCTTCACCATTATAAAAGGAAGTCTCGAGTACCCAAAATTTTCACTCCATCTTGCCAACTCCCTCTCCCTCATCTTCTTTCAATATATGCTATATTCTTTTACGAATTTGGCGACCATTTTCTAGATTGTACCATACATTGGCGGTTTAGCAAGGCCCAAGCGGACCGCACTATCCGACTTAAGTGGAGAATGAAGCAGCTAAGACTTTGATATTCCATATTTGGATCTTTGGTCACTAACTTCCATCCAAGTTTGTTAGTGAACTTAAACAAAAGACTGTTTTTCCCTTAATATTCGATGTCCTCCACTCTCTAACAAACCAAAAATACGTTATCTATAAATTTGTTCAAATCACAAAACTTACCTACAATAGTAATCGTGTCTCCTAATTGTCACAGCTACTGTACAGTTGTCTTATTGTCTTTACCAAAATGTCGTTTAAACATTTTTTGTCTTTTAATTTCCTACATTCAAAGGAAAAAGTAAAAACATAATTTTGAAACTTAAGCACCGGATTTCCATCTTATTCGGGAAAAAATATATATTATTTTCAAGCAACGAGATGCTACAAGTAACCGTGATAGACGTCTATTGCCCTCAAATCTCTTCTTTATGTATGAGTCGATCATGCATGATATTTGGTGGGTTGCAACACGTCATCTGACACGGCTACGGCTCCTAATGTTTTGAATTGTCTTTGCTAGCCAGCATTGAACTTGAACCTACTAGACTTGGTCAGAATTGTATTCAGTTGGTTTGAGCTGATGGAATTTACTTGGTATGTTGTTGGTGTAGTTCTTCTCTGCAGCAAAATTCAGGTTCAGAGTTTACTTTTCCTGGATGAGTTGGGATGGAATTACTTTTGGGGTGAAGAGAAGAGGATGGTTGAGGAGTTATCTTTACCACGGTTGCCGTGCGCAGTGCAACAGACCGACTGTTATCGCCACGAAAATCCTTGCATGCTGGAGGGAGTGCATATGAGAGAGGCTGTTTCTGATGCTGACTCCTCTCTTCGGACGAGTTATTCATGTTCCATGTACATAAGTTTGTGTATTCAGTTACTACTACTACTACTACCACACATAGCGAGTTGGACGTGACAATTCCATTGTGTGTTGTACATAATTGTTTATTCAAATGCCAGTGGGAATTGAGAGGAGCCTATTGAGCTCTGGGTTCTTGATGAATCTCTGGGTCATCTCTTATTTGAGCTTGCAAAGTAGTGATGATAGTTTCTGGAAACACTTGAAACAGACTTGCTTTTGCACTACATTAGTCAGCAGAATATGAAGATATGATAATAATAAAGAATGATATATAGGAAACAAGAGCAGTACGAACTGCGGTAAATGTCATGAGATTGGTATATGTCTGCTTCTTCATGAATTGTTTGACAGAAACTATCCCAATCAATGAAGTTTAACTTCAGAAGAATTGTTTTATAGATTCTGAGATTTCAAGGTGGACAAGAATCAAAAAGATTTTGCAATGTCGTACAACAACATTCCATATATTACAATAACTACTCAAAGGTGATTTAAAAAAAAATAGAGTAATGATGAGTAGATCACACCACACCCGTTCCCGTAGCCAGAACGGTAGCAAGAATGTGATGTGACATGAATAATCGTTCGTGTTTGGTGGACCGAGTAATTTATGTAACGTTGTGGTTTTTGTATGTTTCGAATATGTTCCATCTTCTTGCATTTGGTGAACTACGTGATGTTTTAGTGTTTGTATTGTTCATGCAGTATTTTTATGCTCTAATCCTAACAATCTTTTTAATCATCTCCCTAATTAACTTCTCTATTTTCATTTAATGGAGCCGAACTACCCACGTTCACGCATTTGAAATCAACAAGTTCACTAACAGTCACTTAAGTATATATATATATATATATTTTTTTGTTTTGAGTAGATCACTTAAGTATTATATCACTGCATTATGGCGGGGATACTAACTTTTTCATCCAGCCATATTCAACTATCCACTGTCCTCGCTGCTTTCTAACTCTCCATTCTCTTTTGCTTCTTTCTCATCCTTCCCCTCTTCCACTCAACAATATATCATCCTAGCTCAAGGTCTACGACCTCACTCTACAACACTCACGTGTCCTATAGATCCTCCAGACCTCGGAGAACTCGCAAATTTGGGTGCAGACATGGCCTCTGTTACTTTAGTCGTAAGCCGGTATTGCTAACCGCACATACACCACAAAACAATGAACATGAGTTCTCAACTTGCCCCAAGGAACGATGTCAATAATGCAAGTACTTTTACTGGGTGGATGAAGATTACATAACCCGGGCACTCAAGAATTTCAAGAATTGCATGAGTCTTTGAATACAATGCATATCCAAGAGTTTTCTTCATATACTGTCCAATTAGGCCATCTAATATCGGTTTTTAAGTTAAGTAGGTTGTTCATCAGACATGTTTATCCAACTTATTCTTTTTGTTCATCTTTTTTGCTTTGTGAGTTATCTAGAACTTAAGCACAGCATTCCCATTTTTACTGTCTTCTGATAAAATCAGTAATGTTAGTAACTCTATGTTAAAAGAGTTGCTCTCTTGGGACACTGTTTTTTATTCTTGCTGATGTAGCAGTGCATGCCGAGAGGAGAGACGAGAGTGTTGGAGCCAGAAAACCGAACCAGTCGGGGCAAAACTAAGTGATATGGAAGTTATTAAATAAAGAGGTTATATACCATGGTCTTTATAAAGATATGAGGGAAATTTTTAATTCCAATCGGGGCAGTTATGTATTTTTCTTTAGAGTCTAGTGTAAAATAGGTGTAACTAGAGGGGTGCTTTTCAAAAAGTCAGTGGTGGCAAAGTGGCAAAGTCCCTCCTCCGCCCACCACAACCTCCAGCAGACCTGTTGATGAAAATAATACAGTACTTAGTTCCCTGCTGCTTCAGTTCCCTGCAGGGTTTTTTTCTTTCTTTCTTAATTAAATTGGGGATTAGTTTCAGCTGCTTTATTACATTGTAGAAAAATGCCAGGAAGGGTGCTAGCTCAGTGGTAGAACGTTTAAAAGACCCTGCACGAGGTTTCGGATTCAAACCGAGGAAAAAAATATAATTCTCAAAACAAAACAAAAATGCCAAGAAGGAAGGCAGCTTGTTTTACTTGGGGAATTATATAATAGTAATTATGTGTGTATTCACAGGGACAGAATTGAAATTACGACTAGTACTACTCCTACTTCTACTTATGGATCCACCAACTGAGGGACAGAAGAAGTTGCTGAAGATGCAAAATTTGCTTTTTACATGAAACAAACATTTTGGGATTTGTCATCTTCACTCTACTAGTACTAGTGGTATTCAATAATCTATCAATGATACAGCTGTAACCACCCCTCACTATCATTCCTCAGATCAGTGCTCTTTCTCTATCTCTTTGATTGTTTCTTAGTGTTTTGAGGTGGTGGTGAGCCTCCTTCAACATTTATCATCACATAACTAGCCTCTTTCTTCAACACAATTGCAAAGCTGTGATCAAACCAAAAACAGGCAGGCATGGGTAATTTTCCAGGTTTCTTCAAGGTCTACCTCTCAACTAGCTCGCAGAGATTGGTATGATAGAAATTCCCCACCACTCTCTTCTTCTCCTGATTCATTTTTTCTGTTGTGTACTATCTTGTGCCTTCTTTCATACCTGACCTTAACTACTACTGAGGAATCTCTCTTTTCTTTGGTTGCTTTAGCAAAATGGCTAGTGTAAATATCTGGGTTTTGTCTTATGGATGGATTTTGATTATGAATTATGTGATGATCAGTGAGAGAAACAAGTTTGGAGAGAGAGAGGTCAAGAAAAACTACTGAGTTGATAGAGAACAGAACGATGAGGCTAATAAGATCCTAACTCCTAAATTAAGCAAGGGAAAGAGTATTTTACAACCTTAATTATGTGGTATTCACAAGTTGCTTTTCCAAAACATACATTTGGGAAACGAGTGTTTGGTTTTTCAGTGATTAGAACAAAGATAATTCAGACTGATGGTTGCATGTCATATTTTTCGGTAGCCCCTTCCATTGGCACTTTGTTCAATTCTAAAAGGAGCAGAGCCGCGACGTTGTTTCCTGAGGAGGAGCTTGAATGGAAAACTTTGGCCAGTGAGATTAGCCAGGTATGAATATGAAGAGGGAGATAAGTGGTACTTTGATGATGGTTGGACAAACTTCATTGAGGCAAACAATGTCAAAGTCGGAGATTTCTTTGTTTTCGACTATGTTGGCAATTCCACTTTTGATTTCAAACATCTTGGGGGAGACCGTTGTGGGAAGACAGTGACGACCTCCTCGTCTCCAACTGAAACGAAGAAGAAGCTACCAGACTACATCGTGTTAGATGAGACTAGTGATGACGACGATGATGATGATGAAGAAGATACGGAGGGTGAGGGTGAGGATGAGGATGAGAACACCGACGACAGTGATGATGACGATGATGAGGATTACCATAAGGAGGAGGATGATGATGAAATGATTGCGGAGCACTTGCAGAAACAAAGATTTGGAAAGACTAGCAGTAAACGCTCAAAAGCAGCAAACAGTATAGGAGGAGGAAGACCGAGCTGTGAGTAGGCTTCTTTATTTCTTTCTTGAATGCTGATATGATTAATTATGATGTTGTCTGTGTGTGTCTGTGTTTTTTGCAAGATTTCTTCACTTCTTGTGCCATTATTATTATTATGATAATGAAGTTGGCATTGTTTTCATCATGCTTCAGATTACGACTTTGACAACATTGTTGTGGATGATGATGATGATGATGATGATGAGTCCTCAGAAAAGGCCGGTGAACCAAAAAGGAAAAGGAAAGGGCCAAGGTCCAAGTGCTGTAAGTACTTGTTGTTTGTTTACATTTTCAAAAATATAATAGGCGGATTTTCATCATATCAGTATATGTATATATTCTTGTAGATTGTGGCTCTGAAAGGAGGAAATCAGCTGAGCCGAAATTTAAGCAGCCGAGACCCAGTAGTAGTTACAGTGAAGATGAGGAGGACATATTTCAGTACGGATTAATCATTCCTCCCAAGAATCCACATTTCGTTGCAAAACATATGCAAAAAAGGCCCGGCTACCTCGTAAGTCATCTTTCTGAATTACTACTATCATCATCATCCATCCAACCATCATATTGTCTTTTTAATCCAATCCACAAGTTTCTTCTTCTTGAGCATCTAAATAACACAAATTAAATGAGAACAAAGAAAAATGAGATCGCGTGCGATTGCTTCACTGTCTAAACCGCAGTTTCAACTTTCAAGTTTGTTACTTTATGAATTTAATAATAATGAATCCTTTCAAGCAACTTTATGAACTGATTCTTTTCTTTTCTTTTTTGTGTTGTTTACAATCAATGATATATTACAGCACATTCCAGGAGATGTTATCAGCGTTTATAATCTGAAAATTCCTGAAAGCCTAAAGCTACTGGATGAACAAGGACGGCAATGGACTGCAAGAGTCAAATTTTGGAAGGACGGGCGGGTATGGATTTCAAAAGGATGGAGAGCTTTCTGTAAGTGGAACCGTCTGAGGGCGGAAGACAGGTGCATATGTGAGTTCATCCTCCACCGTAATGTCGGCCACCACCACCAGAAGCTAGTTCATCAGTTGAAGATGCGCATTGTCCGTAACTGGTCCTGGTTGCCAAAACCTGCTGCTGCTGCCGCTACCAAGAACAAACATGTCATCATCCCATGATTAGGAGGAAGCGGTTTTAAAAGAAACTACCGTATATCTATGTTGGCTGGAAAAGAAAAAACCAATGAAAAATGTGTTATATTTCATGGTACGTAGTTGTTGTTTAATATGTGTTAAAAAATTTAGACAGCTTTTCGATGTTCAGAGACATCATGCCAACTCTATGGAATTGTGTTTCAAATTTTGTTTGGGGGCTCTCAAATCAAAAGTAGCACCAAGAGCTGCCGTCCTTGTTAAGCCCATGCCGGATGCTCTTCTTATATATAATGCATAGTACTAGTACTTGGTAAACTGATTCACAAACTTCAATTAATTTCAACTCTAGTAGTTAGAATTGTGTGATCAGTCCATGGTAATTTACACTTTGGAAAATTCGGTAAAATAAAAATGTGACTATTTTTATCCAGTTCCTGATAATAAAGACTACCAAAGCAGTGATTTGGTTGAAATCCGAGATGTCTCTCCTCGTTGCCAAAGACTGAGAAAGCAATGGAGTGAACGGGAATGAATGAGCGCAATAAAAGTGATGGCTGCTGCATATAAGACTACAGAAACCGAATTGGATCGAATGTACCCAACATCACGGAGTATTAGGTATGACGTTGGTGGTAAGACAAGCCTCAAGGAGCTTTCTCAAGGAAAAGTGCAACTCCAACCGAAAGGAGATGCCTGAACAAGAACACTGATTATGTCTGAGCCTCACAGGTGAAACTGACCACCATTATTCTCAAGCAGAAATATAGAGGCCAGACGATAGAGAAAAAACTACAAAAACTAAAGCAGTTTGAATGCACACACAGGGTTAACCTAACAACACACGCTTTGAGTCAAACAAGTACAAATTACATCAGAGTTAAGAAACCACTCGCTAGGTAACTACAAGTAACATATTACATATTACAGCATCGTCCACCAATTTGTGCTAAATTCTTAAATCATCATCATCATTTTCATCATCATCATCCTCATTGGAGAATAATGCCGGTGCAGTCAGCATCAACATTCAGTAACAAGAGCGCTCCTCAAAGCCAGAACTCATGTAAAACAAGAGTACACATAAATATCATTATGTGCCACTCGTCGTCATCCACGGGGCGGTTGCAAGGTTATTAAAATCCTCCCGAATGCTTCTCATGCCTTGCTCAACAGACTCCGCGCTTGATTTCAGAGATTCAATTTCAGAATCCTTCACCTTCTTCTTCGCCATCGCCAACACACGTTTCTCTTGCCATTCTTTAATTTGCCTATCTATCTCCTCAATCTCATCATCACTTTTTGTCTTCTCGGCAGCACGCTCAACAATTTGAACTTGAAGTTCTTCTGACCGAGCTTGAAGGAGCTGCTGTTTATCTTTTATCAGCAGCAACCCATTCAGACGATCATTTAACATTTTCACATCAAATCCTTGACTCTCCAACTCACGTAAAGTTTCCAAGTTCTCTTCGATAGAGCTTCTTGGGTCATCAAAATGAAGCTCAGATATCTTCTTGACTACGCTCGAAAAAGTTACCATGCAGCCAATTGCTAATCCTTCCCGACAACTCTCTTTACAACTGCTCAGGGGCCCAAAATGTGGATTTTGTGGCATTACTTGGAAAACCTCCATACCATCTATCATTTCCCAAAGAGGAGACGTCCTTGCAAAAGCCACAATTTCGTTTGACAACGAACCGGGCACAGAATCTCCGGGCCCATCAACTGCAGTATTGGGCATTGAAGTTTCCACAGCTTTGGCCTTTATTTTAGTACATTGTTGTATACTCCATTTAGGAGAGGACCCTGACAAGAAAAAATATGTTCAGTCTCAAGCAATGATCTACAGATAAAGAGGACACCTTACAGGACACAGTCTCAAGTGGTTTCAAGTATTGTTTTCCTGATCGATCCTGTTTGTTTCTGAAGTATTTTGTCAGATAGCCGATCATTCTAATTTTGGTGTTTTTGCTAGTTTGGTCAGTCTAATATTTGCTCACATGCAGGTTTCTGTACTTTCTCAAGTTTTCTCTGTATGCTTGGTTGGTCTACTATCTCATGTCTTTGATGTAATTGTCAATACTGTTCTCGTCTTGCAGCTTGGATTGTTATATTTTCTTGTAAACTACTCTTGAAATGAACTTTAAGTTCACGGCCAAAACAACTACTCCATCCATCCCAATTGTTTGACATGTTTGACTTCGCACAATGTTCAAGTAATTGAGTTATTGGAATTTGAAATCACTATCAAATCTCAATAGGGGTATTGAGGGGAAGATGATGGTACAAATATAAACAATTTGGGACAATGAAATTTCATGACATCCCAAAATGGAAAACAATATCTTTTTGGGGCGGAGGGAGCACTACAATAAAGAGAATATGAATAATGAAAGAGTCAGGCTAGCTTACTTGAATCATTGACAGCATCTGGAGAATGCATGCCCTCAAACGGGGTAGGTAAAGCTTGATCGTCAGACTCTCTATTGGGTACTTCATCAGTGGCATCTTTAGTTCCTTCAGCTGTTTTTTGCTTTTCAGAAGCTTTGCCTCTTTTATCACTGGACGCTTGTTGAGAATCTGTAAAATGTTACTTAAAGGCATTACTCCCTGATCATTTAACCATGTTACTTTTGCAGATGCCAACACATACCTGTAACCGGTGACACGGTTTCTAGAACGGAACTGTCAGTTCCACCCCTGTTTGACGACGGCTCTTCAAGTTTAGTATTTGGCGGTTGGCCTTTCTTGGCAATTGGGGACTTCAGCTTTTTTACAGAGTGCGGTTCTACAGTCTGATTTGCTGCTCTCTTTAACCTCGGTGGATTGGAACGCGTTGTAGACCCTGAACCTGTAAATGTGGTAAAGTTTATATATATTCTCTACGGGAAAATCAATGCATTTGTGTAACATACCAGTCTGTAACACGTCCTCATCAACCGGCAATGATTTTGGCGGCCTCCCCCTCTTTCTTGGAACACTATTAGTATTTTTTGGCTGAGATAGATCCTGAACATAACACATCATGATCGCAGGATGTCATAGGATATCCAAAACCAAGATTAATCAATCCATTCTTCCCAGGATCAATAAATAAATAAAATGAAATGGTAAATAGTGTTGATTAAGGTATCTGCTTAACATTCTTAAAATATCTCATCTACTTTAAGAACAACCAAGCAAATAATTGCTGGCACAAGACGATTTACAATTTGAATAAGAATGTGTCTATTTTGTAAGAATGATTTTAAGCTGTTATGATAGACTGAAAATATATTAAAGTGTATGATAGAGTATAACTTGGTAAACATGCTCCGAATTCTTAAGGTGTGACTACTTGGAACATAAAATACACTATTTCGAAACTGAATATTGGACAAAGGACCCTAAACCTATATGCACTTTGCACTTAGTGACACAAAACCTCCGGCACTTCCATTTACAACTAAAACCCACATGCACTTTACCAATCGTTACAACCAAAATCCAACGGGACCGGAGCAAAATAATATATTTCTCCCATCCACCTGCTACCACTACCAACCACAACCTCCACCCACCTCCTCCCTTCACCCTCTCTCCCTTCCACTGCCCCAACCTACCACCCCACCACCACCACGGACCATCAAAAGATCCAGCAACCATCACTGCAAGAATCCTCAACTACGAGCCGACCATCAAAAGATCCAGCAACCATCGTCGTTCTCTCTCTCACATTCTCAATCGATGAATCTCTCCCATCCTCTCTCCCTTTGCTCTCTGTATCCCCCTCTCTCTCTGTTCTATCAACAATCATAAAGTAATCAAAAATTGTGAACACGGATTAAACCTTCAACATCCATCTCTTCGATGGGTTGGTCTGCATGAGCTAGATTATGAGAAGAAACTTAATCTAGTTTTGATAATCTCACAATATTGGTGCCGAAATCCGGATTCGGCTTGACAAAACCTGTACCCTGCTTCCATTAATACGGAAACATTTCCAGCCACTGAGGACACGTGGTGCCAGCTCATTGTTGTGGCAAACCTCGATCCTGCTTTGGTAAACCCGGATCTTACTCTGGCAAACCCGGATCCTGATTGTATAGCATTTTTTTAGTACTTGATTGTATAGTATTTTTAAAGAAAAGAAACGTAGAATTGATCTTCGCTACCCAAACAAGGCAGATTAGTTGAGATAATAATCTCATACTGATACGAGTACGTATCCAACGGACACAGCACAGGGGGGTTTTGTTCGGGGGGTTTTGTTTATATTAGTTAATTAGCTAGGGGATCTTGGGATAATTAGTTGGAGTCCTAGTATGAGTCGGACAAGGACACGTTCCTAAGTCCAGGTTGTCTAGCAGTATTTAAAGATGTGTCAGTTCAGTTTATTATTATCGAATTGAATGAGAAATTCGTTTACTTAGTAAAACCCTAGTTTGGAGATTGTCTGCATCTCAAATCGCAGAATAGGAGATCGTAGCCTCCCAAATCGCTACTACTATCGATAGCTATTGCTATCACATACCTCACCCGTCACTCCCATTCCCAGATACTCTTGCCATTCACCACAGCAACACAACACCAGAGTTGACTTTTTCACGAATCATATAAAATTGGAGTTGAATTTTTTGTACAATTCGTGTTTATGATTGAGCAGATACTTCCGATTTTGCTGAATTTTATGTTCAAATTGCTTTACTGTTGTGTAAATTTGAGATGAGATCTGGTAATTTCTTCAAGCTATGGTGGATTCATGTGCAATCGGGTGGTTGAGCCGATTGGGTACACCAGTGGTGGTGGAGTGGAACGCCGAACTTCATGGGGGTGGTTTGGGTCTGGACTGAGTTCGGCAGATGAATTGGGTGCTGGGTTCGGCCTCGGTGGTCTGGTGGGTAAGCTCTGGGTTTGGGTCTCGGGTTGTGGAGGTGAGGTGGTGGTTAGTCATGAACAAGGAGGAGGCTAGGGTTCATTAGTTAAGGAGCTGTGCAGGTATGGGTTTGGATTGGGACGGATGGTTTGAGTGAGTGAGAGAGATAGAGAGAACAGAGAAAGGGGAATTCACAGATCGCAAGAGATGAGAACAAGAACAAAGGGAGGTGGGAGGTGGCCATTACATATTGATGGTTGTTAGCTTATTTACGCCGTTAGTAGTAATTTACGCATATTCGGGACAACTAGTGAAGTGCATGTGGGTTTTCATCGTAAATTGAAAGTGTCGGAGGTTTTCCGTAACTAAGCGCACATAGATTTATGGCCAATTTGGGAATGTTTTTGCTGCCAGCACAGCTGCTTCCTGACAGCAGAAGCAGTTTCTAATGTGTTTGGTAAAAACTAAAAATTATATTTTTGACTTTTCGGACGGTTTCTGCTGTTCCACAGCAGTTTTCAGAAAGCAAGGGGAAGGTGCTTTTCGAGAACCTGCTTTTGATTAAATTATCTACCACCGGATAATGACCTTACAATTTTTGGAATTTTCAATAGTTATTTTAACCGAAATGAAACATGTCATATAACTGTCATTTTACTCTCTCACAGCAGGTTCACAGTTACTTTTACCAAACACAAAATTACTATATCGAAATTTCACCGCAACTTTCAGGTAATATTTACCAAACAACATTTTGTTCAAAATTCACAACAGCTTTCCCATAGTAATTTTCACACAGCAGCTTCTAGCACCGCCACAACATTCCCAAACTAGCCCTTAGTGTTATTTGTCCATGATTATATAGTGTAGAATTTTCAACATTTAACTACATTTCCAGATCGTCTGCCATTGCGATACATGCTGCCTGAAAACTGACAGTTAACTCCACGCACCATCGAAAGTGATGACACCGTGCTCCAAAATATCGGCATCTGATGTCGAAATTTCAGACCGTGATGTCAGCAGATGTCAAAATTAATTTTGGAGCGCGATGTCAGCACCTAGGTTACCCAAATTCGCTTAACAGGTAGCGATTCACGAACTAGATCGCCCGATCCGATTCGTGGGTCGTTCGCGATCTAGATCGCTACTTTGAGCGATCTGGAAGTAAGTAAAGAACAGAGCACATACGAGTATGAATGAAACCACAAATGGATGATGCACTTACACATCACCGTGAAGAGAAGTTCCGCCATCGGTACTTGAAGACGAGACACGTACTGGTATTGAAACTCAATTAGAACTCAACCAAACTCGAACAGGAAGAAGAAGCACGGTCGACAGAGGAAGAAGAAGAAGCACTCCAGTGGAAGAAGAAGAGACGCGTTTGACCGAGGAAGAAGAAGATATGTTTAATTGTCTTGCGGATTTTATGGGAGGCGACGTGGGTTGTTACTCTATTAGTGGAGTAATTGCACAATAAGTGGGATTTTAGTAGTTAATTTCAGTCGTTCAAAAAAAATTACATATGGTTTTTTTTTAGAAACATAACATATGGTTAATTCTAGTCATTTTATAATAAGATAATATTTTCTTACCAATTTTTTAAAAGGTAAGAAATCTGGGCAGGATCTTTTACCAAATTTCACGAGAGGATTATTGAAAATTGAAATATAACTTTTGGAAGAATTAAAATAAAAAAGGTAAGAGTACTAAGAATAATAGTAATTTATTATCAATTTGATAAATTACGTCCAACATAATAATAAGCCAATATAAACAAGTTACATAGTTGTTAAGATTACTACACACACACACACACACACACACACACACACACACACATATATATATATATGTGTATATATATAAGAAAACGTTCCTAATAATCGTTCTGCGAACTCGACAAGCGAATTTCGATTCACATAAGCGATCCGAAGAAGCCTACCCCTACCGTACCGCGATCCGGTCACCCTAGCGTACCGCGATCCCGAACCCGTACCGCGAACCACAGCGAACTACGATCCTGGTAACCTTGGTCAGCACTTTTGATAGTGCATGGAGTTAATTGTCAATTTGCATACTGCATGCATCACAGTATCAACCGGCCTAAACTTCAAGGTAGTTAAATGACAAAAGTTTTATAGTATATACACTTACTTTTGAGGTGAATTTGGAACTGAATAAACATCCCGGGTAGAAAATGAAAAAATGGAACAGCGTCCAGAGAGGAATTTATAATGATTGTCCAAACTCACTTCTCCCTCAGGTTTAATTTGACTAGATCGTGTCTTATTGTCTCTAGCGAAGTTCGTTTCGGCTTCCCTCTCCCTCAGCCAATCCAACCTCGAAGCCTATCACTTCTCCTAATCGGCATCCGACAGCCAACGATACACATGAGCAGACCACCTCAAACAGTTCTCCCTCATATTGTCCTCAAAGGGCGCAACGTCTAGATTCATTCTACGCGTGTTGCTGGATATCATATCTTTCGTAGTTACCCCACTCATCAACCTTAGAATGTATCAAAGCCTGTCTTGCAATTTTATAGAACTTACCTTTCAACCTCACCGGATCTTATGGTCCACAGTATCCCAAATGCACTCCACTACATCCACCTTGCGCTTATCACATCATCGTCTATCTCCCCATCACTCACGAGAATCAATCTGAGATATTAAATGATCGTTTTTTGGCACCTCTTTTCCATCATTAGTCATCGCCTCCTGTCCCACCGCCCGATGGGCACTAAAGTTGCACACCATATAACTTGTCTTGGTCCGACTAATCCTAATGGTACATTTGGTTTTTCGATGCAAGCCGTAGGATTGGACTATTTTCTTATACTTGTACTAAATAGTGAAAGGTTGTGTTTAATGCACTAAACTAGTGTCCCCCCCCCCCCCCTTCATGAGGGGTTAGCTCAATTGGAATATATAAGCCAAACACAGCAGACTATGTAGCATAGCACTGAAACGGGAAGCCGGAACGGCAATTCTCAGAAATTGGGGAGATGAAACACCTAGGAACAGTGATTAATACACACACATGTACTCTAATGTAAATGATACCTAAATACACCCTTAAAAATTATGAGGCAAAACTGAGACGATAATTAAGATAAATACAAATTTTAGATCAATACAAGAAGACATGTATACTCAAACATGTGGAGGTACTTGAGAAATCGGAAGTCGCCAAAGTCTTTGAGGTCGTCCGGAAGTCTTGAAAGTATCCAAATGGTTATCTCTTCATTGCAGTATAAGCGCTAGGCTAGGGTTTAGATTGGGGGCAGGGATCTTGTCAAGATTAGTATTACACATTATATTTTATTTACTAGTAACATCCCTTATCTTTTTAAATTTATTAAAGACACTCGAGTGTTAATTAAAAAGACAATCGAGTGTTAATTTTTAACCCATAAACGTTTCCAAAACGTTTCAAGAAGGGGGATCCCGTCCCCTGGAAGTTCCTCATAAGTTCCAGACTCGTAACGTTTACGGCATTGCCATGTGGCATTCCAGGAAGTTTCGGTGGAGTTCTAGAGTTTGTGACGTTCCCAAAATGGGGACATCACCCTACATGGAGTTCTCGTGCATCATAGCTAACCCAATCCGATCCGGCTAATCCAATCAATTCCAGTCCAAAAACCCAAACATGCCATAATTCCTTAAAATTCTAAATCAACCCCTCCATTATTCTAAAACACCATTTAGTCCAGTCCTTGTCGTCGGCAAATAACATATAGCAAATACCATTCTATCCGTAAACTACGCAGCACAAGTGCTTCTGGGAGGTCGCGCACCCGCACTGGGTGCGTCGTGGGTGCTTCGCGGGTGCTTTGATGATAAGGCACGGTCAGTTTTAGTTGAGAGGTCTTCTATAATAAAGCTACAATCTAACCAAAAAGACGTGTATCTATGTGAACATTTCTAGCCTTTAAATTACTTGTCTCTCCACAACTACGAACGTCAGAAAAATATTATATTGTTGATAAAGTAACTCTGGATCTTTGATTCTGTGTATGAATTTTGGTTTGATTATAATTTGGATTACTATTATTGTTGTTTCTTTATATTAGTATAATGGTATCAAAAACAATATATAAAATAAAAATATAAATTAAGTCGCCACACCCACACACTTGAGTTTTGGGGATTTGCCGCACACTCACTTGTGCTACATAGACTGTAACCTCATCCAGCAAAGTGAACATGTAAGGACTTGGAAAAGGCATAAAATAGACTAGAGCTACAAAACGTATGGTTAACTCAAACATGAATGAGGAAATTTCCTTGCATGGTTTTAATGAATAAAAGCAAGTAGCAAGTCTTTTCCAACTTCATATGTTTCAACGTGTTTTTAACTGAGCAAGTAATTTGTTCATTCATAGCCAAACACCATATAACTGCATGAAGAGAAATGATTGGATAATACTCCCTCCGCCCCATTTTATCAGCCAACTTTTCCTAAAAGGGTGTCCCAATTTATGGGTCAATTTCATAAAAGTAGGCACTTTCACTTTACTCCCGTCCAGACCCTCTTTTAACTTCTAGCTTTTTCACTTCCCAATAAAAGTATCACATACAACTAATAACAATATAGTAAATTTACCAAGTCAAAAGCATCTTCTTAATCTATGAGCAAAATCAAACTGGACTGTAGTAGTTATAGTTACTCACAAAAGGCGGCCTAAGGTGCAGTAAGAATCTACTACCTTTTCAAGTTCCAACCCAAATTGAAAAATGTAGTTTCCAATCAATAGTTCTTCCCTGTCAAGTTCCAGCCTGAAATTCGAAAATGGTATTGCTATCCTTCTACTAGTTGACCTTGGTGAATCAATTTTTCCTTGTGCATAGTCTAACTTTTTCTACTTCATTATTCCGACGAAGTACGGTAAACTACCTCGCAGCTAGCCACATGTAACCCCTCACTGTCGATTCTGACACATTACCCCCTAATCTTTCTAAGTTAATGCACCCGACGAAGGTAGAAATCATTGATAAATTGGACAGAATCCCATCATGTGCTAACACCGGCGTGCACTAGATAGGATGTGTAAAGTCATTTTTGCCCATCACGCGGAAGGATTGTCCAATTCATCAGACGTCTACTTTCTATGTCACATTATCCCGATTATCATAAGTGTATGGCATTAAGCGTCTAAATAGATAGTGTGAGGGGTAATGTGGGACAAGTAGCACAATGCAGGGTAGTTTCCCGTACTCTGTCCTTTAAGTTCAGATTGCTCAGGATAAGACAATTTGCTTTTTTCATTACAAAAACATTTCAGAGAACTACCTTCGTCAAAGAAGTGCTCCGACTCTTAGTTGCAGAGTGATCTCTGCCAGCAGATTGTTGTACGCTACTGGTTTTGGCACTTGCCACAGATGGGCTGGAGAAACTGAGGTTTTCTTTGGTAGGTATTTCCTTCACAGCTGTATTTAGTTCACAAGTTTCGAGAGATGGGCTATGTGGAGCATCTCCTTGTACTTTCTTCGAAGGCCGTGACTGAGAAGCGTCAATACCAGGTGTCTTTGGACTGGTTATTTTTTTAACAGAGGCCATGCCACGGGAAGTAGGTTTTCCATTGCAAGGAGTAGATTCTAGAGCCTGATTCTCCTCGTGATCTAATGGGCGAGTTTTTTCAACAGAGTTGCCCTTTTTCGCTCCAAAAGTAGTATGATCAACAGGAATCTTCTCAACAGCGGAAATGCAATCAGATCCAACTTGCAACTGACAACTAGACCGGATGACGATTTCCTGAAACAATAATTCTTGCTTAGTAAGTCTGATGAGTTGTATCCAATCCAATTTAGTAACTAAAGCACACAAATTTCAGCCAGTACAGAAAAGAGTGATGACGATTTCACTCCGGTGAAAATATTGACAACAAATTTTAAATGAGGGCCAGCATAAGCTTACTGTATCAGAACTTTGAATTATTGAACTGCAAACTAGACAAAAGCAGTAAGCTACAGCAACCCTAACTTAGAAGAAAAAACAGTGTGCAAAGTTGCAAACCTTTAAACTCCAAAGATAATGCATGAGTAACTTGCACAATCATACACTCAGTAGTGTACATACAGGAAGCAGTATATATTAATCCCATGAAAAAGCACAAAATCTCAAAGCTGTGGCTGTGGTAAGCTCCAGACTTTTACTATATTATTGCAACTCAACCAACTAATTTTATCATGAGGTGATGAATGATTCTAGGAGGAAAACGCTATTAAGGTTCTAAAGAAACCATTAGACCAGGAAGGTATATCACAGCCCGAAAGACCATAGTGTCAAAAATGACTCAGATATTTTTTTTAAACGGTTCCGGTCGACATATCGGTTGCGGTTGAGTGTAACGGAATCAGCTTGTATGGGAGAGACTGTAACCAGAACTTGGAATTGAATGCATGAATCTCAAAAACCGTTAAAAGTTATAGAAACTTCTTTTAAACCATGCTTAACTAATGTTTCAACCATGTGCACTTTATGAACCACACTTAATACTGTATAGTTAAACAAAATATATTATTGGTAAATCTCTTCTAAAATTTAGTGAACCGAACATGTCCTAACACATACGGTCTAGGCTTTTTTACTTATTGTTACAGATTATTACAGTTGGTTCATAATAATAACTATGGAAAGAGAGTTGCTTGGTAGTTTTATCGTCCGATTATCACTAATATCGGCTACTACGACTGTGTTTCCCATTCAAGTATCGTATCGGGTGAATAGGACTCGACCACTACCGATTCAGCTACATATAGGCCCTAACGTAAAGGTAAGGGCCCTTTTTAAAACTGTTTTTACCAAAAAGAAGCAAAACCTCTGTAAGTTCATCTCAACAGGTAACCACAGAACAGAAAACTATTCTCCGTCCACAATCTCTACTATACAAAAAAGTTGAAGGGCCCCTAACCAAAAGTGTTCCTAACATTTGTTTTTGACTAAAATACAATTACTAAATGAAGCTAATATCTCTGGTATCCCACACATGACTGATATTTCACTAATGTTCACTCTTCCACAGACCAAATCAAAAGGTCAGAAACCCTAACCCACACATTGCCTCATATGACACGTTTCATAAACGACTACTCCAAAGAACAAAACTCAGATTCGTTCGATTAAATCCTCATATGCCCATTGAGTCTCTCCAATTTTTCATTCGCTTTCTGATGATTCAAAGCTTCGTAGGTAACTAAGCCCCAATCACAGTTGATCACTGACCAGGTAAATCGCCCTCCTCTTCAGTTCCTAAAAAAAATGTACTTCTGAAAAAACTCTTCTGCCCAACACTGAGCCTGCTTTACCAGACAGTGCATAGAAATACGAGCAACCTTTGATTGAGTGTTATCCTGCCTCGAGCAGCATCAGCGCAGAGATTTTTTCCATAAGGCATGTCAATTTTTCTACTGTAACCTCGTTATAGCCATCATCCGCCAACAGCTCAGAGTGTAATCCACACCCTATTTTGTACGTCGCAGCACCAATTCAAGTGTATGCGATTTTATCAGACCATTGTTAGTCATCATTGTTGGTAATTCTCGTTTTGCACACAGTACAGATCCAATTCAAGTGTACGAGATTTTATCAGACTGCACTTAACTTCACATTGTTAAATTTTTTTTTTTTACATCAGTTGCGACTGATGTTGAATCCAGTTCTCCACAATCTGTCACTTTATTCAGAGGGTGTCCGAAAACAGTGTGAACTGAATCGTGATTTGGATCATGACAGTTTTGTTTCTGGAACCCATAGTGCAAACTGTGCAATTCAAAGCAACCAAGGAACGTGATGTCTTTTGGGCACTCAAATTGAAATTCAAGGCACCTTTCTGTTGCAACAATTTCAGTATGTTGTTTCATAATATATAGGTTATCTAGAAGATGAAAAAGTGAAATTTATATACTGAGTTACATTCTTATAGTACTTTCGTACATGAGAGTGCTTTGGAGCATAGCAGACCATTAAGTTATTATTCTAGACTGAACATGTATGGGAGTTTGACATAAGATAGAATATGAAATTGCAAAGCAGATTTATTCATAACCTTCTAAAGATACTATTGATAAGCTCTGGGACACATACATGGCACTAGACTGCATGTACATGACAAGGAAACAAAAGAAACCATGCGAAATGAATGATGTGGGTGATTGAAGAATCATTACGAACGAGTAACGAAAACAATTGTTGATATTTTTGGTTATGATTGGTCTTTCCAGGAATCGCTTCCTGAAGTATACACAAAAGATTAGAGTATCATTTCATCTCATCAGCTTACATGCTTTTAGTTAGCTTGATTTGTAACCATTCCCAATCACCAGTTGTAGGAATTTACATAATTCGTCACATGAGATTCATCAACATTCATCAATTTCTTTTTAATATGTCCATCCTTTAAGTTCCTCGATGAAACGTGTCAAGTTCTTACTCTTACTCATTTCCATTTTGCTCATTTATTTGTTTAGATTTACTCCCCTGCAGGCTAATAATGACCTAACTTCAATAGCAGGTTATCAGGACTTCTTCTTGTGAACGACCTTGTCCAGCTTAACATCTTGGACTATAGAAGAATTAAATAAATCTACGCAACGAAGTTGAAGATTATTGAGTTGGAGATTTTTATCAGTGGTGGAGGAAGAAAAGTGAAGTAGGACCATGAAAGGTTTTACCCTATATGTTTCTCTATTGGTACAGGACATAGCTTAGTTTTAAAAGGAGCATCATGCCTATAGTTACATCCACTAAGTTATTTTTCTACCGATTAGTACAAATGCAGAGTGTTCAAAGTTTTGCAAATTATGGATACATATGAGGACCCAATGTAATCCATTAACATGTAAGAAAGATTAGACTGGCATACCTTTTGTTTCTCCATTTACTGCCTCAATGGTAGTTTTGTGAATTTTGGTCTTACTGCTTTTATTGTAGTTCAACAAGAGTATTTTACCTCTTACTTAGTTAGTTACTACTTTGGAGAGAAACCCCTTGCGGTTTCTATGAATTAGTACAACTATCTAAAGGAAGTAGTAAGTTTATTTTATTTTTTCTTAAATCGTGCATTTTGTAATGTTATTTTGCTGCTTATGTGGAGACTCATGACAGAGAAATCTTCAACGTGTGCATTTCTGGGAGATTCGGTACACGAAGCACATACTAGACTATCTTCCATTGTGATACTTAATTGATGAAATGTCAGAATTTCTCAAAAGAGGGATATTGATGTATATGAGTAGACAGACTTGGGGACCAAAACCACACTTACATGTATGGTGTCAGTTTATTAACAGTTGCTAGTGTAATACTGGATATTATGTCCCGGAAAATGAAATTACTTGTGTAATATAGGATATTGCAGAGATTGCCTGGACAGATAACAGAGTGAGATTAGAAAAATTTAAACAATGTGCATACCCAAGCCCATGAGATTATAAATCTCATTCCGAGGAAATATTCTTTAGACAAGTAAAAGAAGACCGTTCAGAAACAGACACAACATGCAATAAACCCATGAAAAAGCTTAATTCACGGAATCCCTAAAGAAGAAAGAATCATACCGGTGAAGAAGCAGACCATTTTCCATCTTTCCATTCTATATGAGGTCTGAGGTCCGAGTGATGAAATTCCATCTCCTTGATTTTATGCTTGAAATAGACGATATACCTTCTACCAGGAAGTTCTTTGGTAACCACTCCACTCCACCAGGAAAAGTTGTAAAAAGCGTCCACTTTTTCCAACAAAACGAACTTCCTGTCATTGGGGAAAATAGGAGATGGCCGGATGTGTTGCAAATCAGCAACTCCTTTCAAAGTAATTTTGCTGTTATCATTTCCTATGGTCTGATATTTGGCCATGAAAGATTCATTCCCCAAGTCCTCGAGGACAGTTGCAGGAAACCAAACATCACGATAGTCATCGTTGTTAAAAGATACTTCGACATCCATCCCACGACGAAACACTGATGTTGAAGAACTCCTCTGGTATTTGTGACGAGAATGGATCAGCAGCACAAGATCAATGTCAATATCAACCAATCAGTAAAATGACACAAAAAAAAATAAAAAATAAAAAATAAAGCATCATCACATTTCTCTACTGGGAATGGGTCAAAGTCAGGAAAGTTGAAAAGACCCGCTGCATTGAGCTTGGATTTCAAACATGACCCACACGAAACTAGTACTACTGTACTAGCATGTGCTCTGAACCAATTTGGCAAATATGGGCAGTAGGCCAGGAACTAATTAAGTAAATACACACCGGGTTCGCGCAATCCCGTGGAACAAATTATTGTTAGGAAATTTTATTTTCTTGTGGGCCAATATGAAAATATTAGTAGTTATATTATTGGGCTATCAAATAAACGGGCTATAGAGTGATCTAAATAAGAATTGGGCTCGTAGGAGGAACATAAAGTGGTGTGGGCTTTGTAATGTGGGCCTTAAATACACGCAGGGTTGGCACAATCCCGTAGAACAAATTACTGTTATGAAATTTTATTTCCTTGTGGGCCAATATGAAAATAGTAGTAGTTATATTATCGGGCTATAAAAGAAACGACTATAAAATGGTCTAAATAATAATTGGGCTTGTAGGAACATGGGCTTTGTAATGTGTAGTAGCCCATTGGTAAATGATTAGGGTTATAGGAGCCGCATCAACTTAGTATATAAAGACTACTGATCCCAACACATTCAAATATATTAGCCTCACTCTTCCCATTGGGAGAGATCATTGAAGCTGGACTGAGTTGTGGTTGGAAGATCCTGACTACACTAGCTATGGACCGAGGTTAGTTCTTGCTACTCTAGATGATAGTTTATGTCTTGTAGATAATCCACATGAAATTATTTGTGATCTAACAATTACAACAGAGAGAATCACGCAGGTAGGTTAACCCTAGTAGGACAAGAGGCTGAATGGAAAGCAGGAATGGAATAGAGATACCTGGTCTTCGGGGCGAACCCAATTGCCGTCGATCCAGCTGCGGTGGACACGCAAATCAGAAGCCTTGAACTCAACCACGTCGGGAGGGTTCTGAAAAGCGACGACGAAGGTGTTGTCGTCGAGAATCCTGGTGATGACACCGGTCCACCAGCCATCACGGGAGAAGGCGTCGACGACCTCGAATTGGCTGAAACGGTGAGCTAGGTCGGCTTTGGAGGGGAGAGGGGGCAAAGGGCGGACGAATTCGGGCTTGACGTGCTCTTTCAAAGGGGTTTTGCCATCGTCGTCCAACAGTGTCCTGTATTCGATCAAATACTTGTCGGCGGTGTTGTTGTTGTCTGAATGGTGGTTCTTACTAGTCTTCTTTTTGGAAGGAGGCGGAGGAGTGGCGGTGGTGGTGGAAGGGGTGTCGAGAACGACGGCGACGTACCAGGCATCCTTGAAGCCTTCCTCGTCGCTGCCGACTTCGACCAGTTCCTCTTTCTTGAACAATTTCACTGCCCCAGCTCCCGCACCAGGACCACCTTTCGCCACCATTCTCTCTCGATTTGAGGACACTCACGGGCACTCGTATTCCTCTTCCGACTCCTCTCAATCAGTACACACCCATTTTCCCCCACACTCACTTTTGAAACTGAAAACAAAAAAAACCCTAGCTTGCCCGCACCAAAGCAACTTGAAAGCCCGATTTTAGGATGACTGACTGAGTGCTTCGTTTTTTTGTTTGTGTTTTTTTTTTTTCACGAAATGACAAGTATACTTCTTTACATAAACTTAGAGCACCACTTGTTCTCTTGGAACTATTAGAGCATCTCCAGCAGTGTTATGTATTTGTAATGCAAATTATACATAATAATATTGTTTTACATTTTACAAAACGTATCCGACTCCAACAATGATTTGTAAAAGTTATGCAAAATATATTTTTCTATTTAATTTTCACTCACAACACGTGCACATGATGAGTTGTGGATGAGAGAGAAAACTAAATTGTAGGAACACATATATCATTATGTAGTAATTGTAGGAACATGGGTTGAGAAAAAATAGGAAACATGTTCAAAATATTTTGCAGAACCAATTATCCTCGCCAAGTTTGGCGAGAGTTTTGCATGTTCTGCATTTTGCCTCTCAAGATGCATGTACTGTTGGAGTCCTGTTTTTTACAAAATCCTTTATATTTTGCATAAAGAGGTGATTTGCATGGTCTGTTGGAGATGCTCTTAGTGCTTATAGTGGAAAATAGTGTGTTAACTCGAACCAAATTTAATTACCTCACACCCGAACATCTCTAAAATTCCAACAAAAATCAACAGTCTTCGAAGTTTGCAATAATGTTATTGCTTAACGGTTGGAATAATGACTTTGAAGATCAAGAGGGAGGAGGATATAGGTTGTCCCGTACGAGTTTGACTTCTACAACACTTGGGCCGTATCATTAGGTTTGAAGATTTCTTATGAACACATGACTTCTGTTTAAAGGCTAGGACAACAAAACTGTATAGCCGGACTTGGTTTTTAGGATTTTGACCCAAGCCTGGTTGGATCGCCTACACGAGATCTCAGGTTTGAACCCAACTCTATATGATGTATTTTTTCACAAAAAATGGATAAGCTTACAAGCAAAATTGAGGAGGAATATGAAGGACAAGACCAGAAATAAAGAGAAAGGAGGGACAGAAGAAAACAGTGCGGGTAAGAGGAAGCCACTAGGCCAACTCAATCTCACAGCGATGGATGAAGGCTTAATGATGGGGGGGGACGTTCGTGTAATACAGACCCCAATAAGAAAGCAAGCAACAATTCGGTTGACCAATCGAGAGATGCTGAAGAAGATGTCAATAAGAAAGTTGAAGAAGGTAGGATTTGTGAAACTGTTCCAACTTTTACTGAACCAGAGGCAGAGTCTGCGAGGCAGCTCTGCCTAGAGCAATGAGTGCTCTCAGTTGGAACGTGCGGGGGCTTGGAAACCTCTACAACATTCTATCCCTTTGCGACTCTGTGAAGGAAAGATGTCTCAATCTATTTTTTCTAAGGGAAACTAAATTACAAGCACATGAGATGGATGGTATTTGAAACAAGGTGTAGTATGCAAAAGAGATCTATGTGGATAGCATGGGACGTATTGAGGGTCTAGCTCTTATGGGATAGTACTACGGACGTCATTCCTACATCTACAACATCAAGACACATTCACTTTTTGGTCAAGACCGAAAGTGATACCGAGTCTTGGTTTTTCACTGAATTTTATGGAGATCCAGATAGAGGAGAGCGTCAACACTCGTGGACACTCCTCACGCGTCTGAAGCCTCATGGAGAAGCTCATTGGTGTGTGATGGGTGATTTTAATGAAGTGATATTGCAAGAAGAAAAGGAGGGTGGAAGGGGTGTTACGAATGCTCAAGCCAACCCTTTCAAACAAGTCCTTAGAGATTCTGATCTTAAGGACTTAGGATTCCATGGGAATCCATACACTTGGAACAAAAATCAAGATGAAGATGCAAATATTAGAGAAAGACTGGATCGGGTGGTTGCAAAACTAACTTGGAGAATGATGTATGGTTATGGAGTTACAGTTTGGGGCATAAACTACCTCCAATTCTTTTTCGGGTTCAAGACGCTTCCATTTTGAATATGCGTGGACTCAAAAGGAAGAGTATGATGACACTATTCGGTCTGCTTGGCAAGCTCAACTGCATGTGAAGGGTAAGCTTGATTTCTATGCCGACAGATTGAGGGTTTGGGCAAAAAACAGTTTCGGAAATGTTAAAAAACAAATCCAGCTTTTGAAGAGGAAGTTTTCTAATCTTGATCGTCAAAAGCAAACTGCCAATATTGCTTTTCAACGCAGAAAAGCAAAGAAAGAGTTAGCGGATCTCCTTTTGAAAGAACAAAAATTATGGCAGCACAGTTAGGGTTCAATGGCTTCAAAGTGGAGATAAAAATACGGATTATTTCCATAAGAAGGCTTCTGCTAGGAAGGCGAGAAACACCATCAAAGGTCTAGAAGACAGCGATGGATTTTGTAAAAATGATGACGAAGATATTATTCGAGTGCTGTCAAAGTATTTTGAAGATATTTTTTATTCTTCTCAACCACATCAGGAGGACATGGATTCTATGTCGGGTATGGTTGATCAAGGGATTAGTACAGAAGATCGTGGCTTTCTTGAAAGTCCTTTCACCCTAAAGGAGGTCGTCTATAAGTTAGAACAATGTACTTGTCTATATATTGAGATGTAAATAAAGAATCCAGCAAGGAAGTTTTACCAAATCTAGCAACAGAAAGTTCGAACCAGATGGGGCAGTTGAAGGCCCTAGGAGTGGATGGCTTCCCCGCGCTATTCTTTCAAAAGTACTGGAATTTGCTAAAGGATGATGTGGGTGAATGTGTAGTCAAAAATTTGAGTGGTGAAGAGAGTGTTGTTGCCTTCAACCACACCCTTTTGGCGCTTATTCCAAAAGTCAAACAGGTTAGAAAACCCTCCGACTTGAGGCCGATAAGTTTATGCGCTTTTATTTATAAACTTGTCTCTAAAACTATGGCCAAGAGACTGAAGTGTGTTTTGCCTTCTATTATAACCGAATGTCAATCAGCCTTTGTGTCCAGGCAGATTGATAACGGATAACACGATAACTGCCTTTGAATTACTCCATACCATGAGGAATAGAATAAAATGCAAAGAATGTTACCTAGCCCTAAAGATGGATATTGCTAAAGCCTACGATCGGGTGGAATTGTCTTACCTTCTACAGATTCTAAGGAAGATGGGTTTCGGTCCTAGATGGGTAAACCTAGTGAAATATTGTATTACTGCCCCTACATTTTCTTTAGCTTTTAAAGGGCAAGTGGTGGGAAATATAGTGCCCAAGCGGGGACTTCGTCAAGGGTGCCCAATCTCACCGTATTTGTTTCTGTTTTATGGTGAATTGCTCTCTCGAAAGCTATGTCTACGGGTTCTATTACAGGGGTGGCTGCGTCGAGAGGTGGACCTTAAGTGTCATACCTCTTCTTTGCCGACGACAACCTTATTTTTACAAAGGCGACAATAGCAGAAGTAGAAGCCATATCTACATTATTACACAATTATAAAAAAACTACTGGGCAAAAGATAAATCTTGAAAAGTCTTCTGCGGTTTTTTCCTCCAATGTGCCTGATGAGATAGGTATTCACTTGAGTGCTCTCTGTGGTGTTCGGAAAGAGTCTATCCACAAGTGTTACTTGAGGTTACCTACATAAATCGGGAGAAAGAAGATGTCAAGTTTCCAAAATATTCCAGATAGAGTGCAATCAAAATTGTCTTTTTGGAATGAGAAATATTTATCACAAGCCGGAAAAAGAAGTATTGCTAAAGTCAGTGGTTGAGTCAATACCTACTTTTTCGATGAGTTGCTTCAAATTGCCAGCTACTCCCTGCGACAAAATTGAATCTGATATGGCCAAAGTTTGGTGGGGTTCTGACGAAAAGAAGCGAAGAATTAGTTGGATAGCCTGGAACAGATTGAAGAAATCAAAAGAGGAGGAAGGTCTTAACTTTCATCATCTTCAGTTATTCAATCTTGCTATGCTTGGGAAACAGTATTGGAGGCTCCTGATGAAACTGTCCAGTTTGTTAGCTAAAATGTTAATGCACAAATACTATAAGGAAACGGGTCTGTTAAAAGCCACAGATAAACAAGACAGTTCCTACCTATGGAAAAGCATTATAGCCAGCAAATATTTGGTGCTCAGTGGTTGTAGATGACGCCTAGGCAATGGGGAAAATCTGAATGCTTTATCCGTTCTTTGGCTTTTTCGTGCTGATTCTTTCAGGCCTTTATCCCCGAACATGAACCCGAGTACTCCGGTTATGGTGAGAAGAAAGAAGTGCAATATGAATAAGTTAGATCAACTGCTTTGGGAAGAAGATATTGAAGAAATTCATCGAATTACAATCCTAAAAGTCCCAGTAGCAGATAAACTAATTTGACATTTATCATATTCGGAAAATTATATGGTAAAATATGGTTAGCAGCTGATTAAACGCCAAGAAGAACAGAAATAAGTGTGTCAATCAGGTAGTTGCTCGAACCCAACCCCAAGTTGGTGGAAGACCTTTTGAAAATTAAAACTCCTCAAAAGGATCCTCTACACAACCTGGGGAGCTTTTTTGTAAAGCTTGCCAGTTCGTAAGAATCTCTTGAAAAAAGGGATTGATGTTGAAATTTTTTGTGAAATTTGTAAGAAGGAGAGAGAAGATGAAACTCATGTGTTCATTTTTTGCCCCTTTGCAAGATCGTGCTGAATTTCCCTCTTGGGGCCTAACTTTGCTCCCAAATCACACATGCACTTCCAAATTTGGTGGGTTTCAACCTTCTTTGCAGCAAAAACATAAGAAAGATTGTGCATGAGTGTTCTAATTTGGTGTTTATGGAAAAACAGAAACTCTCTTATCTTCAAATGAACCAATAGAAGGCCAGAAGAAGTGGTTGTTGGAATTGTGCCCTAGAGGCAATCAATTTATTGTGACAAATATGTGGATTTACGATTCATTATGTTATCGATATAGAGATATGTTAACATGATTGAAGTCCTTAGAATGTAAGTGTTATATTCTTAAATATCCCTAGTCGATTATAATGATTAAATAGGACAATCATCTATAGACTAGTATGGGGTTGGATTGATATGGAGATATCATGATCCAACACATGGGTGTGCATTAAGGGTAATGGCGCACTGGATTGACCCATCTTCGAAAAGGCTACATACATGTTATGTTGAGTCACAAGCGCTTCTCGTGGTGCAATGGTATTGTCATCCTTAGACTTGAAGTCACTAGATTGTCTAGTTGTGGATTATTGTGATATTGGTAGCGTCAAACGCTACACCGTGACTGGGTAGCTAAAAAGGCGTGTACTGGATACAATAAGAAGCAAGCTTAGAGATCGTAGTAGACGTAGATAAATTTGTCCCTCCCACATAATGGGAGCAAATATCCTAGGTCACTCGAGGGATAGTGCTTATAGAATGTCTGGCCAGACTCAAATAAATCAATATGGGATATTGATGTTATTTGCACGAATAAGGCTATTCCCAGAATCGAGAAACTATAGATTGGATATACGAGTGTGACTTGTATGTCTCGTTTCCAATCCGGATATGGGACAAAGGGATGAGACAATTACTTGCACAAGGTTTGTCATGATGACTATTCTATTTGTTGGCTAGAATGGATGTCTTGCTAGAGGCCGCTCCATATTAGTAAATAGTAACTACCAACTAAATAGAACATATGGGGTCACACTCCATATATGGGTGAACTAGACTTGGGAATTAATTAATTAATATGATTAATTAATTAGAAGGATCAAATCGCAACAACTTGCTAACTTAGTAGGACTAATATGCAAGTTGGACTAATTCATGTATAGGCATGATTAGGATTTGCCAAGGTGGCCTAATTCATGTAGAGGCATGATTAGGATTGATTTGCAAAGAGAACTAATCCATGTATGGACATGATTAGGACTAGTTTGCAAAAATGACTAATCCTTATTTGAATAGGATTATGAGAGGGGTTCTTTATGTAGTAGGACAAGGAGTTGTTGGACTATATAAAGAACACTCCTAGCTTATTTTCTCTACACACACGCATCTATATGATAGGAGTAAGGAGAGAATAAAGCAAGGAGAGAGAGCAAGTCCCAAAGCAAGGGCCGAACCCCCCTTTGGGACCGCCCCCTACCCGTCGACCATGAAATGGAGCAGCCACCTTGGTGCTCCATTGTTGCATGTTTTCTTCTTCCTCTTCCATTATTCCTAGCTAGCACAAGGAGTTGGAGGATCTAAATCTCACTTCTGGGCGTGGATCAACCGTAGAGACGTGACACAATTCACGTGACAAGTCATCACAGGAGAAACTCTAAGGTGTGTAACATGATTCTTCCTTTACCATCGTTATGCTTCTCTTCCCGTGATCCTTAGAGGGTATTGAATGGATACATTATATTTTTTTTCCGCTGCGTATCCATGATCAAAACCCTACAGTGGTGAGTCAAGTGGAAGCTTACCTTACAGAAATCGCTGGCAGTTATCAGCGGCCTGTTGAGGGATCCACGGCTCAGACGGGTGTTTCTCCGATCGGGCCTCCTCCAAAGCCACCGGAGAGTTGGGTAATTGTCACTACAGACGCGGCTTGGAACTCTTCTCTCAAGAAAGCCGTCGTGGGTGTAGTAATCAGATGTGATTTGGGTGTCTTCATCGCCGGGAAGGCAGAGCCAATTCCATTCTCGAGCTCTGCAAAGATTGCAAAAGTGGTTGCTTTGCGAGAAGGGATCGATTTTGCCATAAAAACGAACATGCAAGGATTTGGATCGAGTCCGATTCTCTCTCTCTAGTGAGAGAGATGAACAGAATGAGAGAAAGGAAAGAGCCGGAAGATGTCACAGAAGTGGAGATGGTTCTCGAAGAAGCCACTCACCTTCTTGAGAACACAACCGGTCATGAGGTTGTCCACGTTTCAAGACGGTGGAACGCGTGCGCTCATAAATTCGCTAGGAAAACCATTCAATTTCCCGATAATTTCATTTCAACCCATGTAGCCCCTGATTGGGCCTTATTTTCGTTAGATGTTAATGTTTTGGGCCGCTTTTCGGGTCTGGTTTAGTAATAAATGGGTTTTCTCAAAAAAATAAATAAATAAATTGAGGAGGAAAAGATAAAAATAATACTAAAATACTACATTGTTTACAGGTACCCTTCTAACACCAAAGACAGGATAAGAAATCGACATGTACAAATCTCGATACTTGTTTTCTTGCTTTTTACCTAAACAAAACCCAGTACCATACATAGATAAAAGATGCCTAAATAAAATTAGTGCAGCCTTCATATTTTTCGCTCTTCTTCTCTGGCCGTCTGCAATGGCTTCTTGTGTTGGAGCAAGTGGATTATTGTTCCCCAGTCTGTGGAATGATAAACCACCACCTCCACCTCCCAATTTCACCTCTAAATTCGTCGTATCTTTCCCCCCTCAAGGGCACAGAGGATCATATCTGTCCTCCTCTGCCCCCCGCAATAGAAGAATTGGGGGTGGTTTACATACTTAGACGCCACCACCACCATTTACTGAGGTGGATACTCATGGGTGGTTCAGACAGTTGAAGGTTTGAAAAGTCGTCCTCATTGAAAATCAATTTATTTCTAGATTAAAAAGAACTTGTACCAACAAACAGATTGGTTATAGACGGACTTGGTTTTTAGGATTTTGACCCAAGCCTGGTTGGATCGCCTGCACGAGGTCTCTGGTTTGAACCCGGACTATATGTTGTATATTTTCGAAAAATAAATAAAATGGATAAGCTTACAAGCAAAATTGTGGAGGTAAGATAAAAATACTACTACGACATTGTTTAAGGAGATAAAAATAATGTAGTGGTACCCTTGTAACACCAAAGACGGGATAAGAAATGGACATGTAGAAATCTCGATACTTGGTTTTCTTGCTTTTTACCTAAACAAAACCCAGTACATCTATATTATAAAACAGAATGGTTTAACAAACTTTCGAATTTTCAGCCGTTATATTAAATCAAATTCATCCCCACCATTAGATCTCACCTATTTATTACATCTCTAACTACCCACTTTCTTTGCACATCTCTAACTACCCACTCTCCTTGGACATCCATAACTCAATTACTACATCTCTAACTTGGAAGTTGTTTTTTTATTTTTTTTTTTATTTTTTTTTACCAAATTTGTAAATATAATATTTGGATAACACCTCTAAATTCATTTAGGAAAAAACACCTCTAAATTAAAAACTAGCCAATTTAGGGATAGTGCCCTCGGACACGGGTAATACTCTTCTATATTATAAATTAGGACGGTTGATTTTAAAATGTCTTTTAGACCGTTAGATTGAATTAACCCCAGCCCTTAGATCTTACCTACCACCCCTAACTACCCACTACTCAACGACCCACTCCTTTTATCATAATTATATATAAAAAATGGGCTTCCTTTATTCGTGATTATTTACTACAGTTATTTATGTTGTTTTCATTTTCTGTCCATGTAATACTTATTTTATTTAGGACATTACAATAGGTGAAACGTGTTTTTGGGTAGTACACTGCATAGATAAAATTAGTGCAGCCTACATTTTTCACCGTTCTTCTTCTTCTCTGGTCGTCTGCAATGGCTTCTTGTGTTGGAGCAAGTGGATTATCGTTTCCCAGTGCGTGGAATGATAAACCACCACCTCCACCTCCCAATTCCACCGTCGTCCTATCTTTCCCCCCTCAAGGGCACAGAGGAGGAGGATATCTGTCCTCCTCTGCTGGCCGCAATAGAAGAATTGGGGGTGGTTCTGTGAAAGCGTCGGCGTCGGGGAGTGGGTCTCCACCACCGGGACTCTACTCGGCCAAGACATTTGATCTGACCCCGGAAAACGTGGATATGGTCCTGGAAGATGTGAGGCCTTACCTCATTGCCGATGGTGGCAACGTTGACGTCGTCTCCGTCCAAGATGGCGTCGTCTCTCTCCAACTCCAAGGTATAATAAATTCACCATCTCATTTTACTTTATATAGTCGTCTGTCCAGGATAACAACAATCTCTGCGGGATATCATGTCCTGATGTGCCATTTCTTGAAACCATTTGGATATCTGTTAAAATTACTTGCCTCCAAGGTTAATGCTTGATTGATTCCATAAAACTCCGTAAATTCGACCTGCTTAATCATAGTTGCTTCACCAAATCCATGAACTACCTGGCTCTGTTAAATTACAACTCACCCATATACATACTTAGACGCCACCACCACTGACGCCGTTTACTGAGGTGGATACTTGTGGGGTGTGGTTCAGACAGTTGAAGGCTTGAAAAGTTGTCTTCATTGGAAATTAAATTTTTCTAGAACTAAAAAAAACTTGTACCGACGAACAGATTGGCCATACTCATTAAAAAAAACTGAAATTATGAAATCAAAACTAAACCAAAGAATTTAGAAAATCCAACTAGATTATCTATCCAGCCGAGCGCATGCAAAGGCGTCCCCTGAAAGATATGCATGATACACACCCTCCAAACGACCCGCATAACAGCCAATGGAGTCAATTGTCAAATTTTACACCTATCTCCATCCACCCATACTCACTCCAAATCGTATTTGAGCTGACTTGCAATAGCGACAACAATTAACCACACCCGATGGCAGCAGACCAAGTCCTCAATTGTCAATGTCATGTCATGTGCTACACACTAAACAAAGAAAGAGACCCGTAATGGAGCCCCCATTTTCAGGATCAAAGTTTTGCCAGCATGAATTGATTCGTCACTGCCACCTACTTGTTTCAGATGGATTTCATTGTATCATTTTCATATACTTTTATTGAATTAGGGGTTGATTTTTTCTGTATTGTTGTTGTAAAGAGTGACATCTCGACACGCTTCCTTGGATTTAAATTCGTTATTATCTGTCTAGATTTCACGAATAGTTCTCATGTGGACTGGTTAGTAAATTGGAATTTAGCGAAAGGGATGTTGTTATGGGTTCTGATCGTAATGAGCACATTAGAGGTTTAGCTGTAGATTGATGAAGACCCAACCAGTTCAAACTCAATTCAATAACTAGATGGCCTTATTACAGAGATTAGCAACTCAATTATAACAGAAGGAAGAAGAATGAGATACGATGAAAGTGACCAATACATACCATGGCGACTCTCCCACGGACCCTAGACCTTCCGGAGCCTAAAGCAAGTAAAAATTATTGGGCCCCTCAATTGATGAAAACTTAATTTTTGCCTTTGAGAAGAAACCAAAATGATATTTGTGAGCGTTGAGCCTGAGTCACATCTCTGGCAAAAATATTGATTTCCAGCAAATTAAAATTAATATTAATATTATGCTAATGTTGCATTAATTAACATATATAATTCATCATATTTGTTAGTATTAATTACAGGCCCTACCGGCCCAGAGGCCTAAAGCGGCTGCTGCCCCCGCCTGCCTCCCCCTTGGGCCGGCCCTGCCCTGAAACCAGACTCTGCTCCTCTCTGTTTCCCCTCCTTTTATACACAATGCATTCCTAATAACAAGCATTGTCCCTCGAATTTCATGAAGCCTCTTTTTCATATTGGAGTCCTATAAATGCTACCCCCTTTGATGGTGACCTTGTCCTCAAGGTGCAAGTTTGAAAGTCTGGTGCTCTTGAACTCCGAATTCTTCCTTGTGTTGTCAGAGAATGCACAACGTGTTTGAAACATATGAACCAACTCTGCTGAAAGTGCTTAAAGTCTAGGCAACAGATTTAAGACCAACGAATCGGCTTCAAGTGTGTGGTAACTGTGTGAGCTGGAGTTCCTCCTAGAAGTGGGCCACAAAACGAGATGATCGTGCCTTCGAACAGATTTAAGACCAACGAATGCACAACGTATTTGAAACATATGAACCAACTCTGCTGAAAGTGCTTAAAGTCTAGGCAACAGATTTAAGACCAACGAATCGGCTTCAAGTGTGTGGTAACTGTGTGAGCTGGAGTTCCTCCTAGAAGTGGGCCACAAAACGAGATGATCGTGCCTTCGAACAATTTGAAAAGTACATGGTGGGTCAAACCATATCAATCATTCATGTTGTTGGGGATTCAGAGGTGAATCCTAGAAATAAAGAACAATTTGAGAGAGAAAGAGATTGAAATTCTCTGCAAAAACGTGATGATTCCACTCCAACAACTCAGCTCTTAACGAGCATGAGAGATCCGAAAAATAAGGAACAAGGGCAAAATGGTCAAAAGACCTTACTAACGCCCATTACAGTTAAATGAACGGAAAGGGAATAAACTAAAGGGGATGTTGTCTGACTTAAACTATTTGAAAGGTAACGTCTAAGTGATCAACAGCCCAGATTAGAACGTGCCAACCTCATCCAACGGTAGCTGCTTGTTGGATTACCAAATGACAGTGCTGGATCAATCAAAACCCTTTCCCAACCTTGAGAATCATGACGCATGTAAGAAGTGTTTGCGGCAACCACAAAAATACACATGATGAAGACCCAACCAGTTCAAACTCAATTCAATAACTAGATAGCCGAATTACAAAGATTAGAACTCGCAAATTACAAAAGGAAAAAGAAAGAGATCAAAGAAAGAGACCAATGTGAACCGAGGTGCCCTCCCAAAGCCTAATCCCCAAAACCAAGCCTGCTTAGTCTCTGCTCTATGATGCAGTACCTCTAAAGTGCTTTAAGATGACTAGGAATGAGTTGCCTATTGATAGGTTCACGTTCCCCGTTGTCATTTTGCCCACAACTACATGTCCTTATTATATGAGAATCCACAAAATAAGTTGACATCCAGCAGCTGAAGACTTAGGGTCCCACGAGGAGAAAATCCAAAATAAATTGGAAAAAGAGAGTACACTGAAGCAGAATTGGTAGTTCAAACTGCACCAATATGAACATTTGCAGCTACTGTAAGAAGAAGTATGAACAAAGACCAAAATTGCCTTCAAGTCAGTTCCAAAGAAACTTTACGTGACGTCAAATGAGATCCTGTGACGGTCTTTCTTATTTAATGCATTTTTTTTTCATTTGGTCTCTATACTTCACGGAAAATTCTATGGGCTCCAGTGAAGTATCCATTTGCAATTCTCATTTGCTCCACTGTCCCACAAAACATAGCGATTGGATGGTTGCTACTGTTAGCAAATTTAAGTAAATTAGAGGTACATCCTATTTGAATCCACCAGATTGGGGTCATATTGAGTTTGGATTCAGATTTTTCCGGATTCAAATCAAATTATGTCTCGGATCATAGCGTATGATATTTTGGGTTCATTGAAACTAATATATCAAATATTTGACATTTATCACAACAAAATTAAGAAATCGCTTATTAATACCACCTTGGTCTCGCAAAGGTAGCCTCTCTTTCCTTAAGATGTCCCAAAATGTTTGTCCGCATACCTTTTTTAAGATGTCCCAAATGTTTGTCCACCTACCTTTTAGAGTTTGAAACATAATTAAATCCCAAAATTACCCATATTTATTCATTGTAACTATTCTTGGAGAGAGAAATAATGATACAAAGTCAGTATGCTAAACTTGCAATTGGATGTGGCAAGTTGAGGAAATGGATACTGAGGTGGGAGATTTCACTCTTTGGAGTCTTTTTGGGGAGTGGACCACGGTAATTTGTGGGATTTTATCGGGTGTATGGTCCTACTAATTCCAATAAGCGGGAGTTTCTTGAGGAGCTCACTTCTATGCCCATAGGTGGGGTTGTAATGTGCGGGGTGGAGAGATTTTAATTTTGTTAGGTTCTGCTGAGCGCAACGAGAGCATACTTCTATTGAGGGGCATGTGTATGTTTTTCTCGGGCCTTATAAATGAGCTAGTCTTAGTAGAACTTGATACTCTCAAGGCTGAGTATATATAAGTACATCTAGAGGCACAACTGCAAGCAACTCAACAATGTCTAATTATAATTATTGCTTACACGCCCCCGTCAGATGGAGGATCGAGAGTAGGCACCAATCTTGGAAAAAAGAGTGGAAAACGTAGAACGCGAGAGCGCCCGAGTGAGACAATTAACAAGCTGATCAGATGATGATATGTGAAATACGCGAAGATATGCGAGGGATCCACCTGCTCACCTACAAGATGGAAATCTAACGCTAAAATTTGCATTGGAGAGTAAAATACCGAATTTGAACATAAGTCACACTAAAGAACAGGGGCAGAAGGAAGAGAGACCCCAAGCTCCAAAAGAAGTGATCATAGCCAACATAGAGACAGAGAAATAGAGGTGTCCAACGGTGTAAGAACCGTGTTGGCGGAGGACATACCCAGTCGTTGCAGCAGATCCTATATATACTTTTGTTGAGACCGAGGGAACCACCTATACACCCAAGTAACAGGAAAGATCGCTGAGGTCCTTCAGTGAGAACCTGGTAGACAAAAGGTCAATTGTTTTAGGAGTTACCTCAAGAATACCACCTTCTTACTTGCTTGATGCACTGGAGTAAGAATAATGTTGTATCACACTTGAGCTTGTGCGGTGAAAGATCAGTACATGCCACAATTTGTTAGGAAATTGACTTGCATTAATTAAGACTTATGCATTCAGACTTCTAGCACATAACTAGTGTGAAGAAGCAACTTTTTGGGTAGAAACCTTGGCTGCAAAGTCTTGGACACCGGCAGCTATCATTTAATACTTGGAGGGCTACAACTTTTACAAATCCGTGCAACATTTTATGGAGACTTTTGACATCTGGTGACTTTTGGCCACCCTAATAAATGCTTGTGCTAGTTGAGCTTGAAAGCCTATAAATAGCCAACTATTACATCTGTACAATTGTATTGATAATATTGACGTAATACACTTATTAATATATAAAGACCAGCTAGGGACTAATAGCATAAATACTTTATTTACACTATGGCCTATACGCCCCCGCAAGATGGAGGATCTAGAGGAGACTCCAATCGTGGAACGCAACAGAAGGAATGGCCCTCGCAAGAGGGGTTTCGTGAGACAATTAGCAAGCTAGTCCTGGGAAGAGACATGAGAGACGTGAAGTATTCCGGCTTGAATCTCTGCTCGCGAACAAAATGAAAATCAAGAGCAACGTGCTTCATGCGAGAATGAAAAGCCGGGTTGGAGCACATATAGTTAGCACCCATGCTATCAGGGAAAATGACAGGTGCTGAAGGTAAAGAACCACCGAGCCCAGCAAGGAGCGACCATAGCCAACAGATTTCAGCAGATGCAGCAGCTCCGGATCGATACTCGGCTTTATTAGACGAGTTAGCAACGGTGCGTTGTTTCTTGGAGCTCCAGGAAATGGGAGAGCCACCAAGATACACAAAATACCCAGTAGTGGAAGTATAGTCGTCCTTGTTCCCTGCCGAGTCGGCATCAGAGAACGCATAGAGAGTATGTGGGCCACGATGAAGCAACATACCAAGATCAACTGTCCCATGTAAGTACTTCAGCACTCGTTTGACTGCATCCCAATGGGCGGTAGTAGGCCTGTGCATGAACTGACATAAACGATTGACGACAAAGGAGATATCAGGACGAGTGAGGGAGAGATACTGAAGACTCCCAACAGCCGCCCGATATTCCTTGGCGTCTGAAAAGGCTGTGCCGCTGTAAAACCTGAAGTCAAGGGAAGTATCGATAGGCGTCTGAACATGATTGGCCGAGGACATGCCAAAGCAGTGAAGGAGGTCTAGGATGTGCTTTTGCTGGGATAGAATCAAACCCTGCAGATGCTGCAGTGCCTCAACTCCAAGAAAATACGACAAAGCACCGAGATCCTTCAAGGAGAATCTGCGAGAGAAATCACCAATACATTCCTGAACAGACAAAGCATCAGACCCAACGATTATAATATCATCATCATAAACAAGCAGATATAGGACGGTGCCCGAGTGTCAGTAAATAAAGAGGGATGTGTCAGCCCGAGAATTGTGAAACCCATGCTGAAGCAAAAAATCTCGAAGTTCCGCATACCACGCTCTTGGGGCCTGTTTGAGGCCATAAATCTCCTTGTTGAGGCGACAAACATGATGAGGATGATCCTGATCCACGAAGCGAGGATGCTGCCGCATATAGACACTCTCATGAAGGGAACCCTGAAGAAATGCATTGTTGACATCCAATTGCCTAACAGGCCACTCTCGCGAAATGGCCAGAGAGAGAACCAGTCGAATAGTTGATGGTTTGACAACCGGGCTGAAGGTGTCATGATAGTCAATACCGGGTCGCTGATGAAACAAGACGTGCCTTATATCTGTCAATGGATCCATCGGGTTTGCGCTTGATGCGAAACACCCACCTGCAGACAACTATATTAGTAGACTGAGTTGGTAAGACAAGATCCCAAGTTTTATTTTGAACAAGAGCATCTAGCTCAGCTGCCATAGCAATCTCCATTGAGGGTGTCGAAGTGCCTTTGAGGTGGGTTCGCTATCTTTATCAGATGTGGGTGAGATAGCAGGGAAGGTATATCTAGGGTTGTCGCGAAGGGTACCATCTCGCGACCGCGTGACCATGGGATGCGGGCAACAGGCTGTGGAACATGAGGAAGGTCGGCTGTAGGCAGATGCACATATGGGGTAGTGGTGCGGCGAACAAAGTGTCGACCGGAGTACCGATGAGGGGCAGAGAGATCAACTGGTGGTGGTGGGATAGTAGGCGGAGTGGCTGCTGGTGTTTCAGGAACTGGTGAAGGTAAGGTAAGGATGCTAGTCGTAGGGGTGAACCACGAGGAGATGGGATCATCAGGCGATGGGGAAGACCCAGAAGATGAAGTGTGAAACGGAAATGACGATTCATCAAACCACACATGGCGAGAGACATAGACACGATGGGAGGTAACATCAAGACACATATAAGCACTCTGAGTGAGAGAATACCCAACAAATACACAGCGAGTAGACCGGTCTTCTAACCTGTGTGAAGTGTAAGGACGAAGGTAAGAATAGCAGAGACAACCAAACGAAGTTTGGTGGAGTTGGGGTGTTGTTGGAAGATAACTTTGAAAGGGGAGCGAAACTTGAGAGTTCGTGTGGGAAGACGGTTGATGAGATACACGACAGTGGTGAACTCATAGGGCTAGTAGTGGAGAAGAACCGAAGCGTGATGGAGTAAGGCTAAGCCGGTCTCGACAATGTGACGATGACGACGTCGGAGTACCCATTGTGTTCTGGGGTGTGGGGTGGAGAGGTGCGATGGGAAATGCCATGAAGCCAGTGTGGAGAATGGAGAATGAAACAAATGCACCATCCCGAGCCTAAAATAGTCAGTGTGGCCCAAAGCACAAATCAAGAAAGTTGCGATCTTCTAGTATGTTGTGCTGATATACATATTTTCAGATGATTGGATCATGGATTGAAGTTGTTCTTATCATGTGTTACCTATGAAGGAATGATTCTGTAATTACGAATCCATTAATTGAGGATCAGTTCTTATGGAAAATGATGTTGCTTGCAATACCATTGTCATTGGAACCATTAAAATCAAGATGTTCGATAACGCTTAGAGAAGACATGCCCCTGACTTGAGGAAGAACTTAATCTCCTTAGGTTATCTCGATTCTTGAGGCTGCACCTACCAAGCTGAAGGTGGAGCCATGAACGTTATGAAAAATTTAATGGTAGTAGTGAAAAGCGAAAAAGTCGGAAACCTATACAAGTTGATCTGGAGCAGAATGAGAGAAAAAACTGTGATTATAACACCTCCAGACAGAATTGTCGATCCACCAAGCTATGACATACTCCCTCCGTCCCACCCAATAGTTGAAAAAACCAAAATGTTCCTTTGTTCAAAAATGGGTGAAAAGTCCAGAATAGCCACGGTAAGTGAGGTAAGATGGTATTTTAACTGCAAAATGCTTTGTTTAAGGGTAAGATGGTATTTTTCCCGTAAAAATTGTCATTTTAGGGAAGTTTAAACAATTGGTTGGGACGGAGGGAGTATGCGGCTGGTTCACATTAGTTCCAAAGTCCTTACAGAGCTACATAAAAAGAAGTTTGCCATGAGCCTAAATTTGCAAGTTGGATTTTTACGAGATTGTTTGTTTCGCAAATAACACAAAGTCAGCTTCGAGGCCGCAGTCAACAAGAGAAAAAAGATACTCACCTATGTCCATTAAGATGTATTGTCCAATGCAGAAGTGTATTACTTTCTCACCTTCATCGATGATTTCTCGAGAAAGGTACGGGTTCATTTTCCCAGAAGCATTTGAGAAATTCAAGGAACGGAAAGCTTACGTAAAAAGAGTACTAGAAAACAACTCAGTGCTTGATGACGGACAATAGACGAGAGTATATATCAGCTGGGCACAAGGGATACTGTAAAAGAAAGGGTCATCATACATTACACTACTCCAAAAGGTCCAGTGCAAATGGAGTTGCAAAACGGCTGAACCGCACTCTTTACGAAAAGGCAAGATGCATGAGACGAAAGGCAGGATTGGCCTAATGCTTTTGGGTGGATGCCGTGAATATGGCGTGCCACTTGGTGAATCTTTCACCAGATACCACTTGGCAAGAAGACTATCACACAGGGTTTGGTATTGCGAACCAGTAGATTAGTCATGATTGAAATTTTTGGATGCCCTGCTTACTCTCTTGTTGAAAGTGATAAGTGTTCCAAGTTAGATTTGAAGTTGAAACAATGCATCTTCCTTGGTTACAAACAGGGAGTTAAATGTTACAAACTCTAGGACAGTTGGAGACTTTTGGCCACCATAATCAATGTTTGTGCAGCTGATTTTTGGAGATTGAAAGCCTATAAATTAGCAGCTTCTCAACTCGGCAAATCATGCAAATTCAGCTTTTTGCTCTTTAGTTGTTTTGTAGTTCTTGCTCTTTTATTTCTTTTAGACTTTGAGATTAGGTGAGACTTTAGACAGGTTCTCAAATCCTCTTCTTCAAGAATTACTACAAATTATATACAGTCCTCCACTAGAAGTAGGCAATTTGTTTCGAACCACGTATATCTTGTTGTCGTTAATCTTACTTATTTGCTTTGTTGTTACTTGTTCGATTTCTCACAACAAAAACACATCGCCATCTGATATGAGCTCTTTTACCAAAAACACCTTCAACCACTCACACTATGGCGAACTACAGAATATGAATTATCTTTGGATTCTTCATTGCTACATGTTCATCTTTTAACTTCTACTGCACTAGGCAAAAAAGAAGAAGACAAAAAAGTTCACATTTTGATTTATCCTAAAATAAGTGACAAGTTCTCTGTTCTCCACATCTCCAACATCCGAAACCCAGATCGGAGTAAACGAATAGACCCTCGTGGTTATCAATGCCTTAATATGTCTGTACAGTTTTCGGGTTTGGATCTATCAGTTATGGGTTTTTGCTGACGCTGGACCATGAAAGAATATATGATAGTATGATACCATAGTACTTTTCTAGGGAAGGAAAGTGAAAATGTAAAGCTTGTGCAAGTGGAAACTTGTATCTGGGACACCTATTTTAGGAAAGGTGGACACAAAGTGGAACGGAAATGAGTACTACTTTTCTCTTTGCATCTAATTAAAACATCTTTGACTTCAGTCTCAAAGCATTTGTGTTATTTGTTGTCGTCAGACGGGTATTTTATTAAAATTTTACTATGGTGGTAGTCCTCGTTTATAACATAAGCAAAACTAAATCTTTACAAGGTATTACACATCCAACCTGCTCACCTGCATGAATCTATTGAGTCACGCCTTATCCTTCTTAATTAGTTTTACTATGTTAAAGGATTCATTTACAGATATATCAGTTTCCAAGTATTAATAGATGGCTGAAGCATGTATTTGATGAGTCTGTTTTCGGATAATGGATGTGAAGCATTTTTGTTCTTCAGATTCTGCTTAAAGATACTTGTATGAACTCAAAAGTCAAAACTACTATGAATTCCATCTTATTGTCCTATGAGCTTCGGAGTTCTGATGGTTTCACTTGGCTTGGTATAATCTGGATCTTGCCAATAAACTATTCACCCAGCTGAAATGTTGATAGTATATTTAAACAGGAGCATGTGGAAGCTGTGCTAGCTCAACGACTACCATGAAAATGGGGATTGAAAGAGTTCTGAAGGAAAAATTTGGAGATGCTATTAAGGACATCCGCCAAGTGCAAGATGAGCAAATAAGTGAGACAACTGTTGAGGTAACTCGCTACAATCTTGAACTCTCCAGTAGAAAGAATCTGAAATGATTGGAAATTTCAAGTATTTGGGTGGTGGGTCAAATGTGTTGGATAGGAAAATTTTGAATTGAACTGAGTTGTATATGTATCTGTAAATGCAGGCGGTGAATGGCCATCTTGACATATTGAGACCTGCCATTAAGAATTTTGGTGGTAGTGTGGAGGTCTTATCTGTTGAGGGCGAAGATTGCCATGTAAACTATGTGGGGCCTGAATCCATTGGATCAGGAATCAAGGCAGCAATCAAGGAAAGGTTTCCAGACATAAAAAATGTTGTGTTTTCAGGTTAGTGTACTTGGAGTCCATGGAGCTGAGGGAAGCAGATAACAGAGTTCTTGGAAGATTTACCATGTAGTATGTGAGAGATATAATGCTGTTTACTTTAATATGTTACCTGATATATTGACCTGGGAGATATTTTCTTTGTTGTATAGTTGTTCATCATGATGTTAATACGGAATGAGTGATTTGATATCAATTGAGTTGTACTGCCTTAGTAGCAACATGCCATGCTGAGTTTGAGATGACTTTCACTCCTGCTCGCGTTAAAGTATGCTGTCATAGGCTCAGAGTACCAGTTTGTCCATGTGAGCAAATAAGTAGGTATGACAAATGCTACCACAAAGTGTCATGTGATATGGATGATGATACACATATAAAGACAGATTATTATTATTGTTACTATAATTATTATTATTAAGGTAACAGCTGCACACACCACAAGCACACGTATAGTTAATACTAGTCAAGAAGTAGTCCAACCATCATTGACAGGAGGAATTTAGGGAATTTGCATGAATGAAAGAAACGTGACAGAGCTACCTCCTTCCTCATCAAACTACCACCCAAATATATAATGTAGGTATGAATCTGGTGGGTTGGGGGAAGAGCAGTGCTATATGTATGTTTGTAACTGTTCCTTCCTTATACACCCATTCTCTGATCAATTTGCCTGTTGTAAGTTGATCGTCTATGTATTGGATCTCTTCCTCGATCCAAGTATAGATAGATAGATGGCGTCGCTGTTGTTGTTCTTGGAAGCTTTACTTGGGCGGCGATCATTCCACAAAGGCAAGTGTGTTGTTGAGAATTCATCACCACCGCAAAAACAAGTGGTGTCAATGGATGGTAATACTCCTCCTCGTAACAACTGCTGCTACTATCATGGCTACTATGATGAATTACCACCAGGTTCCAGTCTTTGCAATGAAGAAGATGAAGATGATGATGAAGGATATAACAATGATTACGGTGGTACTAGTAGTTGCTGGGAAATAGTCGCTGCTACAGCTGTTTATATACAATGATGATGGTCTCGTCAATCAAGCCGCCTGACTAGCTGGATCAAAAAGCTGCCTTAAAAACTAGCAAATCATCCAGTAGTAGTACTTAGTATTACGTATTGGCACTTGTACCCACTGTCATTCATATGATGAAAATAAATGAAATTCAGACTTGTTTTACTAAACCCTCAAAGAAAGAACGAAAGAATGTATTTATCTGCTTTCTACCTATTCTCTTTTCATTTCACCAACCTCCATGCCATGATTTCTGTTCAGGTCACAGTGTGATTGTTGCTGGTATTTGCTCAAATAGACATACCAAAATATTGCATAGTTCGGGTAGTATGTAATGCAGCAGGGAGTACATGTCAACTTTCTTTGCAAACTACATTATGATGATTATTATGAAACCCAACAATATTCAATACTAGCTAGTAATATAACTTATGCTATTTGCCAATGTAGTTAGTAGGTATTCAACTGGTTATCTTTCTATAACATCTAGCGTGCTGCCGGTTTTATTAAGAAGAAGTCTTGTGTCATAATATTGTACCATGAATTACACAGGATACGGTGGGCTAGTTTGGTAATGCTGTGGCGTTTTAGAAATCTGCCGTGTAGAAAGTATGGTGAGAAAACTGCTGGGCAAATTTACCCGAAAAGTGTTTGGTAAATTCCGTATTTAAGTTCCACTGCTTTTCAAAAGCTGCTGTGGGGAAGCAATTGCTTTCGAGAAAGCAGAATTTTTTTTTACCAAACCTGTTAAAACGGCTTTTAGATTTGAGAAGCAGTGTTCTAAAAAGCAGAAGCATTACAAAACGGGCTCGGTGGATTACAAAAGTTGTGGGGCAAGACCCAGTGCATCTTGATCCAAATAATTAGCAGCACAGCTAAAGTGATCTCGTCTTCTATACTTTGGGTACAGCTGGCAAAACATGTGTGCAGCTCCGTTCATTTCTCTCATTATCCATTAAACCACGAATCTTGTGAACCGAATTTTCAATAGCTCGACGACACATTCTTCAACAATGTCATCGATTTCCCGAGGGAATATGGTCCGGTTCCTCTTCCTCGATCATCCTATTTATTTGCCTAATGGTGGTAGCTTGTCTTATTCCAGATAATGTGACGAGCAACATTATGTGAGGCAGATAATGAATTATGTCTGAAACCCATATTTGAGGAATCGAAGGCTACCTCACGCCTTTGTGATGGCCGGTGTTGGGACTTTTGGGGTCTAGGGTTAGCTGGCAGTTTGAATTTAGAAGTTAACTTTTTCTACTATTCACTTTGACCCAGTGATTTGACTAGCAAAACAATGTAATATGAAAGGTGAAGCGCCATAATTCCAGAAATTGAGGAGCTCCACATTGTAAATGGCATATCTGGTGGGGATATAGTGAAATGATTAAGAAACTGCATGGAGCCAACCATAAACAACTAAGAATGACGATGTAGTAATTTGTGGTTCTTGAAAATTAAGGGATTACTAGGGAATTAACCCATAGTAATGGATTGCATAGCTCATCTTCTCTCCATGGCGGCTGGATCAAACTGAAGACCGCAAGACAAGATTGTAGTTGAAACATGAATTGTGGGTTTCAAGTAGATAGATAACCCTCCAATCTGAATACGAAGAATTCTGGGTTTCACTGGCACGAATCCATTTGAGCCGCAAATATGGAAGCCCGGCTTCCCAAGCTGACGCTGGACGTGGCTTAGGAGCAGTAAGTTACCACCTCCCTTCCTCCCAGAATTTGTATCACTATCCGCTAAACCCTAACTCCTCAAGCTTCTTCTCTCGTCTCTTCTGTTCCGCACCCGTGCACGAGGACGACGTTGAAACTGTGTAATCAATGTAATCAGGAACTCCTCTTCCCCCGAGGATTTGAAGCAAAACTTGAACTCCATCTCCTCGGTTGTCCTCTCCAACAACGATTTGATCGATCAAGTCCTCAAATGCATCCGCTTTTCTCACTCCAACCCTGTCTCCGCTCTCCACTTCTTCAAGCTCACCGCCTCCCGCAGAGGCTTCTACCACTCCCCTCGACACCCTCCTCTACATCCTCGCCATTTCCCCCTCATCTGGGAGGTCCTCTCCAACATCAAACGAAAAGACCCTTCCTCCATCTCCCAACGCACTGTTCAAGTCGTTCTCGCTCGAATCGCCAAGGTCTGCTGCGTCCGCCAGACTGTCGAATCCTTCAAAAAATTCAAACGACTCGTCCCCCCCCCCCCCCCCCCACGAATTCGATACCATCGACACCTTCAATGCCTTGTTGAGGACTCTCTGTCAAGAGAAGTCCATGTCTGATGCTCGAAATGTCTATCACGCCCTCAAACATCTCTTCACCCCTAATCTCCACACCTTCAACATACTTCTCTCCCGTTGGAAATCGCCCGACGAGACCGAAAGCTTCTTCCAGGAGATGAAACACATGGGTGTCAAGCCTGATCTCGTTTCCTACAATTGTTTGATCGACGTCTACTGCAAAGCCAAGGAAATCGACAAGGCTTACAAGCTTCTTGATGAAATGATAACAGACCATGAACTGTCTCCCGACGTGATAACCTACACGAGTCTAATTGGAGGATTGGGATTGGTTCGCCAACCGGATAAAGCTAGACAGCTTTTGAAAGAAATGAAGGAGTACGGATGCAATCCTGATGCAGCCGCTTATAACGCCACCATTAGAAACTTCTGCATTGCAAAGAGGCTACGCGATGCATATGCTTTGCTCGATGAGATGGTCGCTGAAGGATTGAGCCCGAATCCGACTACTTGTGTTCCTCAGGTCTTTCTTCTGGACTAATGATCTGAGGGGGTCGTGGAGCTTGTATCGGAGGATGAAGGAAACCAGGTGTCTACCCAACACGCAGTCTTGTATGTTTCTCATCAGATTGTTCAGGAGGCACGAAAAGGTTGACATGGCACTCGAGCTCTGGAACGACATGGTGGAGATGGGTTTTGGGTCTTATATACTGGTTTCAGATGTGCTGTTTGATTTGCTCTGTGATATGGGCAAGTTGGTGGAACCAGAAAAGTGCTTCCTGCAGATGGTGGATAAGGGACAAAAGCCGAGCAGTGTTTCGTTTAGGAGGATCAAGGTGCTGATGGAGTTGGCCAACAAGCAGGAAGCACTTGACTACTTGTCAGAGAAGATGGCTTCTTTTGGTTCATCAATCTGTCTTCCACCCTGGAAGAGTGAAGTTGTTCGACAAGACATTGCAACTTCGGACATGCTTTCAGATTAAGAAGTCCCTAGGTTGTTGTGGCTGGAAGCACCAAAATGGAAAGCTCCATCAGGCACAGTTGAAAGCCTTTGGTCCCTCCAACACAAGGAAGTTTGATGAAAAATGTCCAGCGTTGGCAGTATTCACATGATTTGCATCTGACATCCGTAGATGCATCTGATTGGCCCAGGCCTCTCTAACTTGCATTCCACAGTTTCTTTCTGTTAAAATGTAGTTGGGCACTGCTACAGTCACTGGAGACAGCAATAATTTCAGTCGCTAGAGAAGTAGCTGCAACAACAGATTTCAAGAACTGCCAAAGAGAAAAGATATAGTAATAATTTTGTAACCCTAATTGTGTTACACATGAATCCAGGTTTCTGATGGCAACTGTTGAGCTGGGTAATTACTTGAAACTGAAACTACTTCATGAATCAAAGGTTTCTTTGGTTTGTGAGACCCCCTTCTAATGTTTTTGTTTCTGGTTACAATTGGGCATCTTCCTCATCTGATTACATTATAGCATACTACTGCAGTCAGTTCACCTATTCCAACTTTGCTCTGATAGCGCATTAGTTTTCAAACAGCCTGAGATGCGTGCCTCAAGGTCGCGTATTCCTTTTGTTGATCATTATTATTTCCACCATATGTAACCTGAAACTGCTTTCCAGTTTTCTGTATTCACCAAATTTTCCTCATGCTTAACATGCAAATGTGTATGAATACAACTCTAAAGAAGAACTACGGAAACCAAATACTCTGTAATTGCCAACAATAGAAGAAATACTGGAAGTCATAGACAAAAAATATCCAACTTCAAACACCAAAATCCAAATACATCCTCAACTGTATATGCTAAACTAACACAATCAAAAGTCAGCCTCCTTTGGGGAGTGTTCCGGGAAGCTTTGTCCACAAGAGTGCAATAATAAAAGAGGGTGCAGATAGAAAATGAGGAGTGCTTGTTGTTGTGTGAAACCAAAGTGGAAACCCTGTTCTGTTACATCTTTTTATGTTTCAGCTGAGTTTATAGAGCTCTGTGGTATGATCTCATTTGCCTCAATAAGAGATGTGCTAAAATAATTTTGAGAAGTCTGATCTCAGAAGGTCAGCGTAAGGACTGTTGGCTCTCAAGGCAGCTGCTTCCGTGTAATGGACAGAATATTGAGGGAGGGGGGGGGAGGAAGGGAAAGAAATTCATCATTGCATGAACATAACTTATAATTTTAAAGGTAAGGGACGAGGTACAGGTCATTCTCAGGGATGTGAAGGATGAAGTCTTTGGGCATCTGAAAGCAAAAGTCTTCCTGTGAACCATCTCCAAGCAACATTGTGAAATTCAACTGTCATCAAATGGAGAATCTGGAGTGGCCTTTGTAGCTACATTGTCGAATTCACAGTTTGGGGGAAATGGCTAGCTTCGGAAGATGAAGCCATGGCTGAACCGATAGCAGTAGAAATGGCAGTAGGTGCAGTAAATAAATGCTTTGAACTGCAATTTGATAAAAATGGTGGAGACAGATTCAAAGATGATGGCAGAAAGCTTGCAAGAATCCCACGAAAGCACTTTGTATGTGGAGAACCAGAGCAAAAGCAATCTCACCCAGGTCCGTTGTGGATGACAGTAAAATATATTACCCTGTCACATGTTATATGCGTAAAATATATATTCTTTTTGTGTGAATTTGCTTTCCTTCCAATTATTTGCTATGTTTGGTTAGTATTTTGAAACAGCTCAATTAGTTGCTCCAATGGACAACATTCAGGAGCTCAAGGGTAATTGTTAATTTAAAAATTACGATGACAAGGTGGTGCTGGCCGTGCAGTAGCTGGTTGAGATGTTCTGCTGGGGTGGAGAGTGGCGGTTCTGGCGGTCTTGCGGCACCACGAGGTTATTGGTGGTGTTGTAGAAGCCAGAAGGTGGTGGCATTGGCGGTGGAGAGGATACTAAGAGTGGCGGCAAATCGAATGGTTGTGAATAGCGGCAGCGATAGTGGTGGAAAGGGTGGCAGCAGTGGCGTTGATGGTTAGTGGTGGAGAGGGGTTCGTGGTGGTGCCAATTGATGTGGTGGTGGTGTTAGGTGATGGCAGAGGCGGAGATGTGGCAGCAGTGGCGGTGATGGTAGTGGAGACACCCGCGGCAGCAGTCACAGTTGGTTTGCAAAATAATGTACTTCATAAAAAATGTTCTCACTCAATAAAAAGTAACTTACAAGTTCTAAATAGGTAAGCCTTTTTCCAAAATGTGTGGCACACTTTTCTACTAAACCCCGGAAATTGAGATAATACCGTAAAAGAAAATATTTTACTACCAACCAAACAGACATAGTTTTGTAGCTAGACGTGCTAATACAGTGGCAAAAGCATTTTTCTTGCCTTTGTGATTCACAAATTGTCCATGTTTGGAGAGTTTGGCTCAGCCTATTTTGTCTCGACGAAAGGGAGTAATTTCACACAAAGGTGGTGTAAAATCTTTGGATACTTATTTGAGTAAAAGAGAAACTACATGGGCGTAGCCGTCCAAAAAGAGAGAAAAGAACTGGTAACAGTATTCATCTTTAATCTTTCTCTCTAAGAGTAATCAGCCAATGATGTGCGTGCTCTGATCCATACACCACATAGACATAGAAAAGGTACTGAATTTCCTATATGTCCTGCGTTGTATGGATTAGAGGACTACATTAAATTTGTTCTTGGAACAAGAGTAAACGGCATTGAAATTATGAACATGTGCGTACATCGCCTTTAGTTTGAAGGGGCTTCTTTTATTTCATCAATTTCACAGTTGATCATACAACGCAAAGCATGCTCGATAAGGCAGAATAGTTGCTGGAATTTTATGACCCATTTGCTCCTCTCTAGTCTTAACCAACAATCTCGGGTCAGATGTTATTCCCAGACGAGGAGGAGATGTCAGCTCGTCCTCCAGCCATCCTCTCAGCCTCTTCTCCCCTCTCACCTGCAGTTGTGAATCATACAAGCAGCTAACATTAAAAGAAAAAACAAACTCACTCTTCCAAGAATTTACTTCCTCAGTAGAAAGTTTAAGTTGTGCTGAAGGAGCATCTTCAAACTTACCAGTACGAACTCTGATGACATCTGAGACCGGCAACACTGCAGAGAAGAGAAACCTCATTATGAATCCATACTCTCATCTGTCATCAACTTTAGTATTTTTACTTTTCAGATTATGCATACTATGTGTTGCATTTCTAAAACAGTTTCTATTGAGGGGCCAGTATGACACTGTCTTTTTCTTATCATGGTATTCATTATCTAGTTGCACAAATTAGCTAGAGCTTCTACTCAAACATATGGCCTCAGGTGTAACCCATGTTATATTTTCAAATAACGAAATGTTAAGTCACGCTTTCTACGTTTGAAGCTAACCGATAAGACACGCGGCTTCACCAAGTCATTATTAATTTTCCTATACAAGTTTTTGTTATGAGTTATGACAATGACAGCAGGCCTTTTTTCAGTTTAACAGTCGGCTACATGGATAAAATTCTCTAGTTGGGTTTGTCCAAACTCATTTCCTCCTTTAGTTTTAATTTGACTAAGTCGTGTATGTAGTCTCTACCCAGGTTTGTTTTGGTCTCCACACCGTTGATTTGGACAATGTCACTTCTTCTAACCGGGGCATCCACACACGAACAAACAAACTTAAACGATTCTCTTTTAATTTGACTTCTAAAGGTGCAACGTCTAAATTCCTTCTAATTGTGCCTTGTCTATTCTATCTGTCCTAGTTACAACACTCGTCCAGCTTAGCATATCGTTAATGCTACACTAACTTCATTTATTTCTTATTGACCCAACACTCCGTCAAGTACATTAAAGCGGGTCTTACAATGATTCCATAAAACTTACCCTTTAATCTAGCCAGGATCTTACAGTCACAAAACACTACATATACACTCCCTTCTTCGTCCACCGTGGTTTTATCCTATGGGTAACATCAACGTCTATTGCTCAAAAAAGGAACTAAAATCAACTTCTTCCGTAAAATCGACCCAAAATGAGTAAATGTATCCTTCTTTGGCACCTCTTGCCTACCAATATATATTGCCTCTTCTCAAACTCTCCGATGGCCACTAAAATTACACACCATATACTCTTATCTTACCCGGACTAATCATAAATTCTTTAGATCCTAATTACCCCTCCATTAAGTCTAATGTACCTTTTAGCCAACTCCTTGTTTCATCAATCACCAAAATGAAAATGTACAGACTTAGCGCCGGCCCTTAGTATAAAACTATTGTTATGAGGAATTTTTTATATCTCCTCCAACTGTCCTTACAAGTAACTGCTCCCGCCTTAATAACCTCAACATACTGAGTAGGTGCCCCGTGCCTCCCTTTTCTCCAAACGTTTCCACATTAATTCCCTAAGCAGTAGGCACTAGGCACTCTATCATATGCCTTTTTTTAAGTATGTGAAGTCTAAAAGGAGTTTTTTCTAATTTTCTGTGTTCTCTCCATAAGCGTAAGAATACGACCCCCACAGTCAATCTCGCTATCATAAAACCAAAATGATTTCGGGTGACTATAGCCTCTCATCTTAATCTCCTCCCAATAACATGCTCGAAACGCTTCATTGTGTAACTCAAAAGTTTGCACCTCGATGCTTAGAGCAACTTCTTAAATAAATGCACCAAGTACTCTTCCTCCAGACTTCCGGCATTTTCTTGCATTTCAAGATTTTTTTTAAACGAACTAGTCAACCATACTACCCACTTTTCACCTAGCGACTTCTACACTTTAATAGATTCTAATTTTCGCAATTTTATAAATATTCGTCTCCGCATTCTTAGAATTGAGGCCTCAATATTAGATAAATCTAATTTCTGCATGGATTATTGTTTACTTGATAAATGAGAGAAGTTTGATGTTGGTGCATCGGTCATGTTTATAGTATAAGCCCTTGGATGCACAACTAGGAGAAATTTATTAAACTCATGTTGAGGGTGATAAACGAGGAGGGGGAGACCACACTAAAAGAAACAGAAAGACAAAACTTGATGTGAAGAAGGTAGCAGAAAATCCTTTGTTAAGTTGTGTATTGGAGCATACTAATTATATGTTGATGTGAAGACATTTAAAGATGACAAGACTAAGTATGTTTTGGAATCTTACCGAAAATCTTGCCATCACCAATCTCTCCTGTTCTTGCTTCCTCAATGATTTTGTCTATAACGGATTCTACCTAAGAAGATATCAGCAATATAACTGCAGTAAGTGACATGGAATTCTAGAATGCGTATTCTCATCAACTAAAACTTTCAAGAAAGTTTCATAAGAATAGAAGTAAAAAATTTCAGTCTAGCTAGTACAGGGAAGAAAAGGAGCAAGTCTGGGTAGATAGAGTAATACCTGGTCCTTGCTCACCACAATCTCCATTTTAACTTTTGCTAAGAACTTGTCCTCTGAAAATTCGGACCCTGAAGTATATAGAAAAGAGATGAAGCACTTTTGTGTTAACCGACCAAGGTAGGTTTCCTTTCAAAACCGTTGTTAACCAACTATTAACCAACGTAGGGAAGTAATTGTAATGGGAAAAAATTGACTTGTGTAGAGTAATGTTTAAGCATTCACCTGCTTGCCTTTCAGTCAAACCACCTTGAGCACCAAAACCTCGAACATCAGATACGGTAACACCGCGAATACCCATTTTCAGCAAGGCCTGTGAAAATGGACGAAAAATATGTGAAAAGTGGCCAGCATTTGCAAAGAAGGGTAATCCTAACCCACTTCTGGGGGGATTTAAGTAGTTTGACTGACTAATGAGGCATTGAAGCCATGGCCTAAGAACTTATTTTTCCCATCCTAACATTGACCTTCCCAGACTGGTAAAACAGAAAGATTTGATTATTAGGGTTACTGGTGTGTTTGGGGATATATTTTAGGAGTGAATATTTTGGTTTGCAGCTAAAAAAACAAACAGTTATTTGAAGAGAGGAGCAATTCATAAATAAAAATAATAATCAGAAATGACAATGGTGGTGGGGTGTATGGGAATGAATGTCTCACCGAGGAAACCTGTGGAATCCGCCATGGTCTTCATCCCGAAATTGGCCAGCAGCAGCAGCAACAGTGAGTGAAAAGCAAGAACAAATGAGAGTGAAGAAATGCAGTGTAGTAGTACTAGTAGTAGTATATGAAGAAGAAGAAGAAGATTCAGCAGCAGCTACCTCAAAATGGCCTCAACCTTGTAGAACTTAACATCGGGCACATAATAATCTGTAAGCAGGGAAAGAGGGAACAAGTGAAGTGAAGAGATCGATTGTGCAAACCGAAATTGAAGAAGAAAGTGGAAATAAATAAATTAACCTACCTGGAGGAGGAGGTGAAGGGGAAGTTTGGTGGGTGGCTCTGATGATAGGCAGGATAGGAGGAGGAGGAGAGGCATTTTTTGTTGTGCGTTTATGGCCGTTGTTGTTGTTGAATAAACCGAAATCACCACGGATGATTACAGCAAGGGCGTGGTGGTGGACTCGTTGGGTACATAGGAAGAGACCGCTTGGTTTCACTGTTGCTGAAGCCATTTGATGATGATGATGCTTTGTAAACTCCGGAAGGAACAACGGCCAAAGTCCCTCTCTCTCTCTCTCTCTCTAGAGCGATTGCTGGCGGCGCTTTCAACCCCCGAGACCGAGAGAGGTCACCTAACCAAGTGCTCCGTCCTGCGAGTATTTAGTGCGATTGCCCCGGCCTTTGTTGATTCTGAAAAAACAAAAAAAACAAATTAATGGCTTTGGGAATGCTGCGACGGTGGTAGAAATTTGCAGTGTGAAAACACGGTAAAGCTGTTGTGAATTCTTGATAAAATGTTGTTTGGTTATTATTACGTAGAAGCTGATGTGAAATATTGTTATAGTAACTTTGTGTTTTGTAAAATCAATTGTGAAGTTGCTGTGAGAGGGTAAAATGACAAAAATATATGTCACGTGTCATTTTCGAAAAGATAACTATTGATATTTTAGAAAAATTATAAGATTAAAATCGGTTGTAGATAAATTAATCAAAAGCACTTTCTGGGAAAGCATCTCCCCCCTTACTTCCTGAAAACTGTTGTGGGATAGCAGAAATTGTCCGGAAAAATAGAATTTTAATTTTTACCAAACACACTAAAACTAGCTGTGCTGGCAACAGAAGCATTCCCAAACTCACCCTAAGAGTTGTAACTTGTAACTAGTTCTGTTTGGTACGGTCTACATTAAAATCTAGGCAAAATTGCATATGTGGTATCCATAGTTAGAATTCCGTGTGAATTTGGTACCCATAATTTCAATTGCAGCATTAGTAGTATCCACATTTTCAAATTGTTGCAATCAAGTACTCAATCCTAGCGGTCATCCAACTTTTGTGACACATTTGTGTGAAAACACATTTTTATCCTTTCATCTCATCCATAAAATTTTGAATAATTATAGTTTATCACAAGTTTGATATGCAGTACACATTTGACCAGAGAACTTGAAACCCACCTGATAATTTGGAGACAATTCCGTTCGACCAAACCCGATTTAGCACAAGCATTTTCAGCCTCGTTCTCACTTGATCTTCCATGCAAAACCCCCCAAAAAGAAGCAGTGATCGACTTGTCAACCAGCGATCTTCCTTACAGTTCTGCCTTATTGACATTTAGCTATTTGTAGTGATTTTATCATTTATCATCTCTTCAGTTGTAAAATTGTGACACATAGGTCAAAATAGACTAACACCGTTAACTTCCGTTAGATAAACGTTATAGGGGTGAGAATTAATTATTACTATGACAAATATTTTCTTTTCTAAAGAAATATGGGTGAGAATTAGGAACACACTAGTCTATTGACATATTTCCATCCACTTTATTGGTGACTTGTTTGACCTTTTACGACTTTGTTTGGATAGCAGTAAATTTTTATTTATTTTTTTTTTTAAATAGAACACACACAAAATCTCTATCTATCTATCTACAACTACTAGTAGTAAAAAGAGCAAATAACATATGTGTATTTAATCACTTTAAGTGTTTCTTACATTTTACGCGTTTATATACACGCTTAATTGGTTTTATAGCATCTTTGAGAGACTAAAAGAGGAGGAAAGAAGGCTCTTTTGTGTCGGTCTATGGGTGGTTTGGAACAATCAGAACAATGCCATTTTCAATGGCATCACAAGCACAGCTCTGCAACTTAAAATTCGCGCAGAGGCATACCTGGAAAGTTCAATAAACCCGGTTTATAGTGATGCTTCTCACTCAGAACAGATGGAAGGTGCAGTCGAACAGCTCGAGGATCCAGATCTGGACAAACCGGCAAAGCTCCAATTCGATGGAGCCTTGTCTTACATCGAGAGGAAAGCCGGCTCCGGCACCATCATCTGGGATCATCACGGTGAGATCCAGGCAGCGGTAGCGACAAGACTCAAATGGGGAAACAGAGCGAAAGAGGCGGAAGCATTAGCTCTAGAGAGAGGAATTGACCTCGCTCTTGAGCTAACATCAGAGCTTTAGTGATTGAAGGAGATGCAGAAGCTTTAATCTCCCAAGTCTCAAATGACCCCCAAAATCAACAAGAAGCTCGATCGATAGTGGAGACCGTCTGTTGCAGAATCAGAGAGAAAGTCAAGACCTTCAAGTGGGTCTCTTGGAAATGGACGCCTCGGGACAGCAATAAAGTTGCTCGCCACCTCGCTCAACGAGGCCGATGCATTGAAGGAGAGTACAAGTGGCTCATGAATGAACACGCGTGGTTTCTAGACCACACCCATTTGTAATCTCTTCGTTTATTCAGTTTGTTTCTCAAACAAAAAAAAAAATCATTGGAGATGCCCTAAACATTAATTTATAATTATGAAATCCTAAAAATGCATTATATTCCCAGGTTAAAATATTGGCGATGCCCCCCTTGACAGTCGATATGAATCTTGGGGCCATTTCGGCGCATGATAAAAGCAAAAGGGAGCCAGAAAAAGAAAGAAGTAGGCTGGGGAACAGAGGAGGAGATGGCGACAAAAAAAGAGGAGGAATTCGTGTACAGGATCAGTCCGGTGGCGGAGTGGGAGGACCTGAAGAGCAGTGGATCCACTTACGGCGGCCAACTTGACAAGTCCACCGCCTGCTTCCATCTCAGCGACCTCCATCAGGTACATCTCTCTCGATTCATTTATTCATTTCACTACTAGCTAGCTAGCTAGATAGCTAGTAGTGAATTAATAACTTCTTATAACAACTGTGTGATTGATGTTGGTGATATGAGTGTCTATTTTGAGAGCACTTGCCTAAGCTAGTACAAGGGTTACCTAGCAAGGAGGGTTAACAACAATTTTTATTGAATACAAGGAGGTTTTGGTGAATGATGAGTGCAGGAGTGACAACAATTTGGACTTCTCTTTAGCACTTGATCTATCTAATAGCAAAAGTAAACAGACATTTTCTTTAACAAGTCTAGTATAAACACTTCTTGATCACTTTTAAAAGTGAAACATATACTAGCCAAATAGACACTTCTTTCTTACCAGGACAAGTGATGAAAGGATGTGCAAGGATTGTAAAGTTATATTATGTTACAACACAACTTTTTAAAATAGGCTTTTGGGTTTGGATATTTGTATTACTAGGAGATATGGAAGACTGCAAGTTGGGGAACTAAGCACCATAGTTCTAAATTAAGGTAATGGCCAAAATCGCAGTCACAGACACACTATAACGGCATCCGGGTGTATCGAACATGCTGTACCGTGAATTGGTAACCGAAGGAGCGCCTTTAAGACGTTACACATGTGACAGGAGAATATATTGGCCTTTACGGTACAAAATCCGCTGTGACAGGAGAAGGTCGACCAATTCTCCCTTGAATTTGATTCACACTTTAGGTATCAGCTGTAATGGTATCGGAGGTCTAATGTGCACCGTTACAGTGATACGTAATTGTATCAAACTTTTTTTAAAACCATGCTAGGTGGTGACATTTGAGAGGGGAAAAATTGAAAGTTTGTAGCAACCAGATGTATGACGGAATATGCCATATGAGTGAAGAACCTACATTTGTGGGGCGTGAGATGGCTAGGTGTGTTCTATGGGTAGCAGCTAGCATTTTGGGGTAGTCTGACAGAAGTTAACCACCATCTACGAGAACGTGGTGCTAGAATGATGAGTTCCAAAAAGCTCTTAAAACAGGAGTGCCACAAAGCATTCTTTTCTTGTAGGAACAATGATAATTTAGAGAGAGATAAAATTGTTAAAGCTAAAAAGCATGAAATAAGACAGCAGCAAAGTGTAAGAAAATGGTGGAAGAGTAATCGAGGCATCAGACATAAAGTGTCAGTGAAAGGAGATTTAGATATGAGACAATTGTCACCCCAAATTAGTTTGGTTTTGTGCCAAAGAGATCGACTATGGAGGACATATCCTTCTTGAGAGCTTAATGGAGAAGTAAAGAGAAAATAATAAAGTCTTCCATTTCGTTTTCATTAGTCATTACTTCAACAAAAAAGCATATGATAGAGTTCGAGAGAGCTAGTGTGTAAAGATTGGATAAAAAGGGGGTACCTATTCAATATTTCAAGGTGGGAAAAACTAGAGAAGTCTCCATAACATTAGCTTATACCAAGGGTCGGTATACCTTGCATGCTACTGCTAGGAAGCACTGGTGCTTTTGAAAGGTCGCACTCCGCACCGGGTGCGCACATCTGCAGTAGGTGCTTTGTATGCAGCACGTCATTTCGAAAGTTTTAGTTGCGAGATTTTGTAAAATACACCTACAATATAACCGAAAGAACGTGCATCTTTGATGATGGCGAACATGTGATGTGTACTTGGGTTTGTATATAATGTAGACCATTATTGTTTTTATTTTCATTTTCTGCATGTAAATGGATATCTCTCAAATAATATAACTATGTATATGCACACATGTGACTTCGCCGCACCCCTAAATTTTGGAAAGTTTCCACACCCCACCCGTGAACACATCTGCACCCGTCCTTCTTAGCCTCTATTGTTTAGTATCCAAGATGATATTCCGTGGTGCATGTCTTTTGCTGGGGATAGAGTTCTGGTTAATGAAACTTGTAGTAACGGTAAGTTAAGAGTTATGGAGGGATAATTTAGAAAGTAAATGAATTTGGATTTTAAGGACCTATGAAGTATACGTAGTGTAACTTTAGTAGCAATCCGATTGTAGAAGGCAGTAACTAATGGTGCGCAAGAGGTAGAATTGGAAAATCAGACCTGACCCAACAACCCAACATGAAGTTCGCTATTTGGGGTCGACATGAACCCACTTCGGCCCGAACAAGTCGACACAAAAATAAATGGATCACGTTCGTGTCAACCCCCTTAACCCGAAAAGGACACATGGAAGTTCCTAGTAACCTCTTAAAGGGGTGTTACTCCCATTCTAAAAACTCGCACTGGCGTTTTAGAGACGAAACCGTGATCTGAAGGCACTCCGGAAAATAAAGAGCGCGACTTTGTAGGCGAATTGGTTGTCAGAGACAATGTACTAACATTTTGGACTATACTGGAGGGTTAACCCCAACTTGTTACATATCAAATTGGTAATTCAACTGTTTAAACAATATTTTTTCTGAAACATGCAACACATTTGAATTAAGAGTTGCAACTCATTTAGTAAAGAGAATGATCATGTGTAAGCACTCCATCCTAAGAAGCACGGATACAGCTAGGGGTTTCGGATATCTAAAAAGCACGGGTGCTTCTCCCAGGCACTGCACACCTGGTGCTTTCTGGTTCTTGGGTGCTTCTCAGGTACTGCTGTGATGGTTTTTGAGGAATAACCCCCAACATTTTAGTTCACCCTAGCTGACGACAAGAACAAGTGAGAGAAGAGGAGGTCGATGAAGGATAAGGTGATTGGACGTGAATTGTACCCGGTCTGTCTTCTTTGTGTTTCTTCACTACCTTCGGATCTCCGTCTGCCGTTCGTGTCCCCCATTTCTTTACTCTCTAAATTGTATGAGTAAACAAGACCTTTAACTAGGAAAACTTGTATATACCCCCTCAAAATATTAAGTTCATATATCTTACCCTTACAATTATTTGAATATTTGACCCTCATAGAGAGATTGATGCCAGTTACAGGTAGGTCACAAGCTGGTCGACCGGACGCGACCCGTATACTAAATGGGGTGCATTAATGGTCTTTATAACCCTTTTAATATATTGGTTGTGATTGGGTAGTTGACACGATTAGACGCTACACAGCAGGTCATTTTCAGGCTGACCCAACATGTTAGACACTACACAGCAGGTCATCCTGGATTGTTAGTCTTGGCAAGACGTGTTGAAGAATGATAATTTTACATTTCTTAGGTCGATTTTACGTAGTGATGTTACACAATGGATAAAAGCAAGGTGGACGATGTGGAGGAGTGCGTAGGGACTGTGTGATAGCTGGATACTGTTTAGGTTGAAGGGTAAGTTTTATAGAACCGCAGTAAGTCCTGCGTTGATGTATGGAACAAGTATCTGGTAATAAAGACGAATATCATAAAAAAATGAATCATAAAAAAGTGAGTATCAGAAATAAGAAGGCTAAGGTGGATGAGTGGTGTAATGCGTAAAGACGTACGCAATAGCACAGCCACAGGAAAATTTAGATATCTTTGGTCGTTTTTATGTAGTGATGGAGAGATAGAATGGTGTTATCCAATGGATAAATGCAAGGTGGACGGTGTGGAGGAGTGCATAGGACTGTTGTGTGATCGCTGGATACTGTCTAGGTTGAAGGGTAAGTTTCATAGAACCGTGGTAAGTCCTGCTTTGATGTATGGAACAAAGTATCTGGTAGTTAAGAAGAAATATCATCAAAATTTGACTTTTCAAAAATGAGAATGCTAAGGTGGATGAGTGGTGTAATGCATAAAGTTGTACACAATGGCACAGTTACAGAAAATTAAGACGTCGCACCTCTTGAAGAAAATGAGAGAATCCTTTGAGGTGGCTGTGGTCACTGGTCATGGGTATCATAGGCTGTTGGATGGCCAGTTAGGAGAAGTGACACAGTTTCAGATCGACGGTGATAGACGAGGGAGGGGGAGACCAAAACATACCTGGGCAGACACAATGAGGGTGTTTGGATGAGATGGATTTTTGGTTTCAAATAAAAAAAATAAACCTAGGCGTATGACTACGGGTATTTAGGCGTATGACTACGGGTATTTTTATTTTTATTTTTTTGCTTTTGTTTCATAGGGTTTATGGGGTTGCGGCGTACCTAGTTACCGGGACCCAGGTTTTTAAATAAACTCTATAGAAAATAGTTTTAATGGTAACAAAAAAACCCATAGACCGGCTCCTTTGGCCTGGGATCCGGATTCCTTCACTAAAATTTAAAATATCCGCTCTCAGCCACGTGTCAAACTAATATTGGTCCAGGAGGTTAAGAGGGTCTCCCAGGGGTCCGGATGGCTCCCACTGGTATTCTTTTGGGGTTTCTTACATTCTGGGGACCCAGCACCAGTCATCTGGGTTCAGGCCTCCGGACATGCCGTATCTACTTAAAATTGTTTTTTTTTTTTTTTTTTTTTTTTTTTTTTTTTTTTTTTTTTTTTGAAATCTTAGATACAGTATCTTGTAGCCGAAACTGGACATTTTCATATGTAATAAGGTCTGATCAAAATGTCAATATTTAGAGTTCAGGCTCTTTAACGAGATGGCAGAAAGGGTGGTCCGCGCAGCAGCTAGGGCGTGAGGCCTTGAGAATGGACCTATTATACTTTGTAGTCGCTAGGAGCTGCATTTCTGCTCTGAGAGGAGAGTGTAGCTTGTTTGCCGAAATTGATCACTCGGTGAATCTTTTGTTAGTAGACAGATCATGCAATTTTGGTTTTGTCATTAATAGCAGGCAATTAATCAATTGATATGGTTGATACTCTTATGCAGGTGCAGTCAACTCTTCAGAACTTCTTTCAGAACACTAGTGGAGATCTTTACCTGCTCCAAATTGACACTAAGAAGGTAACGTCCATATGGTAGTTGCTGTTACAGGAGTCTATCTTTCATATGATTAGTTGATAATATTTGATAACTTGGAGGATGAGGACATATGCCATAATTCTAGTATACGAGTGTTTGGAGTGCATTTGACCGATGATTGAAATAAATGAAGTTTCTTTCATATCCTATTGGTTAATCCATTGCTCAAGCTGACTTTGTTTTATCTTTGATTCATGAGTAACCGAAAATTGATGAATTGCTATTTTGTTGGCTCACGAACATCCTTGTTGGCATGCTTTCCTTTGCAGCTTGGAGAGGGACTGGTGTATGAATCTGTGGATGGCTCAAATTTCTTCCCGCACTTCTATGGCCCATCTCGGGCTTTTGCTCCTCTCCCACTTGATGCGGTAACAAAAGCTGAAAAGATTGCCATTTCAGGAGGCAAATTCAGCTGCAGTTTACTTCCAAGTTAATTGATCAAGCTTCTTGTTTACATACTCCTAAATAAGTGTGTTGCCTTTTGGCACATTATTGTTATTATTGGTGAGATATGAAATTATGAATTCATTCAAACACACTATTTGGGTTTCTCAGTCACTCATTGAACTGTAGCGAATTGATGCTTTAAAGTTAGCTCTCTTTATTGCCACAAATCTGAAGAAATGATGTTCCATTTCCATGCATTTCTTAGTCAATCAAAATAGATAATCATCTATGAAAGCCTATCCATTGTCGCATTCAAACCAATTTACTATATATCGTGTGTGGACATTTCGGGCTCTGTCCAGATGATTACTAATTAGTCAGTCTGCTTGGTTTCACATCTGACTTGGTCAAAAGCCCCAGTTGCAAAGGATTTTTGAAGTCACCAAAGAATATTCATAGTTTCAGGACTTGACACGATCCCTATCTGCTTGGTTTCACAAATGCTAACATGGACGTGAGTAATTAACTCGTATGTATCTGCGTTCCTCTTTAAAAAAAAAAAAGGAAAAAGGAAAAAACCTTCTGCATTCTTCGGTCAACTGATATCTGCAAATATCTTACTCTACTAATGTAGTAGATTACACCTTCCAGTCAGAAAGTAACTATACCTAACAGTCAGAACTACCAGGACTAATCAACCTCTAAATTAACAAGCTAAGCAATTATTCCAATTCTTTACCTTCAAGCAATCAGTATCTTAAATCCGCCTGTTTAAGCAAACTTCTGGTCCTTTAGGATCTGCTACTGTTTGGTAGCTTTCTACAATTTTCTTATCCTCCTGCATTATCAGTTATGGGATTGGTTGTGTACTGGTATGATTTCATCTGCTTTGGCATTGTCGGAGTTGCATTTCTGGGTTCCATCTATGTTATTTGGAGGAATGAATCAGGCTTTAAAAAAGTCCTTGAAGGAAAATTGTGTCCGAAGAGCTTTACGATGACGGCGAATCCCCCCGACAGCATGAATCATTATTCTCTTCCTCCTCCTAAAGGGGGAACGGACTACATCAGCTCCGTCCAACTATGGAGCAGCTGTTGGAGTGGGCTTCATCCACTATGGCTCTTTGGGTTACGGTTTGCCTCACTCGTCATAATGTTTGGGTTTCTAGTTTGGGATATTGTTGTCTACGATGCTTCCATCTTTGTCTACTACACCGAGTGAGTTCATATTTTTCTCTCTCCCCTCCCATTTTTTTTGTTATTTTACATCCAAGTGTATGTTAGCCATGAATGCTGCTTTATGTTGATCTTTCTTTGATGTACTTCATTTATCTGCAGATGGGCTTTCACTCTGGTCATCATTTATTTTGCGGTGAGTTCATCACCTTGAAAGTAACAAAATAGCATAATTTTTATTCATTAGCTTTGTCGAACAAGTACATGTGCATCCGTTCATACATTGCATATATGATCGGTCAGGAAATCTAGGATTTCACTTTTTTAATGAACATGTCGATGCATGCAGATAGGAACAATTATATCTGGACATGGATGCTTCCTCTACCACAACTCTGAGAAATTTTGTTTAAATGAGAAGGGGCAAACGGATATGCTCTTGAGAAGGGACATTGAGATGGAAGATAGTAGTAGTATATCATCAGAAGCACTACTGCTGCGGCAAAGAGCAGGTTTCTGGGGATACCTTATGCAAACTTTGTATCAGGTAGGTGACGATATAGTATTATTATACTCTTGGCAACTCTCTCTAAGCCTCTAGTAATTATTATTATTATTCTTATTGTTATTATGAACAGACTTGCGCAGGTGCTGTGGTGCTGACTGATATTGTGTTTTGGTGTCTTATTGTCCCATTCATGTCAAATACTCGCTCTCAACTCAACCTGGTCAGACTCTTTCTCTGTTTACATGCGTCTTGGGTTATTTTTGAACTGCATTGCTTATCACAAAGTACAAACACCTGCCTACCTTTGAGTTGCAAATGCGTCCTTAGAGATACATACAGTAGAACTTCGTGGTTAATAAAAAAATAGTACCAGTAGTAAATAGAAGCCTAATGTGACGAAATGTCCAATTTTAAATACCAGTAGGAGATACTGGAGGTCTTGAAGCTCTATGGTTACTACATACAGTAACTACTAGTTATTTCATCTATTACTTTACTAGTACTGATACATTTTTATGATTGTAGCTGATGGGGTGCATGCATGTACTAAATGCCGCTTTTCTTCTTCTTGAAAGTGCTGTTAATAGTCTGGTAATTAAGTAGTATCAGACTCTTATTATCCCTATCTAAGGTGGTTGGATTGTCAATAATGATTGGCTTTGTTTTGGCACGTGCAGCCATTTCCGTGGTTTAGGCTGGCGTACTTTGTGCTTCTGAGCTGCTGCTATGTTGTTTTCCAGTGGGTTATTCACGCAGTTGGTTATTCAATGTACAGTTTAAACTAGTTCCTGGTTTTCCTATGAAGCTATTCTCACGAATAGGGTTACTTCAAGGGTTAAAATCCATTAGTTGGAATAGTAGTAATTGTAAAATTTCTAACTGATGGAGGATGCTATTCTCATGGCAGGTGGCCTTATCCGTTTCTTGTGCTGTCATCACCATGGGCACCTTTATGGTAAATAGCTGGTAATTTTGTACACACCACCACCACCACCACCACCACCACCACCACCACCACCACCCTTATGGTGAACAATTGTTGTTTTTGATGAGATTGGGGCTCTGTGTGCAGGTATGTATGTTTGGCTGGGTTTCATATTCCGTGCTATGGAGTATACTACTGGTTGATTGTAATAGCCAAAAGATGGGTACTTTGCAGATTCTTGGAGGAAGCGTGTGTTGTTAATTAAACTAAAACTTGGTTGTAAACATGTTTTCTTGTGTGAGTAGTGACTTAATAGGAGTAGTAATTAGGGTCACATGCCCTTGAATGGTTGGTTTCAGTGTCAGTCCTATCAATGATGTGTCTCGGTTATATATTTGCACTCCCTACTGATACACAGAACCCATAAAATGATTTTGTTGGATATAAGGCATGGGTGGTGGAGTGAATGTGCAGAAAAGAAAAATGCAGAAAATGGGCGTTGTTGGAGCTGGGGGTGGGAGGCATTGTTTGATGTGTTTGTAGCAAGTTAACAAATGATGATTCCGAGGGAGGTTTGTGGGTATTGGGTCTTAAAATTCAAGATAGACATCCTTACGTAGGCGACATGCAACGAAACCCTGGCACAGTCTTCGTAAGTGGAAAAATCATGTGATTAGCTTAAGATAATAACAACTGCTGCAGGACTCATGATTTGAGGACATTGTGCATTAACTAATTGGTACACCCGAAAGATAAAAGAATTTTAGAGGAGGAGGAGGATCTAGTCAAAAAAATAGAAGTGACAATCGTAGGAGAGTGAGAAAACAGTCCTTTTTTTGGTCAAAAATGTGAGAAGACAGTCGAGAATAAACAATGTGGAAAGTAACAAAGTAGTGGTAGTAGTCAAATACAGGAAGTAGTAGAGTTTCTCTAAAAAAAAAGTAGCAGAGTGAGTGCCACTAGTTAAGCAAGAAAAATCAATTAATTAATTATAACACAAAATGAGCACTACGATAGTGGGGGACAGAGACAAATAAGTCAGTACTACTACGGTAGAACCAACCCAAGACCACAAATGCGTTTCGTTCTCTTTTCCATTACAAAAGGACAAGAGGAGAGGGATAACAATTAGAGATAAGATGGTGATAGACTTTGTTTGCTTGTTTTCTTAGTTCTTCATCGTCGTCAGGGCATACGCACTTTCGTCAACTTTCCCTCTTTTATCTCTTTCATTTGCTTTTAAAGGGCTAACAGTTTCTTTCTTCTCAACTCAACTAGCTGTTTATACTACTACTGTGGTTTACTACTAGGCTAGCCAATTTGATATGGAGGAGGAGGGTCCTAAAGGAACAATCGTCTTCTCCACTGTTGGCAGAACTCAGTATGGATTCGATGTTTTCTCCCTCAAAATCCCATCCCACCTCCTCTCCTTCACCACCACCACCGCCGCCACTGCTGCTGTTGATGATTTGCTGGAGGAGGAGGAATCATGCCTTACCGATGGAGTCTCCATTAACTACAACGCTCAATTCCTCCTAGACCACCACCACAACCACCAGCAGCAGCTCGTCTTTGTCTCTGAAAGATCTGGATCTCCTCAACTCTATCTCACTCCCCCTGGTCATCCAGAAGGAGAAGGAATCGGAATCATCAAGCACCACCCAATCCCAATCCCAATCCCACCACCACAAGAAAGCCTGTTTGTCGACCGTCCTATTGTCAAAAACCAACGCCTCTACTTCATCTCTGCTCACGAGCAACCACCCTCCTATTACCAAAGCTGGTCTGCTCTCTACTCCACCAACCTCCTCAACAACAACAATAAACTCCCTGTTGTCAACCGCCTCACACCTCATGGTTGTGCTGATTTCAGTCCCTCTCTCTCCCAGTCTGGTAACCTTATCGCTGTCGCCTCCTACGGTTCTCGTCCCTGGCAAGGCGAATTCCACCAACTCAACACAGACATCGTTGTTCTCCCCGTCTCCGATCCCACTAAACGTACCCTCGTCTGTCAACAGGGTGGGTGGCCCACCTGGTCCGGTGACTCCACCATCTACTTCCACCGCCAAGCCCCTGATGGATGGTGGAGCATCTTCACCATCGACTTCTTTGCCTCCTCAGATTCAACCACCACCACCGAACCTCGCAGAGTCACCCCCGCGGGTCTACACTGCTTCACTCCAGCAGCTATGCACAACGGAAAACACATCGCTGTCGCCACCCGTCGTCCCGACAGTAAATTCCGTCACATTGAGATACTTGATGTGCAATCCCAAACATTTCACCCACTCACACGCCTTCTCAATCCTCACTGCCACCACTACAATCCTTTTGTCTCCCCGGATTCCACCACTGTGGGATATCACCGATTCAGAGGAGGTGGAGGAGGAGATATGGTGATTCCCCACCTTGAACCTGTGGCATCTCCCGTCAAAGGGCTCAAAATGCTCAGGCTCAATGGATCTTTTCCTTGTTTTTCTCCTGATGGAAATCTTATTGCACTCAATCACGATCTTGATGACGGTTCCTCCAAGTCTGGCGTCAAGATCCTTAAATCAGATGGCTCCAAGAGATGGAACTTGTTGAAAGGACGCATAGCTTTCTGCAACTGCTGGTCTCCCACTGAAGACAACGTCATCTTCACTTCCCTTGGTCCAATCTTCGAATCTGTCAAGGCTACCGTTCAGATCGCCAGGATATCTTTCCAACCACCACCACACAACAACATTCATCCACAATCAGCAGCAGGAGACAAAGAAGAAGAAATCCCAGTTGTGGATGTCAAGATCCTCACAAAAGAAGACACGGGTAACAATGCATTTCCATCATGCTCCCCAGATGGCAATTTCATTGTATTCAGGTCCGGCCGCTCTGGGCACAAGAATCTTTACGTCATGGACGCCAGGGACGGTGAATTTGGTGGGGGTGGTATACGTCAATTGACACATGGTGAGTGCATCGATACCATGCCAAGCTGGTCGCCCAATGGCAAACTGATAGCTTTCTCTTCAAATAGGCATAACCCAGAAAATGTGGCTGCCTTCAGCATATACGTGATTCATCCTGATGGTACGGGTCTCAGAAGGATAGCAGTGGCAGCAGCAGGAGGAGGGAATGATGAGATGAACAACAAGGAGAGGATCAACCATGTCTGCTTTAGCGCGGATGGGGAGTGGCTTCTTTTCACAGCCAACTTGGGTGGAGTGACAGCCGAACCCGTATCACTGCCTAACCAGTTTCAACCGTATGGTGATCTCTATGTGGTCAAGTTGGACGGGAGCGGCCTGCAGAGGCTCACATGGAACGGCTACGAGAACGGGACCCCCGCATGGCACCCGCATGTTTGGGACATGAACATGAGCTCAGAAGGTATCCCAGCTGCTGGGGATAAATTGAAGGGGGAATTTGATGAACCTCTATGGATCCATTAATTGTAACATCTGATGATGATTACTGACTGAATGATAGAATACCACCAGTCTTCCTTCTAATGGATGCTAATAAAGGCATTATATTACTACTGATACTGTGCAATAAAATACTGTAATAATACTCGAAACTCAATGCAGCAACAACACATGTATCATGTATGTGCTTTTGTTCCCAGAGCGAGCAAGCAGGAAAAGAAACAAACACGACGTATATGTACACAGCTAATTAAGTCAATATGGCTACATATATAGAGATAGGGATATGTACACACAGTAACTGAGTGGCGAAACACTTTTTGTATATTTATTTATTGATTACCATTCACATACGAAGCACGACAGTTACATTAATACGAGGATTAACAGCAAAAGAACATCACCCAAAGGTTTTCTCACTGCTGTAACACATGTACAGAAATCCATCTTCGTCCTTGAAAGATTCATACACCGATTCAATCAAGCTTGCTGCAGAATAACAGATATTAGAGTCTCACAAATGTAAGTACAACCAAGTCAAAAGAATGGAGAGATACTGGACGGACTTCTTCTTCGCTAGCTAATAAGAGAGAGACATACACGTTTGAGGTAGAGTATCCTTCACAAACACAAACAGAGCTTTTCCAGGAGCCAGATGAAGCCTGGCACTCAGTATGTGAATGAATTGCCCAACAGACATGTCCCGCGGCACCAGATATCTGTTCCCACGAAAACAAACAAATGCACAAACAATTATTTCAACTACTCGTAGTATAGGATACTACTTGCAAAAGTAAATGAAAACAGCTACATATTTAATATCCCCCCGTTTAATGCAACGCTAGTGGTCCTGGAACACCATGTGTCACCGTGGCTGCTGACCACCAAAACCTACACTCCCTCATTGGCGATGTTACAAGAACAGAAAGTTGCATCGCTCATCCCCACGTTGTGCATGTCAGATTATCTAATGCTAATGGTTACCCAGAACAGAAAGTTGCATCGCTCATCCCCCACGTGCATGTCAGATTATCTAATGCTAATGGTTACCCAGTGATGGATTCAGAAATCGAGAGGGGAGGGGGGAATATTTAGTGTAGAGAAAAAGTTTATTCTAGACTTGTTGCTCGTTAACATATAATGATTAAGTCTACCTTAGAAGTGAAGTAGAAAATATAGTTTGTAAAAAATAGAGATACGAATAAAAGGGCTTATATATATACACACACACACACACACACACACACACACACACACACACACACACACACACACACATATATATATATACAAGTAGAAAATATATAATTAGCTGCACGTACAAATCAACATTTCCTTCAGTTGGGATCTGGTTTCAATGTGAAATTAGCTGTAGATTGGTTTAAAGTCATTCTACAAGCAAACATAGGTTTAATTTGGAATCACATAATCATGGTTTGGCCAAAATCAACTTGCATAGCTGAGGTAAAAAAACATCAATTATTGGCCAAAATCAGAATACGGTATGTTCATGCTTCTCAAGTTGGTGCATCCACCATTTTTTGGGGTGAAATAGTCATTCCACATTTCTGGGGAAGTAGAGCATTCCCCCTCTGGGCTCTGGTGCATCCACCACTTTATGCATCTTTTATCTCCCCTAAACCCTATTTTACAAATATGGACGGTCTGTGCTACTTATACAACTAACTACATTAGGCAGTCTTTACCTTTCTTAGATACCATGTTCACATCATAAGTAAATTCAGACAAAATAAGTGTAGACTGCAAATAGCGAATGCAGGGCTTACTTTTTCTTTTCCATCGCGGGTAAGTCAGTTTTTGAGTACCTTTCGACCACCACCTGCAGAGTAAACAATGTTAGAACCTGTTTCTCTAGTCTGTACTGATGAAAGCTAGTATCCTAGAAGTAATCATCCTAAGAGTATAATTAGGTGACCAGATCCGAGTAATAAATTGTTTGGATGTACTACTGAAGCATATTCCAATATAGAGCTGTCTGTTCACAAAATAAGAGGAAGTGTTAGGTTGACATGTATTGGAGGCCGGACTTTTAGGTTACTTTAGACGGGTACCACAAGGTCCAAAATCACCATTGTCCGAAATCAATCATGTCCACACATAACTATGTAAGGTCTTACCTATCCTAGATAATTTAATATGATAATACTGTCTAATCCACTTATCTATTAGATAAAACAGGAAAGTGCTTAATTTGAGCCTGGGTGCATGGCTCCAAGTGTAACTTGGAGGTAGAGGAAAATTTGGACAAGACCAATGATGAGCCCACGGACCAACCTGGAGGCAATAGCACTTCTGTAGCTACGCTCCTAGGGATGTAACAACGGGCACAACTGTATCCAGGAGTACCCACCAGGTTGGCTTAGTCGTTTAGTCTTAGATCATTTCATTCTTATCCAAGAATCCAAGAAAGAAGATTATATGATTTCCACTCTACTTCTGGTTGTTTCCACAGGATCACAGGGTAGCCACGAACATCGGGGTAATGCTTTATTTCCAGTCGCTTAATCTAGAATTTTCTCAGTCAATTTAGTTTCCCAACCGGTGGGAACTTGACTGAGAAAGGGGTATTGCCCAGGATCTTCTTCATATTTGAAAAGTTCACGCATCTCCTAGCGCACTTCAACCCTACAATTACATTGAAGATACCTTGCATATTGCTGTGAGATTTAAAGAAAGTCCAGGAAACACTCAAGTCCGTTGGTGATACAGCTTTGATATTAAAGGAAATTCACTCTTCCTTGCATCATCCGACTGAAGGTGTTTGTACTTTGTATAGGGGCTACTGCTCAATAGACACATTGTCACCCCTGCCTTAGAAGAAGCTTGGGGTGCTTGGAAAAGCTATGCCAGGAACGATATCTGAAACATATATGTGCACAAGAATCAATTCCAACCAGCGAGAAATCCTTTTGTGACTGGAATATTAATTTCTAGATAAACCCTTGTGTGATTGGGGAATTTGAAGGTAGCCATTTTCTTCCTGACAGAGAATCGTCTAAGGTGGTTTGGTACTTTGGTCATGTGTATCGTAGGCCGTTGGATGGCCCGGTTAGGAGATGTGATAAGGCCCAGATCGATGGAAATAGATGAGGGAGAGGGAGGCCAAAACGAACATGGGTAGAGACAATAAGACACGACTTAGACAAATGAAACCTAGGAGAGGAAATAAGCTGAAGACGATTGATCCATGTAGTCGACCCTGGTTAAACTGGGGAAAATCAAAGAAGGTTTGTTAGCAATTTATTGTGTAATTATATTTCGTGGTATTACGATCCACACATCCCTCACAACCTGCTTCATAACTGCGAGAAGACATCATTTTGCTTCATGTTAAACTCATGATACGTCTTTTTTAAAAGATGCCAGGTGATATGAGAAGGAACAGTCTTTTCTTGCTACTTTCCCCTGGCATTATCTGGCTTAAGTATGAAAGATTCAACCTCAATAATGTATGTTTATATTTCTCACTAGCAGGTGGCCTTTGAAACATTATAACCTAAACAAGGGGATTCCACCTGAGCACAATGTTACAAGCCTTAAAACAAAGAACCTAAGGAGTTCTCTATGCAAACTTGCGTCCAAATAAGACCATTGCTAACCGTAAGGCCATTGTTTCACCTGTCATCCTTTTCCATTACCTAACACGCAAAAACACGGGACTGGTGATTGAGGGAGTCAAGCAACACTTACTTAAGGAACTCTGTAGCAAATCTGAAAAGGAACTAGAAACAGCTCAAGTAGATCACTATAGATAAACATTGGCCACATTATACAAGCAAACAGTGATTAAGGTTAGTTTACTCTCAGTAACTGACTAAAAAGCCTTGAAAGAGAATGTGTCTTCTCATTCCTTGCACACATGGGAATGGTTTTCCTGCTCGTTATCCTAGAAGCCAATATTTTGGCCCACACAAAAATACTAGTGGGAAGAAGGGATTAAAAAAAAAAAAAAAAAAAAAAAAAAAAAAAAAAAAAAAAAAAAAAAGAGTAACCTTTGAAGTCTTGATTTTCAAAGATGACAGACATTGTCAATTGATTTAGCTAGTCATCTGATATCTGTTCAGGCAAGTGAGGGGTTTCCTACGGTATAATATGAGCAACTCCACATACAAAGGCTAAAAACAGGAGTTAACTCAAAAGCTGAAGCAGATTATTAAAAAACAAAAAATTAATAATCAATCAATCCAAATTGGGGGGGAAGAACGTACGGGGACTCGATCAGCATATTTAGCGAGGATATCTCGAGATTCCTGCAATCGTTCATCTGCATCCACGAACAAATAAGGGGATGGATTGATTGAAGAAACCCTAAAAACACAAAAGACGATTTGAGGACAAGAAAACAAACCGAGAGTGAATTCTTGTTTGAAAGAAGTCATCTTTCCCATCTCTTCTTCTTCTTCTTATTAATCGGAATGGAGAAAAAAGATCAAGAAAATCCCAAACTCGTCGGACAACAGACCGCCGGAGATATAATAATAAAACAATTTTAACACCTCTTCCTCCTCCTGTGAAACTTATACTATACTCCTACTCTACTACGCACGCTACTTTTGATTTCATAAAGAAAATAAAATACGGTAACTGCATTTTAACCCCATGAATTTAAGGGTTTGAGCGATAAACCCCTCTATGTTTCAAATTATGCAAAACACCTCCTCTGATTTCGCCTTCATGTGATTCTATAAAAATGTAAGTCAAAAGACTTAAATGCTCTCATATACATACCCTAATCTTACTCATCACTCTCCATTTTCTTCGGTTTTCCAACCGATTCAGGGGATTCGCCCTGTAATCCGGTCCGACTCGGATCGCATGCCTGAATTTGGTAGGTGGGGTTTTTCTACATACACAATGTTTCATATCCCAACATACTTAAGAGGAACCAACATGCTTACCACTTAAACCAAATTCTATGGGTACTCCACTTTCTCTCTCTACTTTCTCTTTAAGAAGAAAATTGATAAAGATGATGAACAACCAACATCTCAACCACCGCTATTAATCAACACCATCACCCGCCACCACCAATTAACTCCAATAGACTCCAATAAACACTTAAACCATTCTACTCGAACTAATACCAAAAAAAGAAAAACCATAGTAGATATGCCTTTTTATGTGTACATATGTTCGCTTTTCTTGAGTTAACACCATCAATTAACTTCAGTTATTTAATGTGATATATTTTTGAAATGATAAGCAAAAGTGCTGGAAAAAACCTTAGATCTGACAATTCTAGATGAGGAGAAGAAGAAGACGAATCAGCAACGACAACAGTAGAGGTTCATCTAAGGTCATCGTGCAAATCTCATGGCTGAACTCAAGGCATAAGCTTCGGGTATTAATGAGTCTCTGTTGTAGAAGACCGGAGAAAAGGAATCCTCGGACAAACTCGTCGGTGGAGCTTTGATAACTTCCCTACCACATGCTCCGATCTCAACTTTATATAAACATCAATATCCATTTTCAATGTTCATTTTGGAGGCGGTGCCTAAGACAAGTGTGTTCGGTTTCCTGAAACACATCAACCCTTAAGAGCAAAGTTAAATAAATTCATGGTTATTTGCTATTCCATTAAAAATAGCCTACTCAACACGGACAGTTTGTAATTTAAAATTCTTTTTGTTACTGGCCTTCCAAATTTTCCATAAGAGAAAGGGCATTATGGACATGTATTTCATATAAAGAGAGCCACCAAAAAACTCGAAGGTTGAATACAAATAACTAATTACCTCAGGTCTTGTCCAATTTCAGTTATAATTACTTAGTCGCACTCCTTGCATCTCATATAGCATTTGTATGCCTGCATATTTCACCCATATTTTATAGGAAGGTTTAAATGGGTAAAAGACCTTACTATCTAGATTGCCATTGATGGAGCCTCTTGAAACATTGATTTGATTCTTAATACCTTCCCTCTTTGGATTAGCAGATAAATCATTTCTACCTAACTCGATAAGGGTAATTTACAGTTTACACCCCCATCTTATGATAAATATGCAAACTCTACCCACATTGTTCAGGAAATGACTGTCTCCTCCTCCTCATCTTCCTCCACCGTCGATGGCCATCCATTTCATTTATATATTATTGTCATGTTGGTAGACGCAAGAATATACTACCATATAATCAAGTGTGGACAGCTGTTCACCGGAGGAAATGGGGCTCCAACACCATCATAGTGGCATGTTACTCATACTGGTCATTGTGGTGGTTTGTGCTCTCAATTTGACAATCAAATGGTAAGAATCTCAATCCAGCAATCAAGAAAGTTTGCGACGCAACCACAAACCCAGACTTTTGTACCGAGTCTGCAGCAGTTGCTCGCCTGTTGCAAAATGATGACGACCTTACATCCGTCCTCACCATGCAGTTGAGAAGTCTGATTCATGGCATTGAAGAAGGCATTGCCAAATCCAAAACAAAGCGTAACAAGCAAAGAATGATGAAATGTTAACCGGTCAAATTGACGCTTGCATCCATGAGTACAAAAATGTCATCTATGATACAAAGCAAGCTTTTCAAGGAATTCAAGAAAAACAGCCTTTCAACGTGAAAATGGCTCTCACCGCAGTTGCCTCGGATGTATCAACCTGTGAAGATGTCTTCACTAATGATGATGGAATGGAGAAAACCAAACATGTTCATTTTCTCACTGGAACGGACCGTTACGTAAGGAAGATGAATACCAATGCACTCGACATTACGGCCATGATCGATCCCCCTGCCCGTCCTAATAATTAATTATAAGTACATATGATTGATCAATCCATCTCTGACTTCATCATACAAAAGTAACTATGTTCCTCAATATATTTTCATTTGCAGCTGCAACTTATGATTTCGAATTTTGGATTGATTGATACCCAATAAGAAGAAGACATGCATGTGACTGATATGAAAATACTACTACCTTCCTTACAGAGACCTAATCATCGTCATCACTGCTTTCATCACTGTATAATACAAGACCAACATTATTATTATTAGCAGCAGCAGCATTGCCAGGAAACTGATCACCATCACCACTAGGTGTTGTTGATATTACAGAGCTGTAAGGTTTTTCATGATCAAGCGATTTTACTGCATCTTTAGAAGAAGAAGAAGTCTCAGTCTTTCCCTTCTTAGGTTGCGGTTTGACTTTTACAATCATCCTCAAAGGGAGAGCAGCACTAGGATTCTTCCTTTTTGCCGTTTCCTTTTCCTTTTCCTGCAGGTGGAAAGAAAACTGTGCTGGTTATTACTATATTTATACTCCATTTACAGACGAAGATAGGACAACAAGTTCAGAAATCATCATCATCAGAGCCCCCACCAATGGGGAAGACACGATTAAATGCAGCATCACAACTTCAGCAACATCGCACACGCATATAATAATGACATTGTAACTTCAAATAACCAAATAGAAATTGCAAGTATGAGAGCCGCACAAAAGTTCGAAGTTACTTTCTACCAAGACGCATAAGGCTTTTATTAACCACCTTGACTTGTCCATTTATAGGCATCTCTTTCCTGGATAAGGCAAGCAGAATACTCTTGGATCTCCTGTCAACGGCTAGACTGGTATCTCTATCCTACCTGGTTTGCATAGAGCCATGTTATCCGAAAGTGGGCCGCTTTAGTACATTGGGAGGGAACTAGATCGCAGAATGCAACCCCCATACAGAACTCACATTGATGGGAGAAGGCTTCTTCAGGTGGCTTGATAGGACCGACATGTTTGCCCCAAATTATGGACAACGTTATAGGATTCATTTTTATGTCTTATCATCCAAAACACCAACAATCCTTATATTTTGGCACATTGTTAAATTACGTTCTCTTCTTGGATAAACTCTTACCATAGCAAATAGTACAAAGTTAGAAGGATACCTCTGACTATCCAAACTTGACATCGCAAAACAGAAGTGCATCGTGTGTCTAAGGATGCTTCCATCAATTGTGGTAACAAAGGGATAGACTTGTTTTTGCTCACATGCGAGATTCTGCAGGGCCTATAATTATAGTGACAGGCTTGCAAGCCGCTTCGGCCTTCTATGGGTAATGTAACAGCTTATTAATACTCGTCCTTCAGGAAAGCTTGGGAAAGAGGAATCTTATAGCTAAAAAAATTTACTACCTGATTTCTTCTCAAGTCATACACAAGATAACGAGGTCAATTATCCATAACCATTTCCTGTTTCATTAGACCGAAGACTGAAAGATAAAATCTAAACAAGCACAATCTAGGTCACACCTAACGAAATTCAAATGAAACTCCACATCAAGTATGCAGATCACAATTAAGAAGCAGATTATTCATTTACTCTCAACTCATTTTTGCTCACAAACTCTGACCATTCTTTCACAGGTAAAAAAATATCATTAAGGACTCGTTATAGTTACAAAATTATAGCGAATCCAAAATATCAAATAACAGCTTTAGATTAATCCCCTTGAGATGAAAAATGGTATAATCCTCATTTTCAAATGCCCTAAAATTTCTCTCCCTCCACGCAAACCACACGAAGAACAACAAATGACGGTTTCCTGCGTACTTTACCATCATATAGCAGTGAAGTGAGGCTTACCCAATCACCATTCAATGAATTCAAGACTATTGGATTTTGGGAGAACATTTGGACACACTACTGAAATTATGCTCTCATTGACCAAATATAAGAAATAAATCAACTCCTAGACCCACCACGTTGACATCTATCGTAAACAATGTGAAACATTCCCTACCGGAGGAAGTTCAACAACGTCAAGGTCAAGGCAAAGGATAGTCCCAAAATGATGTATGAATCAACCCTAGCAAATCCACTCTACCTTCTTCTAAGTTAAGATTGTCCCACCTACAATTGACCCAGAAATTTCACCTAGAGTCTATGTCTTCCATTAAATTAACTCCACGAAGAGATTTGGACCATAAGTCCCATGGACGCCCAATCAAATTGAATTTCAAAACTTTTGAAGGCGACGAGAAATTGAGAAAGCGCCCATCTTCCTATCTGAAGCCCTACAATTCTTCTGCTGCACATTGCTAAAATAACCTCAAGCCTCCAAATGTTGGTAAGAAACTCAACCTAGATACTCTTCCACATGTAATCAAATTTTAATAAAGCTAAAAAGAATGTATGCAGAGGAACGAAGCCACTTCAAAAGCGTATGAGGGCAATCCAAAGTGCCTGAAGGACAGACCCCATAAAAGGTTGTGTTACCCTCTAAATGGTACACATGACAACCTAGGTCGAGACCAAACCTTTTGCCTAACTTAGTCAACCTGAAACCATCCCCCGAATGAGAAACTCTGAAACCATAGCAGGGAGAACCTCAACTGATGCCCAAATCGTTAAAGTAATGAAACAGGAGGTGGTTAACTGATTAAGCACTAGATCTGCACAAACATCGATAAATTTACACGAATTATGCTTATGATGGGGTATGGGCAAAGCCAAGGAGATCATACATTGTTTGTTAAAGCACTCACCTTCATGGGATTCCAAGTGAGTCATAGTGTTATGAAGACGTAAGCGTGACGTATTTTAAGTCAACGTTGACGTTCGACAAGGAGCTTGACATCAAACCCTTGGAAGGCTGAATGTTTTCTTGGCATTGAGGTTGTTCACTCTAAGAGGGGTATTTTATTTTCCAACAAAAGCATGTTACGGATCTTCTCAAGGAAGCAAGCAAGACATCATACAAGCCAGTAAGTACGCCAATAAATCCAAATCCCAGAGGAATCACAAAGGAAGACATACCAGTGGACAAGAAAATATAGCAATACTTGGTTAGGAAATTGATTATCGATCTCATACGCGACAGACATAGCATATGCATTGAGTGTGATTAGCCAGTTCATAACTCAGCAACTAACATGGATCACTACACTGTTCAACATGATCGAACGAATCATATCGAGATACATCGACATTTCATCAATGAGAAAAAGGAAAGCAAGTTTGATTTGTACACCTTACGTGTATGCACATGGTCAACTTGCAGATGTACTAACTAAAGGGTTAAAACGACACGATGTTACAAAGGATTTTATCCACGATGAGAATGGAAAACATCTATTCACCAAATCACCAGCTTGAGGGGGAGTGTAACAGTGTGTATCACACTAATTAGGGTGATTTATTTAGTTACATGCTGTGCTGCGCTATCCCACAAATTAAAGGAATTTGGGTAAAGAAGTCTACTGCAGACAAACTATATGTACTGTCAGTCACACATGAAACTTCTCAGTGCTCACCATAGCCTTGGGTGTGGATGAAGGTTGTATTTGTGGTGATTGGTGTTAGGATGGTGGTTCGGGTGGCAAAGAACAGAAGGATGCATACTGGTGGTAGGTTTTACAAACAATGGTGATTGGTCTTTGGTTAGGTTGTTGGAGAGAAGACAGAGATTTATGGTAGTGGCTGGTGAATGCAGCTGTCCATTTATGGTGGTGGTGACAGATCAGGGGTAAGAGGAGGTCTGCTTTTCAACATTTAATTTTGGATAGTGGCAACGTAGTGATTTATTATATTTAAGAATGGTGAATATGTAACAACGAATTTCACGCAACTGTAAGTTAACAGGAGTGTTATTGATATGGCAAACTACAGGGTAGTGAGTACTTTAGTGCCAAACCACAGGGGTATTTATGTATTTGTGTGTTTTAACCACAAAAGGTTAATCGATTACCTTCATGTATTTTCATTTATTATTTTCATTTCCCTATAGACCTTAAAATCATATGAAGAAAGAACTACTGAGGACAAGAAAATTTTAAGCAGTACGCAGCATCTACTTAACCATCAAAGTAACTCGGAGAAATCAGATAAGCATTACTCAATACTGTAATCACACATAAATTTAAGGGATTATTATAGTTAAGCCAGAAAATGAAAAACTATTTACTCTTAAGACAGAAAAAAGAAAAAATTATTTAAAGAACTTTTAAAAAATTACTTACGAACAATGCAATAGTGTCAAGTTTGGTACATGTAATGACATTTACACCCATTATTTAGTAAATTAATTTAATTGACACACTTATCCTTATCTTTGATTACAAAAACACAAATTTGTAATGATATTATAAATATAACTCTGAAATTAGTGACCATCAGATCTCAACAAAGAGACCCCGTACATGCCCCTTACCGCAGTTGGTTGTTTTTTTTCAATTGAGGTTAGCTTTGTCTCATGGATGAATGAAATAAACAGTCATTTGTTACTATGCGGTGAGGATAAGCAATCATTCGTTGGGTATATGTCATGGACTCTACCATTGGAATATGAGATGGTTAAATATGTATGGAATCTTAAACCCATGTGCAGAAAGAACATATGTGGGGACTCAAAATAAGCTCTCATGAAATCAAGAAGTCGGCCAAAACCAACTTAGGGTTTCTATGAGCGTCGAGCGCAAGTGCGAATTTAGAAAAAAAAAATGACGGAGAAAGGAAAAGATGAAATTTCTCAGTGTTTTAAATATGGGTATGATGGTCATTTTAAATATTAAATTTGAAGTTATTGTCTTTTTAGTAAATAGTTTTCTGAAAGTGTATCTGAAAGTAAGCAGATGAACTTTTATATTTATATTTATCTTAAAGTCCCATAATGTTAATAGATGACTCGTGAAAATTGCCGTACTAATAGAGGACTCTTGGGTTAAGTATTTTATATTAATAGAGAACTCTTGGGAAACTGGAATTTTGTTTACTTTTAAAAAATAACAAACTAAAATTATTGATTTGCCTTACCAATTAGCAAGTACTACCTATTTTTATATATACATAGAGTGATAAATAATATAATAATAATTCATACCCACTTTTCCAATTAAGAAAAAGTACTATGTAACCTAGCCTCCAGACCAGAGAGAATGACGGAGCCTCCAGAGTCCGCCAGGCCAGAGAGAACGAGATTGTAAGAAAACAGAGTCAAATCGTGGTGACTGGAGAACATGACCAGAAGATGAGCCCCATGGTGAAAACAATGAGGTGCAGATAATAATTAGCTGGAGTTCTATTCTCTCACTTGATTCTGTTCTCTCACTTGATGTACTTTTTGGGACGGTACTTTTATGCGTTCTGGGAGCGTACTGCGTCTCGGTACGAACAACCCAGATTGAAAAACGCTAGTAGTTTTGCCTCTCTGGTAACAGAGGTATAATACTTAAATAGATTTCAATCTCAACATATTCACTTTCTAGAAATCTATAACGGACATCACCATGAACATGAAGAGAAACTTTGCCACAAATTAGAATCAGATTTCATGATCTAATCAACCAGTGCACACACGATACATACAATAGGGTAGTCAAGACACAATATGGTTAAGTGACAGTAGTTATATTGATAAAGATAAAGTAAAAGGTGGATGACAAACCTGAACCTTAGGGACAGAGGGTGCTTCTTTATTTTCATGTAGGAAAGATGACTGAGCTTCTACTGCTGCCTGAGAAGAAATGACAACTGAAACTTCACTACCTTTTGCGTCAAAGATAGAACTGTGTTAATTTGCATCGCTAAGGGGTGCAGCTGTCAGTAGAGGTTAACAGAAGATAAGTCTGGCCCAAGAAGCAGAAAAAAGGACAACAAAATAGTAAGCTAAAACAAGTTGTATTAATAGAAACATTTAAACCATGACGTTCCACGATTCCAGAATTGTAACTTTCTATGTGCCTAAACTATTAAGGGCAAAACTGCACAATTGCAATATTCTAGAGGAATTTATTATTATAATATTTTCCCAGCTATATGGCTTGTGATAAATAGGCATGATAATAAATTTAATAAGAGGGTCGGAGACATTAGGAATTTAGGTCAAAACTTCTTCTACTGCCCTATTTCGTCACTGCCTACCAGGCAAACAAGGACAGATCACCGAGCGACAAGATGCTGCAGAGCTCCGATGGCAACGTAACCAATGAGTATGTATATACTCCACAAGTGCAAAATCGCAATGAAGAAATTGATGACCGGTGGAGTCTCCTTCATTTGTGCATAAATAACAGATATTCACTATAAGATCTCCATCAAAAAGAAATGACTGAATCATTTGAATCATCCCACATGATGAACACCAAACATGAAAGGTCATTGTCCTAGGAGCACCCAACATTTGGTTTGGGAAACCATTGCTTCTGAAAGAGGCCAAGAATGACAATTTCATTACTGCTTTAGTACTGAATCCACATATAGTAGTAAAGTTAACAAATTGATCCTTCGCAATCATTGAAGTTACTCCCATAACAACCCCTGCTAATTCAAAGGGACAATGTGACTAACAGAGGCTTCTCTCCCTTTCTTGCCATTAAAAGAACTACAGTCAAGGTTTTCGAAATCTAGGTCCTATAAGATCGGGGAATGTCCTAAATGATTGGAAATCGTAGAATCATATCGAGAATCGTAAGATTCAACAATTCTCTACGAACTAGTAAATTGTAATGCCTTAACTGCTCAAATAGTGCTCGTTATCAATTTCTAAAGAAGAAATATGTGAATTCATTTACTTAGAACCTCACATTTCATTTGATATTTGAGAGGCTAAACGTGTAAATCACAGAGGAAAAAGACATGTATGATCAAAGATGAGTTGACCACAATCTTGATAGTAATAAGAGAAAAAAGGTTACAAATTGTGAGCACGATCAAAACGTGGGGGGAAACTAACTAAAGCAATAACCGCTCATTGTCTCTCGTGGAAATTGACATAATATATGACGTAAACCCCTAATCTAGAAGTAGATTGCATAAAAGTAGCTCGATTTGGGTGGATAGCAGATAAAGAAGCAAGACCAGACTAAACTTTGGGCCCATTATCCACTTTGAAAATATCCAAAAGGTCATTTTGGAGAGTCGCTTGGATTGTAAAAATTGTAAGGGATCCTAGGATTCCATGAGTAGAAAATGGGATTCTACATTGCATTCTATGAATTTTGGGAGTATAAGTGGGATCGAGATAGGATATGCCTTGAAGGATTGTAGATCGTAGGATAGTAAGATCCAGACCCAGAGATCCCAACAATTCTGAAACAACAACCATACTAACCACTCACGCCTTCAGTAACCCTCCCCCATACACTATACCCCTACTCATCCCCAAATTTATCCCTCAATTCTGTCTCCCAAGCCATAAGAACCAAGATTGAGCAACTCTGTAACGAAGAAAATGATACGAATGTCTGACAATCGGAACATATCTCGCAATATGCGCGACTTTAAGAACAGCATTGTAAATGAAACTTCTGCGATTCCACGGCAAGCAGATGGATGACCTCATGGGACATTAAGCAGATACATCTGCAAGGTGGTCAAGTCCTTCCCTTAGGTGGTTTTCTTTGCATCACATAACCACTGACTCTTGTGCCAAAACAAACACGTATATTTTCCTACACTCCTTGCTCCCCATCCCACAGGTCTAGCTACATACTGAGGAAGATAATGAACCCACATCCATATACAACGAGCACTAACTGGGCATTAACATTCCGAATCAGTAAAACATTGGGCCAAGCTTTTAACTTATGCCTTGTGGCTTGGTTCTAAAGACACCAACTACCCTTCATCTTCACTCTCTCCTCTGGATCACTTAACTTCGCAAAGATATCTATTATCCAATCCTTCACAACTTTGCAGACCCATCAATTGCACTTGCAATTTTCACCGGAGAAAGAAAAGTAGGCAGCTGGAGATCATAAGAGATATGTATAGAGTAAGCTGTCATACATTTGCGGAGTGGTTAAAGCCACAGAAAGTCAGGAAAAAAACGGAGATCTCTTAAGAAAGGTTCGCCAGTAACCTCCCCTCAGACTTCATAAAGAAACAAATAAAATCAAGTAAAATTAACACTTCTCAAATAACATCAGGGGATAACTTTCAACAACTAATGGGTCCTAATCATCCCTCGCTTTTATTTTAACTTCTTAAGTCGTTAGCGGTCGCAAAAGGGTAGAAAACTCTTGCCTCTATGAGCCTCTATTTTCTTGAGACCCAGAATCTCAGATACATCTCGATTTAACAAAATCCATATTTTTATGGATAATAAGAATTTATCAAGCTGAATAAGAACGTATACAAAGGAAATTGGTGTATCGTACTCTCAAAACCTACACAGGGCAAGTGGAAAGAAAAACCACAAACTAAGCCAGAGGATCTAATAAATCGAGCAACTGATAGCAAAGCTGAAGAGTTATGGCCCTACGCCATTGGGAAAGCAACTGAAGAATGAGGCCCATGAACAAAAAGTCTGACATATGAATGCCATGAAAAGTCTGCCTATTGCGGATCCTCCAAATCATCAACATAACAAGCAAGGGAGCCAATCTCCAGAGGTTACGTCTCTCTTTATCCACCCTAACGCCACACCAGGCAGTCAAGAATTCCTAAACCATGGCAGGAGCAACCCAAGCCAAAAGTCGATAAGATCATACCCAGAAGAACCAAACAGGAGGACAATGCAGCAGGAGGTAGTTAACCAACACAGGACTAGACCTGCACAAACAGCGCCAATTAACTAACACCTGACAGCTACGAAGCAAATTGTCAGCGTCAAGATTCATGAGCTGCACACCAAACAAAAAGAGAGACCATCGACCCTACTTTCCAGGGTAAAGGAGCTGGAACTGAGGAAGCATGCTCCCCACAAAGAGAAGAACAGCCAAGAACAAGCCAGTCAAAACATGCGCCACCTCAGGGAGTAAGAACCCCCTAGTGGAGGTCCAAAATGATAAAGAGTATTAAAAAGATCAAGTAAACCTTAATACCTCTCAGTCACTCAAGTCACTCCAAAACCGGATATCCAACAGACCACTTCCACCATCCTCTCTCTCAGTCTCTCCTTCACTAATGCATTGACTCGCTAGAAACATAGAATCCTGCTATATGCAAGAAAAGGATAGATATAGACAGTCAAGTAATACTAAGAACTATCCAAAGCTGAATATTTCATATTTGCAAGGGTCATTTTACTGGCACATTCTAACTTCCTAAGAGATTGCTATCGCTTACCCGGCTATACTAGTAACTAAACTCCACTCAATATGACCTCACAAGTAGTACCATCCACCTTTTCAAAACCCTGTCCATCCACACAATATAACACGCACCAGGAAAGATGTGACGGGAGCCAAAAAGATTCAGAGCAAAGTACCGCACTACCAAACCAATAAAATCCTCACAAAGAAGTTACAGCTGAATGATATCTGCTAAGCTATCGACTTGGTCTCTCCACCCGAAAGCCCTCGTAAATAAGACCAATAGTAATATAGGTTGCTTCGTCTCCCAGTCAAAATGACCATTCCTGCAGGTCCATTCCACCTTATTATATTGCACAGCTAACACCCTGATGTGAAACATGAACTTCAATTTCTCATACCTTAGCACGGTGCTTCCCAGAATCTCACACGTAAAAAATAGTTGGATTTCCATAGTTGGTTTTCCTGACTTTTGGTTTCCCTTTCGCTTTATAGGTTATGAGAGTACGACCTACAAGTTCCTCTGTGAACTCTCTTCTGTAGTTTGACAAAAGTTTTGATTACCTGTCCAAAAGAAAATGCTTGGCATTTTCCATTCCATACAAGGACAGCCATACACTCTTAACTGTGAAGGAGAACAAATAAATAAATTTTTCGCATCAACTTCTCTGTCTAACCAAGAGAAAGGGATAGGGAAAGATGAAGATCCAAAGCTTTATACGACAAAGGGAATGGACTCATAAGGACTCTAACTAATTCCCAGAGCAGAACTTGCAAAGACATAAATGAATACTCCCTCGTTCCAAATAAATGGCAAGGAGGACATTTAAATCATAGTAAAGATCAAGTTCGACTACCGCAATAACATAAAAGTCCTTTGTTTTATGTGAATAACTTTATCAGGAAGATGGATTGAGTTACAATTTGAAAAGGAGGTAATATTGTGAACTAGTGACGTGATATTTGAACTTAATTTAGGACTGCTCAAAAAGGAAAGGAAGACACCTAAAGTGGGGTGGAGAATTATGCAACAACGATTCTAGCATCGACCTATGATGGAACATCAGGAAAGAGGGTAACTAGCCAAAGAGAGCATAAAAACAACGAATAACTTAAATGGCACACCCTATTTTGTTGCTACTAAGTAATTTTTGTCGTACCAGTCTGCGAGTTCCATCATCGATTATGTTGATCTTGCAAATGCTAGGAATAAATCAAGAGGACAGATCTTGAACCACGGGAGTCCTCAGACCACTATTTTGTATTTCGAATCAGCTGCCATTACAGAAAACATTGGCATGGGAACAAAACAGAGAAAGCGAAGCGCCAAGCCAAGGAAAGGAAAATGCGGGAGAGAAAAGTAGTATTACAAGCATCAAGAAGCTTGCAAAGCCAACTTAGGTACTTGGATATCGCTGACACTCACAAACATATGGGTCCATTTTAGTCACAGATGATACAATATATTGTCCCAACTAAAATCCAAAAATTACATGGAGAGGTTATATTAACATGTTCCAAATATCAGGCAATTTAAAAGAAATTGAAGCGATCTCGGACCTCAAAGAAATGTTGGAAGACTGCAGGAAGTAACTGTTGAATTTCCAAGCAATTGAGGTCTTGCGCGTCTGACGGGAAGAAAATTTCTTTGCACATTTAGTGGCTTCAAGAGCGATGGAGAAGGATGATATTAGTTTTTATTCACAAACGCCAATTTGGGCGCTGGATGTACAAAACAGTGATCTTTTGGGAGTGACAACCCATTAATAAGAATTAATGTTTTTCTCAACCAAAAAATAAATGTTCCAATTATCGATGGAGAAGAGGATGTTGTTCCATCAGAGTCATCTCAAATCTTAACTGATCATGCAAGAAGGTAGCAAAGAGTCAATGGAGGAAGTATGGAAGATATTCCACGCCATTCAGTTGTCTTTGGAAGTTCAGAAAGTGAGCTACTGAATTTGACTTCTGGTAACATGGGCTAGGGAGGGATGATGATGATGACTACCATGGACAGCACCATTTTGCCATATGTGCTCTGTCTTTAGAGGATATTATAATACCAACTTGAACAGCATACTGCTAAGTACCAAAAAAGGAAAATGAAGCGTACCTGAAAACTCCTTAGTTGTTGAGCTTCTTCATCCGCAATTTGCCTTTCATATTCTCTCTTTGTCTACATCAGCCGTCAAAATTTCAAAGGAAAGAAAGAGGATGCACAAGGTATTCGTCAAAATTTATGCCACAACGATAACAAATATATATATTCATAGTCTACTAATAAGCATATGCATACACATCTATGTAACTCCTATATAAAAAAGTCATCTTCATCGCAGCTGATTTTATTTTTTAAATATAGTTGTTAACACTTAAGATCTGTAAGTTTAATAAGACAGCAAACGTAAACCAAAAACTATTCTGTTAGCCACTAAAAATTAGGTTAGAACTTTGAAGTCAATATTGTGCCAGAACCTATTTGTCACAACACTTGGGTGAAAATACTAAAATGGAAACTCAGAGCAACTCTCCTCAGTCTTTAAACAAAACAATATATTATTTCATAAATATCTCATTGGAGAAGATACATAAATTTCCATGTCAGTACATAAAATCAAGTCAATGGGGTAATTTAGCTTCGCGAAGGACAAGGTCTTCACTCTATGGATACCCAGAACAGAATATACATACTGTCGGAAGATGTAATAGGGTCTACATACTTCATGTGCATCTTTACAATGAGTATATTTATCTGCATGAGAACCTGAAATTGGATTGAACTTCAACCCAATTTTGTGATGTATCATGCATAAAGGTGAGTATATTGAAAATGAATTTGAGGTGCTTGAGTGTTACTACTGCAAGCAGTGTGATTGAACCACTAAATTGGTTGTATAGATATTTGTGAAACGGAGATTTATGGCCTGCATTTTATTTTTATTTTTCATGTGATGCTTTATTTTTATTTTTCATGTGATGCCGAGGTTTAAGAAACATGCATATTATGAACCCACGCTTTCTTACGCCAATGAGCATGCAATTAACGAGGGATCGACACTTCTCAAAAAAGCGAGATATTGACACTTCTGGTACCCCATTGAGGTTCCGATCCATAAACGTTTTTGGTTGATAGGTTTGACTTGGCCATGCAATGTAAAAGATATAAACTATTGCAGACTTAATGGTATGTTTGGTTGTTTGGTAGTATGGATTAATTATGGAACGGATAGTAGTAAATCAAAGTTTGGTTGTGCCTTTACTATTTGTAATACCCGTACTAAATAGTGAATACATGGTGTATAATATCCTGTTTTAGTGCCCTTCTGCATGAGGGGATTAGCTGGATATGACTAATCATAGTGCAATACAGGGTCAATAATGCATGAAACCGAAGACAGTACTACTTATAATACAGCCATAATCGCACTCATCCTAAAAATCAAACATGCCTTCAAGGTTTACAACCAAATAAGAGCAAGAGGCGCAGAAAAATGTTACAATTTACACTTAGCATCATTTAAAGTAACACCCTGCTTTCTGGTAGCTTTGCGTGAACTATTTTTCCTGCATTTTGTATCTTAGACCTCGAGATCCGCGTGCTTATCTAATTATTGACTCGGGTACTTGTTTCACACTATGAAAACAAATCTTTTACTTATTCTCAACATTCACAAAGGTTCAGCACTCATGACTAGCATCAACCAAAACCGTCTTGTCCTTCAAAATATCAAAAGCATTGAAATTTCCCCCAATAAAGTATATCTTCATCGAAATATCAAGAAAACAAATGAAGTTGGCTCACCAGCTCTACTTTATCAAGAAACTCGGTTTCATCCTCGTCCAGAGCTTTGGGTGGTCCTGAAAATAAAAATATAATAGGAAAAACTTGAACTGCATTTACAAGTGAAACTGGGGTTAAGGGAGGCGGGACAAAAGCAATGCATAGCTACTCAGCCTCAGCTAGACAATTTGCGGATATCCTAATCTTGTATACTGAGGTAGCGATTACGGAACTTATTATAATATGGTGAAGTAATCCAATAAATATTCGGATCACGCAAAGTAATTTTCTCAGTATTGAGATGAAGGAATATGAATCATCATCACTTACTGTGCTTGAAACGTTCGTTGAATTCGGCATCTTTCTTGTCCTTGTTTTCCTTTAAGATCTGTGTTCAAGAGAAGAATATCATTGGAGGCTCACAATTTCAGAGTTACCCGATAATTATAATCTCTATTCTTTTGCCCCTCGAGATACTGTGGTGGGGATACATGTAATTAGGTAGGTTCAGAATTAGAAATAGAAAGAAACCCTAAGTTTCTTGTGTGCAAAACAGACCTCAAAAAGGGGTCTATCCCTCTGGGCAGTACCGTCCTCAACTCTTTCACCCCGGGTTTTCTTAGCTTCAGACAACTGCGAGAAACAACAAATACAAATACAAGCAGCCAGTGGGTCTGTCATTCATGACATTCTAGCTAGGGTATATATAATGGTATAAGTAAGTAAGTGGAAACCCAGGCAACATAAACTCAACTTGGTCTTCTGAGACAAAATTCATCAACCTCATCGGAGCCGACGACGCCTCGTTGCCAGCCATCTCCAACGACAGATCTCACTTTCCTCCCAACAACACCAACAACAACAACGCCGCCCGCTGTGTAGACGAAAACCAACTGAAGGTGTCGCTCTCCTTGTGTGGCCGGCTAAACGTCGTTTTTCACTACAGACACAGAACGCCACGAAGGTTATAAATAATTTTACTTTTTACTCTTTTCTGTTAGTAATTTACAAAATGTTCCCTTCAAAGATGTGACATATACCATTCTATGTTTTTGTTTTTTTTTTTTTTTTTAGAATCTATGGTGAGCATTTTTATGCCTTACAAATAGTGTAGAACTAGTTTTTCCATAAATATTGGGGCATTGTGGGTAGATATTGCTTCGAAAGTGCTGGAGATGTTGAATGAAGGATTTTCAATTGCACTCTCATTACTCTCATCCCTGAGTTAAAGCAACCGCGAAAATTCAAAGAATATCGTCATATTAGTCTTTGTACAGTGATTTACAAAACCGTATCTAAATGTATATCTAATCGCCTCGAGAGTGTTCAACCAAGGCCAATTTCGATAAATCAGAGTGCTTTCTTTCAGGAATACTGATTTCCAATAATATTCTTAATGTTTTTGAAGTCATACACTCTCTAAATGTCTGAAAATGGAACATAGGTTTTTCCAACGTTGAAGGTGGATATGAGCAAAGCGTACGACATAATATAATAGAATTATTTATGAGAAGTGTTGTTTCATATGGGATTTGGATCACAGTTTAGATCCTTGGTGCTTAGTGGCGTTACATCTCTCTCATTTTTAGTTCTTAGGAACTGAATCCCCATAGGTCACATTGATCGTGAAAGGGGCCTTAGCCAGTGATGTCCCCTGTCCTCGTATTTGTTCCTATTGTGCAGTGAGATACTTTTGAGATATGTCACTTCTGCAGTTGATGAGGGATGATTAGCGGGAATGAGAGCTTCTCGGAGAGGGCCTTTGGTATCCCACCTATTTTTTGCTGATGATTCATGTTTTTTCTCAGGCTAACACGGAGAATATCAATGCACTTTCGCATATCCTCCAGGCGTACGAAAGGGACAAATAGCCTTCGGACCATTAACCACATGATGCATTATAGACAAAACTGAACCATGGTTTGTTGTGACATTTAGTTTGCACGCTGAGTCCTAACCATTATTATAGCCCATGAAAAAGGCACAAAAACCTTGGTGAAAGTCGTGAGTAGTGATTTTCAGAGGATTTTACTACTGAAATGGGGTGGTGCCGAAATAGCGGGACACTGATGAACCAAAGAATAGAGAGAGATTAGTGATGTAGTCTTACTGTTAACACTTGGGCATTATAATCAATGATCGTCATATCATGGTAAAAGTGTCTTTTCTCAAACAATAAGGGGGTACAATGTCTTTTCAAGTCAAAATATATGGGTGCGAGAGTCTTCAAAACGTCGGCAGCCCCTTTAGCATGACAACATCTACATGATAAGAGGCTATGAGGATTAACATGTCCTAAAAATGTAACACTTGTTACCAAACAACACTCAAGCATAGTCTATTCCTCCAGAACATCTATTTTACTTCGTTATCACATCTTTAGAAGAGAAGAGAATAAGGTTTCCCTTTTGTAGATGCATCTATCTGTGGTATTTCTCCTTTGTATGAACTTTGAATTTCAAAGCTCTTTACTTTCTGTAAACATTTTTAACTTAATAATTTTTAATTAGTTTATTTGTAAAGAATGAATTGTTTTAATTAATTTATTGTTAAAGAATGAATAAATTGCTCAAAAAAATTGGATTTGAGATAGATATCGTCGTGCAAAGGAGTTGTCTCGCGATGGTAGTGTCCTTGGGCACACGGCATTTACTAGTTACTAGGTTCCACCCCGCGCGCGTTGCGCGCGGTGTGGCCTTGGCATATTTGCTTGTCCGATGGGCGGAGATATACATTTGCTAATGCAGGATTATTGTGTACCACGTTTGGATGTTATTTTATCGGAGTTATACTGTAAATAGCCTCAACATCCGTGAGTGCATCACACATTATAGTGAGGTAGGACAGGATTAGCAGACATGCGTGTCATTGACGGCATATATTGACGTGCATGTCATTGGGTGTTGTCTTTTTCATAACATATGTCGAGTACTATGTTTTATAATGATATAGTTCGTCAATCTTTCTTATTATAACTACATAATATATGTGTTGTGCACTCAAATTTGGGAAATTTCTAGCGGCTGACATAATGCAGTAGATTGAGTAGATTGAAGATTTATTCAGTAGATTGACATAATATATGTGTTGACTGTACATAATACATGTGTTACTTTCCTCAACCACCCAACATCTATGTCTTGCTGATTTGGGTTTCATCATTTATATGCATTGCTTGATGTAAATTGAAGATTTATTCAGTAGATTGAGTGGGGTTTACAGTATCTTGTGCTTGATTCACTTGTCTTGCAGGTTGCATTTATTGGGGATGTGTTTGTGTGGATATGCATGTCAATCAGTTCAATGAGAAGACATGAACAGATGCTATGTATTACCAGTTCAGGCACAATCTATTCCATTGTCAACGCCTATTATCTTCCCCAATCAGCCATCATATCTCTCCTTCTGCTCTAGGTTTCATCATTTAGATGCATTGCTTGATGTGCATTGAAGATTTCTTAAGTAGATTGAGTAGGGTTTGCAGTATTTGGTGGTTGATTGACCTGTCCTGCAGATTACATTTACTGAAGATGTGCCTGTCTAAGTAAATCATGTCAAGTAGTTTAATTAAAGGACATGCGAACTTGCTATGATATTTTGACCTCCTTCTTTACTTCTGGTATAAAAGTATAAGCAGCTGGTCTAAGTTACAACATACTGTGATTCAATGGATTCTGGTAAGAAAAATACCGATGACAAATGGAGAAAGACTACTAAGATGAAGAGCAAGGAGAAGATGAAGAAAAGTAAAAAATATCATAGTGAGGAAGAATTCACAGAGGACGAGTCTGAGTGGGAGAGTTGGACTGAACATGGTTATGTAGTCGGGAAGGGCTCGGAGACTACTGTGTACTCAGACGTGGAGGAAGAAGATGACCTCTGGGGAGCTGATACGGCTTCCTCGTATTCGCTGAAGTTGAAGCATTCTGTCTCTCGTTCTTCCACTTCAGGTACAAAGAAGAAGGAAAAAGTGATAGCTGGAGGTAGCGAAGACTCGCCAATGAAGAAATCAATTCTTCCACTGGATGCGATACCAGATAAGGGCAGCAAGAGAAAGAATACCGGAGAAGATGTTGAAGAGTCATGCAAGAAAAAACCAAGATTATAGGGTGTCTAGGTTTTTTTTTTTTTTTTGCTATGTTATGGTGGATTGTAGTTTCATGTCACGTCTTATGAGTAGTAATGTTGAGTTTGGTCATGTTTAATTTGTAATTGGGTTATGTACTGATGTCATCTTGGTCTATATTTCGTCTATCAATGCATATTTTGCTTTCTTCATGATCGAATAGTCGTTTAGAATGATGTATAGTACTATGTTATTAATGGATTGATACAAATTGTGTCTGGTTGATCGAACAAGTAATATTCTTTCATCTTTGTTTATTTCATTTTTTTCCCTTGTACGTAAACTGATGTGACTAATTTTCTTGTTCAGCAAGTTGTTACTGGATTTTAATATAACAACCATGGATGTTGTGGTTGGAAGGCGATACGGTCATTTTGGATCTTCTTTGCGTGGTTTGTGTGTCCTTCACTCACGCAGCTTCGAAGAGAAGCCATATGCTGTAGAACATATGAACTGTTGGAAAGTCGGAGGAGTCTTCGGGGTTGTGGAGATTCAGCAGTTATGGCTCAGATCTTTTTCTTAAAATATTGAATTGGATTATGATATGGTGTAATGTAGTTACATGTTAGGTCTTATGGGCAGTAATGTCAATTTGGTTATGTCTATCTTGTAATGGGCTTATGAAGTGATGTAATCTTGGTTTATGCTTTGTCTATCAATGCAGTGTTGATTTGTGATGATCTCATGTTCGCTTAGAATGATTTATTATACCATACTAACCATGATTTGTATTGATTCTGGTGGATGGTTGTAGTATTGATTTCACTGTCCTTGCTGTTGCTGTTATTGCATGATCCGGAGGAGGCATACTCATATATGCATTGTGTTTGGGTGTTATCTGATTAAAATTACACTGTAAATAGTCTCAATGTGTGTGTGTCAACTCCCGTAAGATAATGCAAGCAATGAATGAAGAGTGCATGCGTAGCATCGTTGTTGATTCACACATGTGGATCCATATGCATCTATTGCATCTAACGGAGAACATGGGGGCAATAAATTATTAACTTCTGCATATTACATTCAGACAACAGGAAGGTAGACATATGGTATTGCAGCATCGCAGTGTGGAAAGTGTAATAGCAGTGAGCATGCGTAGTATCGATAGGAGCATACACCATACTTCCATTCGGCAATGATTGTTATCGCTGCTTATTATGCTCTTCGAACTCGGCAAACCACCCACCTTGTTAATCTTGGGTTCCTGTTCTGTGTGCATCTGAGTATGCGGACGTAGAATTTTTCTGCTGTGCCTCTTGCATTTGCAGCTAGTAGGAGATTTTGTTGTTCCTGAATATGAAATTGTAGTTGGTGTTGTTATGGATTGTAGATGTTGCATATTTTAAATGATAAGAATACCTGTTCAGACATTGTTGACATTGTGACAAGGGTGTTGTCTAAGACAGTTTCAACAGGTAGCCCAAATATTGTGGCATCCATGATCCCAGTGTCATCTTGTAGCTCGACATGGAGGCGGCCACTGCAGCAAAGGGTTGTGAGGTTGTTAGTTTGCATATATTTCATGTAACGGTACTCAATTCCAGAAGTACATGTGTGTGTGTAAAGAATAAACGTAGTATACAGCAGAAGAATTGCTGGACATAGTGTATGCTGAATATTTGTCTAACCATAATACTGCATCCTGGGTAGCATTGCCGCATCTATTGCAGATTTGTCCGAAGCACTCGTTTTTGCAGTTTCGGCATGCATTGAACCATGGCTGCTGCGTTGTTGGTATCGCGGTTATTGATACCTTCATCCATGTTTCTCTGTATAAGGGCTGTCATATAATCAAATAGGTGTTAGTTTTTTGCAAATGTTATGCTGTGGACGAGACAACTAAATGGAAGAAATAAGTTACCAAAGTTGCCCTAGCAGCCGATATGTTGCTGAGTTCCATTGAAAGTCGTCGCACCAATTCTGTATGTTGATGACAGTCAGGATTGTGGAACTACTGCTTATATAGCATGCTTACTCTACTTAGTTAACTGAACTATGGCGTACGTGATAGAATGGCACGCACTTCAATGTTTTGCACATACCGAGTCTGCCACATGTCGATGAAATGAAACATGTTCGGCAAAGTTGGGATGAACTTATATACGAATGTTAAGTGCGGTGCTGTTTGCTACAGTGTCAATATAACTTAGTGATATGTGCATGTTCTGTAGCAGGATGCGGCCTCGATTGATTTCACATGTGGAAGTCGAGAACAATTTTCTAGTTGACGAAAGACTTTATCCGCTTCATATTATGAACTCTGTATTCATTTGTTATTACAAGTGTTATCATAAGCTAAGTGAATGGCATGGCATATTGTCGAAAATTCATTTTCGAGTTCGGTTGCCTAATTTATCCTCCCAAGCGAATTAACCATTCAGTTATCTTTGTAGTATCGGTATAATGGACTGACACTCATTTTATTGGCTGTCAAAGATGCAAAGCTATGAACATTTATAGGTGCAGTTGCTGTGCTCGTCGTAAATGAACAATAGAATTCAGGTAGACGTGCATTATTTGTCGGAATTGATTACGCAAGTTTACTCAGACAATTTGGAAGGGACGCCGACGAACTTCATTTACGTGCTCGCGTTCCAAAAAAAAAAAAAAAAAAAAATTGTGTATGTATTGTTTTTTAATTCAGTCTTTTTACTCAATAGAAGAGCATATATACAATATGAGATCTGCGACGTCTAACAACATCACTATGTTGGATGAGTTATCCTCTTGTTTAGCATAACAGTAGACACATAATTATATGGTCGATATAGTTGGAATTTGTTTATAGCCGGAGTGGATATGGAACAAGTAATCCTTGTCTGTTTGTGCTGTTGTGCTTTTAGTCAATTACAGGATTCCGTACACTACGCAGTATGCAACAATAATGGCAGAGTAGAAAATATAGCAAATTTTATTTAATGCAACAAAGCTGGAGGGAAACATGGTACTACACCACATATCGTACAACAAAGGGAAATGAAATATAACAAAGTACGTAATGAGAGGAATTTATTTCGATACAGATGCATCACTGGATCTTATTCATTATTATTGCCATTGCGTCGTCGCATTCATGCAATCTCAACCTGGCGGACCACCCACATAATTATTCTGCGATCGGTTTGGTGTGTGCCCTTCAGAACACGCACATAGAAAGGTCTTGATGCATTGTTTGTGTTGACATTGATGATGAGAGACTGGCATTCCTGGTGTTACATTATGATATTGAAGTGAGACATAAATTTCATTGTAAATATGTTATGAATGTTTTATTATGTAGTTGTATGGTGTATTATTTGTAGGAACTATATTGATACCTCCAGCGTCATCCGTGCCAAGGTTGCAGCTGTTGTGTTAAGCACAGTTTCTCCAGCCTGCCCAAACAGCGTAACATCCAATATACCGGTGTCATCCTTTAGCTCAACCATGAGACGGCATCTGTATCGAAATAAGTATTTGTACATAAAATATTGATCTAAACATCTTGTAGTGTGAATTTGCATGTGTTATAGCTGGTTAACCTGGGAGTAGTCTTAGGTTGAGAGCTGTTGCAGGTGGAACAGTTTGAATGAATACGCTCTCGCTGGCAGATGTCACATGCATCGAACCATCCCTGCTGTGTTGTTGGGATGATGCGAATGCAGACTCTTATCCAAGCTTCATTGTATGTTTCCTGAGAAGAATATGACAGCTATTCAATTTAATATTACATTGTTGTAAAGTAAGAGTTTACATGATCTGATATTGGAAAGTAATACGACAGCAGTATTGTGCGAAGTAATGATACCAATGACGATCGAAGTTTTGCAATCGTGGATAGTGTCATGATGTTTGGTCTGGTGATTGAATGTTGGTGGTGGAATTGTTGGAACATAAGATGCGTTGAATGGTACTGGGTGTGCGTCTCGGTTGGGGAGGTAATGGTTTATATAGTGCATAACTGGTAGGTGGGAAATTGTTTATGAAGTATATTAAGCATATGATGTGGAGTAATGTGCTCTTATTAGCAAGAATTACATGTATTGTCAGTCGGGGCTTCGAAGATTGTTTCGTCTCCATGCTGATAGTTAGAAATTAGTGAAGGAGGTGTATTTCTATACATATTCAATTATGTAGTGTAGTTTTACAGACCGTTAAAGTTGTTATGGTATTGCTTGTGCCAAGTGTGTGGGTGCAATATTGTTGTATGCCAAGTGTTTGGGTTGCATGGTAGCTAAGTATATGTTCAGAATGCATGTGAGCATGCTAGGTTGTAAAGCATTCAGAGTATTTCATCATCATTGCACTGCAATTGTCAGTTTTGCATATTTAAGTTATCCATTTGTTGGCACACATTTCTACTTCATGGGGGAGCTGACAATGATATTATACAAGCTGCACTGGTGATGAACATATTGGTATTGTAATACAGAGCATCAGTCTGCTGTATGGTTGTTCAAAATTTATATTAATGCATTTATGCAAATCAATGTGTAAGTTGCAGGTTATATTTGACGGTTCTACAAACTCATCTTTATTTTGTTAGGTTCAATATATGAGGAAATTCCGGGTCTTGATTCAGGACAGTAAAGATTGAGCAAGTTAATAAGGGTTGTGAGTATAAGCATTTGTACTAACAGTTATTAATAGGAATGGAATTACTGCCAAATATACAATGCGTTCCGGGAAGTGAGTTTGCTATAATTTATCACTTATAAGTAGCTCAAATGTATCGGTTTGTTATACTGAGTTTCTTTTTAGATGAATATACACAGTTATAAACTATTAATTAGAGTCAAGCTTATTACAAGTTGCGTCTGATCTGAATTTGCAGGCCTATGTGGTGTTGCCATAATACTGTTATGCGCCACCTGTTTAAGTTGCATGTTGGATGCGAATTTTCTAAGTTTGCATGTAATGTCAGTATGTTTCTAAAGTTGAATAACAACTTTTGATGTTTGTGCTAAAAGTGTCAGGCTCAGCTTGTTTGATTCGTTTTTTCCTATGAAACCAAGCAACCAGTTATCTTCGTTGTCTCGGCAAACTGCACCGATACCACCACTGCTTGTCGCAGAAGCTGCAAAGCCATACACACTTATTCTGGCAATCCCTGTGTCAATCATATATTATGCACAGAATTACACCAGAAATTATAAAACTTATGCACATTTATGTTATCGGTGATTAACATGATTAAATGTATTAGTACTTACTTTGCAAGTTAGGCACGCTCCTAGGAGGGATTTCACCTCGGAAAGTTGTTGCACTGAGTAAAGTTCGGGACATAGCAGATGAGTCTGATGACTCCTCCTTTGGTGTTGACATCGAAGGCAGTGATTGTTAACTTTTCCAGATTTGTCTAGCTGGTTGTTGTGGTGGTGTGACATTGGTTTTTATGGAGGGGGAGAGAGATCTAGTTTTATAGTTAACAAATAATGACACGTATTTCAATAGTAGCACTTGGATATGTTGGCGTGTCATCTGGTGCTCACATATTCTGATCACGTATATAAATTTGGATGCGTGTAATTGTGTCTACATTGATACATGTGATTTGGATATGACTGAAGTGGCATTGGAGTACATTTGGTGTGCCTCTGTAACTATAAACGTCTGACGATTAATATTTGCTTTGGTAACAGTATCAACACGGTTGAACATACGGCGACTTCATCTAACGTGCGCAAAATGCCGTAATTGCAGAAATACACCCCATTTACCATACGTATTGGTATACGCTTATTGCGTCCAGCTGCACCAGGAAGAGCATTCTATCGGATGGCAGACAACAGTCAGTCGACACAACTTGACATGGCATCGAGCGATGATGAATACCAAGAACAACAACAAGAAGGCAGTTCCGAGGAGGTTAGCAAAGCAACTGATACAGGGGAAGAAAATGCAAGTGCGATGAAGGATATATTTGAAGAAGAAAGTACCTGTGGAAGTGGCTACATCTGGGTAAAGGTTCGGAGACAACATTATACTCTGATGAGAGCGAAGATGACGATGGTTTGGGGTTTTTGTATTATGACTCTCTGAATTGCTAATGGTCTTATAAATGGATATAGAAAGTAACAATAGCAATTTGGATTGTATCGTTTGCGGACAAGATCAGCACGGAATATTATTCGATCGGAGCTTTATTTTTTTTCATATACAAATGAGAAATATATAGATACACTGTACTTTGAAACTGATGCAGCTATTTTTGCTATATTATATGATAGCGTGTAACTCTTTAATGCAACCTCTAGTGGGAATTGTATCTATCTACATGGAACAATAAATACAACATAAAAAAAGGATCTATGCAATGCATACAGTGGGTGCATATTAGAACAGTCAATGGCTCTTCATCTTCCAATACGATGCTGTTGCTATAAAAACATTCCTAAAGCTTTGAAAAATATTATATCAGAATAGCTATGGACAAAAAAGAGGAAGCTGCAAGTAGGCCTGTAGAAATTGTGGAAAACAAATTGAGTAGCAAGAGGAAGCGACACGATGAAGTCAGGAAGCGAAAGAAGCCGAAGCATACTGTAAGCATGGAAAGTACTGAGAGCGAGAGCGAAAATGAATCGGAAAGCTGGCATCAGCACGATTATGTTGTTGGCAAAGGATCTGAAACTACAGTTTATTCAGGAGGCGACGACGAAGACGACGCATGTGATAGTGATACGGCAAGATCCTACGAAAGGAATAAGAAGTCTATTTTAGCTATGTTTCGGCGACAGAGGGAGGCAGGACGTAAAAGCAGAGAAGAGCGACAGGAACGACTGAAAAGGAAAGCCGACGATGTTAATGAAAAAATCTCGAAGAAGAAGCGTAGAAAATAAATTAACTGTTAGATCTTATTTGTAGTATGTCATATAATTTAAATTATGGATCTATTACTTGGGTATGGGTGGCTATTGTAAATTTTGAGATTCATATTAAGGATGTTTACTTTGGTTGATTTCATTATGGGAAGTTATTAATTGTCATTGCATAATAATACCACGAAAATGCACAAAATAGGAATTACATGAGAAAAAATATGAACAGAAGTACTGCTGTATCTTGAATTATCAGATGTTTGGAATTCTATACAATCCAATGTATATTATGAATGGTATATTTCGTGTCACTGCTGTCTATTATTCACTGTACCACAAGCATTATTTTTTTTCTGTAACATGGAATGGATGCTACTACAGATATGCTTTGAACATAGACGCATGGTATTAAGAGTGTGATTGTATTTCCTTTGGACGTCTTCTATACAAAAGCATGTTTGTTGTACTCTATGATACAACAAATAGTAGTCTACCGATAATTTCATGATGCATTACCAATTGAATGGTAGAAGAGTGCATAATATTTAATCAGATACATATGTGTCATTAAATACTATGTATAAATATCACAATGTGTAAACAATGACGATAGCCTAAAATTGACTGCAATGAACCAAACAACTGACCATACTATATATCTCGGGGAAATTTAGGTGTGAGCAGATTCAACTACCTTCATCAAGTTTTACTGAATCAGATGATTTGTACCACACATGTATTAAACATTTGTTCACAAAAGCCTATTAAAACAGGCAACAGTTAGCTTTGTTCTGATTACATTAGCAATACAGGTCTGCAAAAGAAAAAACCACGCATAACATAACAAAGAGCATACATAGATAGTACAGATGCTTGCTACGCATGACAAATTACTGGCGGTAGACTGTTGCCCGAAACATTGGAATCGTGGGATCAACCAATTCAAGCACGCATGCATCATTAAGCGCTAGCTGAGAGTGCAGCACGTATTCAAACCAAGCGAGACGACGGTGGAAAGGATTTCCCGCGTGCGTGAAACCACATGTTGTTTCCCATCTCATATAGCCATTATCCGATGTTTCTAGCCACACTTCTTTCGGAGTGCCAGTCAAGTAATCCCGTACAAAATATGTAGGAATGTTCTGCACGATTTAAAATAACCCGTTGATATGATGCATCAATACAAATGTCTCAAGGAATTGGAAATTAGGTACTTACAACTCCACCCTTTTTCGTAGTGTAATAATGAATGATGCGGGATGCAAAGAATGGCACTTCAGTGTTGTGAGCTTGCGCACGAGCGAGAGCATGATTTTCTTGTGGACCTATTCGAAAGACAGAAGAATTGAGCCCGTAGTTGATTTCCACAGCAGATTCATCCATGATGCGGATCTTGAAATTCAAATTGCGCTCATATTTGAACATAAGTACAGCCTTAGGAGGGATGCGATAAGCACTGGCAAATTGAAGCCATCCCATGCCAAAGTAATACTCATTATCAACTTGATCGATGCAGATATTCCACGATGCCCCGTTGGGCACATGTAAGTGAACGATGGATGCGATGCTGTCGTAGTGACGAGCAACATACTTTGGAGGGATCCGCTGCATAAGGAAAATGGTTATTCAACAGAGGTAGCTAATCAATAAATTGTAATTAAGGAAAACATATACACAAATTGCATGACATTGTTACCAGGGTGGTATCTTTCTTGTTAAATGGATCGTAAAGCTTGAAGAAGCGAGGTGCTATTTCTTTAATGCCAGTAGCAGCGTTGCTTTCCTGCTTAACAATACTGTGGTAAGTGATTTCGGTGCACGTGGGATCCATTATCCTTATATCATAGCTCAGATTCGCTCTAAATTTGAAGAAGACAAAATATCCTAAACTGATTGAGTTGCACTTGACCAGAGTTTTCCACCCATTGCTAAGATACAATTCATTGTTGCCTGCAAGAATCGTGGTGTTGAAGATTGCTCCGTTGGGAGTTCGTAGCTGGACAATCTTTCCAACATATTTCTTGTATACATCAACAAAGATACGAGGCAAGGACTGGAAGCGGAACAACGGTTGATTAGATTGTTTGCTTGAAATAATATCGTTGACTTGCTTGTATGCAGAACATGTAATTAGTAACTATGATCGAACTTAATCATATACTGGCATTAGGAGCCTTATATATAAGCTTACCAGTCTGTCATTTTCTGGATTACTGGATACGATAACTTTGAAAAAATTCATACTGATTCCAGGGTTGAAGTCTTAACTGCTAATGTTTGATCATGGAATGTAGGCTGTGTATACAAATGGCAACCACATCAGTTCTTTAAGAAGATCATATTGAATCACACACACACACACACACACACATACATATATATATATAAACAAAAAAAAAACAAAAAAAGAATGCCAGAAAATATATATATATATATATATATATATATATATATATATATATATATATATATATATATATATATATATATCGGAAGGATGATATCATAGTTTTGCATTGTCACAGTGACACAAACATAACGCGGTTCAAAGTATCCAAGAACTCGTGTATTCTGTATTTATTCATTTACGCGATTCAAATCTTCGGGAGAACTAATTCAGCGGGAAATTGAATACGCATCTTGAGTATGCATACTTTGATCAAACAGTACATACAAGCAAAAGTACGGAAACAATATCGAAGGGGGAAAACAAACTGTCACTATTGGCACGCAATTCCAAACACTGCGAACTGAAATTGTTGAACACAACAACACAAACAACTGATAGCTGATTTCAATGAGTTGTGCACACATACACAAGCATGTATTCTTATGGACTTGTGCAAATCCTTTTTTTTTTCATGTGAAATTACAGATTGGAAAGAAAACCCTAAACAAAACGTACCTGAAGCAAGTGAAGCTTGGCGGCGATACCTAAGACTTGCAATATGAAGGGTTGGGTGGGAGGAGCAGTGGGTGGTTATGAATACCCAACGAAGTTCTGCACGATTAATTTATTCTATTCGACTAAAATTGCAGTGCAAGCCCTCCTGTAAGTAGATATTTAATATTATGCATATGCTTGGCTAAGTTTTAATCAAGAAGTAATACATAATGGTTATTTATTGTGCACTAATTGAAACTTCATTTTAGTAATTAATATATCTGCGTCGGCATTTAAAAATTATACAAAAGATTATTACGTATAAATTGGAGTTTAGTCTTGCATTGTCCTGAGGTTGGAATCTTACTAATAATTGATTTTATTAAGATTTTGTATTCATCAAAGTTTAAATTGCTATGTTATCTATCACACCAGTCTGATTTGTGCACATGTTTATTTAACTGACTGCTGATTGCAGCAAAACAATGTGAATGTCATAAGTTTCGTATAGATGTCTATAGAAGACGTCTATTTTACAATGCTACGAGATTAATTAGACGCCATGTCGATTAGTAGATGCAATTACATAAATTATAGAAAATTATTGACGTCAAACAACATTGAATCGCTGTCAAACATTGTCAAGCTGGATGTCTTAAAGAGATGGATCTGCGATAAATAAATATAAGCAGTGGCGTAGGAAAATGTATGAAGGAAGAGCAGCGATATAAAACAAACAAAACATTATGTTTATATTAGACATATGTTGTTCCAAAAGTGTACCCAAAAAAATACCCAGGTGTCTGCTGCGATTGGAGACATTACCCTACCCTTGCCACTACAACAGAAGAGGAAACTATACAGTATGGCATCTTCACATGTATAAAGTGACTGCCATGTGTTGCTCTGTAACTGCACAAAAAAATATTAGTAAAAGGCATAAAAATAACAACTGTATAAGCACAAGTTGTTAATTTTATGCACTGCTGTCTCCAAGGTTCACTGCTAAGTGTAGTCCTTATATCTACATACATATCTGATCATATAGTTTTATAAGCCTTCATCACAGAGTTTATTTTATGCAATCTCAACTTGGCGAACACTCCACTTGTTAAGCCAGCGTGGATTCTTGCTGTTGGATGGAGCCAGGCGGAAGTAGAATCGTTTGTCTACCGCTGCATCATTCGCCTTCGACAACACATCGCTTTGTTCCTGCATGATAATATAAGATGACTACATTAATTAACATCCCATGGAGTCAGCTGCATTTCAACTCGAAATCGCGACATATGGGTGTAGTTAGCTTACGTCTGGAGTCATTGCAGATAGGATAACCGCACTTTTGTTTAACACAGTTTCAACAGCATGTCCAAATATAGCAACCTCAAGTTCACCACTGCCATCACCAATTCGAACTCCGAGGCGCCCCCTGCACGATATCAATTTATTTACATCTCAATTAGAAATAACATACTTACATGAGAAAGACACAGTTGTTCACAAATAAACTGTTGTGTATACAACCATAGTTGGCATGAGTTATTGAATTGGTAAACATTAACTTCAGAAGGATTATGTGAGATGGGACGCAGCATACCATGGAGCAGAAATGCAGTTATTTTTTGCACAGCCTAGGCAAGCAAATACTTCGCCTAGCACATGGCTAGTAGCCCGGTTGCACTTGTTGCATGCGGTATACCACGGTCGCTGACTACATGGTGCTACAACAACAGACACTCTCACCCAGATTTCAGCGGAACCAGTCTGCTGCAATGCAAAACAACATTAATTCAATCGGGAACATCATGGATAAACTTGCCCGCGGTTACAATGCTAGACAGGAAAAGTTACCAGAGTACTTGGTAAGTCTGCAATCCTGACAAGTTTGAACTCAGATGTAGAAGTATTGGCAACTTTCTTCTTCAGTAGCATCTCAGGGTCACTGATAGCATCAATTTTCTCGTAGTTAGCATCGCGCCTGCAAGATCTTTAGATTGTTAACATATACTACTGGACGACAAGCTATGAAGTACATATAATTAGATAATGAAGGCAGTTTACCAATCCAACAATTCCTCAACCCGTGCATCGGGAACATCAAACAAGAACATTGTAGACATAGTAGTTTTCAAGGAGAATCCTGAGAGACATGGGCAAAACCATTTATGAACATAGCAGTAGGAACAAACATAACATATCATATGTCAACATTTCATCAAAAAATATCATGTCGATACCGGAGTATTTCGATGCCACAACATTAGTGACGATGACAACCGGCTGGGACTTTGCTAACTTGGCCAGTTTTTCTGCATCAGTGGTTGCTATGTCATCCCAAGCTGAAAGGCACACTGGATTCAAACTGTTTGGCAAGACAAATAAAGTTAGAGAAGACAGCAAATAGATAGAGTGGAAAAGATTCAGAAAGGGGGAGGGAAAAGACACCACAGGATATCATCGATTACACGACAATTTTCAGCATCATAAATAACTAAATACATCTTCCATATATATAAAATATATATTTGGTATCTGCATTCCATACCGGTATAGAACGACCTAAAATTTATGAAGCCGAGGAACAAACAAGTGTTATACGTGCTCGTATTAATTTATCAGGAAAATCAAGATTCGGGATTGCATACATTGATGGTTCATTGCTCGCAAGTCACATTACACAAGTTTAATGTTGATCTGGTATGCTTTCATTCTTCTATTATTTTTCAGAGCATAACAAAGCAATATTTGCAGTGTAGGAGACAATATATAATTCTACTATTGATTTAACAACTTCCGCCGCCTATAATGTGGCCACACCTAACTAACAAGAATAGACGCAGAACAGTATATTAGAAGTAAGCAAGGCACATTGGAGAACTTACGTATCGTCAATAACAACTATATCTCGAACCTTCGAACGAGCAGTCGAATCCTTCTATGGCACTGTTTTCGGAGACATGACAGCTATGACTATCACTGCGACATCTGCATATGGATACATATATTGTGAGTATGTAATTTTTAATGGAACGAAGGAAGACAGCCACGGGAAGCACAACAATAACAAACATAACTAAATAAGAGCAACGCATAAAGAACACAGCAAGCGATGCAGTGCTAAAACTTTGGGGGAAACTACCAAATTTATCAGGTTTCCTGATGAAGTCGCGGGCCTCAGTCAGAGTCTTGAAGTTGTACGCAGTAATTGCTGTTTCATCTGCAGCACCTTCAACTGGTACAATTTTCATCTGGGGATCCAGAACAAGGACATAATCGTGATCAATGTAGCGATGTTGCGGGTTAACACGGCGTACAACTCCATCACTGAACCAGTATGCATGATATGGATGTATGAAATACCCGATTTTATCTAATGGGGGTGAATGTGCATTTTCTTTAAAATGTTTATTATAAATTCGGGGCTAAAGCATGTATTTCGGAAACTTAGGGGGGAGTAATTGTCTTTTACACAAACAAATATAAATAATAGTGTATTTATACTGTATAATAATACCGTATTCCTATACCGTATAATACGAGGCTTATATACGTATAATATACTATAATAAAAATAATAATAATAAACAATAATAATAACAATAATAACAATAATAATAAAATAATAACAATAATAATAATACTAACAATACCCATATCAAAAATAATACTTCTACCACATTCTCTCACTCCCCTTACACCACCATCCATTCCCCTTCCTATACTTTTCTCTCCTCACAAAAACAACTCTTTTATTTCCCTTCCTCCTCTCTCTCCCGAACAACACACACACACACACACACACTTTTGTTGTTTTCTTCTTCATCCATCACAAACCCTCCTCCTTTCTCTTTCTCTCTCCTCGTCACTACCTCTTCCTCTCTCTCCCCTTGTTTTTTTCTCCTTCTCCCTCTGGCAAACACACAAACACAATTAATTTCTCTCTCACACCACACCCTCACAAAAAAACACCTCCTCCTCTCTTCCTCTCCCTCATCCCTCACAGCAACACAACACACAGCCCCCTCACAACACTCTCTCCCGTCTCTCTCTCTCCCTCACTCTCTCTCTCTTGTTTTCTCTCACGGCACACACAAAAACAAAACCCACACACTCACAAAAAAACTCTCCCTGCCTCTCTCATCCCTCACCCGAAACACACAACAACACCCTCACCATCACCCCCTCCTCTATAAATCCCCTGCTCCTTCCTCCTCAATCACACAACATCACCAACACCATCACCATCTCTCCCTCAATCTCTCACCCTCCCTCTGCCCAAAACAGAGCAACCCCACAATCACCACCACAACCAACACCACCATAACAGCCCCCTCCATCACCACCAACGGGGAACACCCCCATGGACGCCACCATCACCACCTCCGCCTCTCACCTCTGCCTCCCCTCTCTCTCTCGAACTCTCTGCTCCCTCACTCCCCTCTGATTTCGCCGGCGAAGAGAAAAGAAGCAGCAGCAGCGGTGGCATAGCACCACCACCGCTGCCTTCCCCGACCAACCACCACCGGCATCACCTCCACCATCTCCCTGTCTCTCTTCTCTCACCCAATTCCCCTCCATCTCAATCCCTTCTCCTCCTCTGCCACAAAAAAACCAAGGCAGCAACAACACCAACACCACCCACTGGCCACTGCCAACGCCAACGCCACCACCACCTCCTCCATTAAAACCACCATCATCACCATCAGTCCCTCTCCTCCCTCTGTCTCTCTCTTTCTCTTTCTCTTTCTCTCTGACCCTGTCTCTCTCTCTTCCCTCCCCTGTTTCTCCGGCGAAGAGAAGGCAGGAGCAGCGGTGGCCTTGCACCGCCACCACTGCCGAACAATCGACGGAAAACAACCGCCATCGCAACCATCGGCTCCATCTCTTCCCCCTCTCTCGCCGACGCTCTCTCTCTGACCCTCTTTGTTCTCGACGCCCAGAAACAGAGGAAGAGGAAGAAGCAGCGGTGGCCAGAGCCACCGCCGAAATCGACCCGAAGGCCAGACCCGACGGGAACCCAGGGGCCACCGTGCCTTCTCCTTCGTCTCCGGCGACATCCCCACACTCTTAGGAGTCCGACCAGACCCAGAGGGGTCCGATTCCGGTCACCCAACAGCCAAGCTCCATCAATTCCGGCGAGTTCTTCGCCAAATTTCGAGGATCGATTTAACCCTCTTTCGGTAACTGTTTTGATTGATTTTTGATTCAAATATGCATATTGGAACTTGAATTTGAGATCTGTAACAACAAAATTAGATGGGTAACATTGTTTGATGAGTTTCATGAATTGGCATTAGGGGGAGAAGGAGAAGAAGAACGTGGGAGTGAGAGAGGGGTAATTTTGGCTATAAACAGAAAGCTGGGGGGTATTTGTGTATGAAACAGAAACTTTGGGGACCCTATTGTATAATACATAATCTGAATTTGTGAATAAACTTAACAATTGTTTAAAAAAAACAACTAATACCATAGTTTTATAAATTCTTATAGAAGACATATACATAAGTACTCTTGAAAAATGATTTTAGATGAGGAATATATAAGGAGTGGTTATGTCATAAGCTTAATCTTTTTATTTACAAACTTATGGACTAAAATGTAGAATTATTTATGAATGAAATTGTAGTTAGCTACTAAGGAATAAAATGTTTGGATTAAATAAATGAATGGATAACTACTCTTGTCATAAAAAAATTAAGGAGTAATATTTTTAGAACTTGAGATGTTGCCACAAATAAGATAGCTACACATTCTTTTATGAGATGAATGTATGAATTTAAAATGTATTGTAAAAGCAAAATAATTGTTCTAAGAATTTCCTAAGTGTTAAATAAATACAAATAAAGTTAGAACTAAATGATATTGGGATAATCATACTCTTTGATATATTTAAGTTATCTAAATCATTTTGTGAAATATTATTTAGAGGGGTGTATGGCTAATTGTGTGACTAAATAAATACAAGTTTCTAAAAGAATTATTTAATAATCCCTAGCTACATTTTGGAAATAGCCACATTATAGATTGACAAAATAATTGACTTGAAGATTATTTTAAATAAATAAAATGAGGGTTTTGGGGTTATATTGAAAATTAAAATAAGGAAGGCCACTCAATAATTTGGACATTCATAGCATAATTGCATTTCACATGCTAGTTAAGATTTGATTTGGTTAGAAATTATAATTTGTAGGCGACGGTTTCGTAGACGACGAGTTTATTGAATACGAGTGGTAGGACTTCCATGTCGTAGATACAGCAAGCTACTTATCATCGGTAAGTTCATATGTGCAATACCTGAACTATCAAAATGTGATTTTGTGTGCGTTACAAATTGTCTTAACTTGCGATACTTGAGATTTATCAAACGTTGTGATCTATATTTTGAGAAATTCCCTTTAAAGCATTTCGCTTGAAAAATCATGAATTTATGTCCAAATATTGGTTGTGGAATGACAACTGGAAATCCAAGTGATACACTTGAGGAATGAAAATGAAAATGAATAAATGCACTATAATATAATTGGGGCAATGCACAGAGGATGCGGAAATTACGGCTCCGTCCAGGGGCGACAGTTTGCGATCCCCTTTATATTTACGGCTCCGGCCAGGGGCGCCAGTTTGCGATCCCCTTTTTATATTTACGGCTCCGGCCGGGAGCGCCAGTTTGCGATCTCCCATGTATTGTGAAACTATGGAGTACTACTTATACCTGTGCAGGTTACAACGGTATAGGGGTGTCGACACTTAAGGTCTCATAGTCGTGTTTATGAGCAGGGATTTGACGTATGGGCATCCCACAACGCTCGGGTGAATTGGGATCTTAGATAATCCCAAGAGGCACTCTGTGGTAGTATATATTGCATCGTAACCTCTCTGGGGCATTTGACACCCGCTGGGCAACACTACGCCAGCTGAACTAAAGAATAAGAAAAGGAATCGATTAATATTTGGCAGCTCATTTTGCTACGCGTTAAATATCATGTGATTTATATACATGCTTTTGTGCCAAAACTCGTTTTACATATTGCAGTATGAATTTACTCAGTTTTTTTACTGATTAAAATTTTCCTGCGGTCGGCTTGTGCTATTTCAAAACCCGCAGGTTACGAGTAGGGTGGGAGACGTTCACAACGCGGATGGCTAGAGTATCAGGCTGTTTAGTACATCACCTAGTAATTTTCATTTCAAATGTAATGTACTTATATTTTTCAGACAATGGCACTGGCTTATTATGAATGTGTAATAACTTATATTTGGATTATCGATGGTTGTATTAACTAAGAACCGGCGATCCTGCTCCGTATCCAATGGGGTTTATCTCCTCGGACGGAGGCATCTTTCCAAATATACGGTTCGGCCGGCCGTATGATTTGGGGGTGTTGCAGATGGTATCAGAGCCGACGGTTCTAAGTTAGTACGAACCTACGATATCCACTAAACTAAGTTTAAAAATATTTTCAGCATTAAAATCAACATAGGGAAAACAAAAATAAGGAATAAAAATCTGACAAGCCGGGGGTTGAAGGGTAGTTTATTTATCTGATATATGATATGACTTAACTTCAGGAGGATTCTTTGTTAAAATAATCTGTGATGCAATGGTATGACTTATTGTCAGGCGGATTCCTTGCTAAATTGAGATTACATGTGATGCCACCAAGTGTGGTCATTATCTGTTTGGTTGGTATGCGTTTCATGTGCACCTTAGAACATTTCAGTGACATTATGACCTGATACACGAGTACTATATATGTGCGCATAAGTTAGATATTATTTTGAAAGAGATTATATCCATAGGATACCATGCGATATTCCAACCCTCCTCGCTACTATACCAGGAGTCGCAGAACTCAACAAGTAGCAATGAATCGAGGCGATCCAGCCCCAGAATACGACCCCATCCGATTCCAGAACATGGAACAGGCGACCCTAGCTCTGACACAAATCATGCAGAACACTCAGGCTGGAGGAGAAGATGTGATGCGAAGGATTGCTGAACTTCGACCCGACTACTTCTATGGAACCGATGACCCGACGATCTTGGAGGACTGGATCCGCGACTTTGGGAAGACGCTAAAATCAGTGCGCTGCCGGAGGACAGACATGTAGAAATAGATGTATACTACTTCAAGAAGGAAGCTGACAAATGGTGGTCTGCCAAGGGAGAAGAACTCCTCGCTCAGCCGGGATTCGGCTGGGAACAGCTGAAGACAGCACTACGTGAACGGTTTTACCCTGACCACGTCAAGTCTAGGAAGCTTAAGGAGTTCTTAGATCTGAAACAAAGGAATGACAGCCTCTCAGTCTACTACGATCGCTTCACGGAACTTATGAGGTTTGGAGCAGAGATCGTACCGACAGAAGCGAGGGCAGTCAAGAGGTTTGTGCAAGGCCTAAACTTCCCAATTCGGAGCACTTTGGGGGTGACCCGTTTCGAGACGCTCCACGACGCGTACGGAGCAGCACAGGATGTACAAAGGATGCTAGATGAGAACCTTGAGGAGAACAGAAAGTGGAAATCTGAAGCACAAGCAGCACCAACTTTTCAGAACCGCGGCAATTGGAACAATGGTGGAGATAAGAGGAATCGGCCCAACAATCAGCTTGTTGGAGGGCAAGGACCGATTCGAGCCTATCATTGCGGGCGATGTGGCAACAATCACCCGGGAAGAGACTGCCAAGGGAACAAGATAACTTGCTATAAGTGTGGTAAGCTGGGCCATCGAAGCAGGGATTGCAGGTCCAGACCTCAAGGAAGTAACAGTGGATGAAACTTCAACAACCGCGGAGGAGGAAATGGGGCTTTTCGCCAAGGTGGAAACTACGGGTACAACCAGGGAGGCAACAACCAGTTTGGAGGGAACCAGCAGAACTATCAGCAGGGTGGAGGACACAACAACGTGAGCTACAACACTGGGAGAAACAACAACAACGGGGGAGGCTTCAACCGAGGAAACAACTGGCCAGGTGGAAACAACCGACCTCAAGGGAACAATGCAGCAGCACCAGCAGCCGTCGCCCGTACTGCAACTGGGACCATTAATGTCATGAACCAGACACAAGCAGAACAGGCCAACGTGGTGACTGGTACATTCCTTATCCATTCTGTCCCTGCATTTGTCCTATTTGATTCAGGAGCCACATTTTCTTTCATATCATCCACATTGGTTAAAAAACTAGATTTACCTGCTCCGACACCCATATCTATTGCCATCTCTACCCCTAACGGAGAGGTCGTAACTTGTAAAGCCATGTACCCTGAAGTCAAACTAGAAGTCCTTGGTACTGAACTACCCTCAAACCTGATCCTCTACAGCCTCGGTAACCTAGATGTCATCTTAGGTATGGATTGGCTTAGCAAGTACAAAGCAACCATAGAATGTGCCACACAAAAAGTTAGGTTCCGTGGACCCAATGGTGAGCGTCTGTCCTATAGAGGTGTAACCAGTGGACCCCGAATCCAAATTGTGTCAGCCTTAACCATCCTCTCAGAAGTGAAGAAAGGGCATAAGGCATATCTCTGTACGATCCATGACCAGGAAAAAGAAGAGGAGAAGTTGGAGAAAATCCCAGTGGTAAACGAGTTCCCAGACGTGTTCCCAGAAGAGCTTCCAGGAATGCCACCCAAGAGGGCAGTGGACTTTACGATCGACCTGGTACCAGGGACTGGGCCGATCTCCAAGGCACCATACAGGATGGCTCCTGCAGAGTTGAAGGAGTTGAAAGAGCAGCTCAAGGAGTTGCTAGACAAGGGCTTCATCCGGCCTAGTGTTTCACCGTGGGGAGCACCAGTCTTGTTTGTGAAGAAGAAGGACGGAAGTCTCAGGCTTTGCATAGACTACCGGGAGCTGAACAATGTAACCATAAAGAACAAGTATCCGCTTCCCAGGATCGACGACCTGTTTGATCAATTACAAGGAGCCGATACGTTCTCGAAGGTTGACCTGAGGTCAGGGTACCACCAGCTCAGGATAGCAGAGAAGGATATTCCGAAGACAGCATTCCGAACCCGATACGGTCATTACGAGTACACAGTGATGCCGTTCGGCTTGACGAATGCACCATCAGCATTTATGGAGTTGATGAACCGCGTCCTACAGAAGTACTTGGATAGATTTGTTGTGGTGTTCATCGACGACATCCTGATCTACTCCAAGGGAAGGGAAGAGCACGAACAACACTTGAGAGAGGTGTTGGGAACTCTCAGGGAAGAAAAGTTGTGTGGGAAGTTGTCGAAGTGCGAGTTTTGGCTCGATCAAGTGCCTTTCCTGGGCCATATCATATCCAAGGAAGGTGTGTCAGTGGACCCAGGGAAAGTGGCAGCAGTAAGAGATTGGCCAACACCGAAGAATGTAACCGAGATACGAAGCTTCTTGGGACTGGCAGGATACTACCGAAGATTCGTGAAGGATTTCTCAAAGATCGCAAAACCCCTGACCAACTTGATAAAGAAGACGACGAAGTATGTGTGGGACATCAAGTGCGAGGAGGCATTCCAAACACTCAAGGATAGTTTGACCTCAGCACCAGTGTTGACCTTACCCACAGAAGGGGGAGAGTTTGAAGTTTACAGTGACGCGTCGAAGCATGGACTGGGATGTGTTCTGATGCAAAATGGGAAGGTGATTGCTTATGCTTCCAGGCAGCTAAAGCCGTACGAGGAGAACTACCCCACTCATGACTTGGAGTTGGCTGCTATAGTGTTTGCACTGAAGATATGGAGGCATTATTTGTACGGTACGACTTGCAAGATCTTCACTGATCACAAGAGTCTGAAGTACATATTCACGCAGAAGGAGCTGAACATGCGGCAAAGGAGATGGTTAGAATTGGTGAAGGATTATGATCTCCAGATCTTGTACCATGAAGGGAAGGCCAATGTGGTGGCAGATGCATTGAGTCGGAAAACGGAGCACACGGTGAATACCATGTGGGTTTTGCCACGCAAGCTCTGCGAAGACTTTCAGAAGATGGAAATTGAAGTATGTACGAGGGGAACTGCCAGTAATATGTTGTGCAATTTGACAGTTGTGCCAAGCATCTTCGAGGAAATTAAGGAAGGCCAGAAGGGAGACGCTTTTCTGCAGCAGATTAAGGACAAGATCAGTAAGGGTGAAGCTCATGATTTCAAGATCGACGAAGACGGTAGCGTAAAGTTCAAGGGAAGATGGTGCATACCATTGAAATGTGCGGAAGTAAAGGAGAAGATTATGAAAGAATCTCATCACACGCCGTACTCAGTACACCCAGGGGGAGACAAGCTGTATAAAGACTTGAAGAAGAACTTCTGGTGGAAGGGCATGAAGAAGGAAGTAGCAGACTATGTGTCCCGATGCCTTACATGCCAAAAGGTCAAATTTGAGCACAAGAGACCAGGAGGGATGTTACAACCGTTAGATATACCAGTATGGAAATGGGACTCCATCTCAATGGACTTCGTCACAGCATTGCCAACGTCGACTAATGGCCTAAACCAGATATGGGTTGTGGTTGATCGGTTGACAAAGACGGCCAGATACATTCCTATGAAAGATACGTGGGATATGGAAAAGAGAGCAAATGCATACATCAAGGATGTGGTGAGATTACATGGAGTACCTAGCTCAATTGTTTCTGACAGGGATCCGAACTTCCTATCACACTTCTGGAAGGAACTATAGAAGGCCATGGGTACCGAACTCAAGTTCAGCACCGCTTTTCACCCCGCTACAGATGGACAGACGGAGAGGACCATTCAGACACTAGAAGACATGTTGAGAGCCTGCATCTTAGACTTTGGGGGATCGTGGGTGGACAAACTACCATTAATAGAGTTTTCCTACAACAACAGCTATCATGCCAGCATAGGAATGGCACCTTACGAGGCGTTGTATGGAAGGACATGCAGGACACCGCTTTGTTGGAGCGACATCAGTGAGACTATCATTCTAGGGCCGCAAATAATTGAAGAGTCGACGAACCAGATTCGGATGATTCAGCAAAGGATGAAGGCAGCCCAAGATCGACAGAAGTCTTATGCTGATTCAAAGAGGAGACCGTTGGAGTTCAAAGTAGGTGACAAAGTATTTCTAAAAGTTTCTCCAACCAAAGGCGTCATGAGGTTCAACCAGAAGGGAAAGCTCAGTCCCAAGTTCATTGGACCGTACGAGGTGATGGATCGTATAGGAGAAGTTGCTTATCGCCTAAATCTTCCAAACAACCTAGGCCGAGTTCATAATGTCTTTCATGTCTCGCAACTCAAACCTTACATTCACGACCCGAGCCATGTCCTTGACCCTGAACCAGTCGACCTAGATCCGTCTCTTTCCTACGAAGAGAAACCCATCAAAATCCTCGATAGGAAAACCAGGAACACCCGTACCAAGTCAACTACGCTGGTCAAGGTTCTCTGGTCCAACCAATTACAAGAAGGAGCTACATGGGAGGCGGAAGCTGACATGATGAAACGATACCCTCACCTGTTTGATCAGGTAAAATAAATTGCGAGAGTATAACCCTACGATTAGCGATTGTTGGCATACATGTACTAGGCATCGTTATATCATATAGCATGACCAGTTATAACCTTACATATGCATATTATAGTATTACTTGGGCATTTATGACATATCTAGCGCACTAGCTTCGGATAAGAGTTGCTTAATTAACATACCGTAGAGACAGCTTCGGGGACGAAGCTCTTTTCTAAGGGTGGTAAGATGAAATACCCGATTTTATCTAATGGGGGTGAATGTGCATTTTCTTTAAAATGTTTATTATAAATTCGGGGCTAAAGCATGTATTTCGGAAACTTAGGGGGGGAGTAATTGTCTTTTACACAAACAAATATAAATAATAGTGTATTTATACTGTATAATAATACCGTATTCCTATACCGTATAATACGAGGCTTATATACGTATAATATACTATAATAAAAATAATAATAAATAATAATAATAATAATAATAATAACAATAATAATAAAATAATAACAATAATAATAATACTAACAATACCCATATCAAAAATAATACTTCTACCACATTCTCTCACTCCCCTTACATCACCATCCATTCCCCTTCCTATACTTTTCTCTCCTCACAAAAACAACTCTTTTATTTCTCTTCCTCCTCTCCCTCCCGGACAACACACACACACACACACACACACACACACACACACACACACACACACACACACACACACACACTTTTGTTATTTTCTTCTTCATCCATCACAAACCCTCCTCCCTTCTCTTTCTCTCTCCCCGTCACTACCTCTTCCTCTCTCTCCCCTTGTTTTTTTCTCCTTCTCCCTCTGGCAAACACACAAACACAATTCATTTCTCTCTCACACCACACCCTCACAAAAAAACACCTCCTCCTCTCTTCCTCTCCCTCATCCCTCACAGCAACACAACACACAGCCCCCTCACAACACTCTCTCCCGTCTCTCTCTCTCCCTCACTCTCTCTCTCTTGTTTTCTCTCACGGCACACACAAAAACAAAACCCACACACTCACAAAAAAACTCTCCCTGCCTCTCTCATCCCTCACCCGAAACACACAACAACACCCTCACCATCACCCCCTCCTCTATAAATCCCCTGCTCCTTCCTCCTCAATCACACAACATCACCAACACCATCACCATCTCTCCCTCAATCTCTCACCCTCCCTCTGCCCAAAACAGAGCAACCCCACAATCACCACCACAACCAACACCACCATAACAGCCCCCTCCATCACCACCAACGGGGAACACCCCCATGGACGCCACCATCACCACCTCCGCCTCTCACCTCTGCCTCCCCTCTCTCTCTCGAACTCTCTGCTCCCTCACTCCCCTCTGATTTCGCCGGCGAAGAGAAAAGAAGCAGCAGCAGCGGTGGCATAGCACCACCACCGCTGCCTTCCCCGACCAACCACCACCGGCATCACCTCCACCATCTCCCTGTATTTATTCTCTCACCCAATTCCCCTCCATCTCAATCCCTTCTCCTCCTCTGCCACAACAAAACCAAGGCAGCAACAACTCCAACACCACCCACTGGCCACTGCCAACGCCAACGCCACCACCACCTCCTCCATTAAAACCACCATCATCACCATCAGTCCCTCTCCTCCCTCTGTCTCTCTCTTTCTCTTTCTCTTTCTCTCTGCCCCTGTCTCTCTCTCTTCCCTCCCCTGTTTCTCCGGCGAAGAGAAGGCAGGAGCAGCAGTGGCCTTGCACCGCCACCACTGCCGAACAATCGACGGAAAACAACCGCCATCGCAACCATCGGCTCCATCTCTTCCCCCTCTCTCGCCGACGCTCTCTCTCTGACCCTCTCTGTTCTCGACGCCCAGAAACAGAGGAAGAGGAAGAAGCAGCGGTGGCCAGAGCCACCGCCGAAATCGACCCGAAGGCCAGACCCGACGGGAACCCAGGGGCCACCGTGCCTTCTCCTTCGTCTCCGGCGACATCCCCACACTCTTAGGAGTCCGACCAGACCCAGAGGGGTCCGATTCCGGTCACCCAACAGCCAAGCTCCATCAATTCCGGCGAGTTCTTCGCCAAATTTCGAGGATCGATTTAACCCTCTTTCGGTAACTGTTTTGATTGATTTTTGATTCAAATATGCATATTGGAACTTGAATTTAGAATATGTAACAACAAAATTAGATGGGTAACATTGTTTGATGAGTTTCATGAATTGGCATTAGGGGGAGAAGGAGAAGAAGAACGTGGGAGTGAGAGAGGGGTAATTTTGGCTATAAACAGAAAGCTGGGGGGTATTTGTGTATGAAACAGAAACTTTGGGGATCCTATTGTATAATACATAATCTGAATTTGTGAATAAACTTAACAATTGTTTAAAAAAAATAAATAACTAATACCATAGTTTTATAAATTCTTATAGAAGACATATACATAAGTACTCTTGAAAAATGATTTTAGATGAGGAATATATAAGGAGTGGTTATGTCATAAGCCTAATCTTTTTATTTACAAACTTATGGACTAAAATGTAGAATTATTTATGAATGAAATTGTAGTTAGCTACTAAGGAATAAAATGTTTGGATTAAATAAATGAATGGATAACTAATCTTGTCATATAAAAATTAAGGAGTAATATTTTTAGAACTTGAGATGTTGCCACAAATAAGATAGCTACACATTCTTTTATGAGATGAATGTATGAATTTAAAATGTATTGTAAAAGCAAAATAATTTTTCTAAGATTTCCTAAGTGTTAAATAAATACAAATAAAGTTAGAACTAAATGATATTGGGATAATCATACTCTTTGATATATTTAAGTTATCTAAATCATTTTGTGAAATATTATTTAGAGGGGTGTATGGCTAATTGTGTGACTAAATAAATACAAGTTTCTAAAAGAATTATTTAATAATCCCTAGCTACATTTTGGAAATAGCCACATTATAGATTGACAAAATAATTGACTTGAAGATTATTTTAAATAAATAAAATGAGGGTTTTGGGGTTATATTGAAAATTAAAATAAGGAAGGCCACTCAATAATTTGGACATTCATAGCATAATTGGATTTCACATGCTAGTTGGGATTTGAATTGATTAGAAATTATAATTTGTAGGCGACGGTTTCGTAGACGACGAGTTTATTGAATACGAGTGGTAGGACTTCCATGTCGTAGATACAGCAAGCTACTTATCATCGGTAAGTTCATATGAGCAATACCTGAACTATCAAAATGTGATTTTGTGTGCGTTACAAATTGTCTTAACTTGCGATACTTGAGATTTATCAAACGTTGTGATCTATATTTTGAGAAATTCCCTTTAAAGCATTTCGCTTGAAAAATCATGAATTTATGTCCAAATATTGGTTGTGGAATGACAACTGGAAATCCAAGTGATACACTTGAGGAATGAAAATGAAAATGAATAAATGCACTATAATATAATTGGGGCAATGCACAGAGGATGCGGAAATTACGGCTCCGGCCAGGGGCGACAGTTTGCGATCCCCTTTATATTTACGGCTCCGGCCAGGGGCGCCAGTTTGCGATCCCCTTTTTATATTTACGGCTCCGGCCGGGAGCGCCAGTTTGCGATCTCCCATGTATTGTGAAACTATGGAGTACTACTTATACCTGTGCAGGTTACAACGGTATAGGGGTGTCGACACTTAAGGTCTCATAGTCGTGTTTATGAGAAGGGATTTGACGTATGGGCATCCCACAACGCTCGGGTGAATTGGGATCTTAGATAATCCCAAGAGGCACTCTGTGGTAGTATATATTGCATCGTAACCTCTCTGGGGCATTTGACACCCGCTGGGCAACACTACGCCAGCTGAACTAAAGAATAAGAAAAGGAATCGATTAATATTTGGCAGCTCATTTTGCTACGCGTTAAATATCATGTGATTTATATACATGCTTTTGTGCCAAAACTCGTTTTACATATTGCAGTATGAATTTACTCAGTTTTTTTACTGATTAAAATTTTCCTGCGGTCGGCTTGTGCTATTTCAAAACCCGCAGGTTACGAGTAGGGTGGGAGACGTTCACAACGCGGATGGCTAGAGTATCAGGCTGTTTAGTACATCACCTAGTAATTTTCATTTCAAATGTAATGTACTTATATTTTTCAGACAATGGCACTGGCTTATTATGAATGTGTAATAACTTATATTTGGATTATCGATGGTTGTATTAACTAAGAACCGGCGATCCTGCTCCGTATCCAATGGGGTTTATCTCCTCGGACGGAGGCATCTTTCCAAATATACGGTTCGGCCGGCCGTATGATTTGGGGGTGTTGCAATGTAGCTGTTTGTCAAACGATTCAATTTCAGCGTCAAAAGCTGTAGCCTGTAACTTTTTACCCTGCACAGGACAAAGCAGGTAACAATAAATATGAGACATGTATTGGTGATGTCGGTGTACTACTCGTTAACTAACCTCGCTATCGCAAATGACATATCGCTGATACTTTGTGTTGCCAAATCGAGCTGTTGTTGCACGGTACTTCTCAACGACACGGAGTTTAAGCTTCCATTCTTTCAATTGATCAGTTAAGGCAGATAACTTCAGCATATCACTTTCCATCCCTAGTTTACAACAGCAACACACGACCAACATATATAAGCACCACATTTGTAGTTACATGCTATTCAGATGGTAAAAAAACTTGATGCATAATGACGCGATCATTTAACCTTGTAGCAAGTACATTTGATATAGCAAAATCACACGAACAACAAATTTAAACCACAATAATGCAGCCAGGCAAGAGTATAGCAAATACATATTCGGAGCCATAATTTCATATATGGTATTTCCAGTGACACAGACGAAAGCATGATAAAAAACAAGTATAAAAACTAAACAAACAAACACACACACACACACACACACACATATATCATATACGTATTAAAAAGTAGTATATATAAATGTATATGTAAGTATTATATGCATATATGTATATATGTATATATATATATATAATATATGCTGTTCCTATTGTGAATCACTATTCTTGTTGGCCCGATGCTCGACGTAGCAGATGTTTGTACACAACATTCTGGGTACTGTCAACAGTTTGGATATTATCAAGTGGATGTATTAAAATGTTCACAGATGCAGACAACGTCGCTCGAGACAATGCAACATAGAGTTGACCGTGCGAGAACACTGGTTGAGGAAGATAAATACCAACATACTGCAAAGTTTGGCCTTGGGACTTGTTAATTGTCATCGCAAAGCATGGTCGGACTGGGAATTGTTTTCTTTCAAACTCAACTGGGTATTTATCTGTCTCAGATGGCCTGAGTGGTATCCTAGGTATGAAGACATCCTTGCCTTTATTGTGACCTATAGCTATTTCAGCATGTATGACATTAGGGAGGAGATTTTTACATATAAGTTTGATACCATTAGACAGCCCGGCGGATGGATCTAAATTTCGTAACAACATCACAGGACAACCACGTTTTAAGAGCAGCTCATGAGGAGGCAGTCCATTAGGTGTAAGGGTATGTAAAAACTCTAAAGAATGATTATCTCGGCTGCCAGGAAGACAATGATCAAAACTTGTGTAGACATGTGTGTTACCAGGGAATCTACCAAGTAAAATTTGATTCAGTAAATCAACACAGTCATTCCTTGGTGTCAAGATGGCTCGGTCGACGAGGTAATCAGGCTTCAAGCAATCGCTTTCAAAGTTAGGATAAACATAGTCAATGAAAGTGTTAATCGATGTTCTCTCATTTACAAAAGGCACAACCATTGATTGCGGTAGCTTTAATAAGGATTCATCATTTTCTTGTAAGCTGCCATCCCCGACTGATAATAGAAACTCCGCAAAACAAGGATCATGTATTGCCCTCATGTTCGCTGTTAGACGCAATAAACGCATATGAGGCCACATGTGTGAGTCAACAATGCTATTACATATGCCCTCTTCCTTCGTTGCTCGCACTGTCACGGGAAGAACTTGCCTGAAATCACCACCGAAAACAACAACCTTCCCTCCAAACAATTCGTTGCTCGAGCATATATCGCGGAGCATAGATTCAAAAGCCTCGATATTCTGCTTCTTCGCCATTGTGACCTCATCCCATATAATTACACTTGATTGTCGAATCAGCTCTGCCAAGGCAGTCCGCTTCCCAATGTTGCAGCAACTCTTCTCTTTTGTGTCCAGAGGTAGCTTGAAGCGAGAATGCGCTGTTCGACCCCCAGGCAAATTGGATGCTGCAATACCTGTGCTGGCAGTGGCCAATGCAATATAACCCATGCCACGAATACGAGCAAGGATAGCTCTGTAAAGGAATGTCTTCCCAGTGCCACCAGGCCCGTCAACAAAGAAACACGCACCTTTCTTCCGCAAAACATGATCAATGATTACATCATATGCAGTTTGCTGGTCCTCATTCAATTGCTTCGTTGCCGCAATGTCTTCTGCAGGGATAGGAATTGCTAACTCTTCATCAATCTCTCGATTCAGCGGTGCAACTTCATCGGAACCATTGATATCCATTGGCAAGTTATAATCTCTTAACTGCCTTCCCATTGACTCAAGAACCATGTTTACATGTCTTAGGGTTCTTGAAAGGATCTGACCTTCACTGTTGGCTTCTCCACGACGGTAGTCTTCAGAAAGCTTAGCATAAAATTGTTCCCACAGCTGCCGAGGATTACTCGGCTGGCAGAACACCAGAATGGTGGCAAACAGTCGTCGTGAAGTGTGTGGCATCTGGAACGTTGTAGCCTCTTCTAGACAATCTTCCAATGCAGTGTCTTTCTCAAGCAGCCCAAGCTTTTCGCAGGCCTCGCGATATGTTTCACACACATGATTACCAACGGTGCGAAGATGCTCGTATGATTCCGCACCTCTGACATGCATTAATAGTATACGTAAGAAGAAACGTTCGCCTTCCGCAGGGTTAGCAGCCACTATACGACCAATAGCATGACCTTTCTTCCGAGGCGTCCACTCCGATTTCGTAGAATTCCATACATAATGTTCAGGAAACTCACTGTAGAGCCACCGCTTAGCTTCTGGATCCCGTTTATTTGTTTCAAAATACTCAGTTAACATCGTCTTCTTATATTTCTTATCCGTCGCAATATACGCGAGTTTCGTATATTTGTTAAATGCAATGGACTGCATTCCAGGAAGATGAAGCTGCAGGGCAGTGACATGAGGATACATCTCATTCAAAGGGAACTTAAAGATACGCCAAGCAGCTTCAGGCGGGGAAATCCATCTGGCAGACTGAAAAGCCTTTATTTCATCGACGCAGCCCTTCTGTTCCGATATCACCTGGAACACAACCCCTGTCGTGACCTTTGTATATGTATTTACACAGATATTTAACAGCTTTTATGGTGGAGCATATTTCCACATTTATGTGGCAGTCATACTTAGCAAGCAAGTAAGGATTATACGGCACAACCCACCTGTTGTCCAATGTTTGTCCTCTCACCTCAACAGTGCGGCCATTTCTTTGCCGGCGATAAACTGCGAATGCATCATCACCAGTCCTTGTAACATCTGCGAATTCCCGAGGATATTTGTTCTTGCAGCCAGTTTTGGGCCGCATACAAGGGCACCGTCGGTTAAACTCGCCACATGGACCATGCATCATATGTTTCTTCACTGCATTATGTAAATGAGGATTTGCATGCGGGTCAGGTATTTCAGCAGATATGTATTTGTCAATTCTATCAGGGCTCATTAACTTGGCGAATTTCTTTAGAATCAGTAGGAAGTGCACATGTGGTAGACCCCGCTTCTGGTACTCAATCACGTAGGTGTAAGCAGCAATTGGCCCAAGTATTTCCCTATCAATCAAATCCCGCTTAAACTCTACTGTTTTCGCCCGAAAAATTCGCGCTACTAAATCAGGCCGGTTTTGAGGTTGCTCAAATGGTAGAAGCTCCGCACGAATCTCGGCCCAGTTGGGATTGCATGTCATCGTGACAAGGTAATCAGGTTTGCCGTATTTACGCACCAGAGCCATTGCATCCTGGTAACGACGCTTCATATCACGGGGCCCACCCACAAAAGACGGTGGCAAAACGACTTGACGCCCGACATTATTTGGGTTCATTTCGCCCGCATTGATGCTGTCCAGTATTCCCTGGTAAAGTTCCGCCCGGATAGTGTCCTGATGCTGACGCACATAATCTAGCCTGCTTGTCTCAAGCTTCACATACATATCGACCATGTATTGCTGAAGCAGACGCCCAAAGAACAACATTGATGACCGGCGTATATCTCGCATCTGTAACCGGTAGCAGTAATACTGACGACAGCTAACAGTTGCACTATCGGACTCTGCATCACTTGGCCCTGCAATTAGAAGCTCATCATTCAGCAACACGGCATACACAACGACATTGATAATATGAACTCACACATACTAAGTAACAACGTGAAACTACCTTTTTGTGTCCTCTTTTTCGGAGGCTTTTTATTAATTCTAGGATGCCATCCAGGCTGCCCACGAGGAAACATGATAGGATACTGAAGCGGATCAAAACAACCCAGATGATATTGAATACTCTTTGCTTCACCACCCTTATGCCTCACCCTAATATCACGGACGTATTTACCAGCACGCGACTCATCGTCAATCCAAATTGCTGCAATCTGATCAGATGTAGGTAAATTTTGCGTTCGCTGATCAAGTCCAGGATCACATTTAATCCGCACATCACAATCAGCAAATTCAGGGCTTGCACTAATAGACTGAAATGACTGGTTATAAGGATTGGCCTCTAGAATATCAGTCAAGCATGAAATAAACAGCCGGATCAAGATTTTCAAAAGCCTTCACTCGGCTTTGCAGCTGGAAGGCTGGATTGTAGAAATAAATCTGTAAATATCTAGGAGGTTGTTGGCCAGGATCAATATCATTAATGTAGTGGTATATCTGCCCTTGTACACGGAATGTGTAGATCCCTTTGCATTTATTCTTCGTGTCAGGATCAGCCCTCACACCCATCGAAGTGAAGGAGAACAAGCAATTGTATGCACGAATATTATTCCGGAAATCTTCGCTAGTCACATTGTCGGACAGGAGCAACTCCGCCAACGAATTTGGGATCTCATGAGGAGCAAGGACTACACACCCCTCACTGCAACAAAAGCCATCTGGTTCGTACGCAAATAATTTAGCATCACAATGCGGACATCTCCGTGGAGATGGCAGCATGCTTGGCTCCATAGGCGGGGGCGGAGCACCCCGCTCCCATTTTTTCGTACGTCTCTGCCCTACACAACCGAATAAAAAAACGATTAACAGATATGAAACCATAACTGAACACACATATAACTACAAATGAAGCCATAGTCGGGGAAAAAAGACTAACGTGGTGGTTGGGGAACTCGAGCAGCACCGCCAGCACGGCTATTAGGTTCACCCACAAATGTAGCAGGAGGTACGACTGAGGTGCCTCTATTCCCAGAAGACGCATTGACGGTGTGTGGATGTTGTAATGAACCCGGCGATGAAGAACCTGACGCGCCTGAAGCAATGTTGGGCAACCCAGATGACACAGCTGGCATGTATGACAGCACAGTATTTGGTAAACCATTATAGACATCCAAAGCAGTACCATATCCGGCCGCAAAACCAACAGACGGCCTATTCAGGCCAGAACCCCTAATAGCCATCGATCCGACGGGCATGGGATACGGGGAAGCATACATAGGTACTTGCACACTACTACCTGGCGTCGCAGTATGGACAACAGGACCGGTAACGGAACCCCTTACATCTGCATTGTACACGGACGGGCCGGGATTCGCATTACGCCACTGCGGTCTACCCGACGGCCGCGGAGCCAGGGCAGAAGTATTACCTCCTGCAGATGAAGACCCGAGGTTCACATTTTCCGCCCACGGTCTACCCGACGGCCGCAGAGCTGGGGCAGAAGTGTTGACTCCTGCAGATAATCCTGAACCGCGTGCTAGCTCCTCCCCCACTAAACCCCGGCGAAGTCGTTTCCCAAGACTACCTGTAGGCATTTACAAACTACAGGCCACACACTACAGAAAGCCACAAACATCAATTAATTTCAACCACGGTAACAACATCACAGGCACAAAATCTATACCAAATTAACTAAGCAGTAGACGAACCACATTTCCATCGCAAATTTTCGGTCGCATCATCAACTCAGCTTACACATGATTTATACCGATTCCAACCTGACCGAGATGCCTCATAATTAAAATACCAGCTCAAGACACTGAGCCAACATTACACACTAAACCAGTTAAAAGTAACTAAGCCGAACAAACAAACAGAAAACCAAAGGGATGGCGGGACACAAATCCCACACGGTAGCAAAGCAAAACAGAAACACAGCAACATACAACAGGCATAAAACAAACGACACAGGCTTCTTACATCAAAAATTACATTTTTAATGTATATACTGCCAACTCTTAGAGAGGTAAACGTACCAGATAAGACAACACAACGAATTCCTTGCTCAAGCAGCAAATGATCAACCTGCAAACACCAACGCTAAATGTAAGCAAATGTGAATCAAACTAACCAAGCATCGCCTTGTCAACTGGCTACAACCACCACCTGCTGAGCCCATACGTATAAATAGCACACTTGTATATAGAGTAATAACACCATTAGGGAACAAAAAAACCCAACAACACACACATGCAAGCAATCAAACCACAGATACATACCAATTTGTTAACTCATCATAAAAAACACACATGCAAGAAGGTATCACAACAACCCACATGGCAGAGTAAATATTCAATTCACAACGAACCAAATACAATCCCCCCCACTAACTACCCAAAGCCCGAATTAGAAAACCTTCGGGTCATTAAAAAAAAACAAAGAAAAAAAAACCCCAAATTTAAAAACCCAATTCAGCATCCCTACAGGACCTAAGAAACCGTTAGACACACCAACTACCAGATAGCGCGCGACCCACCGAACCAATTTCCGGCCGCCGGCGAAAACAAAACCCACAAGCCGGAGAAAATACAGAGACGGAAAGAGACGAAAGAACTGACCCGGTGACAATAGATCAGCAAATGGCGAGTGCCGGCAACCAGCCACAGCTGCTCGGAGCATAGCCACCTGTCCCACCAAGAAGAACACCGACTACGAAGTTCATGTTCCACAACCCAGACCAACCAGGGACGTCTCAAATGACAATATCGCCCTTCAACCACAGCTTACTTGTTCCGTGTCAGCAAGGGCATAACCGTCCTTTTCTACACGTCACTATTACGTGGTATTTCGCTGGCACTTTGTCCGAATTGGCAGCACGTAATTGGGCCACCACTGCCACGCAAAGTGGCCATAACTTCTTTTATATAGGTAGTAAGATTTAAAGAAAGGCTTGAATGGGGTCAGTGAGGGCTACACTTTGAGTCCTCTGTCAAGCAACTGGTGAAATTTCGATAATAAAACGAAGAAAAAAAAAAGAAAGAAACGACTGTTTTCTGCTTTGGCTGCCTGAATTTAGGGCGGAGGAGGGTTTACGAGGACGGATAGATCGAGATCTTGTTCTTTTGGGAGTCTTGTTCTAACTCAACCCTAAGGATGATCGCTGGTTGCAGGATGAGTTAACTAGACGGCACTGCTCGAGAGAGAGAGACTTGGATCATCAAGTAAAACCCCACTCCAATGGTTAATCCGCCACCACCACCACCACAAGCTCCGATTGGCTACTCGTTGACCATCAACCCCCCCTCGAAAGAGCAGCACGATGTGAAATCCAACCCCCCGCCCCCTCTTTTCCCTTCTCCCTCGAGATTTCCTCCTCCGCCGATTTTACAGTCACCGTTACGAGATCAGCAGTCGACTCCATCTCCATCCATCAAGAGCCAAACGAATTTGCAGTCACCAGCAGCAGCATCAGCAAGTGGCAGTAGTCCTCTCCCTCACTTGAGCACCCCTCCAGGCCCTCCTGTGTTCTCTTCACCAATTCGACCTGCTGCTGTACCTTTCCGTACTTCTCCAGCCACTCCCCAACCTCTTGCTTCCTCCTCCTCCTTGCCCACTTCCTCCCCTCCCCCGACCCAATTCTCCAATGGCCAGGTTGATTTCCAACATCAAGCTCCTCCTGATGCCTATGCTGAAGCTGAAGCTGCAGAGCAGTCTCTGCCCTTTGCAGACTCACCCTATGTTCTCTTCTCAGCTCACAAGGTAACAACATGTTTAGACATATTCTATGGATATATATAAGACACTGTTTGAGCAGCCACCACAATACCCTGCATTCTCTACTGTGACCGTAGCTCTCTAACTTGTGCACATTTGATTTTGGTATGTGGTGCTAATGTCTACTTAGTTGTCTTGTCCAGTTTACGAAATACATCTTACGTATTTTCTTTCCTGCGTGTAAAATGTGCTTTTCACTCTTGTCATGCCCAAATCTCCTCACCAGGTGCTGAAACAGAAGAAATTGGCAAACATACCAAGTTTGGGGTTTGGGGCCTTGGTTTCACCTGGCAGAGAAATATCACCAGGTCCTCAAATTGTACAGCGTGATCCCCACCGTTGCCTCAACTGTGGAGCTTATGCAAATCTCTATTGCAACATTTTACCTGGCTCCGGTCAGTGGCAATGTGTCATTTGTCGCAATCTCAATGGAAGTGAGGGCGAATATGTAGCTTCCAGCAAGGAAGAGCTTCGTAATTTGCCAGAGTTATCATCTCCATTGGTCGATTACGTCCAAATGGGGAATAAGAGACCCGGATTTGTCCCAGTCAGTGATTCAAGAATGTCAGCACCAATTGTTCTTGTAGTAGACGAATGTTTAGATGAAACACACCTCCAGCATCTTCAAAGTTCCTTGCATGCTTTTGTAGATTCCCTACCCCCAGCGACAAGAATCGGGATCGTACTTTATGGCCGCACAGTATCAGTATACGATTTCTCTGAGGAATCAGTTGCATCTGCTGATGTGCTGCCTGGTAACAAGTCACCTAGTCAAGAGGCTTTGAAGGCACTGATTTACGGGACAGGGATATACTTGGCACCTCTTCATGCTTCACTGGCTGTGGCTCACTCCATAATTTCATCATTGAGTCCATACAAACTGAATGACCCAGAAGCTTCAAGAGACCGTTGCCTTGCTACGGCTGTGGAGGTTGCTCTGGCAATTATTCAGGGGCCAACAGCTGAAATGTCTCCTAGTGTGATTAAAAGACCTGGAGGCAATAGTAGAATCATAGCGTGTGTTGGAGGGCCAAATACATATGGCCCAGGATCAGTTCCTCATTCTTTTAGCCATCCAAACTATCCTTACATGGAGAAAACAGCGCTGAAATGGATGGAAAATTTAGGTCGTGAGGCACATCAACATAATACAGTGGTTGATATCCTTTGTGCTGGAACATGCCCAGTTAGAGTTCCTGTTTTGCTACCCCTAGCCAAAGCTTCAGGAGGAGTTTTGATTCTCCATGATGACTTTGGAGAGGCTTTTGGCGTAAACTTGCAGAGGGCAGCTACTAGGGCAGCAGGTTCCCACGGCTTCATGGAAATTCGTTGTTCTGATAATATTCTTATATCCCAAGTTATTGGTCCTGGCGAGGAGGCACACTTGGACAGTCATGAAATTTTTAAGAACGACACTTCTCTCGCCATAAAAATGTTCAGTGTCGAAGAAACTCAGAGTTTCTCAATCTTCGTGGAATCCAGAAAAGATATCAAGAGTGATTATGTTTTTTTCCAGTTTGCAGTTCAGTTTTCGAATGTCTATCAAGCAGAGATTTACAGAGTAATTACTGTCAGACTACCAACAGTGGATAGTGTGTCCGCATACCTTCAGAGTATCCAAGACGAAGTGGCTTCTGTTCTCATTGCCAAAAAGAGCCTCTTGCGCGCCAAAACCTTTTCTGATGCAGTTGATTCACGAGTAACAATAGATGAGAGAATCAAAGACATTGCTTCTAAATTCGGATCACAAATGCCGAAATCAAAGCTTTACCAATTCCCCAAGGAGCTATCCCTGTTGCCTGAACTCTTGTTCCATCTCAGGAGGAGTTCTTTGCTGGGAAACATTGTTGGTCATGAAGATGAGAGGTCTGTGCTGCGGAATATATTTTTGAATGCTTCCTTTGATCTGTCTCTTCGTATGGTAGCACCTCGTTGTCTAATGCATCGTGAAGGCGGAACTTTTGAGGAACTACCAGCTCATGACCTTGCTATGCAATCTGATGCAGCAGTCGTTCTTGATCATGGAACAGATGTCTTCATTTGGTTGGTAAGCTTCTCAGCTGGTTTGCTATTTTTGCTTAACATCCTTGCTCATACTTGTCTTAGTTTTTGTTTCCACTTCCTGGCTTCAAGAAAGATGATCCTTTAATATAGGATTTGGTATTTGGAGGATGAGTATATAATTTGATTTTCCTGTCAAGATCATTGTAGAATCAAGAATGTGTGGAGGAAAGAGCACATAGGGGACGGAAGTAGTACTATCCTATGTTTGTTTCCCCTTATTCTCTTGCTCTCTCCACATAACGAGTTATGGAATAACATTGAAAATCCCTCATAAGTAGAAAGAAACTTCTGTGATTTGATTCATAGTTCAATGCTTGACGCAATTTTTACGATTACACATTTACACCTGATAATTTAAATATTATATTTCCTGATTAAATATTAATTATGAATAAGCGTACTGTATTATATATATATATATATTTCTGATATGCAATTAATTATGAATAACTGTATTGTATATTAACACACACACACACACATATATATATATATTTATTACACGTATATATATGTGTGTATTTTACACACACTCCACTACAATAAAGCGCGTGTGTGTGGTATCTGAATCAGTGTTACCACAATGCACTCGTACCCCCGCAAATTGCAAATTGGATCGCGTGTTCCGAAACGTGGAACACCAGCGATCCAGATCGCTTAATTTGGTGATCCCAGTTTTCTTCACTATTTTCACCTTAAGTATCAGAAAATTGCAGATGTAGATTTCGAATCTGAATTCATATTGGAGCTTCTATGTTTATGTTCGAATACAGACCTGGATTTTTCTTTCGCTTGCTGAATCCTGGCACGTAGTTGACGGGAACACTTCAGAGACGAGAGTAGAATCGCCGCTCTGGCACAACGATTCATAATCTGTGACTACAACCCTTCGTCTTCCACATTGTTCTCGATCCCGAAAGCACCTTCTCTCTCTTTATTTATTTTGTGTGTGTGTTTGTTCGAGGGGGGTGGGTGTCCATCTGCGTGTGGTACCATTCATTTTAGAGCGTCAAATTGAGGCTTTCATCATTTTTCGATTTGGGTTTTATGAATTCTCAACGGAAATAAAGATAAACGAGAGGTTTGGGGATGAGTTCTTGGGTGGCAGTTATGCTGGTGAGTTAATGGTGGCTGATTGAGGTAGATTATATTCTGATTTTAGGCTTAGGTTCAGGAAGATTATGGCCCCATTTCTAGATTCGGGGTAGAAATGTGCTACTGGTAGTGCAGGTGGGAGGGAGCATTTATGGTTGTGGGTGGTAAATGATATTTCGCCGATCATGTGGGGTCGCCTGATGGGTTTCCCATCCAATTTAACATACGGAACTAGGGGTTTAGTTTAATATTCCAAAACTGGTATAGTGTAGAGTGTTACGTGTTGCTTATGTTATGAATCTGCTGTTTCAGCTCTTATTTTTTTTTCCCAAAATCGGCATCTCCCTTCTGTCTCATCTCCATTCGCGTGCTACATAGCTTCCCCTTGGCAATCATACGGAGAAAATATTATTAAATTGAATGAAAACAGAAAGGACGTGTTAGGAAAAGGTACTAGACGCAGTACCATTTTGGCTCCACCTAAGCATCCTGTCAAATGTAATGGCAAAGAACACATCAATTGAGGAGCAATATATTCTAAGAAAGTAAGAATTCTGTACGAGTCGGAATTAGAAATGATCGAGTATTAATTTTGACAAAGAGATAAAAAAAAAAAAACCGTGAAGAAAAAAATCCGATAAAGAATTGCTGAAACAAGTTATATCTCATCTAATGTCCAGAATTGGAGTTGGGAGTAGGATTTAAGTTTCCAGGAAGTAGGACACTCCAGAATACCTACGTTGAACTTTGGAATTTCAAATCGTATATGGTTATTTTTCGAAATATGTGGTTGATGTTCTCAAAGCACTACTTGTAATGCGTCATTTGTAGAATATTTAAGGGCCACTTTAGGATGATCAAGAGTAGCCTCTTTACATGCTGTACTGGTATATATTGGATATAAATTTGGCTTAACGAACTGAATGTTTTCTATGTGGGTTTTGAGATGATCAATTGAACAAGAAAAATGCTAAATTACATAATGAAAGCCACGTGGTAGTTTTATGCGGGTTTTTATACTTCGCATATGTCCATGTCCCGAAAAAAGAAAGAAAATTAAAAAAATATGCTGCAAATCTGTTTTTTTAGAGAGAGTTTATGCTGCAAATCTGTTACTGTTGGTTTTTGATCTTTTTATTTTTGGCATATAGGGTGCTGAACTTGCTGCCGAGGAAGGAAAAAGTGCTGCAGCTTTAGCAGCTTGCAGGACTTTGGCTGAAGAGCTTACTGAAATGCGATTCCCAGCTCCTAGGATCCTGGCATTCAAAGTATATTGTTTTTCAATTGTTTTGTTGTTAGGTGAAATGTTATGTTCTTATGCTATCTAGAAGTTAATATGGAGTCTGGTTTCTGACAGGAGGGGAGCTCTCAGGCCCGGTATTTTGTTTCCCGGTTGATACCAGCTCACAAGGATCCCCCATATGAGCAGGTAAAAGCTTGAACAGTCTTTAATGTTTCTTCAAGAATTCAAATTGTCTTGTGAGCATGAATTTGGTTTGATTGATTTGCAGTAGGTTTTGTAGCTCAAGAATTAAATTGTCAGCTCAATGTGTTGTTAGGTGCCTCAGATAAGTACGTAAGGGACCCTGTTGAAAACTTAAGGGGCATACAAATTTATTTGAAAGTAAATGTAAGATACAAGTCTCCGGAAGCACACAGAAGCTCCTAAAGTTATAAGATGTTCTTTAGATCATTAATGCTGAACGATATGATAATATTCAAAGTATGCTAGTCCTCGGGGCACATAAGCAACACATAATGTTGTGGATCGACAATAGTCGGATCTGTGTGCCACTTGTCAGTGAGGAGCTGCGGCAGTTTGCGGCGTTCTTGGGGGATTTCCAGGTCAGGTTGAGGTTAACTTGAGCCTATGTTACCGGAAACGCTGAATTGGAAGAGATTCCCGTTCTGGGGTCACACGATCTGAGATTGGTACGTTTGCGATCTGGAACACAAATAGGGCGACCAGAAATCTTTTAACATTTTCGGGAAGAGGATATGATATTTATTTGCAGTTTACCTTCAATGATTGCAAGACTATTTGATCGTTACCTGTCTATTTCATGACTTTTGGTCGAGGGTTTCCTCCTCTAGGCAACAATAATTTGTTTAATTTATCACAATTGCTCTACATATTATATTTATTTGAGTACATTTAAGAATGTGCTAATACTTATTTTTCTGTTTTTTTCATTGGAGCAAATTATGTGTGTAGTTATGCCAAGGTATTATAAGTAAAACTATCCTTCATTCTAGAGATCATTTGGAAGAAGCTTACCCCCAGCCTACCCTGTGCCACGTCGTATCACTTTTCGTCCCCGTTCCGTGTACTACTGTGACGACCCGCAATCCTGGTAACTTAGGTTTGAGCCAGCAAGGACTGGCGAGAAGCCCTTTGCCCGGGCCAGTCACGAGCCACTAGTTTCACCATTGGAGGAGAAAGAAAGGGTTGCAGGCTCTTCTGGTTCTGTTTTGGACCCGTTTTCCATTTAGATTCTGGCTAGGTATTCGGGTCTATCAAATAACTATTCGGGTCACGGACCAGATTTGGGTCTGCCTAATTCAGATCTGACCATTCAGTTAGCAGGTCTGGGCATCCAGGAAATAGCTATTTCGAGTTCGGAAGGTAATTTCCTTTCAGTAAACAACCTGGTTTGTGAAGAAACCGTTCATGATCATCTTCGGGGCTCAGATTTCAGTTTGAACATTTCTTGGTTCCGGACCTCGGTTTCTAAGTTCCCTACGAGCTTAGTTGGGAATTTTGGTTGGTCTCGTGCTCGGAAATTGCAAAGGTCAAGGAATGGACCACAATGTTGTAGCAGTGTGGGCAGCATACACATTTCTGAGCTGGGCCAGTGCCTCACCATATTACATTTTTTTTGTCCAGTCAAGATGTGGCCAGGGTAGGTGGTGTTCAGTGCTTGTTTGAGGGAGACATCATCCTTATCGACTGGTGGAGCCTTTTGCGGGGTGCGAGAGAGAAGACTTTAAGCACGGAAGTGTGGGTTTGTCTGGTTGGATTACCCGTGTTTTGTTCAACTTGGATATTCTTAGAGATTGGAAACTTCCTAGGAGGTTGTGGAGTTAGGTAATGCCACGGCAAAGCGGCAGCCGGCAAGTATGTTGTACGGACATTCCATCAGGGATGCCATGTGCTTTTTGGAAACTCAGAAACGTTTCGGGAACTCGCACACACGTCTCAGAAACGCAACCTGGTGTTTTAAAAATAGAAATAATAATAATAGGGCCCCAGAAAACTGTTGGTGAAGACGGTTGAAAGATGAAAACATGAGATAGTATTTTTCACCTCCACCCCCTACATTTTTTAGAATTTCAAAGAACACAATAATTTGTATGTATTCAAGTTACTATCTCTTGGATGTTAAGTTTCAACTCTTACAGTGTATTTAGTTTTAGATTTGTCAGTAACTTTGTGCACGTACATACGTACACACATATGTACATACATACATACACTCATATACGGCGTGTCGGCGTCTCCTGATTTTATAAAACTTGGTGCTTTGGTGTCTCCGTTTCCTGCCGTCTCTGTCTCCATACCGTTTCCGTGCAACATATGCAGCAACTAAGGAGCATTTTATGTGGACCAAGCCGAAGGTTGCAGGAGATGGATCTTGTATCCCACCAATGGTTTCGAGTTAGGGTTGGAGGGTGGTGTTTTTCAGTAGGCGTGTGGGTTCATAGCGGTCCACATGGTCAGAAGAAATGAGGAGGACATGTGTAGTTCGGGTTGGTTCTTTAAGAGTCGGGGAAGCTAGAGAGAAATTTCGGTTAAGAGGAGAAGGTAGAAGGAATCTAGAATGCTCGAACACAAGGGCAGAAGCACAAGTGGATAACAAAATTTCATCCAAAGGAGCGCGTGAGATATAACCCATCCGGTAAGGACCAAGGTCATGGTAATCACTGCAATGAGCTGCCTTCAAAGGATCAATGAACGAGGGATCACAATAAAGACCTGGACAATTACCAAGTTCAGGTGGATAATGGGAGTGGTTGGTGCATGAGTTGAGGGCTTTAGGGTTGTTAGCACAGGGTTGTGGTACCAAGGGTGTAAAATTTGTTGATTGGAGAAGCCAAATGGCGGTGGGGTGGGGTTGTCCGGTGGTATCCTACTCATGTGGGACAAGCGCTAGTGGTTGAGGTGGAGGGAGCGATGGCAGAGAGTCTTTTTAGGAAAGTGTAATTTCTTTGAGGAGCTTGCCTCCATGACACATTGGTAGGATGTTCCGTGTTTTGGAGGAGAGAGGGGACTTAAATATGGTCAGACGAGCGTCAGGGGGGGGGGGGTGATGAGGTACTTTTATGCCCATTTAGATAAGTTAGGTCTGGTTGATCTTCCTTCAGCGGGTGCGAGTTTTACCTGGTTCAGGGCGGAGCGGTCTTTTAGTATTTACTGAAAAGGAGGAGAGATTCTTGAGAAAGAGTCAGTTTGTTCTTCCCCGTCGAATCTTTGCTTATTGTCCTATTTTACTGGATTCAAGGGGATTGGAGAGTGCTACTCTGTTCCGGTTTGAGAGTATGTGGTTATAGTGGACGGCTGTAAAGGCATTTAGGGGGACTAAGGATATGGTGGATGGGTTGGGTATGGGAGTTTTCTGCTGGCTTGGAAGTCATCCTTGCCGAAGGATGACTGTAGGCCGTGGAATGAGGAGGAATTTCGTTTTTTGGATGTGCAGAAGGCTCATGTCCGGGCCAGGTTAGCTGAGCTAAAGGTCATTAGGAGGAGATAAACGACTTGAGTGATATACTTGTTTATCTGGCCGTGGAATATGCCCAAATATCGTTTCTTTAGCCTTATTAGTTGGTGCCAAAAATTTGGGGCTTGTGGTTGAAGCAGGGGAACTGATGTACCAAGTATATTCATCGATTAGCAATTCCCATAGAAGGTCTAATGTTATCGCTTGAATGAAGGCGGATGATATATTTCCGATATAGAGGAGGCAAGGCAGGCTATAGTGAGTGAGTTGCTGTAGTGACTGAGTTCTTATGAAGGCCTCTTACTGAAGCGGATCGACCTTAAGTGAGATGGCTTAGATTTTGAGGTGTTACAGGAGGGTGTCAGTTGACAGGCCATTAATCACGTTCGCAAGTGGATAGTATTGCTGGTAAGAGACTATTGAAATTTATCATGAGGACAAAGCGGTTACTAAATCAAAGAATGCTAATCGAGGCAAGGATTAAAAGTCCGGCAATTGAGTTTCTGTTCAAATTCTACCTTTAGCAACAAAGTGAAACCAATAACGTAATTATGTGATCAAATGATTGGAATGAGGATTAGGAGACAGGATTCGTAGGTTATATTCAAAAGATTACACACTTGACACTACTTTGAAACACTGGAAGTTGTTGAGCTCTAGGTTATGTTTTCCTGCCCGCTATGGTTCTTGCTTGCACAAGTACCTATAGCTAAGTGTGCGATGAGGGTTCTCGCTCCTAACGTTTGCCCATCTCTCCCTCTCTCTACCCCTCTATCTTCTCTAACCTATCTCTCTCTTTCTCATCTGTACTTCCAAACCCGATGCCTAAGCCCAAGCCTGTACTTCCCACCCCAGGTGCCCAAACCACTACTGCCATCGCCTCTCTCTTTCACCCTATCTCTTTCCTGGCCCCATTCAACCCAAATTGACCCATTCGATCCCTAACCCCCCAAATCCAACCCATAAATTTCAACTCTGTCTTGTGAATCTGTTGGTCTCATGGACGGCGCTGTTACGATCTAGGTCTGGTCGTGGCGGTCGATTCATGGTGGCTATGGTTTGGTGGTGGTGGTTGAGTGGTTCATCGGCAAACTTCGATCTGGGTTTGTGTTGGAATAAGAAAGCTTCGATCTGGTCTCCAAGGAGAATTCAGAGTAGAGGCAGCTGGGAGCGATGATAGTTCGTCAGGTTCTCTTGTGCTTCATTAACTGTGTCTCAAAAACTTGTGGTTGTGGTGATAATCATGATCCATTTGTATCTGAACAAAGTGTCATTAGAAAGCTCATTCCACCCATATGTGGAATTTGCCTTCCCAAATAGTTATAGTTCGTTGATGTAGGCTAATGACGAAAAAGAACCAACTCAATTTATTTGGGTAGGTTCAGAATATCAGAAAAGAAAAATAATTTGTTGAATCTAACCTGATGGGTGAATTTGTAAGTTGAATCTGACCATTGAAGTACCACAGGTGAAACTTTGCCTCATTTGCTTAAGCTAAGAAGAGCTAATGACATAATTCATATCAAAAGGGTTTACTTTTTTTTTTTTTTTGCAACAAAGAGAAAATCCTGAAGATTTTTTTTTTTTTTTTTTCCATAATCCTTGGACAGTTAAAAGGGCCTAGTTCCAAAATCGAAACTATAGATAGGTAGAACAGAAAAGTTATTGAATGGCTAAACACGCATGTGGGCCGCTAGTCCGCTACTCTTCTGTTCTCCTCTACCAAGTTCAGTAACCAATCCTTAATTGGTAGAAATGATGGATAGTGATGTGAAATGAAAAGAGGAAAGACAGTGAGTGGGGGTCTTGTCAATTTGAACAAGCTTGTGGATGAAAACGAAATTCATTTAACGGCTTGAGATCTATAGTTCTGATGCTCCTCAAGTGTGTTTTAGTATAACGATCGATTGTGAAAGTGGAAATGCAATAGCAATGAAGAGAATGTAACTGCTCATGCATTGATTCATCGTTCCAGTTTGTTTCATAGTGTTGCATAGTGTGTGTTTTGTGTTGTTGAAAACATAAGGAGAACGTTTCAACAAAAAATGTTTCATACGAGTATTTTGTTTAGAACTTTAGCATTTTGGTGGTGGTGAAACTATTAAATGTGTTTTCCCTTAGTAAAACAACAGCTGGATAAAGTGTGTCTGGATTGCTGGTGACTGACTGACTGATACATAAATTTGTGACTGCATATTAATTTCAGGAAGCAAGATTCCCGCAGCTTCGAACATTGAGCGTGGAACAGAGAACGAAGCTGAAAAGCAGTTTTATTCAATTCGACGACCCTAGTTTCTGCGAGTGGATGCGTAGCTTGAAAGTACTGCCACCTTAATAATCTGAATAGTGATTTTTCTTATTTTCTTTTCTTGTTGAAATGCAACTCTGTAGTAGTAGTTGCTGCGGAACTTGCTTTTGATGTCAAAATTTTCTTGTCCTTGCCCCTTACCCAATTAGACTTAACCCTGCCTGATACCAATGTTATTACAAGTACTCTTGAGTTTCATTTTAGAATTCAAATGTTTTTGGTTTATAATAATAATACTATGAAATGGTTAGTGTCAGAATAAAGTGACAGGAATTCAGTGTTACATTGGGGATGGGTCTGATATCCATCCGTTCAAAGACCATTGGTTCTGGTTTTTATTTTCGATGAATGAATAATCCAGCAGAATGTCTTTCTCGATTGCAGATCTCATCAACCCCATCACTAAAGAATGGAACTAAATAAAGAGTCATCATCCATTCATTCTTTTCTACCTACTCTTCAGGAGAGTAGAACAATCCTAGCCATCTACAATACAACCCAGGGTGACATCAAATGTCGGTGACCCCATCTCTCAAGGTAACCAAGGAGCACTTCCAGTCTGGAACACACCTTCCGGACATTCAAGCTACCTTCATCTTGCTCCCTTCTTGACATAATCTCATTTGCCAAAGCATACTATTTTCAAATATGTCTTGTGCTAGATGCCACGAGCCTATCCCATTTTCTTTGAACCACTTTTTCTTTGGATGTTCTTTCTCAAATCCCATTTGGTCAGAGGATCAGCTCTTGGATTCAACTTCAATTCTGACAACCAAATTTCTCTTAACCTTGCTACCATTTGTAAACTTAACCTTCTTAACCAATCTTCCATTTTGTCAAACATCAACTACCATCGCCCCCCAAAAGCCCTACCCATGTCACTTGGCGCCTCAACCCAAGTGTTTCTCTCTTTGTTGGTTAAGAAAGAGAGAAACAACGTGCAAAGAAGATGCCTGCCTACTACATCACAACAGCTTGGCATGTCAATGTTCTTACGATTCTGCTGGCTGCTCTCAAACGGGTTCTGATATGTCAATGTTCTTACAATTCTCGAGACCTTGTTCTCTCTATACGTTAAGAAAATATTATCGTTAGCATTCAACGAGAAACAACCGACATACAACGAATAGCTGCCTCAAATTTTCTTAATTTGCAATTATGTTTGTCGGAAGAAACATCTATTTCTTCCAAAAAAAAGTAGATTTGGTTGCTAAAGCCTACTAGAGTGAACAACCAAAACAAACAAACTACTACCAAAATGTAACAAGTGACTCCGAAGAAGCAGTACTTGATAACCAAGTTGGTTGTGTTGTTGGTGCTGGAATAGCTCAAAATGATGAGGTGAAAGGATGAGGTAGGGAACTTGGTCAGATAATCGACCGAGAAATGGCCTTTTGTGATTTCACTTGTTGGATGATCGAGATCTCTGGTAATTTGAATTTGAACTAAACCAAGATTGACCTAAGGCAAAACAGAAGCATTCAATGAGGTTGTCCTTTCACAGCTACTGGCATGAGTACCAAGGGGCCAGGACAAAGAGAATGAAGAAATAAACCTTCAACCGGCCAACCCAATCGACGCCTAGACAATCAAGATCACAGAGAGAAGCATCTACAAAGTAATTAGGAACGAGCAAGAGGAGGACTACTTTTTCTTCAAAAATAAAGACTACTATAAGAGTGACGCAGTAAGAATAGGCAATTCCAACTGTTCCAGACTGTCTCTAGGTCTCAGACAGTTACTGCTGAAGGTCTTCACGTCTCGACAGTTCCTGCTGAAGGTCTCCTCCAAATGGAGCTTCCGTTTTTCCAATGGGATGCTCCGATCAATACCACATTGATGCAGACAGAAGAACAAAGGGATGTTTACAACGACCAAGAGTAGTGAATGTCTTTTGAGACTACGGATTTGTTGCAGGTGAAATCAGGTTCCGTACCATTCGTGGGGTCTATGTGATGAGATAAGGTACTGATCAAATGTAAAACAATGATGGCGGAGAGACTTGATTATCAGGGAGTAAGGGGGCTTAACTCAGAGGAGCGGGGGTGCACTCAAATCAAGCAAGGTGAAAGTTGATTGTGGTTAGGGGGGTAATAAGGTGTGTTTGTCATGTGTAGGTGATCCATTCACAAGTTCATAACGGTATGGATGAACGAGAACTTGGGATATTTGATGTAGAAGAGTAAGTTGCTCGGAATGTTGATTGATTCCATCTTTGTGAGATTGAGTGGAGCTCCTTCTAGTTGAGATAACACAATTGTATTTCCGTCCAATTGAACAATAATAAAGCTTGGAGGTTGCTCAGTATTCCTTAGCTGATAAGTGGTACCCAACTCAATGTTTGTTTGGGCACAAACTGCCTTAAACGATTCATTGGAAGTAGTGTTGATTGTGGCAGTACTCATTAGTTGATACACTATTTGGGAGAAACAAGTAAAGAAAGGAAACAGCAAGTAGCAGTAACACGATCAAAGTAGCATAAATAAACTGCTTGCTTGACCACCGTGACTAACTATCAGCTGCATTTTCCTGCCACATCCTCCCGTGGCCATTGTCGCACCTGAAATATAGGTTCCCAAGGACCAACCCCCCCCCCCCCCCCCCCCCCCCCCCCCAATATCATCAGCATCAACTCACAGCATTTACTTCAACCTGATGATGATGTTGAGGTAGAATCTCCTCAATCAGTCCGTTGACAGCATTACGTTTAACCTACATCAAGGGAAGACACATAGATTATAATAATAATATGATTACTAGCAGCAGCAATATATATGTATATGTATGTATGTATGTATGCATATATATATATATATATGTATATGTATGTATGTATGTATGTATATATATATATATATGTATATATATATCCACGCAGAATTACCACGAGGATCAAATATCACTCATAACTGGCATAATCATCGACAAGCAAAATTCTTGCTAACTTCTTTCTTACCTTAACACCAATGGCAAGTGCTGTTTTCAACCCAACTAGCTCCCCTAATCTCACAGAACCTCCCTTCTTATCCTTCACAAAAACTAGGGGAACATTTCTTGAACACGCCATGCTTGTCAAATGCCTTATCAGCCACCGTGGGTTGCAGTCCGAAGCTATTAGTATGACCTGTATATACATGTGCCCATAAAGAAAAAGGTTAGCCACACCAACAGCTATTAACACTTCAAATTCATGTGTGTTACTCGCCATGGTCAGACCCCACTACTGAACCACACCATTCCCATTCTTGTACACATCTTTCCATATTTTAGAACAACTTAAAAGCTGTCTCAAAAGTCAAGAACAAGAGTTATAATAACTAGAGGCGCACCCTCAAAATAACCAATTCCATCTTTGGGAAACCAAAACCTAGTATATATTTTTTCTTAAAAATTGCAACCAATGTGGAAGAGACTTCTGGCGGGGAGGGGGGGGGGGGGGGAGGCAATTTCAAAGGGGTTTGCGGCAATGTCAAAGTGGGTTTGCAGAGAAGCAATTACAAAGTTGGCTTGAGCACATGTCCGAAAAGAAAAGAGTCAGTTGTTTTCAGTTTCTTCTCCATTTGTGAAACTTCTACGTGTTCATTGATTTATGGGTTTCTTCGATCTTCTTCAAGTTCTGAAAATTGGGCACTCGACGAGTGATGCAGCCGTGGGTTCTCCTAGATGCTTCGGTTCGCAGTCTTTTGACATTTTTTCTTTTCCTTTTTGTTTCTTTTCTTTTCTGTGTACTCTTACTGGGTTTAACAGCAAGCTACCCCCTCAGCACAAATTTTAAAAGACGAGAGAAAGGAACCAAGGAAGTGCAAATTACCCTTCAAAAACTAAAATATGCAGAATACAGATATTAGCTTATTTAGAACCTTCACATCCATATTGGCACTGAAGTAACAAGTTAAAATGGAGATAGATAACTACCAAGTAGGTAAAAATTCAGATAGACAACACGTGTGCTAAAACAAATGGATGGAAATTCACCTGGAGAGAAACCGGGGCAACTTTACAGTGAGAACGCTGGCTTGTCATAGACTGTTGACTAGGGCTTCCTCTTGTAGCAACTGAAGGCATGCGTTCAAGGACACGAGTAACATCGTTGACTCCGATAGAGAAAAGTTGCTAAGAGAAGAGTTGATGATGATAAGCAAATCAGTAAGTTTCCTGATTACAGGTTTAGGGTCAAAGAATGCAAAACCTTAAGCCAAATTTTGTCAGGTAGATCTTTGTTTACAAGTCTCGTTGCCTCCATCTCCCTATCCGACCAAAAGATTGAAGTATTACAAACACCTTTTGCATATAATGCAGACTGCAGGGATGGATCTGTATGCAAAATTCATTTTCAAAAGGACTTACCTCCCAATGGACCTCAAAAGACGAGCAAGACTTTCACCTTCATAGCAGCTATAGCATAGTTGAAGTGCATGACCATACAAAATAACCAAAACCAATTAACACAGGGAAAACAAAAGGCTTCATTGCACATAAATCAAAATGTGTGGCTAACTGTTCCCAAGTAATTCAGAAAATGGTTAAATAAATTCATTAACAGTAAAATTGCACAGTGATTCAAGCAAAAAAATCGAAGTAAAAGATTCAGTTACATGTCTTGTTCTTCTTGTGGAGGTGGAGGCGCGTAATCCCGAGGCTTGGAGAGACCTGTGGGTCCTTTAGAGCTTGTGCTGCTCCTACCATTGCTTCTGTTTCTGCCTCCCATACTTCTACCGTAACAATACACAGAATAACACACATGATTACTAATATACTTTTGGTACAAGTGTGTGTCTCTAGTTTCTTGCAGTTGAGAAAGAACGTAAATATTAATAGACAATTTAAATGTGGTTTAAACTTCGTAAAACTGAGTCAGTCCTTATGCCATTATAGATATTTAGAGCCTTGTATGTAGATTAAATGTGAGAGTGAAACCAACCTTGTCGGAAAAAGTAGCACTCATTTCCTGAAAGTCATTATAAAATTAACATGTCCTCAATTCATTAAATGCTAACTCAAATCAAGGCTTGATTTGAAATTTTAAAATTGGAATTTCCACTCTGAATGATTTGCCATGCCAAAAAAATAGAAAAGAAAAGCCTGAATATATATTGTTAGAATTTGTGACATTTGTACAGCAGTGTGGAGCTCAACGCGTGGTTTGCTCACTAGAAGATAGATAAATGAGATTGCCACCATGAAAAGTCCAAATTTTGATATGAACTTGTAACATAGCCTGTCCAGTTGAAAGAACGGGAGGCTGCTACTGAACAGTAAGCCAGCACTTACAGTATCTTTGGATTACATGATTTGGTGAGGAAGGAAAAGAATTGATGAGAGAAGGTTATCTCATTGGCATTTGGATTACTTTTCATGTAAGAATTTGTGAGAAAATATGAGAAAAGAAGTCTCACATAATCCAATTTTTCTTTCTCACCATAATTGATGAGATTTGGTGAGAAAAGAAATGTGAAGAGAGCCAATATTTACGTTGTGACCGCATTACCCGTCAAAATATAAAAAATTGCCTTATCACAATGTTAGTAATGTTTTCTTTTCCTCTCCATTAATATGTTAAACCATACACGAGAAGCAAGAAAGTATAATCGTTTCTTATCATCTTCAGTCAAGTAATCCAAACAAGTATGTGAGAAAACTTTATCGTTTTTTATCACTTCTTTTCTCACATAAATTAAGTTTTCTTATCATTTCTTTTCTCACATGATTCCCAAACATAGTGTTAGAGGGCCCTTGACCTATCTAAGAAGCTTCTATAGACATAAAACTTAATAACCTATGGCAGAGTACATACTCTAGAAGACTTTGACCAGCAGATTGGCAATTTTCTTAATACTAGTCAAAGGTTATTCGCTCCATTGGAATAATAGGGAGTCTACCATACATGTTTATCATTCCATCAAAAATTGGGTTTAGGGTATAGAACCGAAGATATCCCCGGAAACAGATTTAAAATCTAATTAGCACCTATGGGTACACAAAAACAGGACAGCACAGCCACCCAAGTACATCTACGACTTGTGGGATAACAACCACTTCTGGAATAGTTTATTGTTTTTTAAATTGACATAGTCCTAAATCATTGAGCGATATATGGGTGCACAAGGCTGGCAGAGGAGAAGTTAATGAGTCTAAATACAATTTTAAATCAGTTACTGTAAAGGCTTCTAAAACATAGTAGGCTTAGCAAGTGGCTCAGTAGAGGATGAAGAAGACAAGACATATTTAAGAAAGAGGGAGAGCGTATAGGGCAGCAATCATCAAGGGCTGTCTTGTATAGATATTGACGGTGTGCTTCCCTTGAATGATCAGATCTGAGAGAGGCATCAGAAAGGAGATTGAAAATCTAGTTTGTCACTCGTTAGGCATCCTGTTTATAAGATGATACACAGCAACTACAACATCAAGATAAAACTAAAGGACGCAGTGAAGCATGAAAATAGCGCAAGCTGCTCTATGTTTTAGGAAGTTGAATTTTGTATTGAACCTTGTGAGGTAAAGAAGAGGTTGCTATTTGCTTTCCTATGGTGCATTATGAAGGAACAACGTACTTTGATGGTTTGCCAACGAGAGATTTAACTGCTGGGGGTAGTTATTAAATAAAAATGGATAGTTAACTGAGGAGACGAAATGGGCTCCTCCAAATTGATCGAACAAAGGTATCTGCTGCTTTGCTTTCCTATACTTGGAATCATGGATTTCACAAGGACAAGGAAATAAATGATTTATTTCATTGATTGAACATAGGTTTTTTTGAAGAGAAAAGATGTCTAAGTTCATTATATGAGTAGCAACACAATATATATTCTCTAGTTTCTGATTGATTTTCTTATTCTTAGCAATGAAGATACATCCTCCACCTGATAGCAAGAAAGCTAGCTTCAGATACATCCTCATCCTGTACACTAAATTACACTCTGGTTTCGCCATGGTTGTAGTATATATATAGTTTCGCCAAGGGAATCACTCTTAAGTAATGACACAAGTATGTATATGTATATGCAGACGAATCTATGGTATTGTACATGCACTATGCAGTATTCAAATGAATGAATGAATGAATAGCTTTAGTGAATACCTGCCTGCCCGGTATGTGAAAAGAAGAGCTAAAAAAGCCCTAATTTTGCAGAGAAGCTCTCGATCGAGGAGAAATATTTATTGAACCACAGAAGACTTCAAATCGACTCCAATCACAAACAACCAACACTCCCTTCTCCTCCTATTTCACCCATCGGAGTTCCAAATTCAAGCCACCGAGAAATCTGGTTCCTCACTTGCTCAGTTTCTCTTCGCGGTACTACCCCAAAATTTTAAGAAATTGGAGTGCTTACCGTCTGGCGAATTGGTCTTTGAAAAATACCCTCCTCTTCACCTATTTTTAGGGTTTGACCCTACTTGAGGTTAAAAATGTAATTAACTAAAATATATACTTAATCATGCCAATTAATGAAACAAACCTATACACATCATCATCTTACCCTTCTATTCACTTTTCACTTTCACTCTTACTTTCTCTCTCTCTGCTCTGCAACTGCAACCATGACGTTTTCCTCTGGCGATTCCTCTTCCTCCTCCGCTCCGGCCCCCCTCGCACCACATCCCAACCCCATCGCCACTGTCACGGGTAGCATGCCACCTACCGTCGAAGAACAAGTTGGGTTTTTGAAATACCCTCTTTCTCAATTCTTGCATTCTGTAACTTGATCATGTATGATTCTGTATGAAAATGTATGAATTGATGTTTGAATTTGTTGTGTGTCTATAAAATTTGATCATAAACTGTTTGAATTCCACCAAATTAAGAACTCGGACGAGAATGAGATTCCGATCTAGAACTAGGACGATGACATGTTCTAGATCTGAAACTCGTACGAGCAGTTCTCGTCTCAGTATCACCTGATTAATACTGAGACAAGAACAGATAAAGCTGGTATGAGGAGAAAGTAAGACCTGCCAGACGAGCATTTTGGTCGTCTGGCATTGTACTGCAATGTACTGAGACGAGTGACATGCTCGTCTCGATATATTGCTCGTCTCAGTATAAACTTGCACATACAGAGACGAGTAAACTGCTCGTCTCAACAGTTAGAAAAGAAAAAAATCATTGATTCTAGCCTTAGATTTTTTTTGCAACTTTAACACTTAAAATTTTACCAGTGTGTAGACTTGAACACTTGAGGATCTCCCAGCAACACGACACCTTAAACAAAAATGCGACGCACTGTTAGTTGAAAAAATGTGACACACTGATAGTTGAACACTTAATCTAAATTCAGTAACACTAAACACTTATAATAATTCATAAAATTTGAAACAATAAATGACAACTAAAAAATACTTTTAATTATTTCATTATCAATTTGACATTACTAATGAAATTTTCATATAGATTGTAGATGCAAATAGTTGAGGTTTCGGAGTTCCATGAGAATTTGCGAGATGTACCACTTTCATTGTGTGAGGTTAAAGTCGGGAGAGGAAACATCACTATGAGGGTATCTTTGAAAGGGTACAAGCAGAGTTTGCAATACGGCCGCCTTGAAGTGAACGAATTGATCGAGGCAAGGCTCCGCCAGCTCAAGTTTTTGTTGGACATCCATTGCGGGAACTTTACATTTCCTACTATGCTTGTGAATCTTATCACCCACGCAAAGATGAACGAGGGAAAAAAAGAGCCTGACTTTTGGTGCCAGTACGGTTTGGATTGCAAGAATTCTGTTTGGTTTCACGACTGAGCTTGAACGAAACAGTTGGTTTAGCCGAGAAAGAGTGTGCATACAGTTGGACTTTAAAGTATTTCCCGAACACAAGCTTGGTAACAACATCAACGTATCGGAAATTGACAAGGTTTTGGCTGGCCTGATGCCCAAAATAGAGTTGACCGAGGAGGAGAAATTTGATTATGCGAGACTGGTGATGGTATGTCTGATTGGGCGAATGATGTTTGTGAAAACCAATTCGGACACAATAGCCATGATACCGTTTGGCCTGCTTTCGGAGTTTGATTGGGCAAACGACTTCAGATGAGGCAGGTACTTGTGACCAGATTTCGTTGAGCAAGTGGGTGAGAAGGCTTGGGAGAAAAATATGGATCACCTCGGTCGCCGGAAGTGGCTCATGCCATGGTTTTCAAAAATGTCAGTTTATGGGGGAGGGGGACATTTGTTGCTCGTTTACATTGAAGTCGATTTTATGGTGGTTGAAGTCTTCGATCCAGTGAAAGGCTCGGGTAAAAAGCAATGGGATCTTGATGCTTTTCGCATAGATTTCCCTACGATGCTGAAAGAATCCGGTGTATGCAAGACGAAAAACAGGTTGTTATTGAAGAGTTTGAAGATGTTGCACTTCTTCAAGCCGGCCAATAAATGGAAATATCGAACATATAAGAAGAAAGAATCGGGCTTTTATGTCGCCAGAATGATCAAGCACCTTTTGGAATGTAGTCCCATTAGGGGTTAGACTGAAATGTTTGACAAGGATTTGATGAGACAGAAGTTTAATTATTGTACCTTAATTTGGATGACTGCTTTTCACTTCTCGATTGTCGATGGAAAGGGTGTGAGGAAGGACAGGATGGTGCGTATGTATGTGGACTTGGTGTAGTTACTAATTATGAGATAAATCATTCGTGGGTGTGGAATGAGCTTTTTGTTTTTAAAATTTGTTTTATTACTAATAATCGATTACAAATGAATGAACAAACAACGACTACCGATTACATACACACGAGCGCAACAATGACTACCGATTACATACACAAGAGTGCATAACTACGACATGATTATATAGAAAATACAGAAACCAATAACTAAACCAATTACGAAAACAAGGAACGAGTTAGCTTTTGGAGGCGTATGAGCAACTACGTCTAAAGAAGTGGATGGTGATAACTCTCTCTTAGGAGTTATTATTATACTTCCATATTACTTGTAATAGGCTTATTTCACATAATTTATATGTTTTATTTGCACAAATATGTGAATTTGACGATTTATGAGCCTAAGAGTGAAAAGTTGTATTTCTAGCCTATTTGTGCATGTTTTCTCTCATATTTGCTATGATAATTGCACGGGTTGTTTAGTGTTGTGTATCTCAGGTAAAATAGGTGCAATGGAGCTTATGAGATGCTTGGACATGCTTGGAATGGAGCTAGATGAAGAGGAGAAAAGAAAACGCAAAGACGAAGTAAAGTTGGAAAAGTCACACAGGACCAGCCTGCACTCTTTTCGATGCCCAGGAAAATTTACAAAGAATTTTGATGAAAGGCTTGCGGCATCGGAAAGTAGACATCCGTAGCTTTCCAACGGTATATGGTAGGCCCGAATACGAGTCCGTATGAGGGAGATACAGCCCGCGCAAAATCATCAAATAATTCTGTCCGGGAATTACAAAGTAGAGGGGCTGAAGTGCAATTTCGGTTAGTTTTCATTAAAAAGCGTGCCCAGCTGGTAAAAACGAGGAGGACGACCTAAGAAGAGATTATTCACGTACGGGAGCCATTGGAGAGCACCTAGGAGCTTGGGGATTGCACGGATTCGCCAAAGCTTTGGCGATTTCATCGTTTGATTCTTCTCTTACCCTCTCTTTATCATCCTATGGAGAATACTTGTGATTTTAGCATAACAATGAGTAGCTAATTTCTTTGTTAGGCTCTATGGAGAGCCTAGGGTTATGACTTAGACTTATTTTCCAGATTTTGTTGATTGCTTCATGCGTTGGATCCAATTAGTGGTTATTATTCTTCATCTTGTATTGTGAATCCGTAAACTAAGGCTATTGACACGTGTTAGTGATGAATGGAGTGACCATGTTAGATGAAGATGATGAACTAGTTGAATTCATAGCTTAATGTTACAAACTAATTGATTAGAAATCATGATCTAGGCTTAATTCTTAGCAACAAGGGAGTCGCGAACCGGAGTTGTTAGTGAACTAGGTGGGTGCTCGACAGAGACTTAACCCGGTTACGAATCAGATCATGTTTTTATTCCCGAATCATTGAGACCGATAGGTGAGATGAATAGGAGTAGTCATGTGTGGGTAGATTCGGTTGAACTAGTTAGGTGAGTGAATCGGTGGACCGACAGGACCCGGTGAACGAAGTTGACTAGCCAGCTAGAACGTAACGGTAGATGGAGGTGGACCGACATGACCCAAAGTAAACTGTTACGTAAAATTACATGAGATCGACAGAAGATTGTAAGTGCTATTACCCGGCATAATCAGTTAGTGTGTAACGTGTTTCAATACAAATTCCGGAACTGTCTAAAGACCCTAGGTGATTCATAGATCGCCTAGTTTTCTCCATAATTTGATTAAATTATTTTAATTGAAAAATACATAAATATTGTCTCTATAGTCATTTTATTTAGTCGCTTGTTTGTGGGCGACGAACATTCAAACTCAAACCACTTCTTACCGGTTACTTAGGTATCTTCTAATTGAGTCTTAATTAGCTAGTAGTCGTCTATTTCCCTTGGGTTCGATACTCGGAGTCGTAAAATACTCCACTTACTACTTGATCGTGCACTTGCGTATACACGTAAGAAATCGTGTCAAGTTTTTGGCGCCGTTGCCGGGGAACTAAACGGTTTATTAGTTTAGTTAAAAATTAATTTAGGATACTTCTTTTAGTTTCTTTTTGTTACTATCTGTTTACCTCACGGGTGTGCTAGTGTTGCTTTTTCAGGTAGCTATGGCTGAAGGACAAGGGCAGATTAGCCTCACCACAGAGCAGCTACAAGCTTTGGTGGCTGAAGCTGTAGAGAAAGCACTGGCAGCAACATAAAGACCGCACCCGACCTCAATGCCATATAATCGTTCTGGGAAAGCAATAATCCAGGCATTTGAGGCGGATCTTAAAGGAAGGGAGCCAGCAATTGTGGTGCCACCAATTCAGGCAGAAACCTTCTGTCTCAAGAAGGGAACTATTCAATTTGCTCAGGACCAGTGCACTTTTGCTGGGACAGACGAGGAAGACCCACATGCATTCATTGGGAGATTTCAGAGCCACTGTGGGCTAATCCGATATAGTGGGGTCACATCTGAAGCGCTCAAACTAATGCTCTTTCCTCATTGTCTCAAGGGAGCTGCTATGGATTGGCTGGACTCTATGCCATCCTGTTCAATCAAAACGTGGGAAGAGTGTGTGGCACAGTTCATGAGTAAGTTCTATCCTATCTCACGTGTGATTCAGCTTCAGAATGAGATCTGGATGTTCAGGCAAAAGCAAGATGAATCACTTGTCAAAGCATGGCATCGCTTCAATCATTTGCTACGTAGATGTCCCAACCATGGTATTGACAAGCGACAGTTAATCCAGGCTTTCTATGATTCACTGGGACAGCCCAATAGAGACAAGATGGATATAGAAGCTGGGGGAAACTTCTTATTTAACTGTGATCATGAAGGGGCATATGCATTGATGAGATGCTTGTTTCAGCAAGAAGAGAGCATGGATTACCAGTACAGGCACATGGAACTGGTAAGAGATGAAAAGATGGCTTATAACACTGTTCAGGTGAATGCGGTAGAGGTAGTGCATGAAGCAAATGTTTCAGAGATGCATCAGCAGCAGCCAGTACCACCATTAGAGTTGACCGATATGACAGGGATAATAAAGACGATGGCTCAGCACATGACAGACATGTCCACACAGGTCAGCTCTGTAGCAATTGCACTTCAAGTTGCTCAAGCAGAAATAAAAGATCTAAAGGAACAACTTGAACAAAGGGCACTGGGTAGCATTGTTGACACATCAGAGGGACAGGCTCAAGCCATCACCACTCGAAGTGGTATTGCACTTACAGATCCTCCATATCCGAGTCATGCCAGAGCGGAAGCCTCAAAGGCGAAGGAACATGAAGTTTTCGATTCTGAGAAGACACCTGTCATGATCCCCCAATCAAAGGGCATGATTCACCATGATGCAGAGAAATCTACTGAGGTACCACTTCCATCTTCTCCTTCTTCTTCAGAACTACCATTTCCATTACGTACTAGGAAGAAGAAGGATGATTCAGAAGAATACAGACGCTTTTTGAATGTCTTCTCCAAACTGCATATCAATATCCCATTGATTGAGGCACTTCAAAAGATGCCTAAGTATGCTCGATTTATTAAAGATGCAGTTCTTGGAAAGAAAGGGGTGGATGAATTTCAGAGAGTAAACTTAAATGAACAGGTTAGTTCATGTGTTTTGCATGGGTTACCTAAGAAAAAGAAGGATCCAGGTAGCTTTGTCATTGAGGCTACATTGGGTGATTCCTACACTGGAAGAGCTCTTTGTGATCTGGGAGCGAGCGTGAATTTGATGCCGTTGTCGGTGTTCAAAAAGTTAGGTGTGGGGGAGCCCCCGAAAACCTGGATAACACTCCAATTTGCAGACAAGTCATCCAAGAAAGCATGTGGGATGGTTAAAGATGTGCTAGTGAGGGTCGGAAGTCTGATCATTCCGGCTGATTTTGTTATATTGGATATGCCAGTAGGTGATGTTCCGCTAATTCTGGGTAGGCCATTCCTTGCAACTGGTCGTACTCTCATTGACGTAGAGAATGGAGAACTGATTATGAGGGTACACGATGACATGGAGACTTTTCGGGTCTTTAAACCGTCACCCCAGTGTTCATGGGAGTATCATCCAGGTGTGCCATTTGCTGTACAAGTGAAGCGCCAAATCCCAGAGTTGTCGCAAGGGGATCCACCTGATTATTGGGATATAAATAAGCCATCAGCGGTGCACGCACATGAAGCAGTGCTTCAAATCCAACACAGGATAGCTAAGCTGGAAGCGGCACAATGTGCCAGACCACCCTCGTGAGGTGGCAGAGGTAACTGGGTCGGGCCGTCGACCGTAAATTACAAGCGCTTGTTGGGAGGCAACCCAACGTATTTTCATGCTTTAGTGTAGAGAGTGTGTTTTTAAATACTGACGTGTGCGTTTTTAATACCGTTTTGTTATCTGAGGGGTGAGAGAGTGAGAATCTGACATTTCAATTGAGTCGTGCAGGCATACAGGTTGGAGACGCGGTCCGGACTCCCCTTCTTGATGCGTGAAAAGAGGAAACGCAGAAAAACCGAGAAAGCGACATAATGATCACGAAATTTGAGGTCATGAATTCTGAAGTTTACTCGGGAAAATTTGAAGTCACTATTGCGAAATCCGAACGTGCGCGAAACGATTTCCGACGGTATGTAATATGCGTGCATCGGAGTCCGGAGACGTAATCTAGAAGACAAGCGGAGCAAAAAAAAAAAAAAAAGTTCGAGTCAGAACACCCCCTGTGTTCGCAGGAACAGGAGGCCCCCAAAAACTTACTGCTAAATCTTACGAACACAACAATTTGTTCGTGCGAGCAGTGTTCATCTCCCCTCTTCTCCAGCAGATACCACCGCGACCAACAACCTAGCAACCCACCAACACCGCCTCCTCTCTTCTCTCCGACCACCGAACCACCTCCGTATCCACCATCGCCATCCTCAACAACCCAATCGAAGAAGGCCAATGACAGCCATCGCCACCGCCTCTCTCTGCACTGACCACCACCACCATAGACAATCCAAAAACAAACCCACGACCAGAAACCCAGCCCTCCAATCGCCGTCACCACCCTCTGCAACCAGCGACGCCCAAAATCGAACCCAACCATCGGTTTTCTGTTCTGGGTTTTTCTCTCCGGCTGCCACAAAACAACCAGAACCCCCAATTGAACAACCCACCATCACCGCCTCCTCTCCTCTCTCCGACCAACGAACCACCTCTGCCCAACCTCTGTTCACCGCGGAATCAAAACCCAGGCCACCTCTCTCTGATTTCGTCGATTGGAGGTGTGACCCGAACCCAGACGCCGCCCTCTTGTACCCACGAAACCCAGACCCCACGAATTCATCAAATTCCGATCACCTCTCACCCTCTCTGCGGCGAGTTGCAAACCAAAACCTACAAAAACACAGGAGACCAACCCAACACCAACCCACCGCCGGCAGCCATTAGAGCCGGCGGATTTCTTCGTCTCGCCCAGAAACCCAACCATCCACTGATTTCAGAGAGGGATTTGGGACGAATGGAGTGGTGATGTCTGCTGTGTTGTTGGCGGTGAGGGATTTGGGTACTGTGAATCGCTTTCTGGGCTTGTTGTGGCTCGGTTATGAGGTAGGTGATGATAGGGGGTGATAATGGTGCTCTCAGGTTCTGGGTTCAGGTGCGGTGGTGATTGAGATAATGGTGGTTTGGGTGGTCTGTTTTGAATTTGTTAATTGGTGGTGCAGGTGGTGAAATTGGTTGATTTGCAGGTGGGTTCAATCGGTGTTTAGGCTCTGGGTTGTGGTCGTGGCTGGTTAGGTGTTATTGTTTGGTGGAGTTAGGGAGATGGCTGTGGTGGTGAGGCAGTGGTGTTGGTTGGGATTGAATTGGAGATTGGAGGTTACAGGAGGTTATTTGGAGGTGTTAGTTTGAGTTGTTTCAGGTGGTTAGTTTATTGGTAATGGGGGTTGGAGGAGGTATTGAATTGTTTGGACTTGAAGGCAGCAGCTTGTTACTCACTTACTTCAAGATAAAGAGTTGGCTTGTGGGACTTCAAGAATGAACTAAGCACGAATCACACTATGCTGCAATTTGATCGACATAATGCTCTCTGTCCGAGTTCGAAATTGGATGAAAAGTATGACGCAGACATCGACCCCGGTGTGCTACTTGCGCACTCGACCGCAAGGGAGCTTGCATTGTTCCGCACAATGTTAGCTTGGGGATTGTTCTCGCTATCTCAGTCAGCACCTATCGGATTTCGTCCCTGACCTTGTGTCGGTTGTGAGTATTCTTATCTCTCTTTACTTACCGTTTAGGCACATCGTACTTGCTCTAGGAATTTATTTTTAGAACTCTAGGGAATTACTTGAGTACTTGCTTAATTTCGGTACACACAAATCGTTCACGTGCACATAGCTTGAATTATCTCTAAATTTGTTATAGCTACCTTCTTGTGCTGTGACTTTGACTCCGAGTAGAACCACCGCCCCTCGCATTTGAATGCTGAGTCTTCTTGGTTAATCTCTAAATTCGTTGAGGACAACGAAGCGCTCAAGTGTGGGGGGGAGTTTTAGTCTTGACTAGCCAGTCAGTGTTTGCATCGCCATGTCTGCATATAGTTGATCGTGTCGTATTGTGTCTAATTTTGTAGTCCGTGTCGTGATATTGTGATAGTATGTCATATTGTGTTGTGTTAGTCGTGTATATACTTGTTTGTGTTTGTGTTTAATATTGCACGTTTTCTTATTTGAGTCTACCTACCCTATCGACTGTTTTGTGTAGTTTCGTTCGTGTCGGCTTGCATGTAGTGTAGGAATTATATGAAAAAAAAATTGAAAAATCCAAAAAAGAAAAAGAAAATTAGAACGAGAAAATTTTGAGAAAAGGGCAATCAAAAGAAGCTAAAATTTGATAAATCGCGAGGTGTGAGGATTTTAGGCGTAGAGCATGATTTGCGACCGAGAGTGACGACGTGAGTCCCCCCTAGTAGGTATAGAGAGACTTTCTTTGCGGGAGTGCCTACCTATTTTTAACACTTACGTGATTTTCAAGTCAAAGTGTGTGTCTATTTTCTTACAAGAGCTGAGCTAGGTGTGAGCTAAACAAGCCGAACATCCATGTGTACGTCTTAGGTAGTCGCCAACCCGCCTCGTAGTGGCAAACGAAACAGCTGTGCGAGGTCGTGTATTAGAGCACTCACTACTTTTAGAACTCACCTTGTAGGACCATTAGACGCCCCAATTTGAACATTGGATTCTTTGCTAGCCTTCGGACCTAGGGTGACGATTCTTGGCCTTCATAACAAATTGATTAGAATCACCACTTTAGTGCGTCACGAGGGGGTTGTGTAGTTGAGGGGGTTCGATGAGGGAGTGATTATACAATTTGTTGAGTTCTACATCTTGCTTGCACTTCATTGATCAACGAGGGGATGCGAGGGTGAGTGAGTAGGCTTGCGCACTTCGGTGTGGCGGTGTTCCATGCCACTACATCATGGACACAGTTGTGGAGAGCCGTGAGTGCGTGAATCTAATACGCACGAAATTGGGTTGGGTGAACTTAATTGGTGGATCGTGCTAGGTACCAGATGTGATTACTTTGGTGTAGGAGGATCGGTTGGATTAGGCACGAGATACATTCATCTTCGGGACTACTTGAGAGGGGATATGGTTACATTCGAGTGTGGGGGTGTCGACTTTTGACTCCGGACATTGAGTGTGAGCTCGCGACGACTCCACTCCCACACATGTACTTCATTGATTTTGCGGCTTGGATTTACATGGACTTTGATTGAGTTAGGAGGAGATGATTGAACGCTCTAACTGCAAGTGCACAGCTGTCGTGTGTAGTAATAAACCGGAAATCCGGGTTGTCGAACCCAAGGGACTTTGTTTAAATTAATTACTATTCTAAACCTTATGCGGGCAAGTCGCAAGTTGTGTTTTTATCTAATTCTAAGAAATTAAACGCGAAGTTCTCAATTAATCAAGTGAAATATTTCACGATTAATAAAGAATGAATTATTGGAGTTTTATAAAATAAGGGAAAAGTACCGGGAATTCTCTAGGTTCACTAGGTTGATCTAAATTTATATTTTGATTTGTAAAACATCCACGTGTTATTCACTATTAACCAAGCAACGTTAAACTTACCGAGTTACCAAGCAAGTCCACTATACTTAGACTAAACCAAACCGAGTTACCAAGCCTAATTTAGGTTTAAGTATGCATTAAGTCCATGATTCTACTTTAACGATCCTAGTTAACAATGCCGAGTTACCAAACATTGATACAACTAGGTGGATTAGTTAATGTACCGACTAATTCTCACGGAGTTACCGCGTGAAAACTAATTGAATTTACCTCTACGTTAGCTACTCGCAAAGATAATAAGATTAAGAACATAAATAATCCATAATAACGAATAAACACGTGAGATTAAGCTAAGCATGCATTACAATCATCAAAACATCACTTTAGATCAAACCCTAGCTACACCAAACGAGAATTCCCAGCAAAAAGTGCTTAGCTACTCATATTCATAATCAAAACGACGATTATAATGAGTTTAAACATAAAAATCAAGAAAGACGAGAGTTTAGAATCCAAACGAATGATCCAAAAGCTCCTAAGCTCTCCCAAAGCTCCTTGATCTCCAAAAGATGTCTCTAATGTCAAAAACTACTGAAAAAGTCGACCTAAAAGACTTAAATACGTTCCCATAATCATATTACAAAGTTTGGATAAACTACGAAAAAGCCCCAGAAAAAAACTGCACGTTCCAGCGTTCTCTTCGCACGAAGACAGTTGTCTTCGCACGAAGAGTCTTCGTACGAAGACTTCTGCTCTTCGTGCGAAGGCCTTCTCATTTAGATACTGCAAGGGTGTATAAGAAGAGACTTTGGCCGAGCTGAATTTTGGCTAAGTGTAATGTCTTCGCACGAAGACAAATGTCTTCGCACGAAGACTTCTGTGTCCAGCCCTCCTTCTTTGACTTTCTTCCTCCTTCCTTTGACTTTCCTCTTCCTTCCTTCTTCCCTTGACTTTCCGTTGATTTCCTTTAACTTTCTCCTTCCTTTTGACTTGCCTTCGAGTTCCTTGTTTCCGAAGTTCGCTTCCATATCCCGCACGATCCTCCAAGCCCTGTTTCCCTGCGAATCACAACACGAAAACACAACCCGCGATCATATCACAATAAAAGCTCAAAAATCTAAAGAAACGCCCGGATTTAACAAGTAATGCATATGAACTCACATTATCACATTTACGCTCAATTCACTCAAAAGACGACGAATTCTCCATTATAAGCACGCAAAACGTAGAAATAAAAGGCATAAAATAACTCCGAAAACGGAGTTATCAACTACCCCCACACTACCTTTTGCTCGTCCCGAGCAAATCTCCCAAGTCAATTCCATTTCTCTCAAGTCAAAACTTCTCTCTTGCTTTCCCGCAATTCATCCAACTTTGCATACTAACCTAATTACTCATTGCATAACTTCCCTACGCCAATTGCATACTATCACCTCACATTGCATACGAAACCATGAACACTTGCATACTAATCCGAGTAGAACAATTCACCAACCATCCTTCCTACTAGTCGACACGACTCGATTATACACAATGCACCTATATGCAAATGCAATATTCACAATGCAAGTATTGAAATAACAAATTTTTTTCTTTTTCTTTTTCTTTTGTGAGATTGGGCAATCTCCATTAGCTTGAACCGGTTCACACGAAGAGATGAGAAATCTAGACACAAGGAATGATTCGAAATCGAATTCGACAACACGAATCTCCCCTAGCTAGTATAGAGAACCTAACTTTACTAAGTACAAGAATGCAATACCTTTTCATGTGTGCCACAAAATAAAAGGCTACGCTAGGCTAAGCCACGTTCAAGGTCCGAGCTCCTAATCCGCTAACGGGTTTAGAATGATGAGGCTTTAGGGACAAATAGGATAATAATCAAACACAAGTCCTAAGGCGTCACATTCTCACAAATACCGTAACTCACACACCCTCACAACAATGATAGAAACCAAGCCCGAAACTCACCATCTCCGGCCCTCGATCCCCTCACACCCCGGTACAATTACGATCTCCGCGGCTATTGTCATGGATGATGTATAAGCCAAAATTTCCCGTTCGTGAACTAGTCGCTTCTCCACTCGTTCTTCCACAAAGCTTTTCATTCTTCCTTTATTCAACTCTCCTTTTTTTTCTCTCTTTTCTTTTTTTTTTTTCTTTTTCTCTTTTTTTTTTTTTTTTTTTTCTCTCAAAATCCTGCACAATTTCTTCAATATCTGTCTCGAGTGGTCTTCCAAGTGCCAAGCTAACATATAATCGTAAGGAGAAACAATATCCAAATCAATACGTATAAATCACAAATCAATGTCTCTCCCTATCTCAATGAAATCCTCGGAGTAACCAACAAAGCCGCTATCATAAAAGAGCACGTGTGGGGATGGAGTCGTCGCAAGTGCAATCTCGATGTCCGAAGTCAAATGTCGACACCCCCACACTCGAATGTAATCCTGTCCCCTCTCAAGTAGTCAATCAAATATCTGTCTCGTGCCTAATCCAACCAAACCTCCTACACCATGATGAGTAAGATCCGGTACCTAGCACGATCCACCTATTAAATTCCCCCAACCCAAGTTTTTTGTGTGTATCGGATGGTACACACTCACGGCTCTCCTCACTTGTGTCCATGTTGTAATGCCATGGGACACCGCCACACCGAAGTGCGCAAGCCTACTCTCACTCACCCTCGCATTCCCCTCAAAGATCACACATGAAGTGCATGCGATATGCAAGACTCACACAAATATAGCATGAAGTACTCCCTCATCGAACCCCCTCAACTACAACACCCTCGTGACGCACTAAAGCGGTGATTCTAACCAATCAGTGATGAAGGCCAAGAATCGTCACCCTAAGTCCAAAGGCTGTCAAAGAATCCATGGTTCAAATCAGGGTTTACTAGTGGTCCTACAAGGTAAGTTCTATAAGCAGTGAGTGCTCTAATACACACCTCGCACAGCTGTTCTGTGTGCCACTACGAGGCGGGTTGGCGACTACCTAAGACGTACACAAGAACGTTCGGCTTGTTTAGCTCACACCTAGCTCAACTCTTGTAAGAAAATTAGGCACACACTTTAGATTTGAAAGAATTAAGTTCGTGTGTAAAATAGGCACGCATTCCCGTAAAGAAACTTTCTCTATACTTACTAAGGGGAACTCACATTGTCACTCTTGATCGCAATTCACGCCCTATGCCTAAAAGTCTCACACTTCTCGATTTTACCGAATTTTCAGCTTTTTTCAATTGCCCTTTCTCAAATTTTTAATTTTTTTGGTGTTTTCACATTTTTAGTTTTTTTTTTTTTTTTTTATATATATATACCTACACTATATGCACGGCCAACTCGACTAATGACTCAACAATGGTGGGTTGACTCAAAAATACCAAAACGTGCACGCAAAAAGATGAATAATAAAAAGAAAAAATAAGGACATAACAAAAATTTCTAACTACATGCTGACACAGGCGATGCAAAGACTCAATACTGACTAGCAAAAAGGACTCAACCACCCCCACACTAGAATGCATCGTTGTCCTCAACGATAACCCGAGGACTCAACAATTCTAGCACGAGGGCACTCTCCACTACTCGTCATCTTCCTCATCCTCATCATCTTCTTCCTCATCATCTTCTTCTTCTCCCTCATCCTCACTCGGCGGAACCGGATACTCAAATTCATCCTCCTGGAACCACGGATCCGCCGTCGGGACCGGTGGAACAAACTCCCCCGCCGCCTGACCACTAGACTGTATAACCCACTGGCCCACCATCTGGATTAATCCCCCCAGCTTCGCCTGATTGTCCCGAGTGTGGGCAAACTGGCGTCTTCTCTCGAGTCTATCCCGGGCCATCTCCTCTCGCAGGTGGTCGTAGGCAACCTGGTTGTCAAACCTAGAGGTGTTCATCCTCCTACCCTTGCCCTTCTTCCTCGCTGTCTCATCAAACCTATGCCACTTCCTAGCAGTAAACGCTTTCAAATCCATATCTCTCCCTATGACTACTTCGGCAGTTTTGGCTAGGTGAGTAAGCAAGCAAGTATGACCGGGGCCCAATTTGTTCGTCCTCGACACCCTCTCAAGACAATTCTCCCAAATCAGTTTGGGGATATTGATTCTAACCCCGGTGTAAAGACAAAGAGCCCAGACCGATAGGCGGAAAGTGTAACTAGGGTTTCGTGTGATTCCCAAAACCCAGTTTTCTAACAATTCACAGCACCACCTAGCCTCCGGCCTATAAAACTTCTTTTCGGCCTTCCAATGAAGCACCTCCCCTTTCCTGTCCCATGGATCAACCCCCTTCGCAAAGCAAAAAGCATTTAAACGAGACCAAAGGTTCTCACTACGAAGAACAGTCTCTAACCCACAACCCTCTTTCAAAGCGGGGAAACCCATGGCTAGAGCGATAATCTCTGGCGTGAAGACTTTCCACTCGTTCCGACAGTAAACAAGACGAGGGTCTTGGCTCTCACCATCTTTTGCATACCGCAAATTGAAACAAAACTCTCGTGCAATATGCGAACTCGACTGCCCTACTAGCTTAAACCAATTGGTAAGCTTCTCGCGCTCAAAAATTTCCTTGATTGCTTGAGGCATGTCCTCGTGCAATGGAAATGCCTTTTCGGGCTGCCCGTTCTTAGTCAAATAAGTATCTTTTCGAGAGTCAAGATGGGCCTCATAAGTGACGAAACGGAAACTATCATAGTATCCGGGCCCAATACTTCTCTCCTTCAAATTAGCCTTGGCCTTTCGTTGGCCTACAATGCCCGGTTTAGCCGGAAAAGGGGCATTCAAGATAGCATATTGGGGAGTGGGCGGTATCTCTAATTGAGGATCGCCCGACCCCGATGCTTCTTGCGAAGAACCCTCTCCCGTCTTCCGTTTCTTTCCACCCGCCATTTAAAATGCAATTTCAAGTAAAAACGAGAAATTCAACTATTTGTGCACGTGAACAAGAAGTGTGTATGGAATGAAACACGTAGGCACGTAAGCAAGTAATTCCTAGGACTTTACGCAATCACCCCCAAATACGCTACTAAGCGCAACAAAAATAATTGGGCTTTTACTCAATGTGCCTAGGACTCGAATATTGAAATACAAAGTTTAGATTGTACCTACGCGTCCGGAGCAAGTCTTACGGACGCAAAAATTTCAGAATTTGACAAACCCGGGCTGATTTTGATGGTGCCGGAAAAATTTGTCGAAACCTTGAATTGTTTGATGCTCCGTACTCCTTGCGTAGTCCCCGTTAGCGTTGCCTTCTCGCCCGTAAGCTGAATCAAGCTCCAACTCGTCCAATTTCTCAATTCTTGCTTCAAACCCTAGCTTCTTCCTCCTCTGATTTCTCTCTTGTCTCTCAATCTCACTCAAAAACACCTCTGAAATCTTGTTCTCCTCTGAATTGCGAGCAAAACCCTAGTTTGTTTGTTGATTTTGGTGAAGAAACAAGGGAGTGGTGATTTGAGTGTGGTGCGGCTATGGAGAGTGAAGCTGCTGTGTTTGAAGATGAAGAATGAAGAATAGGTCGATGCCTGCTGGTGATGAAGCTTCATCTCGTGCAAAAGGTCAGTTTTGCCCTTAGTAACTAGCTTCCAGCCTTTGTCCGTGCGTGGACTAAACTGACATTCCGCCCGATGTCTTCGTGCGAAGACAGTTCTCTTCGTGCGAAGAGTCTTCGTACGAAGACAATTTGTCTTCGCACGAAGATCTTCTCAAACAGATACTGCAAGTGGTTATAGGAAGACATTTTTCAGACTTCGAAAATTTTCTAAGTATGAAGTCTTCCTACGAAGACAATTGTCTTCATACGAAGACAATGCTGGAGCTTGCCAAAAACATCCTTTTCGTTCAATTTTCGCGTATCCGATCGTGCCTTTGCTTTCCGAAGGATCTCCTCGACCTCGAGACTCCCTTTTTACCTTAAAACACTCCCAAAATCCGGGGAATATTTTATTTGTCAATTTCACGCGTTCCAAGGCACGTTTTGCATTTCCGGATGCTTTTGGCCTCGTGTTACTCGCTAAAACATCCTTTTTGGCGTAACTTCTTCATCCGGACTCCGATTTGCGCGATCCACCTGTCTACAGAAAGCTCTCGACCACCCCCACACGTTGGCATTATTCAATTCTTATTTCAGGCTGTCCTTCAAAATTTCACCTCGTAATCCGTGCCGGCGTGCTAGCTTTCTCCGTTCACTAATTAAATTCTTGCGCAAATCAAGACGGGGAGTCCGGGAACATGATCTTCCCCAGGTGCGTGTGTTGAATAGGTGTAGGAATGGCGTCATCCTATATTTCTTCATTCCGGGTCCCGATACGCGTTTTGGTCTGCTCTTCCTCGTTTTTCGTGCGATTCTTCACTCGCGCATCAAGACGGGGGGCCCGAAATAGGCCTTTCACCTAGAATTCCTGCACATACTCATTGGAAATATTAAATCCCCTCTCTCGCACCTCTCAATAAAATCAAACCGACTAAAAATTACAAAACAGTATTAAAATCTATCCTAAAGCAATAAATAGGTTGGGTTGCCTCCCAACAAGCGCTTTGTAATTTAAGGTCGACGGCCCGACCCAGTTACCTCAGAGATTTCTCAAGTTGCGGGAGTTGCATGAAGCCATTCAATGACTCCAATGAAATTCCCGTCCACGTATGGTTTCGCTCTCTGGCCATTCACCTTAAACCTGTTCCCATTTGCATCCTCTACCTCAAGAGATCCCCATGGATAAACTGCAGTAATCGTGTAGGGACCACTCCACCTAGATTTTAATTTCCCTGGAAACAGCTTTAGTCTGGCATTGAAGATCAATACTTTCTGTCCTACCTTGAAGTCTCTCGGGATGATGTGCCTGTCGTGCCACAGTTTTGTCCTCTCCTTATAGATTCTCGCACTTTCATACGCCATCAATCAAAATTCTTCAAGTTCAAGTAGCGCTTGCTTTCGTAGCTCACCTGAGAGCTTAGCGTCCAAATTGATCTTCTTCAAGGCCCAGAATGCCTTGTGCTCAAGTTCCACCGGAAGATGACATGACTTCCCAAATACTAACTGGTAGGGAGACATGCCTAAAGGAGTCTTGTAAGCAGTCCTATACGCCCATAAGCTATCGTCTAAATGCAGAGACCAATCCTTGCGTCCCGGGTTGACTGTCTTCTCCAGAATTCCTTTTATCTCTCGGTTAGAAACTTCTGCTTGCCCATTCGACTGCGGATGATAAGCCAGTGATATCTTATGCGTCTTTACCCCATATTTGCTCAAGACATTGGCAAAGACTTTATTCACGAAATGCGATCCTTCATCACTGATTATGGCTCTGGGAGTTCCAAACCGTGTAAAAATGCTCTTCCGCACGAATCTCTCTACAGTAGCTCCATCGTTTTTGGGGCAAGCCATTGCCTCTACCCACTTGGTCACATAATCCACAGCTAACAGTATATAAAGATTGCCAAGTGAAGAGGGGAATGGTCCCATGAAATCGATGCCCCAGACATCAAAGGGCTCTACTTCCAACACGAAATTTTGAGGCATCTCGTTTCGGTTGGAGATATTGCCGGTTCTCTGACATCGATCACATTGCTGCACAAATAGATGAGCATCTTTATGTAAAGAAGGCCAGTAAAATCCACTTTGCAATACCTTTGCCACAGTACGCGTTTTGCCAAAATGTCCTCCGCAATTCAATTCGTGGCAGTGTCTAAGAATGTCCAAAGTGTCTGGCTCAGCTACGCATCTTCTCAACACATTGTCAGCTCCCAACCTAAACAAATAAGGGTCATCCCAGAAATAGTGTCGTGCATCCGCGAAAAATTTCTTTTTCTGATGGAAAGACATGTCTTTCGGGACAATTTTGAGCGCCTTGAAATTTGCCAAATCCGCAAACCAAGGCACAGCTGCTACCACTACCATAAGTTGTTCATCTGGATCTTCTCTAATCGGCACATCTTCTTGTTTGTCGTTATCCAGTCGTGACAAATGGTCTGCAACAACGTTCTCTACACCCTTTTTGTCCTTTATCACTATGTCAAACTCTTGCATTAGCAACACCCATCGGATCAATCTAGGCTTCGCATCCTTCTTTGCAAGAAGATATTTGAGGGCTGCATGGTCCGTGAAAATAGTCACCTGAGAACCCACAAGGTATGGACGAAACTTGTCCAATGCGAAGATAATAGCCAACATCTCTTTCTCCGTGGTGGCATAATTAACCTGTGCAGTATTAAGAGTACGACTAGCATAGTAAATTACATGAGCTACCTTGTCTTTCCGCTGTCCCAGCACTGCTCGCACCGCATAATCGCTGGCATCACACATAAGTTCAAACGGTAGGGTCCAGTCTGGAGTAGCTATAATGGGAGAACTAATCAGCTTTTTCTTGAGCAAATCAAAAGCTGTCTTGCAGTCTTCATTGAAATCAAACACGGCATCTTTCTCAAGCAAACCAGATAAAGGCTTTGTGATTTTCGAAAAGTCTTTAATGAAGCGCCGATAGAAACCTGCATGTCCCAAGAAACTCCGTACCCCTTTGACAGACGTAGGGTAAGGAAGCTTCTCAATCACCTCGATCTTCGCCCGGTCTACCTCTAAACCTTTACTGGAAATCTTGTGCCCCAATACTATTCCCTCGGTCACCATGAAATGGCACTTCTCCCAGTTGAGCACTAGGTTGGTGTCAATACATCTGTCCAGTACCCTAGCTAGCTGCTGGAGACAGTCGTCAAACCCATCACCATAAAGCGAAAAATCATCCATGAAGACTTCAAAATTCTGCTCCATCATGTCTGAGAAGATAGACATCATACACCTCTGAAACGTAGCTGGGGCATTGCATAGCCCGAAGGGCATACGTCTGAATGCAAAAGTCCCATATGGACAAGTAAATGTCGTCTTCTCCTGGTCAGCTGGCTCAATCGCTATCTGATTATACCCGGAGTACCCATCCAGAAAGCAATAATGAGAATGATGCGCCAGCCTATCAAGCATCTGATCAACAAATGGGAGGGGGAAGTGATCCTTCAATGTGGCATCATTGAGTTTGCGGTAATCCATGCAAACTCTCCACCCAGTAACGGTACGGGTAGCTATTTGATCACCTTTCTCCCCTTCCACCACAGTAATACCACCCTTCTTAGGGACACACTGCACCGGGCTAGTCCATGTGCTGTCGGAAATCGGGTAGATGATGCCTGCTTCCAACCACTTAAGCACCTCTTTCTTCACCACCTCCTGCATGTGAGGGTTGAGGCGGCGCTGAAATTGAACTACCGGCTTCTTGTCTTCCATGAGCCTGATCTTATGCTGGCAAACTGTGGGGCTGATCCCCTTAATATCTGCTATGGTCCATCCCATAGCTGCTTTCCTCTTCTGTAGTACCATGAGAAGCTGCTCCTCCTGTTCCCTGTCCAAACATGCAGATACAATCACAGGTAGAGTATCATTAGATCCCAAATATAAATATTTCAAATGAACAGGTAAAGGCTTTAATTCTAAAACAGGAGCAGTAATAAGAGAGGGAGTAAGAATCTTCCTGCTTCCCTCATTAAAGAGGGGTAATGGTGGACGCCAATGAACATCTAAGGCTTGCTCTTTCTCGCTGGAATCAAATAGAGCAAGCTCCTCATATAGTTGCTCCAACAAAGTATCGTCCTCCTCGTCCAGCGTGTATGCCTCCACCCCAAAGCACTGCTCGCTCACCGCGTATGCGGGAAACTTCATAGCCTCAAATACATTGAAGGCCACCTTCTCATCGTTAATCTGCATAGTCAGCTCCCCATTGGCCACATCAATGATAGTTCTCCCAGTGGCCAGGAATGGACGGCCCAAAATAAGAGGAACATCATCGTCGGCCTCCATGTCTAAGATCACAAAATCCGCTGGGAAGATGAGTCCTTCAACTCTCACTAATACATCCTCTAAAACACCCCTGGGGCGTTTTATTGCGATCAGCCATCTGCAAGCACATCCTGGTAGGCTTAGGATCTCCCACACCAAGTTGCTCAAAAACTGATGTGGGCATCAAATTAATACTTGCACCAAGATCACATAATGCCCTCCCATGAAACGCATCTCCCAATGTAACCGGGATGATGAAACCGCCCGGATCTTTCATCTTCTTTGGTAGCGCTTTTTGCACAACTGCGCTACACTCCTCATTCAGAGTTACGGTTTCAAAGTCATCCATGCGCCTCCGATTAGAAAGGAGGTCCTTGAGAAATTTGGCATATTTAGGCATTTGTGAAATGGCCTCCGCAAAAGGTATATTAATGTGCAGTTTCCTGAAGATATCCACAAACTTCTTGAAATGCTTGGCATCCTCTTGGCTCTTCAATCTTTGCGGGTATGGCACTCGCACACTGTATTCCTCCCTAGGCTTCTGTTTCTCATCCGACTTCCTCACCGTGTCCTTTGATTGGGGATTCACGGTAGGCACGGGAATCTCTTCATCCAATGCTTTCTCAGTGGCCTTAGTCGCCTCAGCTCGCGCGTGGCTAGGATATGGGGGGTCCTCAGTAGTGATGCCACTGCGAGTTGTGATGGCATTTAGCTGCTCATTAGGAGTGATGGTATTTGCTGGAAGCATACCTGGTGGAAGCTTGATATTTTGATTGGCGATCTGCCCAATCAGAGTCTCGTGGCTTTTCATTGTGGCTTGTACTGAGACAATCGTGCTCTCCATCCTGTCTTGATTAGCTAGGAGCTTTCTCAATAGAGCATTCGTCTCTTGCTCCTCTTTTTGTGGAGCTTGCTGTTGTGGAATTTGCCTTTGCGCTTGATATGGAACATTGGGTCTCTGTCCGGGTGCATATAATCCACTGTTTGGATTGGCATAACTGAAGTTGGGATGATTACGATTGTTGGGATGATAGGTGTTAGGCCATTGCTGCTGTCGCATAAAATTCACATCTTCAACACTGTTATCATATCCCTGGCTTTCGTCTGCTAGTAATTCACCCATGGGCTTCTGTGTTGGAGGGTGCATACCGTGAAATGCTGAAGTCATGGATTCCAGCTTTTGTTCCATCGATTCAATCTTGTTGACTAATGATGTATCCCCCGGTTTGGAGTACCTACGCGTTTCAGATCGTGTAGTCTCTCTCTTTGACGCGTTGTTCAGCAGATCTTGAGCTCGCTGTGCTCCAAGTCCCATAAAATTACCTCCAGCTAGCATATCTAACTGGTCAGCTGTCTCCTTGTCTAATGCAGTGTAGAAATAATGGAAGAGCTTGTGCCATGGCTCTCCATGATTCGGACATCTACGGAGAATCTGACTGAACTTTCTCCATGCATCTCCCAACGAGCTGTCTTCATCCTGAGTGAATTTTGCAATCTCAGCCATCTGCTGCGCGACTCTGGATGGTGGCAAATACTTCCTCAGAAACTCATGACAACAATCTGCCCATGTCACTATGCTACCAGCCGGCAGCTCCATAAGCCACTTCTTGGCTTTTCCAGATAAGGAGAAGGGAAATAGTAATAGCTTAACTGTTTCATCTGGAACTCTTTGGTCGTGCAGGGTTGATGTGATTTGCTCAAATACCAGCAGATGGTGATTGGGATCATCTCCTGGAGCTCCGTTGAATGCGCACTCATCACGAACCATATTGATCATATGTTGGCGCAACTCGAAGTGTTGGGCATTGATCTGTGGCCTGACAATGGTAGGCTGATAACATGCTGGAGTAGTCCTGAAATAATCCACCATAGGGCGTTCTTCATTCTCAGCATTGTTCTGCCTGTTGTTTTCCCCATTATTACCATTGTTGTTCCCACCGATGTTCGCCACTTGTGCCCCCACACCAGGACGTGGTTGTGGATTTGGGGGAGCCATGCGATCCATCCTTGCCTGCATCTCAGCCATTTGAGCTCTCACCTCCTCAGCTTCTGCGGCTCTTTGTGCAGCCTCCTCTACAGCTGCAGCTCTAGCTGCTTCCGCATCCTGCATACCTTTGCGGATCCTCTCAAACTCAGCTCTCGTCTCTTCATCCATAACTACTGAGCTTGAATTCCTCTTGTCTCTACGCTGTGCTTTTAATAAGGATTCCGGGTCTTCAAACGTTGGATACAAAGGCTCGTCTCGAGAACGGGTCATGCACCGTGTAAATCAACCTGAAATCACGAAACACACAAAACGTAGGTGAGTAACGGATATAAACAATAAATTAAAATCCCTAAGGCTAGGAATTATAACTAATTTAGCCGAAGTCCCCGGCAGCGGCGCCAAAAACTTGACACGCTCTAACTGCAAGTGCACAGCTGTCGTGTGTAGTAATAAACCGGAAATCCGGGTTGTCGAACCCAAGGGACTTTGTTTAAATTAATTACTATTCTAAACCTTATGCGGGCAAGTCGCAGGTTGTGTTTTTATCTAATTCTAAGAAATTAAACGCGAAGTTCTCAATTAATCAAGTGAAATATTTCACGATTAATAAAGAATGAATTATTGGAGTTTTATAAAATAAGGGAAAAGTACCGGGAATTCTCTAGGTTCACTAGGTTGATCTAAATTTATATTTTGATTTGTAAAACATCCACGTGTTATTCACTATTAACCAAGCAACGTTAAACTTACCGAGTTACCAAGCACGTCCACTATACTTAGACTAAACCAAACCGAGTTACCAAGCCTAATTTAGGTTTAAGTATGCATTAAGTCCATGATTCTACTTTAACGATCCTAGTTAACAATGCCGAGTTACCAAACATTGATACAACTAGGGGGATTAGTTAATGTACCGACTAATTCTCACGGAGTTACCGCGTGAAAACTAATTGAATTTACCTCTACGTTAGCTACTCGCAAAGATAATAAGATTAAGAACATAAATAATCCATAATAACGAATAAACACGTGAGATTAAGCTAAGCATGCATTACAATCATCAAAACATCACTTTAGATCAAACCCTAGCTACACCAAACGAGAATTCCCAGCAAAAAGTGCTTAGCTACTCATATTCATAATCAAAACGACGATTATAATGAGTTTAAACATAAAAATCAAGAAAGACGAGAGTTTAGAATCCAAACGAATGATCCAAAAGCTCCTAAGCTCTCCCAAAGCTCCTTGATCTCCAAAAGATGTCTCTAATGTCAAAAACTACTGAAAAAGTCGACCTAAAAGACTTAAATACGTTCCCATAATCATATTACAAAGTTTGGATAAACTACGAAAAAGCCCCAGAAAAAAACTGCACGTTCCAGCGTTCTCTTCGCACGAAGACAGTTGTCTTCGCACGAAGAGTCTTCGTACGAAGACTTCTGCTCTTCGTGCGAAGGCCTTCTCATTTAGATACTGCAAGGGTGTATAAGAAGAGACTTTGGCCGAGCTGAATTTTGGCTAAGTGTAATGTCTTCGCACGAAGACAAATGTCTTCGCACGAAGACTTCTGTGTCCAGCCCTCCTTCTTTGACTTTCTTCCTCCTTCCTTTGACTTTCCTCTTCCTTCCTTCTTCCCTTGACTTTCCGTTGATTTCCTTTGACTTTCTCCTTCCTTTTGACTTGCCTTCGAGTTCCTTGTTTCCGAAGTTCGCTTCCATATCCCGCACGATCCTCCAAGCCCTGTTTCCCTGCGAATCACAACACGAAAACACAACCCGCGATCATATCACAATAAAAGCTCAAAAATCTAAAGAAACGCCCGGATTTAACAAGTAATGCATATGAACTCACATTATCACATTTACGCTCAATTCACTCAAAAGACGACGAATTCTCCATTATAAGCACGCAAAACGTAGAAATAAAAGGCATAAAATAACTCCGAAAACGGAGTTATCAATGATATTTTTATGTGATATTCATTCATCGATTTACGTGTTTCCTTCTCCTAGCATATTTGATTGTTATTTGAAGACCACTCGGATATTATTGTTGGATTTTGATGGGATTTTGAGAGAATTTGAAAAAAAGGAAAAGAAAAAAAACAGAAAATAAAAAAAAATGAAAAAAAAATGAGAGAGAAAGAAAAAGGAGAGATGAAATAAAGTTGAGTTGGAATTGAATTGAAACGAGTGGTGGAGCTACTTTGACGACGACGGTTCACGTTTCATGCACGACGAACGACGATGGCCACGGAGATCGCTAGTGTACCGGGGTTTGAGGGAATTGAGGGCCGGAGGTGGTGAGCTTTGGGTTTTGGTTTCTATCATTGTGGTGAGGGTGTGTGAGATGTGGGATTTGATGTGAGAATGTGACGCTTAGGACTTGATTTCGACGAGATTATCTTTATGTCCCTAAGCCTCATCATGTGAAAACCGTTAGCGAATTAGGAGCTCGGACCTTGGATGTGGCTTTGCCTAGCGTAGTCTCTTATTTCGTAGCACACGCGAAGAGGTAGCGTACTCTTGTACTTAGTAAAGTTAGGCTTTCTATACTAACTAGGGGAGAATCTCGTTGTCGAGTTTAGTTTCAACTCATGTTTTGTTCCTAGGATTCTCATCACTTCAGGATAATCAATTTAAGCCAATGGAGATTGCCCGATCTCAACCAAAAAGATAAAAAGTGTGTTTTGTATATATGTGTTTGTGTAGGATCGAGTCGTAGTTTGCATTTGCATCATATTGTTGCATTGTCGAGTCTTGTGTCGTTTGCGTCTTGAGTCGGCTAGTAAATAGTGGTTTTACTCGGGACGAGCAAAAGGTAAGTGTGGGAGTATTTGATAACTCTCTCTTAGGAGTTATTATTATACTTCCATATTACTTGTAATAGGCTTATTTCACATAATTTATATGTTTTATTTGCACAAATATGTGAATTTGACGATTTATGAGCCTAAGAGTGAAAAGTTGTATTTCTAGCCTATTTGTGCATGTTTTCTCTCATATTTGCTATGATAATTGCACGGGTTGTTTAGTGTTGTGTATCTCAGGTAAAATAGGTGCAATGGAGCTTATGAGATGCTTGGACATGCTTGGAATGGAGCTAGATGAAGAGGAGAAAAGAAAACGCAAAGACGAAGTAAAGTTGGAAAAGTCACACAGGACCAGCCTGCACTCTTTTCGATGCCCAGGAAAATTTACAAAGAATTTTGATGCAAGGCTTGCGGAATCGGAAAGTAGACATCCGTAGCTTTCCAACGGTATATGGTAGGCCCGAATACGAGTCCGTATGAGGGAGATACAGCCCGCGCAAAATCATCAAATAATTCTGTCCGGGAATTACAAAGTAGAGGGGCTGAAGTGCAATTTCGGTTAGTTTTCATTAAAAAGCGTGCCCAGCTGATAAAAAACGAGGAGGACGACCTAAGAAGAGATTATTCACGTACGGGAGCCATTGGAGAGCACCTAGGATCTTGGGGATTGCACGGATTCGCCAAAGCTTTGGCGATTTCATCGTTTGATTCTTCTCTTACCCTCTCTTTATCATCCTATGGAGAATACTTGTGATTTTAGCATAACAATGAGTAGCTAATTTCTTTGTTAGGCTCTATGGAGAGCCTAGGGTTATGACTTAGACTTATTTTCCAGATTTTGTTGATTGCTTCATGCGTTGGATCCAATTAGTGGTTATTATTCTTCATCTTGTATTGTGAATCCGTAAACTAAGGCTATCGACACGTGTTAGTGATGAATGGAATGACCATGTTAGATGAAGATGATGAACTAGTTGAATTCATAGCTTAATGTTACAAACTAATTGATTAGAAATCATGATCTAGGCTTAATTCTTAGCAACAAGGGAGTCGCGAACCGGAGTTGTTAGTGAACTAGGTGGGTGCTCGACAGAGACTTAACCCGGTTACGAATCAGATCATGTTTTTATTCCCGAATCATTGAGACCGATAGGTGAGATGAATAGGAGTAGTCATGTGTGGGTAGATTCGGTTGAACTAGTTAGGTGAGTGAATCGGTGGACCGACACGACCCGGTGAACGAAGTTGACTAGCCAGCTAGAACGTAACGGTAGATGGAGGTGGACCGACATGACCCAAAGTAAACTGTTACGTAAAATTACATGAGATCGACAGAAGATTGTAAGTGCTATTACCCGGCATAATCAGTTAGTGTGTAACGTGTTTCAATACAAATTCCGGAACTGTCTAAAGACCCTAGGTGATTCATAGATCGCCTAGTTTTCTCCATAATTTGATTAAATTATTTTAATTGAAAAATACATAAATATTGTCTCTATAGTCATTTTATTTAGTGCTTGTTTGTGGGCGACGAACATTCAAACTCAAACCACTTCTTACCGGTTACTTAGGTATCTTCTAATTGAGTCTTAATTAGCTAGTAGTCGTCTATTTCCCTTGGGTTCGATACTCGGAGTCGTAAAATACTCCACTTACTACTTGATCGTGCACTTGCGTATACACGTAAGAAATCGTGTCAGATGGACCGGCATGAACATTTCCCTCGTAAGAAGTTGGTGGTCCGGTACGGTCATTTTCAGGGCGTTGCTATTCCTCAAACAAAACATTTCCAGCCTCTTCATAAGTATCACGCATAATATAGCAACCGTTCTTATATCATGTCGTTTGATCGTCACATGCTGCCCATGAAGTATATATGCCGGTTCGCCACCTACAAATACGACGTAATAATAATCTTTCCGAGGCGTTCTTAACATTTATCATTACTACATTAGATGAGATAGGTTTGAGGGGTTTAAAATGATTGAATAACATTTTTAGTAACCACAGTAACAATACTTGGTTGATTTTAGATGAGATAGGATTGTAAACCAAAAACACCAAATTCAAAATTTTGGGATGATTGTAAACCAAAAACACCAAATTCAAATTTTGAGACCCTCTTTGGGTCTTTTTTACAGTCCTTATAAATACTACCTCCGTTTCTTCTCTATAGCACCGGTTTGACTTTTTGACTCGTATCTTGGTCACTTTGACCGGGTAATTTGGATAGCAAAACGATCCGATTTTGTAATAATTTTTTCACCGTGTTATAGAGCAACTTTTACTCTACAACACTATGAAAAAATTATCAAAAAATTACATCATTTTGCTATCCAAATTACCGGGTCAAAGTGAGCCAGTGAATAGTGGTAAAAGTCAAACTGGTGTGATAGAGAAGAAACGGAGGTAGTACAATGTATTACACATTCAAAACAAACCACAAACATGTTCTTCATGAAGAACATGTCTAGAATTTAGAATTAATAGAAAACAAAGAAGAAGAAGAAGAAGAAGAAGAAGAAGAAGAAGAAGAAGAAGAAGAAGAAGAAGAAGAAGAAGAAGAAGAAGAAGAAGAAGATGTCCAACTAGTGTTTAACAGCTCCATCATTAACTTCAGATTCCAGCTTCCTCCCCAGCTGCAGCTACAGGTACAGCAACAACAATATCTTCACCATTATGCTCCTCCACAGTACCTGCAAAATCAAACAAGTTAATACATGAAATGGGGAAAAAGCATCTAACAGAAGTTGAGAGAATTGATATTAAGGATTTCATTCTTCTCGGCTTGTCAAACATGAAACAAAAGAGGGGTCTTTTCACTGAAGCTAGACTCAAGTTCAAAGTTGACAAGAAGACCATCTACAATGTTTGAACAAGAATCCATGAAGCTGCAGCTAATGGAACATCAATCAATTGTAAATCGAGGCAAAAGGGTAATAGAAAGCCAAAAACACCACTAGACATTGGAAGATACATGGATATTCTCAATTATTGAATGATAAGAACAGATTCTATACATGAAGATGAACAAACAAGAATCCACAAACATGATAGCCCACATAGCACAGATCAGAAACCCTAGAAGATGAACAGACAGGAATCCTCAAATATGATAGCCCACATAGCATAGATCAGAATCCCTAGAAGATGAACAGCGAACAATCCACAAACATGGTAGTCCATATAGCACAGAACAGAAACCCTAGAAGATGAACGAGCAAGAACAGATAAGAAGAAAAAAAATTAAATTTTAGTTTAGATTTGGAACCTCGCACCATGGTTTTAGCAGATCTATGTAGAGGTAGAAGGATATCAAGCATGCTGTTGACGATTGCTTCAGTCTCCGATTCGTCTTCTGAATCGCCACCATAACAAATCGTCGGTTGACCCTTTGCATCGCCACCATAACAGATAGTGGACTCAACCTTTGAATCGCAACGGTAAGAGGCCGGAGGCTGGCCGGACTTAACTGGATCTGGCATACGAAAGGAATCCATCTCCGATTCGTCTTCTGAATCGGGAACCCAAAATCCGGCGCCGGTGATATCGGCATAGGAGTCACCCACCCATGAATCAAACGATTCGAAGCCATGCAGAGGGTTATGGTTCATGTTTCGGCGAAACCTAAGAAGCCCTATAACAGATCGATGAAGGGGGTTTAGGATAAAAGGAGATATGTTCAAATGACTCAAGATCGCACGACAAAACTACCACCAAACCGCCGTAGACGGTGGTGGAACGAAGAGACACATAGAGACTCACGAAGAACAAGATAGAGAGACAAAGAGGTAGTGAGAGAATTGAGTGTTGGAAATGAACGGAGTAAGCTAGGTTAGATGTTTTGATCTTCTTTGGTTTTCATGTGGGTTTGGGTTTGTGTTGGTCTAATTTGGGTTAGATGAATAGGTTAGATTAGTGTAATTTGGCATGTTGTACTAAGTGACCCACTAATGTGATTAATGTGTGACCCAATGTGATTTGGGATATTGCATAAAAATAACAAGTGGGGTATTTGATGAGGGTATTTTGGGTAGTTGGCAACAAATTTTTTGCCAAAAAAGAAAAGGGGGAACAAGAGAGAAAACGTCAAAAAATAAAAAGGGGGCTAAAGAGAATAAACGGAGTGGTAAGTAGTAGTATAAAGCAACTAATAAAATTTTACCTATTTCTGTTTGGACCGACCTGCTACCGCAGGAGATGATCTTACGTGGAAACGGTGTAAGATCCCTCAAAAAAGAGAAAAGAGAAAAAGAAAGGAGGGGTGTTACTCTAATTACCGAAAATATTGGGTAAGTTCCAGATTACGTACTAGTATTACATAGAAAGAGTGGGGGCGTGTTAGTGATTCGTGCAGAGTTGATGGGTCGTGGAAGTAAAAAGAAATGAACGCCTGAGCTGCGTGAGAGAGAGTGAGGAAGCTGATTGATTCAAGTTTCAAATTTCATTTTCAATCATCAGAAGACAGACACTCTTCCCGCCTCTTCCCTCCGCAAATCGTCTCAGGGGCGTAAACCCTAGCCTCTCTCTCTCTCTGCAAATCGAAGGTTCATCAGACGAATTTAGCTGCTCACGGCGAATTCAGGTGAACGATTCTAGCTCCTGCACTCTATTTTTCTCAGAAACTCCATGATCTTCAGCTTCGTGTTTCCTTTGTCTACCGTATTGTGATTCTTAGGGTTTTTCTTCTACTTTGGTTCCGTTGTCCACTCGTGTATGCTCGTGGCGATTGTAGTCTGTAGATCCACAATCCTAATTTCACGTTACTTCCGATTTCTGAAGAATTGATCTTCTCTGCGATTTCTTAGGCTTCGGCAGATATTTTTGATACACGATCTATTCACATCTGCTAGCTGTGATCATTGCCTTCTTAATATTTATGGTTTCTGAAGAATTGATCTTCTCTGTGTTTTTCTCTCTTCAATCAATTCAGAGTTTTAATTCGCTGCAATGGTTTCCAGGTTTCACCTGCATGTACTAATCTCCACTTTACTCAGCTACGCTTGAGCCAATGGGCACTGAAAAATTTCGCAACACAAAAGATGTAAGTGGCTAACCCACACATTCTAGAATTTTCAATCTACATTTGCCTCTTCTTTGATTAGTAATTTGCCTGGTTAAAACTGTTGGTGGTGGTCATTCTAAATTTCTGGAGTTGCAACTTAGTTTTTTACTTGTCAGCCATTTTTATATCATCCTTTTTTTACTCTATATAGCGCATTGAAAGTTTTACCAAGTTGGTATTCAATTTCAGGATTTCATGAGTGGTTGTAAGAGCTTCACCAGCAACGGCTATCCATGTAGTCAGTCTAGAAAGATTTCGATTGGAGTCCTAGTAGACTCATCTCAGACAGGATCTAGAAGTAAGAAGCACGATGATGTCACTGCACCACTTGAAAAAGTTTACGCCAAGGAAAATACCACTGCTAACATCAGAAATGGAGAGGCTGTCGCTAAAGTAAAAGGGACTGTCACTCCAGCCCACGGGACATCTCCTTGGATTTCTACTCGACACATGAACGAGCGCAAACCAGGACCAGAGGTCGTTGGTTTAGATCTTCCTACAGTTGTACCAGCTAGTGGAGGCACATGTCATGAATCAAATGGAGAGAAGTCAGTACCAGAGACACACTCAGTTCAGTTTCATCCAAAGCAGACAACAGCTTTACAGTCTGGTGACTCAAAGAAAGAGAGAGTGGGTGCATCCTCACCTACAGCCGCTTGTGAAACTTTTGCTTCGGCAAAAGATGCAATTGGGGATAAAACAAATAAAACACAAGACAGAAGGGAAACTTTGCGAACCAAGCTGTGGGATGTATTGGACACTGTTTCCTCACCAAAAAAGCAAGCTTCTCAGGCTCCCGAGGTAGGGGTAAGTAACTCAATTCTGGAGAATATTGATAGAGAAGGGGACCCTAGTAGCAAGCCTAGATCAAATTCTGACACTATTGAAACTAGTTCAGAGGGCCCTCGTCATTCAATTAGGAGACCGGTTACTCGTGCTGCGGCCAAGAAGAGAGCTCCAAATATGGTGAAGAAGAAAATAATTAGAAATGTTCCTCCTAGTACTTCCACAAGAAAACACCAAGAAAATAATAGTGTTTCTGTAAAGCAAGGACTTTCTAGAGTTGAGGCCTCTCTTGTTGATGGATTTCCAAAATCCCACAGTAAGAAGGGAGTTAGAAAGGGCATTGGAAAGGAGGCACAGAGGGGAGCTTGCTCTCCGATAATGGACAATGCAGATGAATCTCACCTGACAACTGATAAGCATAAAACAGCAAAATGTGCTATGACATCAGCCCTTGGAAAAATTGGACAGCTTCGCAGTTTTCGTCTCAGGACTAATAACTTTGAACAGCCAGAGAATGAAATATTGAAAAAGGATTCCTATCAGTCTTCATCAAAGAAGAATTTGGAGCAGGTAGATAATGTTAACCAGCCAGCGATTGGACGGCATCAGAACCACCAAGAAGCCATGCCTAAGTCATCTTTCAAGAACACTGTTCACCCATATCTCCATAGCCCAACATCTGAGACTAGGACACCTTCCAAAAGCTTTTCTGGCTCCCTACAAAGGACTAGTGATGGAGAGCAGGATGATCATGTCCCTGCCCGTTGTAGCCCTGATAGCCCGTTAGCTTCAAAGGCATACAATCAGAAAAGAGATATGGGGACGGAATCATCTGTATCCTTTTTCTTACTGGTTTCATGATCTTTTGATTTCAGTTTGGTTATAATTTTGCGTCCTGTGTTATAGTTCTTTTAGCCTTTTGCTATTCCTTCATGTAGATTTCAGGATGATCTAAAGGAGGTTGACAACTCTCCTCTCGCGCAATCAGAGCCCATAATTGAGGAGAAGGATAAAGTAGACAAACTAGCAAGATCATCATTTGAAGGAAGGGATTTCATAACCACCAAAGATGGTACTCCGACGAGCGAAGGTTAAAACGACATTCCTTAGTGTCCAAACACCAATGCATTAACCTCAATTGAGCTTGCACTTGTTTAGAAGAAGCAGGCATATAGTATAATCTTTAATTTTTTTTACTTTATTATTTTCTGCTCTGATGGTAAATTATTGAAAGTTTGCTCAGTTTCTGATTGAAGGAGCCTCCTCATAGCATCATATCATCCTCGCCTTTCAACTCTCGGCCCAGTATCATATCAAGAATAGTCACGTCTTAGTATGCCTGTTAGTGAAGTTTTTATAGTGGCTTAGTTTGAGGACACCAGCCTTTTGGTGTCTTAGGGTTAATTTTTTCCTAGAAGAAACTCTTATGAATCGTTGGTGTCTATGGCACACATAGCCAGCACTTATTCGTCACCAAAATCAGAATACTAAAGGAAATGAAAAGGACACCATATAGCACACCCTGTTGCACAACATAAATAAACCATTGCACCCGGTATGGGATCCACTTTTCTACTTTTTTCTACCAAAACTACTTTATAATCTTTATTTCATTGATGCGGTACTCTGGATGTATGATTCCATTGATGCGGTGCTCTGGATGTATGATTCCATTGCTCCAGTTTTGACCAAAGCATAACTGTCCTCAAATATTAACATAAAAAAACACAGAAGAAAACAAGTGTCCCCACATATCGACACTCAATATCTAACCTTGAAGTTTGTGTCAGTATATTTTGTTTTTTGTTTTTAAATGGGATAGATTCTTTCTCTTGGGATGGTCCTTTTTTCCGCTTACTGTTACCTTATTTTGTTCCTATGTCCAAACATTACTCCAACAACTTGCCGAATGTATGCAGAAAGGGAATCAGAGTCACCATCTCCGGGAATCGGTGTTGCTAGGGAATCCGGGTTTATGCATTATGGAAGTGATAGATCCCAGAGCCAAGGAGACATTAAAGTCAATAGTCCCATCTCGACCTTTCAGAAAGGCACGTCTATTCTACATATGACATGCACTCGTCATTCGTTTCTTAGTCTTCCTTCGATTCTTGTTTTATTCATTGCCCGTAAATATGCACAGGAAGTGAGGAAAGGTTCCAGGAAGTTCCAGGCCAGGATCAGGAAGACGCATTGGCGAAGTATCCCTTTTCTAGAAACATTGTTCTTCTAGAAAATTTTATTACTTTCCATTTTTACTTATTTACGTCTTTTCTTTCCTCAGTGCCATCACTCTGTTTGCGGTGGCTTTAGAAAAAGTTGCAAACAAAATAAAAGTGGCTGCTAGTAAAAGAACTGCTGAAGTTGTTACCTCTGTTTCTGAGGAAATTTATGAGCAGCTTCAGAATGCCGAATTTCAGATGCAAAAAGATATGTAAGTACTCTGAATTTATTGTAGGTCAGTGAATTTGAGAAATTAGTTTCTCAATTGTGATAGTGGTCTTGTCTCTCAGGGGAAAGGTAACAAGCTTCACGAAGTCAAAAAGAAAACGCATCGAAGCGGCGTTTGTAGGTACTGAAACTATCAATATTTTTCAATTTAAACATGTTAAGGACTTATATGCCTTTCGTCTACTTTTGACATGTGCCCATTTTCACCAAGCCCGTTTCTATGAGAATCATGGTTTGATCCCGGTTGCAGTATACGAGAATAACAGAAAGGTGGAACTGAGATGCAAAAACCTCACATACATTAGACTATTAGAGTATGTCAATTGAAGGAAAAACGGGCAAAATTAACCCATTACCTGAGTAGAAGTAGTTGTCTGAAGGCTTATTGGTGTTTAGTTGAGGCGGAACAAATATTTTTATATTGATTTCATTTGAATGTTAATCATGTTTGATGATTAGACTGTTAAGTAGCGCAGTGCATTCCGTCTAATTATTTCATTAATTATTTGAAGTTGGATCACCAGGAAGACATGGTTAGAAAGAATTAGATAATCAAGTCTGTTTTTCTTTAAGCTTTGATATCTTTTGTGCCTCGTTAGGCATGTTGCACTCCGTACAATAGTTTAGTAATTTCAACATCAATCTTTTGACATGCCCCAAAAAATATCGATGTGTTTAAATTGTACTTCATGAATTGTATGTTTATGGGCTATGTTGGTTAGAAAGAATTATTTTACGTCAAGAGGTTCCACATGCCAGCAAATCAATCACGGCTCACTTTGGGTTTCAGGCATCTTTTTTTTCTTGTCAGTTGCATGTTTTCGTCCTAGAGAACCAATTAGAAAGTCTCTTCTAGGTCTGATAGCCACACGATATATAAACTCTTGAACTCCTTATATGTGATGGCTTATAAATGGCTGTATGGGCCTTACAATCGTTATGCTATTCGCTGAAAATAAGCAGGTCAACCTGTTTCCAGTTTTACTTAAAGTTTTTAAAGTGTGGAAACTTTTCATGCAGAACAAGAAGAGCAACTGAAACTTATTTATCAAAGGTTTAGAGCAGATGTTGATCAGCATCTCCAGGAATGCAGGAGCACAGTTGAAGGATTCGAAGCACAGGAGATAGAATTCAAAGGATTTATGGAGAAACGGAGTATGGCCATATCTTTATACTTCTCAAATTCTGTCTGATCACTGATGTTCTCGTATCTTAGGAAGTTGAGTTATTTTTTCTTTATGTTAATGCTTTGTACCATACTACCATCACTGCATGCCCTTATGCGACTGGTTCCTTATTTTATGCCAAACCTCTTATTGCATCTAGGATATTTACCATCTATAAACTGAAAATCTGATCTCTAGGTTCAACTTTAACATGATCAGGACTTCATTATGGTACTGACCAGTAACGACTGTGCCACATCATCTTCAGGTGTAAGTACTTGTAGATGTTCCGAGAATTGAACATCTTTTAGGTAATTCTGCGTTACAGTAAGAGAATCTGCAGATGCGTTAACTGATGGGAGAATATTAGCTAGTGTTACCTCACCTACCTCAGTACTGTACTTAGGATTGGAGATACAGTGATGATGTACACTCAGTTTGGATGAATACAAACTGGTACCCCTATCAAGAGCTCTATGATTCTGCTGCTGTTAATGCCACATCAAACGCAACAGATCGTATCCGTATCTTTTTTATAAGCGATAATTTTTCAGAAGTCCAAGTTGATAATGCAAACTGAAACTGAATTAGGAAAACTCAACCAATTCCAAAAGAGCCAAGTTGGACATACATGCAGGTTACAGATCTGCATCTGATTTCGATGCGCGACTCCAATTGAATAATCTTCTGAAGAGCAACACTCAGGGAAGAACATTCACCTTTTGTTACCACAAATTGTCATGTGACCTTACACGAGAAACCAACATCCGACAAACTGTAAATCAGCACCAAGCTTGGGACAAGGCCTCCCTCCTTGTCACCAAGCTTACACAAGTAGTGGAAATGACTGCACGTATAATCTTTTAAGTTACTGTATTTCGGGTAGTGTTCATTATTAGGGATGTCAGAATTTCAATGTTTAGGAAAAACCAGTATGCTGTTTGCAGACAACAACTTTGGCATAAAGTTGAGCAATGGTCACCAGCTGAATAGTGTTGCATCAGGGTAGTATTTTGTAGATGTACTTGCTAGCTGTACAATCTCAATCGTCCATGCTAGGCTACAGACATGTTCACAAAGTGATGGAACCGGAGCAATCAGTAATAAAAGTTTGTATTTTTGAATTACCCCTGAACTATTTTTCAGTGTAAATGTATTCTAAATCCGTTGCAACTACTTAGCAGTGCTGTGGCAACGGATTGCATTTTGAAACCAATGTCTGCTTGCCACGTAATCCAAAAACTTAACAATTTGAGATAGATATTTAGAACTTAACCCTGAAAACACCAAAGAACTGTTGCCCCAAAATTAACACATCATGTATGTACAGATAGTGATTTCCTTGTATGTCTTTATTTGCTTAGGAGCATCACAGAGAAAACTTCTGAAGCAAGTGGATGAAGCTATTGAAGCTCAACTTAGTGATGCCGAAAGAAGAATAACAGCAGTTCACAAGGCAAGTTTCTTCCCTGGTACTTTAAATACGTGTGTGTTGGTTGCCAATTAATACACGTAGTAGCATATAGATTACTGCTGTCTGTCTGGTATGGTTCTGGAGATAACTAGTCTAACAAGCACATGATGGCTGGTAGAGTGAATTTCAGAAGTCAAACCTGCTATAAATGGGGTATAGCAGGCTGCTGCACTTGTACCTTTCTTCATATCGTTACTGTTAGGGCATTTCTTCTAGTTCACCGAGGATGTGGAATGCATTATCATTTAAACCCCCTTATCTAGTGGATCCAGTGGCTTTGCCTAACATAATGGGACACCGTACATATTTCAGACTCTGTCCACTTACAGAGCTAATAATGATGTTTGGTCGTATTTGAGATTCTCATGCATCGGTGCAAGAATTGTCTGTGCGAAATCTGCAGTTGTTTGTAAGAATGTTTTGAGGGAAAAAATAAAGTTGTTACATACTACTAGTACTACTTATAATAAAAACCTTGTTGTTGTTTTGTTGAATGCAGTCGGCTCAGGCGAAGATGCTTCAATTGAAATACAGTATAGCTGAGTGTTTGAAAGAGGGGGTTCTCAACTGTTGATACTGCTGCTGCTGTAATTGTGAAGAATTAATGTGGTTGTGCATCGTCTGGTACTTGGAGTATACTGCTCGTATATTTTGGTTTTATATATGCTTTGTCGTCTCATTTGTTTTTAGTTACTACTACTACAACAACTAGTTGTGAAGGAAGAAATACATTCAGATAGAGAAAGATTAGAGATATTGTTATTTTTGGTGTTTGGGGGACACATGTAGTGAGTGGGTTTTGGCTGGTGGCCAGACGAGACAATAGAATGTGATGATTCATTGAATCGAGCATAACTACTACTATTATTACTGTAATACTACGCTAAAGGGGGATTGGTTATATGTTAGTAGTAGTAGTAGTAATATTTTCTTGACCTGTAGCACTACTCCATTGACTGGGGTGAATGAAAATAGTTATCGTTGTTTCAACTTTCTTCAAACTAGAAGAAGAATGAGCAGACACAGAGCATGGAGAGTATCAGATCGATGCAGAATGGTTGCAGATTGTGCAGCTGCTGCTAGTCATTTGATGCTAGAAGAAGAATTGATCAATCGGTTGGTAAGGAGGGGTTATGGTGCTAATGAATGATTTTGTTTGTAGTCATTTGATGGATGGATGCATGAATGAATGCATGAAATAATAATCTGAAAGAGTTTGTCCCAGCGATGGTTCTAAATCGATCATGGAGCTCCCCATGAACAGTAAAAGGGAAAGCAAAGGGAGAGCGCCTTTAGTATATAGATAGCTAGAGTATACGTTAATTAAGCAGAATTAGTACGAGAGTATTGAATTAGGAAGGTGGGTGGGGGTGGGGAAAGACTTTGTTAAAGTTAACACTCCTATTCCGTGGTCGGTCCGCGCATTGTCTGTCAAACTTTACCAAATACTATATATATACATATATAAAATGAATGTTGTCGTTAGTCAACAAGAGGCGTTTATTAGATAATAATAATAACAATAATAATAATAATAATAATAATAATAATAATAATCGAAGAAGGTGATGAAAGAATAGACCAGCGAGACTGGGAGGAAAGAAACTGATACGTGGAAAGATGTTAGTGAGTGAGAGCAATATTAAATTTACAATAGCAATAATAGTATAAAGTCTCGAGTTCAAATCCGATTATATGAGGTGATTTTTAAATAAAAACGAAAAAGAAAGAAAGAAAGAGATACAGATCTCAACTTAATACTAGTACTCCATGTAACACTCAAAAAAGATAATAGAAAAGAAAGCAAAAACCGCGTTAAAGGCGTGTACTAGCGGCAGTTCCTGCTGACCTCCTAAACGCTGAATTTGATCTTATAGTACGACACGTGGTGGGAAACAAGACAAGATGAGATTGACAAAGACGCGCGGATGTGGGGTTTGGGTGTACACATGTCCACTAATAACTCCTTAATCGGAACCTTTCTCTTTCTCTTTCCCTTTTCTCTTTAGTACTAGTATCACTCTGTTCCCTCTCTTTCTCCCCCTATTGACTTTTTTACTCGTAGTTGGGTCACTTTGACCCGGCGATTTGGATGGTTAAACAATGTATTTTTTAGATAATTTTTTCATGGTATTGTAGAGTAACTCTTATTCTACAACACCATGAAAGAATTGTCAAAAATTGTTTCGTTTTGCTATCCAAATCACCGGGTCAAAGTGGTCCAGTGAATAGTGGTAAAGGTCAGAAGGGGGAGAAAGAGAAGGAACGGAGTGGTAGGAGTGTAGTAGCAGCAGCTGTGGTGGTTAGAATTAGATACGTCGTCTAAACCCTCACTCCCCAGTAGTATATTAAAATTAATTTACTGTCTATCCTATATACCGATGTGTATATATAGTCATCATCTTTCAGTTGCTTAAGGAGTTCATCATAACCAACAACAAGACCTTTTATCAGTTACTTCCCTTCCTTGACTGCAACCAAACCAAAATTCTCTCTTCCTTGTTGCTTGATTGATTGATTGATCATGTCATTTGATGATGATCATCTTCACTGGTGGAATAATGTTTTCCATTCCAACCATCATCAACCCCCTCGACCTCAGCCTCCTCCTGCTGATCATCGTGCCGAGTTATTAGTATCAAACAATGATGATGACGACGACGATCCAATATCATATGGTGGTAGAGAAGAAGAAGATGCTGCTGCTGCTACTCTTGTTGCAACCAGTACTAGTAGTATCGCTGCTTCTGGCCCTCATCATCATCATCATAATAACCACCCAATGGCTTTCATATCAGCTGCTGCTGCTGCTGATAAGGATGATGATCATGCAGAACACAAATCATTAATTTGTTCTTCTTCTCCTGCCTCCTCCCAAGGCCCAAAAGCATCAGCATCAGCAGCAAGAGGAGGAGGAGGAAGAGGTGGTTTGGTGGTGGTGTTAACCAGACCGAAAGGAGGAAGCAGGTCCCTGCGTATGGATTTGGAGGAAGTGAAAGCCTGCCAGGACCTTGGTTTTGACTTGGAAGACTGCCGATATTGCACCACCTCAACAATTACCCCCCATGGCGGCGGCCTCCAACAACTAATTGATACTACTACTACTACTAGTCTTGTAAACACCAACACAACTACTGGTAGCAGCGCCATTTCTAATCCTGGTTAGTCAGCTCTCAACGTCTAATTTAATTCATAATTGGTACTCTACTCTACTCATGAATAACATGTCACATTTACTAATTATATATACATTTATCTGAATGGATTTAGGTGATGATCCTAGACGTGTCAAGGCAAGGCTCAAAGTTTGGGCACAGGCAGTTGCTCTTGCCTCTTCTTCTTCTTCTTCTTCTTCACCCAGGCATCCCTAGCTGCCCGTCTCCATCTTCTTCTTCAAAGCCGCCACATATATTATTATTATGAAAATAGCTAGCCAGAGAGAGCCTGTAATTAATCTGAACTTTTACCTCGCAAAATTTTGTCTTCTTCCATGTTTTTTGGTAGGCAACCATTGTTATTATTATCTTGAGTAACAGCGTTGTTAGGAACAAAAAAATAGGTGTATTACTGTTATATGTAGTACTAGAAATGAGTAACTGCAGCCAGCTACTGGGAACTATTAGTGCACATGCCCACCCTCTTCTTCCTCTCCTGGCTGTTGCCTTGCAAGGAAAGTTTTCTACAGTTGTTCCAAAAAAAAAAAAAAGGTGGGCATGTGCACTAATCCTATCCTTAGTTGATGTCGATGTCAATGCCAATCAATATATTATACTGTAGTTGATGACATAAATTGGCACAAAGAACTGAAGCACTCTATATTCAATCTGCAAAGTGATCAACATTCCTGGAACCCTCCCTAGCAAAATGGACATTCTTCCTCTTTATAATAGAAATACCCTGTAGTTTATTTTCATTATTGTAGGATGCATTGGTAATTATATAAAATTATAGATCAAAACAAACTTTTTTTCTATAAATTTTGAATAGCTTGTGTTCATTGATTATGCATTTTCCATTTATATTACGTAATAAGTACCATCTTCCAATGAGTTTTTAGTAAAGTGAGAGCATTTTAATGAGTTTTTGGAAACAAGACTGGGCTATTGTTGGCTTGGACTGTCCAATTGTTTCCTTTTCGGCTGTTAAATGCCCCACAAGTTTGTATAACGTTTGGGCTTATGATAAAGCTGCATATAAATAAATTACAAGACTGGTTTTAAAAAAAAAGACGGGGGTATTTTACACTCTGAAGTGAACTAGTAATGAATGGGTACTTATTAGGGGAAATGGTGTCAACGGTCTCGTTGAGACCGAGGCCGGTCAAGCGCACAAGAGCCACTAAAAAGCCTAATTATAATAGCTTGTGGTACCCCGAGCTAGCTTAAACATCTGTATTGTTACAACTCCTTATAGATGAGGTTATAGGTGAAGCCGGGGTATACTCCCCAGCCCCGGTTACACCTACTTTCCTTTCCTAGGCGAGGGCTTTTCTTGTTAGTTTACCCGGGAGCCTCTTCAACAACCTCAGCTTCCAAAGCTTATTCATTCTATGTAGGAAGCCATCGTCTTTAGCAAGAACATCCTATGTGCAGCGTTGGGATTTTTTTTACACAAAATTACATTATTTTGTAACCGTCGGTCTTCTTCTTCTTCTTCTTCTTCTTCTTCTTCTTCTTCTTCTTCTTCTTCTTCTTCTTCTTCTTCTTCTTCTTCTTCTTCTTCTTCTTCTTCTTCTTCTTCTTCTTCTTCGAATCTCCCCAATCGATCTCTTACTCTCACTCAAGAGATCTCCTATGTAAAATCTCTCACCTTATCGCGCTTTCGTTTCATTCTCTTGGAAATTTCTGGCCTGCCCTACAATACTAGTGATGCCACCATCACCGCTGCTTATCGAATTCACTTTCTTCCATTTTCGGCGCATTTGTGATTGGGGTATGTCACTGCTCCACTGATTGAAATCTATTTCAAAATTTGACATGTAATTTGGTTCATTGAAGTGAGTTTTCATGAAATTTTATGTATATGTTAAACACAGTCCCACGGGCACAGTCAACCTTTTAGATATGGGTATGAGATGGCGAGTATCCTCCAAATCTAGTGCTGAAACACCCGAACAAGGAGCAATCCACATGATCTACTGCTTAGAAATAAGTCTGCGTTCATAAAAGTTGCGACAAACCAGCTCACGAATGATGAACGAATAAAGACGAACATGAGAAATTAACATGGTTCGCCAGTGAAAATCTCACTAACTATGTCCACGGTGGAAAAGTAATATTTATTTCACAAGAGGAACAATTACAATGTTTGTGCATACCAAGTAGTGTGAATACTATTCTCTATATAGTGCTGAGGAAATCCTAAAGGAGGTCATGGACTGGAAGTAGGAAAGCTCATAAATTCACCACCGTACTTTATTTTCTTATACCCTTTTAGCTGCCTTTGACTTTTATTCAAAAAATCTAAACCTTGACTTGAAATCTTTTGTCAACAGCATCTGTTCCTCTTCTCGTAAACAAAGCTACGTATTTTCCGCCCCCGGTGTCTCTCGTCACAGAGACTCACTGGACCCCACCGCGTCCGACAGCCCTAGAGGGCTTCAATGGTTCACGATGTTGAGCAAGTTCAAGCAATGCTGAAACTTGCTCTCTCGAACCGGCTTCATGAACATATCCGCGGGGTTGTCAGTTGTCCCCACCTTCTTGACCTTGATTATGCTCTCGTTTCTCTGAAAATGATACCTGAAGTCAACGTGCTTTGTTCTTTCATGATGAACCTGATCCTTAGTCAAACATATCGCACTCAAGCTATCACAGTAGACTGTCGCTTGATCATGGAGTAGCCCTAGATCATTAACCATGTCTTTAGCCAAATTCCCTCCTTTGCTGCTTCCATCGAAGCCATGTACTCCGCTTCCGTGAAAGACAAAGTCGTCGTCAGCTGTAGCGTTGCCTTCCAGCGCATGACAGAACCTTCCAGAGTGAACACATAACCGATCATCGATCTCCTGCAGTCAATATCACCTGCACAGTCTGAATATGAGATTCCAGTAACCAAGACATCCTGATTGGCCCCATTGCATAGGCCAATGTCCGACGTAGCCTTAAGGTGCCTGAAAATGCGCTTCACTGTATGCCAGTGATCCTTACTTGGTTGAACCATAAAACGACTCACCACACTAGCAGCGCATGTTATGTCTGTTCGAGCGCATACCATAGCATACATTATGCTTCCGATTGCGCTAGCATATGAAACCTTGAACATGTATTCCTTCTCATCCTCAGTCTGAATGGTGTACATTCCTTGCTTGCTGTTAGACGCCATATGAGTATCTATAGACTTAGCTATAACATCCTAAATCTGCTCAAGATCTTCCGGATGTATCCCTTGTGTGAAAAAAAAGCTTCTTCTTCCTGTCTCTATAGATCTCAACTCCTAGAATTTACCGAGCAGCACCTAGATCCTTCATCTCGAATTCCGCACTGAGAGACCTCTTCAAATCCTGAATTTCCTCCATATTCTGAGTTGCAATCATTATATCATCCACATAACTAGTCATTTACACGTACTAAAACTATCAAAATTGTGCTGGCATTAAAAGTCACGAACTTACTTTTGCAGTGTCCAAATCTCATTCTAATGTCCCATTTTCTTTTGTTCATTTTGATATATGGGGCTCTGCTCCTATAACTTCCTTTAATTTTTTCGATTATTACATACGTTTTGTGGATGATTGTACCAAGTTTTGTTGGTTACATCCCTTGACTCATAAGTCAAAAGCCTTTTATGCCTATTCTCATTTCAAATTTCTTGTGCTTACTCAATTTCATTCTTCTATTAAAAACAGACAATGGAACAGAATACCTTAACAAACAGTTTGGTTAGTTCCTTCAACAACAAGGCACAATACATCAAACTTCTTTCCCGCACATTTCAGAACAAATGGGAGTGGTGGGGAAACACAGATGACACGATTTCTTACGTGTTACCGCAAGTGCACGATCAAGTAATATAGGAGTGGTATTTCAACCCAAGTTATCGATCCCACGAGGACTGACTTGAGATTATCTAATTAGTTAATTAGTTTAGAATACTGTACAAGAGGAATAATTGTGATTTAAACAGTTGTCGCACCCAAACAAGCGACTGAATTGAAATAACAACTAACTAATATTTTTGAATTTTCATATTTAAAATTAATGTGGAGAAACAAGGCAATCTCTAGATCACCTAGGGCTGTAGATGATTTCCAGATTATCTGAGTAAGACGTTAATTCTATCCTAATCAAGTTGGGTAATAGGCTATGACAATCTTCTGTCGGTCTCATGTCATTTTACGTCTCGGTTGACTACAATCTCCTGTCGGTCTCATGTTGTATACTGGTTCGTTCTAGCAGGTCATCTACTGATACGTTAGCAGGTCCCGTCGGTCCACCATTTCACGGAACAGCTGAACAATCCTACTAAATCTACCCACACTAGCCAATCCTACTCACTTCTCCTACCGTTCTCAGTGATTCGGGATTGATGCTCATATCTCATCCTAGCTAGTTAGAGTCACTGTCGCAGAATTCACTAGCCAACTAACAGATTCGGTTAATTACTCCATCCCCATTAAGAATTAAGCATAAATTATGAAAAATTGACTTAGAACTTAATCAACTTTAAGCATGGATCATCCTATGAGCAAACCCTAGTTCATGAATATTAGTTCATCTCCTAATTGTGTCGATAGACTATGATCGTTAAGAAGATTCAAGAGCTACAATCCATTCAATAAAAGAAATCAATAAGCATGAAACAAAGATTTAAAATTCGGAAAACTTCATCGTCTCACTAGAGAAGCCTAGCAATGGAGTTTAGCTAATAATAATCAACCAAACAAAACTTACAAGTTTCTCCATACAAGGATTGAGAGAAGAAGAAGAAATCAAGAACCTAGGTCTCCAATGGTGGCTCCAACCTCGTGCTCATCCTTTTCATTTCTCCAATAGCGTAGGAATGAAAAATCCCCAACCCGAGGTCGTTCCTTTAATTTTTTTCTCTTTCAATCTTTTAACCCCCTTTGAACATACGTATAATCTTTTTTTTGTCTTGTGATAACCTTTTGTGACCATAAGATCACATTGTGGTCTTGCGGGTGATCTTGTGATCACAATTGTGATCATCTACTTCCAGTGAGTTGCTCTCACGTATGGTCACCAATTTTCACCAAGTATGTGGCTCTCTTCTAGAAGGGGGGTTGAAATGTCTTTGTACAAACTTCATTAAATTACACTTTAACCCCGTCTCCATGTCTTTTCACAAATTCTTCATGATTTCTTCATCGTTTTATCTCCCGATTAATCTCCCAAGCTTGTTTCTCCTCTCCGCTTCATCTCTCAAGCTTCGTTTCCTGTCAAAACAACACGAAACACAACCCATGCGATCAAACATGATAAAAAATACATAAAATTATATGAGAAACGCTAGGATTAACTAATTAATGAAGCTAAACTTCTACATTTTCTCTCTAATCATAGTGTAAAACAAAGATTATCAATCCGGAAATCACGCAAAACGATATAAAATGTGCAAGAAATATAACTCTAATAAAGAATTATACACAGACACGTGGTTGAAACATCTCTTGCTCTCCTCCTTCTTTGCCACATCCGTTCCAAGTTTTGGCTTGAAGCCATTGTTACATCAAATTTCTTGGTCAATAAAACACCAAAGAGTAGTCTTCATTTAAAACCTCCTTTTGAAGTGTTACATGGAGTTGTTCCTGATTATTCCTTATTCAGGTCTTTTGGTTGGTTGTTTATGTTTTACCTGGCTAAGGCCTTATACTGAACATAAACTGCAACCTAGGTCTTAGGAGTGTGTATTTCTTGGATATTATCCTCACACTAAAGGGTATAGATGCTATGAGCACTCACAAAGTTTACATATCAAGACATGTTCAATTTTTGAACGTATTTTTCATTTTTAAATTTCAACTTCTCATTCTATGATACTTTTGCAACTTCTCTCTGTCATAAAAACTATTTCCATCCATCTATAAACCTGATGTGTCTTCACCAACTCCTATTTTTACTAATTCTCTTCCCTTTGTATCTCCTGCCATACCTACGATGCTTGACCCTGCATCGCGAACTCCACCATCACCCCCATCTTCTCATGTTGGTTCCCAAACGAGCAATACTTCTTCCTTTTCTTCTTATAACTCTTCTTTCATTCGAAGTGGGTCTCCTAATCCTCGCCGGATTTCTCACCCTCTAGCCTATATAAACCCCCCAATCTCAGAGCAATTCTCATACCAATTCATAGCTCTTAATCTCTCCTTCAATTTCTCTCAATCTCTATCTCTCTCTCTCTCTCTCTCTCTCTCTCTCTATATATATATATATATATATATATATATATATATATATATATATATATATATATATATATATATATATATATCTCCCGGCTGCCGCCGCCCGACCGTCGCCACCGCCGTCTCCTTCGCCGGCCGCCGCCGTCCTCGTCGTCAGCCACCGCCGGCGTCCTCGCCACCATCTCTGTCCGTCTCTCTCTCTCGGGTAAACAAACCCGTTTCTCTCTCTCACTCTTTCTTCTTTTGTTTTGTTTTTGTTTCTCATTATTTAATCTGGTTAGTTAGTTAATGTTAGTAGTTGGGAAGAGAGAAAGAACAAAGAGGTAGCTGGTCTAGTGGTTAGTTGGTAGCACTTAAAGCTTTGGTGAAGTTTGAGAAGAAGGTCATGGGTTCAAACACCATAAGGGAAAATTCTTTTTGCACAAGCTTAGAATGATCTTTTTGGTACTCATCTTTACTCAAAAATAAAAATATAATATGAGGGTGATGAAATATATATTTCTAATTTATTTTTATAAGTTTATAACAAATTAGAATAAGCTATTTTCCTCAAATAAATTTGTTATTTCTTTTAAATAAAGTTAGTTAGTTTATAACTTATATTCTCTACTAAGGCTTGTTTGGTTTGGAGAAACTACTATTTGAATTAAAAGTGTTTTTGAGGTAAAATAATATGCTTCTCTACTCTAAATAATAAAAATGATATTTTTATTCAATCTTATAAGTTATGTTTATATAATTATAGCTTATTGTGCTTTTACAAATAATAAACATTAGTTTTATAAAAGCGTATTTTATTATAAAAGGGGTTGTTCACCTTAGCAAAGGTTGGGGAGAGTTAGCAAGGGATATATTTCTTTTACCTATAGGACTTCGTGTGCAATGTGTTGATTAGGATATTATTTAAATTTGTAGGCGACAATTTCGTTGACGAAGGACACGTCGAGTATTACTAGGAAGTGATTTGCTTTGCTTGAGATTAAAGGTAAGTAAATATGCCAAGCCTAGTTGTGCTTATCTCTTTCGTGTCAAAACGAATTCTTGTATTTCTTTACGTCTCAAAATGTATTTATGTGACGTGACATGCAATATGTGATTTCTATTTGATAAATATTTTTCTTGGAAATATCATCATGTTAATGATAATGCATTAATACGTAAAGTGGAATAATTGTGCGGGGACATTTATTATTATTATTATTGTGGTATGGTTACCATTGGCATTGGACGGTTTGATCTCGGTCTCCCGTTTCAATTTATTTTTATTTTAATCCGCTTGCAAGTCCCCGGATAGCTCCCTGTACTCACTCCTCTGGACGCTAGATTCTTTGGGGGGTGTCGACACTTAAGGTCTTGGATGCTTGCGAGATGGTCTGCTTTCCCCCGTCACAACGAATTAATAATGGAATTTTGGTTTTTGTTAACGGAAAGAAGTTAACGATGGATTTTGGATTTTCCTAATGATTATGGAAATTGGTTGGAAAAATTATGGAATTGGGAACTCTTATGTTTTAATACAAGAGTCAACTTTATTACCGCTGTGTTTGCGAAAAACTTTTACTTACAAATGAGTCATTGTTTTATAACTACCTCATCATCGTTTTACATGTTTGGATGTTTATTTACCAGTATTTCATGCTGATTTTGTACTGTGGTGTTTCTTTTTCATTCCGCACCACATGTTTAGAAGATGGTTATCTGGCGTAGAAGGGGACGCACATCACATGGAATAATAGAAGTAGTATTTCATTTGAATTTGAATTCCTTATTAGTTTAAACACTTTAGTTTGTTATGCCAGTTTGTGGCTAGGATGTTGGATTTTTAATAATGCAATATTTTCAATTGGATTTAATTATTATTGTGGATGTTTTGTGCTTGCGAACCATGTTATAAAATCTCCTTGTATCCGGGCTCCTCTCGGGTACGGAGTGACATCCCCGGGTCTCCGGCTTGGGCCATTTGGGGGTGTTACAATTGGTTTCTAAATGCTTTCTACAACATTATGGGGGTGGACTACACAAAGACATTTAGCCCAATGGCCAAATAACCACCTATCAGATTGGTCTTAAGCTTGGCTCTTAATCACAAATGGGCTATGAGTTAACTAGATGTGTCAAATGCCTTTCTACATGGAAACTTGGAGGAAGAAGTCTACATGGATCAATCTGCAGTGTTTGTGGATATGCTAGGTGTCCTAATTTTGTTTGCAAGCTTCAAAAATCTATCTATGGGCTCAAGCAAGCTCCTAGAGGATGGTACACTCTTCTTGCATTAATTTTGCTCTCTCAAGGTTTTCATTCTAGTCTGGCAAATTTTTCCTTATTTGTTAAACACAGTGGAGGCCAACCTTTAGTCGTTCTCATCTATGTTGATGATATATTGAGTAGTGGAAGCTCAGAAAAATTGGTTAAACAGTGCATTGCTATTTTGAGCTCTAGATTTGATATGAAAGATCTTGGTCCATTATCATACTTTCATATCAGCTGCTGCTGCTGCTGATAAGGATGATGATCATGAAGAACACAAATCATTAATTTGTTCTTCTTCTCCTGCCTCCTCCCAAGGCCCAAAAGCATCAGCATCAGCAGCAAGAGGAGGAGGAGGAAGAGGTGGTTTGGTGGTGGTGTTAACCAGACCGAAAGGAGGAAGCAGGTCCCTGCGTATGGATTTGGAGGAAGTGAAAGCCTGCCAGGACCTTGGTTTTGACTTGGAAGACTGCCGATATTGCACCACCTCAACAATTACCCCCCATGGCGGCGGCCTCCAACAACTAATTGATACTACTACTACTACTAGTCTTGTAAACACCAACACAACTACTGGTAGCAGCGCCATTTCTAATCCTGGTTAGTCAGCTCTCAACGTCTAATTTAATTCATAATTGGTACTCTACTCTACTCATGAATAACATGTCACATTTACTAATTATATATACATTTATCTGAATGGATTTAGGTGATGATCCTAGACGTGTCAAGGCAAGGCTCAAAGTTTGGGCACAGGCAGTTGCTCTTGCCTCTTCTTCTTCTTCTTCTTCTTCACCCAGGCATCCCTAGCTGCCCGTCTCCATCTTCTTCTTCAAAGCCGCCACATATATTATTATTATGAAAATAGCTAGCCAGAGAGAGCCTGTAATTAATCTGAACTTTTACCTCGCAAAATTTTGTCTTCTTCCATGTTTTTTGGTAGGCAACCATTGTTATTATTATCTTGAGTAACAGCGTTGTTAGGAACAAAAAAATAGGTGTATTACTGTTATATGTAGTACTAGAAATGAGTAACTGCAGCCAGCTACTGGGAACTATTAGTGCACATGCCCACCCTCTTCTTCCTCTCCTGGCTGTTGCCTTGCAAGGAAAGTTTTCTACAGTTGTTCCAAAAAAAAAAAAAAGGTGGGCATGTGCACTAATCCTATCCTTAGTTGATGTCGATGTCAATGCCAATCAATATATTATACTGTAGTTGATGACATAAATTGGCACAAAGAACTGAAGCACTCTATATTCAATCTGCAAAGTGATCAACATTCCTGGAACCCTCCCTAGCAAAATGGACATTCTTCCTCTTTATAATAGAAATACCCTGTAGTTTATTTTCATTATTGTAGGATGCATTGGTAATTATATAAAATTATAGATCAAAACAAACTTTTTTTCTATAAATTTTGAATAGCTTGTGTTCATTGATTATGCATTTTCCATTTATATTACGTAATAAGTACCATCTTCCAATGAGTTTTTAGTAAAGTGAGAGCATTTTAATGAGTTTTTGGAAACAAGACTGGGCTATTGTTGGCTTGGACTGTCCAATTGTTTCCTTTTCGGCTGTTAAATGCCCCACAAGTTTGTATAACGTTTGGGTTTATGATAAAGCTGCATATAAATAAATTACAAGACTGGTTTTAAAAAAAAAGACGGGGGTATTTTACACTCTGAAGTGAACTAGTAATGAATGGGTACTTATTAGGGGAAATGGTGTCAACGGTCTCGTTGAGACCGAGGCCGGTCAAGCGCACAAGAGCCACTAAAAAGCCTAATTATAATAGCTTGTGGTACCCCGAGCTAGCTTAAACATCTGTATTGTTACAACTCCTTATAGATGAGGTTATAGGTGAAGCCGGGGTATACTCCCCAGCCCCGGTTACACCTACTTTCCTTTCCTAGGCGAGGGCTTTTCTTGTTAGTTTACCCGGGAGCCTCTTCAACAACCTCAGCTTCCAAAGCTTATTCATTCTATGTAGGAAGCCATCGTCTTTAGCAAGAACATCCTATGTGCAGCGTTGGGATTTTTTTTACACAAAATTACATTATTTTGTAACCGTCGGTCTTCTTCTTCTTCTTCTTCTTCTTCTTCTTCTTCTTCTTCTTCTTCTTCTTCTTCGAATCTCCCCAATCGATCTCTTACTCTCACTCAAGAGATCTCCTATGTAAAATCTCTCACCTTATCGCGCTTTCGTTTCATTCTCTTGGAAATTTCTGGCCTGCCCTACAATACTAGTGATGCCACCATCACCGCTGCTTATCGAATTCACTTTCTTCCATTTTCGGCGCATTTGTGATTGGGGTATGTCACTGCTCCACTGATTGAAATCTATTTCAAAATTTGACATGTAATTTGGTTCATTGAAGTGAGTTTTCATGAAATTTTATGTATATGTTAAACACAGTCCCACGGGCACAGTCAACCTTTTAGATATGGGTATGAGATGGCGAGTATCCTCCAAATCTAGTGCTGAAACACCCGAACAAGGAGCAATCCACATGATCTACTGCTTAGAAATAAGTCTGCGTTCATAAAAGTTGCGACAAACCAGCTCACGAATGATGAACGAATAAAGACGAACATGAGAAATTAACATGGTTCGCCAGTGAAAATCTCACTAACTATGTCCACGGTGGAAAAGTAATATTTATTTCACAAGAGGAACAATTACAATGTTTGTGCATACCAAGTAGTGTGAATACTATTCTCTATATAGTGCTGAGGAAATCCTAAAGGAGGTCATGGACTGGAAGTAGGAAAGCTCATAAATTCACCACCGTACTTTATTTTCTTATACCCTTTTAGCTGCCTTTGACTTTTATTCAAAAAATCTAAACCTTGACTTGAAATCTTTTGTCAACAGCATCTGTTCCTCTTCTCGTAAACAAAGCTACGTATTTTCCGCCCCCGGTGTCTCTCGTCACAGAGACTCACTGGACCCCACCGCGTCCGACAGCCCTAGAGGGCTTCAATGGTTCACGATGTTGAGCAAGTTCAAGCAATGCTGAAACTTGCTCTCTCGAACCGGCTTCATGAACATATCCGCGGGGTTGTCAGTTGTCCCCACCTTCTTGACCTTGATTATGCTCTCGTTTCTCTGAAAATGATACCTGAAGTCAACGTGCTTTGTTCTTTCATGATGAACCTGATCCTTAGTCAAACATATCGCACTCAAGCTATCACAGTAGACTGTCGCTTGATCATGGAGTAGCCCTAGATCATTAACCATGTCTTTAGCCAAATTCCCTCCTTTGCTGCTTCCATCGAAGCCATGTACTCCGCTTCCGTGAAAGACAAAGTCGTCGTCAGCTGTAGCGTTGCCTTCCAGCGCATGACAGAACCTTCCAGAGTGAACACATAACCGATCATCGATCTCCTGCAGTCAATATCACCTGCACAGTCTGAATATGAGATTCCAGTAACCAAGACATCCTGATTGGCCCCATTGCATAGGCCAATGTCCGACGTAGCCTTAAGGTGCCTAAAAATGCGCTTCACTGTATGCCAGTGATCCTTACTTGGTTGAAACATAAAACGACTCACCACACTAGCAGTGCATGTTATGTCTGTTCGAGCGCATACCATAGCATACATTATGCTTCCGATTGCGCTAGCATATGAAACCTTGAACATGTATTCCTTCTCATCCTCAGTCTGAATGGTGTACATTCCTTGCTTGCTGTTAGACGCCATATGAGTATCTATAGACTTAGCTATAACATCCTAAATCTGCTCAAGATCTTCCGGATGTATCCCTTGTGTGACAAAAAAGCTTCTTCTTCCTGTCTCTATAGATCTCAACTCCTAGAATTTACCGAGCAGCACCTAGATCCTTCATCTCGAATTCCGCACTGAGAGACCTCTTCAAATCCTGAATTTCCTCCATATTCTGAGTTGCAATCATTATATCATCCACATAACTAGTCATTTACACGTACTAAAACTATCAAAATTGTGCTGGCATTAAAAGTCACGAACTTACTTTTGCAGTGTCCAAATCTCATTCTAATGTCCCATTTTCTTTTGTTCATTTTGATATATGGGGCTCTGCTCCTATAACTTCCTTTAATTTTTTTGATTATTACATACGTTTTGTGGATGATTGTACCAAGTTTTGTTGGTTACATCCCTTGACTCATAAGTCAAAAGCCTTTTATGCCTATTCTCATTTCAAATTTCTTGTGCTTACTCAATTTCATTCTTCTATTAAAAACAGACAATGGAACAGAATACCTTAACAAACAGTTTGGTTAGTTCCTTCAACAACAAGGCACAATACATCAAACTTCTTTCCCGCACATTTCAGAACAAATGGGAGTGGTGGGGAAACACAGATGACACGATTTCTTACGTGTTACCGCAAGTGCACGATCAAGTAATATAGGAGTGGTATTTCAACCCAAGTTATCGATCCCACGAGGACAGACTTGAGATTATCTAATTAGTTAATTAGTTTAGAATACTGTACAAGAGGAATAATTGTGATTTAAACAGTTGTCGCACCCAAACAAGCGACTGAATTGAAATAACAACTAACTAATATTTTTGAATTTTCATATTTAAAATTAATGTGGAGAAACAAGGCAATCTCTAGATCACCTAGGGCTGTAGATGATTTCCAGATTATCTGAGTAAGACGTTAATTCTATCCTAATCAAGTTGGGTAATAGGCTATGACAATCTTCTGTCGGTCTCATGTCATTTTACGTCTCGGTTGACTACAATCTCCTGTCGGTCTCATGTTGTATACTGGTTCGTTCTAGCAGGTCATCTACTGATACGTTAGCAGGTCCCGTCGGTCCACCATTTCACGGAACAGCTGAACAATCCTACTAAATCTACCCACACTAGCCAATCCTACTCACTTCTCCTACCGTTCTCAGTGATTCGGGATTGATGCTCATATCTCATCCTAGCTAGTTAGAGTCACTGTCGCAGAATTCACTAGCCAACTAACAGATTCGGTTAATTACTCCATCCCCATTAAGAATTAAGCATAAATTATGAAAAATTGACTTAGAACTTAATCAACTTTAAGCATGGATCATCCTATGAGCAAACCCTAGTTCATGAATATTAGTTCATCTCCTAATTGTGTCGATAGACTATGATCGTTAAGAAGATTCAAGAGCTACAATCCATTCAATAAAAGAAATCAATAAGCATGAAACAAAGATTTAAAATTCGGAAAACTTCATCGTCTCACTAGAGAAGCCTAGCAATGGAGTTTAGCTAATAATAATCAACCAAACAAAACTTACAAGTTTCTCCATACAAGGATTGAGAGAAGAAGAAGAAATCAAGAACCTAGGTCTCCAATGGTGGCTCCAACCTCGTGCTCATCCTTTTCATTTCTCCAATAGCGTAGGAATGAAAAATCCCCAACCCGAGGTCGTTCCTTTAATTTTTTTCTCTTTCAATCTTTTAACCCCCTTTGAACATACGTATAATCTTTTTTTTGTCTTGTGATAACCTTTTGTGACCATAAGATCACATTGTGGTCTTGCGGGTGATCTTGTGATCACAATTGTGATCATCTACTTCCAGTGAGTTGCTCTCACGTATGGTCACCAATTTTCACTAAGTATGTGGCTCTCTTCTAGAAGGGGGGTTGAAATGTCTTTGTACAAACTTCATTAAATTACACTTTAACCCCGTCTCCATGTCTTTTCACAAATTCTTCATGATTTCTTCATCGTTTTATCTCCCGATTAATCTCCCAAGCTTGTTTCTCCTCTCCGCTTCATCTCTCAAGCTTCGTTTCCTGTCAAAACAACACGAAACACAACCCATGCGATCAAACATGATAAAAAATACATAAAATTATATGAGAAACGCTAGGATTAACTAATTAATGAAGCTAAAATTCTACATTTTCTCTCTAATCATAGTGTAAAACAAAGATTATCAATCCGGAAATCACGCAAAACGATATAAAATGTGCAAGAAATATAACTCTAATAAAGAATTATACACAGACACGTGGTTGAAACATCTCTTGCTCTCCTCCTTCTTTGCCACATCCGTTCCAAGTTTTGGCTTGAAGCCATTGTTACATCAAATTTCTTGGTCAATAAAACACCAAAGAGTAGTCTTCATTTAAAACCTCCTTTTGAAGTGTTACATGGAGTTGTTCCTGATTATTCCTTATTCGGGTCTTTTGGTTGGTTGTTTATGTTTTACCTGGCTAAGGCCTTATACTGAACATAAACTGCAACCTAGGTCTTAGGAGTGTGTATTTCTTGGATATTATCCTCACACTAAAGGGTATAGATGCTATGAGCACTCACAAAGTTTACATATCAAGACATGTTCAATTTTTGAACGTATTTTTCATTTTTAAATTTCAACTTCTCATTCTATGATACTTTTGCAACTTCTCTCTGTCATAAAAACTATTTCCATCCATCTATAAACCTGATGTGTCTTCACCAACTCCTATTTTTACTAATTCTCTTCCCTTTGTATCTCCTGCCATACCTACGATGCTTGACCCTGCATCGCGAACTCCACCATCACCCCCATCTTCTCATGTTGGTTCCCAAACGAGCAATACTTCTTCCTTTTCTTCTTATAACTCTTCTTTCATTCGAAGTGGGTCTCCTAATCCTCGCCGGATTTCTCACCCTCTAGCCTATATAAACCCCCCAATCTCAGAGCAATTCTCATACCAATTCATAGCTCTTAATCTCTCCTTCAATTTCTCTCAATCTCTATCTCTCTCTCTCTCTCTCTCTCTATATATATATATATATATATATATATATATATATATATATATATATATATATATATATATATATATATATATATATATATATATATATATATATATCTCCCGGCTGCCGCCGCCCGACCGTCGCCACCGCCGTCTCCTTCGCCGGCCGCCGCCGTCCTCGTCGTCAGCCACCGCCGGCGTCCTCGCCACCATCTCTGTCCGTCTCTCTCTCTCGGGTAAACAAACCCGTTTCTCTCTCTCACTCTTTCTTCTTTTGTTTTGTTTTTGTTTCTCATTATTTAATCTGGTTAGTTAGTTAATGTTAGTAGTTGGGAAGAGAGAAAGAACAAAGAGGTAGCTGGTCTAGTGGTTAGTTGGTAGCACTTAAAGCTTTGGTGAAGTTTGAGAAGAAGGTCATGGGTTCAAACACCATAAGGGAAAATTCTTTTTGCACAAGCTTAGAATGATCTTTTTGGTACTCATCTTTACTCAAAAATAAAAATATAATATGAGGGTGATGAAATATATATTTCTAATTTATTTTTATAAGTTTATAACAAATTAGAATAAGCTATTTTCCTCAAATAAATTTGTTATTTCTTTTAAATAAAGTTAGTTAGTTTATAACTTATATTCTCTACTAAGGCTTGTTTGGTTTGGAGAAACTACTATTTGAATTAAAAGTGTTTTTGAGGTAAAATAATATGCTTCTCTACTCTAAATAATAAAAATGATATTTTTATTCAATCTTATAAGTTATGTTTATATAATTATAGCTTATTGTGCTTTTACAAATAATAAACATTAGTTTTATAAAAGCGTATTTTATTATAAAAGGGGTTGTTCACCTTAGCAAAGGTTGGGGAGAGTTAGCAAGGGATTTATTTCTTTTACCTATAGGACTTCGTGTGCAATGTGTTGATTAGGATATTATTTAAATTTGTAGGCGACAATTTCGTTGACGAAGGACACGTCGAGTATTACTAGGAAGTGATTTGCTTTGCTTGAGATTAAAGGTAAGTAAATATGCCAAGCCTAGTTGTGCTTATCTCTTTCGTGTCAAAACGAATTCTTGTATTTCTTTACGTCTCAAAATGTATTTATGTGACGTGACATGCAATATGTGATTTCTATTTGATAAATATTTTTCTTGGAAATATCATCATGTTAATGATAATGCATTAATACGTAAAGTGGAATAATTGTGCGGGGACATTTATTATTATTATTATTGTGGTATGGTTACCATTGGCATTGGACGGTTTGATCTCGGTCTCCCGTTTCAATTTATTTTTATTTTAATCCGCTTGCAAGTCCCCGGATAGCTCCCTGTACTCACTCCTCTGGACGCTAGATTCTTTGGGGGGTGTCGACACTTAAGGTCTTGGATGCTTGCGAGATGGTCTGGTTTCCCCCGTCACAACGAATTAATAATGGAATTTTGGTTTTTGTTAACGGAAAGAAGTTAACGATGGATTTTGGATTTTCCTAATGATTATGGAAATTGGTTGGAAAAATTATGGAATTGGGAACTCTTATGTTTTAATACAAGAGTCAACTTTATTACCGCTGTGTTTGCGAAAAACTTTTACTTACAAATGAGTCATTGTTTTATAACTACCTCATCATCGTTTTACATGTTTGGATGTTTATTTACCAGTATTTCATGCTGATTTTGTACTGTGGTGTTTCTTTTTCATTCCGCACCACATGTTTAGAAGATGGTTATCTGGCGTAGAAGGGGACGCACATCACATGGAATAATAGAAGTAGTATTTCATTTGAATTTGAATTCCTTATTAGTTTAAACACTTTAGTTTGTTATGCCAGTTTGTGGCTAGGATGTTGGATTTTTAATAATGCAATATTTTCAATTGGATTTAATTATTATTGTGGATGTTTTGTGCTTGCGAACCATGTTATAAAATCTCCTTGTATCCGGGCTCCTCTCGGGTACGGAGTGACATCCCCAGGTCTCCGGCTTGGGCCATTTGGGGGTGTTACAATTGGTTTCTAAATGCTTTCTACAACATTATGGGGGTGGACTACACAAAGACATTTAGCCCAATGGCCAAATAACCACCTATCAGATTGGTCTTAAGCTTGGCTCTTAATCACAAATGGGCTATGAGTTAACTAGATGTGTCAAATGCCTTTCTACATGGAAACTTGGAGGAAGAAGTCTACATGGATCAATCTGCAGTGTTTGTGGATATGCTAGGTGTCCTAATTTTGTTTGCAAGCTTCAAAAATCTATCTATGGGCTCAAGCAAGCTCCTAGAGGATGGTACACTCTTCTTGCATTAATTTTGCTCTCTCAAGGTTTTCATTCTAGTCTGGAAAATTTTTCCTTATTTGTTAAACACAGTGGAGGCCAACCTTTAGTCGTTCTCATCTATGTTGATGATATATTGATTAGTGGAAGCTCAGAAAAATTGGTTAAACAGTGCATTGCTATTTTGAGCTCTAGATTTGATATGAAAGATCTTGGTCCATTATCATACTTTCTAGGTATTGAAGTGTCACAACCATCAGCTAGTACATTTGTTCTTCATGAACAAAAAATGCTAATGAACTCCTCAAGAACGCTGGGATGAGTGATTGCAAATCATCAGTTTCCCTAGTGGGACCAAAAGTAAAACTAGAAGACACTACCTTATTTGAAGATCATGCTCTGTATAGAAGTCTTGTGAGTGGCCTACAGTGTAATATTCGTCCCACATCGAGATATTGTGGATTGATATCGTGAATTAGATGTATATATGGTTGTGGAATTGTAATATCCTGTCCCACATTTAAGATTTGTGAGTATGAAATCTGGTATATGGTAAACCTTGTGGATCACTACTAGCACCTTCAAGGCTTAAGCATTTTTATGCGGTGGTACGGGTAAATAAGTTGTTGGGACAGTAATCCGCATGGATTGTTATAAATGGTATCAGAGCCAATCCTGGTCCCGCAATGGCTCCGTGGCGGTTCGCCGCCAGCCAAGGGGATACGTGACTGGGCACACTCGACGAGGACGTCGGGCATTTAAGGTGGGGGGATTGTATCCGTCCCACATCGAGATATTGTGGATTGATATTATGGATCAGATGTATATATGGTTGGGGGATTCTAATTTCCTGTCCCACATTGGAGATTTGTGAGTTTGAAATCTGGTATATGGCAAACCTTGTTGATTACTACTAGCACTTTCAAGGCTTAAGCATTTTATCCGGTAGTACGGGTAAAGAAGTTGTTGGGACAGTAATCCGCAAGAGTTGTTACATATTTGACTATTGCCAGGCGAGACATACAATATGCAATTAATATTGTGCCAGTTTCTGCATTCTCCTACTAATGGTCATTTTTAGGCAGTTAAGAGAATCATGAGATACATTAAAGATACTAGTGATATTGGTTTGAAGTTCACATCAAGTTGGTTTGAAGTTCACATCAAGTAACTTCAAGTTGCAAGAATTTGCAGATGCAGACTGGGCGGGGGCTCTTTTTCAAGGAGATCAACTACAAGTAGGGGTGTACATAAGTTTCCTTGACCCACCCAACCCGACTCATCCAAACCAATCCAAATCAAACTTACGGGATCCCAGTGGATTGAGTTGGTTGCGGTTTATGTATTAGGTCAAACCGACATATTGGATTGGATCGTAGATTTAGTTAGGCAATCCAAATTTCCAACCAAACCAATCCAAGTATAGACGTTATACTACAGTACACTTGAAGTATAGTGGTCTATAATTTATCCATTGAAATTTCTTAACAATCCCGTAATATATGTTACAGTAAAAGGTCGTACTTTTGACTTCCACAAAAATAACTGATGATCGCGAATAATTCAACGAAAAATACTCATTCTTTCAGTTTTTATTACTTTTTACTGAAGTAGGAATAATAAAAATTATGCCATCATATTTTAGACCATAACTTTATATTCTGTGTACGTTCCAATACAATTCAATTACTAAGGCACCTAAATTTTACTATTTATTTTGATCGTCCAGGTAAGATAAAAAATATATGCATAAAAACATAATGAATCGCAAACCAACAAATCTACCGAAATCGATCCAATCAATTTCGATGGTTTGGATTGGTTATTTCGACAGTTGGTTTGGTTTTTGTTAAAGTGTATCAAATCTAGTAACATATGGATCGGATGCAAGTTTTCCTCTAAATCCGCCCAAACCGAACTATGTACACCCCTAACTACAAGTTATGGAGTATTTCTCTTATCTCATGGTCTTCCAAGAAGCAAATCACTGTCTCTAGAAGCTCCACTAAGGCAGAATATAGAGCCCTATCATCTGTGTCCTCAACAATCAAGTGGCTTAGTTATCTATTGAGAGATTTGCACATAGATGTCGAACAACCAGTTTTGTGGTGTGACAATAAATCAGCTCTAGCTTTGGCTTCAAACCCAGTCTTCCATGCAAGAGCTAAACATATTGAGGTGGATTACCATTTTGTGAGAGAGCAAGTTATGGCCAAAGCTGTTACAGTGAGGTCCCTCGATCTCAAAAGCAAGCTGCACTTGACTAAGCCATTTATGTGTGTTTTTGCAGCTGTCTTATATGCAGTTGTTTGTGTTTTGTTTGTAGTTTGTCTTGAGCTATTTGACATCTGAGAGGTGTTAGTTTCAGAGGAATGTAAGTTACAATCCTGTGTCAAGTGCGAAGGCATTTATGTACTTAAACTATAATAGTTTGTTATGTCAACTACTCACCATAATGTTGTTAGCTTTTTAATGAAAATAACATAAAGTCATCACAAGGGATTAAGAACAGGATCGTGCAACTGAAAACCAAAATATTGAAAATGTGCACATACTCTACTCAATGTTACATTCAACTATTTGGAGTCTGGATCAATGAAGAAGACACACGCTAGTCTTCCAAGTCCTTATTCGTACTAGAGCTCAATAAATCGAGGATTCGCAAAAGAATTGGTTGGTTTTCAACTCGTCAAAAAAAAAAAAAAAGTTTATGAGAATCAAATATAACCACCAGCAATTAATAATCTGTCTACATTGAAGCAGTTGTTGAGAACTGGCCATGATCTACACCAAATTGGTAATTATCATATACTTTCAGTAGAATTTCCCTACAGGGGACAACAGCCCCGAGTTTGATGCAAGCAAGGAAAGCCCCAGAGAGTTTCCGATGAAGGCTATAGGCCTCGTCAGGAGGCGGTGTCAGCCTGTGCCTCAACATTGTTGATCCAAGATTAGAAATGCTTTGAGTAATATTTGTGGAGCGGAAGTCATATCCACCAGGCTTTGAGAATGGCAATCCCACAATAAAAGCAGCCTGAACATGAGCTTCTAACATAATCTCTGACTCTGTTCCAGTTAGGAACCCCAGCCTTTGAGACATTTCTATCACTGCATCTCTATCACTATTTGCACATGCAAAAACCTGATGAAATATGTAAGCAAGATTTTAGGTGGAATCAGCTACAAAAGTAATTTTCTTGACAAGTAACACGGCATTAGAAAAAAATTGCGGCGCAAACTGGAATAAAAGTCACTTCTCGGCAAAACTGACGGTCAAAATTTCCCTGCAAACAGATTTACATGGAACAGATTTACAGGTGAACACCACGAAGGTACGAGTATGATCCATGCACCTACTAGAATGGGATCTCACGAAACAAGAATGTTCCTGATTATTTGGGGTCTGCGATACAGATCAATTTCCTCTTGCTTGCCACAATACTAGGTGATGCCCCATATGCGCTGAATGTAAAGATTAAATAACTAAATCTTTCAACATGACTCGAGGAGTATTGTACCAAACACAGGAGAGGACCTTTCTCAATATGATTGAATTCATGAAGGTAATCACTATAAAACATTTTCTTATTCTGTAGTCTATTTGGACAGTTTCTGGGTTCTTCCACACGAGTGCTACATATTTAATTTTTCTAGTTCTGTTATTTATCCTTCCCCGCACTCCCATTCTGGCAACAAATACCTACTGTTATGTTCCTTCTTAACTGTGAAGGCTTGATACTGCATAAATCAGTTAATAGGGGATTGTGCAGAGTTGGAACTTGGAATTGTAATATTGTCTGGGAAAAACTCACTAATACTATTAAGAATTTGTGTAGAGTTGGAAGTATATAATGTTTCGAGAAGGCCTCAAAATTAGCACTAGTAAGAGACCAGACAACCTGAGGTGCCAGAGCACAAGACAACAGCAACAAACCTTTTTCCAAATTAACCAAGGTCAGCTACACTAATCAAGCTTTTCCAACTGCGCCTGTTCAAATTCAGTTCATTTTCTCAGGTTTAATTTGACTAAGCCTGTGCAACGTCTACATTCTTTTCATTACGTCAATGCGTATCTTTCCTAGTTACATCACTCATCGACCTAGCATTCTCACTTCTGTTACACTAATTTTTTAACTATATTTGTTCTTAATCGCCCAACATTCCGCCCATACAACAAAGACAATCCTACAGCGGTTCTATAAAACTTACCCTTCAACCTAGCAGGGTCATACGGTCACACAACACTTCAGATACACTCCTCCGCGTCGTCCACCATGCTTTAATCCTAAGGGTAACAACATAGTTATCCATCCACGTAAAATCAACCCAAGATAAGTACAATGATCTGTCTTTGTCACCTCTTGGCCACCAATAGTTATTGCCTCCTCTCCTACTGCCCCATGGCCACTAAAGTTACACTCCATATGCTTTCTCTTGGTCGGGCTAATCCAAAACTTTTAGATTCTAAATTATCTCTCCATAATTTTGACTTACCGTTAGCCCACCCCTTGTTTTATTAATCAAAACGGTATCGTCCGCCAAAAAGATGCACCACGGATGTCATCTTGGATCCTTGTAACCTCATCCAGCACGAAGTGAATATGTATAAACTACAATTTTCAAGCTCAGTTTCAAAATTCAAGCTCATAATGAGTAGTAGTGCTGTTTACCACCATAGAGAGTTGACCCAGGATGTTATAGAAATATGTCCAATAGCAGTTTTCCTGTATCAAAATGACGATCGGATCACATTCATATGCACCGTAGCATAACTTCATTTCTTTCTCCCCCGGAGTGGTTAGACTCCAAGGCTTTCTTTGTTTTTCGGCTTAAGTATGAGGGATTTGTAGTGCTGGGAATAATAGTGATGGAATTGTGAGTGATGGGAGTAGTAGTGTTGGATATTTTATAAGACGGTGTATTGTAAATGACTACTACCCCTTTACCTACGGTTCTTCCATGGATGTAAAAGCAAGGGAAAATTGGGGGAATTTAGTCTTTTGACCATTAGTTCATGTGTTGGCTTCCCAATACCTCCCCACCCCAGGTATTGATTTATCCCCCATTTGGTGGCTTAGCTGTGGGCCCATGCTTGACAATCCCCCACCCCATTTTGCCACCAAACAAGAAAGTTATCACATTTTTCCGTTCCAATGCTATCAACATAGCTAAGAAGAAAAACAAACAAGCCCCAAGGGAACACCTTGGTCTTGTGAGAACCAAGTTCAGGTTACAATTATATCAAACACCGTATAACTTATCCAAATTTCTAGTTAATCACTCAAATTAAAATCTGAATTTCTTCTTTAGACCACAAAATATTATTTTGGAAACAATTACATGTACAAATGTGAAGGCCCACTTTAAAGACCAGCTTGTAGTAAGACGAAACATTAACAATACTCACCATTCTTAAGTAATCGTCAACAAAGCTCTTAGGATAATCACGGGCCGCTCCGAAGTCAATGAGGTTAATAATTCCTGTCTTCTCATCATACAAAAAGTTGCTCCAATTAGGATCTGTCTGCAACAGGTCAAGCAATCCAAATTAGTCCAGATATTGCACAAGTAATTTAGGTTTTTGAATTCAGAAACTAGTTTCACCAAGCAAAAAAAAAAAAAAAAGAACTGAAGACATACAAATCCAGATGATACTCTTCCCAGAAGAATGGTAGCTTCTGGGAAGAGTATCATCTGTTAAGAGGCACAACACTAACTGGATCCTGCCTCCGATAGAAGAGGCATGGCACTATGCAGGCAATGCAACCTTGCTACAAAGTAAGCCAGAATAAATCAAAGAATTTAATGATCACGGAATTGTGTGAGGGTGGCTGTGGAAACACTAGCAATGGAGTCAGTGAGGTGACAGGGACATGACTGATTTAAGAATTGGCTCATGGATTATTTTCTTCAATGAGAACAGAGATTACTGCGATCTGAAAAGCAGGTCATTGTAGTAGTAGGAACGAAAACAGGAGGGGAATTTGGTAAAGGCTTTTTGGGGCTGATTAGAATCAGATACTATTACAATCAGATACTATTACGTGTTTTAACACCCCTCTTGGAACTCCTTTCTATGGCTAATGGATTATTTTCTTCAATGAGAACAGAAATTAATGTGATCCGAAATGCAGGTCATTGTAGTAGTAGAAACAAGAACAGGATGGAAACTTGGTAAAGGCTTCTGATGCAAGCCAGTAGGCTTGCGTCGTTGGCTGAAGCTAAAACAAAGCTTAGTCAACGAGAAATGGTCCTGGGAATCACTCACCAGGGGCAACGGATGTCACTCTACATTGCTAATCGCGGATGTCACTCATCGCGACCAAGCCACAAGCTTGATTAGGGGAGAGAACACTCAGTCCACTCAAAAAATCCTTGTTTTATAAAACTCAATCTTAATATCTACCCCTTTCTATTAAGGAAATTACAACATAAATAGAGTAGCTTGGAAAACTTCTCCAGCCACACACTTACCAATATTAGTGACTAGACTCAACAATTCTCAAGACACTAAACAGACTTGACACTTCGAATAAAGAAGTTGGACAGACAAAACTCTTAAATGACTTATTGAAAACTGAAAAAAACTTCATCTAAAACAATTCATTGACCGACTCTTGATAAATCCAACATAATTAGGAATTATGTAGTTATCTGATCCGGATTTGCATTCTGGAAATTCCGTGCTGCATCATTCTCGCCTTTTTGAAAGAAAAACTCGACCTCGAGTTTGAAGTTAGCTCTTCCCAAACTGATTCATCAATCTTCTTGAGCTCTTGTTCGGAAACCCAAACATCTTCTGAACTCGGTTTCCCCACCCAATGGATCAGATATTGAGTATATGTTTCCCTTCTCCTAGTGATGGAACGTATATCAAGAACATTAATGACAACCTTTAGAGAAGTTGAGGCAATCGCAGAAAAATCATCGATTGATAATGAATCATCTTCTCCGTAATATGTATAAGTCACTTACACTGAATATGGAGCTGATTGATAGCTCTTTTGGTAACTCAAGATGACAAGCATTTGACCCAAGCTTCTTGAGTACTCGACATGGACCAAATTTCTTTGGTTTGAGCTTGTTGTAAGTAATTGCTGGAAATCTCTCTATTCTGAGATAAACCGTTATGAGATCACCTTCTTAAAATTCTTGAACTCTTCTATAAGCATCTGCCTTTGACTTGTAAAGTTGAGAAGCTTCTTTGAGATGTTCACGCAATTGATCATGGATAGCCTTAATGTGGGCAGCAAGTTCCTCGGCTTCCATACTAACTCGAACTTGATTAATTTGAGCCCAAGATCTGATGAGGGTTTCTCCCATAGACTATCTCAAAACGAGCTTTTTTTATTGAACGATTGAAGGAGCTGTGATATGCGAATTCAGCTTGAGGAAAGTCACCTCTTTGGAAAGTCACCAACTAAACTACTCAATAAATTTCCAAGTGACCTATTTACCACCTCAGTTTCGCCGTATGTTTGTGGATGATAAGCACTAGAGCAAGAGCTGAAAAGTTTTTTCTGCTTCTCTAGTCCATGCAAATATTTTTTGCTTCAATACATCCATCATAGGAGCTGCAATTGTACTGAAGTGCTTGATAAACCGCCGATAAAATGAAACCACACCATGAAAGCTACGAACATCGGTGAAGCTCTTAGGTGTATGCCAACTATAAGAACAACCCTCACTTTCCCCTCATCCATTTGCAATCACCCTTCAGTCACGATATAGCCTAAGAACACAAACTTTTCAGTAATGAAATGGCATTTTTTGAGGTTAATAAACAACTTACTGTGATGAAGAACCTTGAACACCTCCAAATGATGCTCCTTGTCTTGACTATACGCCAAGATGTCATCAAAGTAAACAACAAGTCTGCCCATAAAACCTTTCAAGACTTGGGTCACGAGTCTCAAAAATGTGCTTAGCGCATTTGAAAGTCCGAAGGGCATAATGAGCCACTCATATAAACCATCTTTAGTCTTGAAGGATGTTTTCCATTCATCTCCCAGCTTAATTTAATTTTGGTGGTATCCGCTCCGGAGATCGATTTTGGAAAAAATCTTTGCTCCACACAACATATCACCAAGTCGAGGTATTGGAAATCTGTACTTGATTGTAATCTTGTTCACGAACCTACTATCAACGCACATACGCGAGGTTCCATCCTTCTTGGGAGTTAAAAGAGCCGGGACGGCGCAAGGACTCAAAGATTCTTTATAAGTCCCTTTTCAAACAACTCTTCCACTTGCCTTCTTAATTTAGCATGTTCTTTAGGTGGCATTCGATAGCGAGGCAAGTTCGGGAGAGTAGCACCTGGCACAGTCGATTTGATGTTGAATATTACGAAGTGGGGGCAACCCAAATGGTAAATCCTCGGAGGTTTGGTCATCAAATATGCCCAGCAAGTTTGAAACTTCCTTAGGAACCTCGTTCCCGTCTTGCTTTTTGATTATCCGCAACCAGCAAGGCATATGCTACCCTCTCCCCCTTGCATGCTAGCTCAAAAGTTTACAGGATAACAAATTAACTTGAGCTTTAGGCCGCACATTGTTTAGAGTATCTTTGGAAGGAACCAAAATATATTTGACTCCACTGTTCAAAGAGAGTAGAGGTATTTTTTTTCCCATCATGACGAACATTTCTATCAAATTGCCACGGCCTTCGAAGGAGCAAGTGACAAGCATCCATAGGAAGAACATCAAATAGAAACATATCTTCATACTTGCCAACAGAAAATTTGATGTGGCACCTTTGACTTACCATAACCTCTCCACCCTTCTTGAACCAAGCCACTTTGTAGGGATTTGGATGAGCTTCACAAGTGAGGTTCATTTTCTCCATGGGAAGAACATCAAATAGAAACTTATCTTCATACTTGCCAACAGAAAATTTGATGTGGCACCTTTGACTTACCTTAACCTCTCCACCCTTCTTGAACCAAGCCACTTTGTAGGGGTTTGGACGAGCTTCGCAAATGAGTTTCATTTTCTCCACCAAAGTTTTGGACACCATATTCTCCATGCTACCGGAATCAATCATTAAATGCACTTTTTACCGTAAGAAAGGCCATATGTGCGGAAAATATTATGTTTCAGCCACTGTTCATCCTCTTGGACGGTCAATATCTGACGAATAACAAGACTTTTAGCATTAGAGTCGGGTTCACAATACTCTTCTTCAAGCTCCTTTCAGGCGACTCTTGAACTTCGGTTCAGTTTTTTCATCTTTGTGTTTCTCTTCAACGGAATTTACCTCACCCTTCTTCGTGGGACATTTGTATGAACGATGGCCTGCTTCTCCACACCTAAAACACTTGATTCTCGAAGCTTGAGATCAGATATATGTGTTGGCGTGGCAACTTGGAGGTTTTGGCAACTGTAGTTGTAGCCACAGCGGAATTTTTCTCGTCTGATCACTCTAAACAAATCTGAGCCTCTCCCTAACGTTCGATCTACAAAGATCCTAGGTCCGACAATGTCCTTTGTCCTTGCTACTTCCTCCCACACGTGAGCTCGATGACGCTGAATTCTTTCATTGAGAAACAACTTTATCTTTTGCGGCTTTAGAGTTATCCCCCTTCTTAAAAGAATTCCACTTAGTTTCTGCTCGGCCTTGAGAGCCATCTGGCATGCTTCTTCAAGAGAATGAATATGATGCATTGCCAGCTCACCAGGCAACGTATACTTCAATCCACTTGTGTATCGAGCTACAAGTTGATCGTCAGTCTCGTTCAAGCCTAGACGACTCATCAGCCGATAATTTTGTTTTTGTATAGTCTGCAACAGTTTGGTCATTCTTTTGTTGAAGCTCTCGGAAAGTCTGGTACAACGTCTGCGAATAATCCAAAGGAAGAAACTTTTCATCAAGTTTCAATTTCATTTCTGCCCAAGTGTTAATCCTTGGCACTCCTCTTCAATCCCGGCTTCGTTGGTATTGCTGCCACCAACCGAAAGCATGTCCTTTTAGCTTCGTAGCCACGAATTACACCTTCCGCTTGTCAGACAGATTCTTCCACTCAAAGAATGCCCCAAGAGCATCAATCCAGTTACAATGCTCATACTCCCCTGGATTCAGCTTGCCTTCAAAGTTCGGTACGTTGACTTGGATGCTCCTATCAATCCCTTCTACAGCTCTTGTTAATCGATTCATAGACCATCGATTACAACAAGAAGCTCTTCAATCCGAACCAGAACTTGAGGAACCATAGTTCTCATTTGACGTGTACCCTTCCTCTGCAAAAACATTTGAACTTCGTGAGCCCCTAGAATTACTGAGTTGGAGAAGAAGGAATCCCCGAAGCAGTTCAGTCACGGCATCTTGCAGAACTTCGTTAGATCGTCTCATCTCGTCAATCTGATCTTGCAAAGTAACTCGTCCAGCATTCCGTCTTCTTGGAGGCATTTTCAGCTCTTATACCAATTTGAAGCAGGCCAGTAGACTTGCGTCGTTGGCTGAAGCTAAAACAAAGCTTAGTCAATGAGAAATTGTCTTGGGAATCACTCAGCAAGGGCAACGGATGTCACTCAACATTGCTAATCGCGGATGTCACTCAACGCGACCAAGCTTCGCGCCACAAGCTGGATTAGGGGGAGAACACTCAGTCCACTCAAAAAATCCTTGTTTTATAAAACTCAATCTTAATATCCTCCCCTTTCCATTCATGAAATCACAACATAAATAGAGTAGCTTGGAAAACTTCTCCAGCCACATACACTTCCCAATATTAGTGACTAGACTCAACAATTCTCAAAATACTAAGCAGACTTGACACTTCCAATAAAGTTGGTCAGACTTCGGTTAAAAAAAAAAGTTGGTCAGACTTCCATATTGGAGAATACAAAACTCTCAGACGACTTATTGACAACTGAAAAAAACTATATCTAAAACAACTCAATTGACCGACTTTTGATAAATCCAACATAATTAGGAATTCCGTGCTGCATCAGCTTCTTGGGACTGATTAGAATCAGACACTACTACATGTATTGATACCCCTCTTGGACCTCCTTTCTAGTTATTGTATGGTCAAAACTCAACTATTCCAGCCCACCTCAGTTCATTATACCACAGTAAATAAACCATAGATATAGAATATAAAAACAAGATATCAGGCATTTCAGTTCTACAACACACGACCTTATACAACCAAAAAAATCAGATAAAGTTCAACGTATGTCTGTCTCTAACTCATGAGATTCTTTCGTTATCTCATCACCAAAGTCTCCTACTTTCTGATGTCACCGTATTGTGTAGTTTTTTGACGAGCTAAACAAAAATACAAAAACAAAATACACGAATTCGGCCATATGGCAGAATGGCACAAGGGGAGAACTGTCTTGGTATCTAGGGAATATATATCAAATCAAATGGGTTAAAACATCTAACTAAATTACAAACCAAATAAGATACATGGGACCCACCAAACGTTCCTTCTTCTAGAAAATGCTAGATATGCTTGCGGTATTATGAAATCAACTTGTCTGCTCTAAGTATAATGTAAATAGATAACGTATGCATTCATTCTTTATTTGAAGATGGGAAAGATCATGAAAACAGGAGGAAACAAAAAGGATTAGAGGATGTTGCAGGAGTAGTCAGTCTTTGCAATGGATATGGCTTCCAAAATCACAATGTTAATTTACTCAATATGCCTGCATGAAATTAAGATAACATGAATAAAGACAAGCACGTGCCTGCATGAAACGAAAGACAAAGAGCTCCATCAAAGTAAGCTCCAACAACTTCTTTCCGACATGATTACGAGTCTCTTGGCTTAGACGCGCCACTTTATCTATTGGAGTTCCTGTAGACAGGCAAATTATGTAAGCCAAATGAGCCAGATTGACCACCCATGTAAATAAATGTTATGTTGTCCAGAGGACCCGGCATCAACTTACTTACAGCTGGATAAACATAACTGTCCATGACTCAAGCATGCATGTTTTAGTAAGTTAATGAGTTCCTCATAAGTTGCTTATATATGTACGCAAGTGGTTTTGTGTCAATTCCTAGACTTATGTTTCTTTCCTAGTTTTATTTTTAATAGGAAGATGCTAGCTCGGGAGGCTTAAAAGATGAAAAAAGGGAGGTTTGAGGAGTTGATATGAAGAAAATAGAAGATGAAGGAACCAAAGTGCAACCGGAGTGAAGATTCAAAGGCCCGAGTGAGAAGAAATGAGACACATTGAAGATCAAGAAGTCAAGGGACTAATGAGAAGGATAAAGTTACATTTAAAGAGATTAGAGATGATTTGGAAGCTACGATGGGTCAAGGAAGGTCAGTGGAGTGAAAACTAAGGGTCTACATAAAGAAAGAAAGGTAGAACTGAAGGCTCGCTCCTTCACCATTTTCAGGTTCCTCCATTTTCACCTCTCTGATTTCTCTCCCAATTGAGAGTTGTGTATCTGAGCACATCCTTGGGCTAATTAAGGGCCTAGAACACCCAAGGAAAGGAGGAGAGGTAAAGGGAGAGAAAGGTTAAATTTGAGCAAAATTCGGGCTGTTCTTGCTGTGCTCTGTGTAAAGACTTTTTCTGTACTGTTCTTGCTCGTTTCTGCTGTTTTTGCTGTAACAGCAGCCCAGGCAGCTCATTTCACAGTTTGTGCTTTAATTTGTAGTTTGGATCAAGTTTGGAGGTTGAAATTGTGAAAGCAGCGTATTGAACTCAGGTTCTGGCTACTGAAGTTTTATTTCTCTTAATCTATTGAATTTATTCATTAGGTGTAGCTAAATCCATTGTTAGGATGATTTGGGACTACATAGTGTTCTAATCTTGCCATTGATTCAATTTGAGCTTCAATATATGTGAGGGATGACTTAAGTTGCTTGAGTATGCAGCTTCTTGCTTAAATCTCATGTTCGAGTATTCTCTATGTTGAATACGACATATGGTGAATGTCTTGACATGAGTGATTTGGGGAGCTTCACTTCTATGCCAAACTTGCTCCATCAATACAAACTTCATACCGTTATTTAAAACCATGCTTTTAGGTAAGTGAAAGTGAAATACAAATTTGCTCCATCAATAACATGGTGGATTTGATGCTTCGCTAGCTTAAAAGCCTAGAATATTTTTATATTGTTGGCTTTAAGTAGTTGCATAGTTGTATTTGATCACAGTAGTAGTAAGTCCAAGCTTAACCCTTTCTTCTTGTGGATTCGACCCTGGTCTTATTGGGTTCTACTTGGAACGATAATCCTACACCTGGTATTTGTCTCAGTATCAACCTTCAGACTATATGCAAAATAATCCATCGTCAAATGAAAGTTGCAGTTCCTTAAGGCATCAAGATTTTCTTCAAACTAGTTCATGCCTACAATGCGACTGCACTACAGTTCATTAAACACTGTTCTTCAAGCATAAGGTGGAATATCAGTATATTTACCAGCAAGCATAAATAGAATGTATAATTACCAGGAACGAGTTCAGTAGTTAAAACCCTTTTACTCGAGACGTCATCAACGACCATAGGAACATAAAATCCTTCCGTATTGGAAAGCAGGCCATGGAATTTTTTTTGATTTGCTGACTCCAATTCATAGTCACATTCACGAGATAATTCTTCTTTTGCTACCTGCCGAGAAGATACAAAATGAATGCCCTTGCAGAGGCAAGCTTGCTGACTAGTAGTAGTAGTAATACACATGCATATTAGTATTATTAGAGAATAAAAATAAAGTGCGCCCTCACAGCATCAAAAATGCCAATCTTAGAGATAGAACTAGGAGAGCGTTCTTACAACAGTAATAATCACATTCAATAAAAGGGACCATATACCTATCACACTTTCTGCATAGTACATTACTATTACATTAGTGAAAGGCAAATTGTGTGAGTAGCACCAATCTCCCATGCAATTTCCCTCTTTTTGTGTTCCTTAACCTCTAGTTACAAAGATAGGTAAATGGGGCCATATCTATTATCATTTCCTATACTACATATTTTTTGGCTAACACCAATCTCCCATGCCAAAGAATGATCATTTTAGATATCTTGAGACCATTCTACGTGGTGATGGGGCGATAGACGGCAATATGGGTTTGCTCTGTTTAGGAAATTCCAAAATTTTGACTTAATTTTGTTGATTCATTCTTGACATTTGCCCAATTTGTCCAGCTTCAACCTATCTTATGTGGCTGTGACCAGTGATGAAGGAGACTGAAATAAACCAAAACATAACCATATTTATTGGACAGATAAGTTGGATGATAAATAGAGGAAAAATAGCAAGGGCAAGTGCAACTTTTAAATCTCAAGTATGATGAGTGAACCACATCCTAATCGAAACGTGGATCAGTTTAATTTACCTTCAAAAAGTTATCCCGACTTAAATTTGAATTCTTTATTAGGAAGTGAAAAGGTAAAATTTGAAAAAAGGGTATGCAGGGAAGTAACTTGAAATGTAGGCAAGATTTTGGTAAAGAACACTTATTTTGGAACTGCTCAAAAGGAAAGAAATACACTTGAAGTGGGACAGAGGGACTTGATTGATAGACAAGTTTGCCATTGATAACGGAACCACTCAAAAGGGCTGAGGGCATTATACATACTGATTTCTTGAAAGATCTTTTCTCCCTCTGGCTGCAACCTGCAGCATCATGCAACTGAGAAAACTCGTGAAAAGGAGAACCTAAAGTGAATGATGTTTGGATTCAGTAACAATGCCTTGTGAGTTGTGACAAACCTTAAATTTATCGAAGGCCTATTCCCATCCACGCAATCGAACAGTTTAGATACTAAAATTACGAGAACATGATAGGTCCGTGCACTCAAACTATTGGATTTCTCTCTCGCGGAACATAGTCCTCTTTTACCCTTATAGAACAAGCCCTCTCAATACAAGGGGTAGGCAGCCCTCTAGCCTTGCCTCAGTCATCACAGGGTTCTAAATAACGGAAATGGCTGACATACGATCTTCGTGACTGTGCCAGGGCGCATCACACACAGTACAACAGCAGGCAACCAAATGCGTTAATCTTTTATATTTGTTTCGAGCGTTACTGTAGACCGTAGAGTATTGGCCGTAACGGGAGAGAACGGGTCAAATCTTCTATGAATTTTATTAGCACCCTAGGTATAGGCCGTAATGGTATTGGAGGGCCTAAGGTACTGTTAGGTAATGGTATCGTATCAACTTTGAAGCCAAGTTGGTCGACTCTTCAGGTGTATCACTCACTACCGAGTTTTCTTTTTTGTTTTGTCTTTTAGGTGACCATGTAATTTAAGCATTCTTGGACAGAAGATACTAACACCATAAGTAAAAAAAATGAAGCTGATGTAAGTTGGAAGTGCGACCACTTGATCAGCTGTATAAAAGAATGTGGAACTTCAATGGGAAAAGCAGTTACTGTAGGGCACTCAAGTGATACTAGAAAACATGGCACACACGATGTGTGTGCAAATAACAATTACTAATTTCTTTGAATTTGTGCAAAGAACTGAAGAAGGGACAAAGATATTTCAGAATTCAACACATCATGTTTCATCTGTTATTACCATCAAAACAAACCAAAAAGAGTTGTCGAAGATTGCTGGACTTCTAAACTGAACAATTGCATGATATGGGTAGGGGAACACATACTCCATCAACCGTAAACAAAGCAAAGGAAAAGCAAAGAACATTATGATCCCCCACTTGCTTTGGTTGTCACCCATTAATGTTGTGGTTCCTCAAATCACTCCTCAAATCCGTAGAAGTAGTGGGGTAGGGAAGGCTGAAGTAGTGGGTAATGGGTTTGAAGAAAAATGTGGCATTTACCGTTATAACCCAAGTAACTGTCAAGTTTCTATTAAGTTTTAAGGGGTATTTTTGGTTACACAAAAGTATGACGGGCTTCACTTTTTGATTTCACCACAATGAGTGTTCATATTAGTATAGATTCCCAAAATTCAATTCCAGGTCCTCAACTGCATTGAAACAAAACGAGCCTAACACAGTTCCACAACAAACGGGCCCTAAAATATGATGGTGACATGTGAGGATGCAGAGTACTGAGTGTTGGACTGTAAAAAGTAAAGGCAAAATGAAAGAGGAAGAGGGCAGTGGAAATCAGTTCTAAGACAAGGTCTACGAATCTCCACTAACAGACCTCAAAGGATATTAAGTATCAGGCTCGCTCTCTTTTCCTCACAAAGCACAATAAAACTACGTGAAAGCTTGAAAAAGTAAAACTTCAACATCTAATCATATTTCAAACATGAACAACTCTTTGAGTTACAGTTGGTACTTACCTTAATAGCTCTGTCCAAAAAGAGACCCTCCGGGATCAGATTTGTGTATTGCAGTAGTAGTTTCACATTTTCAATATCGCTCTCAATACTGCCAGCAACACCAGGATACTGAATCTTTACTGCTACATCCAAACCATCCTTTGTACAAGCTCGGTGCACCTGAATATCATTTCAAAGTTTCAGAATAGACATGCACAACAATTTAACTTAAACAATTATTTGTGAAAGTCAGCAGAAACTAAATGTTTGTAACAAGACGAAATGGCATGCAAAAGGCGGTCACTAAACCGAAATGTGAAACCAGTACCACAATATTTGAACTTGCATTATTTTAGCCCAATTATATGTTATTGTTAGATGACCCAATAAGCAAGTAAGCACTTCAAACCTTTTTTTATCTATAAAATCAACCCAAATTCATGGGGTTACTGTATTCCTATATCCCCAGCGTCTCTTATCTTTTGATCAAATACTTTAGATCCATCTTTGGGTTGAAGAAAAGCAAACCTTGTTTTAGCTTTACTTTATAATTAGTGGTAGAAAACTTAATGTATCGTTTACAACTCTCCATGGTCTGAGCTCAGATTTACCGTTCGAAACCCTATACTTGTTCTCACATCATTCAGTGTTGGCAAGCTCTTGACAGAGGACTCCCCAAGAATGTCTATGAGGGAAAGATCCAACGAATAGGCGTTATATTAGTTAGCCTTTCTTATGAGAGCAGGAGATTCATACTTAATCTCATGATCTGCCAGCATCGCTCTGAATGCGGTAAACGTAGATATTTGGTATTACTGGAGCAGTCTTGGACGATTTATACTGTGAATCAGCCGTAAGGTGAATATTAGCACGTAATTTCAAGTCTAAAGATGAATCTTGGTACCACTACCAAGTAGCAAAAAGGTTTCTATACATCTGTGCATTTATGTTTCTATAAAATATACTATGAAAAGTCTTGCTATATGCAATATATATTGGTTACAGTCCATACATATACGTGGTGTCGAAAAATAAAGTTACAAAATAAGGCACAGTATATCGGTACGATGTATTAAATAATATTGATGGAGTAGTCTGAATGTTCAGAAACATAGAACCAGACCACCAAATAAAAGACTTTGGAACGATAGATCTCAACAATACCTGGCCTATACTTGCAGCCGCAATTGGTTCATAATTAAAGTTAATCAACTTAGATGACCAGTCCTGACCTAATTCAGCATCCAGAACCTGATTCAGCTGACCCTTCGGCATCACATCCGCACCTTGACGAACAATATCCAACGCATCCAGGATCTAGAAAGGGGTGACAGTTGTCATACACACTCTACCACAATCGAATAATGTTTCAAATGGGAAATAACTGAATCATAACAAACAATTTGTTGACAAGAGGAAAATATGTTCGGTTATAATCCAACATGGTTCTTATTTATCATATTTGAATCAGTTAATGTACAGTCTGTTTTATTTCATTCGAAACATCATTCACTTAAAAGTCACAACATGGGTATATATCAAATCAAATGGCTAGACATCATCAGCTCCATCAGCGGCAAAACCATCATAGAGTTTTCTAAATGCTGACATCTTAGATTTCCCATCCAATTAAACTCTAATCTAGTATGAGTAAGACAAGCAAAATATTAATTAAAAAGGATTATCTTTTCATTAAGATATGAGCTAAAAGATACAAGAGGAAACTGCCAAGTACATGAAAGCAACATGGAGCTCGTGAAATTAAGAAAGACTAGCTCACATGTCAACCTTTAAGACTAAAATAAATCTAAGAAATAAGACAATCTAGATTTCTAAAAGTCATACACTCCCTCCGTCCCAAAATAATAGTCTTGGTGGAGCTTTCACAAAGTTTTAGTAGATGATTCTGCTATATAGTTTTACTAAACTGTCCTTTGTTTTCCATGGTAATTTTTCTTGGGAGGTGAAAAAGTAAGAATTGTAAAAAGGACTTTAATCAGGAAACCTGTACCTCTTATTTTATAACATCTCTCGCCGCATTCACCAACATATATAGTGTAAGCTAATTTCCTAACAATCTTACGGACAATGTTCCCAAAAAAAATTGTTGATTCACAAGTATATGGATGTTCAGACCAGGTCATCCAACCCCAGAGCCTTCTCAGGATCAGATACAAACAGCTGGAAACAAATTAACATGTGGAACTAGGTGCAAAAAGAGGATCCATAATAAAGCGTCCCGATAAGGTATTTTCTTCAGCTGTCAGGAAAAAAAAAAGATGAAGAGCCTCAGATTTGGAGAGCAGGTCTCAGTTGCTAGATAATAGCCTCTGGCTCAAGGGTGAACTCTCGATGACTGAGTCTGATGCATGTTTTCACCTTACCTAAGTCTCTCAAAGCAAAAAATATCTTATCGCAGGGGCAGATTGGTCAATGCCAGTGCAGATTTTAAAATCAGATTTTGAGTTATGGAAAGAGCAACTAGTCGTTTATAGATTTGGGCTATCCAGGAGTCAACTGTGTGGATCTAGTTGAAGTAAATGATTTTTTTTTAAAATTTTTTTTTGACTGTCTAGGAGAAAAGGAGTAGTCCAAAAAAAAAAAAAAAAAAAAATACAAATATGCTACAGTGTGCTTTACTTGCTACAAAAGTGAACCTAGAAAAAGGAAGAGGCACATCCTTTTTTATGTGATCAAAACAATTTTATAAAGGAAATGATAGGTCAAACCATCATAACCTAAACAGCAAAAGAAGAATTTACAACTACCATACAAACTAAGCCAATGATTGTAGAAAATCCAACAAATTAATAAATGATCAATCAAACAACTTGGCAAGCGGGAGAGCCACTCTTAGAGCACCTGGATCTAGGAAGCACAGGTTCTTCTGCGAGGTCGCGCACGCCACACATGCGCAGCTTGGGTGTTTCGGTGGGTGCAACAGGGTCATTTTGTAATTTCTGAAAGTTTTTAGTTGGGAGCCCTTCTAGAATAAAGCTATAATTTACATAAAAGAACACATTCCTTTTGCAACTGGTGAACATGCCAAGTTAGGTCTATACATATTTGGACGAGTATTTTCATTTTTATTTTGGCATGTAAATGAATATTACGAATCTTATTAAATATGCATGAATTGCACTCCTAACATTTGGAGAACTTCCGCACGCGTACCTCGGTACCTCACCGCACTTGAGCTTTACCAGAGCTTCCGACCAACACTTGCTCCCTTGTCACAAAGAACACACACTTTGAAAAGTGTCACTTAACTCCTCACAGTTTTGAAAGTGATACTTTTAGGTACATAACTCTAACACCGTCAATTTTAACGGATAAAATGAAGTTCAAATGACAAAAAAATCCTCAACTTTCAACAAATACCCTACCCCCAAATACTGATGAAAGAGAGAGAAGAGCATGGCCTTTTGAGTATTGAACATATTGCTTCTGCCTTTTTTGGAAAGTCATAAAGTTGCATCTCAATTCTAAAAATTGACCATATTAGATTTGAACTCCATCAAAATCTAATATGAGATTTTCCTGAAGTTACAAAGAGACACTGAGGAACCACACAGTAAGCAAATTCGAGGGATAATGAAACACAAAAAAATGGCAGACTTATGGTTCGTAACAGAGCCTTTGTTTCTCTCTATATCACTCATTGACACATCCATTTCCAATTAGGAAGAACCTTAAATTGCGCTTGTGAGCCTGGCAGTGGTTTGAGTGAGGTAGTACGTGGAGATAATTGGGATGACATGAGCGAGGAGAGACGGTGATGGTGGTTGTTGCCGGCTTTCACTTTTCACGTATCGGATCTTACGGTGATGATACGCACATTCATTACTAAAGGATAACTACAATTGATTAAGAGAACATATTGATTAATTTGAGGAGTGTACTACTGCACTTGTTTTAGGATATTTGATTGTTATGATTGTGAAAAGCAATAGTATGCTCTCGTTAATTTGAAGTTTGAAGCTCGTTAAGCCGTGTATTTAAAAGTTGCAGAAGATTTGGTGAAGACAGAACATAGAAACCAGCACCTAAAAAATGAAAGCTCTTTGTCAGTGTTTTTGCATGGAGGAATTTTGAAAGTTCAATGATATTTCTGACATTTAAAGTTCCGTATATCCATCAAAATCAACAGTATTAAGAGTTTTGGACCTAGAAGTATCACTTTCTAAACAGTGTATCCAGCAAAATTAACAGTGTTGAGAGTTTAGGACCTCCAAGTATCACTTTTTGAACTGTGAGGGGTTAAATAACACTTTTCAAGGTGCAATATAAGTACTTAACTTTCAAAATGCAAGTCCTCCTTAAATGAATATGATTTCCTAACCCTATCCTAAACTGAACTCTCCACGCAACGATCCTGCTCTATTCTACTACTTTTCCACAACAAAAAGGTCCTGCAAGCATATTAGAGCACCATCCTCCATTCCTGAGGCATAACAAGCAGCAGTCACTCTCCTCCACAGGCATTCCTATTATTGCCCCACAACCATCCTAAGCTTGATTTAAAAGACTTGAACACCAAATACCCAGACCCCCACTTTCCACCTGGCGGCACGCCGTACCCCAGTCTACTAAATGATATTTTACCTCATCTACCATAGGCCCCGCTTACTTTGCCTAATTTTAGGTGAACTTTTATATTTTCTCCGTCATTAAAAAAGGTGAAATTTTCTCATTTTCGTTACAACTTATTTTAGGCAACTTTTTTCATCTTTTTTTTAAAGACTAAAAAAAGTTTTTTTCTAACTTCAACTTTTCGTACATTTCACTCCCAAATTCCACTTTTTATGAGATAAAAGAAAAGAAAAGTAACCAACCGTTTTTCTAAAAAGATAACTAAAAAAGTTTTTAGAAAATTTAACAATTTCACCTAAATTAGGTAAAGAAAGCGGAACCTTAGCACACCCAAGAGCTCACTAGTAATCCTAGGCACATCGCCAATGGGGATCTCCTCATATTTACCAAGATTTACCCTCAACCCAAATCACCTTGAGAACAGTCCAAACACCCAAAAGAGAACCCAAACACAGAAGACTGAAAAACAACAAATGGGAAAGCTGAGCTGAGTGCCACCCTGGACCTATTTGAAGAACACGCACAAACCCTCCTACATCTATCACTCCAACATCCTACTAAAAACCTCCATGACAATGATAAACAATAAGGGAAATGGTCCCTTACCTAGAACCACACAAAGGCGGGAAAAAAATATTTAGGAGTCCCGTCCATAAAAATAGAAAGCACAAATTTGGACTGAATCCAACCTATCCACTGCTGGATGAACCCTATTCTACCAAGAAGATAAGGAAGAAATTGCACACCTACACCTCCCGTTATCTTGTAGTCCATGCACTCATTTTATAGGACTAAATGTTAATTAGTATAAGCTAGGTATTTATACTCTCAGTGTATTAGTTGATGTTTAATCAATTCAGTCAATCGTTTATCACATTTGCCAGCAAACAAAACTGTATAAAAAATATAACTACCTGCCACCGAATTACTAAGACCCACTTAAGTTGTATACCAAGCACCATACCCGCAATTTTAAATAGCATATTCAACAACTGATAGGCCCAAAAGTCCCGAATTTTCATGGAAGCAACACAACAAACGTAGATCCAGACTCCTCTCAAACTTCACAGTCAATATAACTCATACATCATCACTATAATCTCTGGGCTCACAACATCCTAATTCTGCTAAAAAGGCAGCTGTCAAAACCCTGGGGCTTTATCACCGCCAAAGAATTTAAAGCCCAATTCACTCATCGGCCCCCCAAAAGGTAGAGGCATATCTTTCAGATAGAACAACTAGTATTAACCATAAACATAGTTTTCTGTTTAAAAGAGCTGTCTCTATAGATTTTTCCCAGGAACATTGAATTAGTTGTTGGTGAATTAACAAGGGTGTAATACATATCAATTAGTAAGAGAATCAAACATCACAGATGCTACTCTACAAATACTTGGCTATCGGGAACCTATCAATGCATAGGTTCAACAGCCTAAAGACAAGGTTGGATGAATCCCTTGCCAATAAGGAGCCTAGGGTCAGTAGGAATGTAGGTGGTTTTCTCAGCGGTCCTATTTATCTATTTCATTCTTGATGCGGGAGAAGAAAATCAAAACATGGAGAATAGGAGATAACAGCACTTAAAAAATTGCAGAATAATGTGTTCTCTGATTCAAATCAATTTTGAGATCATAGAGCAAGTCTTTAGAGTTTCTACTCTTCCCTGAAACATTCCAAGTTCCTATTAAATACTGGTAATTACTACATTGGACTAGTCAAACGTCTTCCAAAGTTAATAAAACCCCTAGAATTCTGCTCCAGAGCATGGCTTTAAAAACGGCCGTTACCGTTACATTACGGCCGATACGTAACTGAATTTGTAGTAGCCAAGTCCGATTCACCCGATACGTTGCGCGTGAACGGGAATCACACTCGTAGTAGCCGAGTGTCAAATGTGACAAAACTCTGTCTTGTGGTGGATATAGTCACCGAGTGCTTGGAAGACCGTCAACGGGATGATATGGCTCCTAAATTAAATGTCGTAAAAATTCAAAATTCTGAGGCAACCTCTTAAAATTGCAATGGATCCAGGAAGGATCAAGTTCAGTCCAATTCAAAACAATAATTGGATGCCAAGACTTGCAAGGTGATTAAGGAAATTTAAAAATAGAAACTAAGAAGCCATATCGATTTTCGTGTGCCGAAGTTTTGGATTTTGGTTCCAACTCATTATTGGTTCATATCACCAACAATCTGGAACATTTGAAGAAAAATCATATTCAGGAGGCCTATTATGTCATCAATAAGTCGAAAATGAAAACAAATGGAATATTTATTGTTATTTGGAATGGGAATGAGAGATCTGAAGTATAAAAGTTGAAGTACGCAATTTTTAGCAAGGGAATATACAGTGGGATTCAGAGAACATATTATTGGTGGAGCAGAATGGTCATTTCACATATTCAGAAAGATTTATTTTGATTGCCATAAGGGTACCTGGACATTTATGAAGTTTTGTTGTCTGGGATTCAATAGTATGGGTCTCAGTGAAATAAATGAATGTTTTGACTTCGACTATCTAGGACAACTAAGTTGAAGGACTTGAAATAACAAGTTCTAAATGCAGAAAGAAGATTCATAGAATTTTGTTGTTTTATATAGGCTTTTCCCTAGATTCCTTATAGAAGCCTATGCTCAAGTTTTTAGTTGGAATATTAAGCCTCCACATGTGAGTCACATGAACAACAGTTAACGAATAACAAGAATCCTTAGAGAAGAAGATGCAAACTGCAGGAGCATAAACAACAGAATAATGTAAAAGGTGAATGGAAATACTGGAGCTGGTATAAGAGATTCATCTTGAATACTGAGCATCTGGCCCAACTTGAGTGCTGCTCCTCGCATTCTGCACAATGCAAGAGCCAAGCGTTCGGCATTTCCAGCTGATAAAAACGGGGATAGCGCTGATTGATTGTCTTGTGAATTAGGTGTACCATAGAGAAGTCTCCTTGTGGATTCCTGTACTGTCCCCCACGCCAGACCAGCTCCTAGACCAGCAAACCTTGACAATATTTTGAAACAAAAATATATCATGTATTGAGCATAATAAAACAACAAAATATGGTACGATACACACACGCCCAAACCACCTCAAGAGTCATTTTGTCTTGTATAAGTGGAACGCCTAGAATCCTTGTAATTCTGTCACTGCTTATTCTATTATAGTTACTAGTTTCCCCACTCATCATCCACCTTTGCATTATCATTTTCCGGATTGGCTTTGTAAGGGAGGAGTCTATCTTTTCTATCAAGTTAGAATTTGAAGAGTAATTTGAAGGTGGAAGTCAACTTACCCCAGAGCTCTAGAGAAAGGTGTATCTGGAACTCTCCTCTCTCTGGGCTTCCTTGGTCTCTTGGTGACGATTGAAGCAGTGGATTTGGTATCTTCTTCAAAACTGCTCCCCTCAGAAACGGGCAAACCGGCTTTATTCTCATCGTTATTGGGAGCATTTGAGGTAGTATCGTCAAGGGCAGGTTGTTTTACTATATCTAGGGAGGGCAAAGAGGATTCAATGATGGAATAGGAGGATGACGAAGGCGGGGGCTGAACAAGGGTTGTTGTTGTTGTATGCACGTCTTGAAAACTTGTACTGGGGAATTCCCGGACCTTGCCACTGGTGAAGCCGACGAGATCCGTGACGGTGAGCACCACCTCTCTCAAAGGAAGGAGATCCCCTCCTTTCTGCGAGTTTCTTCTTACCACTTCCTTCCCTACTAGGGATAGCCCATCCACCAGCCTACCTAGGTCCTTCCTCGACAAATTCATTATTCTAAAATCCTCTCTCTCTCTCGTATTCGGCCGTTGGAGGTGGTGGTTGTTGTCGTCGCCGTCGTGACCCGATTTCTGACTTGTACTGGTGATTTAAATACGTCGACCGTCTGGGCAGCGACGTGTCCCAAATCTGACCAACAGAACAAGAATCATTACTTGGTTCATTTCTTCTTGGTCCCACTTTTATCTCATCTATATTATAAAATAGCATGGTTTAACAAACTTTTGAATTTTTAGCCGTTAGATTAAATCAATCACATCCCCACCATTAGATCTCACCTACTTATTACAACTCTAACTACCCACTCCCTTTGGACATCCTTAACTACCCACTCTCATTGGACATCCATAACTAATAGGAAAGAGGTTTTTCTCAATTTACATCCCTAACTTGGAAGTCGTTCTTTTTTATTTCTTTTTTCACCACATTTGTAAATATTATTTTTGGATAACACCTTTAAATTCATTTAAAAAATACACTTCTAAATTAAAAAACTATCCAATTTAGGGGTAGTGCCCTCGGGCACGGGTAATACTCTAGTCAACTTACATTTGATACAAGAATTTGAGATTATTTTTCAAAATATTGTAGAGTAAAACTTTACTCTAAAACACTATGAATTATCTAAATTATCGCGTTAAAGTGACATGGTTACGAATGAAAAAGCCAAAGACACATAAAAAACATACCAACATACCAACTAGTACAATAGACCAAAACCATTGCTTATTATTATTATTATTATTATTATTATTATTATTATTATTATTATTATTATTATTATTATTATTATTATTATTATTATAAAAAATAATAATAATTACGTATAAGTACAACTCCGTCTCTGTACTTTATTCCCATCATGACTTTTTGAATCGCATCTCCGTCCCTTTAAACGGGTGATTTAGATAGCCTACGATGGAATTTTGTGATATATTTTTACTATATTATGGAGAACCTTTTACTCTATAACACCATGAAAAGATTGTCAAAAAATTGCATTATTTTGTTATGAAATTACCGAGTCAAAGTACTGATAAAAGTCAAGATGGACTCTTCAGAGGAGTGTAGTTGAGTTGGTCGGTTGAACATTTCTTCAGACTTTGGACATTGTGGCAACTCAAAGGCTGCCTATTGGCCTTTTCAATTGCCAACCTGTTTACACGAGTTTTCTCAGACTTGTTTGATTCTCTAGTGTGATTTTCACGCAATTACATTATAACATGAGTTACCACCGTTGGCACCTACTACTTTCCACGTCATAAAGAAAATCAGGGTGAAACAAAGAGGAGTGGTAATATTTACCAATGAGGGTACGAGTAAAAACAGTCATATACCGACGTGTGATGCGGACTGGGTTTTGAGGAGAGTTTTTGTTGAAGTTGAAGATGGCTGCTGAAACCGAGGAGAAAAAGAGAGTGAAGAATTTCCGGAGAAGATGCATCGAAGACGAAGAGGATGACGGATTAACCGGAAAGAATGGTTCAGATGACGAAGAAGATAGAAGGTAAGTATGTATGTATGTGTTCACAATCAAATCAAATCTAGGGTTTCGCATAATCTAATTAGCTGTCTGAATCACAGATTGGCGCTGGAGGAAGTGAAGTTTTTGCAGAAGCAGAGAGAGAAGAAGTCAGGAATTCCAGCGGTTCCTTGCTCCAAGGCCCCTTTGGTTCCCCGGAAAGCAAGCAACGACAAGAGCAGTGCCGAAGGGGATGGAGAGGACGAGTTAGTTTTGCAGGACACCTTCGCCCAGGAAACTGCTGTTATGGTTGAAGACCCCAATATGTATGTATGCCCATATGTCACTGTGTTTTAGCCCCCTTTTGGTATAAATCAAGTAATTATCTACGGTAGTCGATAGTGGTCTATTGCAGATGAAACATAAAATTTTGGTGGGCCTAATAACAAATACTGAACCACATTGAGACCTATTGGCTTCAGGCAAGCTAAACTTAAAAACTGCTGCCTGGATTTTGTGCTCCTCCCCTATAAAGCCAACTCTGTGAAGCCAACACTAAAAATTTTCAGTGGCTGTTTCAGTTTCCTTAACCTTGTGCATTCTCAAAGTATTGCAGGTGTCTAAGAATCTTTCATTTTGATTAATTGTTATTATACTATAGTGGCCTTGTTGGCCACGCTCATACCTCGACTTCGCCTTATCGGACTTCTTTCAAGTTGTAGTGTTTTCTAACTCTTTGCATAGTATTGCAGCCTAACATGAGATGTTAAAGCAATTTTTTCCATTTAATATCTGGGAAAAACTTATGAAATGTTTATCTCAACTTTTCTCCACCAAAATTATCTTTAGACACGTCTGAAATCTTTTCATACAAAAAAAGGTCACCATTGTGATTCGAATTCTGGGTTGGATGGATCTAGAGTACCTTAAAATCGATAAATATCAGTGCAGCCAAACAGAGAACACAATATTTTGGCTGCCAATAATATTCGTAACGCACAGTTTTGTAGAGAACATATGTAACTCAAAGAAATATGATAGTGCAATTCTTTATATTTTACATCTATTTATTTTGGTTTATTTTAGTAACTCATCTGTTGCAATTCATGAAAATCTTATTGTTAACTTTATAAGATGTCAAGCACTCAAAATGGCCTTGAACGCGTGCCCGAGCTTGTGTGGTGTACTCTTTATGACTAGGATTTTTATGTTGGAATCATTAATTTTGAGTTATTTGGTCGCTTTTTCTCATTAAGGTGTTTCTTTTGTGGAGCAGGCTGAGATATGTAGAGCAAGAATTAGCTAAGAAAAGAGGGAAGAATGCTAGCATAGCCAATCAAGTCGAACATGAAGTAAAACACGCAGATGACGAATTATATGAAATTCCTGAGCATCTTAAAGTAAGTAGCGACTGTTCTCTTCTTTTTTTGTTTGACATGGATTGGATTTAATGCTGAGATGTGGTAGATGTTCTTTTGACCGACTTTGACCTCCCTCTTGGTTGGGAGGTCTTGCCCAGAGAGGCTCGGCCACGCCGTGGTTTGGGCTCTACTATCTCATAATCTGTCCAATTAAAGAAGAGCATATATATAATGTCTCTTGCAGTTGATTACGATGCTATAAATATGCTTGCAAAAAAGTTCAAACAACTATATTTTAGGATATAAATGCTTGTGTCAATGGTTCAAAAAAGTTCAAACAACTATAGTTTGAAGTTCAAAAAAGTTCAAACTCCAATATATTGACTATCATCCAGCGGCCACAAGGAAAACTGTGCTCTAAGCTCTTGATTCATAAAAATTTGTTGGCTGCTTACACCTCAAGCAGGGCTTCCCTCTGTCAGACATTCTGCTCCTTTATTGTGCTGCTTCCCCTGAAACTTGGAAGACCAAGAGGAAAGAAATATTACGAAACAAAATTAGAACTTCCTAAGGTTACCTACTTTTACTAACAGCATCTCCAATAGGTCATTTATACAAGGGTTATATTTAAAATATAAATAAGATGGGAAAAATGTTGGGGTAGTGGCTCTTTACTTCGCTCGTTATTTTAGCGGATAGTTATCCCGCTCTCTGCATTTTAAGATCCGGATAAAGTTTTTTTTTTTTTTTTTTTTTTTCTCTCTCTCTTACCATGTTCATGGTGTTATGCCCTGAATTCCTTAAAATCTCTTGCAGGAAATATTGAGAATTCACCACTTGTTATTTAACTAATCATTTAACTAACACTATTGGAGCACTTACTGAAATTTTACAATATTTAAAATAAAGATTTACGATTTTCATCAAATTATAAATAAAATTTTGCTAGTAAGATGCTCTAAGCAGTATGCCCAAGTCTCCGACAACGACACCAAACACTTGACACTCAAGGTTGTCGGTGCAGTAATAAAAGAGAAGTGTGAGAAACAGTTGTTTGGTTGTTTCTCTAGAACTCTTTGCAAGTAGAGTCAACTAAGTACACGAGTAATTTGGAGTTAACATAAGTTTGAAGACACTAGGGTTCCTCGTTGGAACACAGATGATTTTGAATCATCAAACTAGTTTTTGTAAACATCCCGAGTCATCGGTTAAAATCTTTGATTCGACAAGTTATCCCGAGTTATTTGTCAACAACCCAACGCTAAACAAGTTTTACGATCAATCCAATCAATTGTTACAATTAGGCGTCTCATATAATTTTATACACCAAGGAACCTCGAGTTGCCAGTTGATCTCACAATTAACTACCAACAATCAAAACGTCCTAAAATTGTAAGTCAGATGAAAGATTAGGAAAGGATAAAGTAATCAAGAAAATCAATTATGCTTAAGAGTATCGTGGAGCAAATATCCATCGTCAATAAATCCAGAAAATAACCTTAGGTACCCAGCACGGGCTCTAGCAAAGAGTCTAGCTACTCATAGTAATCAACATAGCTAAGATTGTGTTTCTGAAGGATAAGAGGAAAAATTTCATATTAAATAAAACACAAAGCAAGTTCTGTCTTTGTTGTTTTCTTCCTTGCCATAAAGTATGGTGGATCCCCTCAATTGTAGACCCCATGTCTCTTTATGTAGTGCTGGGGTCAAAGGATGTCCAAAATTGGTTCAAATTTGGTGCAACTGCTCAAAATCGTGCATTCTGTACAGCTGCGTCGCGGCGCTAATATGGTTTGCCCCGACGCAAAATGAAGGCGAGTGTAGCAGAAATGCACCTAGATAAGGCAAAATGAGGAAGATACATTTGAGGTGGTTCGGTTGTGTGTATTTTAGGCCGTCGGAAGCCCTTGCTAGGAGAAGCGATACGATTATTATTGAGGATTGTAGATGAGGGCTAGGGAGATCATACGGAACCAAGGTAGAGAATTCAAGACGCGACTTGGTCGAATTAAACGTAGGGAAAGAAATGAGTTTGGACAATGCCAATGGAGACATTTGATCCATAGTTGTCAAATCGAGATTCAGATCGCGAATCGAAATACCACCTAACTGAATCGCGAATCGAATCGAATCGTGAATCGTAAAGATTCGGTTCAAATGTTCTTAGAAGTAAGCATGCGTGAATAATACGTTCATATTTTAACAAGTAAACACGAGTTTTCAGAAAATTGCAGCCATAATGGGTGATTATGAGCCTTATGCATCTACCCAAAAGATAAAAAATGACAGATATAAGAAGGTATGCATGTAGAGCAACATAAGATACCAAGATAGCATAAAAATAATAGGTAAAGCAGTTATCTTGGCCTAAATATATGTGTACTCGTTATTTTGAAACATAAAATGGGTGTCAAAACTGACAGAAATAGGAAAAATACAATTTCATAGACCGACTCTAACTTAATTACGCCCTGCCCGCATCGATGATGAATCGCACGAATCGGTCTGAATCGCTAGGAATCGGAAGATTCAGGCTCTTGAATCGGGATTCAAATTCTTTTTTCTCCATTTAATATTCACAGAGGGATTCGCATCGTTTCTTGGGTGAATTGAATCGAATCGTGAATCGTAAGATTCTGACAACTATGCTTTGATCCATGTACATTACGCTGTTTAAACTTGGGAAAAGGCTTGTCGTTGCTCTGATCCACTTTAGCATTATCCTTCGATACACCAGCGGCTACATGGATCAAATTTCTGCATTTCTGGTTGTTGACAACAGTTTTTAAAATCAGACCGGGGGGGGGGGTAAGAATTGTATTTGACGGATTTGTTATTGGTTTTGACGTGCGTTTGAACTTTACACCAGTTTTATGCAAGAATCTTTGGACCTAAGAATGAAAATAATTATTCGTGTGAGGAAGGCTCAAACCCGCACAAAAGAAGCAATAGCAATTCCAATAAAAATTCGTGTGATGAGAAGTTTTAGCTAGAAGCATGTGGGTTAGATAGACCTGGAAGTGCGAGTCCACGGGAGTCGGGGGGCATCCTACTGTTATGGGATAAGCACAGTGAAGGGAGTGAATGGTGGAGTGGGGGAGTTTTCACTAGTCTCTTTAGAAGTGTGTATGTTGACGCTTTTTGGACTTTCTTAGGGTTGTACAGTTCCTATAGTGTGGTAGGGGATTTAATCTGGTAGACATCCATCCAGACCTTGAGCGAGAGGAAGGTTTACCCAGTGGCGGAGCTAAGAAACTGGAAACAGTCGGGCAAATGTAATTTTTTTAAGGTGTTTGTAAAAAAGATGTGAACTCAGGCGAGGCATTTTTGTATTCGTTAAAGGGTATTTTTGATAAAAAATCATAATAATAGGGATTAAGTGCAATTATGAAATAGTGAGGGGTGGCAATTGCCACACCTTACCTCTTAGCAGATCCGCCCCTGGGTTTATCTGCACCATGCGTAATTTTTCCTTTTTCGCTGGTAGGTTACTTCAGTTCTGTAGCTGGAATATTACAGTTTCGGGGTTCGCCATTCTTGTATCGACCGATTCTTAGTTTGTCTAACTAGGGGGCTAGCTCTATGAGTGTAGGTTGGTCAATTATGTTACATCCAGTCTCCCATTGTCATACCCTACTGCTAATGTTAAGTTGGGTGACTTAGCATTGCCGAGGTGGTTAAGTGATAGTTGGAATGAGTAGTACCTCTCTCGCGAAGGTGATCAGTCCAAGTATTGTTTAGTAAATTGCGGTACGGTGCGTCTCCCTGTGAAGACAGGGAGACGAAGGTTTGGTATCCGGCATTTGATCCGTTTTAATCGGTCCTTGTTCTGGAAGTGGTTGTGAAGGTATGGGATGGGATGAGTGTGAAAGTCTTTAGAGAGGAGTTATTGATGCTACGTTTGGCTCGGTTAGAAAAGGTTGGCGGTCTAACAGTGTTGTTGTCCTTTTTGGTGTGGGTTTTGGAAGGGTATTATGGCTGTTTGTGATCGTTTTACAGAGAGGGTTCAGGGCTGGTTTAGGGATCGTGCCCATATTTTAGAGGATCGTTGGGCGCGGGAAAACTTTTTTATCACATCAGTTTCGTCCTTACCGTTGGCTCGGGATCCCTTAGCTATTTTGAGTCAGTGTTGGAGTCGGGGTGTGAGTGAGGGGGGAGAGGGTGGTGTTGTGTGTGAGATTTTTGGTTTAGTCAAGACTTGAATGACTGGGAGGTTCCATATTTACTAATGTTTGTTAAAATCCTGCACTGTTTTGGAACTCCTGCTGGGGTAGTGACTCTGTGACTCTCTGGAGTTTGCCTATCCTCGAATGGGTTACTTTACATCTGATCTTATTACTTTACATCTGATCTTATTATTCTGGTTTGTGTGGGGTACGTGTGTCCATGGTTTCAGCTCCTTTGATCTGGAGTAGGTGCCCCTCGATGTGTACCTTTCTCGTCTGGTGTGCAGCTCACGTCAGAATCTTTACTATTAATAACTTGATCTCTCACTGCTATGTGGTAGTTGGTGTTGTTTGTGCCAGTCTAGTGCTGAATCGATTAACCATCTTTTGTTGCATTGCTCTGTTGTGCGGTCCTTCTGGGGTCTGATTCTAGGGAGTTTCAGTATTCTGCTGAGCTACCCCTTCTACGGTTTTGGCGGTCCTGGTGGCGAGGGGTGGGGTTAAGGTGGGCAGAGAGAGGAGGAAATGTTGGCGTTTAGCTCCATTGGTTGTCATGTCAATAATTTCGTGTGTGCGTAATTTGCAGATATTTTATGGCATCAGTATGTTGGATACTTTTGTTAGAGGCTTCATCCTTCAGCTACTCTGGGATGGGCAATCTGGCGTGTCGCTGGCTTCAATAGATCATTTACTGGATTTTGTTGATTCCTTTGGCCCACTCTGTTTCCGTTAGTTAGTTTCTTCTTTTGTGTGATAGTATGGCTTGCCAGTGGTAAACGTTCATTTCCGTTCGAATACAATTTCAATTACCTATCAGAAAAGGAAAACATTGGATTTTACCAGTATCTTTTCCACGGGCTTGAATTGTTTGTCGTCAAGTTAGATGCTCCTTGTGATAATGATGAAGGGAAACGCGCCATATTTCAGTTGGGTTTTAAAGATCGTTCGATTGCTTTCTTCTAGTAAAGTTTGGGATGTTGTAAGCCGGAGGTTATGTGGATGTAGCGTGACTTCATCTTATTGGTAGGTTTGAGAAGAGCTTGAATGCTACTTTTGTTGCTTCTTTGACCCCGTGGGCTGTGGAAATTCAAGATTTTTGGCCCATAAGTACGCTGAATAGTTCATATGAGATTCCAACCGAGGTGCTTGTGTTGAGATGAAGTCCGTTTCACTAATGTCCTTTATCATCGTCATGCAGGCTCTATGAAGGATGATAGAGAGAGTGGTGCAGGGTGGCTTTTAGAGGGGTTTCAGATAGGGCATGGAGGGGTGCTCTAGTTTTAATTGATGCTTTAGTCTGCTCAGAGCTGTGATCATTTTGTTTCGATTACCTCTTAGGTGTCCTTGATTGCTTTCAGGTTGTTTTTTGGGTTGAGGGTTGATGCTTTAGTCTTTGTGTTAAGGGTTGACCTTGGTAAATCAGAGGTGTGATCAAGGTGTTTGGGCTACCTCTTGGTTGTGCTTGATTGCTTTCAGGTTGATTTTGGGTGGAGGGTTGACCTTGGTAAATTCATAGTTTTTATAACGGACCAGCTGTTCGGTTGGTGAACCGGAGCCCTGGTCGCCCGGTTGTAGCCGAATCGGTAATGCAACCACACGACGTCCGACCTGGCGGTTTAATCGGTCACCTGACCGGGAAGAGACCTGTCTGGCGTTTAAATAAAAATTTAAATTTGTTGATACCATGATTCCGACTCGGAAAGTTATGGCTGACAACTTTTTGTTGTTGATGAAATTGAGAAGTTTTATAACTCAAGAGAACCCATAAAGTTGTAAGCCATCATTGAAAATGGTCTCTTTACAAGCAGAGTCCACACAATCTAAATCGAAAACACCTCTGAGAAATCCTATTCTTGCCCAGTTTGCTGCACAATGAGCAGCTCTATTTGTAATTCTATCACATAAATTTAGAGAGACCCCAGTTCTATTTGAGATGAAATGATTAACAGCTACCACTATTTTTCCAGCTCCGAACTGCTCTTTCTTGATTTCTAACAGCTTCCACCATCATTTGGCAATCTGACTCAATCTCTGCCACTTCATAACCTTTTTCCTTAACCAATTCACAGGCCATTTCAATGGCAGAGAGCTATGCCTCTGCTATGGACTCACCTTTAAAGCCATCTGTTTTAATAAGCACAGTGTGTCCTCTATGATGTCTGGCAATTATAGCAATTCTAACCTTCTGCAATTTTTGGTCCGCACTCCACACTTGCATCACAATTCAGTTTTACTCCTTGTATAGGAGCACTACTTGTATAGGAGCATTCTACCTATCTTGTACCTCCTTTCTAAATTTTTCCTTGTTTGGATCTTCACACATTTGTCATGTAATGAGAAATATGTGCTTTTATTTCCATGCAGAATCATCTGCCATCCTTCTCTTCTTTGTGTAGTCTCTTCTCCTCTGTTTTTGGAATGCACTGCAACATCTGAGATTCATCCATTTGCAAATTTTATTTGTTCTCCAGGAGGAATTCAAACCATTGCCACATTGATTGGCACTGCACTTCATCTGTTCTGATTCCCAGGCATTCAAACCACACTGCTCTTGCAAGATGACATTTTACTAGAATATGCATTATGGTTTCTTTACTCTCCCCACATATTAAACATTCTTCGTTCACCCTGATGATGCCTCTTTGAGCTATTTTTTCTCTAGTAGGAAGAATATTCATTCCAGCTCTCCAAAACATCATTTTAAGTCTAATATGCATCTCAGCTTTCCGAATTTGGCTCAAAATTCTTTCATTCATACCTTGTTGAGTTGTGAATCTCATAAGCCACTTGTGGCCCATCTTTGCAGAAACAATCCCTTTCTTATCCATACTCCAGCACCATCTGTCCATTGAGTCCTCTACTGGTATCTTTAGTTTCATAATTTCTTCAACCTCGTGATCTTCAAACCAGTCTCTGAGCACAATTTCTTTCCAAACTCTAGTGTGTGAATCTATAAGATCACTCACCTTCTTTGGGGCAAGAGTAATGTCATCAGGTGGCTTAGGCTTGGAATTTTCCAAATTTGGTACCATGGGTCCTGCCACACATCAATTTGGTCTCCTTTCCCAATTATTTTGCAAGCTCCTTCTTCAGTTAGACTTCTGCACTTAAGAACCCTTTTCCAGAAGAATGAGTCAGTTCCTTTTGGGTCCACCCTCTGAAACTCTAAGTTACTACAATACTTTTCCAGAAGCTGCTTCACCCACACAATCCTTTTTGATCCTCAAATCCCACCCAATTATGAGACCAGGGCTTTATTATAATGCTATCCCATTTTGAAACCTAACCCTCCCTCCTTTTTTGTCAAACACATTTTATCCCAGGCTTATCAGTGGCACCTCTCATGCTCCTCTCTTGCTCCCCACCAAAAGTCAGCACTTATAGTGTCCAATTTCTTGTAGAAATTTTGTGCCATAAGAAAAATAGAAAGAAGATAGGAAGGGACAACACTTACAGCAGCCGGTACCAAAGTCATTTTTCCTGCATAGGAGATAGCTTTGCTCATCCACCCATTGGTTTTCTTCACCATTTTCTCCAAAGTACCACTAAAAGTGGCCATTTTGGATTTGTCATGAAACACAAGCCCTAAATGCATACTCTTTTTGTCACCTCTCTTCAGCTCCAACACCTTTCTGATCTTCCTTTTGATGTACCCCTTGAGGTTTTTGCTAAAATAAATAGCAGATTTTTCCTTATTTGTTCTTTGTCCAGAGACTTCTTCATATGGCTGTAAGCATGACCCCACATATCTGGCTTCCTCATTTGCTCTTGTCATAATAATAAAATTATCAGCATACATTAGGTGGTGAATGGGAGAGCAGTTTCTGGCCAACTTGATACATGAGATCTAGTTACTCTCTTTGGCTAAATTAGGATTCTTGATAGCATTTCAGAGCCAATAATGAAAGATAGGGGGACAAAGGATCCCCCTGTCTCAACCCTCTCTCTCTAGAGAAAAAACCCGTAGGTCCACCATTTATGACAATGGAGTACCTCACAGTGGTAATACACTCCTTAATCCAAGAGCAGAGCTGGGTTGGGAAGTCTAGCCATTTGAGCATAGTATCAATAAAACTCCACTCCATCCTATCATATGCTTTCTCCATATCAACTTTAATTGTCATTAGACCCCCCTTCCCTCTTTTCTTTCCCATTATGTGTATCACTCCATGGAAGAGGATCACGTTGTCTTGTATGTGCCTATTTGGGACAAAAGCAGCCTGCATAGGACACACATTCTCTCTAGGACTAGTTTCATTCTATTGGAGATTATTTTAGCAACAACCTTGTACACCAAATCGCACTGAGTGATAGGTGTGTAATGATGACCTTATGGGGATTGTCCACTTTTGGAACGAGTGTGATAAATGTGCAATTGACATGCGCAGACATTACCCCACTTTCAAAGAATTTCAGCACTACTCCACAGAAATCAGATCCTACAACAGGCCAATAATGTTTTGCAAAATAAGACCGTCATACCGTCAGGCCTGGGTCCTTTTGACTGCTCATCTGGAAAAGAACTTCTCTGATTTTATCTGCGACTCTGCATAGATCTGGCCACTCTTCCTCCTTGATCACTGGAGGTACAATCTCAGCTAGCCAACTTGGAATATCAGTCTTGTTGGAGGAGAAGATGTGTTGAAAATAGTCAATGACCTGTTTTCGAATTTCCTCCATTCTCCATTTTTAGACCTTCAATCTTGCTTTTTTTCCCCCTTATTGCAGCTACAGCATAGAAATATATTTTGTGTTGGCATCTCCTTCTGCAAGCCAATGAATTCTTGACTTTTGTTTCCAAAAAATTTCCTTTCTAAAAAGAATCTCCTTAATCTGCTCTTTGAGGTTCTTCTCCATCCTACAATTTTGCAGATTCTTTTCTTGTATGCTTTGTAGCTGTGCAGTAGTTTCTTTAATCTGAGTGTCCAGCCAGAAATGCTCTTTGTTCCATTTCTTAGGGCTCTTTTTGTTTCCTTCATTTGAAAGTTCCAATTCTCCCCTAGATGTCTTGAGTATAGCATCCAACTCAGCTCTACCACTTCCTTGCTTGTGCTATCCCTCACCCACGTACCCTCAAATCTAAACGGTCTCTTCACTCCATAATATCTTTTTCCCATCTCCAGAATTAGAGATATGTGATCTGAGGTGCTCGCTGTCTTGTGATAAATGATGGCATCTGCAAAGGCAATTCTCCATTCTCTATTGACATAGCACATGTCTATTCTTTCCCTAATCAGCCTTCCTTCATCCGAATAATTGGACCAAGTGAATTTAGGTCCTACAAAACCTATATCAATAATACCTGCTTCATTTAGAAAGTGTAAAAGACCTCTATTTGAGGATTGAGCCACTCTTCTTCCTCCTTGCTTCTCATTCTGAAAGCACGCCTCATTAAAGTCTCCCAAGATAGCAGTAGGGAGATTGCATAAGTCCATAATGTACTTAATTTCCTGCCACACCTTCTCCCTCTTGATAGTAGTAGAAGGAGCATAAACACATTGTAGCATCCACATGGGATTGTTCTGCCAAGAGCTCATAAGGACAGTGATGAGATTATCTGAGGAGTAGACCAGTTCACACTTGACATTGTCCCTCCATCAGAAACAGAGACCTCCACTTCTTCCTCTCGGGTGAGATTACTAAAACCACAATTAAGCAATTTTTTTTGTATTTTTCTTCACTTTAGTTTCAGTTAGGAAGATCCAATCTGCATCCTCTTCCTTTATTAAGGCTTTTAGCCGTTGAATTGTCAGTTTTGGCTGACAATTAATTGTTAGACAACCACACCAACATACAAGTTGCTCGCAAATTTAGAAGACATGTTACTATGATATTTTTATATATATTCAGATTATTTACATATCAAAGCAATACTTTAATATTAAACCGGTGGTCGAACAGGTGAACCAATGTTTTAACTTGTGAACTGGTATCTTGGCTGGTACGTTATCTGTTTTGGTTTAAAAATTATGGGTAAATCTGAGGTGATTGCGATTGGAGATTTGCCTATGATTGATGAGTTTGCTAGTATCTTAGGGCATCTCCAACCCGACACCCCTCCCCCTTCCTTCATGGGCCCACTTTTTCCCCCCTCCCCTCACTTAATAATGTATTCAGAAATATTAACACTAATATAAATAAGGGTAAAAGACAATTTGCACCCTCGTGATTTGGGTTATATACCAAAACAACCTCATTGTTCGGGGATATACAAAAATCAGAGACAAAAAAGCCCCCTGCCCCCTGTCAGTGACAGACGTTGGACAAATACCACCATTCTGTTAATGTCAGTTGAGAGGGGGGTGCAATCTGACCTTTTTATGACCATTTTGTCCTTACTTGTGTTTTTGTGTTTATTTTGTTCTTGTTCTTGGTGTTCTAGGTGTTCTTGGCCACCTCCTCCACCACCACCACATCCCCACCACCGCCAACAACACCGCCAACACAAACAACAACAAAAGTAACCTAAATTCTCACCAACACATTGTATTGTTGTTTTTCGGAAACGAACAAATTGCACCCATCACATAGTTCTTGGTATTGTTAGTGTTCTTGGTGTTGTTCTTCACCACCACCACCATCTCCTCCACCAAATCCCCACAGCCTTGGTGTTTTTCCACCACCTCCTCTCGCTTCTCCTCTGTTGCCATTTTGGAGCTCCAGCTCTGTCACGAGCTTCTCTAATTTTCTCTATCTCTCTCACTATATAATTTTCTCTGCTCCATCTTCTCTCTCCTCACACACAAAGAGGAGTGAAAAACCAAGCACTGCTACTTCACCAATCTCCAATGCTCAGATTCTCCCCCATTCTAAAACATCATAACCACACGTACCTACTAGAATCAAACAAGCAGAAAAGCAGTATTAAAACTCAATCTAAAACATCACAACTACAAAGAAACTATTGAAAATGAAATTGACCCAAATCACAACTCTGGGTATCCACAAAATCTGATCCCCAAATACAAAACCCCTCTCAATTCAGCTAAATTTGGGATTTTACGCACATCTCCTTCATTGACGACAAGGTTCACGCCCTTGAGTATCGGCTGTCTCGATTCAGCAATGATGGCGGAGAGTTCCTTGACGTCCAGAAGTATCTTCGGGGAATCAGCGGCGAACCCAGTTCCGGAAGTGGCCGGTGACTCGACTGCGAGGTTGGATTTCAGCGTCAGTGACCGGTGGGTCTCCGAGAACCAGTGCCGGCGAGAGGGGGTGGCCGGGACCGAAACTGGTAAGGAATTGGAGGTGGGTTTGGAGGGAATGAGTGGGGAAGATGAAGTGGTAGCTGAACAAGAGCACCAACAAGGAAGAGCCCAACAAGCGATTCAAAGAATGAGGGGGAGACAGAGAGGCTGGTGGTGTTGAGGGAGATGGGTTTGAGGAGAGATGAGAGATGGGAGAGAGAATCGGAGGTGGAGGCTGAGGATTCGGTTGGGGTTTGCTTGTGGGTGAGGAAGGGGCGGCAGTGGAGGGGCGGGGGGGGGGGGGGGGGGGGGGAGATAGTAGGATTAGAAATGAGGAGAAAAATTGATTATATAGTAGTGTATTTTTTTTTCAATATGAGGGTATATGTCTATTTGCTCGGCCGTTAGTTCACCGTTACATCCGTTATCTAACAGGGGTGGTTTTTGTATATCCCCAAACAATAGGGTTTGTATTGTATTAAATTTTAACATAAAAGATACAATATATACATTTTTCATAAGATTAAAAGATTTCGAACGTTTTTATATGTGAAATATAAATGGAATGGGCCAAAAACATGCAGAAAAATAAAATGCATCAAATTGAACACAAAATAAAAGAATGCTGTATTTTTTTAAATGTAATTTCATTTACTGGAAAACATTATGTTTTTTCATAATAAAAGTTCAGATTACTTCAGAATATAATTAAAAGTATCTTAATCGTAATTTAGAATATAAATTATAATTAGATAATATAATTAAGTGTAAATAAAAATACCCCAATACGTGATTAATTAGCTTTCCCATGGAGTGGTTGTTCATTGGAAGTGTGCCCATGGACCTTTTTCTCTCCACCCCATGGTCATCACTTCCTCCTCCCCTTGAGGGGTTGGAGATGCCAAGTATTGGCTTATAGTGTCATCAGCGTAGGGTAGGAGTGGTAGTATCTCTCAAACAATGGTTGAACTACTCTAGCGATTACCTTGTTTTGTCTTTCTACGTATTTTGTGTCCATTGCGGGTACAGAAATGTCAATGAGATTTTTTGCGAGGAAGGATGGAGATGAGTTCAAGTATGTTCTATTCTTTTGTCATGTCTTATTTTTAGTGGCTCCCGAGCAACTGTACCTAGGGGTGGCAGTACAGGTGTAAGATCTGGGCCCATACCCGATCGGGTGTAATTCGGGCATGAAAGTTTGTAGGGTTTGGGGTGAAAGGATGGGGTTACTGTTTGGACCTGCAACTTTCATGTGTGCTATAGCTCTCTCTCTCTCATTGCCAGGTATTCTCCATCAGAACTTGTCACCTTTGAAGGTGACTTCGATTCATCTTGCTTTGTCTCTATATTTAAAAATTGTACAGTTTGCTGCTTTTTCCTATGTAAAAAAGAACACTGATTTTGGTATTTTTAAAAAATTGTACTGCGAGGCAGAAATTAGAACCTGGATCTGGAAAGTGAAATAAAATAAAAACAATTACAAACGAAAACATACCGTTATCGACTTTGTTAAACACCTTTTTTTGGGTGCCTTACTGATCAAGTTTCAATTGTCATGGAATGATTCGTGGTGCCTGTGAAAGTTCATATTATGCAGTAATGGTGGGGTGGGAGTTAAGTTATGGTATGGCGGGAGGGAAGCACGTCTTCTACAGTTGTAAGCTCTAGTGACAGTATTTTTTTGGCTGTCTTGAGGGGCATATTAGGCAACATAAAACCTGACAGGACTTCAAAAGTTGATTTGGCCAAAAGTTGCCCCGGCTTTAGATATTAGAATAGATGGGTTCACCCTATCAACTTGGATACAAAGCTTGTTGAATTAAGAAATGTACAGGTGGCCTCTTAAAGCTCAGTAAATCGTAGCCCCATTTTATGAATTTCTAATGTACCGATTGATATATGTATAGAGTAAACTTCATGTTTTTTGCAATGTTTGGATCGTAACCCAATTTACCTGTTGTTTGTTCAGGTTAAGAGGCGAAACTCAGAGGAAAGCTCTACTCAGTGGACTACTGGTATTGCCGAGATCCAACTTCCCATTGAGTATGCACTGCCCTAACTCTTGGCATGATTTTATTGTATCATCCGTCTTTGTACGCTTTTATTCTTTGTTGTTTGGGTTTCATCAGTCTCTATCTCTCTGCCAGTATGGCTTTCCTTCTTTCCCTTTTTTATTTTCTTTGTTTTTAGGAAACAGGGCTTTTCCGTTTCGTGTCGGAGGTTTTATTTGTACTTTCCACCATTGCAGATACAAGCTTAGAAACATTGAGGAAACAGAGGCTGCCAAGAAGCTGCTTCAAGAAAAGAGGCTCATGGGTCAGACCAAAACAGAATCCAGCATCCCCTCAAGTTTCAGTGCAGATTATTTCCAGCGTGGCAAAGACTATGCTGAAAAGCTTCGAAGAGGTTCTCCACATCTGCTCTTTAAGCCCTGTTCAAATTGTTTGCATAATATTTCAAAAAGGGTGGCAAATGAATCATTCCCAGCTGACAATTCTTTATTTTATTTAACTGTTGAACCTGCACGATATGCGGTTGCACCTAGAATTACCACTATTAAATTTTGTGCAATAGCTGAGCCATGTGAGATTTGCATTGTGATTATGACCATTCTTTAGCCAATTCTGTTCCTACTACTGGATCATTTTTGCCACTGCTGGATAGGGTTCGTTTAACAGCCTGTATTTATGATTGCAGAACATCCAGAGCTCTACAAGGATAGGTCTACAAAAGAACCTGGACAAGAATGTATACAAAACAGCTCTGGTACAGATGCAGCAGTACGGCGACAAGCCGCTACCGACCAGATCATGCTTGAGCGTTTCCGCAAACGTGAACGTAATAGGGTTATGAGAAGATAAGCTAAGGTTGATTTTGTTTATGCGTCTTCACCTTCCACAGGGAAAGCACATGGTGATGAAGGACGTTTGTAATTTGGCTTGTGAATGGAAATTGAGTTCATCATTGTGATTAAATCAGGGGTCAAGTTGTTCTTCAGTGTAGCTGCTGCCTTTCACTGTCAGTTAATACTTATGTTCCTGACAACTGTTGTTTGGGTTTGCTTATAGTTAAGTTCATTGCCCAAGCTTATGACTTGGTAACAAATTTTACCCTGTAGTATAACTTTGTACAATGACTCTGACTTTCCCTTAATATTTGGATAAGAATTTAGCAGATTCTTCTGAGATATATACAAGTGCCCTCTTGTTTCGTGGTGCTCAAATATGCACGTGCAGTAATTATTCGCTGACGAAGTTAAATCTTTCTCCTCTTTCAGACTTTTTGATTTATATCTGGGTCACTTTAACCAGTTAATTTGGATCGTAAAACAATGTGATTATTTGATAATTTTTTCACTATATTATAGAGCTACTTTTACTCTACAACAGCATGAAAATCATACTACCTATAATAAAAGGAGATATGGCCACTTTGCCAGCTAGGCGTTTTGCACACCGTGGACCATTGATTGGCTTGCATGTGGGTTTGCCGCCATCGTCCTCCAACGGTAGTTTGCCACGTCCTTCTTCCCCACTCCTTGCAATTTATTTCGGATTGAAATGTCTGTGTTGTCCTCCTGTGGACCGGTATTTTACTGAGGCTATAATGGCATCATTATGTAATTATGTTATCTGGTCTGGACCGATACGTAAATTCGATGAAAAAAATAACTTTTGATAACTTCCGGTTCTGCCCCAGCTATTTGTCATTTACTGGTTGTTTTCAATAGATTTAGTGGTTGTAATTTTGGTGCAGTAGTTGGATGTAGATGTAAATTTGTTGAAAAAAATAGATTCAGTTAACTTCCAGTTCTGTCCCTGCTGTGCTCTCTTTATTACCTATCCTGAATAGAGTTGGTGGCTGTAATTTCGTAGTGTGCTTCGGACCGATACGTAAATTCGATGAAAAAAATAACTTTTGATAACTTCCGGTTCTGCCCCTGCTATCTGTCATTTACTGGTTGTTTTCAATAGATTTAGTGGTTGTAATTTTGGTGTAGTAGTTGGATTTAGATGTAAATTTGTTGAAAAAAATAGATTCAGTTAACTTCCAGTTCTGTCCCTGCTGTGGTCTCTTTATTAGCTATCCTGAATAGAGTTGGTGGCTGTAATTTCGTAGTGTGATTTGGATGCACATGTAAATTCGATGAAAAAAATAGAATCTATTAACTTCCGGTTCTGCCCCCGGTGTTTCTGCTTTATGGGATGCCCTCAATACATTTCGTTGCTGTAAATCGGTTGTGTGAGTTGGATGTAGATGTAAATTTGTTGGAAAAAATAGCTTCAGTTAACTTCCATTTCTGTCCCCGACGTGGTCTCTTAATTAGATGTCCTGAATATAGTTGGTGGCTGTAATTTGGTAGTGTGCTTTGGATGCACATGTAAATTCGATCAAAAAAATTAGCTTCTGTTGACTTCCGTTTTTACCCTTCATCATGTTTGTCTTTTAATGCAACTTCTGAATGGATTTTGTGGCCGTGGTTTGGATGTGTGAGTCGGATGTACATATAAATTCCAGAGCAGAAAAATGGATTCTGTGAATTTCCATTTCTGGTTTAGGGTTGTGTCGGATAGACGTTTAGGGTTGCGTCGTTTGCCGACGTACGCACTGTAGGGTCAGAGAATGACCAAAAGTCCAAAAGTGAACAGTCTAAATTTAGCAGAGGTACTTTTGTAATTAACAATTTTAGGTGGGTACTTTTGTATTAAGTGACTATGTTGACCCTTTTGTAATTAACAATTTTAAGTAGGTTCTTTTGTAATAAGTTATTTCAGCCACACCTTTAAATTATTCACTCTTTTATTTATTGTCCTAGGATTTACATGTCAATTTCTCTTAATTTTCTCTTCGCCCTTGCTACTCGCTGTATTTGAGATGATAAAGTATTTGGTTAGAGGGTTATTTCATCTTAACCATGCTTTCTTCTACATGAGAGATTTAAGTAGGTTCTTTTGTAACAAGTTATTTCAGTCACACCTTTAAATTATGCACTCTTTTATTTATTGTCCTAGGATTTACATGTCAATTTCTCTTAATTTCTCTCTTCGCCCTTGCTACTCGCTGTATTTGAGATGATAAAGTATTTGGTTAGAGGGTTATTTCATCTTAACCATGCTTTCTTCTACATGAGAGAGATGCTTATTCTTCATTAGAGGATCAGAAGAAATATGCGACGTTTAGGGTTGTGTCGGTTAAACGTTTAGGGTTGCGTCGTTTGGCGACGTACGCACTGTAGGGTCAGAGAATGATCAAAAGTCCAAGAGTGAGCTGTCTAAATTTAGCAGAGGTACTTTTGTAATTAACAATTTTAGGTAGGTACTTTTGTAATAAGTGATTTTAGGCACACTTTTAAATTATTCATTATATTCTATTTTGGTTAAAGGGTTATTTGATCTTGACCATGCTTCCTTCTATATTGACCATTTTAACCATGCTATTTCCATATGTTTCGGTGTGGATTTTATATTTGGTGGCCGTAATATTGTTTACTTAGTTGGATGCAGATGTGAAATTGATAGGAAAAAATAGCTTTTGTTAGATTGATGGAGATGTAATCAAATTGATCCAGAAAGTTATTATTTGTTAGCAGTCGATTTTGCCCTTGCTTATTCAACCTTCCTACCACGCCGATCATAGTCAGTGGTTGAGGTAATATCATCGTCTTCTCCCTCAGAACTTTGCCCTCACTCTGCGTCGGTGCTCATTGGTGGAATTACCACCGCCTTTTGTTGCTTGGAGCCCAAGTACATGTACTGTTCCCGCCACTAATCTGACGTAAGCTGCTGTTACACAGCTTACACGTGTCGCAACATTCTCGTGGGTTTAATGAGACGATGTCTCTGTTCTCCCACTGTCTACTCTCTTCGATCTCTTTCCTGGTATGTGCAAAGCTCTCTCCCTATTTTTTCCTTTCTCTTCTTCTTCATTTTTGTGCTCCAAAGGTTCAATTTAGGGGTTGCATGTTTGAAGTTTGATGTAAGAGGTGTGTGCGATGGTTTGTCTCTGTTTCTGGATAATTCGTCTTTATCTTATTTAATTATTCATTTATATTTTTGCAACATTTTACTCACTGTTTAATTTATTTTCCATTCGGAGGTTGAATGGAGGAGTTGCATGTTCAGACTGGGTACAGTTTCTCGTTGTTGGATAAAATGTGTGTAGTTTGTGGTAAGATTGGGTTTGGTATGGTGGTCTGGTATTATTAAATGCTGATGATCTGGTTTATTCTATGTACATAGGTGTTCCACTACAGTTGCATGTACAGATCGATTGCAGTTTGTAGGTCCCCTATTAAATGTTTATAGTTTGGTGTAATATGGAGTTTGATGTGGAGGTTGGGTGTTATTAAATACCAATGATTTGGTAATTACCTGACTGCATTGTGTTGCGCTATTCAGCAGCTTGTATATTGTATGTCATAACAAAATTGCCCTGTTTGTGATCAACTTTTGTATCTATTCTTTGATGTATTTCGTGCCGGGAACAAAATTTGGTTAGACAGTTGTTTGTTTGATTCAGTTTGTTTGAATATCCCATGTTTAATTGCATTACGTTATCTGTTCCAGCTGATTTGTGGGGTTACACATGTGTTGCCGGTTGTGACGAGTTCATTGGACCGCATTGTCGACTGTTTTCCTGATAAGATGTTCGAACGAATGGTTTGTTCTATGGCATGATTGAAATTCAGGGATGATCTAAATTTTCCTTTTTTTTTTCTTTTTTTTTTAATTTTCTTTTCTGGGTTGATCTGTTTTTTCAGCGACGTGGAAGGAGCTACTGGGCTGAGTGGTTGCTGTATTGGCATTGTTGTTTGCATATCACAGGTTCTTTTCTGCAATTTCTGAAATGATGCGGGTACTCTCGTTCAAAATGCTTGCCATAGCTTGGTTTATTAGTGATGTGTGAACTGTATATGTTGTTATGTGGTCCTAATTCTATTGGATGGTTAAAATGCTACGAGTGCATATTTTTTTGTGTGATTCGTACAATATGATGATTAATATGATATAATATGGGATGTATGTTAAAAAGATAAATGTCATTACTGGTGATGAATATGTTATGTTAGAACATGTGCGTCACTTAAATTTTGTCAGTGAATAAGTAAATTTTCAAGTAGTTTGAATTGAGTTAAGTGTGTATTCACTAACGGCAGCAGACCGTTGCAGAATGAGGGAGGTGGAAGGTTAAAACAAAAGTCCCAAGATATGGGAAAAAGTCCAGCATTCCCTGTATCACAAAAATTCTTCGATTCTAGATTTGTTGTGGTGTGTCCTGAGTAATGATTTACAATATAGGTATGTCTACTACTAATACAAACAAGAGTCCACCGGTCACTGAATCAGAAGCATTGCAAGATCCTGGACTGCGCGGTAATTTCCTGGGTGATGGAGAGATTGAATGCCCCGGCGTGCTGACATCACAGCCGCCAGCTCTTATCAGTACTGCATGTAATGCTACAAATGACGAGTCTTGTAGATTGCCTCCTGTTGATCAAGTATGCAGTGGTAGAATTGCAAGCTTTGGCGCTCGTGGCCGCGGTGGAAGAGGGCGGCCTCGGAAAAATGCAGTTGTTGTAACCTCACACGGTGCATGCAATAGCTGTGAGGCAACGCCAGAGTTAGTTAATACAAGCAAACTCGCCGTACCTGCTGAATCAGAATCATTGCAGGATTCTGGACTGCGCAGGAATTTAGTGCCTGGTGGAGATGATGTATCACCATTGACTGTTATCCATCCTGTATATGCTGGAACTACTGATGCATCATCCGCATTGCCTGATGCTGATAATGTAGGTGGTGGACGAAGTGTGGACTGTAGTGGTCGTGGCCGTGGTAGAAGAGGGCGTCCTCGCAAAAATGCTGGTGGTGCAACCTCGGACAATGTCTACAGCAGCGGTGTCGGAATGCTCAACATAGGCAACAGTAGAAGAGTGTTGGATGCTTCTGCAATGGTTCGAAATCCATTTTTCGTAGAACAAGTTGAGTGCTCTGCCGTACCAAAAGTGAATGCAAACAGTCGTTCTGTTGAAGGTACATGCAGTGATGTCGCCGTCGATTCTGCGACTGCAGTAGACAAGGTTGATCATATTATTAGTGAAAATTCAGGTACTGATGTTGTGGGATGCCATAATATGCAATTTATGCCGCCTGAATCATGTGGTGGTGCAGTTACTGGAATTGCTGCGGTGGGTTGTTTTGAAATTGCAAATGCCGTACATGCAACATCTTCTGGAGAGATTTCACGGGGGGTTCGTCCTCGACGTGGTAGAAGAGGAAGACCCCGGAAAAATGAAGTTGCGTTGACTTCACAGAAGGTCAGTGACGGAGTTGAAGGCCGGAGCAAGACAACAATCCAAAGGTTTTTGATAATGTTGCAGGTGCTCGCAATCAATTTTTCCGTGAACAAATAGAAACATGTGGTGTAGCCAAGCCGGCGCAAAATCTCTCTGCTGGGGATGGTTCATCCAATACCGTTATATCATCTCCCTCAAATCACACACATCAGTATGCTCCCGTGTCTCATGTGATTGAATTACGGGAGGTTTCTGCTGTTCGGCCTCAAAATTTATGTCCTGCTGCTCTGGGTTGCCGTAACAGGCAATGTACATCGTCTGAATCATGTCGTGGTGCAGTGACTGTAGTTGCTGCTAGGGATGATTCCGAGGTTGAAAATGTTGAATGTGGGATATCTGCTCAAGAACTATCATCTAGGACTGGGCGTGGACGTGGTAGAAGAGGAAGACCTCGGAAAAATGAGGTTGTTGCGATTTCAGATAGGCGAACTGACGGTCCTCGAGCTAGGGTGGAGCGAGACAACGATGCCACAATATTTGATCTTACTGCGACTGTGCGGAATCAATTTTTCCGTGAACACGTAGAGGGCACTGCTGTTGCTGCACCGGTTGACACAGCCTGTGCTGGGGGTAGTTCCTCAGTCACTCCTACAGCACCTCCCCCTTCTGAAAAACAGCAGGTCGCTGATGTTATTAGCGGAAATTCATGTGGTGATGTTGATTGTTCCGCTGTTATGCAATCTATGTGTTCCGATGCAATTAATCAGGTTTTCGGAGAACAAGGTGAAGTCCCAGTCAATGATGTTCGTCACTCCGCTGCTACTGAATCATGTAGAGGTGTAGTTACTGGAATTAATGCGGTGGATTGTTTTGAAATTGCGAATGCTGTAGATGCAACATCTGCTGCAGAGATTTCACGAGGGGGTCGTCGTGGACGTGGTAGAAGAGGAAGACCCCGGAAAACTGAAGCTGATTTGACTTCGCAGAAGGTCATTGACGGAGTTGAAGGAAGGACGGAGCGAGACAACAATCCAAAAGTATTTGATAATGTTGCGGGTGCCTGCAACCAATTTTTCCGTGAACAAATAGAAATAGCTGGTGTGGCCAAGCCGGCGCACAATCCCTCCGCTGGGGGTGGTTCATCCAATACCGTTATATCGTCTCTCTCAAATGTAACACACCAGTCCACTCCCGTGTCTCATGTGATTGAAATACGGGAGGTTTCTGATGTTAGTCCTCAAAGTTCATCGGCTGATGTTCTGGGTTGCCGTACCAGGCAAGTTACACCATCCGAATCATGTAGTGTTGCAATGACTGTCGTTGCTGCTAGGGATGGTTCCGAGGTTGAAAATGTTGAATGTGGGATATCTGCTCAAGAACTATCATGCAAGACTGGGAGTGGACGTGGTAGAAGAGGAAGACCTCGGAAAAATGAAGCTGGTGCAATTTTAGAGAGGCTAACTGTCCGGCCTGGACATAGGCTCGAGCGAGAGAACGATGCCACAATGTGTGATCTTAATGCGGTTGTGCGGAATCAATTTTTCCGTGAACACGTAGAGTCCACTGCTGTAACTGCACCGTCTGACACGGCCTGTGCCGGAGATAGTACGTCAGTTGCTCCTACAGCACCTCTCCCTTCTGAAAAACAGCAGGTCGCCAATGTTATCAGCGGAAATTCATGTGTTGATGTTGGCTGTTGTGATGTTATGCAATCTATGTGTTCTGATGCAATGAATCAGGTTTTGCGAGGACGAGTTGATTTTTCTTCTGTAACCCCAACTGCTGATCGCAGCTGTTCTGGTGAAGTTGCAGGCAATGATGTTCGTCACTGTGCTGCTACTGAACCAGTGAGTAAGATTGCTGTCGGTGATTGTCCGATAATTGGAACTGCTGTAGCAGGGATAACTGCTGTAGATATTTCACCTGGGGGTCGTCGTGAACGTGGCATAAGAGGAAGACCTCGGAAGAATGGATCGGGTGCAACTTCGCACAATGACCCCAGTGGTGTTCAGAAAAGGTTGCAGGGAACCAAAGACTCAACAGTTCCAAACAGCTCGAAGGTTGTCGCTAATCATGTTTTCCGTGATCAAGTAAATTCATCCACCATATCAATAAAAGGTTGCTATAGCTGTGAGAGGGAAGATTCATCCGCTGCTCATGAGGCTGCTCCTGTGATTGAGATAGAAGAGGTTGCGGACATCGTTCGTGGAGAATCATCGGTTGACATTGTGCATCCCTATGGTTCACAATTTACTTCTTCGGAAGCAGTAACTCATCGGGCAACTTTGTTGCCTGAAGGCGGTGGTAACGAAGTACATAATGAACAAGAACAGACGCCCAAAGCTGTTGTTCGTGATGGAGAAGACGTAGACTGTAGTGTTGCTAATCCAGACGAGGCAGTGAGTAGCGTGGCAATTCCAGGAAACTGTCGGAAGAGGGGTAGACCGTCAAAAGTTGCTTCAAGTGCTTCTCCTGTATGTGAAAACAGAAGCAGTGTGAGTCCAAACAATAGTCGAGAATGCACAGGAAAGGAGAAAACCGTTGTGCCTCGGGCTACATGTGATTCGCAACGAAAGCACAGTGGTCCGGGGAAAGTTTCATCTCAGAGATTACGTAAACGTGGTATTGCATGTCTCCCGGCAAAACATTGCCCTGCAGCCTCAACAAATGTAGTCGGTACCTCAGTGCCTCCGTCCACAGCAACTGCACAGTTAACGCCACATTCTAGATCTTCCCGGATTGTTGTCCGGCATGGCTTCTGTGTCACTGCTCTGGATGTGTACAACGGTCAGCAGAATCATGGACTGGCATTTGCTCCTTCTAGCGTCACTACTGCTCCGTGTTCTCGCACAGTGCATGATTCATCTGCACCTCCCTTATTTCAATATGCTGCAACTCAGTCATCATCTGACATTCCTGCATCATCGGAGCCTATTGGTGATGGTGGTGCATCATGCTCATTGTCAGGTGAGTCCAGCAAGCGTCCTCCCGGTACTTCCACTGGCGCTAAACCATCGAGTGAGTATTATACTCCTGCTGATGTCATGATATTCCCCCTCTTGTCTGTTCTCGGTATTGATTATTATTTTCAATGTGTCTGTCTTGCAGAGAAGAAGCGTAGAAAGAGGTGGCAACGTGATCCCCCCTCTCCTCCCACTGAACCGAGCCGGCTACCCCAGCCAAGGATATGTCCTCATTGCCAGGCCAAACTTTTTGCGTACGAACCAGATGGATTTTGCTGCAGTTCGGGCCGAGTTGTTCTTGCTGCACATGAAATTCCTGATACACTGGCTGCATTGCTACTGTCGGATAATGCAACAAGTCAGGAATTCAGAAATTCGATTCGTGCATACAACAGTTTGTTTTCTTTCACATCTATGGGCGTGAAGAATGATCGTGAAATCCTCAAAAATAGCAAAGGAATTTATACATTCAGGGTTCAGGGTCAAATATATCATTACATCAATAACCTCGACCCCGGTGAGGAGACACCTCGATATCTGCAATTATATTTTTACGATCCTGCTTATCAGTTACATTGTCGATCTCAGACGTTCAGCAATGTTGATCCGTCCATTATTGCTTGCCTGACTGACATCCTGAAATCAAATCCCTACAATGAAAAATTCCAGTCAATGTCTGAGACCCCTGATCTCATGGACTGTGATATACGTATTCGGTGTGATCCCGGCTTGGATCAGAGAACCCATAACATGCCTACTTCAGATCAGGTTGCCGGCATTTGGATAGATGATGAATATCGTGCAGGCAAGTATTCGCGTGATATCTTGGTGCAGCGAAAGAAGGGTGGGCCAGAACCAATCAAGTACCACTTGGGGTGCTACGACCCACTACAGTACCCGATTATGTTCCCTTATGGTCAACCTGGTTGGCATACTGGTATCGAGAAGAAACCTGCGAAGAATAATGCTGCAAAAGGGCCAAAGAAGAAGAAGCGACGTTCAGGTTTGCACATGCCCAATGTTCTTGAATGACACAATCTTCTCTTCTTTGCAGACATATTTACATGATGTTCTAACTGTTATTTTGGTCGATGCAGGTAAAGAGGATGCAGAGTCAGAGATTCCAACTGTGACCTGTCGGCAGTACTACTGCTACCGTTTGCAAATTCGAAGCATGCGGCATTCCTCGATTTTATTTTTCGGTCGTTTGCTTCAACAATATATTGTTGACATGTACATCAAATTGGAAACAAGTCGACTTGACTATGTGCGCTTCAACCAGGATGATATCCGCGCAGAACTTTATCGAGGTATAATTGATAGTCTGGCAGCAGGAGAAACGAATCCTGAGAACATTGGTCGTCATGTTGTTCTACCACCTTCATTTGTTGGGGGACCACGAGATATGAAGCGTCGTTATCAAGATGCAATGGCCATTGTGCGTCAGTTTGGGAAGCCTGATTACTTTGTAACGGTGACTTGCAATCCTAGATGGTCTGAAATCCAAGATGAGCTCCTCCCTCATGAGGAAGCATCGAATCGACCGGATTTAGTAGCTCGCATTTTCCGTGCGAAGGTAGTTGAGCTGAAACGTGATTTAGTCGAACGAGAAATTCTTGGCCCGATTGCAGCTTATACGTATGTCATTGAGTATCAGAAACGTGGTCTTCCACATGTGCATTTCCTGCTGATTCTGAAAAAGTTTGCAAAATTGATGCAACCTGATGAGTATGACAGGTATATCTCAGCTGAAATTCCTGATCCTAAGGTCAATCCTCATCTATACAATGCTGTTGTCAGGCATATGATGCACGGTCCTTGTGGTGAACACAACAAGAAGAATGTATGTGTGCGGCCTCGGACTGGGTGCAAGAACAGATATCCTCGGGATTTTTGCAATGCCACAAGAACTGGTGATAATTCGTTTGCTATTTATCGCCGACAGCGCAACGGTCGCACTGTTGAGGTTCGAGGAGCTACTCTTGATAATAGATGGGTCGTGCCTTACAATCCATACTTGCTGGCGAAATATGACTGCCACATAAATGTCGAGATTTGCTCAACAATCAAAGCAGTTAAATATCTGTACAAGTATATTTACAAAGGGCACGATAAAATTGCATTCCAACTTGTGTCAAATCAAACAAGTGGTATTGATGAAATTGCAGCCTTTCAGTCTGCCAGGTGGATTTCACCTCCGGAGGCTGCATGGCGTCTTTACAGTTTCCCGCTCAACGAGATGTATCCTTCTGTAACTGCACTTCCACTTCACCTTCCCGGCATGCAATCTATTTCCTTCGACAAATATACGAAGCTTCCATACATTGCCGCGGATAAGAAGTACGCAAAGACAATGTTGACGGAATATTTCGAAACCAATAAGCGTGATGAAAGTGCAAAGCGTTGGTTGTATAGCGAATTTCCACAACATTACGTGTGGAATAAGACAAATTTATGCTGGGAACCTCGGAAGAAGGGCTACAGTATTGGACGTATTGTTGCTGCTAATCCTTCGGAGGGAGACCGCTTTTTCCTCCGATTATTACTGACTCATGTCCGAGGTGCTGAATCATACGAGCAGTTGCGGACAGTCAGGAATCACATATGTGAATCATACCGTGAGGCATGTGAGAAGCTCGGTCTGTTGGAAAAAGACACAGCACTTGAAGATTGTTTGGAAGAAGCTGCGACTTTTCAAATGCCCCAGACATTGCGGCGTTTATTTGCCACTGTCCTTGTGTACTGCCAACCAGGCAATCCACGGTCTTTGTGGGATCGGATGTATATGAATTTGTCTGAAGATTTCCGGAAAGAGGGGAGATTGAATGAAGCTCAAATTCTATTCAGAACTGTTAAAGGAGTGAATATATTTCTAGAGGCAATGGGGAGACAATTGATTGATTTCATTACTTCCTTACCAGTTAGTCGTAGTGAGGAAATGTCTTCAGTGAATCGGGAAATTGAAGAGGAATTGGCAGTACCGATTCCGGCCGAAGACGTGGCTGCCATCGACCAGCTAAACAACGCGCAATCAGCAGCTTACAAAATAATCACAAATCATATCAACGAAATGAAAGGTGGATGTTTCTTCGTTGACGGACCAGGTGGCGCGGGGAAAACTTTCCTGTACAGAGCTCTGCTGGCATATGTCCGCAGTGGTGGAGGGATTGCTCTGGCTACTGCTAGCACTGGTATTGCAGCCTCAAACTTGCCTGGTGGAAGAACTGCGCACTCTCGCTTCAAGCTCCCCTTGGATACCACGGATAAGAATACCTGCAACATTGGAAAACAGACAGCTCTTGCTCACCTTATTCGTGAGGCCAAAGTTATCATATGGGATGAGGTTACGATGGCGAAGAAGCAGAATATAGAGGCTTTTGAATGTATGCTTCGTGATATATGTTCCAATGAATCGCTATTTGGAGGTAAGGTCGTGGTCTTTGGAGGTGATTTCAGGCAGGTGCTGCCTGTGACGGTGCGTGCCACTAAGGAGGAATGTATCTCGAACAGCATTGTTGACTCACCTCTATGGGCCAGTATGCATTTGCTTTATCTTACGGAAAATATGCGTGCTGTTGACGATCCCACCTTCTGCCAATTTCTCCTGTCGATTGGAAATGGTAGTGTGCAAGATGTTAATGAAGCGACAATAGATTTGCCAAAATCGATGATTGTGCCATTTATGGATGAAAGCATGTCAATAGATTTGTTTATTAAAGCTGTATACTGCAATTTCCAATCTGACTGTCTGGACCCGCGGTACCTTACTGAAAGAGCAATTCTGACTCCTCGGAATGACTGCGTAGACCGAATCAATCAAATTTTGCTGAGTAGATTTCCAGGGCAGTCTCATACATATAATAGCTTCGATCGATCTCTGCCAGAGAATCAGTCGACTCATCCAGTAGAATTCCTGCATACACTAACTCCCAATGGGATCCCACCTCACCAATTAGAAGTGAAGCCAGGTTGTCCACTAATGTTGCTACGCAACATTGACCCGTCGTCTGGATTGTCAAATGGTGTCAAACTTATTTGCAAGGAGTTGTTGCCTAATGTAATATATGCTGAGATTGCAGTTGGTCCAAATAAGGGGAAATCCGTGTTCATTCCTCGGATCCCGCTCAGACCGTCCCAAACAGATCACTATCCCATAGAATTCGAGCGTAAACAATTTCCAGTTCGACTATGCTTCGCTATGACCATCAACAAGTCGCAGGGCCAAACTCTGAAACGTGTTGGTGTTTACCTACCACAACCTGTATTCTCGCATGGTCAACTGTATGTGGCATTATCCTGAGCCAAGTTAGGGTCCGCAGTTAAAGTGTTAATCGAACCAATTGACGGCATTCAATTTAATTGCACAACTCGAAATGTTGTCTACAAAGATCTATTGCGTAGAGCAACACGCGTACACAGCACATTATAGATTCCAACCATGGTTAGTGCTTGCTGGTTTCATCATGTGGAGATGCCACTCGTGTGGTGCCCAGTAATATAAAACATAATGTTACCTGAAACAAACTTGATCATTAGTTGAAAATCTTGATATGTTATATACTAACACCATTCAAATACCTTTTGTAGGAATTCATTGAAATCATGGAAGGTAAAATTTTAAAGTTGTCTGGATTGACGGACGAATGCAAAGAATGGAAACTCCGACTGCGTGTGGCTGAGAAATCACGGATATTGACAGGAAAGGCTTCCAACACAAAGTACCAGCGTTTTGTGCTCTGTGACAGTGAGGTTGTAATTAAATTTATGCAAAGATATTCCTCAAATAATCCGACTGTTTGTTTCTTTTATTTCGCAAATGTAATGTGCTTTTGCTGCTGTGCTCACAATTGTTATTCTTAATCTTCCGGTTTCCATGTTCAATAAATTTTTGTTCAAGTTGCAGGGCAAACAAATCCAAGCAACATCATTTGATGCAGATATTCCCAACTTCGACAACAAATTACAGGTCTATCATTCGTACTGGTTTAGCAATGGTGTTGTGCGACCTGTCAACCCCAAGTACCGTTACATAGATCATGATTTCTCCCTTGTCCTTAACAAAGAAATGGAGGTAACTGCAGTTGAAGATAAGGTCGACGAAGGCTGTTGCAGCAAATATAATTTGAAAAGTCTGGAAGAAGCTCGCACTCTTGTGAATTCCCGTGAGAAATTTGGTAGGTTATATGCACTGCTTTGCATAATTTCTACATAGATATTCCATATTAATATAAAGTGTTAAATGTTTCCCCATAATTAATACACACTTTTATTTGTATTGTTTGTATTTCACTATGATCATAGATGTTGCTGTCATCATCATTGCTGTTATGTCCACGAAGACAGTACCCCGAAAAGATTCAGCAGGTCGTGCTCGAGTGAGGGATGTCATTGTTCTGGACGACTCGTAAGTACCCCGCCTCTGAGCATTGTTTTGTATTACGTAGTGTTCAACTGTTGCTTCTTGGTGCGTGCAATTATTGAAGGCTATATTTACATATATCATTTCAGCGGTGTCCCAGTTTGTTTATCCTTATGGGACGATGCAACCACAACAGAAGGAGATAAACTAAATATACTGGCCAGTGCTCATCCGGTTGTAATTGCAACGAATGTGTGTTCAACAACATATCTGGGTAACTTTCCCTTAACGTCAGTATTAATGAGTATGGAATTACAAGATTATAGTCGGAATGGAAATATGAATGCATTATATGAAAACATAGCTTGCACAACATTATATTCATGTAATTGCTGTACATGTGTTTGTAGATTTTTCTCTGAGGACAACAATGTCCACTATGTTCCTGCACAATATCGAGGATCCAAGAGTTGACGAGTTGATTGACTGGTATATGAATGCAACTACTTATACAGTTTCCATTTGCGACAACATGATATATTTCCCATATTTAATCTCATATCTGTTTCTCCCGTATAGGCGTGATGCAAATTATCAGAAGATTGATAAACTCAGGAATCCTGAATTATTGTTGGCACAGAAGAATCCTAAGACAAAGAAGACTGAATTCAAGTTGTCAAAGATTGCGGACCTCCCAGAAAAACCGGTATTTTTCACACCATAGTTATATCGTATCGTTGGGAATTTATTGTTATGTCCGGTTGACAGTTCTCTCTATATTTCCTGCAGTCTGTAGACACTGATGTGTGGGTGAAAGTTTCAGTTCTTGCCTTACCTGAAACACAAAGACCATGGTATCATGCTTGCAATATGTGTACCCGTGCAACTAGCTATCTAACTGGAGAAAAATTCAATTGTTCTGGTTGCCACAATTCTGATTGCACTTCTGTACCGTGGTAATTTGATATAATTCTCTTCTATCCAACTTAAGCTGTATATTCAATCTGCAGTAAGCAAATATAGAATAGCAACTATGAAACAGAAGACTGGAAAATATAAAAAAAAATGAAAAATTAAAAAAAAAGGGAGAAAAAAGGTTTTGAGTACATTCATTTTTGTTTTCTAGGGGTCGTCTAGAAGTCCAAATTGGAGATGACACTGGAGAGCTGAATGTCGTCGTTTTCGGACATGGTGTCGAGGCTGTCCTGAAGAAAAGTGCTGTTATATTGTCAGCAATGACAGGAGATGTATGCACCCTACACTTACGGCTTGAACCCATAATTTATTAATGTTATAGTTCATAAGTTAGTGTGCTTTGTGAACAGAGTGCTGACTACAAGACATTGATTCATTTCAGGAACAGAAGGAGCTATTACTTAAAGCTAATGAGTCAAGTGTTAAGAACATGTTCTATTTTCGACTTGCTGGATCCACAAACATGAACCGCAGAAGGGTCAACAAATGGAATGTTCGCCAAGTGGAGACGGCATAGTTGCACACAATGCCAGCGTATGCGCCCAACTGCAGATCAAGTATGCAACCACATGTGTACATAGAAGCATTACTACAATAGAAGCTCTGCTGTGATCCACTAGCACTACAACTTTTGTCCACCTGAAAAAATGCGAGGAGATAACATCATGGTAATGTTCCATTGTTATCTCCCTGCCTTTTGCCCCCCCCCCTCCCCCCCTTCTTTCCCAAAAACTATTGCATCTTCAAACACATTCGTCCTCTGCCTATCGTTTAATATTAATCTATATTAAGTTCTCCATGTTCACAATTGCAGTCAATTGAACTGATATTCCATATTACAACAAGTTACAGTTGCAGGGATATAATTCTAATACGTATGTATAATATAATAACTTGTACACAGAATAAAAACAATAAACGATCCTTGGAAATTTTGGTGAGGAAGAGAGAAAGAGGAAAAAATAAAAGGGAAAAAACAAAAACAAAGAGTTGCATCAGTTATTAGATTTCATAACCAACACAAAATATTCTTGTCTACATTTAATACACATGCTTCGAGATGACTTCAAATACCTGCACTTTCTAGGTCTGCTATATAATGTTACAAAAATTGACTGTAAGCAATTCATGAACTATTTCTCAATCTATTCACCATGTCAGGCTACAATTCTGATGAAGAGCATTCTTGCTGGAATTTAACCACCTTGCTAACAGACCTTCCCACCGCTGAAATAAGCATCCCAACTGGGAGCTATGTTCACATCTTCTCACCCAACAACACAGTGCAGCCTAACATGGGCTCACTGACACGTTCCAACTGCAAGTGCACAGCCGTCGTGTGTAGTAATAAACCGGAAATCCGGGTTGTCGAACCCAAGGGACTTTGTTTAATTTAGTTATTATTCTAAACCTTATGTGGGCAAGTTGCAAGTTGTGTTGTTATCTAAATTCTAATAAATTAAATGCAAAATTCTCAATTAACCAAGTGAAATAATTCACGATTAATAAAGAATGAATAATTGGAGGTTTTTATCAATAAGGGAAAAGCACCGGGAATTCTCTAGGTTCACTAGGTCGATCTAAATTTATGTTTTGATTCGTAAAACAACCACGTGTTATTCACTATTAATCAAGCAATGTTGTACTTACCGAGTTACCAAGCAAATCCACTATACTTAAACTAAACTAAACCGAGTTACCAAGCCTAATTTAGGTTTAAGTATGCATTAAGATTGTAATTCTACTTTAACGATCCTAGTTAACGATGCCGAGTTACCAAACATTGATACGACTAGGTGGATTATTCAATTTACCGACTAGTTATCACGGAGTTACCGCGTGAAACTAATTGATTCTATCTCTACGTTAGCTACTCGCAAAGATAATGTGATTAAGAACGTAAATAATCCATAATAATGAATAAACACGAGAGATTAAGCTAAAGCATGCATTACAATCATCAAAACATCAACTTTAGATCAAACCCTAGCTACACCAAACGAGAATTCCCAGCAAAAGGTGTTTAGCTACTCATATTCATAATCAAAACAACGATTATAATGAGTTTAAACATAAAAATCAAGAAAAACGAGAGTTTAGAATTCAAACGAATGATCCAAAAGCTCCTAAGCTCTCTCCTAAGCTTCTTGATCTCCCAAGATGTCTCTAATCCTCCAAAACTACTGAAAAAGACGACCTAAAAGTCTTAAATACGTTCCTATAATAATATTACAAAGTTTGGAAATACTACGGAAAAGCCCCAAAAATATGCTGCTGAACCACGACCTCTTCGCACGAAGACAGTTGTCTTCGCACGAAGAGTCTTCGTACGAAGACTTCTGCCTCTTCGTGCGAAGGTCTTCTCATTGAGATACTGCAAGTTGTTTTGCGAAGAGAATTTGCAGACTTGAAATTTTGGCTAAGTGTTTGTCTTCGCACGAAGACAAATGTCTTCGCACGAAGACAAATGTCTTCGCACGAAGACACTGTGTTCCAGCCCTCTTTTTGCCTCCTTTGACTTTTCTTTTCTCTTCTTTGACTTTCTTCTTCCCTTCTTTCTTTCCTCGATCTTCCTTTGACTTTCTTTGACCTTCCTCTTGACTTGTCTTTCCTTTGACTTTCCATTGACTTCCTTTGACTTTTGACTCTCCTCTTGACTTGTCTTTGAGTTCCTCGTTTCCGAAGTTCGCTTCCAAATCCCGCACGATCATCCAAGCCCTGTTTTCCTGCGAATCACAACACGAAAACACAACCCGCGATCATATCACAATAAAAAGCTCAAAAATATAAAGAAACGCCCGGATTTAACAAGTATTGCACATGAACTCATATTTTCACATTTACGCTCAATTTACTCAAAAGACGACAAATTCTCCATTATAAGCACGCAAAACGTAGAAATAAAAGGCATAAAATAACTCCGAAAACGGAGTTATCAACTACCCCCACACTACCTTTTGCTCGTCCCGAGCAAATCTCCCAAGTCAATTCCATCTCTCTTAAGTCAAAGCTTCTTTCGCTTTTCCGCAATTCATCCAACTTTGCATACTACCAATTACTCATTGCATACTAATCCTACGCCAATTGCATACTATCACCTCACATTGCATACAATACCAAGAACTCTTGCATACTAATACGAGTAGAACCGTTCACCAACCATCCTTCCTACTAGTCGACACGACTCGATTATACACAATGCACCTATATGCAAATGCAATATTCACAATGCAAGTATTGAAATACAATTTTTTTTTTTTTCTTTTCTTTTGCGAGATTGGGCAATCTCCATTAGCTTAAACCGATTCACACGAAGCGATGAGAAATCTAGACGCAAGGAATGATTCGAAATCAAATTCGTCAACATGAATTCCCCCTAGCTAGTATAGAGAACCTAACTTTACTAAGTAAAAGAATGCAATACCTCTTCATGTGTGCCACAAAATAAAAGGCTACGCTAGGCTAAGCCACGTTCAAGGTCCGAGCTCCTAATCCGCTAACGGGTTTAAATGATGAGGCTTTAGGGACAAATAGGATAAGAATCAAATACAAGTCCTAAAGCGTCACATTCTCACAAATACCATAGCTCACACACCCTCACAACAATGATGGAAACCAAGCCCGAAACTCACCATCTCCGGCCCTCGATCCCCTCAAACCCCGGTACAACTACGATCTCCGCGGCTATTGTCATGAATAATGCATAAGCCAAAATTTCCCGTTCGTGAACTAGTCGCTTCTCCACTCGTTCTTCCACAAAGCTTCTCATTCTACCTTTATTCATCTCTCCTTTTTTTCTCTCTTTTTTTTTTTTTTTTTTTTTTTTTTTTTTTTTTTTTTACTATATCTCTCAAAATCTGCACAATTTCTTCAATGTCTTTTCCCGAGTGGTCTTCCAAGTGCCAAGCTATCATATAATCGTAAGGAGAGACACTATCAAAATCACGTATAAATCACAAATCAAAGTCTCTCCCAATCTCAATGAAATCCTCGGTGTAAATCATCAAAGCCGCTAACATAAAAGAGCATGTGTGGGGATGGAGTCGTCGCAAACACAATCTCGATGTCCGAAGTCAAATGTCGACACCCCCACACTCGAATGTAATCCTGTCCCCTCTCAAGTAGTCGATCAAATGTCTGTCTCGTGCCTAATCCAACCAAACCTCCTACACCATGATGAGTAAGATCCGGTACCTAGCACGATCCACCTATTAAATTCCCCCAACCCAAGTTTCGTGTGTATTAGATGTACACACTCACGGCTCTCCTCACTTGTGTCCATGTTGTAATGCCATGGAATACCGCCACACCGAAGTGCGCAAGCCTACTCTCACTCACCCTCGCATTCCCCTCGAAGATCACAAATGAAGTGCATGCGATATGTAAGACTCACACAAATATAGCATGAAGTACTCCCTCATCGAACCCCCTCAACTACAACACCCTCGTGACGCACTAAAGCGGTGATTCTAACCAATCAATGCTGAAGGCCAAGAATCGTCACCCTAAGTCCAAAGGTTGTCAAAGAATCCATGGTTCAAATACGGGTTTGCTAGTGGTCCTACAAGGTAAGTTCTATAAGCAGTGAGTGCTCTAATACACACCTCGCACAGCTGTTCTGTGTGCCACTACGAGGCGGGTTGGCGACTACCTAAGACGTACACAAGAACGTTCGGCTTGTTTAGCTCACACCTAGCTCAACTCTTGTAAGAAAATTAGGCACACACTTTAAATTTGAAAGAATTAAGTTCGTGTGTAAAATAGGCACGCATTCCCGTAAAGAGAGTTTCTCTATACTTACTAAGGGACTCTCACATTGTCACTCTCGATCGCAATTCACGCCCTACGCCTAAAAGTCTCACACTCCTCGATTTTACCGAATTTTCAGCTTTTTTCAATTGCCCTTTCTCAAATTTTTAAATTTTTTGGATTTTTCACATTTTTAGTTTTTTTTTTTTTTTTTTTTTTTTTTTTTTATAGACCTACTCTATATGCAAGGCCAACTCGATTAACGACTCAACAATGGTAGGTTGACTCAAAAATACCAAAACGTGCAAAAAGATGAATAATAAAAAGAAAAATAAGGACATAACCAAAAACATCTAACTATATGCAGACACTGGCGATGCAAAGACACGACACTGACTAGTAACAAGGATTCAACCACCCCCACACTAGAATGCATCGTTGTCCTCAACGATAACACGAGGACTCAACAATTCTAGCACGAGGGTACACTCCACTACTCGTCATCTTCCTCATCCTCATCACCTTCCTCCTCATCTTCTTCTTCTTCCTCATCCTCACTCGGCGGAACCTCATATTCAAAGTCATCCTCCTGAAACCACGGATCCGCCGTCGGGACTGGTGGAACAAACTCCCCCGGTGCCTGACCACTAGACTGTATAACCCACTGGCCAACCATCTGGATTAAACCCCCCAGCTTCGCCTGATTGTCCCGAGTGTGGGCAAACTGGCGTCTTCTCTCAAGTCTATCCCGGGCCATCTCCTCTCTCAGGTGGTCGTAGGCAACCTGGTTGTCAAACCTAGAGGTGTTCATCCTCCTACCCTTGCCCTTCTTCCTCGCTGTCTCATCAAACCTATGCCACTTCCTAGCCGTAAACGGTTTCAAGTCCATATCTCTCCCTATGACTACCTCAGCAGTTTTGGCTAGGTGAGTGATCAAGCAGGTATGACCGGGGCCCAATTTGTTCGTCCTCGACACCCTCTCAAGACAGTTCTCCCAAATCAGTTTGGGGATATCAATTCTAACTCCGGTGTACAGACAAAGGGCCCAGACAGAGAGGCGGAAAGTATAACTAGGGTTTCGTGTGATTCCCAAAACCCAGTTTTCTAACACTTCACAACACCACCTAGCCTCCGGCCTATAAAACCTCTTCTCGGCCTTCCAATGAATCACTTCTCCCTTCCTATCCCATGGATCAACCCCCCTCGCAAAGCAAAAAGCATTCAAACGAGACCAAAGATTCTCACTACGAAGAACCGTCTCTAACCCACAACCATCTTTCAAAGCGGGGAAACCCATGGCGAGAGCGATAGTCTCTGGCGTGAAGACTATCCACTCGTTCCGACAGTAAACGAGACGAGGATCTTGACTCTCTCCATCCTTTGCATAACGCAAATTAAACAAAAACTCTCTCGTAATGTGTGAACTCGACTGCCCTACAAGCTTAAACCAATTATCAAGCTTCTCGCGCTCATAAATTTCCTTAATTGCTTGAGGCATGTCCTCGTGCAAAGGAAAAGCTTTCTCGGGCTGCCCGTTCTTAGTCAAATACGTATCTCTACGAGAGTCAAGATGAGCCTCATGAGTGACAAACCGATAACTATCATAATAACCCGGCCCAATACTTCTCTCTTTCAAATTGGCCTTGGCCTTTCGTCGGCCGACAATACCCGGTTTAGCCGGGAAAGGGGCCGTCAAGATGGCATATTGGGGAGTAGGCGGAATCTCTAATTGAGGATCGCCCGATCCCGATGCTTCTTGCGACGAACCCTCTCCCGTCTTTCTCTTCTTACCACCCGCCATTTAAAATTCAAATCCAAGTAAAACAAGCAATTCAACACTTGTGCACGTGAACAAGAAGTGTAAACGAAACGAAACACGTAGGCACGTAACAAATAGTTCCTAGGACTTTACGCAATCGCCCCCAAATACGCTTCTAAGCGCAACAAATATAACCGGGCTTTTACTCAATGTGCCTAAGACTCGATTATGAAATTGCGAAGTTTAGATAGTACCTACGCGTCCGGAGCAAGTCTTACGGACGCAAAAATTTCCCAATTTGACGAACTCCGACTGATTTTGATGGTGCCGGAAAAATTTGTCGAAATCTTGAATTTCTTGCTGCTCCGTACTCCTTGCGTAGTCCCCGTCAATGTTTCCTTCTCGTCCGAAAGGTGAATCAAGCTGTAGCTCGTCCAATTTCTCACTTCTCCTTCAAAACCCTAGCTTTCTTCTCCTCTGATTTCTCTCTTGTCTTGCACTCTCTCTCAAAACCACCTATGGAACCTTGTTCTCCTTGGAATCGCGAGCAAAACCCTAGGTGGGTTGCTGATTTTGATCAAGAAACAAGGGTGGGGTGAATCGAGTGTGGTGCGCGGCTGTGGAGAGAAGACCTGAGTTTGTGAAGATGAAGAATGAAGAATGCAACGATGCCCAGCTGATGAAGCTTCACGCGTGGGCAAAAGGTCTAAAACACCCCCAAATTATAACCCCCAAGCTGCTATCCTTGCTGGCCAAATGTGTCTTTCTGCGCGGTGTCTTCGTGCGAAGACACTTTTCTTCGTGCGAAGAGTCTTCGTACGAAGACAAGTTGTCTTCGCACGAAGGTCTTCTCACATAGATACTGAGAGCTGTTATAGGAAGACAATTCAGAGGTTCAAAAATTTTTCTAAGTACAATGTCTTCGTACGAAGACAATTGTCTTAGTACGAAGACACTTCTGAATTGTGCCAAAAACATCCTTTTTGTCGATTTTTCGCGTCTTCGATCGTGCCTTTGCTTTCCGAAGGATCTCCTCGACCCCGAGACTCCCTTTTCACCTTAAAACACTCCCAAAATCCGGGGAATATTTTATTTGTCAATTTCACGCGTTCCAAGGCACGTTTTGCATTTCCGGATGCTTTTGGCCTCGTTTTACTTGCGAAAACATCCTTTTTGGCGTAACTTTCTCATCCGGACTCCGATCAGAAAGCTCTCGACCACCCCCACACGTTGGCATTGTTCAATTCTCATTTCAATCTGTCCTTCAAAATTTCACCTCGTAATCCGTGCCGACGTGCTAGCTTTCTCCGTTCACTAATCAAATTCTTGCGCAAATCAAGACGGGGAGTCCGGGAACATGATCTTCCCCAGGTGCTTGTGTTGAATAGATGCCGGAATGGCTTCTTCCTTCAATTCCTTCACTTCGGATCCCGATACGCGTATTTAGCTGCAAATCCGGACTTTTTACTCTATTTCGCACGCGCGCATCAAGAAGGGGGATCCGAAATAGGCCTTTCACCTCGTATTCCTGCACATACTCATTGGAAACATTAAATCCACTCTCTCGCACCTCTCAATAACATCAAACCGAATAAAAATTACAAAACAGTATTAAAATCTATCCTAAAGCAATAAATAGGTTGGGTTGCCTCCCAACAAGCGCTTTGTAATTTAAGGTCGACGGCCCGACCCAGTTACCTCAGAGATATGTTAAGGAGGTCTAGTACGACTTGCTGCCTCCTTCAATTTCATGCTCTTGATTTTCTGCACCACATCATGTGCTCTCACCACATTTGGCTTCTTCTCTGATTCGGGTGGATCGGGATGCAACACGGTAGGCAAACCAGGAGACGGATCCACGCGATCTTCTCTAAACTTGATCATGGCCAATTTATTCTTCCCCCTGCTACGAACAAACGCCTTGAACACGATTGATGAGTCTAGAGCCTTGATAGTCAACTCCTCTGCCTCTAGATCCACATTTGCGCGCATTGTTTTCAACAACGGTCTTCCAAAGATGAGTGGAACATCGCGATCCTCCTTGATATCCACTATCACAAAGTCAGCTGGAAATACAAATGCACCCACTTTGACGAGCAAGTTCTCAATCACCCCATTTGCCGTAACTATAGAATTGTCTGCCAATTGCAGACCCATCTTCACAGGGGTCGGTGCACCAATGCCCAATCTCTGAAACAGAGACAATGGCATGAGATTAATACTCGCGCCTAAATCACAGAGACCATGTGTATGATATCCACCCCCAAGAGTGCAGCCTAGAATGACACTGCCTGGATCTCTCATCTTGGGAATGTCTCTTTGTATGACTGTGCTACACGTCTCTGTTAGCTTTACCGTGGCATAGGGTTCTATGCTCTTCTTTCCCCATAGAATTTCCTTCAAGAACTTCTTGTACCTGGGCATCTGAGCAAGTGCTTCTACAAGGGGAATGTTGATATGCAACTGCTTGAATATATCCATAAACTTCCCAAAGTGTTCCTCATCATTCCTCTTTATCGCCGCCGGATATGGAATTCGTGGCTTATAAGCAGCCGGATCAGGAGTGCTCTTGGACTCTTCTTTCTTCTCAACCGTGTCCTTTGATTGGGGACTCACGGTAGGCACGGGAATCTCTTCATCCAATGCTTTCTCAGTGGCTTTTGTAGCTTCGGCTCTCGCATGGCTAGGATATGGAGGATCTTGAGTAGTCACACCACTGCGAGTAGTAATAGCCTTGAGCTGCTCAGTAGGAGTAATAGTATTGGAAGGAAGCATTCCTGGCGGCAATTTAGCATTCTGACTGGCAATCTGACCAATCTGCGTCTCGTGGCTCTTTAATGTTGCTTGTATTGAGACAATCGCGCTCTCCATCCTGTCGTGATTAGCTATCAACTTTCTCAATAAAGCGTTCGTCTCTTGTTCTTCTGGTTGCTGAGCCTGCTGCTGTGGAGCTTGCCTCGCCTGATATGGAACATTGGGTCTCTGTCCGGGTGCATATAATCCACTGTTTGGATTGGCATAGCTGAAGTTGGGATGATTACGATTGTTGGGATGATAGGTGTTAGGCCATTGCTGCTGTCGCATAAAATTCACATCTTCGACACTGTTATCATATCCCTGGCTTTCATCTGCTAGTAATTCACCCATGGGCTTCTGAGTTGGAGGGTGCATACCGTGAAATGCTGAAGTCATGGATTCCAACTTTTGTTCCATCGATTCAATCTTGTTGACTAAAGATGAATCCCCCGGTTTGGAATATCTACGCGTTTCAGATCGTGTAGTCTCTCTCTTTGACGCATTGTTCAGCAAATCTTGAGCTCGCTGTGCTCCAAGTCCCATAAAATTACCTCCAGCTAGCATATCCAACTGGTCAGCTGTCTCCTTGTCTAATGCAGTGTAGAAATAATGGAAGAGCTTGTGCCATGGCTCTCCATGATTCGGACATCTACGGAGAATTTGGCTGAACTTTCTCCATGCATCTCCCAAAGAGCTGTCTTCATCCTGAGTGAACTTTGCAATCTCTGCCATCTGCTGCGCGACTCTGGATGGTGGCAAATACTTCCTCAGAAACTCATGACAACAATCTGCCCATGTCACTATGCTACCAGCTGGCAGCTCCATAAGCCACTTCTTGGCTTTTCCAGATAAGGAGAATGGAAACAGCAAAAGCTTAACTGTCTCATCTGGAACTCGCTGATCGTGCAGGGTTGATGTGATTTGCTCAAATACCAGCAGATGGTGATTGGGGTCATCTCCTGGAGCTCCGTTGAATGCGCACTCATCACGAACCATGTTGATCATATGTTGGCGCAACTCGAAGTGTTGGGCATTGATCTGTGGCCTGACAATGGTAGGCTGATAACATGCTGGAGTAGTCCTGAAATAATCCACCATCGGGCGTTCTTCATTCTCAGCATTGTTCTGCCTGTTGTTTTCCCCATTATTACCATTGTTGTTCCCACCGATGTTCGCCACTTGTGCCCCCACACCATGACGTGGTTGTGGATTTGGGGGGGCCATGCGATCCATCCTTGCCTGCATCTCAGCCATTTGAGCTCTCACCTCTTCAGTTTCTGCGGCTCTTCGTGCAGCCTCCTCTACAGCTGCAACTCTAGCTGCTTCCGCATCCTGCAAACCTTTGCGGATCCTCTCATACTCAGCTCTCGTTTCTTCGTCCATAACTACTGAGCTTGAATTCCTCTTGTCTCTACGCTGTGCTTTTAATAAGGATTCCGGGTCTTCAAACGTTGGATACAAAGGCTCGTCTCGAGAACGGGTCATGCACCGAGTAAATCAACCTGAAATCACGAAACACGCAAAACGTAGGTGAGTAACGGATATAAACAATAAATTAAAATCCCTAAGGCTAGGAATTATAACTAATTTAGCCGAAGTCCCCGGCAACGGCGCCAAAAACTTGACACGTTCCAACTGCAAGTGCACAGCCGTCGTGTGTAGTAATAAACCGGAAATCCGGGTTGTCGAACCCAAGGGACTTTGTTTAATTTAGTTATTATTCTAAACCTTATGTGGGCAAGTTGCAAGTTGTGTTGTTATCTAAATTCTAATAAATTAAATGCAAAATTCTCAATTAACCAAGTGAAATAATTCACGATTAATAAAGAATGAATAATTGGAGGTTTTTATCAATAAGGGAAAAGCACCGGGAATTCTCTAGGTTCACTAGGTCGATCTAAATTTATGTTTTGATTCGTAAAACAACCACGTGTTATTCACTATTAATCAAGCAATGTTGTACTTACCGAGTTACCAAGCAAATCCACTATACTTAAACTAAACTAAACCGAGTTACCAAGCCTAATTTAGGTTTAAGTATGCATTAAGATTGTAATTCTACTTTAACGATCCTAGTTAACGATGCCGAGTTACCAAACATTGATACGACTAGGTGGATTATTCAATTTACCGACTAGTTATCACGGAGTTACCGCGTGAAACTAATTGATTCTATCTCTACGTTAGCTACTCGCAAAGATAATGTGATTAAGAACGTAAATAATCCATAATAATGAATAAACACGAGAGATTAAGCTAAAGCATGCATTACAATCATCAAAACATCAACTTTAGATCAAACCCTAGCTACACCAAACGAGAATTCCCAGCAAAAGGTGTTTAGCTACTCATATTCATAATCAAAACAACGATTATAATGAGTTTAAACATAAAAATCAAGAAAAACGAGAGTTTAGAATTCAAACGAATGATCCAAAAGCTCCTAAGCTCTCTCCTAAGCTTCTTGATCTCGCAAGATGTCTCTAATCCTCCAAAACTACTGAAAAAGACGACCTAAAAGTCTTAAATACGTTCCTATAATAATATTACAAAGTTTGGAAATACTACGGAAAAGCCCCAAAAATATGCTGCTGAACCACGACCTCTTCGCACGAAGACAGTTGTCTTCGCACGAAGAGTCTTCGTACGAAGACTTCTGCCTCTTCGTGCGAAGGTCTTCTCATTGAGATACTGCAAGTTGTTTTGCGAAGAGAATTTGCAGACTTGAAATTTTGGCTAAGTGTTTGTCTTCGCACGAAGACAAATGTCTTCGCACGAAGACAAATGTCTTCGCACGAAGACACTGTGTTCCAGCCCTCTTTTTGCCTCCTTTGACTTTTCTTTTCTCTTCTTTGACTTTCTTCTTCCCTTCTTTCTTTCCTCGATCTTCCTTTGACTTTCTTTGACCTTCCTCTTGACTTGTCTTTCCTTTGACTTTCCATTGACTTCCTTTGACTTTTGACTCTCCTCTTGACTTGTCTTTGAGTTCCTCGTTTCCGAAGTTCGCTTCCAAATCCCGCACGATCATCCAAGCCCTGTTTTCCTGCGAATCACAACACGAAAACACAACCCGCGATCATATCACAATAAAAAGCTCAAAAATATAAAGAAACGCCCGGATTTAACAAGTATTGCACATGAACTCATATTTTCACATTTACGCTCAATTTACTCAAAAGACGACAAATTCTCCATTATAAGCACGCAAAACGTAGAAATAAAAGGCATAAAATAACTCCGAAAACGGAGTTATCACTCACCCTATCATCCAATGACTGGAAACACAATGTATGATGCCGGAAATCACCAATTTCACGTTATTCACAGCCCGACATCACCAATTTTCCGCGCATCGCCTCCCAGTGGCAACGAATTTATGCATGCAGCTTACGGTGTCGGTGTAGCACTATCTCACAGTCCGCAACATTGTCACTGGAACAGTCCCCTAATGCGAAGTCCAACGTCACCAGTCTTCTATGCATCGCCGCCTACCTGTACAGATTTCCTGCATGGCTCATATAATACAGGTATTCCCCTACCAAATTCCCCTCCACAATATAATTATTACAACTCCATTGCATCTCCCCAGTATCAGTACTCCCCTCTTTCGTCAAATATTCACCCACAATCACATTCGTACTCAGCCTCACCACAGAATTATGGTTCACCAATTCCAATACTAGACAATCAGCTATTAATACCTTTACATTTCCCTACCCACACATCGGATTTTCTTCCGCAAATCACCGAGCAACCTTTTGTATACCAAAGTGATCTGCAATCGCCATATGCTTCAGACAATGTTGATGATGAATGTATATTCTTCCTCGAAAACTCGCCTCCTCCGAGACAACCGAATCCATATTTGACTCGCACGCCAGGTCATCATAGTTTTACGAACCCAGGTAAAGGAAATGAAACTGCATCCTCTTCTTCAACTAGCAAGAAGATCCGTTCCCCATCTACATCATCTCTTAGAATCCACTGGTCACCTCCTGCAAAACATATCATCAAACTAAATTTCGATGGGGGATTCTACTGCGACTACAAACGTCCAACCTGGCCAACTATAGTTCGTGCTGGTCTATATCGGAATTATACAGGAGATTGTGTGTATGCCTTTGCTGAAATTGAGCATGAGAAGAACTCTGACTTTGCAGAGGCATCTGCACTGTGCAAAGGTTTGAAGTATGCATTAGATCGGAACTGGCTTGATATATGGGCAGAGGGCGATGCCAAAAACATTATTGACCACATAACTGGTGTCTGTTCTCATGTTTTCCCAGAAGATGTTTGTTCCGAAATCGAAGAAATTAGAGAACTACAAAAAAAATTCAAATCATGTTTGATAACATTCATCCATCGTGAAGGTAACTCTGCGGCAGATGCGCTCTGTGTAGCTTTCAAACATCACGATGGATGTTATGCATTCGAATCAATGGGTCTACCTGAACGTGTTCAGGATATTGTCGAGCAAGAAAAAAAAGGGAAGACATACCGTAGAGCGTAGTAACTGGTTCTAGCATTTGTACTTGGTTCATTTTGTAACACTAACATCATCAATAATTTGTGTAATGTAATTTTGTTAATTTCGGCGAATTCAGATACTCTTACCAATCCACGTTGACATTGGAATTTGGTTAAGTAGTGTCCACTCACCAAAAAAGAAATTAAAAAAAAAGAAAAAGAAAAAAAAAATAAAAAATTTAAAAAAAAAAAGGTTTTTTATAATACTCCGTCCAATATTTACACGGATCTACTATTTACAAAATCAGTTCATCTGTGAATGGAGCTGTATATAAACTGAAGTACTATCCCAGACAAATTAGTTGTTGCTGTGTATAATATAATATACATTTAATTACATATATTAAGATATATGCACGAAAATCAATTTATATTCTTATTTCTACTACACCTTTGTATAAATACGCCCACAAATCATCAGAAATGCAACGTATCAAATTTATAGCTACATTCCACGAAATTACAAGAATACTATGACTAAGATTTCCTATATTAATTTTAATATGTGGTAATTTATGGCTTCTAGCCAGAAAGTAGGAAACAGTTGGAAAGAATAGACATCCCTACTGCTATTGAAATGAATGCAGCACATTGTGATAGAAAATTCAAGGCAATGTGAGTAAGCCATTAGTAGAGGCAACAGCACAGGTTGCATGCATGCCAGACATGTGGCTGCTAAAATCTGCTTGACATTCATGACTTTCTAGGAACCAATGCATCAGCTCACCCATTACAGCTATACTGTAATAGGTATTCCTAAACAGTGAAAGATTTTGTTGAAGACACTTGTCAACAAAATTCTGAAATTTCTTGGAGACCAAGTTGAAAGAACAGATATAAATTAGTATTCCACAATTTCAACTATCTGCCGAGCAACACTTCAAGGTAACCATTATATACTAGCATAAATTGAAAATATTGTTTCCACAAACAGAAATCTAACAAAGTTACTTTACAATGTGCAGATAAATAAAAGAAGTATAATCTGGATGCAAGAGTAGTATCCACTTCTGTATCGCCAGTTCAACGACGTGTGTTGTGTTCGTAATCCACGTTAGTAAGTTAGATACTGCAACAAATGACCATTACAAATATATACCTTATTTTGGTTTGTAATTATCGAAATTATGACAGATATATTTCAATGGAAAGCTGCCGTAACACTGCAACTGAGCCAACCGTAACCGAGGAAACACGCAGTATTCCAAGAGGAAGGGCCGAGGGAGCAGCTATCTGTCGCAAAATATTCAACAGTGGTAAAAATGTTGATGAAATGATCACAGATATTGAAAAGGAAATTCAACGAGTGGAGCGACAAATAAAAATACTGGGAAAAGTAACCTTTCTCAAGCAACAGCAGCTCGAGATCCAGACGCAATTTCTTCTAAAACTGCAGCGAATGAGCATTGCCAGTAGGCGGTCGGTAACATCCAGCACGTCATCATCGGGATCCAAGCAAAAACGGTCTCCAACAACCACAGCAGAGGAATAGTAGAAAATGAATCTGTTAAGATATTCTGGATGTTCGAGTTTAAATGTTGTTTTTACGGTACTCTTGCAATTTGACGTTGCACCCGTTTCGTAGTAACTTATGCCTCATAATTTTGGGATGTCAACAACTTGTAACATCTCTTTCCTTTTTTCTTGCTTTTTTTCTCCTCTCTTTTTCCACTCTTTTTTTCTTCTTCTTCTTCTTCTTTTTCCGTTTTGGTGTGCGTGTTTTTTTTTTCTTCTTCTCTTTTTTTTTTTTCCCCACCCCCCCCCCCCTTTAACAAACTTGGTTCTTGCTCTTCCTGCAGTGTAACCATTCAATCATGTTAGTTTGCAAATCTTAGTCTATCTAGAGTTAAACATGTACGTTTTCCGCAATTTCCATTTGAACTGGTTCAAGTATAAACTTGTGCATCATATTATCGCATCATCATGCCATTTCCAATGGCACACATTTGATTAAAATAAGAATGATAAAAGCTCAAATAGAGATACAGTATTTCCCTTATATTATTCGACATGAAGTTCTCCGTCTGTTGTAATTTGCTAATATGTGTTTCATTCCTCATATAATGAACTTGGCGTCGCATATACATATATTACACCCAAATATGATCTTCTAATTTGTCTGCACTGTCAAAGTCATAACTGGGCACATATTATATATTAATATTACAATTTACTAGATAAAATTCATTACTTCAGAACATTAAAAAGTAACGTCAGTAAGCAAAAACCTTGATCAAGATTATTACAAATGAGAATCAATGTAGTGGTTATGGACACCCAATTTGTGAAATACAATGAAAAATAACATTATAAAAATTTATCACTGATACCTAAAAAGCAGAGCTAACTTTAAGATTTGAAGAAACAATATCCACATCCTAAATTTACAACTACCCAACTTCGTTGTGCTGGTAAGAAGACCTTTCAACTTCATCCTCCCAGCCAAATCTTCCCTGATTTCTAACTTTTCTCTAACAGGTATTCCGACTTATCTCGCAACCATAATTTCGAACAGGTACTCGATGTCATAATGTATTTGTTAGCGATCTACTTATTCACAGTATTCCTATTCGTGATTGTTTAAGTGACGAATTCTCCAACTCGATTCATCAGATCTCGGCGAGTCACAGGTTCCAATATCATCACTCTACAGGTACCTGATTCCAAATAGCATCTTCTTTGTCTGTATAATCTCTCACAGAAAGAAATCTACCTTACTCATATTCATTCCCTCATGTGAACAAATAATTGGCATTTATCGGGTGCTACTGCTTTCATATGTTATATTAGTGATTTCTATTCCAGATCTGCTATCAATGTCTTGATCTATAAATAGTAAACTCCACGTAGCGACGAAATCTGTCTGATTGGTACCGAATGGATATAAATATGTTTGTTGATAAGAAGTTCATATTTTGTTTCAATTTAAGACACACATTGGTATATTTGGCTGGATAGTGAGCAAAAAAAGAAATTAAAAAAAAAGGATCGGGAGAAAACATGTTGTGAAATTGTAAGTACAAGATTCATGAATTTACTGTTGTTAATCTCACTAATAGATTAAATTGTAGTCATATGGAACGTGCAGTTTCACAAGACAGCCTTTGCAGATATATACAATTAACCTTGTGCGTAAAATAGCAACCATACTTTATCCAATCGTGTTAGCAAACATATAGATCAATTAATACCAATGGATATTATACCAATATATATAGGCCACCGACTACTCAAATACTGATTATTTATTACAAAAATACGGTACTCCAGAAATTTCAATTTTTTGAAAATAGCAGGTCACTAAACACAAAACTTATTGCTCTAACTCCTTAAACCAAAAAGGGTGCAGATTCAATCATGTTAAGTACAATTAATTTCTACCAGATAGTTTCCACTGCATATTGTTATTTTACGTATGAAGAGTTATGAAGAAATAGCATCAGTCTGTGAATTCATTACGACGTAGCTGAGCAAATATCTCGTGCAAATTAACTTGCACTGACATTAATCATTCATAGTTTCAGTAAATAATCATACATGTATTTCAATCCCCATATCGCAACTTCTGCCCAACCAATTGCTGATGTAGCATAAATGAAGAGAACGCATTAATATGCATATGTTTTAGATCGTCTCCCCTATGCCACAATCAGTAATACAGATCACTATATTCCTCTTGCAGCTATCAAGAAATGAAATTCTTCCGAGTTATCACGGATCGAGATGAAGACAACAACAACTTGGTAGGCCTTATGTCGCATATATATGTGTGTGTGTGTATATATATATATATACACATATACATATACATATATATATATATGTATATGTGCCCTTTTTAGAAAGTAATGAGATTGAATAACATTAATATTAATTGTAATAAGAGGTAGATTTATTAAAGATGTCAAGCATCTATTCACTGCAGAGACTGCCAGATGACTTCGTGCAACGTCATCGATCCAATCTTGGAATTAATGCAGAGCTTGTACTCCCAGATGGCCGAGTATGGGAGATTAAAATGAAAATTAGAGGTAACGACATATATCTGACAACAGGGTGGAAGGAATTTGCGGCTCATTATTCGCTCTCATTTGGGCACATGCTGACTTTCAAGTACGAGGGACATTCGAAATTCAAAGTGACAATCTATGGTCTCACTACATCGGAGCTAGATTATAGTGCTGGAGCTTCTATTCTGAATGCGAGAAAGCGTGCAGCTACTCGCGCATTGAAGAAGGCTGATTCTTACAAGGCTCACTGCAACAAGCCATGTTTCGTTGTTCAAATACAGAAGTCCCATTTGGAATCGTCTGGCGGACTGGTAAACTTTCAATGTTAACTTCCATTTACAACGGTATTATATTCAATTGCAACGATAGCGGTTGACAACCTCATGTTCACATCACAGAATATACCAACTCAGTTCAGCAGGGCGTACTTGAAAGAGCGGACAACGCTTGTGTACATTACAGGGACTTCCAGTAATACAACTTGGACCTGCCGCTGTAAATTCCCAGGTGGAGAGAACAGCGACAAGAGACGAGTTTCTTGGTATCAATTTGCCAGAAGCGCTAATGTACGTACTGGAGATGCATGTGCCGTGGAATTAGTTGATCCGAGCATGCCAAAATTTCGGGTGAAAGTGTTTCCAGCGTAGCCTCAACGTATGAAAGTACTATGTACTAAGAATAACCAGACATCTCTTTTAATATTGTCATTCTGGCTAACTGTTCCAGTATTGTTCTATGTTATTATCTTTGCAAAAACATAACAACCTAATGTTGCGATATAACTATTACTTTAATGACATGCATCATGTATCGTGTAATTCAAAGCTCTGTCTATGGTTTGCTTAATATCTAATGCATTAAGTTACATTATGTTTCATATATATTGTGACATATCAAAGTAACTATCTCTGTTCCTTTTATTTCAATTGAACTTGGCATCTTCAGACACAACCTAACTTAACAATTCCAGCTGCAGTAATAATAAAGCCAAATCTTGCACACAAGTAACAACAGTATTTCAATTGTCGCATTGGATTGAATACTATCAAACTATAACACTCACATGCTGTTGTACAATTCAATGCCTCGAGATTCCACACATGCAAACTTCAAATAATGCATTTGTTGCAATATCTACCAGATCACGAAGAAGAACTACACCTGCCTACATACTGAATCTGCACACACAAAGTCACAGATATTGAACGGTTGGCAGAGGTCTCTACAGAGCATCTCCTTTCAATTTCAGATGCAATTAGGTAACAAGCTTCCAAATAGCTCATTGATATATGAACCCTCTTGGAAAGCACTCGCTGATCAGATAGTGCAGAAGTAATTGCGATCATGTGACCATCTCTGCAAATTGCACAAGAAATTAACTACGAATGTGAACTGTCAATTCAAGACATGATCAACACATATGAAATAACAGGATGAAAATTCAACTTGCAATGGTTACATCGAATTTAGAAATTACATTAATTATATATTGCAGAATATGTGAGCACAGGTAGGGAAGAACTCACTATATAAGAACTGCTTCCCATGTTTAAAATCAGTATCAAATTGCAAGCAATACAATTGAGATTCAGAAGTTGTATCAGTATACAACTAACAAATCCATTGTATTCTGAAGATGATGCCGCCCAAGATTGCAGATATTCGTGCGTCACTGGTAAAGTTAGAAAACCTCAAATTATTGTTATCACAGAATGTGTGAAATTCCAGGATATCCAACTATGTCATAATATTTTCGATCTGCGTATACTTTTGGCTTCTCAGTTTACAATAAGTATTTTCTACGCACAATCTTCCGCGGAATTCTTCTTCTCGCATATATCTGCCCTTTGCTTTTCAATCTCTCCTCTTAATCATAATTTAACTTCATTCAAACATGTTTATTTCATAATGCATCGTTCTGATTTCTGTTTCTCCGGCTTCATCCAACGCTGAGAAGCCTATGTATGAAGAAGCCTGGCTTAGGGTATCAACAAGGATCTTTCCGACCAGTCAAACCACTTGGTTCAATGCATGTAACCGTTGCAATCGTGAACGTCGACGTCCATACTGTCCCGTATGTAATGACATACAATGCAACACAAGCCCCATGTTGATTATTTCATACCTGATGAATACATTAAAATTAACGAAATCCATTGGCTATAATTGAACACTACCAATTCACACATTACAGATACATTCGTGTATAATATGATTACATACCATTTTCACAGATGCCGAGTTATGGTGGAACTGCGAGATGACACTGGAATAATGGATGTGATGATTTTCGGCCAGGCTGCGGAGACCCTCCCCTGAAACACAGCTGAAAATCTGGCAGCAATGACACCACAGGTATTACCTAACTTGCTCCGAACAACTTCAACCACAGTGCAGTACTTATTCATATGAAATATGCAGCTGCTCATAGTTATGTAGTACACAAATAACGACATTCTTTTCTCAGGAACAAGAAGCTCTACTGGTTGGCTTGAACATGGAAAATGCAAATGAAAATGTGTATGTTCGCGTGTTCAAATGCACGCAGCCAAACAACCACAGGGTAACTAAATGGGTTGTGAAGCAAGTTCAGTATGCATGGTAAACAAATTGATATTCCATGCACAGTCGAAGACAATGCTGCTCAACATCTGAAGAGAAAGACCACCGAATGTTCGCCTCATTGCTGCTACAATGCATTGCACTATTCACAATGATGTTTCCTCTTTGTTGTGTTATGTTAGAAATTGTATCACTTTCTGCTTCTACCGCAACTAATAATAAAGCGACTACTAATGCTTCTTACATTATCGACTTCTTTTATTTAAATATACAAAAAACAATACATTCACAAGTATGTCACAGCATCGTCTGTAAATACAAAGAAATCATTTCTGCCGTTACAAAGTTAGAACGTCCTCGGTGAATTCAATATTTACACAATTTCTTTCGTCCGAAACAGAATATAATCTGCACATCCAATATACTATACCTGTTAATGACAAACTTCAGCAACTTCAGTGTTCTGGATACGGCGTCAGTTCACACATATTGGAAAACCTTGAATTGCAACGTATATATTCAGGATAGCGTTTACACAGAGAGTCAGCATCCTATACACACATATTCATACCACTTATAATAAAAACCCTCTGTCAGACATGTGAACAATGACAACGTAGTTCACGGAACTCTTGTCGTTCATACACACATTCATACCACATATGAATCCAATGACAGTAAGTGAGTGCTGAATGTATAAACAGTCAAATAAAAAGAAACAAATTGCCTGAAAAAGTCACGGACCAATTGTCCAGTTTTATCTGGCATTATCTACCATGCATTTCAACTCACCTCTTCTATAAGAAAGCTACAGATCCATTATTCAACATAACAAGGAGCATAAACTATCTATTCATAGAATAAGCAGTTACAATGTCAAGACACAGAAGAGCAGTCTCCGAGGAAGAAGTAACCAGTAATGAAACTATTGCAAGTTCCTCAGCTTCAAGTCCATCACTCTCGCAGTTTGTTACTGCAGCAACTCGATTTCAAGAAACACCTCCGCCTCCCATTTTGACTCCTCGCAGTAAGTTTCCTACCATGTTTTCGTATCTACAGTACTTTCAAAATGTAATGCGGCCACAATATTGTACGATATTAGTTAGCCAATGACATATCATATTTCCTGCTACATTAATTTGAATATAAACCTCATATATATCTTAATATTTATTTCTCTACCTTGAAGGAGTGATAAGGATAAGTGTGCATGGTTTTACCTCACCGGTAACCAATACCGGTGGAATCGGTGGTGTCTGCCGCGATGACAATGAAAACTGGCAGCTTGGTTTCATAGGAAGAATTGATGGGGTCACTCAATTGGAAAGTGAGCTCTGGGCAATTTATCAAGGTATTCATTCAGCTTATGAAAATGACTGGAAAGAAATCAAGATTGAGACCTCCAACTATGAGGCCAGCAAAATCTTTCATCTGCAGACTACTGCTCCACTCTCGATGAGGCGCGAGATCCGTGATGGATATGCATTACTCAGACGAATGAAAATAGCCTTGGTCCCTATCGAAAAACTGGACAATAGCGTTGCAGAGCGGCTTGCATCTATGGGATCTCAACAAAGTGATCGTTACAAAATATTATATGATGCTCCAGATATTATTCAAGATCTAATTGTTGAGGACAAATTAGAAAGTTGTAAGCGTTACACCTCCTCAACTGACACAGACTAATGCAATCTCATCTGTATGGCAATTACGTCGCTCTGTCCATGCTATTCTGTAATTTTCATCTTTAAATAAATAATGGATATGTCAACAGTTTATATTTCACTTACTGAGGAGTTGTTAGTTCACTTCATTTATTTATATTACAACATTGATATGAATCTAATGCCCTGACATATTAACAGCTGTTATTTCACGTAATTTATCAATATTACAACATTGATAGGAATCTATTTTGCCTACATAGAATATGTATTGAACGTAGCAAAACTTGATTAGACCAAAACTTCTGGTCAATTGAAGCCAAAAAACCCATATGTCAACTAATATACGTCGCGTGATCGAACAGCGCATTATTAGGTCACGATGAAATTGTTGTACTAATTGACAGTGCATTGCTTGCATCATCCGTCATATATCTGATGTGTAAAACGTCAACTAATATACATTGTAGCACCAGTGGTATGAACTCATGACAAACGACGAATACCAGTGAGCTCCATTTAACATCGTAAAAGATGTGACTTATCGATGAAGGGGATGTTAAAAACAAGAAAGAGCGAAAAGAACAAAACCAACCAACACCAAAAAAAAAAAAAGGGCATGAACGAAGTAATATATCGCAGGAGTACATTAGTTCATATCTGTCAACTGTATCAGTGCAAATCGAAACTTGCTTGCACCAATTTCCGCAATAGCAACAACAACAACAACGAATACTCATTCTAATTTATAACGTTCTATTCGTTCCATTGTTCGAAATGCTTTCAAATGCTATGGCTTCATATTGTGATTTGTCATTCATACTGGTGGTGTCTGCCGCGATGACAACGAAAACTGGCAGCTTGGTTTCATAGGAAGGATTGATGGTGTCACTCAATTGGAAAGTGAGCTGTGGGCAATTTATCAAGGTATTCATTCAGCTTATGAAAATAACTGGAAAAAAATCAAGATTGAGACCTCCAACTATGAAGCAAGCAAAATCTTTCATCTACAGACTACTGCTACACTCTCGATGCAGCGCGAGATCTATGATGGATATGCATTAATGAGACGAATGAAAATAGCCTTGATCCCTATCGAAAAACTGGACAATAGCATTGCAGAGCAGCTTGCATCTATAGGATCACGACAAAGTGATCGTCACAAAATATTATTTGATTCTCCAGATATTATTCAAGATCTAATTGTCGAGGACAAATTAGAAAGTTGTAAGCGTTACACATCCTCTCCCGACACAGACTAATGCAATCTCATCTGTATGGCAATTACGTCCCTCTATGCATGTTATTCTGTAATTTTGATGTTTAAATAAATAATAGCTATATCAACAGTTTATATTTCACTTACTTAAAAGCTGTTATTTCACTTCATTTATCTATATTAGAAGATTGCTAGCCAGTGGTATTTTCGAGTTCTCTTGCACTGAACTCACAGCGAACGACGAATACTGGTGAGCTTCGTTAAACATGGTTAAATGGATAACTTATCAACAAAGGGAATGTTAAAAAAAAAAACACGAAAAAAGGGTCAGCAAAGCTATAAATATAATCTTGCGAATACATCGTACTGTATATCTAAGCTTGCCTCCCAACATAATAATTAACACATCAAATTTACGACCACTAAATCTATTGAAAATAGCCAGTAAATGACAAATAGCAGGGACAGAACCGGAAGTTATCAGAAGCTATTTTTTGCATCGAATTTACGTATTGGTCCAGACCGGATAACACAATTACATAATCATGCCATTGTAGCCTCAGTAAAACTGCTTTCTAATTTATAACGTTCTGCTCGTTCCATCGTTGGAAATGCTTAAAACTGCTATGATTCCATATTGTGATTTGTGATTCATCTAATATTATCATTAATCTGATACAATAAATTGGTTGATGTCATATACAAACTTTCAAATGATGCGTGCTTCGGATTGGACAACAAACCAATGTGAACAAACATTAAATTAACTCAAATTAAAAACTGCATTAATAGACAAAATATATTCCACGATTACATAGTTTTGCATAACTAATTCAAACTAAACATAACCCAACTTCATGACACTCATCATAAAACCTAACATCAAACTACACTTCACTGGAACAGAATACCAGAAGATGCAAGACCCTCTACACCTTTGGTTTCTTCTGGGACGAATCCACAACGCTATCATCTCTGTTCTTCCTCTTGCCGCCCCGATCTTGTGTACCATCCGGTGGACAATTCGCTTTTTTCCTCCGCGAACCTTCGCTGCCTTTGCCTTTAACTTTCTTCTTCTTACTTTTACCGGAATGGGAAGTACAAGTCCAATTATGTGGAAAGGAGGAAGCTGTGTCAACCCGCCAGAATTCATCTTTCTCCGATGCATCTGAATATATAGTTGACTCCGACCCCTTCCCAACCACATACGAATGATCATGCCAACTCTCCCACGAAGACATACTCTCTGACAACTCCAACTCACTATCATATCTCTGACTTTTCTTCACCTTCTTCTTCATCTTCTTCTTGGCAGTCTTCCTCACCTTACCATCACTACTTTCTTTACCAGAATTCATTGCTCTACTCTATGTTATGACCACAGCAAATTGGTTGTGCTTATATACAATATATGAATATGAATGTGAAAAGACCGTTGCAACTGTTGACATCCATTCAAAGAACTTATTACCATGCATCTTCTAAGAGACACGTCTCTAATAAATGCACACTTTGAATCAATGAGAAGATATTGCAAACCCCACTAAATCTGCCGCATAAATCTTCAACACACACGAAACGATAGATCTAAATGATGAAACGTAAATCAAAAGGACTCAGAGGGTGACTGATTGGAGAGGAAACTAGGCGTTGACAATAGATTAGGGTTTCAGGTTATAATTGTGTTTTCCTGGCGGTAGCGGAGCAATTAAGGCCTCTGTGAGAGCAGCAGAGTATAATTACGAAAATCAATTTTAAAGAAGTATGATTTTGTATGATATCTATTTTAAAACCAAGAAAATAAGGTGTGAACTTATTGTATCACAAACACACGGTTGTAAACATAATTATTTTTTCTTTTAAGGAAAATATGTGAGATCAAAAACACGTCCACTGACATTAGTCAATATCAATTTCCTTGAGTATGATTACTACACGCAATACCAATTTGTTGCATCAAATCATAGATTTCGACGTCCTCTTCTTAGAAAAAATTAAAAACAATTTGTACTATACTATTTATGCGACACATGAATTCCAATTACACGTACAGTGAGACAATTGCGAACTTCCAAGCCGAACGACAACGCCCGGTGCAATGGCACGCCGCGCGCAACGCGCGCGGAGTGAACCTAGTATTATAAAAAAATTGTATCATATTGTTATCCAAATTATCGGGTCAAAGTGACACGATGAATAGTGGTAAAAGTCAGTTTGGGAAGAAAGAGAGGGAACATACTAGTACTGCATAAATTGCTACATAGTACGGCACAAGAGTGATGTGAAATTGGTTTCTTCAAGAGCTTGGACTCCTCACCTCTGACTTGAAACCGTGCAGAGAGGAAAGTGTGCCTAACAAGTTATTTTTTTCTCTTCACTGGCGCTTCTAAACCGGTGCCACCATTGGAAACGAGGATTGAGATCTCCTCCGTCCCAACAGACACCTCTCAACCGTAAAAGGGGAAGTTGCCGGTGCCACCATTGGAAAAAGGATGGAGATCTTCTTCCCAACTGACACCTCTCAACTGTCAACAGGGGAAGTTGACCATATTGAGAGGAGAACAAAGGAGGTCAAAACCGATCAAACGTTGGTTGATGGGGAGATGATGGACGATTCCATGGAGGACCCACCGACCGGCAATCACTCAGACTCCTTGAATCCGATAGACGCAGAGGAGGCAAATCCAACCAAGGAGGTCTTGATCACAAACTGCTAGATAATCGCTGTTATTTCAGAAAGGGGAATCGAATCCAAAGGATAGACCTTCGACATCGTACAGGAGAGTCCTTATTGGTGATTCTAAGAAAGAAAATATTTGTTGTTGATGCCGAATATCTATCCTTAGATGTAGAAGATTCAGATGAAGATGTGAATTACAGTAAGCTTGATCCTGAAACAAGGCGAAAAACGGTGTATTTTTTGAAAAAAATCCTTGAGAAAATCAGTGAACCATGGAAGCAACACCTGATTGTCAAAACTATGGAAATAGTGGTTGATTACCACATGTTGATGAACAAGGTGCTTCAGCTATGGATCTCGAGGGCCAAATATCTGATATTGAAAGGGGTATGGGGACTTCTTGTTCAGTTTCGAAACCAAGGAGGACTATAACAAAGCCTTGATGGGAGGTCCTTGGGTAGTGTTGGATCACTACCTTTCTCGTTCGGAAATGGAAACAGGGCTTCAAACCATCTTCTGTGAAAGAAACCAAAACCGCGGTGTGGATACGATTTTCAGAGCTCCCAGTAGAGTACTTCACAGAGAAGTTCTTTTAGAATTGCAAGGAAGCTTGGTGAACCTCTCAAAGGTGATCTCACAACACTTCTTGCGAAAAGAGGAAGGACTGAGTATATGTTGAAATTGACGGATAAATAAGATCCAGAAAAACTCTTTCGCAAGAGTGGAGCTATCCTTCATTTTACTCCATTGTTGGGTTCTCTGTAAAAGCTTTGATTTTTTGAAGATCTGTCGTGGAAAATTACATATTCAGCTTGGGTAAGTTTCCTATATGCTCGTACACATTTTTTTTCATCATTTTTGTTGTTGGAATAATGGAAATAGCAAAAACAAGGTGAACCCCGAGATGAACACATAAACTGGAACAGGTCCATGGAACTTAGTTCGACATGTTGAACTCATAGTTTGATGACCTCATAGATTTTGTGGTCCCATCAAACTGTGAGTTCGACAAATAAAACTCGTAGTTCGGTAGGCATGTTCCTTCAAATTCTAGATTCCGGAACAACCACGTCGAGCTCAGAGTTTAACATATCAAACTCTTTATTCGATATGAATGTTTCAGAAGTTAAAAGAAAAACCCTATCGAACTATGAGGCCGACATCTATTACTATGAGTTTGATGGGAAACTTGTATGTTTGAAGAGAAGGTTGTCGAAGTGACATTTTGACATATCAAACTATTAGTTTGATATGTTTTAGGGTTTAGGGTTTATGTAATAGGTTTTGAAATAAGCAGTTCGACCATCGGACTATTAGTTCAACATGCCTAGACCCACTGAAGTAATACTCGAATGTTGAACTGACAATTCGATGACCCAATTTACTTGTTCCTTGAGATCATTTTGACCACTTTTCTAATCCATTTAACTTTGATTTCCCTTTTTTAAGATGGGAGGAGATGAGAACCACGCCTCCCCCTAGCTGACATTGATGTTGATAGTGATCTCGAATAATTCTTCTTATTGTAGAAGGAAAAAGGACATTTCCTTTATCTCGGATAATTATTCATGAACTTTGAATTTACGTGTTGAGCTATTTGATTACCTAATTGACCAAAATGACATTCTAGAAAGTTAGGGATGTAAACGAGCCGAATCCAACCGAATATCACTTGTTGAGCTTGACTCATTTAACTTGTCTTCTAAATGAGTCAAACACGAACTCGAGCCGACCAGAAAAACCTTATTTGAGTTCGGCTCGTTTAAGGCTCGAGATGTTCCTTGTTCGGCTCGTGGCTCGTTTAAATAGCTCGAATTCGGTTCGTTTACAGCCCTATGCATAGTGGCATTCTACCTCACTTAGAGTATAAGTGTTGTTAGCACGTATATATGAATTGTGTAGTGGGTGCTGGAATGTGGAATCAGCTCCGCTGATCAGGAAACTAAGTTGTATATCAGCTGAGCATTTATATGCTTATGCTATAGCTATATTTCTCAAAGCTAATAGTGCTTTATGTGTAATATGATTATGAGTTGTGATGTAATTGTCTCCAGACGTCTTCGGACGCTTGGATGGTTAGTATGTCTTGGTGTAACATTCCAGAAGACGTCACAAGGATCGGATGCCTTCCTCCACCGTACGTTGTGGAAAAGGTTTAGCAGTAGAGGACGAGACATCCATCACATGGAGAGAAAATAACGAAGATCATCAAGAAGTACGCCTACAAAAAATGTGTTGTCCGATTGCAACCTCAATACGAAGCATTCATGTTAATTAGCTTGTTGTTGTCGATCGTTATCGTTAGTTAGACGTGGTGGGTCGTTGTTATAGTCAGTTAATCTTGTCTGTATTTAATTATTTATTCAAACATTGTTGCTTGTATAAATTTCATGTATTCAAAAATTGATAATTTAATTATGCAGCAGATCGAACTTTCGAAGTAGTAGATACAACAAAAATAGTTTTCATTACAAAGTGTTACTTGGTTAAGGTTTTTCATATAGAACATAAATTTAGTTTGTTTTAATTAAGCCAAGTTATTATAAATTAGTTTTTTGGAATTACATCATATTGTCGGGGTCGAACCCGGGACCTCATGCAGGGGCTTCAAACGCTCTACCACGGAGCTAGCACCTACATGCTCTTATAAATGAATAATAATCAATTATACTTAATTCTTATTTAATTATTAAATATAATTAAATCAAATACTGAACACAATTGAATCAACAAAAATAAGAAGTGCTTAAACTATATGTTACTTGCTCTTAATATTTATCAATCAAAGATTCATGTTTGGTTATGGATTTCTCAACAAAGAGTCATGTTTGGTTAAGGATTTCAAAACAAAGAGTCATGTTTGGTTAATAATTTCTCTTAGTCACAAAATTAATTTATTTCAATTGAGTGAGGCATTTATAATAATAAAAATTAATAATACTAAATTATTATTTAACTTTAAACATAATTAAATAAATAACCTAACATAATCAACACAAAATATAATTTTCTTAACTCTCTGGACTTGTTGAATTGTTAGTTCGGTGCATCGAACTCTCAGCTCGACAGTTCTGGAACAAGAAGTTTCAAAAACCAATTCCCATACCCATCTAACTAAGAGTTTAACCTCCTATCGAACTGCTAATTCAAGGTCGAACTGGTACTTCGAAGGGCCTTTGGCTTGGTTCTTGTAGAACCATATGCGAGACCTATCAAATTAAGAGTTCGACGCATCAAATTAGGTGTTCGAAGTATCGAACTCTCTGTTCGATTATATACTATTACTTTGATAGGTCTGTAGCCCTTGATATCACAAAAAATCAAGAACACCGTTGAGTTAAAATGCCTCAGATTCTTCAACCCTGTGTATATTTTGTTCCTTGTGTTCATTGCTTAGATATATATTCAACTACAAGTTCATGTTTATAGAACTATTTATCAATTCTTCTTGAACTTCAGATTGATTGTTGTTCTTGTTGTTGTTCAAGTTGTTCTTGATCAAATAATTCACGAATTTGAATGGATATTAATTTAATCTTCAACCTCAGGGTCTTACCCTTATATTTTCGGGGTCCAATACCTCTTTTTCTTCACCTTCTTCTGGTTCCCATTCTTCCCCTTTCATGTTCATCCCCTTCTTCTTCAGAATTGAATTATGTAGTAAGGTGTGAACACAAGAATCCCTCGGAGAGATCCAAGTGTGCACCTCAAGTAGAGAATAGGAACACGGAGAGATGTAGGGTGTGTGTAGGGAGAGGATAAGCACCGGTAACTGCTCGAGAGAGAGAGAGAGAGACAGTAGGCTGATAGAGAGTAGGTTGCTTAGCGTTCCAAGGGCTGAGATATATCAGTCTGTACTCATCAGTTGTGTAATGGAAAGATCAAGATCCTATATATAGTGGGGATGTGACCGTTGAGGGGGTTAATGCACCATAAATGGCGGCTTAATGATAAACCCCCAACGGCACGTTCGACCGTGTATATAGGAACTGTTACGTATCTGCCCACAAGTATCAGAGACCGTTATGATATTAGCCGCATTTATGGGACACGTAAGCCTAGAACCTCTCAGTCAGTTACCAGAGGTCACGTGCGAGCTTGATTTTCGCACACGCGCGACGGGTCTTACCCTAGCCTCCAAACAACTAAGTCCCTACAGGTTCCGTGTTGGTGCGCGAGGGCCCTGCCTCGCAGCCCCCACGTGGATCAGCATAGGTAGTGATTCGGTCTGTATGGACCACAGCTAGGTGTGCTGGATTGCCACGTGGCTGTGATATGCTTGTCCGGAAAATTGTATCTACATTAGCCCCCTTTTGCGCGAATGTCACGCGCACGTCCGTTGTGCAGTCGTGCAAAATCAACCGTGCGTGAGCCCCACGCAGATCCTTTGTATTTTGAACTAGAATCCTCATAGCCCCCAGTCATAGTCATGATTGCCTAGGGTTTTGGGAGCGCCGGTTAGCCCCTGACGAAGTGTGGCCACTGTCGAGTTAATCAAACGTCACCCAATTTTGCATACTTTCGCGGCGAGGATAGTTGATAGGTCGTCAATTTCACCGGGTTTTGAAGCGTCGCTGAATCAGAAGACATCAGCAGTCGTGACTCTTCATCTTGAAGGTTTATTTAAACTCTTTGCTCTCTTCAGTTAGAACTTTTTCCATTGTTGTTGCTTCCGAGTTCGTATGTATCGAAGAGAGCATCCACAGAAAGAAGCAGAATCCTTCGATCAAGTTTGCGATCAACTTCTTAACAACTTTTCTGAGGCAATCCAACCGCTTACTCGTGAACAAGGTATCTTAATTTGAACTCGTGACTTTGTAATTGCAGTCAATTTCTGCAGATACTCTTTTCCCTTTTTTTCTTTCCTTCAGCTTGTCAGTGATTTGCAATCTGCTGCTTTATGCCCACAAAAATGGCCCCAAAGAAATCAAACAAGGAGGTCGTTGAAGTACAGGAGCCTCCCAAGGAATTTTGGTGCAAGGCTCCCTATTTGGGTAGTGATGATTTTTATTTGGCTATGATCCAGGGAGACACTCCTCACGCTTCTCCTCCAGTTGCTGCTTTCGAGTTAAAACCCGAACCAAGCAGGGAAGATTGGGATCTAGCTGATGCTCATGATGTACAGAGGCTCAGTATTGAAGTTGGCCTAGTCCCTTTCAACGACGTCTTTTTCTTGGCCTTACTAGAGAAGCTCGACGGGATGAATGAATGGCTCACATTCATCCTTAGCAATCATGAGGCGGTGTTGAAGCAAGCTGGGATTTATAACGCTATTCGCGCGACCAAAGGTCTTAACCTCAAAGCTGACCATGACATGTAAGGGTCCTGTTTTCGCGTTACTGCAGGAGAACCCATACGTTCCACTTTTCTTCCTTTGAGGCCGCACCTACCCTCGAAGATGTAGAAAATCTTTTGATGCTTTCGAGCATGGGAGCCTTTGATTTGGACGAACTGGAGAGTGACGAGGAACTTACTCTTTTTCCACAGATGCAGGAGTGTGTCGGGGCCCTGAAGAAAGTCACCACGCAATGGGCACCTGACGTAATTGAACCCTGTGGTACCTGCATGTCAGTTTCCTCCAGTGCGAAGAACATTTGGTCCAAATGGCTCATGTTCTCTTACAAAGACTATGCCAAGCCCGCCATCATTCAGAAACTGCTCAAGGGAGATCCCAAAGCGGTGATTTTTGTTGATGGAGAAAGACTTTAATGGTCGTTGTGTGGTTTCCTGTGCGTTTGGCTGTCGCGTTTCCTCGTAGACGGGAGTCCACGTGACGGCGTCTTTATCCACGTGCTCCCACTCGCGGTAAAGCTCGCACTTGGTCGCAAGATTGCTCTGGGGCCCCTTGTCTTGGGTTCTTTGTACTATCGGCTCGACTTAGCCGTTTCTCATGTTGAGCAGTCGCGTGGAAGGCTCGATGTTATTTATTTCGTCAATATCGGTTTCTTGACCATGTGGGTTTTCGAACGATTGCCTTCATATGCTCCGACTACCTCCCCTGTCTACTTGTGGAATTTGAAACCGAAGGAAGCACTCATGTGACCTCGTTCGTGGCGTTGGTTTGGTGCTAAAAGCACCCGCCGCAATTTTTCCTTGGTATGTGATGATGCTGAACTCTTTGTGGCCCCGCCTTATGTGGTGGAATTGGACAATATTGTTTTTCTTGCGGACATGTATCCTGAGGTTGACACTCCTTTCCAGAAGAAACACATTACCAGTGGGTCTCGGCGTTATGGGCGATACGTGAACTGGTGTAGAAGAACCTATCTGCCTGCACTAGTTGAACACGCGCCTGGTGCAGAGTCTTGCAATTATGAGCGCATAGCAGTTCCTTTTGATCCTCTTCGCCTGTCCTTTCAACTGGGCTATGATGCTGTCGCACAACCCATGTGGTCCAAGTCTTTTACCAAGGGCTGCTACAATGGAGTGCTCTATGGGAAAAGCAACAAATTTCTTATCACAGAACTTCCTTTGACTCAGCCTTCTAGGGGAAGGCGGGGCAGGATTTCTGCTAGCTGGGTGGCTTTCTGGAATACCCAGGTTCGTTGTTTGACCAGTCCTTGGACTCAGCTTCCGGTTGGTACGGTCCTCGCGCCTTTATGGAAATATTATCCTTTCAAGGCTAATCTGACCCGAAGCACGACCAATTACGGATATTACTCCTTGCTAGCTAAAGGAAGTCTTTGCCCGGAGTTCATCTTGAAGGAGAAGACTACCGCCATCGGACATAACTCCCTTGAAGCCAGGGCCCAATACGCGCAAGACTTTCAAATGGTATTATATGAACCTGCTTATCCCCTTGTTTCTTTGCATTCTATGCCCGATAACATCGTTCCCTTTCCCTCTTATTAGTGCTGCTTGAGACGCTTTGCCTCGGGGGATCATAGCAGGGATTTTATAGATCTTTGTCGCTCGAAGAAGAGTCAACCCAACAAATCATTCTTCCAAATATGCCCATAGATGAAGGAATCCTGCAGGTGGTTTCGGAGAGTCTTGAACTTTTCCTTGCTCCGTACGTCAAGGTGACGAAGAAGAGAAGCGCAGGCCCCTCTTTGATAGATTTCTTGGTGACGCAGCCTTCAAAGGGCTCGCGGAGTGAGCTGGCAGTGAAGAAGATTTCTAAGAGAACTCTCTCGAAGAAGGGGGCCATCCCAGAGTCGGAGCCAAGCTTTGTTGCCAGGGAAGAGGAAGAAGGTAAGATAAAGTGGCATGTTAACTTTGTCAAGTTAATGTTGGGTTTTGACGTACGTAACGCAGCGGAATAACAAAAATTAATCCTACTTCAATGCCCACCACGGATCGTCAGGAGGAGACATCATAACATGATAAGAGACATATTATTGTGTACCTTTTGATTTGTGAGATCACACGAAGAATGATGTCCTCGTCTCTACGGTTGATCCACGTCTAGATGTGAGATCTAGATTCTTCCTTCAAACAAGTGCTAGCTTGAACCCGGAGGAAGAGGGAAAAGGATCAAAGCAACAAGGACAATAGGAGGTTTCAGCCTCCTCTTTGTGCCGACGGGAAGGGGGACGGACGGGCCTAGGGCGTCGGCCTTAGGCTTGTCTTGCTCTCTTTCTCTTGTTCTCTCCCACTCTCTTTGTGTTGTGTCAATAACAAATCACAATTCGTGGGAAGGAAGCTAGAGCCTCCTTTATATACTCCAACAACTCCTTGTTGTTTCCATAAAGGAGTTTCCTAATTCTACATGAACTAGAATTATTCCCTTCCTCGCAAATTACTCCTACTAAGTTTTCAAGGTGTTGCACTATGATCCTCCTGATTAGTTAATCATATTAATTAATCCCAAATCTAGCTCTACTCTATTTGACGTGTGACCCCATAGGTTTCTAACTAGTTGGTAGTAACTTTTATTAACATGGAGCGGTGTCTAGCAACACATCCATGCCACCCAACTAAGAGAAATAGTCAGTGATCCCGACAAACCTCTTGTGCCCAATATCTTATATTTCACTTTCCCTTTGTCTCCATATCTGGATTGGAAACGAGACATAAATAGTCACACTCGTATATCCAATCCATAGTTCCTCGATCCTGGGAATATGCTTATGCGAACAGATAACATCAATATCTCCATATTGATTTATCTGAGTCTGGCCAGACATTCAATAAGCCTCATCCCTCGAGTGGCCATGGATATTTACCCCCATTATTTGGGAGGGACAAATCCTATCTACATCACTACGATCACTAAGCTTGCTTCCTATCATGCCCGAATGCCATTTTTATGATTATCCAGTTACGGTGTAACGCTTGATAACATCAAAGCACAATATTCCACAACTAGAGTATCTAGTGACTTCAAGTCTAAGGATTGAAATTATATTAGCACTACGAGAAGCGATTATGACTTGACATAATCTAATGCATCCTTCTCGTTGTGGGTCAATCCAGTATGCCATTACTCATAATGCATACCCATGTGTTAGACTTGATATCTCCATATCAATCTACCCAAATACTAGTCTATATTTGGTCGTCCTATTAATCAATATAGTGGACTAGGGATATTTAAGATAAACAACAAATTTTATCTAAGGACTTCATTATATTAAATATCAGAATATATAATAAATGAATATTCTAGCCAAAACAATGTTCAGACTAAATCTACGATTGCCTCTAGGGCATCTGTTCCAACAGTCTCCCACTTGCACTAGAGCCAATCTGGCGCATCTCGTATGCCTATAGATCTGGCATGTCCTTCATACTTTCGTTGCGCAAGAGGTTTTGTGAGTGCCCAGAGTTTTCACAGTACAACTCCATGGGATCCACGATGCTAGGAACCACACCGAGCTCAGTGATAAACTTCTTTATCCAAACTGCCTCTTTTGCTGCTTCCGCAGCAGCAATGTACTCAGCTTATGTTGTTGAATCAGCAATTGTCCCTTTCTTGGAACTCTTCCAGCTCACAGCTCCTCCATTCAGGCAAAACACGTATCCAGACTGCGATCTGTAGTCATTTTTGTCGGTTTGGAAGCTTGCATCAGTGTAACCCTTTACACTTAGCTCTTCCTTACCTCCAAATATCAAGAACACATCCTTAGTTCTTCTCAAGTACTTTATAATGTTCTTGACAGCAATCCAGTGACTGTCACCCGGATTGGACGGGTATCTACTTACCATACTCAATGCGTATGATACGTCTGGTCTAGTACATAACATGGCGTACATGATGGATCCTATGGCTGAAGCATAGGGTATCCTACTCATGCGGTCCTTATCAATCTCATTGGAGGGACAGTCATTCTTAGAAAGAGTGACTCCATGTGACATGGGCAAGAATCCCTTCTTGGAATCTTGCATGTTGAACCTCTTCAACACCTTGTCTATATATGTACTTTGACTTAGGCTGAGCAGCCTTTTAGATCTATCCCTATAGATCTTTATACCAAGTATATAGGCTGCATCTCCTAAGTCCTTCATTGCAAAGCACTTTCCTAGCCAATCTTTAACAGATTGCAAAGTAGGAATGTCGTTGCCAATGATTAGTATGTCATCCACATACAAGACCAGAAATACTACAGAGCTCCCACTATCCTTCTTGTAAACACAAGGCTCATCTTCGTTCTTGATGAAGCCAAACACTTTGACCGCGTCATCAAAACGTCGATTCCAACTCCTAGAAGCTTGCTTTAATCCATAAATGGATCTTTGCAGCTTACATACTTTATTGGCATTCTCTGGATCCTCAAAACCCTCTGGTTGTGTCATGTACACATCCTCGAGGAGGTTCCCATAAAGGAACGCTGTTTACATCCATTTGCTAAATCTCATAGTCATAGTGTGCTGCAATAGCAAGTAGGATTCGAATGGATTTAGTCATGGAGACTGGTGAAAATGTCTCATCATAGTCAATACCATGAATCTGTCTATAACCTTTGGCTACCAATTGCCCCTTATAGGAAACTACCTTGCCATCCATGTCGGTCTTCTTCTTGAAGACCCACTTGCACCCTATAGGCCGAGCCCCTTCGGGTGGATCCACCAAAGTCCATACTTTGTTGGTGTACATGGAATCCATTTCGGATCTCATGGATTCTAGCCACTTCTTAGAGCCTTGGCCTTTCATGGCCTCTCCGTAGGTTGCAGGCTCATCATCTATGAGTGGTACGTCATCGGTATCAGTCCCGAGAAGTCCATACCTCTCTGGATCATGACGCACTCTTCCTGATCTACGGAGTTCCTGTGTTATCTGAACAGGTTCTTCCACAACTACTTGCGGTTCCTGTTCATGTTCCATCATTGGTTCAGTGATATGTGGTTCTTGAATCTCTTCAAGTTCTACAGCCCTCCCACTTGCTTCTTTAGAGACAAACTCTCTTTCTAGAAACACGCGGTCCGAGAAACAAACACTTTGTTCTCGGTGGGATTGTAGAAATAATATCCTTTAGTTCCTTTACGATATCCCACAAATTTACACTTATCCGCTTTGGGCCCGAGCTTGTCTGTTTGTAAACGTTTTACATAGACATCGCAGCCCCAAATCCTCATAAACGACACTATGGGACGTTTCCCAGTCCGTATCTCATATGGCGTCTTCATGACTGATTTGGATGGAACGCGATTAATGGTAAAAGCTGCCGTCATTAGAGCATGTCCCAAAACAGATATCGGAAGATCTGTTTGAGACATCATAGATCACACCATATCTAATAGAGTGCGATTCCTCCTCTCGGACACACCATTGAATTGTGGCGTTCCGGGTGGAGTGAGATGGGATACTATCCCATACTCTCTAAGATACTCATCAAACTATTGGCTTAAGTATTCTCCTCCACGATCTGATCGTAGAGCCTTAATACTTTTACCAAGTTGCTTCTCTACTTCATTCTTGAATTCCTTGAACAATTCAAAGGATTCGGATTTGGCCTTCATAAGGTATACAAATCCATATCTACTGAAATCATCAGTAAATGTGATGAAGTAGGTATAACCACCTCTGGCAGGAGTGGGGAATGGTCCACATACATCAGTATGTATGAGTGCCAATAACTCACTAGTCCTTTCACCTTTCTTATGAAAGGGGACTTTGTCATTTTTCCTAATAAACATGATTCACATGTCTCATATGATTCCAAATCGAATGAGTCTAGTAGTCCATCCTTATGGAGTCTAGAAATGCATTTCTCATTTATATGGCCTAAACGACAGTGCCATAGATATGTAGGATTTAAATCATTAGTTTTAATCCTTTTAGTATTTACGTTATAGATTGGACTATTTAGATCAAGGATATAGAATCCATTAGACAAATGCGCACTACAATAGTGCATACTATCAAAATAAATGGAGCAACACTTGTCCTTTATTGAAATAGAAAAACCCTTCTCGTCCAAACAAGCAATGGAAATAATGTTTCTGCTCATAGCAGGCACATAAAAGTAATTGTCTAATTCTAAAATAAGTTCAGAAGGCAAAGATAGCTCATTAACGCCTACAGCTAATGCATCAACTCTTGCTCCATTCCCGACGCGCTAATCTGTCTCCCCTTTACTCAATCTTCTACTTCTTTTCAAATCCTGCACATTACGACAAATGTGAGAACCACATCCGGTATCCAATACCCAAGATGAAGAAATAGAAAGATTGAAGTCTATAATATAAATACCTGGTGGTGGTGGAATCACTATTCCAAGCTTCTTATCCTCCAGATATTTAGGGCAATTCCTCCTCCAGTGACCCGGCTGGCTGCAGTAGTGACACTCACCCTTAGCCACGCCTCCACTAGGGGAATCGTGTCCTCCTGCATAGCCATGTCAGCATATTTTTGTTCAGTTTATTTTTAATTTTATTTTTTATTTTTGAGTCAGCACGTTTTTCTTCTTTTGAGTCTACCCACCTATTTTTCTGACCTTGCATATATAAAAAAAAAACAGAAAAATCTTAAAATCTTTTGAGAATGGGCAATCAATGGGACTATAAACTGTAAACAATTCAGTAAGTAAAACTCCAACAGGGAAGAAAATTGACATCGAGGTGTAGGAGTTTTATTTTTCTACGGATGGATAGATCCAGTGCGACCCAGAATTCTCTGGTAGGTTGTAGCCTGAGTTAGGAATCCGACTAGTTACCACACCACCGTCACATAGGTAGTCGACAACCTTCCCACGGGCGTCAGCACGGTCACTGAATTTTTCAGTGAAGTGTTTGGCTTATAACGGACCTCACGTCCTGTTTCTCAGCCTTAGGTCCAAATAGTTAGCCCATTTGCAGCCATTTACCCCTTTATTCACAGCCACTGCAGCCTAGGAAGCCTTCCTTGTGACTTGCATCACTTTTTTAGTTGGCCTGTACTACGCGTTATGACAAAGGGAGTGAGTCTGGGAGGGTTGTAGAGGGACGAGAGCTTTCACACAGATCAGTTTTGGACAGCATGAGGGCGTGACAGGGTGAGTTAGAGGCGACAACATTAATTTGTAGGAGGTGAATCACTACATTACACATTGATCACAGGAGGAGTAGTCGCATGTGTGATATCTATTTCACACAGATCAGGGGTTCGGGGTTGTCAGATTTTAATTGGAGGTCGTGCCTATTTCTACATCTTTGGTGATGAGGAAGTTAGGTAGGACAACACGTTATTTTCTGGACTACAAGGATCAAGCGCTTAACGACTAATGTGGGGGTATTTTTGGCAAGTTGATACTCTTCATATCCCACAAGTTTATTATTGCACTACCCATCTTAGTTAGTTGAATCTGTTGTATTTTCGTATGGATTGTTTATCAGAAAAAAAGAGGGAGAAAAAAAGTAATATTCGTTGTTTCAAATTATTTCAGTATTAGTTAATAAAATCAAGCTGAGTAGGGAACACTGTTTAGACTACATGCTACTTTACAATTGTGGCCGCGAGAACGGCGAATCAGCACCAAGATTTCAGGAAATTGGGATACAGAGACTTAGTTGTTCTGGATAGTTTTCGGGGGGCTTGGTGAGGTGTGTGAGTTGGGAACATTGAGATGTCATAACAAGTAGGATTGACTTTACCCGTTACATACAAAAACCCTACCTGTTTAGACTTAGGATCCCTGATGGAAAATAGCTCGGAAGGTAGGTTAACTAGGGATTCACTCAGGAACAGACGAAAGTAACAGTAAGGGGATCCGTGCTTATTTTCCACCCTGAGAAATAAACAGGCTCACCAATCGACTGTCTACCGGTATTTCCTGAAGGAAGGATGAACATTGAAGGATACATCAGTTTTAACTCTAGAGATTGCCCAATCTCAACCAAAAATCTTCGTTTAGTCATGAGTCAGTTTGTGTATATTCCTTATCTGAGTCAGTTAATAGTTGAGTCTTCTGGTCTTTAGCATGAATCTGTGGAAGGGGAAATTATTCAATTGAAGTATGCAAAAGAAGGTTCTACAAGGCAGTATGCAAGGGTTTGCTCGGGACGAGCAGATTTTAATGTGGGGGTTGTTTGATAGCTTGAAAATCGAATTAGTTTGGGAAATCTTTTTACCATTGGTTCTAACCCTGTGGAGGTTGATTTTGCCCATTTTCAGTCTGTTTTCCGCTTGTGACGAGATAGAGACGTTGAGAACATAATTGGTAGATTTGAGTAATTTCATGCATAACTTTGTTTATTGGATATGATTGCGGGTACATGTTATTATGTGAAGATAACAGATACCAAGGAATGCATGGAATTGGCTTGGACTAAAGGCAGCGTATCAAGGATTCGGAGCAGAAAGAGACGCAGAAAAAGCTAAGTGGTGCGTTCAGACGCAGAAGCCTGCGTTCAAACGCACAACACTTGGCGGCTGGAGGAAGCAGAGGAAAAAGGCAGAAAATGACAACTCTGTGCGTTCAGACGCACACACTTGCGTTTGAACGCAGGACTTCGACTTCCTGAGCCGTCAGGATTGGGCGAGTTCAACCACGAAGACCAAGGGGTGCGTTCAGACACACCTGGTGCGTTCAGACGCACAAGTCCAAGAAGCCAGAGAAAGAGGTGAAAATGAACAAGTGGTGTGTTCAGACGCAGGTGGTCTGCGTTCAGATGCACTGCGTTTAGACGAAGGGAGGCTGCATTCGAACGCACAGCAGATTTCCAAAAGCTTCCAGGACGGGTTTTAGACAAGGGTAGAACAGGAATTTCGGGCATCAGTTTTAGAGACTGTGGCAGTATAAAAGGAGGTGTCCCAGCACAGAATTAGGTTACACAATCATCATCACAGCAACCAGTCCCAGAGCCGTCAGAGTTGGAGCAAAGCAGAGTTGGAGAAGTTTTCAGTATTCAGCCATAAACTCGTTTGATCTTTCTTCTTTCTTTTATGAAACATTTTTTTCAATAATGTACGCTAGCTAAAATTTTCACCTAGGTTCTCGGTGAACCTAGGGTTTATGAATTCAGCAGCTTGGTTTGTTTGTTTCTCAGATGCATGACTAATTTGAAGTCTTAATTCAGGATTGGATTGTTTATTATCTTGTCTTTGATTTTATATTTATGCATGAATGGCCTGATCACCCAGGAGTGTTACAGACAGGATCTGGTGCGCGAGAGTGGCCAGTGAGAGTTAGGAAGAGAAGACAAGATTTAGTACCCTATCTTGATGGACCGAGAGGTGAAAAGAATCAGGGGACTAGCCCAGAAGCATTAGACCAACTGCTAGACGTTTAGGGGAAGACCGATAGGAGAGCCTGTAAACCTAGCAGACTTATAACGAACCTGCAAATCTCGATGGACCGAGAGGACCCGAGAATCTGCAGGGGAGTGACAGGTGCATGAGACCGAGAGGAGATTGCAACATTGGTATGCTGGCATAAACAAGACTGTTGTGTGTTTCTGAAATCAAGTAAACCATATAAGCTGAATAGTAACCCTAGGGGATCCTGGGACCTAGATCTTTAATTCATCAACTTTCATAATTAGAAAAATCCCCAGAAAATTACTTTCAAAAAAATAAATTCTCTAATTACAATTTTATTTATTGCAACTAGTTAAAATAAATCACACCCCAACCTTCCTCCTTTTCATAACTTTGCATCTATTTCTGATCCTTACGATTAAAATTCATACCGTTCTCGTTGGTTCGACAACCAGAGTCACAAATACATACTCTATATTACTTGATCGTACACTTGCGAAAAAGCAGATAGATTCACGCTGTCACTTTACACACCTTCTCCAAAAGGTCAGATATCTCTTAGAGTAGAACATCCCTGTCCCCGGACAGCGACTCCAGCACTCCTGCAAATGTCCTCGGGTACGATAGGCGCACCTTCATTAACCAATCAAGGCAGGCCTGGTCGATATCTGTACATTTGAAGGAAATGAGAATGGAACAATCAGCAAAAACGTGGGCTCACCAATTGAGTATAATGAGCATGAATGCAGCGGCCTTACCGGTGCCTTTGATAATTTGCTGAAGAGTGGAAATAGGAGTCGCTGCTTGCGCGCTAGAACCAGCTGCCTTGATCATGCTCTGATCAGCCAGAGCTTCGCGCACAAAGTATGCCTCAGGGATCACAATGGCAACAGGGTTCTCAATCTGTGAACCCCAAACCTCCCATGGATTCTCGGAGAAAAGAGCATCCAAATCAAAAACATCCCCTGTGACAGCAGCACTCCCCGAAATGCTCGGCGTGACAAGAGCATCACGCGCAGTTGGCTCAAGATCATCATTATCAAGAGCACCATGCTCCGTCGAAGAAGTTCTTTCAATACTCTCCTTAACAGGGGTGGCGTGTTCACCCGACTCAGCGATACATTCGACCCTTCCAGCACTTTTCTCAGGGGAAATATCCTGTCCAGGATTCATGACCATGGGGGCTCGCTCAACACTTATTCCTTGCCCAGCATCCTCGTCGTTTGAAGAAAGGGATATTGTTTGAGTGGTGGGAGCGGCATCATCCTCTTTCCGTCGACGGTCCTCCTCTTCCTGCTCAGAAATGAACTCAAGGCGCTCTGCATCAGCGTCATCTTCAACCACTGAAGCCTTTTCCACTGAGCCCTGCTCCGAAATACCAGCAATAGAAATTTCACGTTTAGGAACCACTGTGGTACTACGAGGGCGACGAGGCCTCAAGGGGCAAGTGTAACACCCCGAATTTTTTTAAATATTTTTGACGTATCTTTTGAAAAGTTTAATAAGTTTATTTTCGAAATAAATAGCTAGTAAGGGAGTTAGTTGTATTTTTAGATAATATTAAATAGTTGGGTTGGGGTTATGAATAAAGATTATGGAACTAGGAGGGGATGTGATTGTAATTACCAGGAAACTACATCAGGAAACTCAATTTTAGTCTCCCAATAATCTCTCACTCCCATACATCTCTCCCTCATTCTCTCTCTTTCCCCGACTCTCTCTCCCTCTCTATTTATTCTCCTCTTTCTTCTCTTCGGCAACACCACTCCCCGACCCCGAGACAACCACCATCACTCCCGACGCCATCACCACCTCCTACCTCTCCACCCTCTTCCTATCTCTATCACTCTCTCTGCCTTCCCTACTCTCTGTCGAGCATCACCAGGAGAAGAAGCAGCAGCAGCAGCAACAATGGCCGCCGCTGCCACTGGCGAAGTCCACGGGAAACCACCACCACCATCCACCTTTTTGTTTTTCTCTCTCTCGATCCCCCCCCCCCCGTTTTAACCTCATGAGAAGAATAAGATGAAGACGATAAAAACAGCAGCTGAAGCAGCGCCACAGCAGCAGGAGAAACCGCCGACAACCTCCATTGTTTCCGGCGAAGAATTCGCCGGAGTTCAACCGGGACGATCCAGCCCCTTCCACCCCTCTCTCTATCCTCCAGAGGGTCCGACCAAGCTCCAGGAGGTCCTAGCCGCAGCCAAGAATATCCGGAGAAGCCCCGGCGAAGCACCACCTTCGGCGACCCGACGACGATCTTGACCCGTTCGAATTCTTGACCGTTTCTCGCAAAATCTGATGTGGGTCACTTAAAATCTTCTCTTAAGTTGTTTTCAGTAATCAAAAACAGGTTTTAAGGCCTCAAATCCACGTTTTAATCGGTTAGTTTGAATGTTCTTGACTTGGGGGGTTAAAGTGTCATTTTCAGAAAGTTTCCGGGGGGTTATTATGTCATTTCAGAAACTTTGGGGGAGGCAGTTGTCATTTCAGAAACTTTTGGGTACTAAATGCAGTTTTTAATTTCAGATTCATTTATAAAATTAATTTTTCTATAATTTATTTAGTTATTATTTATAAATTAATAAGAATATTTTGGGGGTAAATATTATTGAAGAAAATATATTTTTGGGTTTATAAATAAGTTAAAATGAATATTTTCTTGAGAAAAATAAAAGGAGCTAGAAATATATATATATATGCTGTATATTTGTTGAAGTTATATTAAGTTAGAAGCTCCGGTTTGTAGGTGACATTTTCGTAAACGAGACGACTTCTAGGACGTGCTTGGATTTCGGTAAGTTAAAATTCCTAGTGTTGCGTACCTTTCATTTCTTTCGTGTTATCGCGTGCGTTATTTTTAAAATACTACAATACGTGCTTTATGTGAATTATTTACTCGCTTTAGAATATTCTACATTGAGGTATCACATGAATAACGATAATCTAAAATAAGAGTCCGAACGACTCCGCTAGAAGTACGGCTAAATTCTATTTCCGAAATGAAGTACCAATAAAATCCCTATTACCACATTAGGCCTTGATTATCTAGTTCACGGGCCACAATTATCAAATGAGCTATCCTCCTTTCGTATCCAAATGTTTATATGATTTTGCGTCTCAAAATGTGATTTGTGATATGCGTAATTGACCTTAGATTTTGACTATGCGTCCAAACGATTCCTTCAAAAGTGTATTATGATTCATTGGTTCGATCTTGCTACCACTAATTATCAAGCGTGGATTATCAAGAGGAAGTGAAAGAAATTACTTGAGTATATCCCCCTAAGTGGGGCAGTATAACGAGAGTATACCGCCTAAGTGGGGCAGAACTATGGATATATCCCCCTTAATGGGGCAGTTTTATGAGAGTATACCCCCCCTAAGTGGGGAAGAATTATGGAATTATCCCCCTTAATGGGGCAGTGTTATGGGAGTATACCCCCCTAAGCGGGGCATAATTATTGATTTAGAAATGCTCTATTGGAATTATAAACGGTTATTGGTTGAGAATGTTAAATAAAGAGTTGGATAATTAATATTGTCTCATTCTTGGTTATGTTAGTGTAAGTTAATATGCCTAGCCTCGTGTGCCTCTCTTTCATTTCGCGTATCGCGTGTGTTATTTGTGAAATGCTACCGTAAATGCTTTATTTGAGTTATTTACTTGTTTTTGAAATACTCTCCTTGAAGTGTCGTTTGAAATTGGTATCCAATCTAAATAACAAATCCGAAAGAGGAACATCTAAACATCTTATTGTGAAATAACTTGAAATAATATTTTTAACTGTGATTTCCCAAGACGGACCACGTCTTTGGGTTGGAAGTACGAAATTTCAAATCGTTGCCTCGGTTACCAAAAGTAGCACACCGCTAACTTATTGGTCAAATCTGAATATCTCTCTCAATCGTACATCGATTATTATTTTGTGCCACACTGGCTTTTGTTTGGAGCTCCTTACTCGATTCTACATCTTGAAAGAAAATTCATAGTTATGTAAAGTGGAAAGCCGTTGTGCGTGGGTTTGTGCCAAATCCCTGATACGATACATTTCTGACATATTGTGATTGGTTATTGTTATGAGATTATGAGGCTCTGACCTCCTTTCGATTAGTTATGGTTATGAGGCGCTATGATGCGAACCTCCTGTGATTGAGTTATGGTTATGTGGGTGCTATTGCACATATGAGAAAGAGGTTGTGGATTGGATATGGTCACGCCCCGTATCAACTAGTTACTAAAATGAATTTCTGGACTCGATTCCTATCGCTGAGAATTATTATCTTGAGATTAAAGTGATATGCGTTTGAATGCATATGGAGTGCGTTTGAACGCAGAACTTGTAATTTCGTGATGTTCTGCAAAGTTCTGGTGAGTTGCGTCTGAACGCAGATGTTGTGTTTGAACGCATGCCTTCTCTCTAGAAAATTCTTGGGATTGTCCGCTGCGTTTGGACGCACATGTAGCGTTTGAACGCACCTCCTTAACATTTTCATTCCAAGTTTTCTGCGTTTGAACGCACATGTGTTAGCCTGATGTAGATACTGCTTTCTGACATGACAGATCTTAGCCACGTGGCAACCATCCAGCACACCATATTGTGCTCCACACACACAGGATCACCAGCCGAGCTGATCCATGTGGGGGCTGCGAGACAGAGCCCTCGCATACCACTGCACGGGACTTGTAGGGACTTAGTGGTTTGGAGGCTAGAGTAAGCCCTGTCGCGTGCGAGCCAAGCCCGCGCGCGACCTTTAGTAACTGTTTTGAGAGATCTATGGCACGAGCTCCCTAGACCCGGTCAATCCGGTCAAACCCGGTCAACCTCGTAACGGTTCCGGTACTCGCGCACCACGTGCTCTTAACGGTTCCTATATACTCGGACGAACGTGCCGTTATGGTTAAGCTAATTAAGCCGCCATTAATGGGCGCATTAACCACACTACAACGGTCATGTTCTCCAGTATATATATATATCGTTAACCTTTCCATACAAAGGAGGACACACTGTCATACGCGGAAGCTCTGCCAAACCTCTGTCTCTCTCTCAGACATTGCTACTGACTTACTCTCTCCCTACACACACCCCTATTCTTCCTGTGCGATCCCTGATCCACTACGCACGGTGTACACGGAGGTCTCCCTGCCGGAATCTCTTGTGCACATTTTGGTGAACCCGACGTGAACTTACCAGCAAAAGCAACCATGTCTCAGGAGGACGATGTCAGCAACCGATCGCCTTCCACCGAAACTCCCTCAGGAGACGAGGCTCGCCGTACTCCGACGACTCCCGGCGAGGCGCCAACTTTAGAGTCTTTGGACACCACTGTCCAAAGTCAGGCAAAAGCTCTCAAGTCTCAGTCTGCGCAGTTAGAACGAATCTTGGCCGTTCTGGGCACCCTTGCGCCAAATCCCCCACCGGCCACCGCTATCCCTCAGGGAGGAGGAACCCCTACCGCTCCAGGATTGGGAGTGTCAGCCACGCCTCCCAACCCTCATCTGCAAACTCCACCGTCAGCAACGCAGCTGCCTTCGGTCCAAGGGTCAACGGCACAAATGCTGCCCCCTGCTGCTCACGCCTCTCAGCCCCCGGCTTTGGCGTCCAACCCAGCTCTGCAATACACTATGCCTCCACCAGCGACAATCTGGGGAAACGCGGGTAGTCAATACACTCCCAATCCTCCGGCGGCATACGTGTCGCCACCGCCTACGGCAACCCCTCCGCCAACTACCGAGGGAAGCATTCCAGAATGCATGACGTCTTTGCAGAAGCGCGTGGACTCCATCCTGGCTCATCAGTCGTTCGCGGATACCATCATCCCGAAGCTAGACAACGATCCACCCATTCCACGAGAGATCTATCTCATGCCTAACCCGGCGGGGTACAAGGCTCCCAAATGGGATAAGTTCGAGGACGTCAATGGAAACGCTCATGAGCATGTCATGCGTTTCATCGATGTCATGGGTCCATACGGAGCCGATCCCAAGCTGCTGATGCGAGAATTCCCAAAAACTCTTGGGAATGTAGCATACAAATGGTACCGAACATTGGAGGCCGGATCTGTGAAGACTTGGGACGACATGGTCCAGAGGTTCTATACCAAGTTCTTCCAGATGGAAGAAAAGGTGACGATGATCCATCTCTCGCGGATGTATCAGAAACGCGAGGAAGATGGAATCACTTTCATCAAGAAATTCAGAGCGAAATCCTTGGAGTGCAAGGATCCAATGCTCGAAAGCCGGCTCGTAGAGATATGCCTGCAGTGCATGCGAGATGAATACAAAAGCATGCTGATCAATTTGCAAACACCTACGTTTTCAAAGCTCATCGAATGCACGATGAACATCGAGCCCATTGTCGAGAGACAGAGAAAGAAGAGCGCTCCAGAACGACCTGCGAGCGGCACCACCTACAAGATCGGCAGATTTGGCTACAAGCGGGGACGCGAAGCTGAGGTCAATACAGTTTCGCCCCAGAAGCAAGCAAAAGTTACAAACTTCGACGCACCGCCTCTGCCATGCTCGGTGGAGGAAGCGAGCGATCTCTGCAGACAGTGGCGCAAGGACGGCGTCCTGCCACCGCTCGAGAAAGCACCCTCCAAGGAGATGACGAGGGACCCTAAGTGGTGCGAATACCACGGCAAGGTTATGCACCCCACAGCCGAGTGCAAGAAGCTCAGATTCACGTTCGATCAGAAGATGAAGAACGGTGAACTCATCGTCAGCGACCACCGGAAGGATGTGCGCAACAACCCGCTGCCTGCCCATACAGATTCGGGCTCAAAGGGCAAAGAGGTCGCCATGATCTCGATAGTGGACTTGGAAGAAGTTGCAGAGGATGGTCTGCCCATCATTGCTGAAGTCCATGAAGATGAAGACTACAGCATGGACACGGAAGATGAGCGTGCCGACCGCATGAAAGGGTCGCATGGCTTCGACAAATTCTTCAACGAGATGAACTTCTCCGAGAAATGCCGAACGGATATGACAAAAGCAATCTTAAGAGTAGCAGAGGACTGCGAGGAGGACCTCGTGGTCTCCAACGGGAAAGTCATCAGGGCGTCCCGTTCCACAGAAAAGATTATGACCTTTTCTGCCAGCGACAAGAAGACAGATGCGAGCCACTAGAGGCCCCTGTACGTGACCGCCATCATTAACGGCGTCGAATTCAAGCGAGCATTCGTCGATGGAGGAGCAGCGGTCAATGTCGTTCCACTCCACACACTGAAGCTAGCAGGGATCCCCGAGCACAAGGTAGTCAAGCGTCCATCCCCGCTGGTGGGATTCGGAAGCGATTCTAGAATGACGATCGGATGGATCCGCCTAGGCGTTCAAATTGGTAAAATCAAGTGCTCGGCGAAGTTCTATGTCATAGACGCGAACACCACATATCACATGATCATAGGTCGGGCCTGGATTCATCGCTTTGACGCAATCCCTTCGACGGCTCACCAGGTGATGAAAGCTATCTGGAACGACAGGATTGTCGAGATACCGGCCTCAACTAACCCGTTCAACTTGGACGAAGCACATCTCAGCGAGGCGGTGTGGTTCACCGAGATGGCGGACGAGCAAACACCCGGACCATTCAACCCTACTCCTTTACCTCTCTGGGAGGACATCAAGGACCAGTCACCTGCGGGCGTGATGGTGACAAGGGAAGATGCCAAGGAAAAGCCGCCTACACACAAAGAGGCGCCGCGCATCGCATATCAATGGAAGAATGTGTACACTCTGAAGAGGATTGCAAAGCATGACCCCGAGGGTAAGGAGATAGAGAGCTTCTACGCCAACGGGAAGAAATGCTATCGCATATGAAGGTGCGCGGGGACGTCCTCACACGGGCATGGGGATGTCCCTGGGCAAACCAATCAAATCGAGCAAGTTGCGCTGACGGAAGAGCCAACACAGGGCACTCCAGACGAGAAACTCAAAGAAGCGTCCGAATGCATGGAAGACAGGCCAAGACCACAAAAGCAAGAGCTAAAGGAAGTGTTCCTCAGCCCGAACGAGGAAAAGAAAAGGCCAGTCTTCCTGAGTGCGGACCTCACAAGCGAAGAGGAACAAGGACTGCTGCAGCTCCTAACTGAATACAAGGATGTGTTCGCATGGGAATATGATGAGATGCCGGGTCTGGACACGAGCATCACCATGCACCGTTTAGACATCATCCCAGGGTCTAAACCGGTCAAGCAAAGCACCAGAAGCTTCAGGCCAGAGCTCAACGTGAAGATCAAGCAGGAGATTGTCAAACTCCTAGACGCCAAGTTCATAGAGCCAAATCACCATCCCACATGGTTGGCCAACATCGTGCCGGTGGTGAAGAAGAACGGACAGCTCCGCATCTGCGTGGACTTCCGAGATCTCAATCGCTTCTGCCCTAAGGACGATTTCCCACTGCCTAACATCGATTTGCTCATTGATTCAACGGCAGGCCATCGCATGTTCAGTTTCATGGACGGCTTCAGCGGGTACAATCAGATCAAGATGGATCCCGAAGATGCAAGGAAAACTGCATTCATCACTCCCGTGGGGGTATTCAACTACACGGTAATGCCATTCGGTCTTAAGAACGCAGGCGCAACCTATCAGCGGGCCATGATGGCTCTATTCCACGACATGATGCACAAAGAAGTGGAATTCTATGTGGATGACCTGGTAGTCAAATCCAAGCATGAAGCAGATCACCTTGCAGACCTGCGAAAGGTGTTCAACAGATGCAGGAGCTTTCAACTGAAAAGGAACCCCATGAAATGCGCATTCGGCGTGACCTCGGGGAAGTTTTTGGGATGTGTGGTCCATCGCCAAGGGATCGAGCCTGACCCTGCGAAAGTGTCAGCCATCACCAGCATGACGCCACCTCACAACCAAAGTGCCTTGAAAACATTCTTGGGAAAATTGTCATATCTGCGGAGATTCATCCCAGCAATCGCCGAAATCACATGCTGTTTCAGCACTCTTCTCAAGAAGGACGCCGCGTACAACTGGGCTCCTGATCACGAAGCCGCATTCGAAAAGCTAAAGGAGCTACTCACATCCCCAAAGATAATGATCGCGCCTCAACTGGGATCACCGCTTCTGCTATACCTTACATCGACAAGGAAATCTATAGGAGCACTCTTGGCTCAGGTGTATGAAGGCCAAGAGAGGCCCATCTATTACATCTCCCGCATTGTGCAGCCTGCTGAATCAAGGTACACAGACATCGAACGTCATTGCCTTGCTTTATTCTTCGTGATAGAAAAGTTGAGACACTATTTTGCATCGCACAAAGTAGTGGTGGTCACCAAAAGCGACCCCATAAGATACCTGCTAACTCACACTACTCCGGGCGGGAGATTGGCGAAATGGTACATGACCATCTCTCAATACGATATCACATGCGTAAAACCGAGAGCAATCAAGTCGCAGGCGGTAGCAGATCTGTTGGCACAGTTTCCCGACGACAGCCACGAACCCGTGATCGAGGAAGAGCTCGAAGGCCCGGAAATCTATGCGATCGACGTGCCCTATTGGACCCTCCACTTCGACGGTTCGTCAACCAGAAAAGGCGGAGGCATCGGGATAGTCTTGACAAAACCAGACGGAGAAGTCATACAGATGTCCGCAAAACTCAACTTCGCAGTCACGAACAACGAGGCGGAATACGAGGCTCTTATCGCGGGGCTCCGAGCGGCGAAAGCTTTGGAAGTGAGCAACTTAACGGTCATGGGAGATTCCAAACTGATTGTTAAGCAAGCCTCGGGCGAATATGGTTTAAAGGAGATCAACCTCCTGTCATACCGCACCCTAGTACAAAAGCTAATGCAGCAATTCTGCGACGTGAAATACGAGCACAAGCCCCGAGCGGACAACAGGCATGCAGACGCCTTAGCAACTCTAGGATCTAAGGTCAGCATAGACAAATGCCCCGCAAGGATTTCCATCGAAGTGCGAACATCGTCGGCATTAACAGAAGATGTGTGCGACGACGAACACATGGATGACGCAGACTGGCGAAAAGCAATCCTGCAAGCTATTGCGAAAGGCACCAGCAGCGAAAGCTGGGCACTCACGAAAGGATACTGCATCCACGACAACACCCTTTACTACAAGGGTCCTGGAGGAATACTCATGCGATGTGTCTCCGAGCAAGAGGGACAACAACTGTTAGAAAAGATTCACCAACACGCTTGCGGAGAAAGCGAGGTGTCAATCTACAGGAAAGCTCAGAGATATGGCATTCATTGGCCAAGCATGTCAACAGCTGCAGCCCTGATACAAGGGAAGTGCGAAAGTTGCGCACTAATCAAAGATTCTCTACTCGTCGCTCTAACCGATGACGACACAGACTGGAGGAAGCCATTGTTTGAATTCCTCACCCAGGGCACTGTACCCGAATCGAGAAAAGAAGCCGACAAATTGAAGAGGAAAGCGTCTCGATATGTGGTTCAGGAAAACCTGCTTTGGCGAAGAGGTCACGAGGGCAACTTGCTGCGATGCCTAGACGGCAGGGAAGCACAAGAAGTCATGGACCTTTCTCATCAGGTGGAACACCAGGGAGGTGCGAAATTATGCAGACAACTCCTCTCAATCGGGTACTTCTGGCCCACGATGGAAGTCGATTGCCGCACCAAGGTGCGACGCTGCCAAGAATGCCAATTCAAAGGGAACCTAGTGCACGCTCCCGCCGTGGATCTACATGCATTAGGGACGCCATGGCCATTTCACACATGGGCCTTGGACTTCATCGGCCCCATCCGACCAACGTCACATGGGAACCATTTCATTCTCACCGCAACCGCGCTGTTCACCAAATGGGTGGAAGCAATACCACTGAAGACGGCAAACGCGCTGGCTGTGGTTAACTTCATCCAGGAAAACATCGTATGCAGGTTCGGAATCCCAAATACCATTCTTTCAGATAACGGTACTCCTTTTGTTAATCGTCAGGTAGCTACGAAACTCGCGGAGTACAATATCAGGCAGATATGCTCTACCCCCTATTATCCAAAGGGAAACGGACAAGCCGAAGCGACTAACAAAACGCTGTTGAGAATTCTGAGCAAGATGGTCGCAGATGACCACTAGAAGTGGGCCGACTCTCTTAACATAGCTCTGTGGGCCTACAGAACTTCTCCAAGGACACCCACAGGGGCCTCGCCATTTCTACTATGTTATGGGGCCGAAGCTGTAGTACCTGCGGAGGTCAGAGTCAATTCGGCAAGGCTGGCCTTCCATGCACTCTATGAAAACCAACGCGATCATGATTTAGTCTTGCTGGAAGAAAAGCGAGAACAATCCAAAAGGACTAACAAGCGGTACCAAGAAAGAATCGCTCGCGCCTACAACAAGACAGTCCAGCGACGGGATTTCGCAGTTGGCGACCTGGTCTTGCGCGCATCTGACCACTGCATGCGAGAAGCAACTCACCCAAAGTTCGCAGCTAATTGGGAAGGACCCTTCGAAGTCACAGAAGTCTTCGACAATGGCTACTGCAGCATACGAAGGTTGCACGGCACAACCTCAACTCCAAGCTCAGTCAACATGCGCTGGATCAAGAAGTACTATCCTTGACTTCTCTTATTTCATACGTTTTATGATAACGTTGCTTAATGTCTCATGTGGCTATGATTGACGCAATCTCCTCTCCCATATGAGAGGATTGTAATCCTATCTCTCCCATATGAGAGTGTTATAATAAAAGAATTCTCCCAAATGAGAAGTTCATATTTCTAGCCGTTTATATTGCTCTATTTAATTTGTTATTACTGCTAACAATGATTTATTCGCTGCAATAGCAATTTATACAACGCGATCTTAATTGATCATCAAAGCCTATCTCTTACGATAGCAAACGCGATCTTAATTGATCATCAAAGCCTATCTCTTACGATAGCAGCAAATACAAACGCGATCTTAATTGATCATCAAAGCCTATCTCTTACGATAGCAGCAAATACAAACGCGATCTTAATTGATCATCAAAGCCTATCTCTTACGATAGTAGCAAATACAAACGCGATCTTAATTGATCATCAAAGCCTATCTCTTACGATAGCAAACGCGATCTCAATCGATCATCTAAAGCCTATCTCTTACGATAGCAGCCAAACGCAAATGCGATCTTAAGTGATCATCAAAGCCTATCTCTCACGATAGCAGTCAACACAAATACGATCTTAATTGATCATCTAAAGCCCATCCCTTACGATGGCAGCCAATGCAAATGCGATCTTAAGTGATCATCCAAAGCCTATCTCTTACGATAGCAGCAAAATACAAAAACGATCTCAATCGATCATCAAAATCCTATCTCTCACGATAGCGGTTTATGCAAGTGCGATTTTATATGATCTTCTTAAGCCTATCTGTTACGATAGCAATTTATACGCAAAGTGATTTTAGTTGATCACCCAAGCCCGTCTGTTACGATGGCAACGTAACTGCAGAACCATCTTGCTACATCTTCTAAAGGCCTATCTGCTGCGATAGCAATTTGTTGGAATAGATGCCCTAGAGGCAATCGTAGATTTAGTATGAACAATGTTTTGGCTAGAATATTCATTTATTATTTATGGCGATATTTAATATAATGAAGTCCTTAGATAAATTGTGTTATTTATCTTAAATGTCCCTAGTCCATTATATTGATTAATAGGACAATCAAATATAGACTAGTATGTGGGTAGATTGATATGGAGATATCAAGTCTAACACATGGGTATGCATTAGGAGTAATGGCATACTGGATTGACCCACGACGAAAAGGATACATTAGATTATGTGAAGTCACAATCGCTTTTCGTAGTGCTAATATTATTGCAATCCTTAGACTTGAAGTCACTAGATACTCTAGTTGTGAAATATTGCGCTTTGATGTTATCAAACGTTACACCGTAACTGGGTAATCATAAAGGTGGCTATCGGGCGTGATAGGAAGCAAGCTTAGAGATCGTAGTGATGTAGATAGGATTTGTCCCTCCCACATAATGAGAGTAAATATCCACGGCCACTCGAGGGATGAGGCTTACTGAATGTCTGGCCAGACTCAGATAAATTAATATGGAGATATTAATGTTATCTGCAAGCATAAGCGTATTCCCAGGATCGAGGAACTATGGATTGGATATACGAGTGTGACTATTTATGTCTCGTGTCCAATCCGGATATGGAGACAAAGGGATAATGCAATATGATATATTGGGCACAAAGGTTTGTCGGGATCACTGACTATTTCTATTGGTTGGGTGGCATGGATGTGTTGCTAGACACCGCTCCATGTTAGTAATAGTTACTACCAACTATATAGAAACCTATGGGGTCACACGTCAAATAGAGTAGAGCTAGATTTGGGATTAATTAATATGGATTAATTAATAGAAGGATCATTGTGCAACACCTTGCAAACTTAGTAGGACTAATTTTCAAGGAAGGGAATAGTTCTAGTCCTACTAGAACAAGAAAACTCTTTTATGGAAACAACAAGGAGTTGTTGGAGTATATAAAGGAGGCTCTAGCTTCCTTCCCACCACATGAGTTATTAGTCATAACACACAAAGAGTGGGAGAGAGCAAAAGAGAGAGCAAGACAAGAGCTAGGGCCGAAACCCTAGCCCCGTCCGCCCCCCTACCCGACGGCAAGAAGGGAGGCCGCCCCTCCTTCGTTGCCTTGTTGCTTGGTTGCTTTGATCTTCATCCCTCTTCCTCCAAGGTTCAAGCTAGCACTTGATTGAAGGAAGAATCTAGATCTCACCTCTAGACGTGGATCAACCGTAGAGACGAGGACATCATTCTTCGTGTGATCTCACAAAATAAAAGGTACACATCTTCTATGTCCTTAATCATGTTATGATGTCTCTTCCTGTGATCCTTGGTGGGCTTTGAGTAGGATTAAAAATTTTGTTATTCCGCTGCGTTACCTACGTCAAAACCCAACAGTGGTATCAGAGCCTGGTTGTAGAGCATAACATGATATTATGTGTTTACGATTTCAGTTCATACACCGTATTATTGTTTATTACGCGAAAACTGAAAAATTGGCATAGTAGATGCAATATTGAATTTGATTCAATCAAACAAGACCCAATTTAACATTGGATGTTAGAATTGGTGAGTTTAATCACATAGGATGTGAATAATTGGGTTCTTGAAAAATTAGGGTTCATGGGCACATGATTGAAAAGGGGTTTTCAATTATGGAAACAAAATTATGGAATTAAATCCATAAGGAAACAACCTTGCTTGGGCAACAAGGAAGGAGGAAGGGGACTAGGGCCGAAACCCTAGCCGCCCGCCCCTTCCTTGGGCGCCAAGCAAGGCCGCGGCCCCCTTAGGCGTGCGGCGGTCCTAGGGTTCGGGCCACTTGCTGGCTTGGACCCTTTGGACCGTTGTGAAACCCTAGTTGCCCAATTTTATTAAAATTAAACAAGCGCGTTAAAAATTGGTTTTAACTGTATTATGTGCTTTATTGCATGGTGGATGGATATGGCCTAGGATTGTGGATGTTTATTGTTTTGTGGTTTGGTTTACGGCCTGCGAGCTGATCAAATTAATGTAATAATTAATTAAGTTTTTCGGCCTGCGAGTCGTTCTTTTTCTCCTCGACATGTGAGGCTTTTATTATTTATTTATTCTAGATGTTAGGCTAGAATTAGAAATATTTAGATGATAGCCAAGAGCATGGAGAAGAAGACCGGAGAACCAAAGGAGCCAAAAGACATCCCTAGGCGCGCAGCTTTGGTGGAGCACATGGAGATGAGCTCGGCACTTTAGGGCAATTAGATATTATCATTGGCTTGATAATATCATTAGTCTAGAGGCCATATCCATGCCACGTTTTTTTATTTTGTGGATGTTTATTATTCATGCCTTGTTATTTATTTTGTGTGTATGGCGCTACAAGCAAAACGATAACAAGATAATAATAAACAAGGTTGGTCTTTTATTGTGGATAGCCCAATCCAAATAAGTAGACCATGTTGATAAAGATCAACCAAACAAATTAAAAGAAATCCCTCAATTAAATATTGCGTTTTGCCTTCTCTTGCCAAAACACCCTTCATGATCGTGGACTATTAAAATTCGGGCTTGCCAAAGCAAGGCGATTTTAATTTTTCATGATGTGTTGCGGACGACGCAAGCTAGTAATGCGTGTATGTTGAAAGCAAGAGGTTGGACGCAACTAGGCAAGAATCAATTGGATTGATGAGCTTAGAGGCATGACAATTAGGAGTTATCCAATTGGATAAAGAATAAAAGGAATTTATTCACCTAATTGGACCAAGAGTTGCATGGGATGCAATTGGAATGGTTCCTACCTAAATAACCAATTCTTGGGTGACTTGCCAAAGCAAGCTCAAGAAGAAGTGAAATAAGGATCTTGGACCCACTAGAAAGTATAAAGATATTTTCCGCTTTAATGGTGAGGGATATTAAACCGAGAAAAATAGTGGGAGCTATATTTGATGATCTAGCCATTGTTAAATATAGTCAAATTGTTCAAAATACTAAAATTGCATATTTCTCGTTTTTGTAGAATTCCAAATGGCAAACAACAACGCATCGATTTCATCCCTACGATCTGTCCTTGAGAAGGATAAATTGTCTGGAACGAATTTCCTTGACTGGTACAGAAACTTGAGGATTGTCCTCAAGCAAGAAAAGAAGCTGTACGTCTTGGACACTCCAATTCCAGACCCACCACAAGATGAGTCTCTATTAGCGGAAGTAAGGGCACGTCAGAAACATATTGATGATTCTAATGACGTGACTTGCCTCATGCTTTGTACCATGACTGGTGAGCTTCAGAAGCAACACGAGAACATGGAAGCCTATGATATGATCATACACTTGAAACAATTGTTTCAGGAACAGGCAAGGCATGAGCGCTATGAAGTATCTAAAGCATTGTTCAAAAGTAGTCTTGCAGAGGGGAATCCAGTAGGTCCTCATGTACTCCGAATGATCGGGTACATAGAGAACCTTGAGAGACTGGGGTTCCCACTCGGCCAGGACTTGGCGACTGATCTCGTCTTGCAATCGTTGCCTGACAGTTATAATCAGTTCATCATGAACTATAATATGAATGAGATCAACAAGTCTTTGCCAGACCTATTGAACATGCTAAAGACAGCTGAGCAAAGCATCAATAAAGGCAAGGGCAAGGCCATAATGATGGTACACAAGAAGAAGAGCAAGTCAGTTGCATCTACTTCAAAAAGGAAAACGCAAGAAAGTTGCGAAATCCAAGGAAGCCCTAAAGCCTAGTGGAGGCGTGGCTAAAGGTGAATGTCACTACTGCAGCCAGCCGGGTCACTGGAGGAGGAATTGCCCTAAATATCTGGAGGATAAGAAGCTTGGAATAGTGATTCCACCACCACCAGGTATTTATGTTATAGACGTCAATCTTTCTATTTCATCATCCTGGGTATTGGATACCGGATGTGGTTCTCACATTTGTCGTAATGTGCAGGATTTGAAAAGAAGTAGAAGATTGCGAAAAGGGGAGATAGACTTGCGCGTCGGGAATGGAGCAAGGGTTGCTGCATTAGCTGTAGGCGTTTATGAGCTATCTTTGCCTTCTGGACTTATTTTAGAATTAGACAATTGCTTTTATGTGCCTGCTATGAGCAGAAACATTATTTCCATTTCTTGTTTGGACGAGAAAGGTTTTTCTATTTCAATAAAGGACAAGTGTTGCTCCATTTATTTTGATAGTATGCACTATTGTAGTGCGCATTTGTCTAATGGATTGTATATCCTTGATCTAAATAATCCAATCTATAACATAAGTACTAAAAGGATTAAAACTAATGATTTGAATCCTACATATCTATGGCACTGTCGTTTAGGCCATATAAATGAGAAACGCATATCTAGACTCCATAAGGATGGACTTCTAGACTCATTTGATTTGGAATCATATGAGACATGTGAGTCTTGTTTATTGGGAAAAATGACAAAGTCCCCTTTCAATAAGAAAGGTGAACGGACTAGTGAGTTATTGGCACTCATACATACTGATGTATGCGGGCCATTCCCCACGCCTGCCAGAGGTGGTTATACCTACTTCATCACTTTTACTGATGATTTCAGTAGATATAGATTTGTATACCTTATGAAGGCCAAATCCGAATCCTTTGAATTGTTCTAAGAATTCAAGAGTGAAGTAGAGAAGCAACTTGGCAAGAGTATTAAAGCCCTACGATCGGATCGTGGAGGAGAATACTTAAGCCAAGAGTTTGATGAATATCTTAGGGAGTGTGGGATAGTATCCCAGCTCACTCCACCCGGAACACCACAATGGAATGGTGTATCTGAGAGGAGGAATCGCACTCTATTAGATATGGTGCGATCTATGATGTCTCAAACAGATCTTCCGATATCCTTTTGGGGACATGCTCTAATGACGGCAGCTTTTACCATTAACCGTGTTCCATCCAAATCAGTTGTGAAGACGCCATATGAGATATGGACTGGGAGGCGTCCCATAGTGTCTTTCATGAAGATTTGGGGCTGCGACGTCTATGTAAAGCGTTTACAAACAGACAAGCTCGGGCCTAAAGCGGATAAGTGTAAATTTGTGGGATATCCTAAGGAAACTAAAGGATATTATTTCTATAACCCTACCGAAAACAAAGTGTTTGTTGCTCGGACCGGCGTGTTTCTAGAAAGAGAACTAGTCTCTAAAGGAGCAAGTGGGAGGGTTGTAGAACTTGAAGAAATTCATGAACCACAAACCACTGAACCGATAATGGAACATGAACAGGAACCACAAGAAGTTGTGGAAGAGCCTGTTCAGGTAACACAGGAACTCCGTAGATCAGGAAGAGTGCGTCATGAGCCAGAGAGGTATGGACTTCTCGTGACTGAGCCCGATGACGTACCACTCATGGATGATGAGCCTGCAAACTATGGAGAAGCCATGAGTGGCCCAGACTCTAAGAAGTGGCTAGAAGCCATGAGATCCGAAATGGATTCCATGTATACCAACAAAGTATGGACTTTGGTGGAACCACCCGAAGGGGCTCGACCCATAGGGTGCAAGTGGGTCTTCAAGAAGAAGACCGACATGGATGGCAAGGTAGTTGCCTATAAGGGGCGATTGGTGGCCAAAGGTTATAGACAGATTCATGGTATTGACTATGATGAGACCTTTTCACCAGTCGCCATGACTAAATCCATTCGAATCTTACTTGCTATTGCAGCATACTACGACTATGAGATTTGGCAAATGGATGTCAAAACAGCGTTCCTTTATGGGAACCTCCTTGAGGATGTGTACATGACACAACCAGAGGGTTTTGAGGATCCAGAGAATGCCAATAAAGTCTGTAAGCTGCAAAGGTCCATTTATGGATTAAAGCAAGCTTCTAGGAGCTGGAATCGACGTTTTGATGACGCGGTCAAAGAGTTTGGCTTCATCAAGAACGAAGATGAGCCTTGTGTTTACAAGAAGGTTAGTGGGAGCTCTATAGTGTTTCTGGTCTTGTATGTGGATGACATACTAATCATAGGCAATGATATTCCTACTCTGCAATCTGTTAAAGATTGGCTAGGAAAGTGCTTTGCGATGAAAGACTTAGGAGATGCAGCCTATATACTTGGTATAAAGATCTATAGAGATAGATCTAAAAGGTTGCTTGGCCTAAGTCAGAGTACATATATTGACAAGGTGTTGAAGAGGTTCGACATGCAAGATTCCAAGAAGGGATTCTTGCCCATGTCACATGGAGTCACTCTGTCCAAGAATGACTGTCCCTCCAACGAGATGGAGAAGGACCGCATGATCAGGATACCCTATGCTTCGGCCATAGGATCCATCATGTACGCCATGCTATGTACTAGACCAGACGTATCATACGCGTTGAGTATGGTGAGCAGATATCAGTCCAATCCGGGTGAGAGTCACTGGATTGCTGTCAAGAACATCCTAAAGTACTTAAGAAGAACTAAGGATGTGTTCTTGATATTTGGAGGAATGGAAGAGCTAAGTGTAAAGGGTTACACTGACGCAAGCTTCCAAACCGACAAGGATGATTACAGATCGCAGTCTGGATACGTGTTTTGCCTGAATGGAGGAGCTGTGAGCTGGAAGAGTTCCAAGCAAGGCACAGTTGCTGATTCTACAACAGAAGCTGAGTACATTGCTGCTGCGGAAGCGGCAAAAGAGGCAGTATGGATAAAGAAGTTTATCACTGAGCTCGGTGTGGTCCCTAGCATAGTGGATCCCGTAGAGTTGTACTGTGACAACTCTGGGGCAATCGCACAGGCGAAGGAACCAAGATCGCACCAAAAGTCAAAGCATGTACTTAGGAGATTCCATCTTATTCGTGATATGATCGATCGAGGAGATGTGAAGATATGCAAGATTCCGACAGATGACAACGTGTCAGATCCGCTTACGAAACCTCTTGCGCAGCGAAAGCATGAAGGGCACGCCAGATCTATAGGCATACGAGATGCGCCAGATTGGCTCTAGTGCAAGTGGGAGACTGTTGGAATAGATGCCCTAGAGGCAATCGTAGATTTAGTATGAACAATGTTTTGGCTAGAATATTCATTTATTATTTATGGCGATATTTAATATAATGAAGTCCTTAGATAAATTGTGGTATTTATCTTAAATGTCCCTAGTCCATTATATTGATTAATAGGACAATCAAATATAGACTAGTATGTGGGTAGATTGATATGGAGATATCAAGTCTAACACATGGGTATGCATTAGGAGTAATGGCATACTGGATTGACCCACGACGAAAAGGATACATTAGATTATGTGAAGTCACAATCGCTTTTCGTAGTGCTAATATTATTGCAATCCTTAGACTTGAAGTCACTAGATACTCTAGTTGTGAAATATTGCGCTTTGATGTTATCAAACGTTACACCGTAACTGGGTAATCATAAAGGTGGCTATCGGGCGTGATAGGAAGCAAGCTTAGAGATCGTAGTGATGTAGATAGGATTTGTCCCTCCCACATAATGAGAGTAAATATCCACGGCCACTCGAGGGATGAGGCTTATTGAATGTCTGGCCAGACTCAGATAAATTAATATGGAGATATTAATGTTATCTGCAAGCATAAGCGTATTCCCAGGATCGAGGAACTATGGATTGGATATACGAGTGTGACTATTTATGTCTCGTGTCCAATCCGGATATGGAGACAAAGGGATAATGCAATATGATATATTGGGCACAAAGGTTTGTCGGGATCACTGACTATTTCTATTGGTTGGGTGGCATGGATGTGTTGCTAGACACCGCTCCATGTTAGTAATAGTTACTACCAACTATATAGAAACCTATGGGGTCACACGTCAAATAGAGTAGAGCTAGATTTGGGATTAATTAATATGGATTAATTAATAGAAGGATCATTGTGCAACACCTTGCAAACTTAGTAGGACTAATTTGCAAGGAAGGGAATAGTTCTAGTCCTACTAGAACAAGAAAACTCTTTTATGGAAACAACAAGGAGTTGTTGGAGTATATAAAGGAGGCTCTAGCTTCCTTCCCACCACATGAGTTATTAGTCATAACACACAAAGAGTGGGAGAGAGCAAAAGAGAGAGCAAGACAAGAGCTAGGGCCGAAACCCTAGCCCCGTCCGCCCCCCTACCCGACGGCAAGAAGGGAGGCCGCCCCTCCTTCGTTGCCTTGTTGCTTGGTTGCTTTGATCTTCATCCCTCTTCCTCCAAGGTTCAAGCTAGCACTTGATTGAAGGAAGAATCTAGATCTCACCTCTAGACGTGGATCAACCGTAGAGACGAGGACATCATTCTTCGTGTGATCTCACAAAATAAAAGGTACACATCTTCTATGTCCTTAATCATGTTATGATGTCTCTTCCTGTGATCCTTGGTGGGCTTTGAGTAGGATTAAAAATTTTGTTATTCCGCTGCGTTACCTACGTCAAAACCCAACACAATTTATGCGAGAAACTATCTCAAGCAATTCTCTAACAAAGCCTATCTTCTATGATAGCAATTCGCACCACTCAACGATCTTAATTGATCTGTTAAAAACTATCTGTTACGATAGTAAAAGTTGTGAACATGATCTCATATGATTTACAACGACCAACTACAAGCCCATCCGTCAAGATGGCACAGCTGCGAAATTACGATCTCGAATGATCTAGCGAAACATCCGCGAATTGACATCGCATATGTGAAATCATTACATGGCATTATGCGAGGCAAAGCAGGCTGAAGCGCATGCGAAAGTGTATTTTGCTGCAAAGAGAGCAGATAATACAAAAGCTATATATCATTATGAGTCAAATGACTTACAATTTATCTATCTAGATAACAGCTTACAAGCGAAAAGCTCGCATCTAACTACGCAGCCAACATGGCTTACAATACATTCGAAAAATGGCTGATAAGCCAGCAGAGACACGGTACGGAAACCCGGACTGCAAAGAATGAACCGCCCTGGCTTCAAACGCCGGCTACACAATGCCCAGATCTGTGGGTGAACATCTGTAGCAAGGGGGGTCTTGCTCTAAAAAGAGCCACATGAATCCGTACGCTCGACATCCCGCTATCCGACAAGACCGTTGTCAGATATGCTCCCCATAACATTTGCCCAAGGAACCACCGGTTCCAGCGATCAAACTGCAAGCAGAAGCTCCAAAGGGCAAGGGCTCCTTGTAGACGGGGATGAACACAGCGGTTCGCAACCCTGAGTTCAAGAACGAAGAGGCAAGAAACCCTCCTCCAGGGATGCTGGAGGAGAATTCCGTCGTTCATTACGAGACGGTAGCACGGTCACTTTGGCGCTGCACCTCGCCACGAGGCGGCCGGAAACATGACCTGCACACATAATACACGAAGAAATTTCTTCGAACACACATGAGATATTATCTGCATCCTCTTTATGATGCTTATAAAGAGCAATAAGCCTCATAAAGTGGATCTTGGAAACTATTTCTATAGCACAAAGCGCAAACTCAGGATTCAAGACTTGAAGTTGCCATGAATCAACGAAAAACAAGCGTTGAAGCCAGCAGTCGTAAGGACTCACGGCAAAGCACATGTTTGGGATGAAGAACCCAAATAGCAAAGACAGGGTTTATATAGACCCTGTGGAGACTCTTCGGTTGCCTAAGATGAGTCAGCAAAATTCAAAAAGAGGGTAAGTTCAATCACTTACGCCTTGAAAAGCGGTAACAATCAATTACCCTACTAAAGGCTACGACGATTCAGTTGCGTATCCTAATAAATGACGGATAGTCATGATTCGGATGGACTTCCCAACGGAAGCGTGCTTATCTGCCGAGAAATTAGCGCGAAAATCAGGCAGAGAATCAATTGCTGATGTCATAATTGGATATGCACAGAAATGTCCAATCAAATCCCGAAAAGGGCAAAACGGGCAAACTCATTGTTTGTTGTTAAAAAAAAAAAGGGGTAGAAACCCTAGCAACATTACATTAATGTTTCAAAACATTACATTAATGTCTCAGCCATTTTCCTGTTTTCTTTTCAAAATTCGAAAAGTCAAAACAAATTCTTGATTAAGGAGTCTTGGGGCTCGAACTGCTCGCTCAGCTTCTCCACTTGTTTCACTTCTTGCTTCAGTAGCTCGCACTTGGCCAGCATTTCGTGATACAGCTTCAAAGCTTCATCAACCTTTTGCTTTTGCTGCTCCACCTTCTGCATCTCAGCTGCGAGATTCTGGTGACCGAGATTCAAAGTTACAGCTGCGCGAATCAGTGTAACTCTGTCCTTGAGGAATTTGAAACCAAGTCTACCTTGGACTTTGAACAGGAGATTTTGGCACATGCCACACAGCAATTCAGCACTCTGGGCCGAAATGGTCGCAGGTGTAGCCGCAGACAGCTGCTCCAATATCCAGATGGCTTCAGTAAGGAATAGCCTCCTGTCGAAAGGTCCGATCTCCAGAGATCTCACAAATGATCGGGGGTATCTGAGACGCATTCGAACCACCCAGTCTACATCGGTTTGCTTTAAACCTGAGACATCAAAAATGGTTATAATGTCAGAACTCGCAAGCAAATAATGCGACGTGCGAACGGTAAATCTTTGCTTACCAGTGCCTTCCAGAATTTCATGAAGAGAAGGGATGCGGGCCACTGGGTTGTTCGAAGACTGCCCTCGCTCCATGGCTCTCCTATCAGCTGCGAGCTCCAACCTCTCATAGTCAGGAGGAAGAGTGTAGGCCGCACCAGCTGCGACTGCATTCCCAACCTGCGAGCCCCAAATGCTCCACGCAGGAATAGGTGCTTCTGGCTCAGTCATCACCGGGGGCGAATGGACAGCCGAAGTCGCTGGGCGAAGGACACTCCTGGATGCGAAAACATTAGCATCACTTGTCCTTTCTTCCTCACCACCGGTACGGACACCTTCGTCCATCGGCGCAGCATCAGCTTCGACATCATCAGAAAGTTCGATGACATCCTCGAGATGTTCACTTGCGTGTCCAGCGGCTGCGACGGGCTTCTCGGTATGGGAGCTCGAAATTGGAACATGGGATGCAGAAGGCTGACTTCTCTGCTCCAGCTCAGGTTCCTCAGCATGACCTGCGATACCAAATGCGATAATGTGAGGTAACTTGTGTTATAAGTTATTTCGCTATCTTTACTAAAGCTAAGAATAAGCACCTCCACGCGAAGGTGGGATTGAGGTATCGTCATCGTACACTAGGGACGTGGAACCGTGCCCTATCAGTGTATCCTCACTAAGCAAATCTTTAAGAGAAGCGTGACCTGGGATGCGAGTAAACCAGTCATGATTTTGCCTCAAGTGGCTACAGCCTAGTATGCGCATATCACTCAAAATAATTACCTGAGGGTTCTCCGCATTTGCTTACCAACCAACGGCGAATGTCAGGCTTTGACACACCGTGCTTTAACGCACCCACAATTACATCTCTATAAGTAACTGCGAGATTGAAGATCTCACCTTTATTGCCACCGGCGATCTCTTCGAAGTCCGCTTGGACTTTCTCCAGCTCTGCTGCATCCTCTCCGGGAACCTCATCTTCCTCCCCCACATGAGGAGCCACTTCCTCGGGAAGCTCGTCTTCCTCGCCAACTGGACGTACTAAGTCGTCAACATGCTGCTCTTCGAGGCTCCGCTGTTTCACACGCTCGAGCTCCTCTTCCTCTCGCTGCCTTCTTCTTTCAGCAGCCTCCGCGGCTGTCTTCCGGGATTCAGCAAGAACATCCTCGTTTATAGGATCGTCTGAAATGCCAGAATGGGCATCTCTCTTTTGCCTCTTGGCCACAAGGCCACCAACGGCTTCATCATCATCATCTGCGAATACATAATTGGTTCAAAGAAAAGAACTGCAAAGAAGTCAGGATAAAAGGCAAGGAGATGCGACGGAACTACCTCCTGATTCTTCCTCGCACATCACAACTGTTGCTCCTTCTTCTTCATCACTTGCCTGGGGCTCCTGTCTCTCTTCCTCCTCCTCTTGGTTGAATGGAACGAAAGTCTCAACTGCGAGATCTTTTCGCACTTTGCTGGGCATACGACCCTTGCCTTTGTCCTTGATGGAAAGGGACCTCACTGGGGGAGAAGCTGGAGCACTCCTAGGGGAAGAAATCATAATTCCCTTTTGCCTAGGTCTCTTCACTCTCGGCGCCGCAGTCGCTGGAGGGGACGGGTCATCTCTAGGAGGAGACGGAGCCGGAGGGTTATCTATCAGCGAGTCAGCAAAAGTATTCATGACTGCGCGAACCCTTGTTTCGACCTCGGCATCCATCCTCCATGCTAGCCGGAACGACTCCCCTTTCCTTCTGGTGGCAACAATAGTGTTCACCAGCGATTTGGAGCGATCACCAGCTGCGAACCTCCGCACATGACACTGAAACAGTACAGAACGAAAAGCATCAGCGCAAGGAAATCAAAAGGCTTAAAGCACACGAAGGAATTGCTTACCTCAGCAAACGCCTTACTATATCTGACGACATGCGTGTCGCCCTTCTTGATTGCGTCGACTTGCTCCTTCAGAATGAAATCGGGGCACAAATGGTTCTCGCGGTCCCACAGCGAGTAGCAACCGTACTCAGACTCGCTCAAGCTGCAATTGGGGCGAAACGGAAAAGAGTTTCTCTTGATCAAGGGGGCCCTTCCTGGCTGCGCCGCCGCCTCCGTCTCAATCCTCGTTTGCTGGGCAACCCAGTATGCGAGCCAGTTCTGGGAACAACCACCCCTGCGAGTTCCCGCAGGCTGCTCAAAGGGAAGATTGCTCATGAGGACCGTCTTGCACTCCTTTGTCAGCAAACGCTTGTAGCATCCTCTGATAATAGACTGGGGCCAGATCGATGGAGCCACCGCATCAAAACCAAACTGAGGAGAGAACCGAGTGGGGTCAACATCCACTGTAAGCCTTTCATACCGTGGCGCGAGCTCACGAATATGCTCTGCAAGGGCAGGAAGGGAACCTCGTAGACACCAACAAAAGAATTCACGATAGCGTTCGTGGAAATGCGGCCCCTTTTCAAAGAGAAGGTCTTCTGACAAGACCATACCTTTGGAAGGGTATAGCTTTGGAAACCACCGCACATTCTCAACACGTGTGGCATAGGGCCTGGCAGTAAACTCCTTTCGTTTGTCGCATATCAAACTCCAAGTACACTTGGTGTTGCTTGCTCCAAACCATCTCGCAGCCCTTCCGCTGTTGCGCGCTTCCGTCTCGCCTGGGGGACACCACTTATCAAGTGGGAGGGGAGTTGGAGCATAAGACGGCCAGCGCTCGAAAACCCACATTGTCAAAAAGCTGATATTGACAAAGGTCAGAACATCGAGGCGGCCACGCGATTCCCTCATCGCCAGAACCAGCTGATCCAGCCTATAATATAGCGTGCCTAAGACCAAGGGTCCGAGTGCGACTCTCTGGCCAAGAGCGAGCCTCACAGCAAGTGGCAGCACATGGTAGAAAACCCCGTCATGGGGGTGACCATCAATCAGATACCTCGACAGCCAAGCACAGAGAAAGGCACAAAGGGTCAAATGATAACCCTTGCCCTCTACATAATTCTCGGCCTCCGGGTTCTCGCTCAAAAGCTTCTTAGTGATGCTGCTGTTCGCATAGTCTCGGAAGAAGTACTGCAACCACTTGTTCCAAGTATTCTTCGCAGACGTATCCACCAGCTGCCAGTTCGGAAGGGGCTTTGTAGTGGTCCACCGAGTGGAGATTTTCTTTACCTCTGCTAGGCACTCCTCCATCTGCGCGTACAAGGCCATTTCAGCAGATGTCCTCAAGTGACTCAAGGGGTCCACCTCACCCATGGGGGAAATCTCATACAGCATTTGAACGTCCTCGAGCGTGGGGGCAGCCTCGAACTCAGCAAAATGAAACGTGTGAGTCGCGGGCGAGTAACGGGACAGAAGGTCTAGAAGCATGGATTGATCCAACTTCACGGCAGCACCCTTCATAGCACGGATAGCAAAGAAAATGCCGGCTTCATCGAGAGTCTCGGCGTGATGATCCAACACGTGGTCGATCCACTCATCCATATAGTCCAATTTCTGGACAAACGCCTGAGTAGAAATCGCAGTGTATGGGAAGTGCCCATTCTCGATCCCCAATCGAACCACATCCTCGGAACCAACCAACTCGAGCAAGGCTGAGTTAACTGGGCGAGTCAGTGTCAACAATCGCTCAACTGGAACAGGATCAGGCATCCTCTTCGCCTTCACCCTCGCATGATAAAAGTCTTTCCCACCCAGAAAGGGGGCTTTTCGCCACAGAGCCTGCGGAAGCTCGGGCATCTCTTCATCTTCTTTGACGGGTCTGGTTATTCTTGTCTTGGCCATTCCTGCGAAAGGGCAAGAAAAAGGGGGGAGAAATACCACACCACACTTCAGTTTGAATTTTGGAATTCGAGATCTATGCAAACCAAAGCAAACAGTTCCGGTACCGATTTCAGAAATTGGGGAGTTGATATTGTTGAAAGATTAAAACGAAGCGGGTTCAAAGATCAAAGCCTCTTCACAAATTTCATGGATTTACAGATTCAACGCAGTTCAAGGCAAACACTGGTATTTTAAATCAAAAGTAAACGAGGCCAACCTTGTTTCCTTGAAGCTTGCTTGGATATACACAATTGGAGAATACGATTTGCAGTTCTGAACTGGTGATTGATTATCTGGATCTGCTCTCGAAGATCTCCGGGTACCATTCACTTTAAGAGAAAGAAGTGATGCTTTGCAATAATGGGATACAAGGTATTTATCCAAAAGAATGAAGGGTTGCGTCCCTTCAGTAGTCGAATCGCAACCGTCACCGTCGTATCGCGCAATCACAGGACGGGCTGACGTCACGCCTAAAACCCTAAAGGTCAGACGGCACGACTCTAGGGGTTTTAGGTCATAATGACACGCACGGGGGCTGAACGTACCCGTATTTGAATTGGTGCGTGGCGACGACGCGCATGTTGGTTTCCGCGCATGGAAGCCTATACAGCTATGAGCCTTCACGCGCAGAAAGGGGGCTAATGTAGATACTGCTTTCTGACATGACAGATCTTAGCCACGTGGAAACCATCCAGCACACCATATTGTGCTCCACACACACAGGATCACCAGCCGAGCTGATCCATGTGGGGGCTGCGAGACAGAGCCCTCGCATACCACTGCACGGGACTTGTAGGGACTTAGTGGTTTGGAGGCTAGAGTAAGCCCTGTCGCGTGCGAGCCAAGCCCGCGCGCGACCTTTAGTAACTGTTTTGAGAGATCTATGGCACGAGCTCCCTAGACCCGGTCAATCCGGTCAAACCCGGTCAACCTCGTAACGGTTCCGGTACTCGCGCACCACGTGCTCTTAACGGTTCCTATATACTCGGACGAACGTGCCGTTATGGTTAAGCTAATTAAGCCGCCATTAATGGGCGCATTAACCACACTACAACGGTCATGTTCTCCAGTATATATATATCGTTAACCTTTCCATACAAAGGAGGACACACTGTCATACGCGGAAGCTCTGCCAAACCTCTGTCTCTCTCTCACACATTGCTACTGACTTACTCTCTCCCTACACACACCCCTATTCTTCCTGTGCGATCCCTGATCCACTACGCACGGTGTACACGGAGGTCTCCCTGCCGGAATCTCTTGTGCACACCTGAATTTTGCTGTTTTGGGTGTGCGCACCTCCTTCTGCGTTTGAACGCACATGTGTTAGCCATATCTTCCGGAGTTCGTGCGTTTGAGCGCAGTCCTTCTGCGTTTGAAGGCACATATGCGTTTGAACGCAGGTCTTCTGCGTTTGAACGCAGACCTCAAATTGCTGACTATTCCCTGAAACACTAAATTCAGCATTAAACCCCTCCTTCTCACTTTTGTCTCATATTATGAACATTCTTTATTTAAATAATAAATGACTAAAATATAAAAAAAAAAAAAAACTATCTTACGTTGGGTTGCCTCCCAACCAGCGCTTGTGATTTACATTCGACAGCCCGACTTTGTTACCTCAATTGTGGTCAGGGCAGATCGAGGTAGATCGCCTCTACCTCTGTTATCTCCTGAGGATCTCTGTATGGCTTGATTCTGTTTCCATTCACCTTAATAACTGTATTGTCCCTCGTGTTCTCTAGATCCACTACTCCCCATGATGTAATGTCTTTCACAATGAATGGTCCAGACCATCTTCAGCGTAGCTTCCCTGGATAGAATTTCATCCTTGAGTTATAAAGGAGAACCTTCTTCCCAATTTCTATCTTCTTTGGTAGAATGCGGTTGTCATGCCATTTCTTCGTTTTCTCTTTATAGATTTTGGCACTCTCATAAGCTGTTTTACGAAATTCCTCCAGTTCGAGGAGTGCGATCTTCCTTTTGTTTCCAGATAAACTGTGATCCATATTGAGCTGCTTGATTGCCCAGCATGCTCTATGCTCCAATTCTACTGGTAAGTGACATGCTTTACCAAAAACTAGATGGTATGGGGACATTCCCAGCGGGGGTATTGTAAGCAGTTCTGTACGTCCAGAGTGCATCATCAAGCTTTAATGACCAGTCTTTCCGTCCAGGATTCACAGTTTTTTCCAATATGCTTTATATTTCCCTGTTCGACACATCTGCCTGCCCATTTTCCTGAGGGTGGTAAGGCAGTGATACCTTATGGATATACACCCCATACTGCTTTAAAACTATGGAAAAGACTGTGTTGATAAAATGAGAGCCTTCATCACTGACCATGGCTCTTGGTGCTCCGAATCTGGTAAAAATTTTGCGTTTGAGAAATCGTTCCACGACTGCTGCATCATTCTTCTGACAGTCCATAGCTTCCACTCATTTTGACACGTAATCTACTGCCAGTAAGATATAGAGATTTCCCAGAGAAGAAGGAAACGGACCGATAAAGTCAATACCCCAAACATCGAAAGGCTTGACCTCTTGCCAAAGTGTCATGGGCATCTCATTTCGCTGGGAAATATTTCCTGTGCGCTGGCAGCGATCAAAACTTTGTGCATAATCATGGAAGTCCTTGAAAACAGTTGGCCAGAAAAATCCTGACTGCAGTTGCTTGTGAGCTGTTTTCGGGCCGCTGAAGTGTCCACCACTCTGTGCTGAGTGACAGTGTTGAATTACTTCTAGAATATCGTGACATGGGATGCAGCGTCGAAGAATGTTATGTACCCCTTGTTTAAACAAGTAAGGATCGTCCCATAAATAGTGTCTGCATTCTGAAATAAACTTCTTTTTCTGCCAAGGGGTGATGTCTTCAGGAAGTGTTCCATTGACCAAATAATTGGATATGGCGTAATATTAGGGTTGTCTGTTGGATTTGACCTTCATGATATGCTAATCCAGGAAATTTTCTTAAATTGGCACTAATTCTTCTGTTGGGTTTTCCAGGCGAGAAAGATGATCAGCTACCACATTTTCCACTCCCTTTTTATCCCTGATTTCGACATCGAATTCCTGCATCAGCATAATCCAATGCAGCAACCGCGGTTTGCATCGTTTTTCTCCAGTAAATATTTCAGTGCACTGTGATCAGTGAAGATAATGAATTTTGACCCTACCAGGTAGGATCTGAATTTATCCAGAGCAAAAACTACTGCGAGCATCTCCTTTTATGTAGTCCCATAATTAATTTGTGCTTCATTCAGGACCCTGCTGGCATAATAAATTACAATGCACACTTTATCCCTTCGCTGCCCCAACACTGCGCCCACTGCGTAGTCACTGGCGTCGCACATAAGCTCGAATGGGAGAGTCCAATCTGGGGTTGTGATAATGGGTGCAGTTGTAAGCCTATCTTTGAGTATGTCAAAAGCTTCTTTGCTGGCTTCGTCAAATATGAATGGCACATCTTTTCCCAGCAAATGACATAATTGCTTTGTAATTTTGGAAAAATATTTGATAAATCTTCTGTAAAACCCTGCATGGCCCAAAAAACTCTTGATTGCCTTAACTGTGGTCGGATATGGTAGCTGCTTAATCACCTCTATTTTTGATATGTCTACTTCTAGACCTTTGCTGGAAATCCTGTGTCCCATCACTATTCCTTCAGTAACCATGAAGTGGCATTTCTCCCATTTAAGTACCAGGTTAGTTTTTCTACATCGAATAAGAACCATGGCCAGATCGTATAAACAGTCATCGAAACTGTCCCCAAATAACGAAAAATCATCCATGAAGACTTCCAGATTTTTCTCTATCATATCAGAAAATATGGCCATCATACATCTTTGGAATGTGACGGGGCGTTACATAATCCGAATGGCATACGTCTAAAGGCAAACGTTCCATATGGACAGGTGAACGTCGTCTTTTCTTGATCTTCCAGATTAATGTAGATCTGGTTGTATCCGGAGTACCCGTCAAGAAAGCAATAATAAGCATGGTGATCCAATCTGTCCAACATCTGGTCCATGAATGGCAGCGGAAAATGGTATTTCTGTGTTGCGTCATTCAACTTCCGATAATTCATACAGATTCGCCAGCCAGTGACAGTGCGCTGGGCGATCTGTTCCTGATCAGCGCTTTGTACTACAGTAATACCCCCTTTCTTTGGTACACACTGGACATGACTAACCCATGTGCTGTCTGATATGGGGTATATAATCCCTGCTTCTAGCCACTTCATGACCTCCTTACGTACCACATCCTTCATGATTGGATTCAATCTCCGTTGAGGTTGGATGACTGGCTTCTTTCCCTCTTCGATCCTTATTTTGTGCATGCACTAATCGGGACTGATCCCCTTAAGGTCAGCAATTGTCCACCCAATAGCTTCTTTATGCTCCTAAGTACTTCCATCATCTTTTGTTTTTGTTCATGAGATAGAAGAGATGAAACAATTAATGTCAGAGTATTATTTTCACCAATATATGCGTACCTGAGGTGGTCTGGTAGCTGTTTCAACTCCAGGACTGGGGGTTCCTGAAGTGATGGGACCAAGGTCATTTTCTGTTCTCCTTCTTCATCCTTATATAGGGTGATCCAGCTTTCCGTTCTCATGATCTGCTCGGCTTGGTGCTCCTCTGTTTCCTCTGGGTACATGTCCTCAAGTTATTCCCATAAGTTCTCCATCTCTTCACTTTCCAGATTATCAATTACCTCCACCGCAAAACAGTTTTCATGACCATAATAATCTGGGAGCTGGAGAGATTTAAAGACGTTGAATTTCACTTTTTCTTCGTTGATTTGCATGGACAGCTCTCCACTTTTGCAGTTGATAATGGCTTCACCAGTCGCTAGGAATGGTCTGCCTAGAATTAGTGGGACCTCTCCTGCCTCCATATCCAGTATCACAAAATCTGCTGGAAAAAAAAGCTCCCCAACTTTCACCAGGATATCTTCATTGACTCCATAAGCAGGTTTTACGGATTTGTCATCCATTTGAAGCACAATTCTGGTTGGCCTCGGTTCTCCGACCCCCAGACTTTTGAAGATGTTCGGTGGCATCAGGTTAATGCTGGCTCCCAAGTCACACAGGGCCTTTCCTGTATAGGCACTGCCTAGAGTTACTGGGATAACAAAACTGCCAGGGTCTTTTTTCTTCAGTGGTAGACCATTTTTTACACAACTGCTCGCTTCTGCCGTCAGATTTACTGTTTCGAAGTCACTCATTCGCCTTCTTCCATACAGTATCTCTTTGAGAAATTTAGCATTAGTAGGCTTTTTAGCTAGTGCTTCGGCGAAAGGTATATTTATCTGTAATTGCTTGAATACCTCGAGAAATCTGGCGTAGTCTTTGCTGTCGTCTCTCTTACGTGTCTTCAGAGGGTAAGGTACCTCTTTAGAGATTGGTACTGTTCCTCGATTACCCTCATTTGTCTGCCCTGCTTCCTGTTCGATCGGACCCCTTTGCTAAGGGTTAGCGGTTAAATTGTCTTCCCTGTCAAATACTTCGTGTTCAATGTTCTTTGACTTTTCTGCACGTGCATGACTGGGAATTTACCATCAAACACAGTGTCTGTGGCCTGTGCTGGAACCCTGGTGCATAAACTGCTGCATTGGGGTTTCTGTAACGGAACCTTGGATGGTCACATGTGCCTGGTCTGTAGCGGCTTGGATCCCACTATTGTTGAACATAATTGGCATCTTCAGCCTGAAGCTCCTGGATTACTGCATCAAGGTCTGGTTCGTCTACTGCTGCTACGGTTTTCTTTTCTGTATAGACCTTTTTGACTAAGTCTTGTACCAATTTTGTTAGATTATCAATCCTGTCATCAGCCACTGGTTCTGCTAGTGCTGTGAGTCTGCGGTCATCAACCAAACGAGTGTCCTGTTTGGCCAGTTGTTTCATCAGTTCATAGGCTCCATCTTTATCTACATGGTATAGATAATTACCCCCAGCTGTCAATTCTGTCAGCATTCTCCCTGTCAAGAGCATGGTAGAATACTTGCAGAATTTTCGCGTCCCCGAAGCCGTGATTGGGGCATCTTTTAACGAGTCTCATCAGCCTGTCCCATGCGTCTACCACCGTCTCGCCCATCGTCTGTTTGAAGGATAAGATCTCACTTTGAAGCTTGATTACACGAGATGCGGGGTAGAATTTTGCCAAAAAATCAATAACACACCCTTCCCAGGTTGTGATGGTCTTGGTGGTCTGGCTTCTAGCCAGTCTTTAGCTGTTCGGAACAAGCAGTATGGGAATGAGATTAATTTCAGCGTGTCCGCTTCAACTCCTCTGTACTTAATCTTGTTGCAGTAATCTTCGAATTTTCCGAGGAAGTCGTTTGGGTCTTCATCTGCTTTCCCATTAAATGGACAATGAGTTTGGGCTGTTTGGATAGTGGAAGATTTCAGATCGAAGTGCTCTGCTGTTATTGGTGGCACTACGATGGCTGGTTGATGTCCTCCGGTAGGAACTTCAAAGTTTTCCACTATAGCCCTCCCAGATCTGTTGTAAGTCCTCTGATTGTTCCTGGCAGCAAAGCATGCTGCTATCAGCTCCTCAATGTAAAGAGCCATCTGTGCTGGAGTGCGTTGCTCCTGTCCTGTTGGTGTTCCTGTTTGTGTTGGCGTGTTTTCTTCGTGCTCAGACATCTTGGCTCGGTGTCTGCGGTTTTGCTCTCTGAAAAGTTATTCTGGATCTTCAAGTGGTGGCACCAGTTTGCGAGGCAATCTCGGCATACACTAGAATGGCCTGAAAATCAGAGTTCAAGAGCAATAAGATAAGGGAAAATAAACGTAAAAGTAAAAGAAAAACTTTGAAACTTATATTGATTCTTAAGAAAAACTGTAACCGTTCCCCGGCAACGGCGCCAAAAACTTGACAGCGTGAATCTATCTGCTTTTTCGCAAGTTTACGATCAAGTAATATAGAGTACGTATTTGTGACTCTGGTTGTCGAACCCACGAGAAAAGTATGAGTTTTAATCGTAAGGATCAGAAATAGATGAAAAGTTATGAAAAGGAGGAAGGTTGGGGTGTGATTTATTTAAACTAGTTGCAGTAAATAAAATAGTAATTAGAGAATTTATTTTGTTGAAAGTAATTTTCTGGGGATTTTTCTAATTATGAAAGTTGATGAATTAAAGATCTAGGTCCCAGGATCCCCTAGGGTTACTATTCAGCTTATATGGTTTACTTGATTTCAGAAACACACAGCAGTCTTATTTATGCCAGCATACCAATGTTGCAATCTCCTCTCGGTCTCATGCACCTGTCACTCCCCTGCATATTCTCGGGTCCTCTCGGTCCATCAAGATTTGCAGGTTCGTTATAAGTCTGCTAGGGTTACAGGCTCTCCTCTCGGTCTCCCCCTAAATGTCTAGCAGTTGGTCTAATGCTTCTGGGCTAGTTCTTTTAACCTCTCGGTCCATCAAGATAGGGTACTAAATCTTGTCTTCTCTTCCTAACTCTCACTGGCCACTCTCGCGCACCAAATCCTGTCTGTAACACTCCTGGGTGATCGGGCCATTCATGCATAAATATAAAATCAAAGACAAGATAATAAACAATCCAATCCTGAATTCAGACTTCAAATTAGTCATGCATCTGAGAATCAAACAAACCAAGCTGCTGAATTCATAAACCCTAGGGTCACCGAGAACCTAGGTGAAAAGTTTAGCTAGCTTACATTATTGAAAACACTGTTTCATAAAAGAAAGAAGAAAGATCAAACGAGTTTATGGCTGAATACTGAAAACTGCTCCAACTCTGCTCTGCTCCAACTCTGACGGCTCTGGGACTGGTTGCTGTGATGATGATTGTGTAACCTAATTCTGTGCTGGGACACCTCCTTTTATACTACCACATTCTCTAAAATTGATGCCCGAAATTACTGTTCTACCCCTGTCAAAAACCCGTTCTGGAAGCTTCTGGAAATCTGCTGTGCGTTCGAACGCAGCCTCCCTGCGTCTAAACGCAGTGCGTCTGAACGCAGACCACCTGCGTCTGAATGCACCACTTGTTCATTTTCACCTTTTTCTCTGGATTCTTGGACTTGTGCGTCTGAACGCACCAGGTGCGTCTGAACGCACCCCTTGTTCTTCGTGGTTGATCTCGCCCAATCCTGACGGCTCTCGAAGTCGAAGTCCTGCGCTCAAACGCAAGTGTGTGCGTCTGAACGCACAGAGTTGTCATTTTTATGCCTTTTTCCTCTGCTTCCTCCAGCTGCCAAGTGTTGTGCATCTGAACGCAGGCTTCTGCGTCTGAACGCACCACTTAGCTTTTTCTTCGTCTCTTTCTACTCCAAATCCTTGATACGCTGCCTTTAGTTCAATCTAATTCCCTGCATTCCTTGGTACCTGTTATCTGCACATAATAACATGTACCCGCGATCATATCCAATAAACAAAATTATGCATGAAATTACTCAAATCTACCAATAATGCTCTTAACGTCTCTATCTCGTATCAAGTGGAAAACAGACTGAAAATGGGCAAAATCAACTTCCACAGGGTTAGAACCAATGGTAAAAGGATGTCCCAAACTAATTCCATTTTCAAGCTATCATAAAGCCACCCCCGCAGGCACCACAGTTGAAAACGCAGAGAATCTCCTCGCAAGCGCGATCGAGCTTCAAGAAATCACAGTCGGGCAGTCGGATATGGGCTTCCTTATAGAGAGGCTAACCATGATACGCAACTCTACGTTACTTCGCTCTAAGCGCTCTAGCTATAACGAAGAGAAGGCCATCTTTCAAGCGCGCAAGGCAGAACTGGATGAAGCCCTCAGAGAGTTTGAGGAAGCTGACAAGCGTTATAGAGACATCAAGGCTCTCTTGGAGAAATTAGCTGCCAACTCTATTCTCTTGTTGGCATGAGATTCTCTCCTAAAAGGCCTCTTCATGGATTGAAAACAACTCTCTTGCTTGAACTGTTTTTGATGTAATTTTTGTTTTCTTTTTGTGATCGTGCTCTTTGGATTTGGTTGAGCTTATCCGCTTTTGCATGCGCTGGTTTTGCGCGCTTCGAAATATTCTCTAGTTAGTTTTTGTTTGTGAATGCTCTGCTTTATGTGTCTGCCCCTTGCGTTCTTCTTGAACAGGTAGGCTGTCGCGGCCGCCCTTTCACGCGCATTTAGTTGCTACCTAAACAGTCATACTTTCACAAATATTTTTGCCACTTATCGAAGGTGGCTAGACTTACGGGCGTGTATCATGCTCAGTTGTAGCTTAGCGCCGGATGTTTCCTAACTCTTTGTGAGTCTGGAATATTTTAGACCTTTGTAGGCTCAAGTCCCCAGGAGCCGTCATTGTTTATTTGAACCAGCGTGCCACCTCAGCATTAAATAAAGCGTGCGTGTCATACAACAGGCCCCCCTTTCATTTCCTAGGGCTACTGTATCGTCATAGTCTTTTAATAGGGCCATTGATTCTTGCTCTTTTTCGAGATGTTGCTGAGTCGGCCGGGAAACTGAAGAGTCTCCCCTGAGCCCTATATAAACCCCCTTTCTTGCCATTTCATTCCTAATCTAAGCCCCTGTGACTGGAAGAATGCCATTTCCCTTGGGTTCTTGCCCTTCTTTTCGTTGTTCGTCACCCATTGTCTTTGCATTTGTGTTATGCTATAGAAATGACTCCCAAAGAATTAGCTGAAGAATCCCCAAGCTCTCATGGTCTTTTTTAAAACCAATTGTGTAGGTTCACTTATCGGGATGAAGACATCTTTTCCCTTATCATGTTTGTAGAGGTCACCTCTGGTAGTTCTCCGGCGGAGAGCAACTTTATGCCGATTCTTATTCCAGCAAGTAATGAGCGGTGTGCATCTCCTGTTGGCTTTCCGTCGGAGAACTATTTGCTACCATTATCTCCACCAGGGGACCACGGGTGGGTGTGCTTTTCTATGCACATGCTCGGTTTCCTACTCCATGAGTTGTTCTCCCATTTTTACTTCACATCAGCAGCCTTCATGGATTGAAGTTCATTTGGCATCTCACCACGTCAGGGGCATCGAAAAGAGCTCCGTTCTGGTCGAGAACGTCGATGACAGCCTCCCGCTTTGTAGTCATAGAGTCATGTAAGGGTGTTCCTTAGGAACACTTTCTTTTCCAGTTGTATTCCTTCTTTTTCGTATGTAAGCCTTGTTTTAGGCTGCTATCTAGACAGATAAATTATAACCCAGATTTGACTGTTATGAAAGTATGCTTTTTCTTTGCTATTTTGTATATAGTAGACTTTCTCGTTACGCTTAGCCGATGTCTGACCAGTTAAGCCTTGTCGTTCCTGCTGCTATCTTAGAAAAATAGGCTTTGATCGCGTTTGCTGTTATCTAGACAAATAGGCTTTGTCTTTGGTTGCTACCTAGATAGATAGGCTTTGTATTTGGCTGCTATCTAGACAGATAGGCTTTGTATTTTGCTGCTATCTAAACAGATAGGCTTTGATCGCGCTTGGTTGCTATCTAAACAAATAGGCTTTCCATTTTGCTGCTATGTAGGCAGATAGGCTTTGTATTTTGCTGCTATCTAAGCTGATAGGTTTTGATCGCGCTTGGCTACTATCTAAACAGATATGCTTTTCATTTTCCTGCTATCTAGGCAGATAGGCTTTGTATTTGTATGCTATCTAAGAAGATAAGCTTTGATCGCGCTTGGCTGCTATCTAAAAAGATAGGATTTTCATTTTGCTGCTATATAGACAGATAGGCTTTGATCGCGCTTGGCTGCTATCTAAACAGATAGGCTTTCCATTTTGCTGCTATCTAGACAGATAGGCTTTGATCGCGCTTGGCTGCTATCTAAACAGATAGGCTTTTCATTTTGCTAATATCTAGACAGATAAGCTTTGATTGCGCTTGGCTGCTATCTAAACATACATGCTTTTCATTTCGTTGCTATCTAGACAGATAGGATTTGATCGCGCTTGGCTGCTATCTAAACATATAGGCTTTTCATTTTTCTGCTATCTAGACAAATAGGATTTGATCGCGCTTCGCTGCTATCTAAACATATAGGCTTTTTCTTTTGCTGCTATCTAGACAGATAGGCTTATATCTCATGTAGAGTGGCAAGGTGGATCTGATAGTTTAATCAGGAAAGGGATTCCCCAGGGGAGAGTTATTATTGCTTCTGAGACATTTGTATGGGAATGTACAGTCGTTAGTCACAAAATCCAGTAAAGAGAAGGCTAAGGACAATACCATTGCGTTATTGAGTGGTGTTGGAGTTGCGATAGCACTTCCTACCGTTGGAGTAGAAACTATTTACCTGCCTGCCCTTACTGTCATGTTCGATGACCCTTTTCAGGGTGGAGACGCTCTTTTTATAAGCAACTTTGGGAATCTCCTCTCGCGTGGGTCCCTCTTAGATTCTTCGTGCATTACCATGAATCCAGCTGGTGACTGCCCCTTAACATCTTCCCACTTGGGTAAGGGGGTTGACCGGAACAGGGCTGGAGTAGGTTCATCCGTCAATTCTGTAAACCATACAGCTTCGGACAAATGCACTTCCTCTAAATTGAAGGGGTTCACCGAGGCAGGTATCGCAACCACTTTGTTCTTCCAAATGGCTTTCATAACTTGGTGAGCCGTGGAGGGTACAGCGTCGAAGCGATGGACCCATGCCCAACCAATAATCATGTGGTAAGTGGTATTGGCCTTAATGACGTGAAATTTGGCAGAACACTTGATCTGGCCAATCTGAATCCCCAATCTAATCCAGCCGACTGTCATTTTGGAGTCGCTTCCAAAACCCATTAGTGGTGACGGCTTCTTAACGATCTTGTCTTGGGGAATTCCTGCTAATTCCAAGGTACTGAGAGGGATGACGTTCATTGCAGCTCCTCCATCAACAAAGGCTCTCTTGAACTCCACATGGTTGATAGTGGCTGTTACGTATAGCGGCCTTTGATGATTGGCATCGGTCCTCTTGTCTGATTCGTCAAACGTTATGCTCAAACCTCCTAGCCGCGCAGCCGTCACAACCCTTCCGTTGGAGATGACCAATTCTTCCCCGTGGTCCTCAGCTACCCTCAAGATCGCCTTTGTCATCTCATGTCTGCAGTTGTTCTAAAAGTTCATCTCATCGAAAAACTTAACGAACTTGGCAGAGTCCTTCATCTTATCAGCACTCGAATCCTCGGTGTCCCCACCATAGTCCTCATCTTCATAAACCTCCGCGATCACTGGGCTTCTTCCTCCGCGACCTCCTTGAGGTTTGTAACTGATATCATAGCTACCTCCTTTCCTTTGGGCTCATGCCTTGCATGATACGACATTGGGTTGTTGCGCACATCCTTAGTTGGCTCATTGACAACCAACTGGCCCTCCTTGATCTTCCTGTCCACCAGCCACCGAATCTTTTTGCACTCTCTGGTTGGGTGTAGCAACTGCCCATGGCACTCGCACCACCTTGGATCCTGCAGCTGGTCTTTCATGGGTTTGTGCTCTAGGGGTGGCAGGATCCCATCTTTGCGCCATCTCCTGCAGAGGTCTATTTCATCCTCGATTGAAAAGGCAAAGGTGGTGCCTCCTGGGGAGCGGGTCGCTTCTGTTTATTGGGGGATGATATTGCATGGAAACTGACGCCTCGAGTCCGTTCGTAGTTGTACTTTCCCACCTTGAATTTGGGATTCGCCTGAGTACGCTCATTAGCGTACCGCTTCCACATCCTTTCCACCAGGGGCTCCACGTTCCTGGTGCTTTCCACCAATCTAGAAAAGGTAGGCATTTTTAAGTTAATGAGCATACCTTTGTATTCATCGCGCATGCCCTGAAGGCATATCTCCACCAGTCGACTTTCCTGGACATCATCCAGACATTCCAAGGACTTGGCTCTGAATCTTTTATGAAGGCGACCCCCTCTTCGTAACTCTTCTGGTACATGCGTGAGAGGTGGATAGTGGTGACCTTTTCTTTGACCTGGAAGAATTTGGTGTAGAACTTTTTCACCATATCTTCCCACGTCTTGGCGAATCCTACCTCCAAGGTCCTATACCATTTGTACGCGACAGGCCCCAGAGACTTGGGAAACTCGCGCATCAATAACCTGGTGTCTACCCTGTGTGGGCCCATCATGTCAACAAATCGCATCACATGCTCGTGTGCGTTCCCGCCGACGTCATCAAACTTCTCCCACTTGGATGCTTTGTATCTACCAGGGTTGGGCATTAGGTAGATGTCCCGTGGAATGGGAGATGCGCTGTCAACCTTTGGGATGACGGCCTCTGTGAAACTCTGGTGCGCCATGATGTTGTTTGTACGCTGTTCCAAGGCCGCGAAGCCCGGAATATAGGGCATCGTTGGATCATATGGAGGTGGCGGTGGGAGTGCATGGCATCCTAAAGCTCCATTCGCGTGGTAAGGCACGACCTAGTATGATGTAGGGTTCCCCATTGTCATCAGGGAGGAGCTCGTCGGGATGCCCGGTGCCTGAGGCCCAAGGCCACTGGAAAAAGAAGGTTGCAACAGACGTATGCACTATAGATGTGGTTGCCGCTACTGGTAGAGGCAACGAGGCTGTCAGCGATGGGACTGAAGCCCTTGTGCTGGTGTTTCGAGCAATCCTTCCCAATATTGCCATGATTTGAGCAATCTGGGCGGATTGGTCCTGCATCATCTGAGCTTGACTCTGAATCGTGTCTTGGAGTGCCTCCAAGGAAGGCCCTCCTCCAGCAGCTACTTGCGTGCGGACGCTAGGATTGGCAGTGGTGTTAAGAAGTCCCTCTTCTCCCGAGGTCTCCTCATGGGAAGGAGACCGATCACCGTCACGGACGTGTGCATCAGAAGACATTACAGATGAGTTGGAAAAGACTGAAGGTGGATGTTTCACGTCGGGTTCACCAAATTGTGAACACAGGAATCCCATCCAAGTGTGCACCTCAAGTAGAGAATAGGAACACGGAGAGATGTAGGGTGTGTGTAGGGAGAGGATAAGCACTGGTAACTGCTCGAGAGACAGACAATAGGTTGATAGAGAGCAGGTTGCTTAGCGTTCCAAGGGCTGCGATGTATCAGTGTACTCATCAGTTGTGTAATGGAGAGCTAACGATCATATATATAGTGGGGATGTGACCGTTGAGGGGTTAATGCACCATAAATGGCGGCTTAATGATAGACCCCCAACGGCACGTTCGACCGTGTATATAGGAACCGTTACGTATCTGCCCGCAAGTATCGGAGACCGTTATGAGATCAGCCGCATTTATGGGACACGTAAGCCTAGAACTTCTCAGTCAGTTACCAAAGGTCCCGCGCGAGCTTGGTTGTCGCACACGCGCGACGGGCCTTACCCTAGCCTCCAAACCACTAAGTCCCTACAGGTACCGTGTTGGTGCGCGAGGGCCTTGTCTAGCAGCCCCCACGTGGATCAGCATAGGTAGTGATCCGGTGTGTATGGAGCACAACTAGGTGTACTGGATTGTTGCCACGTGGCTGTGATCTGCCTGTCTGGAAAAATGTATCTACATAAGGGTAGCTTCATTATCAGTGGCAATGTCCGAGAAATTTTGAGGACCTCCTCCTCGGGGTGAAATCCAGAAGGAGGGTCAGGTTGCTGAAACTTTGGGTTTCGATTGACTTGCCGTCGGAGATAGAGAGTAGTGGTCAGAAAAGGATGGTGGTCGGTGTTGTCGGTGATATTTGGACAGGCTAAATCTGAAAGAAAGAAAAGATAGATATGACGAAAGGGAAAGTGAGAAAATATGTGTTATTAGCTTAAAAATCTCGGTTAGTATTTAACTATTTATCAATTTCATTAATGAGCTTGATACCTACCTGGCAGGTTCTTTCAAAAAAAAAGTCAATCAGTTTTGAATAAATAATTGAACTCTAGTATTGGAGCATTGAATACTTGAGGGAGCTACAAGTAGACATTGCTAATCCAACACTATTGGAGGGTCTAGGATATGAGGGAGTGTAGGTAAACCCTCTTTCTGTATATTTTGTGGGCACATGACATCTTTTGTAATGAGTGTGTAATTCACAATCACGAAGAAACTGTAATGGTGAAGGGGAGTGCCACATTGCTCAGAAATGCAATGCTTTTTGTAATTGTAACAAACTCAGATCTTTATATACAATGCAGGTAATTGCTTTAAGTTTAGTTGGATGTAAGCAAAAGCCACATCCGAACAACACAAAATAGCTTTGAATTTTATTGCTACAACTATCAAACATGGTTGAGTTATAAATAAGAAAGATCATCATAGATGACATAGTATAATTTCAGAACTAACAATCTCATATCTTTATATACAATGCAGGTAATTGCTTTAAGTTTAGTTGGATATAGGCAAAAGCCACATCCAAACTACACAAATAGCTTTGAATTGCATTGCTACAACTATCAAATACAGTTGAGTTGTAAATAAGAAAGATCATCATAGATGAACCCCCTTCCCCCAATCCAATCACACTCAGGTAGCATAACATCACAGAATGTTGATTGCTTGTGTGCTAATAAGAGACATCACAAATAAATTTGTGTGCTACAAATGGCACAAAAGCAATGCATTTGTAAATGTCTATGAATCTGTGAATCCAAAACTCTCAGTTTAACATCATTGAGTAGTGGATATATATAGGTAGTTCACAGATCGCATATGCATATAGCTAGATCCAAATAAGCATATTGCTAGATCACACATGCATATAGATAGGTCACAGATCCAAATAACAATATCCAACTAACCAGGATCACATATGCATATACATAGGTCACAAATCACACATAACTATATCCAACTAACCAGGATCACAGATGCATATAGCTAGATCACAAATCACATACAGGGAGACAGATCTCAGATCATGTATCACATAACCATGAATATAGATAGGTCACAGATTGCATAACTAATATCACAAACATCACAAAGATTATCACATATACATGAACAGAAATAGCAAGGGAGAGAGATAACTGAACCTGCCTTGTTCTTCCTTTAGCCTCTTCCATGCCGGACAGTAGATACACAGAAGTTCATCAATTAAAGCTTCAGTTTCTGGATGCAAATGAGGAAACAGAGGGTCATCCAGTGGCAAAAGGAGGAAACGGAGGGTCATCCGGTGGCAAAGGAGGAAACGGAGGGTCGTCGGGAGGTTGTGTCGCATCAGAATCGGATTCAACGGGAAAGAACTCCGACTCAGGAACAAATTCGCCGTCGTCATGTTCGGAATCACAGACCCATTCAGCGGTGGAATCAGATTCACCCATAACTGCCGTAATCGAAACCCTAACCCTCGAAATAAGTTGGGTTTCGGTTGATTTGAGGGGAAATCAACCAAGAACAAACAACACCAGTACCAGATCTATAGTTTAGAGACACATGCAACCACCACCGTAGTTGAATACTACGACGGCGATGAGGTTTGGGGAAGAACAATCGGGGGGAGAGACAGAGAGAGAGAGAGAGAGAGAGAGAGAGAGAGAGAGAGAGATGAGTGTTCCGTCAGTTCGGTAGAGAAAGATAGGTTAGGTTAGTGTAATGGTTATGGTTAGGCTAATGGGTAGGGTTAGGCTAATGGGTTTACTTAGTGTTAATTTGGGCTCATTTCTGTAACTAGCCCACTAATTAAATCCAATTATTTAGTGTAATAATAAAAGAAAAGTGAGCCTGCTAGATCAGAGGGGTAATGTGTTTTTCACCTTGTTTGAGGTTGTCATTTTTGACGATGGGAAAAAAAAATGGGACGGACCAAAATAGAAATTGGGAAAAGAGACGGGACGGAGTGGTACTTTCTAAAATCCAACATATTCTGCAAATTTTCTAGATGACTAGGAGGAGTATGGAGATAGAGAGAAAGGTGTGTGGTGGAGAGAATCCCTTGGCTCGGTCGATAATTAGAGAGCAGTAGAGTAGAGTCGAGGGGATGTTTTGCGGCGGAAATGCCAACGCGAGGCCATCCCCTCTGTATTTGTCCCTTTTCGTCTTCTTCCCTTCCGTCTGTATTGTTTTGCCGAGCGGCTTGCGTCATCATTAAAACCACACTTGCCCACTCGGTGTATAATTCGTCCTCCTCCGCCGCCGCCGTAACTAGGAGAAGAAGAAGTAGTAGTATTACTCTCCTCCGACGATGCTCGCCGAATATCGATTCCACTCCTCCACTCAGTCGTGAAGGAGAAGATCACGATGGCTTTGACTTTGAAATTCTAGTGACCGGAGACAACTCCCGGAGAATTCGATGTATGACTCCAGTAAAGGCTAGTCTTCAAACGGTTTGGGACATTTTGACCGACTACGAGAAGTTGCCAGATATCATACCTAGCCTTGCATCCAGCCAATTAATTGAAAAGAGAGGCAACATGGCTCGTCTGTTTCAGGTACCCTCCCCCCATGTCTAATTTGTCAATTACGGTACTAATTTACACTAGTACTACTAGTATGAAAGGGTAGGCACGCAAGTGTTAGACAAATCTTAATGCTTTTGTTATTTTTGTGTTCTAATTTGCACTGAAAAAGGTCATTGCATACTGTATTATTATAGAGACTTTGAAGAATTATGCCACAATACATTCTCGTTCATTGGAGTTAGGTATTCCATAAGAAAAGAAAATCAAGTATGGATTGGATACCTTTCTGTACCGGAAATCGCAATAATAGGAATCAGAATACCATTAAGAATTAGAATTCATTTATGAGGGAACATCATAAATGCTGATAAGGAAAATTTCATACATTATATTGGAGGTGCAAATATTACCCAAGTGCTCTTGCATATGATTCAACTTGCATCCAAAGACTGTGGTACACAACAAACTATATTTCCTGGCCACTTGTATTAAATCAATATTCTAGAACTTGAAAATCAACCTAAGGAGAGCAGTTTTGTAAGAACCCGATTTGTCATATATTTGTTGATGAATGCAAGAACAATCCCATGTGATCGAATTGAATTTGAAAGCCGTTCCTTGTGCAACCTGGGTTTCATTTTGCTTGACTATGTGGGACAAAAGAGTCATGGCTGTTTGTGCTGGGCAAGGGTGTTCAGCTGTTTGAATGGTCAGAGGAAACTCTTAGGGGCGAAAGACTATGTGGCTGGATGAATGCATTGATCAGGAACAATGGTTTTGTGGAACAAATTATCCAGAAACTATCGGCAATCGATACCATTGAAACAACATTTCATCATAACGCATGAATCCATTACCCAGAACATCAAATGAAGTAGTAGGATATCAGGAAACTACCCCAAACCACCCCAAGACCATATTGACATTGTTCGTAAGCAGAACGCATTTTTTGTCACATGAACCATGTCTTACCTTGCCAGATTATGTTAACAGCCAACAATTACTGGAAACTGATTCATGTCTGCTATTTGATTATTCGAACCGATTAATGAAAAGCTCTAGATCTAGCGATGTGAGAGTAACAGTTTCTGGCCCTAATCTTAACTCAAAGCACATTGAATGTTGATGGAGTAGATGATTAGCTCAATTTGTTGGCTGTGTTGTTGATTTGTTTGTTTCTATCACTAAAATAAATGATATCTAATTTTGATGTAATCAGTGGTGCATTTGAATCATTCACCTTTTCCTTTTTAATAGATTGGGGAGCAGAAATTAGCTTTTGGACTAAGCTTCAGTGCAAAAGGATTAATAGATTGCTTCGAGAAAGATTTTGAGGGCCTCCCTCATTGTCTAAGGCGTGAAATTGATTTTAAGATGATCGAAGGAGATTTTCAATTCTTTGAGGGTAAATGGTCTATTGAACAGGTATGCTTTTTCAACAATTCATTTTGAAGAAAGCTTCTGCAGCTAGAATGACACCATTATTCTCTGTTCTTAGCAATTAAATATCTAATCCAGTTAACAATAATTTGATCTTTTCAAAGAATCTATATGGTTACAGGATAATGGGGGTTAATTACATCCCGTAAATGTACAAAAGAGATGGCATAAAGAGGGATAACAGAAAGAGGGAACATACCTATGGTTTAGCTAATCCGAAGTTAACTGAATGTATTTGACCTCAAAGATCTTAATTTTAAACAAACTCAAAATGTAATAAACACTTATTAGAATAAACATTGAACAGTTAAGTTAGTTTGCATTCTTACCTCAAACCTTATCAACTGCCATATGATTTTGTCATCCAAAACATGTTATGAATGATATATGTAGTGAGGTTGAGGGATTGTAATATACCTACAAAGTAGTACATAGATAGCTCCTCCAGGTCAGTGGATACATAGTATTCTTCCCATGCTTCTCTTAGCAATATCCAACTTCCTCTGCATCTGAAGTGTAGTGGTAATTCTTTGCTGGCGCAAAACTTGTCTCTTTCACATAAAAACGTATGTGGGTGATGGCTTCAACCTTCAGTAGTTATAGGGACCAATTAAGATAGCTCTTGTAACCTTCATTTACACCACCGCGTACCTCCACATTCCTACAATAATGGAGGAGCATCCAGAAAAAAAATTTTATCATCATACATACGGATGAAGCCATATTGGAAAATTGGTTGACCCTTCCCCTCAGGGCCATAAGGGATGCTAAATCTTCTAATGTAACACCCCCAGATGCCCGGGTAAGCCGAATTCCTGGGAACTTGGGCCGTTGGGCGTGCTACTACACAACCAAGATTACTCTGGGCTACAAGGAGAGTTAGCACCCATAATTAAAACCAAAATACAAGTCTAGCTTATTAAGAAAATGAATTGACATTGTTACATAATTGAAATAACATTTAAATCCATACGAAGAAAGATATTGTTTCTAACTATTTTTGTTTAGTGAATCCAGCTACTGTCTAGTCATCATCTAAGTCCTGGAAGTGTGTTCATTCCGTTGCTCCATCTGCTGTGGTGGTTTCAAGAACAACATGACACCACAGTTTAGAAGCATCAGTACAACATTGAGTAAGACAAGAACCTCAAACACGTAAAACAAGAAGGCACATACCAGTCCGTCCCAGCTCTTTCTTCCCATTTGACTTTTTTGACTCGTATCTGGGTCAGTTTGACCGGGTGATTTGGATAACAAAATAATATAATTTTTTGATAATTTTTTCACCATATTATAGAGCACCTTCTACTCTACAACACTATGAAAAAATTATCAAAAAATTACATCGGTTTGCCATTCAAATCACCGGGTCAAAGTGACCCAGTGAATAGTGACAAAAGTCAAATTGGGAAGAAAGAGCTGGGACAGAGTGGTATAACACTTCAGATGTTTATTTGAAAGAGTTAGGTTACTCAAGCGGAAGTTGAACCAAGTTACCACCAAAACCAGTTTAGTTACGATGTAATAGGAGGAGAAACCAATCCAATCTTTACATAAAATGGCAATCCAGGGAGTCATTACAACCAGCCCGTTAAGATACGGAACCGGAAGTCCGCGCCCACCTTGACCACTACCTCATCAACTAGACCATAAGTGCCGACACCCTCTACAGAGGAAACTAGTGGCTTAACCCTAGCTAATTTGGACGTATGAAGAAATAAAGCCATGAAGGGCTATCAAAAGATCCAAGGAACAATCAAGTTTTCATAGCCGAAGCAAATTAGTAGCCAAGGATATTAGGTTGATTTCTCTTTTCCTGAATTGGTTGGTGTAATAAAAGTTATTTCAAAGCTGAACATCGAGACATTTTTGTGTTTTCAAGTCTTCATGATGGACCATGGTTGTCTGTGTCCGTTGGCTTGTCTTATTCTCTAGCACAGAAACTGTTTGGGGTATGCACCTATCCAAACACTAATGTGTGTGTGTCTCTTGTTTTTGCTTTTTTATAGGGATTGAATGGGTATGTTTTGGTTTCGAAGAAACTAGGTTTGGTGCTGGACCACTGGTATTGGAAATCGCGTAAAATCACCAAAATGCATAGCCTTTTCTTCACTATCCTCCGTTAGAGCGAAGACTCTCTGAGCCTTAACTCTTGTCTGTCGCCAGTTATACTCCCCTCCTCCTCCCTATGATCTTTACCCATCCCTGTACAAGTCATCTGCTTCTCTCCCTGCACATCAGTTGCAAATTGAAAATTCTTTTCATTTTCTTCCATAACTACTCGGGAGTCTGACTCCTGGAGAAAATATTTTTCGCTCCTCTCCGCAACATTATAGGATCTCTTCGTTTTGCTACCTCGTAGTACTTGGACAACTCTAGGATTGCTAGAAGCGTAGAACTCATTATAGATTGGAAGCTCAGGGGAAACGTAATCAATGGTGTTATGAAGGATAAAGGGTACAAGGGGAATATTATTCATATAGGGGGCATTATTGTACTTTCATGGTTGTGACCTGGTAGGAAGACATTTCAACACGGGGTTTTAGTGACATGGGAAACAAACTCATTACTTCAAAGTAAAAGTCATCTATGCTACTAGGGCTGAGCACGGGTCGGTTCGGCCGGGTATTTCCCGATTTGGTCGGCCGAACCGATCTGCCGGGTTGAGCAAAGTTCCAACCCGTCCCCAATCAAACAACAATCAAAACCGCTCACTTCGGGTTCATCGGGTTCGGGTCGATTCAACCGGTTTTAACGAGTTTTCTCTTCCGCGATGAACTTGCCGAAAAACGATGGAGTAGTAATAAGAGATGGAGAAGAAGAAGTATGTTGTTGGGGATTTGATCCGTTGACAGTCAAGAGACCGCATTCAAGTGATACACCATGTCTTTTTTAGAGATTTGGAGCAAAGATGAAGAATAGAGAACAAGTTCAAGTGATCGGAGATCGAGAGGCGGATCTCAGTGTAGCGATTGCAGCCGGTCGATGGGTTCGGATGAAGACGAAGGTGGAGAATGACAGCTTTGAAAGTCGCTGGTCGATGGGTGATGGTCAACTGCTTTGGGATGTCTGTCCATCTATCTTCTGAAAGAAGCGGCGGACACATGACATGGGTTAGGGTTCAGCAAAACTGGATGTTATATATATCATCCAACGGGTCGGTTCCGGTTATGTCGGATTCAGCAAGTTGGACCCGCGCCCCACCCGGTTCTTGCCGGGTCTGGGTTAAATCAACCCATACCCAATCACTAAATCGAACTTTTTATCCTTTTTCGATCGGTTCAGCTCGGACCGTCGGGTTACTCGGGTTGTGCGGGTTTCTGCTCACCCCTATATGCTAGATAGATACCAGTCCCTGCTCTTTGTTCCCATTTGACTTTTTTGACTCGTATCTGGGTCTCTTTGACCGGGTGATCTGGATAGTTTTAAAAACCGGACCGGCCATCGAACCGGTGAGGAACCGGTTCATTGTCGGACCGGTCGGACCGGTGGTCGGACCGGTTCAATCGCATGTCTATTTAATAATATATATTTATTATTTTTATACAAAAATTTATAAACATAATGGAAAATAGTCAAAAAAAAATTTAAATAGTCAGAATACTTAAATAATTAAGCTTTTACAAAATACGAATTACAAAACAATTACAACAGTTTTTTTTTTTTTTTTTTTTTTTTTTTGAAAACAATTACAACATTTAAGTTTATGAATAAGACTTTAACATGGTGATTCTAAAAAAATGACATTAACATAGTCAAAATTAACCAACTATTATGAATAATTAACAAGACAGGGCAACGTGGCATTATCTATCTCAATAGGTTCCTACTTTTTCTCTTGAATAAGTCAACATCCCACATAAATCGGCCAACTTCTTTATGATGAAGTTTACTCTCATCTTATCTCTTCACTCTCTCTATCTTCTGAAGGATTATTCTGTTTTCACCGCAACACAAACCCAATCGAAGATTACTCTCTCTCCCTCCCTCCCTCCGTCGAAAGCACACGCAGTCTCTCTCTCTCTGAGCACTGCGACCAAATACGACGTTATTCTCGTCATTGCCGGAGAACGCCATGACTGCCGCCTCATCAAGTATCCAGATCCGGAAAATTTACAAAAACCAGCGAAACTGTGAACAACCGTCCGATTTGATGATGAATCGGCGTTTTTACCGGGTCCTACCGGTTCTGTTGCATGAACGATCCAATAGCCTGACCTGACCGGTGAGACGCTGGTTCACCGGTTGAACCGGCCGGTCCGGTCCGGTTTTAAAAACTATGATCTGGATAGCAAAATAATGAAGTACTACCTCGGTTTCTTCTCTATCACATCGGTTTGACTTTTGACTCGTATCTGGCTCACTTTGACTGAGTGATTTGGATAGCAAAACAATGTGTTTTTTTAATAATTTTTTTACGGTGTTATAGAAAAACTTTTACTCTACAACACCATGAAAAAATTATCAAAAAATTATATCATTTGGCTACATATATCATCGGGTCAAATCGACCCAATGAGTAGTGACAAAAGTCAAAGCGGTGTGATAGAGAAGAAACGAGAACGGAAGTAGTACGACTTTTTGATAATTTCTTTCCCGTATTATAGAGCAACTTTTACTCTACAACACCATGAAAATATTATCAAAAAATTATATCGGTTTGTTATTCAAATCACCGGGTGGAAGTAATCCAGTAAATAGTGACAAAAGTCAAATTGGTTACAAGGAGGAGACTGGTATACTTCTTAGGGCATCTCCAACCCCATGGGGGGAGGAGGAGGGGGAAGGGGAAAATCGTATAAAAATACGATTCATGTCCAACCCCAATGGGGGGGAGGGGGTGGGGGTGCTTTGGGGATAAATTTTGCCTTGGGTGAGTCATAATTAGGGGGGATTTCCCCATGGACATCCCCTCCCCCTACATGAAATGATTAATTAATTGAATATTTGATACTTTTAATTATACATATTAATATTTTGTGATTATATTATGTATTTTATTATTATGATTAATATTTTTTATTATGTTTTAAAACTAATAATGTATTCACGATTTTTGAAAAGTATATTTACGAAAAGTCATTGCTATTTTTTTTTTAATTTAATCCTTTCAACTAACGAAAGAACTTGTAATCGTTGTTATGTTGGTTTATTTCAATTTGTGTGTTTAATCGCTCTACTCGTTGCATTTTTGTATTAGTGTTTAATTTTATTTCTTGTAATAACGACTTTTTCGTACTTGTAATCGTTATATTTTCGAATAAAAGTTTTGTTTGATAATATTATTTTAATTTTTATTAGTATTATTATCATTGTTATTATTATTAAAATTTTTTTTGTGTATGTCTCTGTGTGTGTATATATATATATATACATTGGTAAACAATTTTTCATTTACTTTTTTGGTATTAATAATTTATTTTTAAATCATTAAATATATATTACACATTATTTTTTTTTGGTGGGGGAAAGAAATGAGTTGGAGACGATTAGTAGTTTGACGGAGGGGGAGGGGGAAAATAGTGGGCCCGTGGAGGGAGGGGGAGGGAGAGAAAGTGGGGGAAAAAGCAATGGGTTGGAGATGCTCTTATTACTTGAAGAAGTGAGTGGTCCGCTGTTCTAACCACTTGGTTTATGTAGTCTGCTAGAGATACGAATATACTGAGCACTAATACTCACTGTGAGTCATAAAAAGAGCATCACACTGTGCACCATTTAATAGGCTAATGTTTGTCATTCCTTATTTGGTGCAGTACCTGGTAGAAAGATGTGAGAGCAGTAGTGGCAGTGATCAATTGGTATTCCAGGAGTGTCGCACTACTCTGTCTTATCTTGTTGACGTGGAGCCAAAGCGATGGTTGCCAATTGGGCTCGTGCAAGGCAGAATTTGTAAAGAGATAAAAGTGAATCTGTCGTGCATTAAACTAGAAGCAGAAAAAAGAATATATTGACATGATCTGGTTCGTTCCTCATATATGTATCTGAGTACCTGGTGTAAGTACGTCACAACTTTTGTTTGTTAATGTATACAACCTCTGTTTATTCTCTTTCAACTTCGGTTGACTTTTTTGTCCGTAACTGAGTCGTTTTGACTCGGTGATTTAGATAGCAAAAATGATATAATTTTTGACAATTTTTTTCATAGTATTGTAGAATAAAGTTTACTCTACAAGTTTATACAAATACCATTAAATTTGTGTATAATTTTGCCAATCAAATCACCAGTCAAAATATTCAAGTGAATTGTGTCATAAACTGAAATAAGCTAGAAGAGAAGAAACAAATGTAGTACTAGTAAATGGCCTGTCCCGTTAGGACTAATTTCAATTACCGTTTTTATTGTTTTTGAATTATATACTCACATGTTTTATACCATTCATATATTTATCAAGACGTATTCCTCAAAAAAATATATTTATCAAGACGTAATTGCTATTCTACACAAAGTAGATTTTCTTTCTCTTCCCACTATATCTCTCTCTCATATGCATCTTCGCAGCTTCTCTCACCATCCCCTCTCTCTCTCTCTCTCTCTCTCTCTTCTTTGCATACTTTATGATCTCTACACGACCTCACTATCTACACAATCTCTTCCGCAATCACAAGCTTTGTTAGTATCTAATGAAAATTGGTGATGAACAGTTGTTTGCTACTGAAGGGAAATTGTCTATGCCTTCAGTTCATAGATCCAAAATGCTCCAAAGACATAATCCGTGAAGTTCAAATCATGAAGCACACAGATATGTTTAAGTGCTATGTACAAGGATTTCCAACTTTCCCTTTCACAACATTTGAAATCGAAACAAACTAGGTTAGAAAGGTGAGAAAAAAGAGCAATCTGAAAAGAAGTTCAATCCAAAATCCTTTGTGCCATTGAAACAAAATCAGATAAAATGTTGTTGAAATCGACCCGAGTGCAGAGTTTGCGGGTTTGAGTTTTTTCTACAATGGATTTATACCTGATAAAGATTGAAGTTTGAGAGAGTTTAAGGATTGAGGGGAATGAAAAAATGGTTGGGCTGCAAATAAAATAGTGGTGCCCCCCCCCCCCCCCCCACTAAAAGACAAAAAACACAGAAATTAATTGGGGAGTGACCGGTTCTAGCAGGTCGCCACCCCAGTGGATAAAAAAGAGCCGAAACGGATAAAAATGCAAAGAAACCGATTCATAAATTATCAAAAGTTCACAACAGCAGATAAACACGCATAGAACCAGATAACACACTAAAAAATCAGACAAAAATGGCCAAATAACGGATAAAATTGTCAAGGTACTTAACAAAAGCCTACACACATTTAATATAATTCTAGAATAAGTCAAACCCAATCATCCCCAACACCCCCGAAAGAGTATTGGTCACTCATTTCCTCAGACCAGTTGTAATTGACGGTGGAAATCATAGTTTGTTGCGACGCTTGCGATCGCGATTGGCCGACATCTTGACTTGAACACCAACTGGAGGATTCGGGCATGTAGTTCGATTGTGTTTGTATTCTTGACATCTCCTGCACTTCTTTCGAACATTTTTGAAACTCCCTTTTGGTTTTGTATCCCCTTTGGATGGAGGCCTTACGTGAGCATACTCTTGCGAGTTGACATTAACCACGGGCTCTTCATTTTCTTGCTTGAAAATAATGTCTTGGAGACCCCGTATCATCAAGTCAATATGTTCTTGCCAATAGTCGTAAGTCTCTTGTGATGTTTTACCTATGCCACTAATCAACTCCATTCTTCCCTTCATGCAACCCTGACGAAATGTCTGGGTTTTTGGATCATCACACCGTCTTGTTTTCGGGTCCTCCATAGCTGGATCATTCTTGTAGAAGTCACTATCAGTCTTTTCCAAACGTTTCGATAACAACATTTCTGGAATGAATTGAACTCCTTTATGGAATAGCACAAAAATAATGTAGCCACAAACCATATGTGATGACTCAAACCTCTTGCAGAAACAGTAGCGCATGCTAAGAGAATGATATGATGATAGAACAAAATTTAAACCACTTAGATATTTCATTCGATATTTCAGATAGAAACATTAAATACCGATAAAAATAAACTAGTACTGAAAAGAACGGCTCAATAAAACAAAGGACATCAGATATTTCAATTGCAGTTCTGGAAAGAAACCTAAAACAATAAGACAAAATTTTAAAGCGACAATAACATATAGTGTATTGTATGAACTTACTAGAGATGCCATTTCCTTCTCCCCTGTGACATAGATTGCATCCATTTTATATTTAGGTAGTTGTTGAATGTCAACTGATTTGTAGTGTTTTACCTTCATTGCTTGCTCTTTGAACTTTGCATACACGATCCTAGTGTAGAACATGGTTGCAGACGAAAATTCTTGACTTTATTTGTTATGGCTCAAGGCCTAATAATGAGCATAAAAACGCGAAATTAATGTTATACTACCAAAAATTAACAAGAGAAACATAGTTAACATTGATTTACTGCAGACAAATGTTTAGACACTTTGGATAGTATTCAAGAACTTCTAGATAAAATATTAAACAGTCCAGAGAGTACATTTGACATATTTTTATATCGTTTTGTCCTTCTCGTTCAAAATAAATATGTATGTGTGACGCGATTTCTTAACGCGTATGCGCAAGTGCAATGTTAAGTAATATAGGGGTGGTATTTCAACCCCGAGTTATTGATCCCACGAGGACACACTTTAGATTATTTAGTTAAGCAATTTAATTTAGAGTACGGTGCAGGAGGAAAGATTTGATTAATTTAAGAATTGAAATTTCATCTAAGCTAATATTTTTTGTATTCTTATTTAAGGAAAAAATATTGAGAAACTAGGCAATCTCTAGATCACCGGGTTGTAGACGATTTTCGGATTATCTGAGTAACACATTAATTTGAACCTAATCAAGCCGGGTAACATGCTATGACAATCTCCTGTCGGTCTCATGTCATTTTACGTCTCGGTAACTACAATATCCTCTCGGTCTAATGTTATCTACCGGTCCGTTCTAGAAGGTGATCTACTGATACGATAACGGGTCCTGTCGGTCCACTGTTTCACGGAGCACCGGAATAATCCTACCGGATCTACCCACACTAGGACAATCCTAACACTTCTTCTTTTCGGTCTTGGTGATTCGGGATTGACGCTCCTATCTCATCCTCGCTAGTTAAAGTCACTGTCGCGCACTTCATAAGCCCACTAACGGTTCCGGTTAATTACTCCATCCCCATTAAGAATTTGGCATAGATTATGAAGAATTGACTTAGAAAAGATTAACTTTAAACATGACTCAAATTGATGAGCCGAACCCTAGTTTAGGAACATTAGATCTTCTCCTAAACGTGCCAATAGTCTAGGATTACTAACAATAATCAAAAACTAACATTGGTTCAATAAAATGGAATCAAATACGCATGAAACTCGATTCAATCCGGAAAATAACCGTCTGCATAATTCCTAGGCTCTCATAGAGACGCCTAGCAAAACGTCTGGCTAATAGTAATCAACCAAACAAAACTTACAAGTTTCTCCATAAAAGATTGAGAGAGGAGAAGAAGAAAAACTCAAACCCTAGGCTTCAATGGAGGTCTTTGCCTTCGTCTTCCTCCTTTTCCTACAATTGTAAATCTAAGGACTTCATTATATTAAATATCCAATAGATAATACAATGAATATTCTAGCCATAATAAATTCATACTAAACTAGATTGCCTCTTAGGGCATCTATTCCAACAGTCTCCCCCTTGCACTAGAGCCAATCTTTCGCATCTCGTATGCCCATGCTCCTAGTGTGCCCTTCATGCTTCCACTGCACAAGCGGCTTTGTAAGTGGATCTGACAGATTCTCATCTGTAGGAATCTTGCATATCCGAACGTCTCCTCTATCGATAATATCTCGAATCAGATGGAACTTCCTGAGTACGTGCTTGGATTTCTGGTGTGACCTGGGCTCCTTTGATTGCGCGATCGCCCCAGTGTTATGACAGTACAACTCAACTGGATCCGCAATGCTAGGAACCACACCAAGTTCAGAAACAAACTTTCTGATCCAAACAGCTTCATTTGCTGCGCCATTTGCAACAATGTGCTTAGCCTCTGTTGTAGAATCAGCCATCGTCTCTTGCTTGGAACTCTTCCAGCTCACCGCTGCTCCATTCAGGCAAAAGACATATCCCGATTGTGATCTAAAGTCATCTCTGTCGGTTTGGAAGCTTGCATCCGTGTAACCCCTTACACGCAACTCTTCCTCGCCGCTAAATATCAAGAAACATCCTTAGTTCTTCTCAAGTACTTTAGGATGTTCTTGACTGCAATTCAGTGACTCTCACCTGGATTGGATTGGTATCTGCTTGTCATACTCAAGGCATATGACACATCTGGTCTAGTACATAACATGGCGTACATGATAGATCCTATGGCCGAGACATAGGGAATTCTACTCATGCGTTCCTTCTCAATCTCATTGGAAGGACAACCATTCTTCGAAAGAGTGATTCTATGTGACATGGGCAAGAATCCCTTCTTGGAATCTTGCATGTTAAACCGTTTCAACACCTTGTCAATATATGTACTCTGACTTAGACCTAGCAGTCTCTTAGATCTATCTCTATAGATCTTTATACCAAGTATATAGGCTGCTTCCCCTAAGTCCTTCATTGTGAAACACTTTCCTAGCCAATCTTTAACAGATTGCAGCATGGGAACGTCGTTTCCAATGAGTAGTATGTCATCCACATACAAGACCAGAAAAGCTACAGAGCTCCCACTAACCTTCTTGTAGACACAAGACTCATCTTCGTTTCTGATGGAGCCAAACTCTTTGACTATTTTATCAAAACGTTGATTCCAACTCCTAGAAGCTTGCTTCAATCCATAAAATGGATCGTTGCAGCATACAGACTTTGTTGGCTTGATTTGGATCTTCAAAACCCTCCGGCTGTATCATATACACGTCCTCGAGGAGATTCCCATAAAGGAATGCTGTTTTGACATCCATCTGCCAAATCTCATAGTCGTAGTATGCTGCAATTGCAAGTAGGATTCGGATGGACTTGGTCATAGCGACTGGTGAAAAGGTTTCATCATAGTTAATACCATGAATCTGTCTGAATCCTTTAGCCACCAATCGGCCCTTATAGGTAATCACATTACCATCCATGTCGATCTTCTTCTTGAAGACCCACTTGAACCCTATGGGTCGCGCCCCTTCAGGTGGTTCCATCAAAGTCCATACTTTGTTGGTATACATGGATTCCATCTCGGATCTCATGACTTCTAGCCACTTCAGAGAGTCTGGCCCTTTTATGGCCTCTTCATAGGTAGTAAGCTCATCATCTATGAGCATCGTGTCACCGGAATCGGTCACGAGAAGCCAATACCTCTCGGGTTCCTGGAGCACTCTACTAGATCTACGAAGCTCTTGTGTTACCTGAACATGCTGTTCCACAACTCCTTGTGGTTCCTGTTCATGTTCCATAGTTGGTTCAGTGATTTGTGGTTCTTGAATTTCTTCAAGTTCTACAGTCCTCCCACTTGCTTCTTTAGAGACAAACTCTCTTTCTAGAAACACGCCGGACCGAGCAACAAACACTTTGTTCTCAGTTGGATTGTAGAAGTAGTAACCCTTAGTTTCCTTAGGGTACCCCACAAATTTACACTTATCTGACTTTGGCCCTAGCTTGTCTGATTGTAAACGCTTTAAATAGACATCGCAGCCCCAAATCTTCATGAACGACAGTGTGGGACGCCTCCCACTCCAGATCTCATGTGGTGTCTTCATGACTGATTTAGATGGATTACGGTTAATGGTGAAAGCTGCACTTAATAGAGCATAGCCCCAAAATGATACTGGAAGATCGGTTTGACACATCATAGATCGAACCATATCCAATAGGGTTCGATTCCTCCTCTCGGACATGCCATTCCATTGTGGCGTTCTGGGTGGAGTGAGTTGGGACACGATCCCACACTGTCTAAGATAGTCGTCAAACTCTTGGCTCAAGTATTCTCCTCCATGATGCGATCGTAGAGACTTGATACTTTTGCTAAGTTGCTTCTCTACTTCACTTTTGAATTCTTTGAACCTTTCAAAGGATTCAGATTTGGCCCTCATGAGGTACACAAATCTATATCTACTGTAATCATCTGTAAATGTAATGAAGTAGACGTAACCACCCCTTGCAGGCGTGGCAAATGGCCCACACACATCAGTATGTATGAACGCCAATTGCTCACTAGTCCTCTCACCTTTCTTATTGAAAGGAGACTTTGTCATTTTTACCAATAAACAAGCCTCACATGTCTCATATGACTCAAAATCAAATGAGTCTAGGAATCCATCCTTATGGAGTCTAGCTACACGTTTCTCGTTTATGTGGCCTAAACGACAGTGCCATATGTAAGCAGGATTTAAATTATGTATTTTAATCCTTTTGGTATTAATGTTGTAGACATGATTGCTTAGATCAAGGACATATAGTCCATTAAATAATTGCGCACTACAATAGTGAATATTATTAAAATAAAAGAAACAACAATTGTTCTTTATTGAAATAATAAAACCTTCCTTGTCCAAACAAGAAATAGAAATAATGTTTCTGCTCATAGCAGGCACAACATAGCAATTATTTAATTGTAAAACTAATCCTGAAGGTAGAGATAGCTCGCACACGCCCACGACCAACGCAATAACTTTTGCTCCGTTCCCAACGCGCAGGTCTATCTCACCTTTAGCCAATCTTCTACTTCTCTTTAGATCCTGCACATTTCGACAAATGTGAGATCCACATCCAATATCTAATACCCATGATGTAGAGACAGTTAAATTGACATCTACAACAAAAATACCTCGTGGTGGTGGAATCACTATTCCAAGCCTCTTGTCCTCCAGATATGTTGGGCAGTTCCTCCTCCAGTGTCCAGGATGACCGCAGTAGTGACACTCACCTTTAGTCACACCTTTGGCAATGCCACCAACGGGCTTAAGGGCAGGTTCCTTGGGCTTTACAACTGACTTGCCTTTGCCTTTGAGGATGAGGCAAACCTTTTGCCCTTTCCTTTCTATACCATCATAATGGCCTTGAACTTACCTTTGTTGATGCTTTGTTCAACTGTCCTCAACATATTGAGTAAATCTGGCAGTGGTTTCACGATCTCGTTAATTTTATATTTCAGGATGAACTGTCCATAACTCTCAGGCAACGATTGCAACACGAGATCGGTTCCCAACTCTTGGCCGACCAGAAACCCTAGTCGCGCGAGATTCTCCAAGTACCCGATCATACGGAGTACATGAGGTCCCACCGGGTTTCCTTCAGCCAGAGATTTGAACAATGCCTTAGAGACCTCATACCTCTCAACCCTTGCCTGCTCTTGGAAGAGCTGCTTCAGATGCTCGATCATATCGACAACATTCATGTTTTCGTGTTGCTTCTGAAGCTCAGAAGTCATGGTTCATAGCATAAGGCAGGCCGCATCGTTAGCGTCATCAACCCGCTTTTGATACGCCTTTAGGGCTGTAGGGGTATTGTTCTCTGGACCTGCTGGAACTTGCTCCTCTATTGTGTACAGTTTCTTCTCTTGCTTGAGAACAATTCTCAAGTTCCTGTACCAATCAAGGAAGTTGGTTCCCGAGAGCTTGTCCTTCTCAAGTACAGATCGTAGGGAATGTTGTGAACCCGATGAGTTGTTTGCCATTTGGAATTCTACAAAAGGAAAATACGCAAGTTTTTGTATTTGTGAATTTTTAACTATATTTCAATAATGACTAGTTTATCAAATATAGCTCCCACTATTTTCTACGGATTAATAACCCTCAAGATATATTAATGCGGAAAATATCCTTATATTTTCTAGTAGGCCAAGATCCATGTTTCATCTCCTTATGAGATTGCTTTGGCAAGTCACCCATAATTTGACTACTTTAGGTAGGAACAATTCCGATTGCATCCCTATGCAATTCTTGGTTCAATTGGGCAAATAACTCCTTATTTATCCATCTGCATGGATAATCCTAATTGATTGCCTCTAGGTTTTAATCATATTAATAGCCTAGTTGTGTCCAACCTCTTATTTAAAAAATTGCACATTACTTGTTTGTGCCATCTCATTCCATCATTATGAACCAAGTCGCCTTGCTTTGGCATGCACGAACTTGATAAATCATGATGATAATGAGTGTTTAAATAACGAGAAGGCAAAAACACAATCTTTGAATTTTGAAGAATTTTCAAATTTAATTTTAATTATTTTGTTGATCCATATCAACTGATCTATCTATTTGAGTTTGGGCACAACTCCAAATAATAAATCTGGGTTGTCTAATGATCTTATTATTCTAATTGCATGCATCATCCATACACTAACCACAAAATAATAAGACAATAAAATAAACAACCACAAAAAAAAATAAAACGTGATGTGGATATGGCCTTTTCTAGACTAAGATAATTCCAAGCCAATAAAATTATCTATGAACCCTAAAAGCAAACACATCTCCATGCGTCTTCATCTTTTGGTCCATCCTTCATTGTCAAGTGGAATGCTCCACGCTCCATGTTTTGTGGCTTCCTTTGGCTTTGGGCTTCTTTTCATCAATCTTGGCTAACAATCTATTTTATCTAGCACTAGCTAACAAATATACTAAATAAAATAAATCTCACAAGTTGAGAAAAAAATGGCTCGCAGGCCATAAAACCCTAATTAATTATTACAACAAATTGATCAGCTCGCAGGCCGTAAACCAAACCACAAATTTAAACAATCACACCAAACCACATCCTAAGGCCATATTCAACCACCATGCGATTTGCACATAAACAGTTAAAATCCAATTTTAACGCGCTTGGTCAATTTTAATAGATTTAAGGAATTTTCTAGGGTTAAAACTGTCCAAGGGGCCCAACAATCCAATTTCCTGAACCCCAAGGAGGACTTCCAAGGCCTTGGGCCGGCCGGACCCTAGCCCACACAACTAGGCCGTGTGCTAGGGCTGCCCCCGGCCCTAGGCCGTCCCTTACTTGGGTGGAAAGCAAGGAGGGGCGGTCCCCTTAGGGGGCCGAACCTCCACGGGAGTTGTTTCCAAAACAATTCCTTTGCTGGTTGCCAAAGTTTGGTTGTTTTCTTGTTTGAAAAGAACTCTTTCTTTCAATAGGATAACCAAACCCTAGATCTAAGATCCTAAAATTTCTCAAACTCACTAATTCATGCATCCAATGCAAAAACTAGGTCTTGTTTTGATTGATTATTGACAAATTGCATCATATGCTTGATTTGTCTTGTTTTACGCGATAAACAATAAATTTAAAGTGTAAAACTATCAAAACGTAACACATAAACCACGTTTATGCTCTACGACCTGTAACTCTGATACCACTGTAGGATTTTGATCATGGATACGCAGCGGAAAAACATAATTTATCCATTCAATACCCTCCAAGGATCACAGGACAAGAGACATAACGATGGTAAAGGAAGAAATCAAGTTACACACGTTAGGGTTTCTCCTGTGATGACTTGTAACGTGAATGGTGTCACGTCTCTATAGTTGATCCACGCCTAGAGTTGAGATCTAGATCTTCCTTGTCCTTTTGTGCTAGCTAGGAACGGAGGAAGAGGAAGAAGAAATCACGCAACACGAGGAAACAAGGAGGTGGTGGCCTCCTTGGTGGCCGACGGGGTAGGGGGCGGCGGCAAGGGGTCGGGTTCGCCCTCTTGCTTGCTTGTTCTCTCTCCTTTTGTTCTCTAACACTCAAGTTATGATAAAAAAACTCATAAGTGTGGGAAGGAAGGAAGGAGCATCCTTTATATAGTCCAACAAATCCTTGTCAACTACCTACAGGACCTATTCTAGTCCTACTAGAATTCAATTTAGTCCATTCCTTGCAAATTAGTCCTACTAAGTTTGCAATGTGTTGCAAAGTGATCATTCTAATTAATTAATCATATTAATTAATTCTCAAATCTAGTTCAACTCTATATAGCGTGTGACCCCATAGGTTCTATCTAGTTGGTTGCAACAATTTGCTAATATGGAGCGGTTTCTAGCAAAACATCCATTCTAGCCAACTATTAGAATAGTCATTCGACAAACCTTGTACAAGTAATTGTCTCATCCCTTTGTCTCCATATCCGGATTGGACACGAGACATACAAGTCACACTCGTATATCAAATCCATAGTTTCTCGATCCTGAGAATAGCCTTATTCGTGCAAATAACATCAATATCCTATATTGATTTATTTGAGTCTGACCCAGCCGCTCCTCCAGCTTCCTCGCCTCGCCGGCGAAGACGATCGGCAGGAACGACTCGAGCGTCTTGAGGACCGAATCGAGGTCGGCCTCCGATGGGTATTCCGATAACTGCGACGGTTGCGATCAATTCAAGAAGGAATTTGAAAATCTGGGCCCGTGGTTTTAAAGATGGTGGTTCAAGGATTCCAGAACATATTTGAACTTCCAAAGATTCAAAATACACACAAAGTTATGCTCTGTCAAAGTTGGGAGGAAATCATGTTTGAAAACGTGGAAAATTAAAAATTTCAACTTTAGGTCAGTTTAGGGTTTAGAGTTTAGGTCAATTTAGGGTTTAGGGTTTAGGGTTTAGGTCAGTTCAGTGTTTAGGGTTTAGAATTTAGGGTTAGAATAATAATGCGATCAACTTTAATGAAGAACTCTTAGGCTAGACAAGTCATTTAGAGTGTCAAATTTGAAATTCTAGATGGAGGGAAATTAACTCAACTAGTCAACTTCACTACAAATTTGCGATCAATTGAAGAAGGAATTTGAAAATCTAGGCCCGTGGTTTTAAAGATGGTGGTTCAAGGATTCCAGAACATATTTGAACTTCCAAAGATTCAAAATACACACAAAGTTATGCTCTGTCAAAGTTGGGAGGAAATCATGTTTGAAAACGTGGAAAATAAAAAATTTCAACTTTAGGTCAGTTTAGGGTTTAGGGTTTAGGTCAATTTAGGGTTTAGGGTTTAGGTCAGTTCAGGGTTTAGAAGTTATGCTCTCAACCCTTATTTATCCATCTGACACGACATCGTACCCTCAGGGGCAGCAGCGATCATCTAGATCTGTTCCTCTTGCTCCAACATATGGTACTGGACAGACGTATCAGAGAAATGATTTGTGCCACCACTGCAACCAGCCGGGACATCGTCGTTTTGAGTGCCCTCAGAGAGCACTATTGGGAGGGCGTTCCCAAGGATTTCAGCAAGGATATTCACAGGACTCGACAAAGAATGGGGAGCCTCGGACATGCTATCAGTGTGGGCAGGTCGGACACATTAGTCGTTATTGTACCCAGGGTCAAGGAACACAAAGGGTGACTCGAGCACATCAGTCTCATTCTACACAGTCAGTACCATCACGATCAGAGAATGGAGCACCACAACAGTCGTTTGGGAATCAGGGTCAGAGAACTCTCCAAGGGTCTAACTCAGCATTATCTAATCAGCAAGCTAGAACTCAAGGAGGTGGTCAGAAAGGACAGGGAGCACAAGGCCGTGTTTACTCAGTCACAGGTTCAGTTCCACCGGGAATGCAGGCACCAGTTGAGGAGTCGACAGATCCATCGGTAATTCAAGGTACATTGTTAGTGTTCCATTCTTGGGCATCCGTTCTTTTTGATACTGGAGCATCACATTCATTTATATCATTATCGTTTGCATCATCCTTGGGCCTAGAGATGGACTTGTTAGAGACCCCATTGACTATAAACACCCCGGTCAGCGATGAAGTCACTTTGAATAGGGTTTGCAGGTCATGTGAGCTTGGAGTTGCTGATTATTGCACATTGTTTGACTTAATTGTCTTAGACATGACTACTTTTGATGTTATCCTTGGGATGGATTGGTTGACTGCCTATCGTGCCAACATTGATTGTCATAAGAGGAGAGTGTCTGTTACTACGACTGAAGGAGTTCGTTTCAATTTTCTTGGTGACCGCAATGATTGTGCGACACCATCTAAGTTGGACTCATGGGCTCGGGGAAACCTAAATTTTCTTTTCTCCATAAGTAAGGATGACGAGGGTATTGCTGCATATGAAGAGTTTCCATCAGTCGTGTGTGATTTTCGAGATGTCTTTCCAGATGATTTACATGAATTGCCACCACGTCGTGAAGTGGAATTTTCTATTGATCTTGTTCCTGGTACCGCACCTATTTCAATGAGCCCATACCGATTTGCTCCTGCTGAGTTGCGTGAGCTGAAAGTGCAACTTCAAGAATTGCTGGATAAAAAGTTTATTCGTCCTAGTACGTCACCTTGGGGAGCTCCGGCCTTGTTTGTGAAGAAGAAAGATGGGTCGCTCCGCATGTGTATTGACTATAGGAAGCTCAACAGAGTGACGATTAAGAACAAGTACCCCTTACCGAGGATTGACGACTTGTTTGATCAACTAAAGGGTTCGATGTGCTTTTCCAAAATCGATTTGCGATCAGGTTATCATCAGTTGCGAGTTAAGGAAGAAGATATTCCTAAGACGGCTTTTCGTACTAGATACGGGCATTATGAGTTCCTTGTTATGCCCTTTGGGTTAACAAATGCGCCAACTGCTTTTATGGATTTGATGAACTGTATCTTTCGGCCTTACCTCGATCAATTTGTTGTGGTATTTGTAGATGATATTCTCATTTATTCGCCATCTAAGGAAGAACATGAAGAACATTTGAGAACTGTCTTGCAGCTCTTACGAGATCACCACTTGTATGCAAAATATGAGAAGTGTGAGTTCTGGCTATCTGAGGTAAAATTTCTTGGCCATGTTGTATCAAGTGGGGGTGTTTCTGTTGACCCTTCAAAGGTAGATGCAGTTATGAATTGGAAGCCACCGAAAAATGTTTTTGAGATCCGCAGCTTTCTCGGTCTTGCAGGCTATTATCGTAGATTTGTGGAGGATTTCTCAAAACTTGCGTCACCACTGACACGATTGACACGCAAGGGGGTAAAATTTGTCTGGGATGGTAAATGTAATTTGGCCTTTCAGGAGTTAAAGAAGAGGTTGACATCTGCTCCAATCCTGGTGATACCCGAAAGGGGTATAGGTTATACAGTATATTGTGATGCTTCACACGACGGCTTAGGTTGTGTTTTGATGCAATTGGGTAAGGTTGTTGCTTATGCTTCACGTCAATTAAAGACGCATGAGCGAAACTACCCTACTCATGATTTGGAACTTGCAGCAGTTATCTTTGCTTTGAAGATTCGGAGGCATTACTTATATGGTGAGAAGTTTGATGTGTTTTCTGACCACAAGAGCTTAAAATATTTGTTCTCGCAGAAAGATCTCAACCAGCGACATACACGATGGATGGAATACATGGAGAACTATGACTTTGACTTGCAGTACCACCCGGGCAAGGCTAATGTGGTGGCAGATGCACTAAGTAGAAAATCATTGCATAGCATAGTGGGAGGCAGTTAATGAGTGGAAGATGCTTGAAGATGTCAGTGAGTTCGACTTGCATCTCAATGAAGTAGCTGAGGGATCTGCATTGTTCTCCATAGTGGCGCAACCCTCAATTGTAACACGGGCAATTGAAGCGCAACAACATGATGAAGAAGTGGAGTCAATTCGTAGACGTATTTTAGATGGGGAAGAAGTAACAGGTTTAACGGTTAAACCGGATCAGAGTGTGCGGTATATGGGTAAGCTAGTTGTTCCCGAGTTGTTTCGAGAAGAAGTACTTCGTGAATTCCATCACTCTCGGCTTGCAGTACACCCAGGAGGTACCAAAATGTATCACGACTTACGTCGCCAGTTTTGGTGGAAGGGTATGAAGAAAGATGTGGCCAATTTTGTTGCAAGATGCTTGACTTGCCAACAGGTGAAGGCTGAACACCAGAGACCTGCAGGACTACTCCAGCCATTACCTGTTTCAGAATGGAAATGGGAACATGTGACTATGGATTTTGTGTCGGGACTTCCAAGGTCACCAAAGAAGCATGATGCTATATGGGTCCTCGTTGACCGTTTAACAAAATCTGCACATTTTCTTCCAATGCGTATGACTGATTCGGTTGAGACACTTAGTAAGCTTTATGTTATGGAGATCGTCAAACTGCATGGTGTGCCAGTTTCTATTGTTTCGGACAGAGATCCTCGTTTTACATCTCATTTTTGGCAAAGTCTCCAGAAATCTTTAGGAACTCATTTACATCTGAGCACAGCTTATCACCCTCAGACGGATGGACAATCCGAGCGTACGATCCAGATCTTAGAGGATATGCTAAGGGCTTGTGTGCTTGATTTTGGGGGCTCTTGGGAAGATCACTTGCCATTAGTTGAGTTTGCATACAACAATAGTTACCAATCTAGCATTGGGATGGCACCTTTTGAAGCATTGTATGGGAGACCATGTCGTTCGCCAGTTTGTTGGACTGAGGTTGGTGACTCCTCCATTATAGGGCCTGACTTGGTTCGGGAAACTACAGAGAAAATTTCGATGATAAGACAACGCTTAATCACCGCGCAGAGTCGTCAAAAGAGCTATGCAGATAGGAGGAGACGGCCATTGATGTTTGAGAGTGGGGAACATGTATTTCTGAAAGTTAGTCCGAAAAGGGGCTTAATGAGATTTAGCCGCTGTGGGAAATTAGCACCCAGGTTCATTGATCCTTTTGAGATATTGGAACGAGTTGGAGAGGTGGCTTATCGTCTTGCCTTGCCACCTCAGTTGTCAGGAGTCCATAACGTGTTCCATGTTTCTATGTTGCGCAAGTATGAACCTGATCCTTCACATATTCTTGATTGGGCTGATTTGAGCATAGAGGAGGATGTCACTTATGAGGAGAGGCCAATCAAAATACTAGATTCTCGAGAACAAGTCTTACGAGGAAAAACTATTCCCCTAGTCAAAGTGTTGTGGCAGCATCACGGCACCGAGGAGGCCACATGGGAACGCGATGATGAAGTGCGCCACAAATATCCAGAGTTATTTAATGGATAAGGTATGTGCCGAATTTCGAGGACGAAATTCCTCTAAGGAGGGTAAGTTGTAGTGACCGGAAACTTTTTTTTTATAAATTAAATAGTTTTATTCATAGTTATTATCATCATTAAATAGTTAAATTTGATGCCTATGTGTTATATGATGATTTGAATGAATGTTTTGCTTGTATATGAATATGATTTTAGGTAAAATGAATTGAGTAGTTTAAAATTATAAAGTAGCAAGGTTTTAGAGCACGATATGAAGATTTTGGGGTCAAAACTGCAAGAATTACATAACTTTATATGTAGGGGGGGCCTAGGTGTATTTTAGACATAGTTAGGGGGCTGAAAGTGACTTTAACACAAAGTTTTATACCTGGTACATCTGAAAAACGGGATCAGTATTGTTTTTCACGACTTTTCTTCATTCTCCCATCCCCTTTCTCACACACACGATGCTTTGAAGGAGAATACTAAACCCTAGCATTCAAGCTCTCAATCGGAAGTCAAGAAGAGGATTTTGGGTGCGGTGAAGGGGAAGAAACGGATCTTTACTCCAAGAGGCAGCCACTTCTTAGGGATTGTAATCTTGGAGGTTCTTAATTGAAACCCTTTTCGTGAGGTAGGAGTTTTAGTTTTGATTGTTAATTTACTTGTTATGAAGTATGATGCACTACGTGTGTTCTATGTGATCAATAAACATGTTAATTGATTTTCTTGTGTCTCATCATATGACTTTATAAATCTGATTTTTTTCATCATATTGGTTGTATATGAATTGGACATCAATATGTGAATTACATGTGATGCGGTAGTACTTGTGGTCATGGATTGATTAAAGTTGCTGTAATATGTCATAAACTTTATATGCGAGGGAGAGGTTGTTGTTGGTGATACCGGTTGGGTACGGCTGATAATTAAGTTGGGCTTGAACAGCTCCACGGTGAAAGACCGGAAACCTGCGCAGGAGGTAACTCATTCCATCGGGTAGTACCCGTAAAGAGGGCAGAGCCTATGGGGCTATTACGTGATATGGTCACGGCAGAGCCAAGTGTTGGCTAAGTTGAACAGGACGCGCTGTGTGCGGTCGCTGGCAGAGTCATGTGTTGACTAGTACGTACACCACCGGTGGCGATTTGAGTGTCACGGTTTGAGTTAATAAGAAAACGTAATGTGTTATATATGTGAATTGTGTCTACGCTTGTAGTGTAAACTAGTATGTGTGACTCTTTGATTTCGTGGAATACTTTCGGTGACTCGCATTTCATGACATGTCAAATTAATTATCTCAAACTATTATTTCTACTGGGCGTTGGTTTGCTCACTCCTTCATTTTTCAGGTGCTAGATTGGAGCCGAGAGTCTAGATATGAGCTTCATGCAAGGAGAAGATTTTAGTTGCATTTAATTAATAAAGTCGTCTACATGATGCACACTTGAACTTGTTGAGATGTTGATTTCGATTTGAGATTGTATTTGAGGCTAGAGGCTATTCCATGTTTTAGATAGATTGGATTTGATGTTTGAACTCGAATAGGATTTGGAGACATCTATTTGTCACTTTGCTCATCCTGAATTTTACGGACAGCAGTGCACGTTTTCCTCAATAAGTGTAGCTTGGTTTATTAATTTGTAAAACTGTTTTAGATGGGTATTCTACACTTATATACCAACCTTGTGTTCAAATTTCATGATATTTCACCGTACGATTTAAGAGTTATTAATTTTTAAAGTTTGTGATGCTGTCTTGGGTAGTTTTCTCCGGTCAGCCCCACGTTTGTGTCAATAAGTCAAACACCCCTTTTTATTTTTCAAAACTGTTTTAATGGGGTATTATAAACTTTTATATCAATGTTGTGTCAAAATTTCATAACATTTTGACTTACCGTTTAGGAGATATCGAATTACGAAGTTGTAGTCATAGTTCTGAATTTTGTAGCGACCAGCCACACGGTTTGGCCTATATCTCCCACACCTCTTGACTTTTGTAAAAACTGTTTTAGTGGGTTGTAATACACCCTTATAGGATCCTCCCTACCAAATTTCACAATGTTTTAATGAACGGTTTGAGAGAAATCAATTTTTGAATCCAGACTACCATTTCTGTCCAGTTTCAGTGTGTTGTTTGTAACTTTACTCACGTGCTCGGGTTATGGAAAACCGGGGCGTGACAACTTGGTATCAGAGCTCTAGGTACGAATACCCAGGGGCAGTGGGTGATGTATTATGTGAATATTCGGTGCATACATGAGTTTATGTGATACATGCTGACGTGTGTGATGAGTTGTGTGCCTTGTTGATATGCATGGTTGTGATGTATTCTAGGCGCGTTCACTTGTTTTATTTGTGTTCTACTTGTTTCATTTCATCATTAATATGCCAATGAGTTCTTGAATTGATTTTGGATAATTGCACAACTAATTATTGTTTAAGCTTTCATATAGAGTGATGGCCCCGAAAAAGAGTAGAAGTACTAAGACTAAGAAAAAGACTACAGTTGCAGCTTCAACTACTGAGGCTCAATATGTTGGTGATACTGGGGTGGGGAATACGACTCAAGCTAGAAATACTAGTGCACCGCAAGTGCAGGCTATTCCACAGGAATTCCTTAGCGAGGTTGTCAACACATTGCGAGAGATGACTAGTGCGATCGGGAAAGGAACTCCAGCCCAAACCCAAACTGGAGATGATCATAATTCAGCTCCTATAGCCTTGAGGGAGTTTCTACGTATGAAGACACCTGAGTTTCATGGTGAACCAGACCCGCTAGCTGCATAGGAGTGGTTGGAGCAGGTTAGCCGCAATTTAGATACTCTGAGCATCAAGGATGAGGCTATGAAAGTGGACTTTGCAGTGAATCAGTTGAAGGGAGATGCATATCACTGGTGGAAGCGTGTGAGCTCCACAATCACTAAGAATTTTGAGGCTTTCTCCAAGATTTTATTGGGCAAGTATTTTCCAGAAACGGCTAAGGATGCTCTCCGAGAACAGTTTATTGCTTTGATTCAGGGTGGAGCTATGACAGTGGCACAATATGAGGTCAAGTTTACCGCCCTAGGACGTCATGCTAATGAGATGATTGCGACTGAGGAGTTGAGGTGCAAGAAATTTGAGCGCGGTTTGAGGCCTGCTATCAGGGAGAGAGTGGCAGCTTTGCGGATTCGTAACTATTCTGAGCTTGTGGAGGCAGCAACAACTGTGGAGGAAACTTTGCAGGATACCAAGAGGATTAGAGAGCTTAAGCCACATCATGGAGGTGTTAGTACCCAATCTGAGAGTCGTTTCTCGAAACGTCCTAAGACCTCTGACACGACATCGTACCCTCAGGGGCAGCAGCGATCATCTAGATCTGTTCCTCTTGCTCCAACATATGGTACTGGACAGACGTATCAGAGAAATGATTTGTGCCACCACTGCAACCAGCCGGGACATCGTCGTTTTGAGTGCCCTCAGAGAGCACTATTGGGAGGGCGTTCCCAAGGATTTCAGCAAGGATATTCACAGGACTCGACAAAGAATGGGGAGCCTCGGACATGCTATCAGTGTGGGCAGGTCGGACACATTAGTCGTTATTGTACCCAGGGTCAAGGAACACAAAGGGTGACTCGAGCACATCAGTCTCATTCTACACAGTCAGTACCATCACGATCAGAGAATGGAGCACCACAACAGTCGTTTGGGAATCAGGGTCAGAGAACTCTCCAAGGGTCTAACTCAGCATTATCTAATCAGCAAGCTAGAACTCCAGGAGGTGGTCAGAAAGGACAGGGAGCACAAGGCCGTGTTTACTCAGTCACAGGTTCAGTTCCACCGGGAATGCAGGCACCAGTTGAGGAGTCGACAGATCCATCGGTAATTCAAGGTACATTGTTAGTGTTCCATTCTTGGGCATCCGTTCTTTTTGATACTGGAGCATCACATTCATTTATATCATTATCGTTTGCATCATCCTTGGGCCTAGAGATGGACTTGTTAGAGACCCCATTGACTATAAACACCCCGGTCAGCGATGAAGTCACTTTGAATAGGGTTTGCAGGTCATGTGAGCTTGGAGTTGCTGATTATTGCACATTGTTTGACTTAATTGTCTTAGACATGACTACTTTTGATGTTATCCTTGGGATGGATTGGTTGACTGCCTATCGTGCCAACATTGATTGTCATAAGAGGAGAGTGTCTGTTACTACGACTGAAGGAGTTCGTTTCAATTTTCTTGGTGACCGCAATGATTGTGCGACACCATCTAAGTTGGACTCATGGGCTCGGGGAAACCTAAATTTTCTTTTCTCCATAAGTAAGGATGACGAGGGTATTGCTGCATATGAAGAGTTTCCATCAGTCGTGTGTGATTTTCGAGATGTCTTTCCAGATGATTTACATGAATTGCCACCACGTCGTGAAGTGGAATTTTCTATTGATCTTGTTCCTGGTACCGCACCTATTTCAATGAGCCCATACCGATTTGCTCCTGCTGAGTTGCGTGAGCTGAAAGTGCAACTTCAAGAATTGCTGGATAAAAAGTTTATTCGTCCTAGTACGTCACCTTGGGGAGCTCCGGCCTTGTTTGTGAAGAAGAAAGATGGGTCGCTCCGCATGTGTATTGACTATAGGAAGCTCAACAGAGTGACGATTAAGAACAAGTACCCCTTACCGAGGATTGACGACTTGTTTGATCAACTAAAGGGTTCGATGTGCTTTTCCAAAATCGATTTGCGATCAGGTTATCATCAGTTGCGAGTTAAGGAAGAAGATATTCCTAAGACGGCTTTTCGTACTAGATACGGGCATTATGAGTTCCTTGTTATGCCCTTTGGGTTAACAAATGCGCCAACTGCTTTTATGGATTTGATGAACTGTATCTTTCGGCCTTACCTCGATCAATTTGTTGTGGTATTTGTAGATGATATTCTCATTTATTCGCCATCTAAGGAAGAACATGAAGAACATTTGAGAACTGTCTTGCAGCTCTTACGAGATCACCACTTGTATGCAAAATATGAGAAGTGTGAGTTCTGGCTATCTGAGGTAAAATTTCTTGGCCATGTTGTATCAAGTGGGGGTGTTTCTGTTGACCCTTCAAAGGTAGATGCAGTTATGAATTGGAAGCCACCGAAAAATGTTTTTGAGATCCGCAGCTTTCTCGGTCTTGCAGGCTATTATCGTAGATTTGTGGAGGATTTCTCAAAACTTGCGTCACCACTGACACGATTGACACGCAAGGGGGTAAAATTTGTCTGGGATGGTAAATGTAATTTGGCCTTTCAGGAGTTAAAGAAGAGGTTGACATCTGCTCCAATCCTGGTGATACCCGAAAGGGGTATAGGTTATACAGTATATTGTGATGCTTCACACGACGGCTTAGGTTGTGTTTTGATGCAATTGGGTAAGGTTGTTGCTTATGCTTCACGTCAATTAAAGACGCATGAGCGAAACTACCCTACTCATGATTTGGAACTTGCAGCAGTTATCTTTGCTTTGAAGATTCGGAGGCATTACTTATATGGTGAGAAGTTTGATGTGTTTTCTGACCACAAGAGCTTAAAATATTTGTTCTCGCAGAAAGATCTCAACCAGCGACATACACGATGGATGGAATACATGGAGAACTATGACTTTGACTTGCAGTACCACCCGGGCAAGGCTAATGTGGTGGCAGATGCACTAAGTAGAAAATCATTGCATAGCATAGTGGGAGGCAGTTAATGAGTGGAAGATGCTTGAAGATGTCAGTGAGTTCGACTTGCATCTCAATGAAGTAGCTGAGGGATCTGCATTGTTCTCCATAGTGGCGCAACCCTCAATTGTAACACGGGCAATTGAAGCGCAACAACATGATGAAGAAGTGGAGTCAATTCGTAGACGTATTTTAGATGGGGAAGAAGTAACAGGTTTAACGGTTAAACCGGATCAGAGTGTGCGGTATATGGGTAAGCTAGTTGTTCCCGAGTTGTTTCGAGAAGAAGTACTTCGTGAATTCCATCACTCTCGGCTTGCAGTACACCCAGGAGGTACCAAAATGTATCACGACTTACGTCGCCAGTTTTGGTGGAAGGGTATGAAGAAAGATGTGGCCAATTTTGTTGCAAGATGCTTGACTTGCCAACAGGTGAAGGCTGAACACCAGAGACCTGCAGGACTACTCCAGCCATTACCTGTTTCAGAATGGAAATGGGAACATGTGACTATGGATTTTGTGTCGGGACTTCCAAGGTCACCAAAGAAGCATGATGCTATATGGGTCCTCGTTGACCGTTTAACAAAATCTGCACATTTTCTTCCATGCGTATGACTGATTCGGTTGAGACACTTAGTAAGCTTTATGTTATGGAGATCGTCAAACTGCATGGTGTGCCAGTTTCTATTGTTTCGGACAGAGATCCTCGTTTTACATCTCATTTTTGGCAAAGTCTCCAGAAATCTTTAGGAACTCATTTACATCTGAGCACAGCTTATCACCCTCAGACGGATGGACAATCCGAGCGTACGATCCAGATCTTAGAGGATATGCTAAGGGCTTGTGTGCTTGATTTTGGGGGCTCTTGGGAAGATCACTTGCCATTAGTTGAGTTTGCATACAACAATAGTTACCAATCTAGCATTGGGATGGCACCTTTTGAAGCATTGTATGGGAGACCATGTCGTTCGCCAGCTTGTTGGACTGAGGTTGGTGACTCCTCCATTATAGGGCCTGACTTGGTTCGGGAAACTACAGAGAAAATTTCGATGATAAGACAACGCTTAATCACCGCGCAGAGTCGTCAAAAGAGCTATGCAGATAGGAGGAGACGGCCATTGATGTTTGAGAGTGGGGAACATGTATTTCTGAAAGTTAGTCCGAAAAGGGGCTTAATGAGATTTAGCCGCAGTGGGAAATTAGCACCCAGGTTCATTGGTCCTTTTGAGATATTGGAACGAGTTGGAGAGGTGGCTTATCGTCTTGCCTTGCCACCTCAGTTGTCAGGAGTCCATAACGTGTTCCATGTTTCTATGTTGCGCAAGTATGAACCTGATCCTTCACATATTCTTGATTGGGCTGATTTGAGCATAGAGGAGGATGTCACTTATGAGGAGAGGCCAATCAAAATACTAGATTCTCGAGAACAAGTCTTACGAGGAAAAACTATTCCCCTAGTCAAAGTGTTGTGGCAGCATCACGGCACCGAGGAGGCCACATGGGAACGCGATGATGAAGTGCGCCACAAATATCCAGAGTTATTTAATGGATAAGGTATGTGCCGAATTTCGAGGACGAAATTCCTCTAAGGAGGGTAAGTTGTAGTGACCGGAAACCTTTTTTTTATAAATTAAATAGTTTTATTCATAGTTATTATCATCATTAAATAGTTAAATTTGATGCCTATGTGTTATATGATGATTTGAATGAATGTTTTGCTTGTATATGAATATGATTTTAGGTAAAATGAATTGAGTAGTTTAAAATTATAAAGTAGCAAGGTTTTAGAGCACGATATGAAGATTTTGGGGTCAAAACTGCAAGAATTACATAACTTCATATGTAGGGGGGGCCTAGGTGTATTTTAGACATAGTTAGGGGGCTGAAAGTGACTTTAACACAAAGTTTTATACCTGGTACATCTGAAAAACGGGATCAGTATTGTTTTTCACGACTTTTCTTCATTCTCCCATCCCCTTTCTCACACACACGATGCTTTGAAGGAGAATACTAAACCCTAGCATTCAAGCTCTCAATCGGAAGTCAAGAAGAGGATTTTGGGTGCGGTGAAGGGGAAGAAACGGATCTTTACTCCAAGAGGCAGCCACTTCTTAGGGATTGTAATCTTGGAGGTTCTTAATTGAAACCCTTTTCGTGAGGTAGGAGTTTTAGTTTTGATTGTTAATTTACTTGTTATGAAGTATGATGCACTACGTGTGTTCTATGTGATCAATAAACATGTTAATTGATTTTCTTGTGTCTCATCATATGACTTTATAAATCTGATTTTTTTCATCATATTGGTTGTATATGAATTGGACATCAATATGTGAATTACATGTGATGCGGTAGTACTTGTGGTCATGGATTGATTAAAGTTGCTGTAATATGTCATAAACTTTATATGCGAGGGAGAGGTTGTTGTTGGTGATACCGGTTGGGTACGGCTGATAATTAAGTTGGGCTTGAACAGCTCCACGGTGAAAGACCGGAAACCTGCGCAGGAGGTAACTCATTCCATCGGGTAGTACCCGTAAAGAGGGCAGAGCCTATGGGGCTATTACGTGATATGGTCACGGAAGAGCCAAGTGTTGGCTAAGTTGAACAGGACGCGGTGTGTGCGGTCGCTGGCAGAGTCATGTGTTGACTAGTACGTACACCACCGGTGGCGATTTGAGTGTCACGGTTTGAGTTAATAAGAAAACGTAATGTGTTATATATGTGAATTGTGTCTACGCTTGTAGTGTAAACTAGTATGTGTGACTCTTTGATTTCGTGGAATACTTTCGGTGACTCGCATTTCATGACATGTCAAATTAATTATCTCAAACTATTATTTCTACTGGGCGTTGGTTGGCTCACTCCTTCATTTTTCAGGTGCTAGATTGGAGCCGAGAGTCTAGATATGAGCTTCATGCAAGGAGAAGATTTTAGTTGCATTTAATTAATAAAGTCGTCTACATGATGCACACTTGAACTTGTTGAGATGTTGATTTCGATTTGAGATTGTATTTGAGGCTAGAGGCTATTCCATGTTTTAGATAGATTGGATTTGATGTTTGAACTCGAATAGGATTTGGAGACATCTATTTGTCACTTTGCTCATCCTGAATTTTACGGACAGCAGTGCACGTTTTCCTCAATAAGTGTAGCTTGGTTTATTAATTTGTAAAACTGTTTTATATGGGTATTCTAAACTTATATACCAACCTTGTGTTCAAATTTCATGATATTTCACCGTACGGTTTAAGAGTTATTAATTTTTAAAGTTTGTGATGCTGTCTTGGGTAGTTTTCTCCGGTCAGCCCCACGTTTGTGTCAATAAGTCAAACACCCCTTTTTATTTTTCAAAACTGTTTTAATGGGGTATTATAAACTTTTATATCAATGTTGTGTCAAAATTTCATAACATTTCGACTTACCGTTTAGGAGATATCGAATTACGAAGTTGTAGTCATAGTTCTGAATTTTGTAGCGACCAGCCACACGGTTTGGCCTATATCTCCCACACCTCTTGACTTTTGTAAAAACTGTTTTAGTGGGTTGTAATACACCCTTATAGGATCCTCCCTACCAAATTTCACAATGTTTTAATGAACGGTTTGAGAGAAATCAATTTTTGAATCCAGACTACCATTTCTGTCCAGTTTCAGTGTGTTGTTTGTAACTTTACTCACGTGCTCGGGTTATGGAAAACCGGGGCGTGACAACTTGGTATCAGAGCTCTAAGTACGAATACCCAGGGGCAGTGGGTGATGTATTATGTGAATATTCGGTGCATACATGAGTTTATGTGATACATGCTGACGTGTGTGATGAGTTGTGTGCCTTGTTGATATGCATGGTTGTGATGTATTCTAGGCGCGTTCACTTGTTTTATTTGTGTTCTACTTGTTTCATTTCATCATTAATATGCCAATGAGTTCTTGAATTGATTTTGGATAATTGCACGACTAATTATTGTTTAAGCTTTCATATAGAGTGATGGCCCCGAAAAAGAGTAGAAGTACTAAGACTAAGAAAAAGACTACAGTTGCAGCTTCAACTACTGAGGCTCAATATGTTGGTGATACTGGGGTGGGGAATACGACTCAAGCTAGAAATACTAGTGCACCGCAAGTGCAGGCTATTCCACAGGAATTCCTTAGCGAGGTTGTCAACACATTGCGAGAGATGACTAGTGCGATCGGGAAAGGAACTCCAGCCCAAACCCAAACTGGAGATGATCATAATTCAGCTCCTATAGCCTTGAGGGAGTTTCTACGTATGAAGACACCTGAGTTTCATGGTGAACCAGACCCGCTAGCTGCAGAGGAGTGGTTGGAGCAGGTTAGCCGCAATTTAGATACTCTGAGCATCAAGGATGAGGCTATGAAAGTGGACTTTGCAGTGAATCAGTTGAAGGGAGATGCATATCACTGGTGGAAGCGTGTGAGCTCCACAATCACTAAGAATTTTGAGGCTTTCTCCAAGATTTTCTTGGGCAAGTATTTTCCAGAAACGGCTAAGGATGCTCTCCGAGAACAGTTTATTGCTTTGATTCAGGGTGGAGCTATGACAGTGGCACAATATGAGGTCAAGTTTACCGCCCTAGGACGTCATGCTAATGAGATGATTGCGACTGAGGAGTTGAGGTGCAAGAAATTTGAGCGCGGTTTGAGGCCTGCTATCAGGGAGAGAGTGGCAGCTTTGCGGATTCGTAACTATTCTGAGCTTGTGGAGGCAGCAACAACTGTGGAGGAAACTTTGCAGGATACCAAGAGGATTAGAGAGCTTAAGCCACATCATGGAGGTGTTAGTACCCAATCTGAGAGTCGTTTCTCGAAACGTCCTAAGACCTCTGACACGACATCGTACCCTCAGGGGCAGCAGCGATCATCTAGATCTGTTCCTCTTGCTCCAACATATGGTACTGGACAGACGTATCAGAGAAATGATTTGTGCCACCACTGCAACCAGCCGGGACATCGTCGTTTTGAGTGCCCTCAGAGAGCACTATTGGGAGGGCGTTCCCAAGGATTTCAGCAAGGATATTCACAGGACTCGACAAAGAATGGGGAGCCTCGGACATGCTATCAGTGTGGGCAGGTCGGACACATTAGTCGTTATTGTACCCAGGGTCAAGGAACACAAAGGGTGACTCGAGCACATCAGTCTCATTCTACACAGTCAGTACCATCACGATCAGAGAATGGAGCACCACAACAGTCGTTTGGGAATCAGGGTCAGAGAACTCTCCAAGGGTCTAACTCAGCATTATCTAATCAGCAAGCTAGAACTCAAGGAGGTGGTCAGAAAGGACAGGGAGCACAAGGCCGTGTTTACTCAGTCACAGGTTCAGTTCCACCGGGAATGCAGGCACCAGTTGAGGAGTCGACAGATCCATCGGTAATTCAAGGTACATTGTTAGTGTTCCATTCTTGGGCATCCGTTCTTTTTGATACTGGAGCATCACATTCATTTATATCATTATCGTTTGCATCATCCTTGGGCCTAGAGATGGACTTGTTAGAGACCCCATTGACTATAAACACCCCGGTCAGCGATGAAGTCACTTTGAATAGGGTTTGCAGGTCATGTGAGCTTGGAGTTGCTGATTATTGCACATTGTTTGACTTAATTGTCTTAGACATGACTACTTTTGATGTTATCCTTGGGATGGATTGGTTGACTGCCTATCGTGCCAACATTGATTGTCATAAGAGGAGAGTGTCTGTTACTACGACTGAAGGAGTTCGTTTCAATTTTCTTGGTGACCGCAATGATTGTGCGACACCATCTAAGTTGGACTCATGGGCTCGGGGAAACCTAAATTTTCTTTTCTCCATAAGTAAGGATGACGAGGGTATTGCTGCATATGAAGAGTTTCCATCAGTCGTGTGTGATTTTCGAGATGTCTTTCCAGATGATTTACATGAATTGCCACCACGTCGTGAAGTGGAATTTTCTATTGATCTTGTTCCTGGTACCGCACCTATTTCAATGAGCCCATACCGATTTGCTCCTGCTGAGTTGCGTGAGCTGAAAGTGCAACTTCAAGAATTGCTGGATAAAAAGTTTATTCGTCCTAGTACGTCACCTTGGGGAGCTCCGGCCTTGTTTGTGAAGAAGAAAGATGGGTCGCTCCGCATGTGTATTGACTATAGGAAGCTCAACAGAGTGACGATTAAGAACAAGTACCCCTTACCGAGGATTGACGACTTGTTTGATCAACTAAAGGGTTCGATGTGCTTTTCCAAAATCGATTTGCGATCAGGTTATCATCAGTTGCGAGTTAAGGAAGAAGATATTCCTAAGACGGCTTTTCGTACTAGATACGGGCATTATGAGTTCCTTGTTATGCCCTTTGGGTTAACAAATGCGCCAACTGCTTTTATGGATTTGATGAACTGTATCTTTCGGCCTTACCTCGATCAATTTGTTGTGGTATTTGTAGATGATATTCTCATTTATTCGCCATCTAAGGAAGAACATGAAGAACATTTGAGAACTGTCTTGCAGCTCTTACGAGATCACCACTTGTATGCAAAATATGAGAAGTGTGAGTTCTGGCTATCTGAGGTAAAATTTCTTGGCCATGTTGTATCAAGTGGGGGTGTTTCTGTTGACCCTTCAAAGGTAGATGCAGTTATGAATTGGAAGCCACCGAAAAATGTTTTTGAGATCCGCAGCTTTCTCGGTCTTGCAGGCTATTATCGTAGATTTGTGGAGGATTTCTCAAAACTTGCGTCACCACTGACACGATTGACACGCAAGGGGGTAAAATTTGTCTGGGATGGTAAATGTAATTTGGCCTTTCAGGAGTTAAAGAAGAGGTTGACATCTGCTCCAATCCTGGTGATACCCGAAAGGGGTATAGGTTATACAGTATATTGTGATGCTTCACACGACGGCTTAGGTTGTGTTTTGATGCAATTGGGTAAGGTTGTTGCTTATGCTTCACGTCAATTAAAGACGCATGAGCGAAACTACCCTACTCATGATTTGGAACTTGCAGCAGTTATCTTTGCTTTGAAGATTCGGAGGCATTACTTATATGGTGAGAAGTTTGATGTGTTTTCTGACCACAAGAGCTTAAAATATTTGTTCTCGCAGAAAGATCTCAACCAGCGACATACACGATGGATGGAATACATGGAGAACTATGACTTTGACTTGCAGTACCACCCGGGCAAGGCTAATGTGGTGGCAGATGCACTAAGTAGAAAATCATTGCATAGCATAGTGGGAGGCAGTTAATGAGTGGAAGATGCTTGAAGATGTCAGTGAGTTCGACTTGCATCTCAATGAAGTAGCTGAGGGATCTGCATTGTTCTCCATAGTGGCGCAACCCTCAATTGTAACACGGGCAATTGAAGCGCAACAACATGATGAAGAAGTGGAGTCAATTCGTAGACGTATTTTAGATGGGGAAGAAGTAACAGGTTTAACGGTTAAACCGGATCAGAGTGTGCGGTATATGGGTAAGCTAGTTGTTCCCGAGTTGTTTCGAGAAGAAGTACTTCGTGAATTCCATCACTCTCGGCTTGCAGTACACCCAGGAGGTACCAAAATGTATCACGACTTACGTCGCCAGTTTTGGTGGAAGGGTATGAAGAAAGATGTGGCCAATTTTGTTGCAAGATGCTTGACTTGCCAACAGGTGAAGGCTGAACACCAGAGACCTGCAGGACTACTCCAGCCATTACCTGTTTCAGAATGGAAATGGGAACATGTGACTATGGATTTTGTGTCGGGACTTCCAAGGTCACCAAAGAAGCATGATGCTATATGGGTCCTCGTTGACCGTTTAACAAAATCTGCACATTTTCTTCCAATGCGTATGACTGATTCGGTTGAGACACTTAGTAAGCTTTATGTTATGGAGATCGTCAAACTGCATGGTGTGCCAGTTTCTATTGTTTCGGACAGAGATCCTCGTTTTACATCTCATTTTTGGCAAAGTCTCCAGAAATCTTTAGGAACTCATTTACATCTGAGCACAGCTTATCACCCTCAGACGGATGGACAATCCGAGCGTACGATCCAGATCTTAGAGGATATGCTAAGGGCTTGTGTGCTTGATTTTGGGGGCTCTTGGGAAGATCACTTGCCATTAGTTGAGTTTGCATACAACAATAGTTACCAATCTAGCATTGGGATGGCACCTTTTGAAGCATTGTATGGGAGACCATGTCGTTCGCCAGCTTGTTGGACTGAGGTTGGTGACTCCTCCATTATAGGGCCTGACTTGGTTCGGGAAACTACAGAGAAAATTTCGATGATAAGACAACGCTTAATCACCGCGCAGAGTCGTCAAAAGAGCTATGCAGATAGGAGGAGACGACCATTGATGTTTGAGAGTGGGGAACATGTATTTCTGAAAGTTAGTCCGAAAAGGGGCTTAATGAGATTTAGCCGCAGTGGGAAATTAGCACCCAGGTTCATTGGTCCTTTTGAGATATTGGAACGAGTTGGAGAGGTGGCTTATCGTCTTGCCTTGCCACCTCAGTTGTCAGGAGTCCATAACGTGTTCCATGTTTCTATGTTGCGCAAGTATGAACCTGATCCTTCACATATTCTTGATTGGGCTGATTTGAGCATAGAGGAGGATGTCACTTATGAGGAGAGGCCAATCAAAATACTAGATTCTCGAGAACAAGTCTTACGAGGAAAAACTATTCCCCTAGTCAAAGTGTTGTGGCAGCATCACGGCACCGAGGAGGCCACATGGGAACGCGATGATGAAGTGCGCCACAAATATCCAGAGTTATTTAATGGATAAGGTATGTGCCGAATTTCGAGGACGAAATTCCTCTAAGGAGGGTAAGTTGTAGTGACCGGAAACTTTTTTTTTTATAAATTAAATAGTTTTATTCATAGTTATTATCATCATTAAATAGTTAAATTTGATGCCTATGTGTTATATGATGATTTGAATGAATGTTTTGCTTGTATATGAATATGATTTTAGGTAAAATGAATTGAGTAGTTTAAAATTATAAAGTAGCAAGGTTTTAGAGCACGATATGAAGATTTTGGGGTCAAAACTGCAAGAATTACATAACTTCATATGTAGGGGGGGCCTAGGTGTATTTTAGACATAGTTAGGGGGCTGAAAGTGACTTTAACACAAAGTTTTATACCTGGTACATCTGAAAAACGGGATCAGTATTGTTTTTCACGACTTTTCTTCATTCTCCCATCCCCTTTCTCACACACACGATGCTTTGAAGGAGAATACTAAACCCTAGCATTCAAGCTCTCAATCGGAAGTCAAGAAGAGGATTTTGGGTGCGGTGAAGGGGAAGAAACGGATCTTTACTCCAAGAGGCAGCCACTTCTTAGGGATTGTAATCTTGGAGGTTCTTAATTGAAACCCTTTTCGTGAGGTAGGAGTTTTAGTTTTGATTGTTAATTTACTTGTTATGAAGTATGACGCACTACGTGTGTTCTATGTGATCAATAAACATGTTAATTGATTTTCTTGTGTCTCATCATATGACTTTATAAATCCGATTTTTTTCATCATATTGGTTGTATATGAATTGGACATCAATATGTGAATTACATGTGATGCGGTAGTACTTGTGGTCATGGATTGATTAAAGTTGCTGTAATATGTCATAAACTTTATATGCGAGGGAGAGGTTGTTGTTGGTGATACCGGTTGGGTACGGCTGATAATTAAGTTGGGCTTGAACAGCTCCACGGTGAAAGACCGGAAACCTGCGCAGGAGGTAACTCATTCCATCGGGTAGTACCCGTAAAGAGGGCAGAGCCTATGGGGCTATTACGTGATATGGTCACGGAAGAGCCAAGTGTTGGCTAAGTTGAACAGGACGCGCTGTGTGCGGTCGCTGGCAGAGTCATGTGTTGACTAGTACGTACACCACCGGTGGCGATTTGAGTGTCACGGTTTGAGTTAATAAGAAAACGTAATGTGTTATATATGTGAATTGTGTCTACGCTTGTAGTGTAAACTAGTATGTGTGACTCTTTGATTTCGTGGAATACTTTCGGTGACTCGCATTTCATGACATGTCAAATTAATTATCTCAAACTATTATTTCTACTGGGCGTTGGTTTGCTCACGCCTTCATTTTTCAGGTGCTAGATTGGAGCCGAGAGTCTAGATATGAGCTTCATGCAAGGAGAAGATTTTAGTTGCATTTAATTAATAAAGTCGTCTACATGATGCACACTTGAACTTGTTGAGATGTTGATTTCGATTTGAGATTGTATTTGAGGCTAGAGGCTATTCCATGTTTTAGATAGATTGGATTTGATGTTTGAACTCGAATAGGATTTGGAGACATCTATTTGTCACTTTGCTCATCCTGAATTTTACGGACAGCAGTGCACGTTTTCCTCAATAAGTGTAGCTTGGTTTATTAATTTGTAAAACTGTTTTAGATGGGTATTCTACACTTATATACCAACCTTGTGTTCAAATTTCATGATATTTCACCGTACGGTTTAAGAGTTATTAATTTTTAAAGTTTGTGATGCTGTCTTGGGTAGTTTTCTCCGGTCAGCCCCACGTTTGTGTCAATAAGTCAAACACCCCTTTTTATTTTTCAAAACTGTTTTAATGGGGTATTATAAACTTTTATATCAATGTTGTGTCAAAATTTCATAACATTTCGACTTACCGTTTAGGAGATATCGAATTACGAAGTTGTAGTCATAGTTCTGAATTTTGTAGCGACCAGCCACACGGTTTGGCCTATATCTCCCACACCTCTTGACTTTTGTAAAAACTGTTTTAGTGGGTTGTAATACACCCTTATAGAATCCTCCCTACCAAATTTCACAATGTTTTAATGAACGGTTTGAGAGAAATCAATTTTTGAATCCAGACTACCATTTCTGTCCAGTTTCAGTGTGTTGTTTGTAACTTTACTCACGTGCTCGGGTTATGGAAAACCGGGGCGTGACAAGACAAGTCATTTAGAGTGTCAAATTTGAAAGTCTAGATGGAGGGAAATTAACTCAACTAGTCAACTTCACTACAAATTTGCGATCAATTGAAGAAGGAATTTGAAAACCTAGGCCCGTGGTTTTAAAGATGGTGGTTCAAGGATTCCAGAACATATTGAACTTCCAAAGATGCAAAATACACACAAAGTTATGCTCTGTCAAAGTTGGGAGGAAATCATGTTTGAAAACGTGGAAAATAAAAAATTTCAACTTTAGGTCAGTTTAGGGTTTAGGGTTTAGGTCAATTTAGGGTTTAGGGTTTAGGGTTTAGGTCAATTCAGGGTTTAGGGTTTAGAATTTAGGGTCGGAATAATAATGCGAACAACTTTAATGAAGAACTCTTGGGCTAGACAAGTTATTTAGAGTGTCAAATTTGAAAGTCTAGATGGAGGGAAATTAACTCAACTAGTCAACTTCACTACAAATTTGCGATCAATTGAAGAAGGAATTTGAAAATCTAGGCCCGTGGTTTTAAAGATGGTGGTTCAAGGATTCCAGAACATATTTGAACTTCCAGAGATTCAAAATACACACAAAGTTATGCTCTGTCAAAGTTGAAAGGAAATCATGTTTGAAAACGTGGAAAATAAAAAATTTCAACTTTAGGTCAGTTTAGGGTTTAGGGTTTAGGTCAATTTAGGGTTTAGGGTTTAGGGTTTAGGTCAGTTCAGGGTTTAGGGTTTAGAATTTAGGGTCAGAATAATAATGCGAACAACTTTAATGAAGAACTCCTAGGCTAGACAAGTCATTTAGAGTGTCAAATTTGAAGGTCTAAATGGAGGGAAATTAACTCAACTAGTCAACTTCACTACAAATTTGCGATCAATTGAAGAAGGAATTTGAAAATCTAGGCCCGTGGTTTTAAAGATGGTGGTTCAAGGATTCCAGAACATATTGAACTTCCAAAGATGCAAAATACACACAAAGTTATGCTCTGTCAAAGTTGGGAGGAAATCATGTTTGAAAACGTGGAAAATAAAAAATTTCAACTTTAGGTCAGTTTAGGGTTTAGGGTTTAGGTCAATTTAGGGTTTAGGGTTTAGGGTTTAGGTCAATTCAGGGTTTAGGGTTTAGAATTTAGGGTCGGAATAATAATGCGAACAACTTTAATGAAGAACTCTTAGGCTAGACAAGTTATTTAGAGTGTCAAATTTGAAAGTCTAGATGGAGGGAAATTAACTCAACTAGTCAACTTCACTACAAATTTGCGATCAATTGAAGAAGGAATTTGAAAATCTAGGCCCGTGGTTTTAAAGATGGTGGTTCAAGGATTCCAGAACATATTTGAACTTCCAGAGATTCAAAATACACACAAAGTTATGCTCTGTCAAAGTTGAAAGGAAATCATGTTTGAAAACGTGGAAAATAAAAAATTTCAACTTTAGGTCAGTTTAGGGTTTAGGGTTTAGGTCAATTTAGGGTTTAGGGTTTAGGGTTTAGGTCAGTTCAGGGTTTAGGGTTTAGAATTTAGGGTCAGAATAATAATGCGAACAACTTTAATGAAGAACTCCTAGGCTAGACAAGTCATTTAGAGTGTCAAATTTGAAGGTCTAAATGGAGGGAAATTAACTCAACTAGTCAACTTCACTACAAATTTGCGATCAATTGAAGAAGGAATTTGAAAATCTAGGCCCGTGGTTTTAAAGATGGTGGTTCAAGGATTCCAGAACATATTTGAACTTCCAGAGATTCAAAATACACACAAAGTTATGCTCTGTCAAAGTTGAAAGGAAATCATGTTTGAAAACGTGGAAAATAAAAAATTTCAACTTTAGGTCAGTTTAGGGTTTAGGGTTTAGGTCAATTTAGGGTTTAGGGTTTAGGGTTTAGGTCAGTTCAGGGTTTAGGGTTTAGAATTTAGGGTCAGAATAATAATGCGAACAACTTTAATGAAGAACTCCTAGGCTAGACAAGTCATTTAGAGTGTCAAATTTGAAAGTCTAGATGGAGGGGAATTAACTCAACTAGTCAACTTCACTACAAATTTGCGATCAATTGAAGAAGGAATTTGAAAATCTAGGCCCGTGGTTTTAAAGATGGTGGTTCAAGGATTCCAGAACATATTGAACTTCCAAAGATTCAAAATACACACAAAGTTATGCTCTGTCAAAGTTGGGAGGAAATCATGTTTGAAAACGTGGAAAATAAAAAATTTCAACTTTAGGTCAGTTTAGGGTTTAGGGTTTAGGTCAATTTAGGGTTTAGGGTTTAGGGCTTAGGTCAATTCAGGGTTTAGGGTTTAGAATTTAGGGTCGGAATAATAATGCGAACAACTTTAATGAAGAACTCTTAGGCTAGACAAGTTATTTAGAGTGTCAAATTTGAAAGTCTAGATGGAGGGAAATTAACTCAACTAGTCAACTTCACTACAAATTTGCGATCAATTGAAGAAGGAATTTGAAAATCTAGGCCCGTGGTTTTAAAGATGGTGGTTAAGGATTCCAGAACATATTTGAACTTCCAAAGATTCAAAATACACACAAAGTTATGCTCTGTCAAAGTTGGGAGGAAATCATGTTTGAAAACGTGGAAAATAAAACATTTCAACTTTAGGTCAGTTTAGGGTTTAGGGTTTAGGTCAATTTAGGGTTTATGGTTTAGGGTTTAGGTCAGTTCAGGGTTTAGGGTTTAGAATTAGGGTCAGAATAATCATGCGACAACTTTAATGAAGAACTCGTAGGCTAGACAAGTCATTTAGAGTGTCAAATTTAAAAGTCTAGATGGAGGGAAATTAACTCAACTAGTCAACTTCACTACAAATTTGCGATCAATTGAAGAAGGAATTTGAAAATCTAGGCCCGTGGTTTTAAAGATGGTGGTTCAAGGATTCCAGAACATATTTGAACTTCCAAAGATTCAAAATACACACAAAGTTATGCTCTGTCAAATTTGGGAGGAAATCATGTTTGAAAACGTGGAAAATAAAAAATTTCAACTTTAGGTCAGTTTAGGGTTTAGGGTTTAGGTCAATTTAAGGTTTAGGGTTTAGGGTTTAGGTCAGTTCAGGGTTTAGGGTTTAGAATTTAGGGTCAGAATAATAATGCGAACAACTTTAATGAAGAACTCCTAGGCTAGACAAGTCATTTAGAGTGTCAAATTTGAAAGTCTAGATGGAGGGAAATTAACTCAACTAGTCAACTTCACTACAAATTTGCGATCAATTGAAGAAGGAATTTGAAAATCTAGGCCCGTGGTTTTAAAGATGGTGGTTCAAGGATTCCAGAACATATTGAACTTCCAAAGATTCAAAATACACACAAAGTTATGCTCTGTCAAAGTTGGGAGGAAATCATGTTTGAAAACGTGGAAAATAAAAAATTTCAACTTTAGGTCAGTTTAGGGTTTAGGGTTTAGGTCAATTTAGGGTTTAGGGTTTAGGGTTTAGGTCAATTCAGGGTTTAGGGTTTAGAATTTAGGGTCGGAATAATAATGCGAACAACTTTAATGAAGAACTCTTAGGCTAGACAAGTTATTTAGAGTGTCAAATTTGAAAGTCTAGATGGAGGGAAATTAACTCAACTAGTCAACTTCACTACAAATTTGCGATCAATTGAAGAAGGAATTTGAAAATCTAGGCCCGTGGTTTTAAAGATGGTGGTTCAAGGATTCCAGAACATATTTGAACTTCCAAAGATTCAAAATACACACAAAGTTATGCTCTGTCAAAGTTGGGAGGAAATCATGTTTGAAAACGTGGAAAATAAAACATTTCAACTTTAGGTCAGTTTAGGGTTTAGGGTTTAGGTCAATTTAGGGTTTATGGTTTAGGGTTTAGGTCAGTTCAGGGTTTAGGGTTTAGAATTAGGGTCAGAATAATCATGCGACAACTTTAATGAAGAACTCGTAGGCTAGACAAGTCATTTAGAGTGTCAAATTTAAAAGTCTAGATGGAGGGAAATTAACTCAACTAGTCAACTTCACTACAAATTTGCGATCAATTGAAGAAGGAATTTGAAAATCTAGGCCCGTGGTTTTAAAGATGGTGGTTCAAGGATTCCAGAACATATTTGAACTTCCAAAGATTCAAAATACACACAAAGTTATGCTCTGTCAAATTTGGGAGGAAATCATGTTTGAAAACGTGGAAAATAAAAAATTTCAACTTTAGGTCAGTTTAGGGTTTAGGGTTTAGGTCAATTTAAGGTTTAGGGTTTAGGGTTTAGGTCAGTTCAGGGTTTAGGGTTTAGAATTTAGGGTCAGAATAATAATGCGAACAACTTTAATGAAGAACTCCTAGGCTAGACAAGTCATTTAGAGTGTCAAATTTGAAAGTCTAGATGGAGGGAAATTAACTCAACTAGTCAACTTCACTACAAATTTGCGATCAATTGAAGAAGGAATTTGAAAATCTAGGCCCGTGGTTTTAAAGATGGTGGTTCAAGGATTCCAGAACATATTGAACTTCCAAAGATTCAAAATACACACAAAGTTTGCTCTGTCAAAGTTGGGAGGAAATCATGTTTGAAAACGTGGAAAATTAAAAATTTCAACTTTAGGTCAGTTTAGGGTTTAGGGTTTAGGTCAATTTAGGGTTTAGGGTTTAGGGTTTAGGTCAGTTCAGGGTTTAGGGTTTAGAATTTAGCGTCGGAATAATAATGCGAACAACTTTAATGAAGAACTCTTAGGCTAGACAAGTCATTTAGAGTGTCAAATTTGAAAGTCTAGATGGTGGGAAATTAACTCAACTAGTCAACTTCACTACAAATTTGCGATCAATTGAAGAAGGAATTTGAAAATCTAGGCCCGTGGTTTTAAAGATGGTGGTTCAAGGATTCCAGAACATATTTGAACTTCCAAAGATTCAAAATACACACAAAGTTATGCTCTGTCAAAGTTGGGAGGAAATCATGTTTGAAAACGTGGAAAATAAAAAATTTCAACTATAGGTCAGTTTAGGGTTTAGGGTTTAGGTCAATTTAGGGTTTAGGGTTTAGGTCAGTTCAGGGTTTAGGGTTTAGAATTTACTGTTAGAATAATAATGCGAACAACTTTAATGAAGAACTTTTAGGTTAGAGAAGTCATTTAGAGTGTCAAATTTGAAGGTCTAGATGGAGGGAAATTAACTCAACTAGTCAACTTCACTACAAATTTGCGATCAATTGAAGAAGAAATTTGAAAATCTAGGCCCGTGGTTTTAAAGATGGTGGTTCAAGGATTCCAGAACATATTTGAACTTCCAGAGATTCAAAATACACACAAAGTTATGCTCTGTCAAAGTTGAAAGGAAATCATGTTTGAAAACGTGGAAAATAAAAAATTTCAACTTTATGTCAGTTTAGGGTTTAGGGTTTAGGTCAATTTAGGGTTTAGGGTTTAGGGTTTAGGTCAGTTCAGGGTTTAGGGTTTAGAATTTAGGGTCAGAATAATAATGCGAACAACTTTAATGAAGAACTCCTAGGCTAGACAAGTCCTTTAGAGTGTCAAATTTGAAAGTCTAGATGGAGGGAAATTAACTCAACTAGTCAACTTCACTACAAATTTGCGATCAATTGAAGAAGGAATTTGAAAATCTAGGCCCGTGATTTTAAAGATGGTGGTTCAAGGATTCCAGAACATATTGAACTTCCAAAGATTCAAAATACACACAAAGTTATGCTCTGTCAAAGTTGGGAGGAAATCATGTTTGAAAACGTGGAAAATAAAAAATTTTAACTTTAGGTCAGTTTAGGGTTTAGGGTTTATTTCAATTTAGGGTTTAGGGTTTAGGTCAATTCAGGGTTTAGGGTTTAGAATTTAGGGTCGGAATAATAATGCGAACAACTTTAATGAAGAACTCTTAGGCTAGACAAGTTATTTAGAGTGTCAAATTTGAAAGTCTAGATGGAGGGAAATTAACTCAACTAGTCAACTTCACTACAAATTTGCGATCAATTGAAGAAGGAATTTGAAAATCTAGGCCCGTGGTTTTAAAGATGGTGGTTCAAGGATTCCAGAACATATTTGAACTTCCAAAGATTCAAAATACACACAAAGTTATGCTCTGTCAAAGTTGGGAGGAAATCATGTTTGAAAACGTGGAAAATAAAACATTTCAACTTTAGGTCAGTTTAGGGTTTAGGGTTTAGGTCAATTTAGGGTTTATGGTTTAGGGTTTAGGTCAGTTCAGGGTTTAAGGTTTAGAATTTAGGCTCAGAATAATCATGCGACAACTTTAATGAAGAACTCGTAGGCTAGACAAGTCATTTAGAGTGTCAAATTTAAAAGTCTAGATGGAGGGAAATTAACTCAACTAGTCAACTTCACTACAAATTTGCGATCAATTGAAGAAGGAATTTGAAAATCTAGGCCCGTGGTTTTAAAGATGGTGGTTCAAGGATTCCAGAACATATTTGAACTTCCAAAGATTCAAAATACACACAAAGTTATGCTCTGTCAAATTTGGGAGGAAATCATGTTTGAAAACGTGGAAAATAAAAAATTTCAACTTTAGGTCAGTTTAGGGTTTAGGGTTTAGGTCAATTTAAGGTTTAGGGTTTAGGGTTTAGGTCAGTTCAGGGTTTAGGGTTTAGAATTTAGGGTCAGAATAATAATGCGAACAACTTTAATGAAGAACTCCTAGGCTAGACAAGTCATTTAGAGTGTCAAATTTGAAAGTCTAGATGGAGGGAAATTAACTCAACTAGTCAACTTCACTACAAATTTGCGATCAATTGAAGAAGGAATTTGAAAATCTAGGCCCGTGGTTTTAAAGATGGTGGTTCAAGGATTCCAGAACATATTGAACTTCCAAAGATTCAAAATACACACAAAGTTTGCTCTGTCAAAGTTGGGAGGAAATCATGTTTGAAAACGTGGAAAATTAAAAATTTCAACTTTAGGTCAGTTTAGGGTTTAGGGTTTAGGTCAATTTAGGGTTTAGGGTTTAGGGTTTAGGTCAGTTCAGGGTTTAGGGTTTAGAATTTAGCGTCGGAATAATAATGCGAACAACTTTAATGAAGAACTCTTAGGCTAGACAAGTCATTTAGAGTGTCAAATTTGAAAGTCTAGATGGAGGGAAATTAACTCAACTAGTCAACTTCACTACAAATTTGCGATCAATTGAAGAAGGAATTTGAAAATCTAGGCCCGTGGTTTTAAAGATGGTGGTTCAAGGATTCCAGAACATATTTGAACTTCCAAAGATTCAAAATACACACAAAGTTATGCTCTGTCAAAGTTGAGAGGAAATCATGTTTGAAAACGTGGAAAATAAAAAATTTCAACTTTAGGTCAGTTTAGGGTTTAGGGTTTAGGTCAATTTAGGGTTTAGGGTTTAGGTCAGTTCAGGGTTTAGGGTTTAGAATTTACTGTTAGAATAATAATGCGAACAACTTTAATGAAGAACTTTTAGGTTAGAGAAGTCATTTAGAGTGTCAAATTTGAAGGTCTAGATGGAGGGAAATTAACTCAACTAGTCAACTTCACTACAAATTTGCGATCAATTGAAGAAGGAATTTGAAAATCTAGGCCCGTGGTTTTAAAGATGGTGGTTCAAGGATTCCAGAACATATTTGAACTTCCAGAGATTCAAAATACACACAAAGTTATGCTCTGTCAAAGTTGAAAGGAAATCATGTTTGAAAACGTGGAAAATAAAAAATTTCAACTTTATGTCAGTTTAGGGTTTAGGGTTTAGGTCAATTTAGGGTTTAGGGTTTAGGGTTTAGGTCAGTTCAGGGTTTAGGGTTTAGAATTTAGGGTCAGAATAATAATGCGAACAACTTTAATGAAGAACTCCTAGGCTAGACAAGTCATTTAGAGTGTCAAATTTGAAAGTCTAGATGGAGGGAAATTAACTCAACTAGTCAACTTCACTACAAATTTGCGATCAATTGAAGAAGGAATTTGAAAATCTAGGCCCGTGGTTTTAAAGATGGTGGTTCAAGGATTCCAGAACATATTTGAACTTCCAAAGATTCAAAATACACACAAAGTTATGCTCTGTCAAATTTGGGAGGAAATCATGTTTGAAAACGTGGAAAATAAAAAATTTCAACTTTAGGTCAGTTTAGGGTTTAGGGTTTAGGTCAATTTAAGGTTTAGGGTTTAGGGTTTAGGTCAGTTCAGGGTTTAGGGTTTAGAATTTAGGGTCAGAATAATAATGCGAACAACTTTAATGAAGAACTCCTAGGCTAGACAAGTCATTTAGAGTGTCAAATTTGAAAGTCTAGATGGAGGGAAATTAACTCAACTAGTCAACTTCACTACAAATTTGCGATCAATTGAAGAAGGAATTTGAAAATCTAGGCCCGTGGTTTTAAAGATGGTGGTTCAAGGATTCCAGAACATATTGAACTTCCAAAGATTCAAAATACACACAAAGTTTGCTCTGTCAAAGTTGGGAGGAAATCATGTTTGAAAACGTGGAAAATTAAAAATTTCAACTTTAGGTCAGTTTAGGGTTTAGGGTTTAGGTCAATTTAGGGTTTAGGGTTTAGGGTTTAGGTCAGTTCAGGGTTTAGGGTTTAGAATTTAGCGTCGGAATAATAATGCGAACAACTTTAATGAAGAACTCTTAGGCTAGACAAGTCATTTAGAGTGTCAAATTTGAAAGTCTAGATGGAGGGAAATTAACTCAACTAGTCAACTTCACTACAAATTTGCGATCAATTGAAGAAGGAATTTGAAAATCTAGGCCCGTGGTTTTAAAGATGGTGGTTCAAGGATTCCAGAACATATTTGAACTTCCAAAGATTCAAAATACACACAAAGTTATGCTCTGTCAAAGTTGAGAGGAAATCATGTTTGAAAACGTGGAAAATAAAAAATTTCAACTTTAGGTCAGTTTAGGGTTTAGGGTTTAGGTCAATTTAGGGTTTAGGGTTTAGGTCAGTTCAGGGTTTAGGGTTTAGAATTTACTGTTAGAATAATAATGCGAACAACTTTAATGAAGAACTTTTAGGTTAGAGAAGTCATTTAGAGTGTCAAATTTGAAGGTCTAGATGGAGGGAAATTAACTCAACTAGTCAACTTCACTACAAATTTGCGATCAATTGAAGAAGGAATTTGAAAATCTAGGCCCGTGGTTTTAAAGATGGTGGTTCAAGGATTCCAGAACATATTTGAACTTCCAGAGATTCAAAATACACACAAAGTTATGCTCTGTCAAAGTTGAAAGGAAATCATGTTTGAAAACGTGGAAAATAAAAAATTTCAACTTTATGTCAGTTTAGGGTTTAGGGTTTAGGTCAATTTAGGGTTTAGGGTTTAGGGTTTAGGTCAGTTCCGGGTTTAGGGTTTAGAATTTAGGGTCAGAATAATAATGCGAACAACTTTAATGAAGAACTCCTAGGCTAGACAAGTCATTTAGAGTGTCAAATTTGAAAGTCTAGATGGAGGGAAATTAACTCAACTAGTCAACTTCACTACAAATTTGCGATCAATTGAAGAAGGAATTTGAAAATCTAGGCCCGTGGTTTTAAAGATGGTGGTTCAAGGATTCCAGAACATATTGAACTTCCAAAGATTCAAAATACACACAAAGTTATGCTCTGTCAAAGTTGGGAGGAAATCATGTTTGAAAACGTGGATAATAAAAAATTTCAACTTTAGGTCAGTTTAGGGTTTAGGGTTTAGGTCAATTTAGGGTTTAGGGTTTAGGGTTTAGGTCAATTCAGGGTTTAGTGTTTAGAATTTAGGGTCGGAATAATAATGCGAACAACTTTAATGAAGAACTCTTAGGCTAGACAAGTCATTTAGAGTGTCAAATTTGAAAGTCTAGATGGTGGGAAATTAACTCAACTAGTCAACTTCACTACAAATTTGCGATCAATTGAAGAAAGAATTTGAAAATCTAGGCCCGTGGTTTTAAAGATGGTGGTTCAAGGATTCCAGAACATATTTGAACTTCCAAAGATTCAAAATACACACAAAGTTATGCTCTGTCAAAGTTGGGAGGAAATCATGTTTGAAAACGTGGAAAATAAAAAATTTCAACTATAGGTCAGTTTAGGGTTTAGGGTTTAGGTCAATTTAGGGTTTAGGGTTTAGGTCAGTTCAGGGTTTAGGGTTTAGAATTTACTGTTAGAATAATAATGCGAACAACTTTAATGAAGAACTTTTAGGTTAGAGAAGTCATTTAGAGTGTCAAATTTGAAGGTCTAGATGGAGGGAAATTAACTCAACTAGTCAACTTCACTACAAATTTGCGATCAATTGAAGAAGAAATTTGAAAATCTAGGCCCGTGGTTTTAAAGATGGTGGTTCAAGGATTCCAGAACATATTTGAACTTCCAGAGATTCAAAATACACACAAAGTTATGCTCTGTCAAAGTTGAAAGGAAATCATGTTTGAAAACGTGGAAAATAAAAAATTTCAACTTTATGTCAGTTTAGGGTTTAGGGTTTAGGTCAATTTAGGGTTTAGGGTTTAGGGTTTAGGTCAGTTCAGGGTTTAGGGTTTAGAATTTAGGGTCAGAATAATAATGCGAACAACTTTAATGAAGAACTCCTAGGCTAGACAAGTCATTTAGAGTGTCAAATTTGAAAGTCTAGATGGAGGGAAATTAACTCAACTAGTCTACTTCACTACAAATTTGCGATCAATTGAAGAAGGAATTTGAAAATCTAGGCCCGTGATTTTAAAGATGGTGGTTCAAGGATTCCAGAACATATTGAACTTCCAAAGATTCAAAATACACACAAAGTTATGCTCTGTCAAAGTTGGGAGGAAATCATTTTTGAAAACGTGGAAAATAAAAAATTTTAACTTTAGGTCAGTTTAGGGTTTAGGGTTTAGGTCAATTTAGGGTTTAGGGTTTAGGTCAATTCAGGGTTTAGGGTTTAGAATTTAGGGTCGGAATAATAATGCGAACAACTTTAACGAAGAACTCTTAGGCTAGACAAGTTATTTGGAGTGTCAAATTTGAAAGTCTAGATGGAGGGAAATTAACTCAACTAGTCAACTTCACTACAAATTTGCGATCAATTGAAGAAGGAATTTGAAAATCTAGGCCCGTGGTTTTAAAGATGGTGGTTCAAGGATTCCAGAACATATTTGAACTTCCAAAGATTCAAAATACACACAAAGTTATGCTCTGTCAAAGTTGAAAGGAAATCATGTTTGAAAACGTGGAAAATAAAAAATTTCAACTTTATGTCAGTTTAGGGTTTAGGGTTTAGGTCAATTTAGGGTTTAAGGTTTAGGGTTTAGGTCAGTTCAGGGTTTAGGGTTTAGAATTTAGGGTCAGAATAATAATGCGAACAACTTTAATGAAGAACTCCTAGGCTAGACAAGTCATTTAGAGTGTCAAATTTGAAAGTCTAGATGGAGGGAAATTAACTCAACTAGTCAACTTCACTACAAATTTGCGATCAATTGAAGAAGGAATTTGAAAATCTAGGCCCGTGATTTTAAAGATGGTGGTTCAAGGATTCCAGAACATATTGAACTTCCAAAGATTCAAAATACACACAAAGTTATGCTCTGTCAAAGTTGGGAGGAAATCATGTTTGAAAACGTGGAAAATAAAAAATTTTAACTTTAGGTCAGTTTAGGGTTTAGGGTTTAGGTCAATTTAGGGTTTAGGGTTTAGGTCAATTCAGGGTTTAGGGTTTAGAATTTAGGGTCGGAATAATAATGCGAACAACTTTAATGAAGAACTCTTAGGCTAGACAAGTTATTTGGAGTGTCAAATTTGAAAGTCTAGATGGAGGGAAATTAACTCAACTAGTCAACTTCACTACAAATTTGCGATCAATTGAAGAAGGAATTTGAAAATCTAGGCCCGTGGTTTTAAAGATGGTGGTTCAAGGATTCCAGAACATATTGAACTTCCAAAGATTCAAAATACACACAAAGTTATGCTCTGTCAAAGTTGGGAGGAAATCATGTTTGAAAACGTGGAAAATAAAAAATTTCAACTTTAGGTCAGTTTAGGTTTTAGGGTTTAGGTCAATTTAGGGTTTAGGGTTTAGGGTTTAGGTCAATTCAGGGTTTAGTGTTTAGAATTTAGGGTCGGAATAATAATGCGAACAACTTTAATGAAGAACTCTTAGGCTAGACAAGTTATTTAGAGTGTCAAATTTGAAAGTCTAGATGGAGGGAAATTAACTCAACTAGTCAACTTCACTACAAATTTGCGATCAATTGAAGAAGGAATTTGAAAATCTAGGCCCGTGGTTTTAAAGATGGTGGTTCAAGGATTCCAGAACATATTTGAACTTCCAAAGATTCAAAATACACAGAAAGTTATGCTCTGTCAAAGTTGAGAGGAAATCATGTTTGAAAACGTGGAAAATTAAAAATTTCAACTTTAGGTCAGTTTAGGGTTTAGGGTTTAGGTCAATTTAGGGTTTAGGGTTTAGGGTTTAGGTCAGTTCAGGGTTTAGGGTTTAGAATTTAGCGTCGGAATAATAATGCGAACAACTTTAATGAAGAACTCTTAGGCTAGACAAGTCATTTAGAGTGTCAAATTTGAAAGTCTAGATGGTGGGAAATTAACTCAACTAGTCAACTTCACTACAAATTTGCGATCAATTGAAGAAGGAATTTGAAAATCTAGGCCCGTGGTTTTAAAGATGGTGGTTCAAGGATTCCAGAACATATTTGAACTTCCAAAGATTCAAAATACACACAAAGTTATGCTCTGTCAAAGTTGGGAGGAAATCATGTTTGAAAACGTGGAAAATAAAAAATTTCAACTATAGGTCAGTTTAGGGTTTAGGGTTTAGGTCAATTTAGGGTTTAGGGTTTAGGTCAGTTCTGGGTTTAGGGTTTAGAATTTACTGTTAGAATAATAATGCGAACAACTTTAATGAAGAACTTTTAGGTTAGAGAAGTCATTTAGAGTGTCAAATTTGAAGGTCTAGATGGAGGGAAATTAACTCAACTAGTCAACTTCACTACAAATTTGCGATCAATTGAAGAAGAAATTTGAAAATCTAGGCCCGTGGTTTTAAAGATGGTGGTTCAAGGATTCCAGAACATATTTGAACTTCCAGAGATTCAAAATACACACAAAGTTATGCTCTGTCAAAGTTGAAAGGAAATCATGTTTGAAAACGTGGAAAATAAAAAATTTCAACTTTATGTCAGTTTAGGGTTTAGGGTTTAGGTCAATTTAGGGTTTAGGGTTTAGGGTTTAGGTCAGTTCAGGGTTTAGGGTTTAGAATTTAGGGTCAGAATAATAATGCGAACAACTTTAATGAAGAACTCCTAGGCTAGACAAGTCATTTAGAGTGTCAAATTTGAAAGTCTAGATGGAGGGAATTAACTCAACTAGTCAACTTCACTACAAATTTGCGATCAATTGAAGAAGGAATTTGAAAATCTAGGCCCGTGGTTTTAAAGATGGTGGTTCAAGGATTCCAGAACATATTTGAACTTCCAGAGATTCAAAATACACACAAAGTTATGCTCTGTCAAAGTTGAAAGGAAATCATGTTTGAAAACGTGGAAAATAAAAAATTTCAACTTTATGTCAGTTTAGGGTTTAGGGTTTAGGTCAATTTAGGGTTTAGGGTTTAGGGTTTAGGTCAGTTCAGGGTTTAGGGTTTAGAATTTAGGGTCAGAATAATAATGCGAACAACTTTAATGAAGAACTCCTAGGCTAGACAAGTCATTTAGAGTGTCAAATTTGAAAGTCTAGATGGAGGGAAATTAACTCAACTAGTCAACTTCACTACAAATTTGCGATCAATTGAAGAAGGAATTTGAAAATCTAGGCCCGTGATTTTAAAGATGGTGGTTCAAGGATTCCAGAACATATTGAACTTCCAAAGATTCAAAATACACACAAAGTTATGCTCTGTCAAAGTTGGGAGGAAATCATGTTTGAAAACGTGGAAAATAAAAAATTTTAACTTTAGGTCAGTTTAGGGTTTAGGGTTTAGGTCAATTTAGGGTTTAGGGTTTAGGTCAATTCAGGGTTTAGGGTTTAGAATTTAGGGTCGGAATAATAATGCGAACAACTTTAATGAAGAACTCTTAGGCTAGACAAGTTATTTGGAGTGTCAAATTTGAAAGTCTAGATGGAGGGAAATTAACTCAACTAGTCAACTTCACTACAAATTTGCGATCAATTGAAGAAGGAATTTGAAAATCTAGGCCCGTGGTTTTAAAGATGGTGGTTCAAGGATTCCAGAACATATTTGAACTTCCAAAGATTCAAAATACACACAAAGTTATGCTCTGTCAAAGTTGGGAGGAAATCATGTTTGAAAACGTGGAAAATAAAACATTTCAACTTTAGGTCAGTTTAGGGTTTAGGGTTTAGGTCAATTTAGGGTTTATGGTTTAGGGTTTAGGTCAGTTCAGGGTTTAAGGTTTAGAATTTAGGCTCAGAATAATCATGCGACAACTTTAATGAAGAACTCGTAGGCTAGACAAGTCATTTAGAGTGTCAAATTTAAAAGTCTAGATGGAGGGAAATTAACTCAACTAGTCAACTTCACTACAAATTTGCGATCAATTGAAGAAGGAATTTGAAAATCTAGGCCCGTGGTTTTAAAGATGGTGGTTCAAGGATTCCAGAACATATTTGAACTTCCAAAGATTCAAAATACACACAAAGTTATGCTCTGTCAAATTTGGGAGGAAATCATGTTTGAAAACGTGGAAAATAAAAAATTTCAACTTTAGGTCAGTTTAGGGTTTAGGGTTTAGGTCAATTTAAGGTTTAGGGTTTAGGGTTTAGGTCAGTTCAGGGTTTAGGGTTTAGAATTTAGGGTCAGAATAATAATGCGAACAACTTTAATGAAGAACTCCTAAGCTAGACAAGTCATTTAGAGTGTCAAATTTGAAAGTCTAGATGGAGGGAAATTAACTCAACTAGTCAACTTCACTACAAATTTGCGATCAATTGAAGAAGGAATTTGAAAATCTAGGCCCGTGGTTTTAAAGATGGTGGTTCAAGGATTCCAGAACATATTGAACTTCCAAAGATTCAAAATACACACAAAGTTTGCTCTGTCAAAGTTGGGAGGAAATCATGTTTGAAAACGTGGAAAATTAAAAATTTCAACTTTAGGTCAGTTTAGGGTTTAGGGTTTAGGTCAATTTAGGGTTTAGGGTTTAGGGTTTAGGTCAGTTCAGGGTTTAGGGTTTAGAATTTAGCGTCGGAATAATAATGCGAACAACTTTAATGAAGAACTCTTAGGCTAGACAAGTCATTTAGAGTGTCAAATTTGAAAGTCTAGATGGAGGGAAATTAACTCAACTAGTCAACTTCACTACAAATTTGCGATCAATTGAAGAGGGAATTTGAAAATCTAGGCCCGTGGTTTTAAAGATGGTGGTTCAAGGATTCCAGAACATATTTGAACTTCCAAAGATTCAAAATACACACAAAGTTATGCTCTGTCAAAGTTGAGAGGAAATCATGTTTGAAAACGTGGAAAATAAAAAATTTCAACTTTAGGTCAGTTTAGGGTTTAGGGTTTAGGTCAATTTAGGGTTTAGGGTTTAGGTCAGTTCAGGGTTTAGGGTTTAGAATTTACTGTTAGAATAATAATGCGAACAACTTTAATGAAGAACTTTTAGGTTAGAGAAGTAATTTAGAGTGTCAAATTTGAAGGTCTAGATGGAGGGAAATTAACTCAACTAGTCAACTTCACTACAAATTTGCGATCAATTGAAGAAGGAATTTGAAAATCTAGGCCCGTGGTTTTAAAGATGGTGGTTCAAGGATTCCAGAACATATTTGAACTTCCAGAGATTCAAAATACACACAAAGTTATGCTCTGTCAAAGTTGAAAGGAAATCATGTTTGAAAACGTGGAAAATAAAAAATTTCAACTTTATGTCAGTTTAGGGTTTAGGGTTTAGGTCAATTTAGGGTTTAGGGTTTAGGGTTTAGGTCAGTTCAGGGTTTAGGGTTTAGAATTTAGGGTCAGAATAATAATGCGAACAACTTTAATGAAGAACTCCTAGGCTAGACAAGTCATTTAGAGTGTCAAATTTGAAAGTCTAGATGGAGGGAAATTAACTCAACTAGTCAACTTCACTACAAATTTGCGATCAATTGAAGAAGGAATTTGAAAATCTAGGCCCGTGGTTTTAAAGATGGTGGTTCAAGGATTCCAGAACATATTGAACTTCCAAAGATTCAAAATACACACAAAGTTATGCTCTGTCAAAGTTGGGAGGAAATCATGTTTGAAAACGTGGAAAATAAAAAATTTCAACTTTAGGTCAGTTTAGGGTTTAGGGTTTAGGTCAATTTAGGGTTTAGGGTTTAGGGTTTAGGTCAATTCAGGGTTTAGTGTTTAGAATTTAGGGTCGGAATAATAATGCGAACAACTTTAATGAAGAACTCTTAGGCTAGACAAGTTATTTAGAGTGTCAAATTTGAAAGTCTAGATGGAGGGAAATTAACTCAACTAGTCAACTTCACTACAAATTTGCGATCAATTGAAGAAGGAATTTGAAAATCTAGGCCCGTGGTTTTAAAGATGGTGGTTCAAGGATTCCAGAACATATTGAACTTCCAAAGATTCAAAATACACACAAAGTTATGCTCTGTCAAAGTTGGGAGGAAATCATGTTTGAAAACGTGGAAAATAAAAAATTTTAACTTTAGGTCAGTTTAGGGTTTAGGGTTTAGGTCAATTTAGGGTTTAGGGTTTAGGTCAATTCAGGGTTTAGGGTTTAGAATTTAGGGTCGGAATAATAATGCGAACAACTTTAATGAAGAACTCTTAGGCTAGACAAGTTATTTGGAGTGTCAAATTTGAAAGTCTAGATGGAGGGAAATTAACTCAACTAGTCAACTTCACTACAAATTTGCGATCAATTGAAGAAGGAATTTGAAAATCTAGGCCCGTGGTTTTAAAGATGGTGGTTCAAGGATTCCAAAACATATTTGAACTTCCAAAGATTCAAAATACACACAAAGTTATGCTCTGTCAAAGTTGGGAGTAAATCATGTTTGAAAACGTGGAAAATAAAACATTTCAACTTTAGGTCAGTTTAGGGTTTAGGGTTTAGGTCAATTTAGGGTTTATGGTTTAGGGTTTAGGTCAGTTCAGGGTTTAAGGTTTAGAATTTAGGCTCAGAATAATCATGCGACAACTTTAATGAAGAACTCGTAGGCTAGACAAGTCATTTAGAGTGTCAAATTTAAAAGTCTAGATGGAGGGAAATTAACTCAACTAGTCAACTTCACTACAAATTTGCGATCAATTGAAGAAGGAATTTGAAAATCTAGGCCCGTGGTTTTAAAGATGGTGGTTCAAGGATTCCAGAACATATTTGAACTTCCAAAGATTCAAAATACACACAAAGTTATGCTCTGTCAAATTTGGGAGGAAATCATGTTTGAAAACGTGGAAAATAAAAAATTTCAACTTTAGGTCAGTTTAGGGTTTAGGGTTTAGGTCAATTTAAGGTTTAGGGTTTAGGGTTTAGGTCAGTTCAGGGTTTAGGGTTTAGAATTTAGGGTCAGAATAATAATGCGAACAACTTTAATGAAGAACTCCTAGGCTAGACAAGTCATTTAGAGTGTCAAATTTGAAAGTCTAGATGGAGGGAAATTAACTCAACTAGTCAACTTCACTACAAATTTGCGATCAATTGAAGAAGGAATTTGAAAATCTAGGCCCGTGGTTTTAAAGATGGTGGTTCAAGGATTCCAGAACATATTGAACTTCCAAAGATTCAAAATACACACAAAGTTTGCTCTGTCAAAGTTGGGAGGAAATCATGTTTGAAAACGTGGAAAATTAAAAATTTCAACTTTAGGTCAGTTTAGGGTTTAGGGTTTAGGTCAATTTAGGGTTTAGGGTTTAGGGTTTAGGTCAGTTCAGGGTTTAGGGTTTAGAATTTAGCGTCGGAATAATAATGCGAACAACTTTAATGAAGAACTCTTAGGCTAGACAAGTCATTTAGAGTGTCAAATTTGAAAGTCTAGATGGAGGGAAATTAACTCAACTAGTCAACTTCACTACAAATTTGCGATCAATTGAAGAGGGAATTTGAAAATCTAGGCCCGTGGTTTTAAAGATGGTGGTTCAAGGATTCCAGAACATATTTGAACTTCCAAAGATTCAAAATACACACAAAGTTATGCTCTGTCAAAGTTGAGAGGAAATCATGTTTGAAAACGTGGAAAATAAAAAATTTCAACTTTAGGTCAGTTTAGGGTTTAGGGTTTAGGTCAATTTAGGGTTTAGGGTTTAGGGTTTAGGTCAGTTCAGGGTTTAGGGTTTAGAATTTAGCGTCGGAATAATAATGCGAACAACTTTAATGAAGAACTCTTAGGCTAGACAAGTCATTTAGAGTGTCAAATTTGAAAGTCTAGATGGAGGGAAATTAACTCAACTAGTCAACTTCACTACAAATTTGCGATCAATTGAAGAGGGAATTTGAAAATCTAGGCCCGTGGTTTTAAAGATGGTGGTTCAAGGATTCCAGAACATATTTGAACTTCCAAAGATTCAAAATACACACAAAGTTATGCTCTGTCAAAGTTGAGAGGAAATCATGTTTGAAAACGTGGAAAATAAAAAATTTCAACTTTAGGTCAGTTTAGGGTTTAGGGTTTAGGTCAATTTAGGGTTTAGGGTTTAGGTCAGTTCAGGGTTTAGGGTTTAGAATTTACTGTTAGAATAATAATGCGAACAACTTTAATGAAGAACTTTTAGGTTAGAGAAGTAATTTAGAGTGTCAAATTTGAAGGTCTAGATGGAGGGAAATTAACTCAACTAGTCAACTTCACTACAAATTTGCGATCAATTGAAGAAGGAATTTGAAAATCTAGGCCCGTGGTTTTAAAGATGGTGGTTCAAGGATTCCAGAACATATTTGAACTTCCAGAGATTCAAAATACACACAAAGTTATGCTCTGTCAAAGTTGAAAGGAAATCATGTTTGAAAACGTGGAAAATAAAAAATTTCAACTTTATGTCAGTTTAGGGTTTAGGGTTTAGGTCAATTTAGGGTTTAGGGTTTAGGGTTTAGGTCAGTTCAGGGTTTAGGGTTTAGAATTTAGGGTCAGAATAATAATGCGAACAACTTTAATGAAGAACTCCTAGGCTAGACAAGTCATTTAGAGTGTCAAATTTGAAAGTCTAGATGGAGGGAAATTAACTCAACTAGTCAACTTCACTACAAATTTGTGATCAATTGAAGAAGGAATTTGAAAATCTAGGCCCGTGGTTTTAAAGATGGTGGTTCAAGGATTCCAGAACATATTGAACTTCCAAAGATTCAAAATACACACAAAGTTATGCTCTGTCAAAGTTGGGAGGAAATCATGTTTGAAAACGTGGAAAATAAAAAATTTCAACTTTAGGTCAGTTTAGGGTTTAGGGTTTAGGTCAATTTAGGGTTTAGGGTTTAGGGTTTAGGTCAATTCAGGGTTTAGTGTTTAGAATTTAGGGTCGGAATAATAATGCGAACAACTTTAATGAAGAACTCTTAGGCTAGACAAGTTATTTAGAGTGTCAAATTTGAAAGTCTAGATGGAGGGAAATTAACTCAACTAGTCAACTTCACTACAAATTTGCGATCAATTGAAGAAGGAATTTGAAAATCTAGGCCCGTGGTTTTAAAGATGGTGGTTCAAGGATTCCAGAACATATTTGAACTTCCAAAGATTCAAAATACACACAAAGTTATGCTCTGTCAAAGTTGAGAGGAAATCATGTTTGAAAACGTGGAAAATTAAAAATTTCAACTTTAGGTCAGTTTAGGGTTTAGGGTTTAGGTCAATTTAGGGTTTAGGGTTTAGGGTTTAGGTCAGTTCAGGGTTTAGGGTTTAGAATTTAGCGTCGGAATAATAATGCGAACAACTTTAATGAAGAACTCTTAGGCTAGACAAGTCATTTAGAGTGTCAAATTTGAAAGTCTAGATGGTGGGAAATTAACTCAACTAGTCAACTTCACTACAAATTTGCGATCAATTGAAGAAGGAATTTGAAAATCTAGGCCCGTGGTTTTAAAGATGGTGGTTCAAGGATTCCAGAACATATTTGAACTTCCAAAGATTCAAAATACACACAAAGTTATGCTCTGTCAAAGTTGGGAGGAAATCATGTTTGAAAACGTGGAAAATAAAAAATTTCAACTATAGGTCAGTTTAGGGTTTAGGGTTTAGGTCAATTTAGGGTTTAGGGTTTAGGTCAGTTCAGGGTTTAGGGTTTAGAATTTACTGTTAGAATAATAATGCGAACAACTTTAATGAAGAACTTTTAGGTTAGAGAAGTCATTTAGAGTGTCAAATTTGAAGGTCTAGATGGAGGGAAATTAACTCAACTAGTCAACTTCACTACAAATTTGCGATCAATTGAAGAAGAAATTTGAAAATCTAGGCCCGTGGTTTTAAAGATGGTGTTTCAAGGATTCCAGAACATATTTGAACTTCCAGAGATTCAAAATACACACAAAGTTATGCTCTGTCAAAGTTGAAAGGAAATCATGTTTGAAAACGTGGAAAATAAAAAATTTCAACTTTATGTCAGTTTAGGGTTTAGGGTTTAGGTCAATTTAGGGTTTAGGGTTTAGGGTTTAGGTCAGTTCAGGGTTTAGGGTTTAGAATTTAGGGTCAGAATAATAATGCGAACAACTTTAATGAAGAACTCCTAGGCTAGACAAGTCATTTAGAGTGTCAAATTTGAAAGTCTAGATGGAGGGAAATTAACTCAACTAGTCAACTTCACTACAAATTTGCGATCAATTGAAGAAGGAATTTGAAAATCTAGGCCCGTGGTTTTAAAGATGGTGGTTCAAGGATTCCAGAACATATTTGAACTTCCAAAGATTCAAAATACACACAAAGTTATGCTCTGTCAAAGTTGAGAGGAAATCATGTTTGAAAACGTGGAAAATTAAAAATTTCAACTTTAGGTCAGTTTAGGGTTTAGGTCAATTTAGGGTTTAGGGTTTAGGGTTTAGGTCAGTTCAGGGTTTAGGGTTTAGAATTTAGCGTCGGAATAATAATGCGAACAACTTTAATGAAGAACTCTTAGGCTAGACAAGTCATTTAGAGTGTCAAATTTGAAAGTCTAGATGGAGGGAAATTAACTCAACTAGTCAACTTCACTACAAATTTGCGATCAATTGAAGAGGGAATTTGAAAATCTAGGCCCGTGGTTTTAAAGATGGTGGTTCAAGGATTCCAGAACATATTTGAACTTCCAAAGATTCAAAATACACACAAAGTTATGCTCTGTCAAAGTTGAGAGGAAATCATGTTTGAAAACGTGGAAAATAAAAAATTTCAACTTTAGGTCAGTTTAGGGTTTAGGGTTTAGGTCAATTTAGGGTTTAGGGTTTAGGTCAGTTCAGGGTTTAGGGTTTAGAATTTACTGTTAGAATAATAATGCGAACAACTTTAATGAAGAACTTTTAGGTTAGAGAAGTAATTTAGAGTGTCAAATTTGAAGGTCTAGATGGAGGGAAATTAACTCAACTAGTCAACTTCACTACAAATTTGCGATCAATTGAAGAAGGAATTTGAAAATCTAGGCCCGTGGTTTTAAAGATGGTGGTTCAAGGATTCCAGAACATATTTGAACTTCCAGAGATTCAAAATACACACAAAGTTATGCTCTGTCAAAGTTGAAAGGAAATCATGTTTGAAAACGTGGAAAATAAAAAATTTCAACTTTATGTCAGTTTAGGGTTTAGGGTTTAGGTCAATTTAGGGTTTAGGGTTTAGGGTTTAGGTCAGTTCAGGGTTTAGGGTTTAGAATTTAGGGTCAGAATAATAATGCGAACAACTTTAATGAAGAACTCCTAGGCTAGACAAGTCATTTAGAGTGTCAAATTTGAAAGTCTAGATGGAGGGAAATTAACTCAACTAGTCAACTTCACTACAAATTTGCGATCAATTGAAGAAGGAATTTGAAAATCTAGGCCCGTGGTTTTAAAGATGGTGGTTCAAGGATTCCAGAACATATTGAACTTCCAAAGATTCAAAATACACACAAAGTTATGCTCTGTCAAAGTTGGGAGGAAATCATGTTTGAAAACGTGGAAAATAAAAAATTTCAACTTTAGGTCAGTTTAGGGTTTAGGGTTTAGGTCAATTTAGGGTTTAGGGTTTAGGGTTTAGGTCAATTCAGGGTTTAGTGTTTAGAATTTAGGGTCGGAATAATAATGCGAACAACTTTAATGAAGAACTCTTAGGCTAGACAAGTTATTTAGAGTGTCAAATTTGAAAGTCTAGATGGAGGGAAATTAACTCAACTAGTCAACTTCACTACAAATTTGCGATCAATTGAAGAAGGAATTTGAAAATCTAGGCCCGTGGTTTTAAAGATGGTGGTTCAAGGATTCCAGAACATATTTGAACTTCCAAAGATTCAAAATACACACAAAGTTATGCTCTGTCAAAGTTGAGAGGAAATCATGTTTGAAAACGTGGAAAATTAAAAATTTCAACTTTAGGTCAGTTTAGGGTTTAGGGTTTAGGTCAATTTAGGGTTTAGGGTTTAGGGTTTAGGTCAGTTCAGGGTTTAGGGTTTAGAATTTAGCGTCGGAATAATAATGCGAACAACTTTAATGAAGAACTCTTAGGCTAGACAAGTCATTTAGAGTGTCAAATTTGAAAGTCTAGATGGTGGGAAATTAACTCAACTAGTCAACTTCACTACAAATTTGCGATCAATTGAAGAAGGAATTTGAAAATCTAGGCCCGTGGTTTTAAAGATGGTGGTTCAAGGATTCCAGAACATATTTGAACTTCCAAAGATTCAAAATACACACAAAGTTATGCTCTGTCAAAGTTGGGAGGAAATCATGTTTGAAAACGTGGAAAATAAAAAATTTCAACTATAGGTCAGTTTAGGGTTTAGGGTTTAGGTCAATTTAGGGTTTAGGGTTTAGGTCAGTTCAGGGTTTAGGGTTTAGAATTTACTGTTAGAATAATAATGCGAACAACTTTAATGAAGAACTTTTAGGTTAGAGAAGTCATTTAGAGTGTCAAATTTGAAGGTCTAGATGGAGGGAAATTAACTCAACTAGTCAACTTCACTACAAATTTGCGATCAATTGAAGAAGAAATTTGAAAATCTAGGCCCGTGGTTTTAAAGATGGTGTTTCAAGGATTCCAGAACATATTTGAACTTCCAGAGATTCAAAATACACACAAAGTTATGCTCTGTCAAAGTTGAAAGGAAATCATGTTTGAAAACGTGGAAAATAAAAAATTTCAACTTTATGTCAGTTTAGGGTTTAGGGTTTAGGTCAATTTAGGGTTTAGGGTTTAGGGTTTAGGTCAGTTCAGGGTTTAGGGTTTAGAATTTAGGGTCAGAATAATAATGCGAACAACTTTAATGAAGAACTCCTAGGCTAGACAAGTCATTTAGAGTGTCAAATTTGAAAGTCTAGATGGAGGGAAATTAACTCAACTAGTCAACTTCACTACAAATTTGCGATCAATTGAAGAAGGAATTTGAAAATCTAGGCCCGTGGTTTTAAAGATGGTGGTTCAAGGATTCCAGAACATATTTGAACTTCCAAAGATTCAAAATACACACAAAGTTATGCTCTGTCAAAGTTGAGAGGAAATCATGTTTGAAAACGTGGAAAATTAAAAATTTCAACTTTAGGTCAGTTTAGGGTTTAGGTCAATTTAGGGTTTAGGGTTTAGGGTTTAGGTCAGTTCAGGGTTTAGGGTTTAGAATTTAGCGTCGGAATAATAATGCGAACAACTTTAATGAAGAACTCTTAGGCTAGACAAGTCATTTAGAGTGTCAAATTTGAAAGTCTAGATGGAGGGAAATTAACTCAACTAGTCAACTTCACTACAAATTTGCGATCAATTGAAGAGGGAATTTGAAAATCTAGGCCCGTGGTTTTAAAGATGGTGGTTCAAGGATTCCAGAACATATTTGAACTTCCAAAGATTCAAAATACACACAAAGTTATGCTCTGTCAAAGTTGAGAGGAAATCATGTTTGAAAACGTGGAAAATAAAAAATTTCAACTTTAGGTCAGTTTAGGGTTTAGGGTTTAGGTCAATTTAGGGTTTAGGGTTTAGGTCAGTTCAGGGTTTAGGGTTTAGAATTTACTGTTAGAATAATAATGCGAACAACTTTAATGAAGAACTTTTAGGTTAGAGAAGTAATTTAGAGTGTCAAATTTGAAGGTCTAGATGGAGGGAAATTAACTCAACTAGTCAACTTCACTACAAATTTGCGATCAATTGAAGAAGGAATTTGAAAATCTAGGCCCGTGGTTTTAAAGATGGTGGTTCAAGGATTCCAGAACATATTTGAACTTCCAGAGATTCAAAATACACACAAAGTTATGCTCTGTCAAAGTTGAAAGGAAATCATGTTTGAAAACGTGGAAAATAAAAAATTTCAACTTTATGTCAGTTTAGGGTTTAGGGTTTAGGTCAATTTAGGGTTTAGGGTTTAGGGTTTAGGTCAGTTCAGGGTTTAGGGTTTAGAATTTAGGGTCAGAATAATAATGCGAACAACTTTAATGAAGAACTCCTAGGCTAGACAAGTCATTTAGAGTGTCAAATTTGAAAGTCTAGATGGAGGGAAATTAACTCAACTAGTCAACTTCACTACAAATTTGCGATCAATTGAAGAAGGAATTTGAAAATCTAGGCCCGTGGTTTTAAAGATGGTGGTTCAAGGATTCCAGAACATATTGAACTTCCAAAGATTCAAAATACACACAAAGTTATGCTCTGTCAAAGTTGGGAGGAAATCATGTTTGAAAACGTGGAAAATAAAAAATTTCAACTTTAGGTCAGTTTAGGGTTTAGGGTTTAGGTCAATTTAGGGTTTAGGGTTTAGGGTTTAGGTCAATTCAGGGTTTAGTGTTTAGAATTTAGGGTCGGAATAATAATGCGAACAACTTTAATGAAGAACTCTTAGGCTAGACAAGTTATTTAGAGTGTCAAATTTGAAAGTCTAGATGGAGGGAAATTAACTCAACTAGTCAACTTCACTACAAATTTGCGATCAATTGAAGAAGGAATTTGAAAATCTAGGCCCGTGGTTTTAAAGATGGTGGTTCAAGGATTCCAGAACATATTTGAACTTCCAAAGATTCAAAATACACACAAAGTTATGCTCTGTCAAAGTTGAGAGGAAATCATGTTTGAAAACGTGGAAAATTAAAAATTTCAACTTTAGGTCAGTTTAGGGTTTAGGGTTTAGGTCAATTTAGGGTTTAGGGTTTAGGGTTTAGGTCAGTTCAGGGTTTAGGGTTTAGAATTTAGCGTCGGAATAATAATGCGAACAACTTTAATGAAGAACTCTTAGGCTAGACAAGTCATTTAGAGTGTCAAATTTGAAAGTCTAGATGGTGGGAAATTAACTCAACTAGTCAACTTCACTACAAATTTGCGATCAATTGAAGAAGGAATTTGAAAATCTAGGCCCGTGGTTTTAAAGATGGTGGTTCAAGGATTCCAGAACATATTTGAACTTCCAAAGATTCAAAATACACACAAAGTTATGCTCTGTCAAAGTTGGGAGGAAATCATGTTTGAAAACGTGGAAAATAAAAAATTTCAACTATAGGTCAGTTTAGGGTTTAGGGTTTAGGTCAATTTAGGGTTTAGGGTTTAGGTCAGTTCAGGGTTTAGGGTTTAGAATTTACTGTTAGAATAATAATGCGAACAACTTTAATGAAGAACTTTTAGGTTAGAGAAGTCATTTAGAGTGTCAAATTTGAAGGTCTAGATGGAGGGAAATTAACTCAACTAGTCAACTTCACTACAAATTTGCGATCAATTGAAGAAGAAATTTGAAAATCTAGGCCCGTGGTTTTAAAGATGGTGTTTCAAGGATTCCAGAACATATTTGAACTTCCAGAGATTCAAAATACACACAAAGTTATGCTCTGTCAAAGTTGAAAGGAAATCATGTTTGAAAACGTGGAAAATAAAAAATTTCAACTTTATGTCAGTTTAGGGTTTAGGGTTTAGGTCAATTTAGGGTTTAGGGTTTAGGGTTTAGGTCAGTTCAGGGTTTAGGGTTTAGAATTTAGGGTCAGAATAATAATGCGAACAACTTTAATGAAGAACTCCTAGGCTAGACAAGTCATTTAGAGTGTCAAATTTGAAAGTCTAGATGGAGGGAAATTAACTCAACTAGTCAACTTCACTACAAATTTGCGATCAATTGAAGAAGGAATTTGAAAATCTAGGCCCGTGGTTTTAAAGATGGTGGTTCAAGGATTCCAGAACATATTTGAACTTCCAAAGATTCAAAATACACACAAAGTTATGCTCTGTCAAAGTTGAGAGGAAATCATGTTTGAAAACGTGGAAAATTAAAAATTTCAACTTTAGGTCAGTTTAGGGTTTAGGTCAATTTAGGGTTTAGGGTTTAGGGTTTAGGTCAGTTCAGGGTTTAGGGTTTAGAATTTAGCGTCGGAATAATAATGCGAACAACTTTAATGAAGAACTCTTAGGCTAGACAAGTCATTTAGAGTGTCAAATTTGAAAGTCTAGATGGAGGGAAATTAACTCAACTAGTCAACTTCACTACAAATTTGCGATCAATTGAAGAGGGAATTTGAAAATCTAGGCCCGTGGTTTTAAAGATGGTGGTTCAAGGATTCCAGAACATATTTGAACTTCCAAAGATTCAAAATACACACAAAGTTATGCTCTGTCAAAGTTGAGAGGAAATCATGTTTGAAAACGTGGAAAATAAAAAATTTCAACTTTAGGTCAGTTTAGGGTTTAGGGTTTAGGTCAATTTAGGGTTTAGGGTTTAGGTCAGTTCAGGGTTTAGGGTTTAGAATTTACTGTTAGAATAATAATGCGAACAACTTTAATGAAGAACTTTTAGGTTAGAGAAGTAATTTAGAGTGTCAAATTTGAAGGTCTAGATGGAGGGAAATTAACTCAACTAGTCAACTTCACTACAAATTTGCGATCAATTGAAGAAGGAATTTGAAAATCTAGGCCCGTGGTTTTAAAGATGGTGGTTCAAGGATTCCAGAACATATTTGAACTTCCAGAGATTCAAAATACACACAAAGTTATGCTCTGTCAAAGTTGAAAGGAAATCATGTTTGAAAACGTGGAAAATAAAAAATTTCAACTTTATGTCAGTTTAGGGTTTAGGGTTTAGGTCAATTTAGGGTTTAGGGTTTAGGGTTTAGGTCAGTTCAGGGTTTAGGGTTTAGAATTTAGGGTCAGAATAATAATGCGAACAACTTTAATGAAGAACTCCTAGGCTAGACAAGTCATTTAGAGTGTCAAATTTGAAAGTCTAGATGGAGGGAAATTAACTCAACTAGTCAACTTCACTACAAATTTGCGATCAATTGAAGAAGGAATTTGAAAATCTAGGCCCGTGGTTTTAAAGATGGTGGTTCAAGGATTCCAGAACATATTGAACTTCCAAAGATTCAAAATACACACAAAGTTATGCTCTGTCAAAGTTGGGAGGAAATCATGTTTGAAAACGTGGAAAATAAAAAATTTCAACTTTAGGTCAGTTTAGGGTTTAGGGTTTAGGTCAATTTAGGGTTTAGGGTTTAGGGTTTAGGTCAATTCAGGGTTTAGTGTTTAGAATTTAGGGTCGGAATAATAATGCGAACAACTTTAATGAAGAACTCTTAGGCTAGACAAGTTATTTAGAGTGTCAAATTTGAAAGTCTAGATGGAGGGAAATTAACTCAACTAGTCAACTTCACTACAAATTTGCGATCAATTGAAGAAGGAATTTGAAAATCTAGGCCCGTGGTTTTAAAGATGGTGGTTCAAGGATTCCAGAACATATTTGAACTTCCAAAGATTCAAAATACACACAAAGTTATGCTCTGTCAAAGTTGAGAGGAAATCATGTTTGAAAACGTGGAAAATTAAAAATTTCAACTTTAGGTCAGTTTAGGGTTTAGGGTTTAGGTCAATTTAGGGTTTAGGGTTTAGGGTTTAGGTCAGTTCAGGGTTTAGGGTTTAGAATTTAGCGTCGGAATAATAATGCGAACAACTTTAATGAAGAACTCTTAGGCTAGACAAGTCATTTAGAGTGTCAAATTTGAAAGTCTAGATGGTGGGAAATTAACTCAACTAGTCAACTTCACTACAAATTTGCGATCAATTGAAGAAGGAATTTGAAAATCTAGGCCCGTGGTTTTAAAGATGGTGGTTCAAGGATTCCAGAACATATTTGAACTTCCAAAGATTCAAAATACACACAAAGTTATGCTCTGTCAAAGTTGGGAGGAAATCATGTTTGAAAACGTGGAAAATAAAAAATTTCAACTATAGGTCAGTTTAGGGTTTAGGGTTTAGGTCAATTTAGGGTTTAGGGTTTAGGTCAGTTCAGGGTTTAGGGTTTAGAATTTACTGTTAGAATAATAATGCGAACAACTTTAATGAAGAACTTTTAGGTTAGAGAAGTCATTTAGAGTGTCAAATTTGAAGGTCTAGATGGAGGGAAATTAACTCAACTAGTCAACTTCACTACAAATTTGCGATCAATTGAAGAAGAAATTTGAAAATCTAGGCCCGTGGTTTTAAAGATGGTGTTTCAAGGATTCCAGAACATATTTGAACTTCCAGAGATTCAAAATACACACAAAGTTATGCTCTGTCAAAGTTGAAAGGAAATCATGTTTGAAAACGTGGAAAATAAAAAATTTCAACTTTATGTCAGTTTAGGGTTTAGGGTTTAGGTCAATTTAGGGTTTAGGGTTTAGGGTTTAGGTCAGTTCAGGGTTTAGGGTTTAGAATTTAGGGTCAGAATAATAATGCGAACAACTTTAATGAAGAACTCCTAGGCTAGACAAGTCATTTAGAGTGTCAAATTTGAAAGTCTAGATGGAGGGAAATTAACTCAACTAGTCAACTTCACTACAAATTTGCGATCAATTGAAGAAGGAATTTGAAAATCTAGGCCCGTGGTTTTAAAGATGGTGGTTCAAGGATTCCAGAACATATTTGAACTTCCAAAGATTCAAAATACACACAAAGTTATGCTCTGTCAAAGTTGAGAGGAAATCATGTTTGAAAACGTGGAAAATTAAAAATTTCAACTTTAGGTCAGTTTAGGGTTTAGGTCAATTTAGGGTTTAGGGTTTAGGGTTTAGGTCAGTTCAGGGTTTAGGGTTTAGAATTTAGCGTCGGAATAATAATGCGAACAACTTTAATGAAGAACTCTTAGGCTAGACAAGTCATTTAGAGTGTCAAATTTGAAAGTCTAGATGGAGGGAAATTAACTCAACTAGTCAACTTCACTACAAATTTGCGATCAATTGAAGAGGGAATTTGAAAATCTAGGCCCGTGGTTTTAAAGATGGTGGTTCAAGGATTCCAGAACATATTTGAACTTCCAAAGATTCAAAATACACACAAAGTTATGCTCTGTCAAAGTTGAGAGGAAATCATGTTTGAAAACGTGGAAAATAAAAAATTTCAACTTTAGGTCAGTTTAGGGTTTAGGGTTTAGGTCAATTTAGGGTTTAGGGTTTAGGTCAGTTCAGGGTTTAGGGTTTAGAATTTACTGTTAGAATAATAATGCGAACAACTTTAATGAAGAACTTTTAGGTTAGAGAAGTAATTTAGAGTGTCAAATTTGAAGGTCTAGATGGAGGGAAATTAACTCAACTAGTCAACTTCACTACAAATTTGCGATCAATTGAAGAAGGAATTTGAAAATCTAGGCCCGTGGTTTTAAAGATGGTGGTTCAAGGATTCCAGAACATATTTGAACTTCCAGAGATTCAAAATACACACAAAGTTATGCTCTGTCAAAGTTGAAAGGAAATCATGTTTGAAAACGTGGAAAATAAAAAATTTCAACTTTATGTCAGTTTAGGGTTTAGGGTTTAGGTCAATTTAGGGTTTAGGGTTTAGGGTTTAGGTCAGTTCAGGGTTTAGGGTTTAGAATTTAGGGTCAGAATAATAATGCGAACAACTTTAATGAAGAACTCCTAGGCTAGACAAGTCATTTAGAGTGTCAAATTTGAAAGTCTAGATGGAGGGAAATTAACTCAACTAGTCAACTTCACTACAAATTTGCGATCAATTGAAGAAGGAATTTGAAAATCTAGGCCCGTGGTTTTAAAGATGGTGGTTCAAGGATTCCAGAACATATTGAACTTCCAAAGATTCAAAATACACACAAAGTTATGCTCTGTCAAAGTTGGGAGGAAATCATGTTTGAAAACGTGGAAAATAAAAAATTTCAACTTTAGGTCAGTTTAGGGTTTAGGGTTTAGGTCAATTTAGGGTTTAGGGTTTAGGGTTTAGGTCAATTCAGGGTTTAGTGTTTAGAATTTAGGGTCGGAATAATAATGCGAACAACTTTAATGAAGAACTCTTAGGCTAGACAAGTTATTTAGAGTGTCAAATTTGAAAGTCTAGATGGAGGGAAATTAACTCAACTAGTCAACTTCACTACAAATTTGCGATCAATTGAAGAAGGAATTTGAAAATCTAGGCCCGTGGTTTTAAAGATGGTGGTTCAAGGATTCCAGAACATATTTGAACTTCCAAAGATTCAAAATACACACAAAGTTATGCTCTGTCAAAGTTGAGAGGAAATCATGTTTGAAAACGTGGAAAATTAAAAATTTCAACTTTAGGTCAGTTTAGGGTTTAGGGTTTAGGTCAATTTAGGGTTTAGGGTTTAGGGTTTAGGTCAGTTCAGGGTTTAGGGTTTAGAATTTAGCGTCGGAATAATAATGCGAACAACTTTAATGAAGAACTCTTAGGCTAGACAAGTCATTTAGAGTGTCAAATTTGAAAGTCTAGATGGTGGGAAATTAACTCAACTAGTCAACTTCACTACAAATTTGCGATCAATTGAAGAAGGAATTTGAAAATCTAGGCCCGTGGTTTTAAAGATGGTGGTTCAAGGATTCCAGAACATATTTGAACTTCCAAAGATTCAAAATACACACAAAGTTATGCTCTGTCAAAGTTGGGAGGAAATCATGTTTGAAAACGTGGAAAATAAAAAATTTCAACTATAGGTCAGTTTAGGGTTTAGGGTTTAGGTCAATTTAGGGTTTAGGGTTTAGGTCAGTTCAGGGTTTAGGGTTTAGAATTTACTGTTAGAATAATAATGCGAACAACTTTAATGAAGAACTTTTAGGTTAGAGAAGTCATTTAGAGTGTCAAATTTGAAGGTCTAGATGGAGGGAAATTAACTCAACTAGTCAACTTCACTACAAATTTGCGATCAATTGAAGAAGAAATTTGAAAATCTAGGCCCGTGGTTTTAAAGATGGTGTTTCAAGGATTCCAGAACATATTTGAACTTCCAGAGATTCAAAATACACACAAAGTTATGCTCTGTCAAAGTTGAAAGGAAATCATGTTTGAAAACGTGGAAAATAAAAAATTTCAACTTTATGTCAGTTTAGGGTTTAGGGTTTAGGTCAATTTAGGGTTTAGGGTTTAGGGTTTAGGTCAGTTCAGGGTTTAGGGTTTAGAATTTAGGGTCAGAATAATAATGCGAACAACTTTAATGAAGAACTCCTAGGCTAGACAAGTCATTTAGAGTGTCAAATTTGAAAGTCTAGATGGAGGGAAATTAACTCAACTAGTCAACTTCACTACAAATTTGCGATCAATTGAAGAAGGAATTTGAAAATCTAGGCCCGTGGTTTTAAAGATGGTGGTTCAAGGATTCCAGAACATATTTGAACTTCCAAAGATTCAAAATACACACAAAGTTATGCTCTGTCAAAGTTGAGAGGAAATCATGTTTGAAAACGTGGAAAATTAAAAATTTCAACTTTAGGTCAGTTTAGGGTTTAGGTCAATTTAGGGTTTAGGGTTTAGGGTTTAGGTCAGTTCAGGGTTTAGGGTTTAGAATTTAGCGTCGGAATAATAATGCGAACAACTTTAATGAAGAACTCTTAGGCTAGACAAGTCATTTAGAGTGTCAAATTTGAAAGTCTAGATGGAGGGAAATTAACTCAACTAGTCAACTTCACTACAAATTTGCGATCAATTGAAGAGGGAATTTGAAAATCTAGGCCCGTGGTTTTAAAGATGGTGGTTCAAGGATTCCAGAACATATTTGAACTTCCAAAGATTCAAAATACACACAAAGTTATGCTCTGTCAAAGTTGAGAGGAAATCATGTTTGAAAACGTGGAAAATAAAAAATTTCAACTTTAGGTCAGTTTAGGGTTTAGGGTTTAGGTCAATTTAGGGTTTAGGGTTTAGGTCAGTTCAGGGTTTAGGGTTTAGAATTTACTGTTAGAATAATAATGCGAACAACTTTAATGAAGAACTTTTAGGTTAGAGAAGTAATTTAGAGTGTCAAATTTGAAGGTCTAGATGGAGGGAAATTAACTCAACTAGTCAACTTCACTACAAATTTGCGATCAATTGAAGAAGGAATTTGAAAATCTAGGCCCGTGGTTTTAAAGATGGTGGTTCAAGGATTCCAGAACATATTTGAACTTCCAGAGATTCAAAATACACACAAAGTTATGCTCTGTCAAAGTTGAAAGGAAATCATGTTTGAAAACGTGGAAAATAAAAAATTTCAACTTTATGTCAGTTTAGGGTTTAGGGTTTAGGTCAATTTAGGGTTTAGGGTTTAGGGTTTAGGTCAGTTCAGGGTTTAGGGTTTAGAATTTAGGGTCAGAATAATAATGCGAACAACTTTAATGAAGAACTCCTAGGCTAGACAAGTCATTTAGAGTGTCAAATTTGAAAGTCTAGATGGAGGGAAATTAACTCAACTAGTCAACTTCACTACAAATTTGCGATCAATTGAAGAAGGAATTTGAAAATCTAGGCCCGTGGTTTTAAAGATGGTGGTTCAAGGATTCCAGAACATATTGAACTTCCAAAGATTCAAAATACACACAAAGTTATGCTCTGTCAAAGTTGGGAGGAAATCATGTTTGAAAACGTGGAAAATAAAAAATTTCAACTTTAGGTCAGTTTAGGGTTTAGGGTTTAGGTCAATTTAGGGTTTAGGGTTTAGGGTTTAGGTCAATTCAGGGTTTAGTGTTTAGAATTTAGGGTCGGAATAATAATGCGAACAACTTTAATGAAGAACTCTTAGGCTAGACAAGTTATTTAGAGTGTCAAATTTGAAAGTCTAGATGGAGGGAAATTAACTCAACTAGTCAACTTCACTACAAATTTGCGATCAATTGAAGAAGGAATTTGAAAATCTAGGCCCGTGGTTTTAAAGATGGTGGTTCAAGGATTCCAGAACATATTTGAACTTCCAAAGATTCAAAATACACACAAAGTTATGCTCTGTCAAAGTTGAGAGGAAATCATGTTTGAAAACGTGGAAAATTAAAAATTTCAACTTTAGGTCAGTTTAGGGTTTAGGGTTTAGGTCAATTTAGGGTTTAGGGTTTAGGGTTTAGGTCAGTTCAGGGTTTAGGGTTTAGAATTTAGCGTCGGAATAATAATGCGAACAACTTTAATGAAGAACTCTTAGGCTAGACAAGTCATTTAGAGTGTCAAATTTGAAAGTCTAGATGGTGGGAAATTAACTCAACTAGTCAACTTCACTACAAATTTGCGATCAATTGAAGAAGGAATTTGAAAATCTAGGCCCGTGGTTTTAAAGATGGTGGTTCAAGGATTCCAGAACATATTTGAACTTCCAAAGATTCAAAATACACACAAAGTTATGCTCTGTCAAAGTTGGGAGGAAATCATGTTTGAAAACGTGGAAAATAAAAAATTTCAACTATAGGTCAGTTTAGGGTTTAGGGTTTAGGTCAATTTAGGGTTTAGGGTTTAGGTCAGTTCAGGGTTTAGGGTTTAGAATTTACTGTTAGAATAATAATGCGAACAACTTTAATGAAGAACTTTTAGGTTAGAGAAGTCATTTAGAGTGTCAAATTTGAAGGTCTAGATGGAGGGAAATTAACTCAACTAGTCAACTTCACTACAAATTTGCGATCAATTGAAGAAGAAATTTGAAAATCTAGGCCCGTGGTTTTAAAGATGGTGTTTCAAGGATTCCAGAACATATTTGAACTTCCAGAGATTCAAAATACACACAAAGTTATGCTCTGTCAAAGTTGAAAGGAAATCATGTTTGAAAACGTGGAAAATAAAAAATTTCAACTTTATGTCAGTTTAGGGTTTAGGGTTTAGGTCAATTTAGGGTTTAGGGTTTAGGGTTTAGGTCAGTTCAGGGTTTAGGGTTTAGAATTTAGGGTCAGAATAATAATGCGAACAACTTTAATGAAGAACTCCTAGGCTAGACAAGTCATTTAGAGTGTCAAATTTGAAAGTCTAGATGGAGGGAAATTAACTCAACTAGTCAACTTCACTACAAATTTGCGATCAATTGAAGAAGGAATTTGAAAATCTAGGCCCGTGGTTTTAAAGATGGTGGTTCAAGGATTCCAGAACATATTTGAACTTCCAAAGATTCAAAATACACACAAAGTTATGCTCTGTCAAAGTTGAGAGGAAATCATGTTTGAAAACGTGGAAAATTAAAAATTTCAACTTTAGGTCAGTTTAGGGTTTAGGGTTTAGGTCAATTTAGGGTTTAGGGTTTAGGTCAGTTCAGGGTTTAGGGTTTAGAATTTACTGTTAGAATAATAATGCGAACAACTTTAATGAAGAACTTTTAGGTTAGAGAAGTAATTTAGAGTGTCAAATTTGAAGGTCTAGATGGAGGGAAATTAACTCAACTAGTCAACTTCACTACAAATTTGCGATCAATTGAAGAAGGAATTTGAAAATCTAGGCCCGTGGTTTTAAAGATGGTGGTTCAAGGATTCCAGAACATATTTGAACTTCCAGAGATTCAAAATACACACAAAGTTATGCTCTGTCAAAGTTGAAAGGAAATCATGTTTGAAAACGTGGAAAATAAAAAATTTCAACTTTATGTCAGTTTAGGGTTTAGGGTTTAGGTCAATTTAGGGTTTAGGGTTTAGGGTTTAGGTCAGTTCAGGGTTTAGGGTTTAGAATTTAGGGTCAGAATAATAATGCGAACAACTTTAATGAAGAACTCCTAGGCTAGACAAGTCATTTAGAGTGTCAAATTTGAAAGTCTAGATGGAGGGAAATTAACTCAACTAGTCAACTTCACTACAAATTTGCGATCAATTGAAGAAGGAATTTGAAAATCTAGGCCCGTGGTTTTAAAGATGGTGGTTCAAGGATTCCAGAACATATTGAACTTCCAAAGATTCAAAATACACACAAAGTTATGCTCTGTCAAAGTTGGGAGGAAATCATGTTTGAAAACGTGGAAAATAAAAAATTTCAACTTTAGGTCAGTTTAGGGTTTAGGGTTTAGGTCAATTTAGGGTTTAGGGTTTAGGGTTTAGGTCAATTCAGGGTTTAGTGTTTAGAATTTAGGGTCGGAATAATAATGCGAACAACTTTAATGAAGAACTCTTAGGCTAGACAAGTTATTTAGAGTGTCAAATTTGAAAGTCTAGATGGAGGGAAATTAACTCAACTAGTCAACTTCACTACAAATTTGCGATCAATTGAAGAAGGAATTTGAAAATCTAGGCCCGTGGTTTTAAAGATGGTGGTTCAAGGATTCCAGAACATATTTGAACTTCCAAAGATTCAAAATACACACAAAGTTATGCTCTGTCAAAGTTGAGAGGAAATCATGTTTGAAAACGTGGAAAATTAAAAATTTCAACTTTAGGTCAGTTTAGGGTTTAGGGTTTAGGGTTTAGGGTTTAGGTCAGTTCAGGGTTTAGGGTTTAGAATTTAGCGTCGGAATAATAATGCGAACAACTTTAATGAAGAACTCTTAGGCTAGACAAGTCATTTAGAGTGTCAAATTTGAAAGTCTAGATGGTGGGAAATTAACTCAACTAGTCAACTTCACTACAAATTTGCGATCAATTGAAGAAGGAATTTGAAAATCTAGGCCCGTGGTTTTAAAGATGGTGGTTCAAGGATTCCAGAACATATTTGAACTTCCAAAGATTCAAAATACACACAAAGTTATGCTCTGTCAAAGTTGGGAGGAAATCATGTTTGAAAACGTGGAAAATAAAAAATTTCAACTATAGGTCAGTTTAGGGTTTAGGGTTTAGGTCAATTTAGGGTTTAGGGTTTAGGTCAGTTCAGGGTTTAGGGTTTAGAATTTACTGTTAGAATAATAATGCGAACAACTTTAATGAAGAACTTTTAGGTTAGAGAAGTCATTTAGAGTGTCAAATTTGAAGGTCTAGATGGAGGGAAATTAACTCAACTAGTCAACTTCACTACAAATTTGCGATCAATTGAAGAAGAAATTTGAAAATCTAGGCCCGTGGTTTTAAAGATGGTGTTTCAAGGATTCCAGAACATATTTGAACTTCCAGAGATTCAAAATACACACAAAGTTATGCTCTGTCAAAGTTGAAAGGAAATCATGTTTGAAAACGTGGAAAATAAAAAATTTCAACTTTATGTCAGTTTAGGGTTTAGGGTTTAGGTCAATTTAGGGTTTAGGGTTTAGGGTTTAGGTCAGTTCAGGGTTTAGGGTTTAGAATTTAGGGTCAGAATAATAATGCGAACAACTTTAATGAAGAACTCCTAGGCTAGACAAGTCATTTAGAGTGTCAAATTTGAAAGTCTAGATGGAGGGAAATTAACTCAACTAGTCAACTTCACTACAAATTTGCGATCAATTGAAGAAGGAATTTGAAAATCTAGGCCCGTGGTTTTAAAGATGGTGGTTCAAGGATTCCAGAACATATTTGAACTTCCAAAGATTCAAAATACACACAAAGTTATGCTCTGTCAAAGTTGAGAGGAAATCATGTTTGAAAACGTGGAAAATTAAAAATTTCAACTTTAGGTCAGTTTAGGGTTTAGGTCAATTTAGGGTTTAGGGTTTAGGGTTTAGGTCAGTTCAGGGTTTAGGGTTTAGAATTTAGCGTCGGAATAATAATGCGAACAACTTTAATGAAGAACTCTTAGGCTAGACAAGTCATTTAGAGTGTCAAATTTGAAAGTCTAGATGGAGGGAAATTAACTCAACTAGTCAACTTCACTACAAATTTGCGATCAATTGAAGAGGGAATTTGAAAATCTAGGCCCGTGGTTTTAAAGATGGTGGTTCAAGGATTCCAGAACATATTTGAACTTCCAAAGATTCAAAATACACACAAAGTTATGCTCTGTCAAAGTTGAGAGGAAATCATGTTTGAAAACGTGGAAAATAAAAAATTTCAACTTTAGGTCAGTTTAGGGTTTAGGGTTTAGGTCAATTTAGGGTTTAGGGTTTAGGTCAGTTCAGGGTTTAGGGTTTAGAATTTACTGTTAGAATAATAATGCGAACAACTTTAATGAAGAACTTTTAGGTTAGAGAAGTAATTTAGAGTGTCAAATTTGAAGGTCTAGATGGAGGGAAATTAACTCAACTAGTCAACTTCACTACAAATTTGCGATCAATTGAAGAAGGAATTTGAAAATCTAGGCCCGTGGTTTTAAAGATGGTGGTTCAAGGATTCCAGAACATATTTGAACTTCCAGAGATTCAAAATACACACAAAGTTATGCTCTGTCAAAGTTGAAAGGAAATCATGTTTGAAAACGTGGAAAATAAAAAATTTCAACTTTATGTCAGTTTAGGGTTTAGGGTTTAGGTCAATTTAGGGTTTAGGGTTTAGGGTTTAGGTCAGTTCAGGGTTTAGGGTTTAGAATTTAGGGTCAGAATAATAATGCGAACAACTTTAATGAAGAACTCCTAGGCTAGACAAGTCATTTAGAGTGTCAAATTTGAAAGTCTAGATGGAGGGAAATTAACTCAACTAGTCAACTTCACTACAAATTTGCGATCAATTGAAGAAGGAATTTGAAAATCTAGGCCCGTGGTTTTAAAGATGGTGGTTCAAGGATTCCAGAACATATTGAACTTCCAAAGATTCAAAATACACACAAAGTTATGCTCTGTCAAAGTTGGGAGGAAATCATGTTTGAAAACGTGGAAAATAAAAAATTTCAACTTTAGGTCAGTTTAGGGTTTAGGGTTTAGGTCAATTTAGGGTTTAGGGTTTAGGGTTTAGGTCAATTCAGGGTTTAGTGTTTAGAATTTAGGGTCGGAATAATAATGCGAACAACTTTAATGAAGAACTCTTAGGCTAGACAAGTTATTTAGAGTGTCAAATTTGAAAGTCTAGATGGAGGGAAATTAACTCAACTAGTCAACTTCACTACAAATTTGCGATCAATTGAAGAAGGAATTTGAAAATCTAGGCCCGTGGTTTTAAAGATGGTGGTTCAAGGATTCCAGAACATATTTGAACTTCCAAAGATTCAAAATACACACAAAGTTATGCTCTGTCAAAGTTGAGAGGAAATCATGTTTGAAAACGTGGAAAATTAAAAATTTCAACTTTAGGTCAGTTTAGGGTTTAGGGTTTAGGTCAATTTAGGGTTTAGGGTTTAGGGTTTAGGTCAGTTCAGGGTTTAGGGTTTAGAATTTAGCGTCGGAATAATAATGCGAACAACTTTAATGAAGAACTCTTAGGCTAGACAAGTCATTTAGAGTGTCAAATTTGAAAGTCTAGATGGTGGGAAATTAACTCAACTAGTCAACTTCACTACAAATTTGCGATCAATTGAAGAAGGAATTTGAAAATCTAGGCCCGTGGTTTTAAAGATGGTGGTTCAAGGATTCCAGAACATATTTGAACTTCCAAAGATTCAAAATACACACAAAGTTATGCTCTGTCAAAGTTGGGAGGAAATCATGTTTGAAAACGTGGAAAATAAAAAATTTCAACTATAGGTCAGTTTAGGGTTTAGGGTTTAGGTCAATTTAGGGTTTAGGGTTTAGGTCAGTTCAGGGTTTAGGGTTTAGAATTTACTGTTAGAATAATAATGCGAACAACTTTAATGAAGAACTTTTAGGTTAGAGAAGTCATTTAGAGTGTCAAATTTGAAGGTCTAGATGGAGGGAAATTAACTCAACTAGTCAACTTCACTACAAATTTGCGATCAATTGAAGAAGAAATTTGAAAATCTAGGCCCGTGGTTTTAAAGATGGTGTTTCAAGGATTCCAGAACATATTTGAACTTCCAGAGATTCAAAATACACACAAAGTTATGCTCTGTCAAAGTTGAAAGGAAATCATGTTTGAAAACGTGGAAAATAAAAAATTTCAACTTTATGTCAGTTTAGGGTTTAGGGTTTAGGTCAATTTAGGGTTTAGGGTTTAGGGTTTAGGTCAGTTCAGGGTTTAGGGTTTAGAATTTAGGGTCAGAATAATAATGCGAACAACTTTAATGAAGAACTCCTAGGCTAGACAAGTCATTTAGAGTGTCAAATTTGAAAGTCTAGATGGAGGGAAATTAACTCAACTAGTCAACTTCACTACAAATTTGCGATCAATTGAAGAAGGAATTTGAAAATCTAGGCCCGTGGTTTTAAAGATGGTGGTTCAAGGATTCCAGAACATATTTGAACTTCCAAAGATTCAAAATACACACAAAGTTATGCTCTGTCAAAGTTGAGAGGAAATCATGTTTGAAAACGTGGAAAATTAAAAATTTCAACTTTAGGTCAGTTTAGGGTTTAGGGTTTAGGTCAATTTAGGGTTTAGGGTTTAGGGTTTAGGTCAGTTCAGGGTTTGGGGTTTAGAATTTAGCGTCGGAATAATAATGCGAACAACTTTAATGAAGAACTCTTAGGCTAGACAAGTCATTTAGAGTGTCAAATTTGAAAGTCTAGATGGTGGGAAATTAACTCAACTAGTCAACTTCACTACAAATTTGCGATCAATTGAAGAAGGAATTTGAAAATCTAGGCCCGTGGTTTTAAAGATGGTGGTTCAAGGATTCCAGAACATATTTGAACTTCCAAAGATTCAAAATACACACAAAGTTATGCTCTGTCAAAGTTGGGAGGAAATCATGTTTGAAAACGTGGAAAATAAAAAATTTCAACTATAGGTCAGTTTAGGGTTTAGGGTTTAGGTCAATTTAGGGTTTAGGGTTTAGGTCAGTTCAGGGTTTAGGGTTTAGAATTTACTGTTAGAATAATAATGCGAACAACTTTAATGAAGAACTTTTAGGTTAGAGAAGTCATTTAGAGTGTCAAATTTGAAGGTCTAGATGGAGGGAAATTAACTCAACTAGTCAACTTCACTACAAATTTGCGATCAATTGAAGAAGAAATTTGAAAATCTAGGCCCGTGGTTTTAAAGATGGTGTTTCAAGGATTCCAGAACATATTTGAACTTCCAGAGATTCAAAATACACACAAAGTTATGCTCTGTCAAAGTTGAAAGGAAATCATGTTTGAAAACGTGGAAAATAAAAAATTTCAACTTTATGTCAGTTTAGGGTTTAGGGTTTAGGTCAATTTAGGGTTTAGGGTTTAGGGTTTAGGTCAGTTCAGGGTTTAGGGTTTAGAATTTAGGGTCAGAATAATAATGCGAACAACTTTAATGAAGAACTCCTAGGCTAGACAAGTCATTTAGAGTGTCAAATTTGAAAGTCTAGATGGAGGGAAATTAACTCAACTAGTCAACTTCACTACAAATTTGCGATCAATTGAAGAAGGAATTTGAAAATCTAGGCCCGTGGTTTTAAAGATGGTGGTTCAAGGATTCCAGAACATATTTGAACTTCCAAAGATTCAAAATACACACAAAGTTATGCTCTGTCAAATTTGGGAGGAAATCATGTTTGAAAACGTGGAAAATAAAAAATTTTAACTTTAGGTCAGTTTAGGGTTTAGGGTTTAGGTCAATTTAGGGTTTAGGGTTTAGGGTTTAGGTCAGTTCAGGGTTTAGGGTTTAGAATTTAGGGTCAGAATAATAATGCGAACAACTTTAATGAAGAACTCCTAGGCTAGACAAGTCATTTAGAGTGTCAAATTTGAAAGTCTAGATGGAGGGAAATTAACTCAACTAGTCAACTTCACTACAAATTTGCGATCAATTGAAGAAGGAATTTGAAAATCTAGGCCCGTGGTTTTAAAGATGGTGGTTCAAGGATTCCAGAACATATTGAACTTCCAAAGATTCAAAATACACACAAAGTTTGCTCTGTCAAAGTTGGGAGGAAATCATGTTTGAAAACGTGGAAAATTAAAAATTTCAACTTTAGGTCAGTTTAGGGTTTAGGGTTTAGGTCAATTTAGGGTTTAGGGTTTAGGTCAGTTCAGGGTTTAGGGTTTAGAATTTAGCGTCGGAATAATAATGCGAACAACTTTAATGAAGAACTCTTAGGCTAGACAAGTCATTTACAGTGTCAAATTTGAAAGTCTAGATGGAGGGAAATTAACTCAACTAGTCAACTTCACTACAAATTTGCGATCAATTGAAGAAGGAATTTGAAAATCTAGGCCCGTGGTTTTAAGGATGGTGGTTCAAGGATTCCAGAACATATTTGAACTTCCAAAGATTCAAAATACACACAAAGTTATGCTCTGTCAAAGTTGAGAGGAAATCATGTTTGAAAACGTGGAAAATAAAAAATTTCAACTTTAGGTCAGTTTAGGGTTTAGGGTTTAGGTCAATTTAGGGTTTAGGGTTTAGGTCAGTTCAGGGTTTAGGGTTTAGAATTTACTGTTAGAATAATAATGCGAACAACTTTAATGAAGAACTTTTAGGTTAGAGAAGTCATTTAGAGTGTCAAATTTGAAGGTCTAGATGGAGGGAAATTAACTCAACTAGTCAACTTCACTACAAATTTGCGATCAATTGAAGAAGGAATTTGAAAATCTAGGCCCGTGGTTTTAAAGATGGTGGTTCAAGGATTCCAGAACATATTGAACTTCCAAAGATTCAAAATACACACAAAGTTATGCTCTGTCAAAGTTGGGAGGAAATCATGTTTGAAAACGTGGAAAATAAAAAATTTCAACTTTAGGTCAGTTTAGGGTTTAGGGTTTAGGTCAATTTAGGGTTTAGGGTTTAGGGTTTAGGTCAATTCAGGGTTTAGTGTTTAGAATTTAGGGTCGGAATAATAATGCGAACAACTTTAATGAAGAACTCTTAGGCTAGACAAGTTATTTAGAGTGTCAAATTTGAAAGTCTAGATGGAGGGAAATTAACTCAACTAGTCAACTTCACTACAAATTTGCGATCAATTGAAGAAGGAATTTGAAAATCTAGGCCCGTGGTTTTAAAGATGGTGGTTCAAGGATTCCAGAACATATTTGAACTTCCAAAGATTCAAAATACACACAAAGTTATGCTCTGTCAAAGTTGAGAGGAAATCATGTTTGAAAACGTGGAAAATTAAAAATTTCAACTTTAGGTCAGTTTAGGGTTTAGGGTTTAGGTCAATTTAGGGTTTAGGGTTTAGGGTTTAGGTCAGTTCAGGGTTTAGGGTTTAGAATTTAGCGTCGGAATAATAATGCGAACAACTTTAATGAAGAACTCTTAGGCTAGACAAGTCATTTAGAGTGTCAAATTTGAAAGTCTAGATGGTGGGAAATTAACTCAACTAGTCAACTTCACTACAAATTTGCGATCAATTGAAGAAGGAATTTGAAAATCTAGGCCCGTGGTTTTAAAGATGGTGGTTCAAGGATTCCAGAACATATTTGAACTTCCAAAGATTCAAAATACACACAAAGTTATGCTCTGTCAAAGTTGGGAGGAAATCATGTTTGAAAACGTGGAAAATAAAAAATTTCAACTATAGGTCAGTTTAGGGTTTAGGGTTTAGGTCAATTTAGGGTTTAGGGTTTAGGTCAGTTCAGGGTTTAGGGTTTAGAATTTACTGTTAGAATAATAATGCGAACAACTTTAATGAAGAACTTTTAGGTTAGAGAAGTCATTTAGAGTGTCAAATTTGAAGGTCTAGATGGAGGGAAATTAACTCAACTAGTCAACTTCACTACAAATTTGCGATCAATTGAAGAAGAAATTTGAAAATCTAGGCCCGTGGTTTTAAAGATGGTGGTTCAAGGATTCCAGAACATATTTGAACTTCCAGAGATTCAAAATACACACAAAGTTATGCTCTGTCAAAGTTGAAAGGAAATCATGTTTGAAAACGTGGAAAATAAAAAATTTCAACTTTATGTCAGTTTAGGGTTTAGGGTTTAGGTCAATTTAGGGTTTAGGGTTTAGGGTTTAGGTCAGTTCAGGGTTTAGGGTTTAGAATTTAGGGTCAGAATAATAATGCGAACAACTTTAATGAAGAACTCCTAGGCTAGACAAGTCATTTAGAGTGTCAAATTTGAAAGTCTAGATGGAGGGAAATTAACTCAACTAGTCAACTTCACTACAAATTTGCGATCAATTGAAGAAGGAATTTGAAAATCTAGGCCCGTGGTTTTAAAGATGGTGGTTCAAGGATTCCAGAACATATTTGAACTTCCAAAGATTCAAAATACACACAAAGTTATGCTCTGTCAAAGTTGAAAGGAAATCATGTTTGAAAACGTGGAAAATAAAAAATTTCAACTTTATGTCAGTTTAGGGTTTAGGGTTTAGGTCAATTTAGGGTTTAGGGTTTAGGGTTTAGGTCAGTTCAGGGTTTAGGGTTTAGAATTTAGGGTCAGAATAATAATGCGAACAACTTTAATGAAGAACTCCTAGGCTAGACAAGTCATTTAGAGTGTCAAATTTGAAAGTCTAGATGGAGGGAAATTAACTCAACTAGTCAACTTCACTACAAATTTGCGATCAATTGAAGAAGGAATTTGAAAATCTAGGCCCGTGGTTTTAAAGATGGTGGTTCAAGGATTCCAGAACATATTGAACTTCCAAAGATTCAAAATACACACAAAGTTTGCTCTGTCAAAGTTGGGAGGAAATCATGTTTGAAAACGTGGAAAATTAAAAATTTCAACTTTAGGTCAGTTTAGGGTTTAGGGTTTAGGTCAATTTAGGGTTTAGGGTTTAGGTCAGTTCAGGGTTTAGGGTTTAGAATTTAGCGTCGGAATAATAATGCGAACAACTTTAATGAAGAACTCTTAGGCTAGACAAGTCATTTACAGTGTCAAATTTGAAAGTCTAGATGGAGGGAAATTAACTCAACTAGTCAACTTCACTACAAATTTGCGATCAATTGAAGAAGGAATTTGAAAATCTAGGCCCGTGGTTTTAAGGATGGTGGTTCAAGGATTCCAGAACATATTTGAACTTCCAAAGATTCAAAATACACACAAAGTTATGCTCTGTCAAAGTTGAGAGGAAATCATGTTTGAAAACGTGGAAAATAAAAAATTTCAACTTTAGGTCAGTTTAGGGTTTAGGGTTTAGGTCAATTTAGGGTTTAGGGTTTAGGTCAGTTCAGGGTTTAGGGTTTAGAATTTACTGTTAGAATAATAATGCGAACAACTTTAATGAAGAACTTTTAGGTTAGAGAAGTCATTTAGAGTGTCAAATTTGAAGGTCTAGATGGAGGGAAATTAACTCAACTAGTCAACTTCACTACAAATTTGCGATCAATTGAAGAAGGAATTTGAAAATCTAGGCCCGTGGTTTTAAAGATGGTGGTTCAAGGATTCCAGAACATATTGAACTTCCAAAGATTCAAAATACACACAAAGTTATGCTCTGTCAAAGTTGGGAGGAAATCATGTTTGAAAACGTGGAAAATAAAAAATTTCAACTTTAGGTCAGTTTAGGGTTTAGGGTTTAGGTCAATTTAGGGTTTAGGGTTTAGGGTTTAGGTCAATTCAGGGTTTAGTGTTTAGAATTTAGGGTCGGAATAATAATGCGAACAACTTTAATGAAGAACTCTTAGGCTAGACAAGTTATTTAGAGTGTCAAATTTGAAAGTCTAGATGGAGGGAAATTAACTCAACTAGTCAACTTCACTACAAATTTGCGATCAATTGAAGAAGGAATTTGAAAATCTAGGCCCGTGGTTTTAAAGATGGTGGTTCAAGGATTCCAGAACATATTTGAACTTCCAAAGATTCAAAATACACACAAAGTTATGCTCTGTCAAAGTTGAGAGGAAATCATGTTTGAAAACGTGGAAAATTAAAAATTTCAACTTTAGGTCAGTTTAGGGTTTAGGGTTTAGGTCAATTTAGGGTTTAGGGTTTAGGGTTTAGGTCAGTTCAGGGTTTAGGGTTTAGAATTTAGCGTCGGAATAATAATGCGAACAACTTTAATGAAGAACTCTTAGGCTAGACAAGTCATTTAGAGTGTCAAATTTGAAAGTCTAGATGGTGGGAAATTAACTCAACTAGTCAACTTCACTACAAATTTGCGATCAATTGAAGAAGGAATTTGAAAATCTAGGCCCGTGGTTTTAAAGATGGTGGTTCAAGGATTCCAGAACATATTTGAACTTCCAAAGATTCAAAATACACACAAAGTTATGCTCTGTCAAAGTTGGGAGGAAATCATGTTTGAAAACGTGGAAAATAAAAAATTTCAACTATAGGTCAGTTTAGGGTTTAGGGTTTAGGTCAATTTAGGGTTTAGGGTTTAGGTCAGTTCAGGGTTTAGGGTTTAGAATTTACTGTTAGAATAATAATGCGAACAACTTTAATGAAGAACTTTTAGGTTAGAGAAGTCATTTAGAGTGTCAAATTTGAAGGTCTAGATGGAGGGAAATTAACTCAACTAGTCAACTTCACTACAAATTTGCGATCAATTGAAGAAGAAATTTGAAAATCTAGGCCCGTGGTTTTAAAGATGGTGGTTCAAGGATTCCAGAACATATTTGAACTTCCAGAGATTCAAAATACACACAAAGTTATGCTCTGTCAAAGTTGAAAGGAAATCATGTTTGAAAACGTGGAAAATAAAAAATTTCAACTTTATGTCAGTTTAGGGTTTAGGGTTTAGGGTTTAGGTCAGTTCAGGTTTTAGGGTTTAGAATTTAGGGTCAGAATAATAATGCGAACAACTTTAATGAAGAACTCCTAGGCTAGACAAGTCATTTAGAGTGTCAAATTTGAAAGTCTAGATGGAGGGAAATTAACTCAACTAGTCAACTTCACTACAAATTTGCGATCAATTGAAGAAGGAATTTGAAAATCTAGGCCCGTGGTTTTAAAGATGGTGGTTCAAGGATTCCAGAACATATTTGAACTTCCAAAGATTCAAAATACACACAAAGTTATGCTCTGTCAAAGTTGAAAGGAAATCATGTTTGAAAACGTGGAAAATAAAAAATTTCAACTTTATGTCAGTTTAGGGTTTAGGGTTTAGGTCAATTTAGGGTTTAGGGTTTAGGGTTTAGGTCAGTTCAGGGTTTAGGGTTTAGAATTTAGGGTCAGAATAATAATGCGAACAACTTTAATGAAGAACTCCTAGGCTAGACAAGTCATTTAGAGTGTCAAATTTGAAAGTCTAGATGGAGGGAAATTAACTCAACTAGTCAACTTCACTACAAATTTGCGATCAATTGAAGAAGGAATTTGAAAATCTAGGCCCGTGGTTTTAAAGATGGTGGTTCAAGGATTCCAGAACATATTTGAACTTCCAAAGATTCAAAATACACACAAAGTTATGCTCTGTCAAATTTGGGAGGAAATCATGTTTGAAAACGTGGAAAATAAAAAATTTTAACTTTAGGTCAGTTTAGGGTTTAGGGTTTAGGTCAATTTAGGGTTTAGGGTTTAGGTCAGTTCAGGGTTTAGGGTTTAGAATTTAGGGTCAGAATAATAATGCGAACAACTTTAATGAAGAACTCCTAGGCTAGACAAGTCATTTAGAGTGTCAAATTTGAAAGTCTAGATGGAGGGAAATTAACTCAACTAGTCAACTTCACTACAAATTTGCGATCAATTGAAGAAGGAATTTGAAAATCTAGGCCCGTGGTTTTAAAGATGGTGGTTCAAGGATTCCAGAACATATTGAACTTCCAAAGATTCAAAATACACACAAAGTTTGCTCTGTCAAAGTTGGGAGGAAATCATGTTTGAAAACGTGGAAAATTAAAAATTTCAACTTTAGGTCAGTTTAGGGTTTAGGGTTTAGGTCAATTTAGGGTTTAGGGTTTAGGTCAGTTCAGGGTTTAGGGTTTAGAATTTAGCGTCGGAATAATAATGCGAACAACTTTAATGAAGAACTCTTAGGCTAGACAAGTCATTTAGAGTGTCAAATTTGAAAGTCTAGATGGAGGGAAATTAACTCAACTAGTCAACTTCACTACAAATTTGCGATCAATTGAAGAAGGAATTTGAAAATCTAGGCCCGTGGTTTTAAGGATGGTGGTTCAAGGATTCCAGAACATATTTGAACTTCCAAAGATTCAAAATACACACAAAGTTATGCTCTGTCAAAGTTGAGAGGAAATCATGTTTGAAAACGTGGAAAATAAAAAATTTCAACTTTAGGTCAGTTTAGGGTTTAGGGTTTAGGTCAATTTAGGGTTTAGGGTTTAGGTCAGTTCAGGGTTTAGGGTTTAGAATTTACTGTTAGAATAATAATGCGAACAACTTTAATGAAGAACTTTTAGGTTAGAGAAGTCATTTAGAGTGTCAAATTTGAAGGTCTAGATGGAGGGAAATTAACTCAACTAGTCAACTTCACTACAAATTTGCGATCAATTGAAGAAGGAATTTGAAAATCTAGGCCCGTGGTTTTAAAAATGGTGGTTCAAGGATTCCAGAACATATTTGAACTTCCAGAGATTCAAAATACACACAAAGTTATGCTCTGTCAAAGTTGAAAGGAAATCATGTTTGAAAACGTGGAAAATAAAAAATTTCAACTTTATGTCAGTTTAGGGTTTAGGGTTTAGGTCAATTTAGGGTTTAGGGTTTAGGGTTTATGTCAGTTCAGGGTTTAGGGTTTAGAATTTAGGGTCAGAATAATAATGCGAACAACTTTAATGAAGAACTCCTAGGCTAGACAAGTCATTTAGAGTGTCAAATTTGAAAGTCTAGATGGAGGGAAATTAACTCAACTAGTCAACTTCACTACAAATTTGCGATCAATTGAAGAAGGAATTTGAAAATCTAGGCCCGTGGTTTTAAAGATGGTGGTTCAAGGATTCCAGAACATATTGAACTTCCAAAGATTCAAAATACACACAAAGTTTGCTCTGTCAAAGTTGGGAGGAAATCATGTTTGAAAACGTGGAAAATTAAAAATTTCAACTTTAGGTCAGTTTAGGGTTTAGGGTTTAGGTCAATTTAGGGTTTAGGGTTTAGGTCAGTTCAGGGTTTAGGGTTTAGAATTTAGCGTCGGAATAATAATGCGAACAACTTTAATGAAGAACTCTTAGGCTAGACAAGTCATTTAGAGTGTCAAATTTGAAAGTCTAGATGGAGGGAAATTAACTCAACTAGTCAACTTCACTACAAATTTGCGATCAATTGAAGAAGGAATTTGAAAATCTAGGCCCGTGGTTTTAAGGATGGTGGTTCAAGGATTCCAGAACATATTTGAACTTCCAAAGATTCAAAATACACACAAAGTTATGCTCTGTCAAAGTTGAGAGGAAATCATGTTTGAAAACGTGGAAAATAAAAAATTTCAACTTTAGGTCAGTTTAGGGTTTAGGGTTTAGGTCAATTTAGGGTTTAGGGTTTAGGTCAGTTCAGGGTTTAGGGTTTAGAATTTACTGTTAGAATAATAATGCGAACAACTTTAATGAAGAACTTTTAGGTTAGAGAAGTCATTTAGAGTGTCAAATTTGAAGGTCTAGATGGAGGGAAATTAACTCAACTAGTCAACTTCACTACAAATTTGCGATCAATTGAAGAAGGAATTTGAAAATCTAGGCCCGTGGTTTTAAAAATGGTGGTTCAAGGATTCCAGAACATATTTGAACTTCCAGAGATTCAAAATACACACAAAGTTATGCTCTGTCAAAGTTGAAAGGAAATCATGTTTGAAAACGTGGAAAATAAAAAATTTCAACTTTATGTCAGTTTAGGGTTTAGGGTTTAGGTCAATTTAGGGTTTAGGGTTTAGGGTTTATGTCAGTTCAGGGTTTAGGGTTTAGAATTTAGGGTCAGAATAATAATGCGAACAACTTTAATGAAGAACTCCTAGGCTAGACAAGTCATTTAGAGTGTCAAATTTGAAAGTCTAGATGGAGGGAAATTAACTCAACTAGTCAACTTCACTACAAATTTGCGATCAATTGAAGAAGGAATTTGAAAATCTAGGCCCGTGGTTTTAAAGATGGTGGTTCAAGGATTCCAGAACATATTTGAACTTCCAAAGATTCAAAATACACACAAAGTTATGCTCTGTCAAATTTGGGAGGAAATCATGTTTGAAAACGTGGAAAATAAAAAATTTCAACTTTAGGTCAGTTTAGGGTTTAGGGTTTAGGTCAATTTAAGGTTTAGGGTTTAGGGTTTAGGTCAGTTCAGGGTTTAGGGTTTAGAATTTAGGGTCAGAATAATAATGCGAACAACTTTAATGAAGAACTCCTAGGCTAGACAAGTCATTTAGAGTGTCAAATTTGAAAGTCTAGATGGAGGGAAATTAACTCAACTAGTCAACTTCACTACAAATTTGCGATCAATTGAAGAAGGAATTTGAAAAACTAGGCCCGTGGTTTTAAAGATGGTGGTTCAAGGATTCCAGAACATATTGAACTTCCAAAGATTCAAAATACACACAAAGTTTGCTCTGTCAAAGTTGGGAGGAAATCATGTTTGAAAACGTGGAAAATTAAAAATTTCAACTTTAGGTCAGTTTAGGGTTTAGGGTTTAGGTCAATTTAGGGTTTAGGGTTTAGGGTTTAGGTCAGTTCAGGGTTTAGGGTTTAGAATTTAGCGTCGGAATAATAATGCGAACAACTTTAATGAAGAACTCTTAGGCTAGACAAGTCATTTAGAGTGTCAAATTTGAAAGTCTAGATGGAGGGAAATTAACTCAACTAGTCAACTTCACTACAAATTTGCGATCAATTGAAGAAGGAATTTGAAAATCTAGGCCCGTGGTTTTAAAGATGGTGGTTCAAGGATTCCAGAACATATTTGAACTTCCAAAGATTCAAAATACACACAAAGTTATGCTCTGTCAAAGTTGAGAGGAAATCATGTTTGAAAACGTGGAAAATAAAAAATTTCAACTTTAGGTCAGTTTAGGGTTTAGGGTTTAGGTCAATTTAGGGTTTAGGGTTTAGGTCAGTTCAGGGTTTAGGGTTTAGAATTTACTGTTAGAATAATAATGCGAACAACTTTAATGAAGAACTTTTAGGTTAGAGAAGTCATTTAGAGTGTCAAATTTGAAGGTCTAGATGGAGGGAAATTAACTCAACTAGTCAACTTCACTACAAATTTGCGATCAATTGAAGAAGGAATTTGAAAATCTAGGCCCGTGGTTTTAAAGATGGTGGTTCAAGGATTCCAGAACATATTTGAACTTCCAGAGATTCAAAATACACACAAAGTTATGCTCTGTCAAAGTTGAAAGGAAATCATGTTTGAAAACGTGGAAAATAAAAAATTTCAACTTTATGTCAGTTTAGGGTTTAGGGTTTAGGTCAATTTAGGGTTTAGGGTTTAGGTCAGTTCAGGGTTTAGGGTTTAGAATTTAGGGTCAGAATAATAATGCGAACAACTTTAATGAAGAACTCCTAGGCTAGACAAGTCATTTAGAGTGTCAAATTTGAAAGTCTAGATGGAGGGAAATTAACTCAACTAGTCAACTTCACTACAAATTTGCGATCAATTGAAGAAGGAATTTGAAAATCTAGGCCCGTGGTTTTAAAGATGGTGGTTCAAGGATTCCAGAACATATTGAACTTCCAAAGATTCAAAATACACACAAAGTTATGCTCTGTCAAAGTTGGGAGGAAATCATGTTTGAAAACATGGAAAATAAAAAATTTCAACTTTAGGTCAGTTTAGGGTTTAGGGTTTAGGTCAATTTAGGGTTTAGGGTTTAGGGTTTAGGTCAATTCAGGGTTTAGTGTTTAGAATTTAGGGTCGGAATAATAATGCGAACAACTTTAATGAAGAACTCTTAGGCTAGACAAGTCATTTAGAGTGTCAAATTTGAAAGTCTAGATGGTGGGAAATTAACTCAACTAGTCAACTTCACTACAAATTTGCGATCAATTGAAGAAAGAATTTGAAAATCTAGGCCCGTGGTTTTAAAGATGGTGGTTCAAGGATTCCAGAACATATTTGAACTTCCAAAGATTCAAAATACACACAAAGTTATGCTCTGTCAAAGTTGGGAGGAAATCATGTTTGAAAACGTGGAAAATAAAAAATTTCAACTATAGGTCAGTTTAGGGTTTAGGGTTTAGGTCAATTTAGGGTTTAGGGTTTAGGTCAGTTCAGGGTTTAGGGTTTAGAATTTACTGTTAGAATAATAATGCGAACAACTTTAATGAAGAACTTTTAGGTTAGAGAAGTCATTTAGAGTGTCAAATTTGAAGGTCTAGATGGAGGGAAATTAACTCAACTAGTCAACTTCACTACAAATTTGCGATCAATTGAAGAAGAAATTTGAAAATCTAGGCCCGTGGTTTTAAAGATGGTGGTTCAAGGATTCCAGAACATATTTGAACTTCCAGAGATTCAAAATACACACAAAGTTATGCTCTGTCAAAGTTGAAAGGAAATCATGTTTGAAAACGTGGAAAATAAAAAATTTCAACTTTATGTCAGTTTAGGGTTTAGGGTTTAGGTCAATTTAGGGTTTAGGGTTTAGGGTTTAGGTCAGTTCAGGGTTTAGGGTTTAGAATTTAGGGTCAGAATAATAATGCGAACAACTTTAATGAAGAACTCCTAGGCTAGACAAGTCATTTAGAGTGTCAAATTTGAAAGTCTAGATGGAGGGAAATTAACTCAACTAGTCAACTTCACTACAAATTTGCGATCAATTGAAGAAGGAATTTGAAAATCTAGGCCCGTGATTTTAAAGATGGTGGTTCAAGGATTCCAGAACATATTGAACTTCCAAAGATTCAAAATACACACAAAGTTTGCTCTGTCAAAGTTGGGAGGAAATCATGTTTGAAAACGTGGAAAATTAAAAATTTCAACTTTAGGTCAGTTTAGGGTTTAGGGTTTAGGTCAATTTAGGGTTTAGGGTTTAGGTCAGTTCAGGGTTTAGGGTTTAGAATTTAGCGTCGGAATAATAATGCGAACAACTTTAATGAAGAACTCTTAGGCTAGACAAGTCATTTAGAGTGTCAAATTTGAAAGTCTAGATGGAGGGAAATTAACTCAACTAGTCAACTTCACTACAAATTTGCGATCAATTGAAGAAGGAATTTGAAAATCTAGGCCCGTGGTTTTAAAGATGGTGGTTCAAGGATTCCAGAACATATTTGAACTTCCAAAGATTCAAAATACACACAAAGTTATGCTCTGTCAAAGTTGAGAGGAAATCATGTTTGAAAACGTGGAAAATAAAAAATTTCAACTTTAGGTCAGTTTAGGGTTTAGGGTTTAGGTCAATTTAGGGTTTAGGGTTTAGGTCAGTTCAGGGTTTAGGGTTTAGAATTTACTGTTAGAATAATAATGCGAACAACTTTAATGAAGAACTTTTAGGTTAGAGAAGTCATTTAGAGTGTCAAATTTGAAGGTCTAGATGGAGGGAAATTAACTCAACTAGTCAACTTCACTACAAATTTGCGATCAATTGAAGAAGGAATTTGAAAATCTAGGCCCGTGGTTTTAAAGATGGTGGTTCAAGGATTCCAGAACATATTTGAACTTCCAGAGATTCAAAATACACACAAAGTTATGCTCTGTCAAAGTTGAAAGGAAATCATGTTTGAAAACGTGGAAAATAAAAAATTTCAACTTTATGTCAGTTTAGGGTTTAGGGTTTAGGTCAATTTAGGGTTTAGGGTTTAGGGTTTAGGTCAGTTCAGGGTTTAGGGTTTAGAATTTAGGGTCAGAATAATAATGCGAACAACTTTAATGAAGAACTCCTAGGCTAGACAAGTCATTTAGAGTGTCAAATTTGAAAGTCTAGATGGAGGGAAATTAACTCAACTAGTCAACTTCACTACAAATTTGCGATCAATTGAAGAAGGAATTTGAAAATCTAGGCCCGTGGTTTTAAAGATGGTGGTTCAAGGATTCCAGAACATATTGAACTTCCAAAGATTCAAAATACACACAAAGTTATGCTCTGTCAAAGTTGGGAGGAAATCATGTTTGAAAACATGGAAAATAAAAAATTTCAACTTTAGGTCAGTTTAGGGTTTAGGGTTTAGGGTTTAGGTCAATTCAGGGTTTAGTGTTTAGAATTTAGGGTCGGAATAATAATGCGAACAACTTTAATGAAGAACTCTTAGGCTAGACAAGTCATTTAGAGTGTCAAATTTGAAAGTCTAGATGGTGGGAAATTAACTCAACTAGTCAACTTCACTACAAATTTGCGATCAATTGAAGAAAGAATTTGAAAATCTAGGCCCGTGGTTTTAAAGATGGTGGTTCAAGGATTCCAGAACATATTTGAACTTCCAAAGATTCAAAATACACACAAAGTTATGCTCTGTCAAAGTTGGGAGGAAATCATGTTTGAAAACGTGGAAAATAAAAAATTTCAACTATAGGTCAGTTTAGGGTTTAGGGTTTAGGTCAATTTAGGGTTTAGGGTTTAGGTCAGTTCAGGGTTTAGGGTTTAGAATTTACTGTTAGAATAATAATGCGAACAACTTTAATGAAGAACTTTTAGGTTAGAGAAGTCATTTAGAGTGTCAAATTTGAAGGTCTAGATGGAGGGAAATTAACTCAACTAGTCAACTTCACTACAAATTTGCGATCAATTGAAGAAGAAATTTGAAAATCTAGGCCCGTGGTTTTAAAGATGGTGGTTCAAGGATTCCAGAACATATTTGAACTTCCAGAGATTCAAAATACACACAAAGTTATGCTCTGTCAAAGTTGAAAGGAAATCATGTTTGAAAACGTGGAAAATAAAAAATTTCAACTTTATGTCAGTTTAGGGTTTAGGGTTTAGGTCAATTTAGGGTTTAGGGTTTAGGGTTTAGGTCAGTTCAGGGTTTAGGGTTTAGAATTTAGGGTCAGAATAATAATGCGAACAACTTTAATGAAGAACTCCTAGGCTAGACAAGTCATTTAGAGTGTCAAATTTGAAAGTCTAGATGGAGGGAAATTAACTCAACTAGTCAACTTCACTACAAATTTGCGATCAATTGAAGAAGGAATTTGAAAATCTAGGCCCGTGATTTTAAAGATGGTGGTTCAAGGATTCCAGAACATATTGAACTTCCAAAGATTCAAAATACACACAAAGTTATGCTCTGTCAAAGTTGGGAGGAAATCATGTTTGAAAACGTGGAAAATAAAAAATTTTAACTTTAGGTCAGTTTAGGGTTTAGGGTTTAGGTCAATTTAGGGTTTAGGGTTTAGGTCAATTCAGGGTTTAGGGTTTAGAATTTAGGGTCGGAATAATAATGCGAACAACTTTAATGAAGAACTCTTAGGCTAGACAAGTTATTTGGAGTGTCAAATTTGAAAGTCTAGATGGAGGGAAATTAACTCAACTAGTCAACTTCACTACAAATTTGCGATCAATTGAAGAAGGAATTTGAAAATCTAGGCCCGTGGTTTTAAAGATGGTGGTTCAAGGATTCCAGAGCATATTTGAACTTCCAAAGATTCAAAATACACACAAAGTTATGCTCTGTCAAAGTTGGGAGGAAATCATGTTTGAAAACGTGGAAAATAAAACATTTCAACTTTAGGTCAGTTTAGGGTTTAGGGTTTAGGTTAATTTAGGGTTTATGGTTTAGGGTTTAGGTCAGTTCAGGGTTTAAGGTTTAGAATTTAGGCTCAGAATAATCATGCGACAACTTTAATGAAGAACTCGTAGGCTAGACAAGTCATTTAGAGTGTCAAATTTAAAAGTCTAGATGGAGGGAAATTAACTCAACTAGTCAACTTCACTACAAATTTGCGATCAATTGAAGAAGGAATTTGAAAATCTAGGCCCGTGGTTTTAAAGATGGTGGTTCAAGGATTCCAGAACATATTTGAACTTCCAAAGATTCAAAATACACACAAAGTTATGCTCTGTCAAATTTGGGAGGAAATAATGTTTGAAAACGTGGAAAATAAAAAATTTCAACTTTAGGTCAGTTTAGGGTTTAGGGTTTAGGTCAATTTAAGGTTTAGGGTTTAGGGTTTAGGTCAGTTCAGGGTTTAGGGTTTAGAATTTAGGGTCAGAATAATAATGCGAACAACTTTAATGAAGAACTCCTAGGCTAGACAAGTCATTTAGAGTGTCAAATTTGAAAGTCTAGATGGAGGGAAATTAACTCAACTAGTCAACTTCACTACAAATTTGCGATCAATTGAAGAAGGAATTTGAAAATCTAGGCCCGTGGTTTTAAAGATGGTGGTTCAAGGATTCCAGAACATATTGAACTTCCAAAGATTCAAAATACACACAAAGTTTGCTCTGTCAAAGTTGGGAGGAAATCATGTTTGAAAACGTGGAAAATTAAAAATTTCAACTTTAGGTCAGTTTAGGGTTTAGGGTTTAGGTCAATTTAGGGTTTAGGGTTTAGGGTTTAGGTCAGTTCAGGGTTTAGGGTTTAGAATTTAGCGTTGGAATAATAATGCGAACAACTTTAATGAAGAACTCTTAGGCTAGACAAGTCATTTAGAGTGTCAAATTTGAAAGTCTAGATGGAGGGAAATTAACTCAACTAGTCAACTTCACTACAAATTTGCGATCAATTGAAGAAGGAATTTGAAAATCTAGGCCCGTGGTTTTAAAGATGGTGGTTCAAGGATTCCAGAACATATTTGAACTTCCAAAGATTCAAAATACACACAAAGTTATGCTCTGTCAAAGTTGAGAGGAAATCATGTTTGAAAACGTGGAAAATAAAAAATTTCAACTTTAGGTCAGTTTAGGGTTTAGGGTTTAGGTCAATTTAGGGTTTAGGGTTTAGATCAGTTCAGGGTTTAGGGTTTAGAATTTACTGTTAGAATAATAATGCGAACAACTTTAATGAAGAACTTTTAGGTTAGAGAAGTCATTTAGAGTGTCAAATTTGAAGGTCTAGATGGAGGGAAATTAACTCAACTAGTCAACTTCACTACAAATTTGAGATCAATTGAAGAAGGAATTTGAAAATCTAGGCCCGTGGTTTTAAAGATGGTGGTTCAAGGATTCCAGAACATATTTGAACTTCCAGAGATTCAAAATACACACAAAGTTATGCTCTGTCAAAGTTGAAAGGAAATCATGTTTGAAAACGTGGAAAATAAAAAATTTCAACTTTATGTCAGTTTAGGGTTTAGGGTTTAGGTCAATTTAGGGTTTAGGGTTTAGGGTTTAGGTCAGTTCAGGGTTTAGGGTTTAGAATTTAGGGTCAGAATAATAATGCGAACAACTTTAATGAAGAACTCCTAGGCTAGACAAGTCATTTAGAGTGTCAAATTTGAAAGTCTAGATGGAGGGAAATTAACTCAACTAGTCAACTTCACTACAAATTTGCGATCAATTGAAGAAGGAATTTGAAAATCTAGGCCCGTGGTTTTAAAGATGGTGGTTCAAGGTTAACTTTAGGTCAGTTTAGGGTTTAGGGTTTAGGTCAATTTAGGGTTTAGGGTTTAGGTCAATTCAGGGTTTAGGGTTTAGAATTTAGGGTCGGAATAATAATGCGAACAACTTTAATGAAGAACTCTTAGGCTAGACAAGTTATTTGGAGTGTCAAATTTGAAAGTCTAGATGGAGGGAAATTAACTCAACTAGTCAACTTCACTACAAATTTGCGATCAATTGAAGAAGGAATTTGAAAATCTAGGCCCGTGGTTTTAAAGATGGTGGTTCAAGGATTCCAGAGCATATTTGAACTTCCAAAGATTCAAAATACACACAAAGTTATGCTCTGTCAAAGTTGGGAGGAAATCATGTTTGAAAACGTGGAAAATAAAACATTTCAACTTTAGGTCAGTTTAGGGTTTAGGGTTTAGGTCAATTTAGGGTTTATGGTTTAGGGTTTAGGTCAGTTCAGGGTTTAAGGTTTAGAATTTAGGCTCAGAATAATCATGCGACAACTTTAATGAAGAACTCGTAGGCTAGACAAGTCATTTAGAGTGTCAAATTTAAAAGTCTAGATGGAGGGAAATTAACTCAACTAGTCAACTTCACTACAAATTTGCGATCAATTGAAGAAGGAATTTGAAAATCTAGGCCCGTGGTTTTAAAGATGGTGGTTCAAGGATTCCAGAACATATTTGAACTTCCAAAGATTCAAAATACACACAAAGTTATGCTCTGTCAAATTTGGGAGGAAATCATGTTTGAAAACGTGGAAAATAAAAAATTTCAACTTTAGGTCAGTTTAGGGTTTAGGGTTTAGGTCAATTTAAGGTTTAGGGTTTAGGGTTTAGGTCAGTTCAGGGTTTAGGGTTTAGAATTTAGGGTCAGAATAATAATGCGAACAACTTTAATGAAGAACTCCTAGGCTAGACAAGTCATTTAGAGTGTCAAATTTGAAAGTCTAGATGGAGGGAAATTAACTCAACTAGTCAACTTCACTACAAATTTGCGATCAATTGAAGAAGGAATTTGAAAATCTAGGCCCGTGGTTTTAAAGATGGTGGTTCAAGGATTCCAGAACATATTGAACTTCCAAAGATTCAAAATACACACAAAGTTTGCTCTGTCAAAGTTGGGAGGAAATCATGTTTGAAAACGTGGAAAATTAAAAATTTCAACTTTAGGTCAGTTTAGGGTTTAGGGTTTAGGTCAATTTAGGGTTTAGGGTTTAGGGTTTAGGTCAGTTCAGGGTTTAGGGTTTAGAATTTAGCGTTGGAATAATAATGCGAACAACTTTAATGAAGAACTCTTAGGCTAGACAAGTCATTTAGAGTGTCAAATTTGAAAGTCTAGATGGAGGGAAATTAACTCAACTAGTCAACTTCACTACAAATTTGCGATCAATTGAAGAAGGAATTTGAAAATCTAGGCCCGTGATTTTAAAGATGGTGGTTCAAGGATTCCAGAACATATTTGAACTTCCAAAGATTCAAAATACACACAAAGTTATGCTCTGTCAAAGTTGAGAGGAAATCATGTTTGAAAACGTGGAAAATAAAAAATTTCAACTTTAGGTCAGTTTAGGGTTTAGGGTTTAGGTCAATTTAGGGTTTAGGGTTTAGATCAGTTCAGGGTTTAGGGTTTAGAATTTACTGTTAGAATAATAATGCGAACAACTTTAATGAAGAACTTTTAGGTTAGAGAAGTCATTTAGAGTGTCAAATTTGAAGGTTTAGATGGAGGGAAATTAACTCAACTAGTCAACTTCACTACAAATTTGCGATCAATTGAAGAAGGAATTTGAAAATCTAGGCCCGTGGTTTTAAAGATGGTGGTTCAAGGATTCCAGAACATATTTGAACTTCCAGAGATTCAAAATACACACAAAGTTATGCTCTGTCAAAGTTGAAAGGAAATCATGTTTGAAAACGTGGAAAATAAAAAATTTCAACTTTATGTCAGTTTAGGGTTTAGGGTTTAGGTCAATTTAGGGTTTAGGGTTTAGGGTTTAGGTCAGTTCAGGGTTTAGGGTTTAGAATTTAGGGTCAGAATAATAATGCGAACAACTTTAATGAGGAACTCCTAGGCTAGACAAGTCATTTAGAGTGTCAAATTTGAAAGTCTAGATGGAGGGAAATTAACTCAACTAGTCAACTTCACTACAAATTTGCGATCAATTGAAGAAGGAATTTGAAAATCTAGGCCCGTGGTTTTAAAGATGGTGGTTCAAGGATTCCAGAACATATTGAACTTCCAAAGATTCAAAATACACACAAAGTTATGCTCTGTCAAAGTTGGGAGGAAATCATGTTTGAAAACGTGGAAAATAAAAAATTTCAACTTTAGGTCAGTTTAGGGTTTAGGGTTTAGGTCAATTTAGGGTTTAGGGTTTAGGGTTTATGTCAGTTCAGGGTTTAGGGTTTAGAATTTAGGGTCAGAATAATAATGCGAACAACTTTAATGAAGAACTCCTAGGCTAGACAAGTCATTTAGAGTGTCAAATTTGAAAGTCTAGATGGAGGGAAATTAACTCAACTAGTCAACTTCACTACAAATTTGCGATCAATTGAAGAAGGAATTTGAAAATCTAGGCCCGTGGTTTTAAAGATGGTGGTTCAAGGATTCCAGAACATATTTGAACTTCCAAAGATTCAAAATACACACAAAGTTATGCTCTGTCAAATTTGGGAGGAAATCATGTTTGAAAACGTGGAAAATAAAAAATTTCAACTTTAGGTCAGTTTAGGGTTTAGGGTTTAGGTCAATTTAAGGTTTAGGGTTTAGGGTTTAGGTCAGTTCAGGGTTTAGGGTTTAGAATTTAGGGTCAGAATAATAATGCGAACAACTTTAATGAAGAACTCCTAGGCTAGACAAGTCATTTAGAGTGTCAAATTTGAAAGTCTAGATGGAGGGAAATTAACTCAACTAGTCAACTTCACTACAAATTTGCGATCAATTGAAGAAGGAATTTGAAAAACTAGGCCCGTGGTTTTAAAGATGGTGGTTCAAGGATTCCAGAACATATTGAACTTCCAAAGATTCAAAATACACACAAAGTTTGCTCTGTCAAAGTTGGGAGGAAATCATGTTTGAAAACGTGGAAAATTAAAAATTTCAACTTTAGGTCAGTTTAGGGTTTAGGGTTTAGGTCAATTTAGGGTTTAGGGTTTAGGGTTTAGGTCAGTTCAGGGTTTAGGGTTTAGAATTTAGCGTCGGAATAATAATGCGAACAACTTTAATGAAGAACTCTTAGGCTAGACAAGTCATTTAGAGTGTCAAATTTGAAAGTCTAGATGGAGGGAAATTAACTCAACTAGTCAACTTCACTACAAATTTGCGATCAATTGAAGAAGGAATTTGAAAATCTAGGCCCGTGGTTTTAAAGATGGTGGTTCAAGGATTCCAGAACATATTTGAACTTCCAAAGATTCAAAATACACACAAAGTTATGCTCTGTCAAAGTTGAGAGGAAATCATGTTTGAAAACGTGGAAAATAAAAAATTTCAACTTTAGGTCAGTTTAGGGTTTAGGGTTTAGGTCAATTTAGGGTTTAGGGTTTAGGTCAGTTCAGGGTTTAGGGTTTAGAATTTACTGTTAGAATAATAATGCGAACAACTTTAATGAAGAACTTTTAGGTTAGAGAAGTCATTTAGAGTGTCAAATTTGAAGGTCTAGATGGAGGGAAATTAACTCAACTAGTCAACTTCACTACAAATTTGCGATCAATTGAAGAAGGAATTTGAAAATCTAGGCCCGTGGTTTTAAAGATGGTGGTTCAAGGATTCCAGAACATATTTGAACTTCCAGAGATTCAAAATACACACAAAGTTATGCTCTGTCAAAGTTGAAAGGAAATCATGTTTGAAAACGTGGAAAATAAAAAATTTCAACTTTATGTCAGTTTAGGGTTTAGGGTTTAGGTCAATTTAGGGTTTAGGGTTTAGGGTTTAGGTCAGTTCAGGGTTTAGGGTTTAGAATTTAGGGTCAGAATAATAATGCGAACAACTTTAAGAAGAACTCCTAGGCTAGACAAGTCATTTAGAGTGTCAAATTTGAAAGTCTAGATGGAGGGAAATTAACTCAACTAGTCAACTTCACTACAAATTTGCGATCAATTGAAGAAGGAATTTGAAAATCTAGGCCCGTGGTTTTAAAGATGGTGGTTCAAGGATTCCAGAACATATTGAACTTCCAAAGATTCAAAATACACACAAAGTTATGCTCTGTCAAAGTTGGGAGGAAATCATGTTTGAAAACATGGAAAATAAAAAATTTCAACTTTAGGTCAGTTTAGGGTTTAGGGTTTAGGTCAATTTAGGGTTTAGGGTTTAGGGTTTAGGTCAATTCAGGGTTTAGTGTTTAGAATTTAGGGTCGGAATAATAATGCGAACAACTTTAATGAAGAACTCTTAGGCTAGACAAGTCATTTAGAGTGTCAAATTTGAAAGTCTAGATGGTGGGAAATTAACTCAACTAGTCAACTTCACTACAAATTTGCGATCAATTGAAGAAAGAATTTGAAAATCTAGGCCTGTGGTTTTAAAGATGGTGGTTCAAGGATTCCAGAACATATTTGAACTTCCAAAGATTCAAAATACACACAAAGTTATGCTCTGTCAAAGTTGGGAGGAAATCATGTTTGAAAACGTGGAAAATAAAAAATTTCAACTATAGGTCAGTTTAGGGTTTAGGGTTTAGGTCAATTTAGGGTTTAGGGTTTAGGTCAGTTCAGGGTTTAGGGTTTAGAATTTACTGTTAGAATAATAATGCGAACAACTTTAATGAAGAACTTTTAGGTTAGAGAAGTCATTTAGAGTGTCAAATTTGAAGGTCTAGATGGAGGGAAATTAACTCAACTAGTCAACTTCACTACAAATTTGCGATCAATTGAAGAAGAAATTTGAAAATCTAGGCCCGTGGTTTTAAAGATGGTGGTTCAAGGATTCCAGAACATATTTGAACTTCCAGAGATTCAAAATACACACAAAGTTATGCTCTGTCAAAGTTGAAAGGAAATCATGTTTGAAAACGTGGAAAATAAAAAATTTCAACTTTATGTCAGTTTAGGGTTTAGGGTTTAGGTCAATTTAGGGTTTAGGGTTTAGGGTTTAGGTCAGTTCAGGGTTTAGGGTTTAGAATTTAGGGTCAGAATAATAATGCGAACAACTTTAATGAAGAACTCCTAGGCTAGACAAGTCATTTAGAGTGTCAAATTTGAAAGTCTAGATGGAGGGAAATTAACTCAACTAGTCAACTTCACTACAAATTTGCGATCAATTGAAGAAGGAATTTGAAAATCTAGGCCCGTGATTTTAAAGATGGTGGTTCAAGGATTCCAGAACATATTGAACTTCCAAAGATTCAAAATACACACAAAGTTATGCTCTGTCAAAGTTGGGAGGAAATCATGTTTGAAAACGTGGAAAATAAAAAATTTTAACTTTAGGTCAGTTTAGGGTTTAGGGTTTAGGTCAATTCAGGGTTTAGGGTTTAGGTCAATTCAGGGTTTAGGGTTTAGAATTTAGGGTCGGAATAATAATGCGAACAACTTTAATGAAGAACTCTTAGGCTAGACAAGTTATTTGGAGTGTCAAATTTGAAAGTCTAGATGGAGGGAAATTAACTCAACTAGTCAACTTCACTACAAATTTGCGATCAATTGAAGAAGGAATTTGAAAATCTAGGCCCGTGGTTTTAAAGATGGTGGTTCAAGGATTCCAGAGCATATTTGAACTTCCAAAGATTCAAAATACACACAAAGTTATGCTCTGTCAAAGTTGGGAGGAAATCATGTTTGAAAACGTGGAAAATAAAACATTTCAACTTTAGGTCAGTTTAGGGTTTAGGGTTTAGGTCAATTTAGGGTTTATGGTTTAGGGTTTAGGTCAGTTCAGGGTTTAAGGTTTAGAATTTAGGCTCAGAATAATCATGCGACAACTTTAATGAAGAACTCGTAGGCTAGACAAGTCATTTAGAGTGTCAAATTTAAAAGTCTAGATGGAGGGAAATTAACTCAACTAGTCAACTTCACTACAAATTTGCGATCAATTGAAGAAGGAATTTGAAAATCTAGGCCCGTGGTTTTAAAGATGGTGGTTCAAGGATTCCAGAACATATTTGAACTTCCAAAGATTCAAAATACACACAAAGTTATGCTCTGTCAAATTTGGGAGGAAATCATGTTTGAAAACGTGGAAAATAAAAAATTTCAACTTTAGGTCAGTTTAGGGTTTAGGGTTTAGGTCAATTTAAGGTTGAGGGTTTAGGGTTTAGGTCAGTTCAGGGTTTAGGGTTTAGAATTTAGGGTCAGAATAATAATGCGAACAACTTTAATGAAGAACTCCTAGGCTAGACAAGTCATTTAGAGTGTCAAATTTGAAAGTCTAGATGGAGGGAAATTAACTCAACTAGTCAACTTCACTACAAATTTGCGATCAATTGAAGAAGGAATTTGAAAATCTAGGCCCGTGGTTTTAAAGATGGTGGTTCAAGGATTCCAGAACATATTGAACTTCCAAAGATTCAAAATACACACAAAGTTATGCTCTGTCAAAGTTGGGAGGAAATCATGTTTGAAAACATGGAAAATAAAAAATTTCAACTTTAGGTCAGTTTAGGGTTTAGGGTTTAGGTCAATTTAGGGTTTAGGGTTTAGGGTTTAGGTCAATTCAGGGTTTAGTGTTTAGAATTTAGGGTCGGAATAATAATGCGAACAACTTTAATGAAGAACTCTTAGGCTAGACAAGTCATTTAGAGTGTCAAATTTGAAAGTCTAGATGGTGGGAAATTAACTCAACTAGTCAACTTCACTACAAATTTGCGATCAATTGAAGAAAGAATTTGAAAATGTAGGCCCGTGGTTTTAAAGATGGTGGTTCAAGGATTCCAGAACATATTTGAACTTCCAAAGATTCAAAATACACACAAAGTTATGCTCTGTCAAAGTTGGGAGGAAATCATGTTTGAAAACGTGGAAAATAAAAAATTTCAACTATAGGTCAGTTTAGGGTTTAGGGTTTAGGTCAATTTAGGGTTTAGGGTTTAGGTCAGTTCAGGGTTTAGGGTTTAGAATTTACTGTTAGAATAATAATGCGAACAACTTTAATGAAGAACTTTTAGGTTAGAGAAGTCATTTAGAGTGTCAAATTTGAAGGTCTAGATGGAGGGAAATTAACTCAACTAGTCAACTTCACTACAAATTTGCGATCAATTGAAGAAGAAATTTGAAAATCTAGGCCCGTGGTTTTAAAGATGGTGGTTCAAGGATTCCAGAACATATTTGAACTTCCAGAGATTCAAAATACACACAAAGTTATGCTCTGTCAAAGTTGAAAGGAAATCATGTTTGAAAACGTGGAAAATAAAAAATTTCAACTTTATGTCAGTTTAGGGTTTAGGGTTTAGGTCAATTTAGGGTTTAGGGTTTAGGGTTTAGGTCAGTTCAGGGTTTAGGGTTTAGAATTTAGGGTCAGAATAATAATGCGAACAACTTTAATGAAGAACTCCTAGGCTAGACAAGTCATTTAGAGTGTCAAATTTGAAAGTCTAGATGGAGGGAAATTAACTCAACTAGTCAACTTCACTACAAATTTGCGATCAATTGAAGAAGGAATTTGAAAATCTAGGCCCGTGATTTTAAAGATGGTGGTTCAAGGATTCCAGAACATATTGAACTTCCAAAGATTCAAAATACACACAAAGTTATGCTCTGTCAAAGTTGGGAGGAAATCATGTTTGAAAACGTGGAAAATAAAAAATTTTAACTTTAGGTCAGTTTAGGGTTTAGGGTTTAGGTCAATTTAGGGTTTAGGGTTTAGGTCAATTCAGGGTTTAGGGTTTAGAATTTAGGGTCGGAATAATAATGCGAACAACTTTAATGAAGAACTCTTAGGCTAGACAAGTTATTTGGAGTGTCAAATTTGAAAGTCTAGATGGAGGGAAATTAACTCAACTAGTCAACTTCACTACAAATTTGCGATCAATTGAAGAAGGAATTTGAAAATCTAGGCCCGTGGTTTTAAAGATGGTGGTTCAAGGATTCCAGAGCATATTTGAACTTCCAAAGATTCAAAATACACACAAAGTTATGCTCTGTCAAAGTTGGGAGGAAATCATGTTTGAAAACGTGGAAAATAAAACATTTCAACTTTAGGTCAGTTTAGGGTTTAGGGTTTAGGTCAATTTAGGGTTTATGGTTTAGGGTTTAGGTCAGTTCAGGGTTTAAGGTTTAGAATTTAGGCTCAGAATAATCATGCGACAACTTTAATGAAGAACTCGTAGGCTAGACAAGTCATTTAGAGTGTCAAATTTAAAAGTCTAGATGGAGGGATTTAACTCAACTAGTCAACTTCACTACAAATTTGCGATCAATTGAAGAAGGAATTTGAAAATCTAGGCCCGTGGTTTTAAAGATGGTGGTTCAAGGATTCCAGAACATATTTGAACTTCCAAAGATTCAAAATACACACAAAGTTATGCTCTGTCAAATTTGGGAGGAAATCATGTTTGAAAACGTGGAAAATAAAAAATTTCAACTTTAGGTCAGTTTAGGGTTTAGGGTTTAGGTCAATTTAAGGTTTAGGGTTTAGGGTTTAGGTCAGTTCAGGGTTTAGGGTTTAGAATTTAGGGTCAGAATAATAATGCGAACAACTTTAATGAAGAACTCCTAGGCTAGACAAGTCATTTAGAGTGTCAAATTTGAAAGTCTAGATGGAGGGAAATTAACTCAACTAGTCAACTTCACTACAAATTTGCGATCAATTGAAGAAAGAATTTGAAAATCTAGGCCCGTGGTTTAAAAGATGGTGGTTCAAGGATTCCAGAACATATTGAACTTCCAAAGATTCAAAATACACACAAAGTTTGCTCTGTCAAAGTTGGGAGGAAATCATGTTTGAAAACGTGGAAAATTAAAAATTTCAACTTTAGGTCAGTTTAGGGTTTAGGGTTTAGGTCAATTTAGGGTTTAGGGTTTAGGTCAGTTCAGGGTTTAGGGTTTAGAATTTAGCGTTGGAATAATAATGCGAACAACTTTAATGAAGAACTCTTAGGCTAGACAAGTCATTTAGAGTGTCAAATTTGAAAGTCTAGATGGAGGGAAATTAACTCAACTAGTCAACTTCACTACAAATTTGCGATCAATTGAAGAAGGAATTTGAAAATCTAGGCCCGTGGTTTTAAAGATGGTGGTTCAAGGATTCCAGAACATATTTGAACTTCCAAAGATTCAAAATACACACAAAGTTATGCTCTGTCAAAGTTGAGAGGAAATCATGTTTGAAAACGTGGAAAATAAAAAATTTCAACTTTAGGTCAGTTTAGGGTTTAGGGTTTAGGTCAATTTAGGGTTTAGGGTTTAGATCAGTTCAGGGTTTAGGGTTTAGAATTTACTGTTAGAATAATAATGCGAACAACTTTAATGAAGAACTTTTAGGTTAGAGAAGTCATTTAGAGTGTCAAATTTGAAGGTCTAGATGGAGGGAAATTAACTCAACTAGTCAACTTCACTACAAATTTGAGATCAATTGAAGAAGGAATTTGAAAATCTAGGCCCGTGGTTTTAAAGATGGTGGTTCAAGGATTCCAGAACATATTTGAACTTCCAGAGATTCAAAATACACACAAAGTTATGCTCTGTCAAAGTTGAAAGGAAATCATGTTTGAAAACGTGGAAAATAAAAAATTTCAACTTTATGTCAGTTTAGGGTTTAGGGTTTAGGTCAATTTAGGGTTTAGGGTTTAGGGTTTAGGTCAGTTCAGGGTTTAGGGTTTAGAATTTAGGGTCAGAATAATAATGCGAACAACTTTAATGAAGAACTCCTAGGCTAGACAAGTCATTTAGAGTGTCAAATTTGAAAGTCTAGATGGAGGGAAATTAACTCAACTAGTCAACTTCACTACAAATTTGCGATCAATTGAAGAAGGAATTTGAAAATCTAGGCCCGTGGTTTTAAAGATGGTGGTTCAAGGTTAACTTTAGGTCAGTTTAGGGTTTAGGGTTTAGGTCAATTTAGGGTTTAGGGTTTAGGTCAATTCAGGGTTTAGGGTTTAGAATTTAGGGTCGGAATAATAATGCGAACAACTTTAATGAAGAACTCTTAGGCTAGACAAGTTATTTGGAGTGTCAAATTTGAAAGTCTAGATGGAGGGAAATTAACTCAACTAGTCAACTTCACTACAAATTTGCGATCAATTGAAGAAGGAATTTGAAAATCTAGGCCCGTGGTTTTAAAGATGGTGGTTCAAGGATTCCAGAGCATATTTGAACTTCCAAAGATTCAAAATACACACAAAGTTATGCTCTGTCAAAGTTGGGAGGAAATCATGTTTGAAAACGTGGAAAATAAAACATTTCAACTTTAGGTCAGTTTAGGGTTTAGGGTTTAGGTCAATTTAGGGTTTATGGTTTAGGGTTTAGGTCAGTTCAGGGTTTAAGGTTTAGAATTTAGGCTCAGAATAATCATGCGACAACTTTAATGAAGAACTCGTAGGCTAGACAAGTCATTTAGAGTGTCAAATTTAAAAGTCTAGATGGAGGGAAATTAACTCAACTAGTCAACTTCACTACAAATTTGCGATCAATTGAAGAAGGAATTTGAAAATCTAGGCCCGTGGTTTTAAAGATGGTGGTTCAAGGATTCCAGAACATATTTGAACTTCCAAAGATTCAAAATACACACAAAGTTATGCTCTGTCAAAGTTGAGAGGAAATCATGTTTGAAAACGTGGAAAATAAAAAATTTCAACTTTAGGTCAGTTTAGGGTTTAGGGTTTAGGTCAATTTAGGGTTTAGGGTTTAGATCAGTTCAGGGTTTAGGGTTTAGAATTTACTGTTAGAATAATAATGCGAACAACTTTAATGAAGAACTTTTAGGTTAGAGAAGTCATTTAGAGTGTCAAATTTGAAGGTCTAGATGGAGGGAAATTAACTCAACTAGTCAACTTCACTACAAATTTGAGATCAATTGAAGAAGGAATTTGAAAATCTAGGCCCGTGGTTTTAAAGATGGTGGTTCAAGGATTCCAGAACATATTTGAACTTCCAGAGATTCAAAATACACACAAAGTTATGCTCTGTCAAAGTTGAAAGGAAATCATGTTTGAAAACGTGGAAAATAAAAAATTTCAACTTTATGTCAGTTTAGGGTTTAGGGTTTAGGTCAATTTAGGGTTTAGGGTTTAGGGTTTAGGTCAGTTCAGGGTTTAGGGTTTAGAATTTAGGGTCAGAATAATAATGCGAACAACTTTAATGAAGAACTCCTAGGCTAGACAAGTCATTTAGAGTGTCAAATTTGAAAGTCTAGATGGAGGGAAATTAACTCAACTAGTCAACTTCACTACAAATTTGCGATCAATTGAAGAAGGAATTTGAAAATCTAGGCCCGTGATTTTAAAGATGGTGGTTCAAGGATTCCAGAACATATTGAACTTCCAAAGATTCAAAATACACACAAAGTTATGCTCTGTCAAAGTTGGGAGGAAATCATGTTTGAAAACGTGGAAAATAAAAAATTTTAACTTTAGGTCAGTTTAGGGTTTAGGGTTTAGGTCAATTCAGGGTTTAGGGTTTAGGTCAATTCAGGGTTTAGGGTTTAGAATTTAGGGTCGGAATAATAATGCGAACAACTTTAATGAAGAACTCTTAGGCTAGACAAGTTATTTGGAGTGTCAAATTTGAAAGTCTAGATGGAGGGAAATTAACTCAACTAGTCAACTTCACTACAAATTTGCGATCAATTGAAGAAGGAATTTGAAAATCTAGGCCCGTGGTTTTAAAGATGGTGGTTCAAGGATTCCAGAGCATATTTGAACTTCCAAAGATTCAAAATACACACAAAGTTATGCTCTGTCAAAGTTGGGAGGAAATCATGTTTGAAAACGTGGAAAATAAAACATTTCAACTTTAGGTCAGTTTAGGGTTTAGGGTTTAGGTCAATTTAGGGTTTATGGTTTAGGGTTTAGGTCAGTTCAGGGTTTAAGGTTTAGAATTTAGGCTCAGAATAATCATGCGACAACTTTAATGAAGAACTCGTAGGCTAGACAAGTCATTTAGAGTGTCAAATTTAAAAGTCTAGATGGAGGGAAATTAACTCAACTAGTCAACTTCACTACAAATTTGCGATCAATTGAAGAAGGAATTTGAAAATCTAGGCCCGTGGTTTTAAAGATGGTGGTTCAAGGATTCCAGAACATATTTGAACTTCCAAAGATTCAAAATACACACAAAGTTATGCTCTGTCAAATTTGGGAGGAAATCATGTTTGAAAACGTGGAAAATAAAAAATTTCAACTTTAGGTCAGTTTAGGGTTTAGGGTTTAGGTCAATTTAAGGTTTAGGGTTTAGGGTTTAGGTCAGTTCAGGGTTTAGGGTTTAGAATTTAGGGTCAGAATAATAATGCGAACAACTTTAATGAAGAACTCCTAGGCTAGACAAGTCATTTAGAGTGTCAAATTTGAAAGTCTAGATGGAGGGAAATTAACTCAACTAGTCAACTTCACTACAAATTTGCGATCAATTGAAGAAGGAATTTGAAAATCTAGGCCCGTGGTTTTAAAGATGGTGGTTCAAGGATTCCAGAACATATTGAACTTCCAAAGATTCAAAATACACACAAAGTTATGCTCTGTCAAAGTTGGGAGGAAATCATGTTTGAAAACATGGAAAATAAAAAATTTCAACTTTAGGTCAGTTTAGGGTTTAGGGTTTAGGTCAATTTAGGGTTTAGGGTTTAGGGTTTAGGTCAATTCAGGGTTTAGTGTTTAGAATTTAGGGTCGGAATAATAATGCGAACAACTTTAATGAAGAACTCTTAGGCTAGACAAGTCATTTAGAGTGTCAAATTTGAAAGTCTAGATGGTGGGAAATTAACTCAACTAGTCAACTTCACTACAAATTTGCGATCAATTGAAGAAAGAATTTGAAAATGTAGGCCCGTGGTTTTAAAGATGGTGGTTCAAGGATTCCAGAACATATTTGAACTTCCAAAGATTCAAAATACACACAAAGTTATGCTCTGTCAAAGTTGGGAGGAAATCATGTTTGAAAACGTGGAAAATAAAAAATTTCAACTATAGGTCAGTTTAGGGTTTAGGGTTTAGGTCAATTTAGGGTTTAGGGTTTAGGTCAGTTCAGGGTTTAGGGTTTAGAATTTACTGTTAGAATAATAATGCGAACAACTTTAATGAAGAACTTTTAGGTTAGAGAAGTCATTTAGAGTGTCAAATTTGAAGGTCTAGATGGAGGGAAATTAACTCAACTAGTCAACTTCACTACAAATTTGCGATCAATTGAAGAAGAAATTTGAAAATCTAGGCCCGTGGTTTTAAAGATGGTGGTTCAAGGATTCCAGAACATATTTGAACTTCCAGAGATTCAAAATACACACAAAGTTATGCTCTGTCAAAGTTGAAAGGAAATCATGTTTGAAAACGTGGAAAATAAAAAATTTCAACTTTATGTCAGTTTAGGGTTTAGGGTTTAGGTCAATTTAGGGTTTAGGGTTTAGGGTTTAGGTCAGTTCAGGGTTTAGGGTTTAGAATTTAGGGTCAGAATAATAATGCGAACAACTTTAATGAAGAACTCCTAGGCTAGACAAGTCATTTAGAGTGTCAAATTTGAAAGTCTAGATGGAGGGAAATTAACTCAACTAGTCAACTTCACTACAAATTTGCGATCAATTGAAGAAGGAATTTGAAAATCTAGGCCCGTGATTTTAAAGATGGTGGTTCAAGGATTCCAGAACATATTGAACTTCCAAAGATTCAAAATACACACAAAGTTATGCTCTGTCAAAGTTGGGAGGAAATCATGTTTGAAAACGTGGAAAATAAAAAATTTTAACTTTAGGTCAGTTTAGGGTTTAGGGTTTAGGTCAATTTAGGGTTTAGGGTTTAGGTCAATTCAGGGTTTAGGGTTTAGAATTTAGGGTCGGAATAATAATGCGAACAACTTTAATGAAGAACTCTTAGGCTAGACAAGTTATTTGGAGTGTCAAATTTGAAAGTCTAGATGGAGGGAAATTAACTCAACTAGTCAACTTCACTACAAATTTGCGATCAATTGAAGAAGGAATTTGAAAATCTAGGCCCGTGGTTTTAAAGATGGTGGTTCAAGGATTCCAGAGCATATTTGAACTTCCAAAGATTCAAAATACACACAAAGTTATGCTCTGTCAAAGTTGGGAGGAAATCATGTTTGAAAACGTGGAAAATAAAACATTTCAACTTTAGGTCAGTTTAGGGTTTAGGGTTTAGGTCAATTTAGGGTTTATGGTTTAGGGTTTAGGTCAGTTCAGGGTTTAAGGTTTAGAATTTAGGCTCAGAATAATCATGCGACAACTTTAATGAAGAACTCGTAGGCTAGACAAGTCATTTAGAGTGTCAAATTTAAAAGTCTAGATGGAGGGATTTAACTCAACTAGTCAACTTCACTACAAATTTGCGATCAATTGAAGAAGGAATTTGAAAATCTAGGCCCGTGGTTTTAAAGATGGTGGTTCAAGGATTCCAGAACATATTTGAACTTCCAAAGATTCAAAATACACACAAAGTTATGCTCTGTCAAATTTGGGAGGAAATCATGTTTGAAAACGTGGAAAATAAAAAATTTCAACTTTAGGTCAGTTTAGGGTTTAGGGTTTAGGTCAATTTAAGGTTTAGGGTTTAGGGTTTAGGTCAGTTCAGGGTTTAGGGTTTAGAATTTAGGGTCAGAATAATAATGCGAACAACTTTAATGAAGAACTCCTAGGCTAGACAAGTCATTTAGAGTGTCAAATTTGAAAGTCTAGATGGAGGGAAATTAACTCAACTAGTCAACTTCACTACAAATTTGCGATCAATTGAAGAAAGAATTTGAAAATCTAGGCCCGTGGTTTAAAAGATGGTGGTTCAAGGATTCCAGAACATATTGAACTTCCAAAGATTCAAAATACACACAAAGTTTGCTCTGTCAAAGTTGGGAGGAAATCATGTTTGAAAACGTGGAAAATTAAAAATTTCAACTTTAGGTCAGTTTAGGGTTTAGGGTTTAGGTCAATTTAGGGTTTAGGGTTTAGGTCAGTTCAGGGTTTAGGGTTTAGAATTTAGCGTTGGAATAATAATGCGAACAACTTTAATGAAGAACTCTTAGGCTAGACAAGTCATTTAGAGTGTCAAATTTGAAAGTCTAGATGGAGGGAAATTAACTCAACTAGTCAACTTCACTACAAATTTGCGATCAATTGAAGAAGGAATTTGAAAATCTAGGCCCGTGGTTTTAAAGATGGTGGTTCAAGGATTCCAGAACATATTTGAACTTCCAAAGATTCAAAATACACACAAAGTTATGCTCTGTCAAAGTTGAGAGGAAATCATGTTTGAAAACGTGGAAAATAAAAAATTTCAACTTTAGGTCAGTTTAGGGTTTAGGGTTTAGGTCAATTTAGGGTTTAGGGTTTAGATCAGTTCAGGGTTTAGGGTTTAGAATTTACTGTTAGAATAATAATGCGAACAACTTTAATGAAGAACTTTTAGGTTAGAGAAGTCATTTAGAGTGTCAAATTTGAAGGTCTAGATGGAGGGAAATTAACTCAACTAGTCAACTTCACTACAAATTTGAGATCAATTGAAGAAGGAATTTGAAAATCTAGGCCCGTGGTTTTAAAGATGGTGGTTCAAGGATTCCAGAACATATTTGAACTTCCAGAGATTCAAAATACACACAAAGTTATGCTCTGTCAAAGTTGAAAGGAAATCATGTTTGAAAACGTGGAAAATAAAAAATTTCAACTTTATGTCAGTTTAGGGTTTAGGGTTTAGGTCAATTTAGGGTTTAGGGTTTAGGGTTTAGGTCAGTTCAGGGTTTAGGGTTTAGAATTTAGGGTCAGAATAATAATGCGAACAACTTTAATGAAGAACTCCTAGGCTAGACAAGTCATTTAGAGTGTCAAATTTGAAAGTCTAGATGGAGGGAAATTAACTCAACTAGTCAACTTCACTACAAATTTGCGATCAATTGAAGAAGGAATTTGAAAATCTAGGCCCGTGGTTTTAAAGATGGTGGTTCAAGGTTAACTTTAGGTCAGTTTAGGGTTTAGGGTTAAGGTCAATTTAGGGTTTAGGGTTTAGGTCAATTCAGGGTTTAGGGTTTAGAATTTAGGGTCGGAATAATAATGCGAACAACTTTAATGAAGAACTCTTAGGCTAGACAAGTTATTTGGAGTGTCAAATTTGAAAGTCTAGATGGAGGGAAATTAACTCAACTAGTCAACTTCACTACAAATTTGCGATCAATTGAAGAAGGAATTTGAAAATCTAGGCCCGTGGTTTTAAAGATGGTGGTTCAAGGATTCCAGAGCATATTTGAACTTCCAAAGATTCAAAATACACACAAAGTTATGCTCTGTCAAAGTTGGGAGGAAATCATGTTTGAAAACGTGGAAAATAAAACATTTCAACTTTAGGTCAGTTTAGGGTTTAGGGTTTAGGTCAATTTAGGGTTTATGGTTTAGGGTTTAGGTCAGTTCAGGGTTTAAGGTTTAGAATTTAGGCTCAGAATAATCATGCGACAACTTTAATGAAGAACTCGTAGGCTAGACAAGTCATTTAGAGTGTCAAATTTAAAAGTCTAGATGGAGGGAAATTAACTCAACTAGTCAACTTCACTACAAATTTGCGATCAATTGAAGAAGGAATTTGAAAATCTAGGCCCGTGGTTTTAAAGATGGTGGTTCAAGGATTCCAGAACATATTTGAACTTCCAAAGATTCAAAATACACACAAAGTTATGCTCTGTCAAATTTGGGAGGAAATCATGTTTGAAAATGTGGAAAATAAAAAATTTCAACTTTAGGTCAGTTTAGGGTTTAGGGTTTAGGTCAATTTAAGGTTTAGGGTTTAGGGTTTAGGTCAGTTCAGGGTTTAGGGTTTAGAATTTAGGGTCAGAATAATAATGCGAACAACTTTAATTAAGAACTCCTAGGCTAGACAAGTCATTTAGAGTGTCAAATTTGAAAGTCTAGATGGAGGGAAATTAACTCAACTAGTCAACTTCACTACAAATTTGCGATCAATTGAAGAAGGAATTTGAAAATCTAGGCCCGTGGTTTTAAAGATGGTGGTTCAAGGATTCCAGAACATATTGAACTTCCAAAGATTCAAAATACACACAAAGTTTGCTCTGTCAAAGTTGGGAGGAAATCATGTTTGAAAACGTGGAAAATTAAAAATTTCAACTTTAGGTCAGTTTAGGGTTTAGGGTTTAGGTCAATTTAGGGTTTAGGGTTTAGGGTTTAGGTCAGTTCAGGGTTTAGGGTTTAGAATTTAGCGTTGGAATAATAATGCGAACAACTTTAATGAAGAACTCTTAGGCTAGACAAGTCATTTAGAGTGTCAAATTTGAAAGTCTAGATGGAGGGAAATTAACTCAACTAGTCAACTTCACTACAAATTTGCGATCAATTGAAGAAGGAATTTGAAAATCTAGGCCCGTGATTTTAAAGATGGTGGTTCAAGGATTCCAGAACATATTTGAACTTCCAAAGATTCAAAATACACACAAAGTTATGCTCTGTCAAAGTTGAGAGGAAATCATGTTTGAAAACGTGGAAAATAAAAAATTTCAACTTTAGGTCAGTTTAGGGTTTAGGGTTTAGGTCAATTTAGGGTTTAGGGTTTAGATCAGTTCAGGGTTTAGGGTTTAGAATTTACTGTTAGAATAATAATGCGAACAACTTTAATGAAGAACTTTTAGGTTAGAGAAGTCATTTAGAGTGTCAAATTTGAAGGTTTAGATGGAGGGAAATTAACTCAACTAGTCAACTTCACTACAAATTTGCGATCAATTGAAGAAGGAATTTGAAAATCTAGGCCCGTGGTTTTAAAGATGGTGGTTCAAGGATTCCAGAACATATTTGAACTTCCAGAGATTCAAAATACACACAAAGTTATGCTCTGTCAAAGTTGGGAGGAAATCATGTTTGAAAACGTGGAAAATAAAAAATTTCAACTTTATGTCAGTTTAGGGTTTAGGGTTTAGGTCAATTTAGGGTTTAGGGTTTAGGGTTTAGGTCAGTTCAGGGTTTAGGGTTTAGAATTTAGGGTCAGAATAATAATGCGAACAACTTTAATGAAGAACTCCTAGGCTAGACAAGTCATTTAGAGTGTCAAATTTGAAAGTCTAGATGGAGGGAAATTAACTCAACTAGTCAACTTCACTACAAATTTGCGATCAATTGAAGAAGGAATTTGAAAATCTAGGCCCGTGGTTTTAAAGATGGTGGTTCAAGGATTCCAGAACATATTGAACTTCCAAAGATTCAAAATACACACAAAGTTTGCTCTGTCAAAGTTGGGAGGAAATCATGTTTGAAAACGTGGAAAATTAAAAATTTCAACTTTAGGTCAGTTTAGGGTTTAGGGTTTAGGGTTTAGGTCAGTTCAGGGTTTAGGGTTTAGAATTTAGCGTTGGAATAATAATGCGAACAACTTTAATGAAGAACTCTTAGGCTAGACAAGTCATTTAGAGTGTCAAATTTGAAAGTCTAGATGGAGGGAAATTAACTCAACTAGTCAACTTCACTACAAATTTGCGATCAATTGAAGAAGGAATTTGAAAATCTAGGCCCGTGATTTTAAAGATGGTGGTTCAAGGATTCCAGAACATATTTGAACTTCCAAAGATTCAAAATACACACAAAGTTATGCTCTGTCAAAGTTGAGAGGAAATCATGTTTGAAAACGTGGAAAATAAAAAATTTCAACTTTAGGTCAGTTTAGGGTTTAGGGTTTAGGTCAATTTAGGGTTTAGGGTTTAGATCAGTTCAGGGTTTAGGGTTTAGAATTTAGGGTCGGAATAATAATGCGAACAACTTTAATGAAGAACTCTTAGGCTAGACAAGTTATTTGGAGTGTCAAATTTGAAAGTCTAGATGGAGGGAAATTAACTCAACTAGTCAACTTCACTACAAATTTGCGATCAATTGAAGAAGGAATTTGAAAATCTAGGCCCGTGGTTTTAAAGATGGTGGTTCAAGGATTCCAGAGCATATTTGAACTTCCAAAGATTCAAAATACACACAAAGTTATGCTCTGTCAAAGTTGGGAGGAAATCATGTTTGAAAACGTGGAAAATAAAACATTTCAACTTTAGGTCAGTTTAGGGTTTAGGGTTTAGGTCAATTTAGGGTTTATGGTTTAGGGTTTAGGTCAGTTCAGGGTTTAAGGTTTAGAATTTAGGCTCAGAATAATCATGCGACAACTTTAATGAAGAACTCGTAGGCTAGACAAGTCATTTAGAGTGTCAAATTTAAAAGTCTAGATGGAGGGATTTAACTCAACTAGTCAACTTCACTACAAATTTGCGATCAATTGAAGAAGGAATTTGAAAATCTAGGCCCGTGGTTTTAAAGATGGTGGTTCAAGGATTCCAGAACATATTTGAACTTCCAAAGATTCAAAATACACACAAAGTTATGCTCTGTCAAATTTGGGAGGAAATCATGTTTGAAAACGTGGAAAATAAAAAATTTCAACTTTAGGTCAGTTTAGGGTTTAGGGTTTAGGTCAATTTAAGGTTTAGGGTTTAGGGTTTAGGTCAGTTCAGGGTTTAGGGTTTAGAATTTAGGGTCAGAATAATAATGCGAACAACTTTAATGAAGAACTCCTAGGCTAGACAAGTCATTTAGAGTGTCAAATTTGAAAGTCTAGATGGAGGGAAATTAACTCAACTAGTCAACTTCACTACAAATTTGCGATCAATTGAAGAAGGAATTTGAAAATCTAGGCCCGTGATTTTAAAGATGGTGGTTCAAGGATTCCAGAACATATTTGAACTTCCAAAGATTCAAAATACACACAAAGTTATGCTCTGTCAAAGTTGAGAGGAAATCATGTTTGAAAACGTGGAAAATAAAAAATTTCAACTTTAGGTCAGTTTAGGGTTTAGGGTTTAGGTCAATTTAGGGTTTAGGGTTTAGATCAGTTCAGGGTTTAGGGTTTAGAATTTACTGTTAGAATAATAATGCGAACAACTTTAATGAAGAACTTTTAGGTTAGAGAAGTCATTTAGAGTGTCAAATTTGAAGGTTTAGATGGAGGGAAATTAACTCAACTAGTCAACTTCACTACAAATTTGCGATCAATTGAAGAAGGAATTTGAAAATCTAGGCCCGTGGTTTTAAAGATGGTGGTTCAAGGATTCCAGAACATATTTGAACTTCCAGAGATTCAAAATACACACAAAGTTATGCTCTGTCAAAGTTGGGAGGAAATCATGTTTGAAAACGTGGAAAATAAAAAATTTCAACTTTATGTCAGTTTAGGGTTTAGGGTTTAGGTCAATTTAGGGTTTAGGGTTTAGGGTTTAGGTCAGTTCAGGGTTTAGGGTTTAGAATTTAGGGTCAGAATAATAATGCGAACAACTTTAATGAAGAACTCCTAGGCTAGACAAGTCATTTAGAGTGTCAAATTTGAAAGTCTAGATGGAGGGAAATTAACTCAACTAGTCAACTTCACTACAAATTTGCGATCAATTGAAGAAGGAATTTGAAAATCTAGGCCCGTGGTTTTAAAGATGGTGGTTCAAGGATTCCAGAACATATTGAACTTCCAAAGATTCAAAATACACACAAAGTTTGCTCTGTCAAAGTTGGGAGGAAATCATGTTTGAAAACGTGGAAAATTAAAAATTTCAACTTTAGGTCAGTTTAGGGTTTAGGGTTTAGGGTTTAGGTCAGTTCAGGGTTTAGGGTTTAGAATTTAGCGTTGGAATAATAATGCGAACAACTTTAATGAAGAACTCTTAGGCTAGACAAGTCATTTAGAGTGTCAAATTTGAAAGTCTAGATGGAGGGAAATTAACTCAACTAGTCAACTTCACTACAAATTTGCGATCAATTGAAGAAGGAATTTGAAAATCTAGGCCCGTGATTTTAAAGATGGTGGTTCAAGGATTCCAGAACATATTTGAACTTCCAAAGATTCAAAATACACACAAAGTTATGCTCTGTCAAAGTTGAGAGGAAATCATGTTTGAAAACGTGGAAAATAAAAAATTTCAACTTTAGGTCAGTTTAGGGTTTAGGGTTTAGGTCAATTTAGGGTTTAGGGTTTAGATCAGTTCAGGGTTTAGGGTTTAGAATTTAGGGTCAGAATAATAATGCGAACAACTTTAATGAAGAACTCCTAGGCTAGACAAGTCATTTAGAGTGTCAAATTTGAAAGTCTAGATGGAGGGAAATTAACTCAACTAGTCAACTTCACTACAAATTTGCGATCAATTGAAGAAGGAATTTGAAATTCTAGGCCCGTGATTTTAAAGATGGTGGTTCAAGGATTCCAGAACATATTGAACTTCCAAAGATTCAAAATACACACAAAGTTATGCTCTGTCAAAGTTGGGAGGAAATCATGTTTGAAAACGTGGAAAATAAAAAATTTTAACTTTAGGTCAGTTTAGGGTTTAGGGTTTAGGTCAATTTAGGGTTTAGGGTTTAGGTCAATTCAGGGTTTAGGGTTTAGAATTTAGGGTCGGAATAATAATGCGAACAACTTTAATGAAGAACTCTTAGGCTAGACAAGTTATTTGGAGTGTCAAATTTGAAAGTCTAGATGGAGGGAAATTAACTCAACTAGTCAACTTCACTACAAATTTGCGATCAATTGAAGAAGGAATTTGAAAATCTAGGCCCGTGGTTTTAAAGATGGTGGTTCAAGGATTCCAGAGCATATTTGAACTTCCAAAGATTCAAAATACACACAAAGTTATGCTCTGTCAAAGTTGGGAGGAAATCATGTTTGAAAACGTGGAAAATAAAACATTTCAACTTTAGGTCAGTTTAGGGTTTAGGGTTTAGGTCAATTTAGGGTTTATGGTTTAGGGTTTAGGTCAGTTCAGGGTTTAAGGTTTAGAATTTAGGCTCAGAATAATCATGCGACAACTTTAATGAAGAACTCGTAGGCTAGACAAGTCATTTAGAGTGTCAAATTTAAAAGTCTAGATGGAGGGATTTAACTCAACTAGTCAACTTCACTACAAATTTGCGATCAATTGAAGAAGGAATTTGAAAATCTAGGCCCGTGGTTTTAAAGATGGTGGTTCAAGGATTCCAGAACATATTTGAACTTCCAAAGATTCAAAATACACACAAAGTTATGCTCTGTCAAATTTGGGAGGAAATCATGTTTGAAAACGTGGAAAATAAAAAATTTCAACTTTAGGTCAGTTTAGGGTTTAGGGTTTAGGTCAATTTAAGGTTTAGGGTTTAGGGTTTAGGTCAGTTCAGGGTTTAGGGTTTAGAATTTAGGGTCAGAATAATAATGCGAACAACTTTAATGAAGAACTCCTAGGCTAGACAAGTCATTTAGAGTGTCAAATTTGAAAGTCTAGATGGAGGGAAATTAACTCAACTAGTCAACTTCACTACAAATTTGCGATCAACTGAAGAAGGAATTTGAAAATCTAGGCCCGTGGTTTTAAAGATGGTGGTTCAAGGATTCCAGAACATATTGAACTTCCAAAGATTCAAAATACACACAAAGTTTGCTCTGTCAAAGTTGGGAGGAAATCATGTTTGAAAACGTGGAAAATTAAAAATTTCAACTTTAGGTCAGTTTAGGGTTTAGGGTTTAGGTCAATTTAGGGTTTAGGGTTTAGGGTTTAGGTCAGTTCAGGGTTTAGGGTTTAGAATTTAGCGTTGGAATAATAATGCGAACAACTTTAATGAAGAACTCTTAGGCTAGACAAGTCATTTAGAGTGTCAAATTTGAAAGTCTAGATGGAGGGAAATTAACTAAACTAGTCAACTTCACTACAAATTTGCGATCAATTGAAGAAGGAATTTGAAAATCTAGGCCCGTGGTTTTAAAGATGGTGGTTCAAGGATTCCAGAACATATTTGAACTTCCAAAGATTCAAAATACACACAAAGTTATGCTCTGTCAAAGTTGAGAGGAAATCATGTTTGAAAACGTGGAAAATAAAAAATTTCAACTTTAGGTCAGTTTAGGGTTTAGGGTTTAGGTCAATTTAGGGTTTAGGGTTTAGATCAGTTCAGGGTTTAGGGTTTAGAATTTACTGTTAGAATAATAATGCGAACAACTTTAATGAAGAACTTTTAGGTTAGAGAAGTCATTTAGAGTGTCAAATTTGAAGGTCTAGATGGAGGGAAATTAACTCAACTAGTCAACTTCACTACAAATTTGAGATCAATTGAAGAAGGAATTTGAAAATCTAGGCCCGTGGTTTTAAAGATGGTGGTTCAAGGATTCCAGAACATATTTGAACTTCCAGAGATTCAAAATACACACAAAGTTATGCTCTGTCAAAGTTGAAAGGAAATCATGTTTGAAAACGTGGAAAATAAAAAATTTCAACTTTATGTCAGTTTAGGGTTTAGGGTTTAGGTCAATTTAGGGTTTAGGGTTTAGGGTTTAGGTTAGTTCAGGGTTTAGGGTTTAGAATTTAGGGTCAGAATAATAATGCGAACAACTTTAATGAAGAACTCCTAGGCTAGACAAGTCATTTAGAGTGTCAAATTTGAAAGTCTAGATGGAGGGAAATTAACTCAACTAGTCAACTTCACTACAAATTTGCGATCAATTGAAGAAGGAATTTGAAAATCTAGGCCCGTGGTTTTAAAGATGGTGGTTCAAGGTTAACTTTAGGTCAGTTTAGGGTTTAGGGTTTAGGTCAATTTAGGGTTTAGGGTTTAGGTCAATTCAGGGTTTAGGGTTTAGAATTTAGGGTCGGAATAATAATGCGAACAACTTTAATGAAGAACTCTTAGGCTAGACAAGTTATTTGGAGTGTCAAATTTGAAAGTCTAGATGGAGGGAAATTAACTCAACTAGTCAACTTCACTACAAATTTGCGATCAATTGAAGAAGGAATTTGAAAATCTAGGCCCGTGGTTTTAAAGATGGTGGTTCAAGGATTCCAGAGCATATTTGAACTTCCAAAGATTCAAAATACACACAAAGTTATGCTCTGTCAAAGTTGGGAGGAAATCATGTTTGAAAACGTGGAAAATAAAACATTTCAACTTTAGGTCAGTTTAGGGTTTAGGGTTTAGGTCAATTTAGGGTTTATGGTTTAGGGTTTAGGTCAGTTCAGGGTTTAAGGTTTAGAATTTAGGCTCAGAATAATCATGCGACAACTTTAATGAAGAACTCGTAGGCTAGACAAGTCATTTAGAGTGTCAAATTTAAAAGTCTAGATGGAGGGAAATTAACTCAACTAGTCAACTTCACTACAAATTTGCGATCAATTGAAGAAGGAATTTGAAAATCTAGGCCCGTGGTTTTAAAGATGGTGGTTCAAGGATTCCAGAACATATTTGAACTTCCAAAGATTCAAAATACACACAAAGTTATGCTCTGTCAAATTTGGGAGGAAATCATGTTTGAAAATGTGGAAAATAAAAAATTTCAACTTTAGGTCAGTTTAGGGTTTAGGGTTTAGGTCAATTTAAGGTTTAGGGTTTAGGGTTTAGGTCAGTTCAGGGTTTAGGGTTTAGAATTTAGGGTCAGAATAATAATGCGAACAACTTTAATGAAGAACTCCTAGGCTAGACAAGTCATTTAGAGTGTCAAATTTGAAAGTCTAGATGGAGGGAAATTAACTCAACTAGTCAACTTCACTACAAATTTGCGATCAATTGAAGAAGGAATTTGAAAATCTAGGCCCGTGGTTTTAAAGATGGTGGTTCAAGGATTCCAGAACATATTGAACTTCCAAAGATTCAAAATACACACAAAGTTTGCTCTGTCAAAGTTGGGAGGAAATCATGTTTGAAAACGTGGAAAATTAAAAATTTCAACTTTAGGTCAGTTTAGGGTTTAGGGTTTAGGTCAATTTAGGGTTTAGGGTTTAGGGTTTAGGTCAGTTCAGGGTTTAGGGTTTAGAATTTAGCGTTGGAATAATAATGCGAACAACTTTAATGAAGAACTCTTAGGCTAGACAAGTCATTTAGAGTGTCAAATTTGAAAGTCTAGATGGAGGGAAATTAACTCAACTAGTCAACTTCACTACAAATTTGCGATCAATTGAAGAAGGAATTTGAAAATCTAGGCCCGTGATTTTAAAGATGGTGGTTCAAGGATTCCAGAACATATTTGAACTTCCAAAGATTCAAAATACACACAAAGTTATGCTCTGTCAAAGTTGAGAGGAAATCATGTTTGAAAACGTGGAAAATAAAAAATTTCAACTTTAGGTCAGTTTAGGGTTTAGGGTTTAGGTCAATTTAGGGTTTAGGGTTTAGATCAGTTCAGGGTTTAGGGTTTAGAATTTACTGTTAGAATAATAATGCGAACAACTTTAATGAAGAACTTTTAGGTTAGAGAAGTCATTTAGAGTGTCAAATTTGAAGGTTTAGATGGAGGGAAATTAACTCAACTAGTCAACTTCACTACAAATTTGCGATCAATTGAAGAAGGAATTTGAAAATCTAGGCCCGTGGTTTTAAAGATGGTGGTTCAAGGATTCCAGAACATATTTGAACTTCCAGAGATTCAAAATACACACAAAGTTATGCTCTGTCAAAGTTGGGAGGAAATCATGTTTGAAAACGTGGAAAATAAAAAATTTCAACTTTATGTCAGTTTAGGGTTTAGGGTTTAGGTCAATTTAGGGTTTAGGGTTTAGGGTTTAGGTCAGTTCAGGGTTTAGGGTTTAGAATTTAGGGTCAGAATAATAATGCGAACAACTTTAATGAAGAACTCCTAGGCTAGACAAGTCATTTAGAGTGTCAAATTTGAAAGTCTAGATGGAGGGAAATTAACTCAACTAGTCAACTTCACTACAAATTTGCGATCAATTGAAGAAGGAATTTGAAAATCTAGGCCCGTGGTTTTAAAGATGGTGGTTCAAGGATTCCAGAACATATTGAACTTCCAAAGATTCAAAATACACACAAAGTTTGCTCTGTCAAAGTTGGGAGGAAATCATGTTTGAAAACGTGGAAAATTAAAAATTTCAACTTTAGGTCAGTTTAGGGTTTAGGGTTTAGGGTTTAGGTCAGTTCAGGGTTTAGGGTTTAGAATTTAGCGTTGGAATAATAATGCGAACAACTTTAATGAAGAACTCTTAGGCTAGACAAGTCATTTAGAGTGTCAAATTTGAAAGTCTAGATGGAGGGAAATTAACTCAACTAGTCAACTTCACTACAAATTTGCGATCAATTGAAGAAGGAATTTGAAAATCTAGGCCCGTGATTTTAAAGATGGTGGTTCAAGGATTCCAGAACATATTTGAACTTCCAAAGATTCAAAATACACACAAAGTTATGCTCTGTCAAAGTTGAGAGGAAATCATGTTTGAAAACGTGGAAAATAAAAAATTTCAACTTTAGGTCAGTTTAGGGTTTAGGGTTTAGGTCAATTTAGGGTTTAGGGTTTAGATCAGTTCAGGGTTTAGGGTTTAGAATTTACTGTTAGAATAATAATGCGAACAACTTTAATGAAGAACTTTTAGGTTAGAGAAGTCATTTAGAGTGTCAAATTTGAAGGTTTAGATGGAGGGAAATTAACTCAACTAGTCAACTTCACTACAAATTTGCGATCAATTGAAGAAGGAATTTGAAAATCTAGGCCCGTGGTTTTAAAGATGGTGGTTCAAGGATTCCAGAACATATTTGAACTTCCAGAGATTCAAAATACACACAAAGTTATGCTCTGTCAAAGTTGAAAGGAAATCATGTTTGAAAACGTGGAAAATAAAAAATTTCAACTTTATGTCAGTTTAGGGTTTAGGGTTTAGGTCAATTTAGGGTTTAGGGTTTAGGGTTTAGGTCAGTTCAGGGTTTAGGGTTTAGAATTTAGGGTCAGAATAATAATGCGAACAACTTTAATAAAGAACTCCTAGGCTAGACAAGTCATTTAGAGTGTCAAATTTGAAAGTCTAGATGGAGGGAAATTAACTCAACTAGTAAACTTCACTACAAATTTGCGATCAATTGAAGAAGGAATTTGAAAATCTAGGCCCGTGGTTTTAAAGATGGTGGTTCAAGGATTCCAGAACATATTGAACTTCCAAAGATTCAAAATACACACAAAGTTAAGCTCTGTCAAAGTTGGGAGGAAATCATGTTTGAAAACGTGGAAAATAAAAAATTTCAACTTTAGGTCAGTTTAGGGTTTAGGGTTTAGGTCAATTTAGGGTTTAGGGTTTAGGGTTTAGGTCAATTCAGGGTTTAGTGTTTAGAATTTAGGGTCGGAATAATAATGCGAACAACTTTAATGAAGAACTCTTAGGCTAGACAAGTTATTTAGAGTGTCAAATTTGAAAGTCTAGATGGAGGGAAATTAACTCAACTAGTCAACTTCACTACAAATTTGCGATCAATTGAAGAAGGAATTTGAAAATCTAGGCCCGTGGTTTTAAAGATGGTGGTTCGAGGATTCCAGAACATATTTGAACTTCCAAAGATTCAAAATACACACAAAGTTATGCTCTGTCAAAGTTGGGAGGAAATCATTTTTGAAAACGTGGAAAATAAAACATTTCAACTTTAGGTCAGTTTAGGGTTTAGGGTTTAGGTCAATTTAGGGTTTATGGTTTAGGGTTTATGTCAGTTCAGGGTTTAGGGTTTAGAATTTAGGGTCAGAATAATCATGCGACAACTTTAATGAAGAACTCGTAGGCTAGACAAGTCATTTAGAGTGTCAAATTTAAAAGTCTAGATGGAGGGAAATTAACTCAACTAGTCAACTTCACTACAAATTTGCGATCAATTGAAGAAGGAATTTGAAAATCTAGGCCCGTGGTTTTAAAGATGGTGGTTCAAGGATTCCAGAACATATTTGAACTTCCAAAGATTCAAAATACACACAAAGTTATGCTCTGTCAAAGTTGGGAGGAAATCATGTTTGAAAACGTGGAAAATAAAAAATTTCAACTTTAGGTCAGTTTAGGGTTTAGGGTTTAGGTCAATTTAGGGTTTGGGGTTTAGGTCAGTTCAGGGTTTAGGGTTTAGAATTTAGGGTCAGAATAATCATGCGAACAACTTTAATGAAGAACTCTTAGGCTAGACAAATCATTTAGAGTGTCAAATTTGAAAGTCTAGATGGAGGGAAATTAACTCAACTAGTCAACTTCACTACAAATTTGCGATCAATTGAAGAAGGAATTTGAAAATCTAGGCCCGTGATTTTAAAGATGGTGGTTCAAGGATTCCAGAACATATTTGAACTTCCAAAGATTCAAAATACACACAAAGTTATGCTCTGTCAAAGTTGAGAGGAAATCATGTTTGAAAACGTGGAAAATAAAAAATTTCAACTTTAGGTCAGTTTAGGGTTTAGGGTTTAGGTCAATTTAGGGTTTAGGGTTTAGATCAGTTCAGGGTTTAGGGTTTAGAATTTACTGTTAGAATAATAATGCGAACAACTTTAATGAAGAACTTTTAGGTTAGAGAAGTCATTTAGAGTGTCAAATTTGAAGGTTTAGATGGAGGGAAATTAACTCAACTAGTCAACTTCACTACAAATTTGCGATCAATTGAAGAAGGAATTTGAAAATCTAGGCCCGTGGTTTTAAAGATGGTGGTTCAAGGATTCCAGAACATATTTGAACTTCCAGAGATTCAAAATACACACAAAGTTATGCTCTGTCAAAGTTGAAAGGAAATCGTGTTTGAAAACGTGGAAAATAAAAAATTTCAACTTTATGTCAGTTTAGGGTTTAGGGTTTAGGTCAATTTAGGGTTTAGGGTTTAGGGTTTAGGTCAGTTCAGGGTTTAGGGTTTAGAATTTAGGGTCAGAATAATAATGCGAACAACTTTAATGAAGAACTCCTAGGCTAGACAAGTCATTTAGAGTGTCAAATTTGAAAGTCTAGATGGAGGGAAATTAACTCAACTAGTCAACTTCACTACAAATTTGCGATCAATTGAAGAAGGAATTTGAAAATCTAGGCCCGTGGTTTTAAAGATGGTGGTTCAAGGTTAACTTTAGGTCAGTTTAGGGTTTAGGGTTTAGGTCAATTTAGGGTTTAGGGTTTAGGTCAATTCAGGGTTTAGGGTTTAGAATTTAGGGTCGGAATAATAATGCGAACAACTTTAATGAAGAACTCTTAGGCTAGACAAGTTATTTGGAGTGTCAAATTTGAAAGTCTAGATGGAGGGAAATTAACTCAACTAGTCAACTTCACTACAAATTTGCGATCAATTGAAGAAGGAATTTGAAAATCTAGGCCCGTGGTTTTAAAGATGGTGGTTCAAGGATTCCAGAGCATATTTGAACTTCCAAAGATTCAAAATACACACAAAGTTATGCTCTGTCAAAGTTGGGAGGAAATCATGTTTGAAAACGTGGAAAATAAAACATTTCAACTTTAGGTCAGTTTAGGGTTTAGGGTTTAGGTCAATTTAGGGTTTATGGTTTAGGGTTTAGGTCAGTTCAGGGTTTAAGGTTTAGAATTTAGGCTCAGAATAATCATGCGACAACTTTAATGAAGAACTCGTAGGCTAGACAAGTCATTTAGAGTGTCAAATTTAAAAGTCTAGATGGAGGGAAATTAACTCAACTAGTCAACTTCACTACAAATTTGCGATCAATTGAAGAAGGAATTTGAAAATCTAGGCCCGTGGTTTTAAAGATGGTGGTTCAAGGATTCCAGAACATATTTGAACTTCCAAAGATTCAAAATACACACAAAGTTATGCTCTGTCAAATTTGGGAGGAAATCATGTTTGAAAATGTGGAAAATAAAAAATTTCAACTTTAGGTCAGTTTAGGGTTTAGGGTTTAGGTCAATTTAAGGTTTAGGGTTTAGGGTTTAGGTCAGTTCAGGGTTTAGGGTTTAGAATTTAGGGTCAGAATAATAATGCGAACAACTTTAATGAAGAACTCCTAGGCTAGACAAGTCATTTAGAGTGTCAAATTTGAAAGTCTAGATGGAGGGAAATTAACTCAACTAGTCAACTTCACTACAAATTTGCGATCAATTGAAGAAGGAATTTGAAAATCTAGGCCCGTGGTTTTAAAGATGGTGGTTCAAGGATTCCAGAACATATTGAACTTCCAACGATTCAAAATACACACAAAGTTTGCTCTGTCAAAGTTGGGAGGAAATCATGTTTGAAAACGTGGAAAATTAAAAATTTCAACTTTAGGTCAGTTTAGGGTTTAGGGTTTAGGTCAATTTAGGGTTTAGGGTTTAGGGTTTAGGTCAGTTCAGGGTTTAGGGTTTAGAATTTAGCGTTGGAATAATAATGCGAACAACTTTAATGAAGAACTCTTAGGCTAGACAAGTCATTTAGAGTGTCAAATTTGAAAGTCTAGATGGAGGGAAATTAACTCAACTAGTCAACTTCACTACAAATTTGCGATCAATTGAAGAAGGAATTTGAAAATCTAGGCCCGTGATTTTAAAGATGGTGGTTCAAGGATTCCAGAACATATTTGAACTTCCAAAGATTCAAAATACACACAAAGTTATGCTCTGTCAAAGTTGAGAGGAAATCATGTTTGAAAACGTGGAAAATAAAAAATTTCAACTTTAGGTCAGTTTAGGGTTTAGGGTTTAGGTCAATTTAGGGTTTAGGGTTTAGATCAGTTCAGGGTTTAGGGTTTAGAATTTACTGTTAGAATAATAATGCGAACAACTTTAATGAAGAACTTTTAGGTTAGAGAAGTCATTTAGAGTGTCAAATTTGAAGGTTTAGATGGAGGGAAATTAACTCAACTAGTCAACTTCACTACAAATTTGCGATCAATTGAAGAAGGAATTTGAAAATCTAGGCCCGTGGTTTTAAAGATGGTGGTTCAAGGATTCCAGAACATATTTGAACTTCCAGAGATTCAAAATACACACAAAGTTATGCTCTGTCAAAGTTGGGAGGAAATCATGTTTGAAAACGTGGAAAATAAAAAATTTCAACTTTATGTCAGTTTAGGGTTTAGGGTTTAGGTCAATTTAGGGTTTAGGGTTTAGGGTTTAGGTCAGTTCAGGGTTTAGGGTTTAGAATTTAGGGTCAGAATAATAATGCGAACAACTTTAATGAAGAACTCCTAGGCTAGACAAGTCATTTAGAGTGTCAAATTTGAAAGTCTAGATGGAGGGAAATTAACTCAACTAGTCAACTTCACTACAAATTTGCGATCAATTGAAGAAGGAATTTGAAAATCTAGGCCCGTGGTTTTAAAGATGGTGGTTCAAGGATTCCAGAACATATTGAACTTCCAAAGATTCAAAATACACACAAAGTTTGCTCTGTCAAAGTTGGGAGGAAATCATGTTTGAAAACGTGGAAAATTAAAAATTTCAACTTTAGGTCAGTTTAGGGTTTAGGGTTTAGGGTTTAGGTCAGTTCAGGGTTTAGGGTTTAGAATTTAGCGTTGGAATAATAATGCGAACAACTTTAATGAAGAACTCTTAGGCTAGACAAGTCATTTAGAGTGTCAAATTTGAAAGTCTAGATGGAGGGAAATTAACTCAACTAGTCAACTTCACTACAAATTTGCGATCAATTGAAGAAGGAATTTGAAAATCTAGGCCCGTGATTTTAAAGATGGTGGTTCAAGGATTCCAGAACATATTTGAACTTCCAAAGATTCAAAATACACACAAAGTTATGCTCTGTCAAAGTTGAGAGGAAATCATGTTTGAAAACGTGGAAAATAAAAAATTTCAACTTTAGGTCAGTTTAGGGTTTAGGGTTTAGGTCAATTTAGGGTTTAGGGTTTAGATCAGTTCAGGGTTTAGGGTTTAGAATTTACTGTTAGAATAATAATGCGAACAACTTTAATGAAGAACTTTTAGGTTAGAGAAGTCATTTAGAGTGTCAAATTTGAAGGTTTAGATGGAGGGAAATTAACTCAACTAGTCAACTTCACTACAAATTTGCGATCAATTGAAGAAGGAATTTGAAAATCTAGGCCCGTGGTTTTAAAGATGGTGGTTCAAGGATTCCAGAACATATTTGAACTTCCAGAGATTCAAAATACACACAAAGTTATGCTCTGTCAAAGTTGAAAGGAAATCATGTTTGAAAACGTGGAAAATAAAAAATTTCAACTTTATGTCAGTTTAGGGTTTAGGGTTTAGGTCAATTTAGGGTTTAGGGTTTAGGGTTTAGGTCAGTTCAGGGTTTAGGGTTTAGAATTTAGGGTCAGAATAATAATGCGAACAACTTTAATAAAGAACTCCTAGGCTAGACAAGTCATTTAGAGTGTCAAATTTGAAAGTCTAGATGGAGGGAAATTAACTCAACTAGTAAACTTCACTACAAATTTGCGATCAATTGAAGAAGGAATTTGAAAATCTAGGCCCGTGGTTTTAAAGATGGTGGTTCAAGGATTCCAGAACATATTGAACTTCCAAAGATTCAAAATACACACAAAGTTATGCTCTGTCAAAGTTGGGAGGAAATCATGTTTGAAAACGTGGAAAATAAAAAATTTCAACTTTAGGTCAGTTTAGGGTTTAGGGTTTAGGTCAATTTAGGGTTTAGGGTTTAGGGTTTAGGTCAATTCAGGGTTTAGTGTTTAGAATTTAGGGTCGGAATAATAATGCGAACAACTTTAATGAAGAACTCTTAGGCTAGACAAGTTATTTAGAGTGTCAAATTTGAAAGTCTAGATGGAGGGAAATTAACTCAACTAGTCAACTTCACTACAAATTTGCGATCAGTTGAAGAAGGAATTTGAAAATCTAGGCCCGTGGTTTTAAAGATGGTGGTTCGAGGATTCCAGAACATATTTGAACTTCCAAAGATTCAAAATACACACAAAGTTATGCTCTGTCAAAGTTGGGAGGAAATCATTTTTGAAAACGTGGAAAATAAAACATTTCAACTTTAGGTCAGTTTAGGGTTTAGGGTTTAGGTCAATTTAGGGTTTATGGTTTAGGGTTTATGTCAGTTCAGGGTTTAGGGTTTAGAATTTAGGGTCAGAATAATCATGCGACAACTTTAATGAAGAACTCGTAGGCTAGACAAGTCATTTAGAGTGTCAAATTTAAAAGTCTAGATGGAGGGAAATTAACTCAACTAGTCAACTTCACTACAAATTTGCGATCAATTGAAGAAGGAATTTGAAAATCTAGGCCCGTGGTTTTAAAGATGGTGGTTCAAGGATTCCAGAACATATTTGAACTTCCAAAGATTCAAAATACACACAAAGTTATGCTCTGTCAAAGTTGGGAGGAAATCATGTTTGAAAACGTGGAAAATAAAAAATTTCAACTTTAGGTCAGTTTAGGGTTTAGGGTTTAGGTCAATTTAGGGTTTGGGGTTTAGGTCAGTTCAGGGTTTAGGGTTTAGAATTTAGGGTCAGAATAATCATGCGAACAACTTTAATGAAGAACTCTTAGGCTAGACAAATCATTTAGAGTGTCAAATTTGAAAGTCTAGATGGAGGGAAATTAACTCAACTAGTCAACTTCACTACAAATTTGCGATCAATTGAAGAAGGAATTTGAAAATCTAGGCCCGTGATTTTAAAGATGGTGGTTCAAGGATTCCAGAACATATTTGAACTTCCAAAGATTAAAAATACACACAAAGTTATGCTCTGTCAAAGTTGAGAGGAAATCATGTTTGAAAACGTGGAAAATAAAAAATTTCAACTTTAGGTCAGTTTAGGGTTTAGGGTTTAGGTCAATTTAGGGTTTAGGGTTTAGATCAGTTCAGGGTTTAGGGTTTAGAATTTACTGTTAGAATAATAATGCGAACAACTTTAATGAAGAACTTTTAGGTTAGAGAAGTCATTTAGAGTGTCAAATTTGAAGGTTTAGATGGAGGGAAATTAACTCAACTAGTCAACTTCACTACAAATTTGCGATCAATTGAAGAAGGAATTTGAAAATCTAGGCCCGTGGTTTTAAAGATGGTGGTTCAAGGATTCCAGAACATATTTGAACTTCCAGAGATTCAAAATACACACAAAGTTATGCTCTGTCAAAGTTGGGAGGAAATCATGTTTGAAAACGTGGAAAATAAAAAATTTCAACTTTATGTCAGTTTAGGGTTTAGGGTTTAGGTCAATTTAGGGTTTAGGGTTTAGGGTTTAGGTCAGTTCAGGGTTTAGGGTTTAGAATTTAGGGTCAGAATAATAATGCGAACAACTTTAATGAAGAACTCCTAGGCTAGACAAGTCATTTAGAGTGTCAAATTTGAAAGTCTAGATGGAGGGAAATTAACTCAACTAGTCAACTTCACTACAAATTTGCGATCAATTGAAGAAGGAATTTGAAAATCTAGGCCCGTGGTTTTAAAGATGGTGGTTCAAGGATTCCAGAACATATTGAACTTCAAAAGATTCAAAATACACACAAAGTTTGCTCTGTCAAAGTTGGGAGGAAATCATGTTTGAAAACGTGGAAAATTAAAAATTTCAACTTTAGGTCAGTTTAGGGTTTAGGGTTTAGGGTTTAGGTCAGTTCAGGGTTTAGGGTTTAGAATTTAGCGTTGGAATAATAATGCGAACAACTTTAATGAAGAACTCTTAGGCTAGACAAGTCATTTAGAGTGTCAAATTTGAAAGTCTAGATGGAGGGAAATTAACTCAACTAGTCAACTTAACTACAAATTTGCGATCAATTGAAGAAGGAATTTGAAAATCTAGGCCCGTGATTTTAAAGATGGTGGTTCAAGGATTCCAGAACATATTTGAACTTCCAAAGATTCAAAATACACACAAAGTTATGCTCTGTCAAAGTTGAGAGGAAATCATGTTTGAAAACGTGGAAAATAAAAAATTTCAACTTTAGGTCAGTTTAGGGTTTAGGGTTTAGGTCAATTTAGGGTTTAGGGTTTAGATCAGTTCAGGGTTTAGGGTTTAGAATTTACTGTTAGAATAATAATGCGAACAACTTTAATGAAGAACTTTTAGGTTAGAGAAGTCATTTAGAGTGTCAAATTTGAAGGTTTAGATGGAGGGAAATTAACTCAACTAGTCAACTTCACTACAAATTTGCGATCAATTGAAGAAGGAATTTGAAAATCTAGGCCCGTGGTTTTAAAGATGGTGGTTCAAGGATTCCAGAACATATTTGAACTTCCAGAGATTCAAAATACACACAAAGTTATGCTCTGTCAAAGTTGAAAGGAAATCATGTTTGAAAACGTGGAAAATAAAAAATTTCAACTTTATGTCAGTTTAGGGTTTAGGGTTTAGGTCAATTTAGGGTTTAGGGTTTAGGGTTTAGGTCAGTTCAGGGTTTAGGGTTTAGAATTTAGGGTCAGAATAATAATGCGAACAACTTTAATAAAGAACTCCTAGGCTAGACAAGTCATTTAGAGTGTCAAATTTGAAAGTCTAGATGGAGGGAAATTAACTCAACTAGTAAACTTCACTACAAATTTGCGATCAATTGAAGAAGGAATTTGAAAATCTAGGCCCGTGGTTTTAAAGATGGTGGTTCAAGGATTCCAGAACATATTGAACTTCCAAAGATTCAAAATACACACAAAGTTATGCTCTGTCAAAGTTGGGAGGAAATCATGTTTGAAAACGTGGAAAATAAAAAATTTCAACTTTAGGTCAGTTTAGGGTTTAGGGTTTAGGTCAATTTAGGGTTTAGGGTTTAGGGTTTAGGTCAATTCAGGGTTTAGTGTTTAGAATTTAGGGTCGGAATAATAATGCGAACAACTTTAATGAAGAACTCTTAGGCTAGACAAGTTATTTAGAGTGTCAAATTTGAAAGTCTAGATGGAGGGAAATTAACTCAACTAGTCAACTTCACTACAAATTTGCGATCAATTGAAGAAGGAATTTGAAAATCTAGGCCCGTGGTTTTAAAGATGGTGGTTCGAGGATTCCAGAACATATTTGAACTTCCAAAGATTCAAAATACACACAAAGTTATGCTCTGTCAAAGTTGGGAGGAAAGCATTTTTGAAAACGTGGAAAATAAAACATTTCAACTTTAGGTCAGTTTAGGGTTTAGGGTTTAGGTCAATTTAGGGTTTATGGTTTAGGGTTTATGTCAGTTCAGGGTTTAGGGTTTAGAATTTAGGGTCAGAATAATCATGCGACAACTTTAATGAAGAACTCGTAGGCTAGACAAGTCATTTAGAGTGTCAAATTTAAAAGTCTAGATGGAGGGAAATTAACTCAACTAGTCAACTTCACTACAAATTTGCGATCAATTGAAGAAGGAATTTGAAAATCTAGGCCCGTGGTTTTAAAGATGGTGGTTCAAGGATTCCAGAACATATTTGAACTTCCAAAGATTCAAAATACACACAAAGTTATGCTCTGTCAAAGTTGGGAGGAAATCATGTTTGAAAACGTGGAAAATAAAAAATTTCAACTTTAGGTCAGTTTAGGGTTTAGGGTTTAGGTCAATTTAGGGTTTGGGGTTTAGGTCAGTTCAGGGTTTAGGGTTTAGAATTTAGGGTCAGAATAATCATGCGAACAACTTTAATGAAGAACTCTTAGGCTAGACAAATCATTTAGAGTGTCAAATTTGAAAGTCTAGATGGTGGGAAATTAACTCAACTAGTCCACTTCACTACAAATTTGCGATCAATTGAAGAAGGAATTTGAAAATCTAGGCCCGTGGTTTTAAAGATGGTGGTTCAAGGATTCCAGAACATATGAACTTCCAAAGATTCAAAATACACACAAAGTTATGCTCTGTCAAATTTGGGAGGAAATCATGTTTGAAAACGTGGAAAATTAAAAATTTCAACTTTAGGTCAGTTTAGGGTTTAGGGTTTAGGTCAATTTAGGGTTTAGGGTTTAGGTCAGTTCAGGGTTTAGGGTTTAGAATTTGGGGTTAGAATAATAATGCGAACAACTTTAATGAAGAACTCTTAGGCTAGACAAGTCATTAAGAGTGTCAAATTTGAAAGTCTAGATGGAGGGAAATTAACTCAACTAGTCAACTTCACTACAAATTTGCGATCAATTGAAGAAGGAATTTGAAAATATGGGCCCGTGGTTTTAAAGATGGTGGTTCAAGGATTCCAGAACATATTTGAACTTCCAATGATTCAAAATACACACAAAGTTATGCTCTGTCAAAGTTGGGAGGAAATCATGTTTGAAAACGTGGAAAATTAAAAATTTCAACTTTAGGTCAGTTTAGGGTTTAGGGTTTAGGTCAGTTTAGGGTTTAGGGTTTAGGTCAGTTCAGGGTTTAGGGTTTAGAATTTAGTGTTAAAATAATAATGCGATCAACTTTAATGAAGAACTTTTAGGTTAGAGAAGTCATTTAGAGTGTCAAATTTGAAGGTCTAGATGGATAGAAATTAACTCAACTAGTCAACTTCACTACAAATTTGCGATCAATTGAAGAAGGAATTTGAAAATCTAGGCCCGTGGTTTTAAAGATGGTGGTTCAAGGATTTTAGAACATATTTGAACTTCCAGAGATTCAAAATACACACAAAGTTATGCTCTGTCAAAGTTGAAAGGAAATCATGTTTGAAAACGTGGAAAATAAAAAATTTCAACTTTATGTCAGTTTAGGGTTTAGGGTTTAGGTCAATTTAGAGTTTAGGGTTTAGGGTTTAGGTCAGTTCAGGGTTTAGGGTTTAGAATTTAGGGTCAGAATAATAATGCGAACAACTTTAATGAAGAACTCCTAGGCTAGACAAGACATTTAGAGTGTCAAATTTGAAAGTCTAGATGGAGGGAAATTAACTCAACTAGTCAACTTCACTACAAATTTGCGATCAATTGAAGAAGGAATTTGAAAATCTAGGCCCGTGGTTTTAAAGATGGTGGTTCAAGGATTCCAGAACATATTGAACTTCCAAAGATTCAAAATACACACAAAGTTATGCTCTGTCAAAGTTGGGAGGAAATCATGTTTGAAAACGTGGAAAATAAAAAATTTCAACTTTAGGTCAGTTTAGGGTTTAGGGTTTAGGTCAATTTAGGGTTTAGGGTTTAGGGTTTAGGTCAATTCAGGGTTTAGTGTTTAGAATTTAGGGTCGGAATAATAATGCGAACAACTTTAATGAAGAACTCTTAGGCTAGACAAGTTATTTAGAGTGTCAAATTTGAAAGTCTAGATGGAGGGAAATTAACTCAACTAGTCAACTTCACTACAAATTTGCGATCAATTGAAGAAGGAATTTGAAAATCTAGGCCCGTGGTTTTAAAGATGGTGGTTCAAGGATTCCAGAACATATTTGAACTTCCAAAGATTCAAAATACACACAAAGTTATGCTCTGTCAAAGTTGGGAGGAAATCATGTTTGAAAACGTGGAAAATAAAACATTTCAACTTTAGGTCAGTTTAGGGTTTAGGGTTTAGGGCAATTTAGGGTTTATGTCAGTTCAGGGTTTAGGGTTTAGAATTTAGGGTCAGAATAATCATGCGACAACTTTAATGAAGAACTCGTAGGCTAGACAAGTCATTTAGAGTGTCAAATTTAAAAGTCTAGATGGAGGGAAATTAACTCAACTAGTCAACTTCACTACAAATTTGCGATCAATTGAAGAAGGAATTTGAAAATCTAGGCCCGTGGTTTTAAAGATGGTGGTTCAAGGATTCCAGAACATATTTGAACTTCCAAAGATTCAAAATACACACAAAGTTATGCTCTGTCAAAGTTGGGAGGAAATCATGTTTGAAAACGTGGAAAATAAAAAATTTCAACTTTAGGTCAGTTTAGGGTTTAGGGTTTAGGTCAATTTAGGGTTTGGGGTTTAGGTCAGTTCAGGGTTTAGGGTTTAGAATTTAGGGTCAGAATAATCATGCGAACAACTTTAATGAAGAACTCTTAGGCTAGACAAATCATTTAGAGTGTCAAATTTGAAAGTCTAGATGGAGGGAAATTAACTCAACTAGTCCACTTCACTACAAATTTGCGATCAATTGAAGAAGGAATTTGAAAATCTAGGCCCGTGGTTTTAAAGATGGTGGTTCAAGGATTCCAGAACATATGAACTTCCAAAGATTCAAAATACACACAAAGTTATGCTCTGTCAAATTTGGGAGGAAATCATGTTTGAAAACGTGGAAAATTAAAAATTTCAACTTTAGGTCAGTTTAGGGTTTAGGGTTTAGGTCAATTTAGGGTTTAGGGTTTAGGTCAGTTCAGGGTTTAGGGTTTAGAATTTGGGGTTAGAATAATAATGCGAACAACTTTAATGAAGAACTCTTAGGCTAGACAAGTCATTTAGAGTGTCAAATTTGAAAGTCTAGATGGAGGGAAATTAACTCAACTAGTCAACTTCACTACAAATTTGCGATCAATTGAAGAAGGAATTTGAAAATATGGGCCCGTGGTTTTAAAGATGGTGGTTCAAGGATTCCAGAACATATTTGAACTTCCAATGATTCAAAATACACACAAAGTTATGCTCTGTCAAAGTTGGGAGGAAATCATGTTTGAAAACGTGGAAAATTAAAAATTTCAACTTTAGGTCAGTTTAGGGTTTAGGGTTTAGGTCAGTTTAGGGTTTAGGGTTTAGGTCAGTTCAGGGTTTAGGGTTTAGAATTTAGTGTTAGAATAATAATGCGATCAACTTTAATGAAGAACTCTTAGGCTAGACAAGTCATTTAGAGTGTCAAATTTGAAAGTCTAGATGGAGGGAAATTAACTCAACTAGTCAACTTCACTACAAATTTGCGATCAATTGAAGAAGGAATTTGAAAATCTAGGCCCGTGGTTTTAAAGATGGTGGTTCAAGGATTCCAGAACATATTTGAACTTCCAAATATTCAAAATACACACAAAGTTATGCTCTGTCAAAGTTGGGAGGAAATCATGTTTGAAAACGTGGAAAATAAAAAATTTCAACTTTAGGTCAGTTTAGGGTTTAGGGTTTAGGTCAATTTAGGGTTTAGGGTTTAGGGTTTAGGGTTTAGGTCAGTTCAGGGTTTAGGGTTTAGAATTTACTGTTAGAATAATAATGCGAACAACTTTAATGAAGGACTTTTAGGCTAGAGAAGTCATTTAGAGTGTCAAATTTGAAGGTCTAGATGGAGGGAAATTAACTCAACTAGTCAACTTCACTAAAAATTTGCGATCAATTGAAGAAGGAATTTGAAAATCTAGGCCCGTGGTTTTAAAGATGGTGGTTCAAGGATTCCAGAACATATTTGAACTTCCAAAGATTCAAAATACACACAAAGTTATGCTCTGTCAAAGTTGGGAGGAAATCATGTTTGAAAACGTGGAAAATAAAAAATTTCAACTTTAGGTCAGTTTAGGGTTTAGGGTTTAGGTCAATTTAGGGTTTAGGGTTTAGGTCAATTCAGGGTTTAGGGTTTAGAATTTAGGGTCAGAATAATCATGCGAACAACTTTAATGAAGAACTCTTAGGCTAGACAAGTCATTTAGAGTGTCAAATTTGAAAGTCTAGATGGAGGGAAATTAACTCAACTAGTCCACTTCACTACAAATTTGCGATCAATTGAAGAAGGAATTTGAAAATCTAGGCCCGTGGTTTTAAAGATGGTGGTTCAAGGATTCCAGAACATATGAACTTCCAGAGATTCAAAATACACACAAAGTTATGCTCTGTCAAATTTGGGAGGAAATCATGTTTGAAAACGTGGAAAATAAAAAATTTCAACTTTAGGTCAGTTTAGGGTTTAGGGTTTAGGTCAATTTAGGGTTTAGGGTTTAGGTCAGTTCAGGGTTTAGGGTTTAGAATTTAGGGTTAGAATAATAATGCGAACAACTTTAATGAAGAACTCTTAGGCTAGACAAGTCATTTAGAGTGTCAAATTTGAAAGTCTAGATGGAGGGAAATTATCTCAACTAGTCAACTTCACTAAAATTTGCGATCAATTGAAGAAGGAATTTGAAAATCTGGGCTCGTGGTTTTAAAGATGGTGGTTCAAGGATTCCAGAACATATTTGAACTTCCAAAGATTCAAAATACACACAAAGTTATGCTCTGTCAAAGTTGGGAGGAAATCATGTTTGAAAACGTGGAAAATTAAAAATTTCAACTTTAGGTCAGTTTAGGGTTTAGGGTTTAGGTCAATTTAGGGTTTAGGGTTTAGGTTAGTTCAGGGTTTAGGGTTTAGAATTTAGTGTTAGAATAATAATGCGATCAACTTTAATGAAGAACTCTTAGGCTAGACAAGTCATTTAGAGTGTCAAATTTGAAAGTATAGATGGAGGGAAATTAACTCAACTAGTCAACTTCACTACAAATTTGCGATCAATTGAAGAAGGAATTTGAAAATCTAGGCCCGTGGTTTTAAAGATGGTGGTTCACGGATTCCAGAACATATTTGAACTTCCAAAGATTCAAAATACACACAAAGTTATGCTCTGTCAAAGTTGGGAGGTAATCATGTTTGAAAACGTGGAAAACAAAAAATTTCAACTTTAGGTCAGTTTAGGGTTTAGGGTTTAGGTCAGTTTAGGGTTTAGGGTTTAGGGTTTAGGGTTTAGGTTAGTTCAGGGTTTATGGTTTAGAATTTAGGGTCAGAATAATAATGCGAAAAACTTTAATGAAGAACACTTAGGCTAGACAAGTCATTTAGAGTGTCAAATTTGAAAGTCTAGATGGAGGGAAATTAACTCAACTAGTCCACTTCACTACAAATTTGCGATCAATTGAAGAAGGAATTTGAAAATCTAGGCCCGTGGTTTTAAAGATGGTGGTTCAAGGATTCCAGAACATATGAACTTCCAAAGATTCAAAATACACACAAAGTTATGCTCTGTCAAATTTGGGAGGAAATCATGTTTGAAAACGTGGAAAATAAAAAATTTCAACTTTAGGTCAGTTTAGGGTTTTGGGTTTAGGTCAATTTAGGGTTTAGGGTTTAGGTCAGTTCAGGGTTTAGGGTTTAGAATTTAGGGTCAGAATAATAATGCGAACAACTTTAATGAAGAACTCTTAGGCTAGACAAGTCATTTAGAGTGTCAAATTTGAAAGTCTAGATGGAGGGAAATTAACTCAACTAGTCAACTTCACTACAAATTTGCGATCAATTGAAGAAGGAATTTGAAAATCTAGGCCCGTGGTTTTAAAGATGGTGGTTCAAGGATTCCAGAACATATTTGAACTTCCAAAGATTCAAAATACACACAAAGTTATGCTCTGTCAAAGTTGGGAGGAAATCATGTTTGAAAACGTGGAAAATAAAAAATTTCAACTTTAGGTCAGTTTAGGGTTTAGGGTTTAGGTCAATTTAGGGTTTGGGGTTTAGGTCAGTTCAGGGTTTAGGGTTTAGAATTTAGGGTCAGAATAATCATGCGAACAACTTTAATGAAGAACTCTTAGGCTAGACAAATCATTTAGAGTGTCAAATTTGAAAGTCTAGATGGAGGGAAATTAACTCAACTAGTCCACTTCACTACAAATTTGCGATCAATTGAAGAAGGAATTTGAAAATCTAGGCCCGTGGTTTTAAAGATGGTGGTTCAAGGATTCCAGAACATATGAACTTCCAAAGATTCAAAATACACACAAAGTTATGCTCTGTCAAATTTGGGAGGAAATCATGTTTGAAAACGTGGAAAATTAAAAATTTCAACTTTAGGTCAGTTTAGGGTTTAGGGTTTAGGTCAATTTAGGGTTTAGGGTTTAGGTCAGTTCAGGGTTTAGGGTTTAGAATTTGGGGTTAGAATAATAATGCGAACAACTTTAATGAAGAACTCTTAGGCTAGACAAGTCATTTAGAGTGTCAAATTTGAAAGTCTAGATGGAGGGAAATTAACTCAACTAGTCAACTTCACTACAAATTTGCGATCAATTGAAGAAGGAATTTGAAAATATGGGCCCGTGGTTTTAAAGATGGTGGTTCAAGGATTCCAGAACATATTTGAACTTCCAATGATTCAAAATACACACAAAGTTATGCTCTGTCAAAGTTGGGAGGAAATCATGTTTGAAAACGTGGAAAATTAAAAATTTCAACTTTAGGTCAGTTTAGGGTTTAGGGTTTAGGTCAGTTTAGGGTTTAGGGTTTAGGTCAGTTCAGGGTTTAGGGTTTAGAATTTAGTGTTAGAATAATAATGCGATCAACTTTAATGAAGAACTCTTAGGCTAGACAAGTCATTTAGAGTGTCAAATTTGAAAGTCTAGATGGAGGGAAATTAACTCAACTAGTCAACTTCACTACAAATTTGCGATCAATTGAAGAAGGAATTTGAAAATCTAGGCCCGTGGTTTTAAAGATGGTGGTTCAAGGATTCCAGAACATATTTGAACTTCCAAATATTCAAAATACACACAAAGTTATGCTCTGTCAAAGTTGGGAGGAAATCATGTTTGAAAACGTGGAAAATAAAAAATTTCAACTTTAGGTCAGTTTAGGGTTTAGGGTTTAGGTCAATTTAGGGTTTAGGGTTTAGGGTTTAGGGTTTAGGTCAGTTCAGGGTTTAGGGTTTAGAATTTACTGTTAGAATAATAATGCGAACAACTTTAATGAAGAACTTTTAGGCTAGAGAAGTCATTTAGAGTGTCAAATTTGAAGGTCTAGATGGAGGGAAATTAACTCAACTAGTCAACTTCACTAAAAATTTGCGATCAATTGAAGAAGGAATTTGAAAATCTAGGCCCGTGGTTTTAAAGATGGTGGTTCAAGGATTCCAGAACATATTTGAACTTCCAAAGATTCAAAATACACACAAAGTTATGCTCTGTCAAAGTTGGGAGGAAATCATGTTTGAAAACGTGGAAAATAAAAAATTTCAACTTTAGGTCAGTTTAGGGTTTAGGGTTTAGGTCAATTTAGGGTTTAGGGTTTAGGTCAATTCAGGGTTTAGGGTTTAGAATTTAGGGTCAGAATAATCATGCGAACAACTTTAATGAAGAACTCTTAGGCTAGACAAGTCATTTAGAGTGTCAAATTTGAAAGTCTAGATGGAGGGAAATTAACTCAACTAGTCCACTTCACTACAAATTTGCGATCAATTGAAGAAGGAATTTGAAAATCTAGGCCCGTGGTTTTAAAGATGGTGGTTCAAGGATTCCAGAACATATGAACTTCCAGAGATTCAAAATACACACAAAGTTATGCTCTGTCAAATTTGGGAGGAAATCATGTTTGAAAACGTGGAAAATAAAAAATTTCAACTTTAGGTCAGTTTAGGGTTTAGGGTTTAGGTCAATTTAGGGTTTAGGGTTTAGGTCAGTTCAGGGTTTAGGGTTTAGAATTTAGGGTTAGAATAATAATGCGAACAACTTTAATGAAGAACTCTTAGGCTAGACAAGTCATTTAGAGTGTCAAATTTGAAAGTCTAGATGGAGGGAAATTATCTCAACTAGTCAACTTCACTAAAATTTGCGATCAATTGAAGAAGGAATTTGAAAATCTGGGCTCGTGGTTTTAAAGATGGTGGTTCAAGGATTCCAGAACATATTTGAACTTCCAAAGATTCAAAATACACACAAAGTTATGCTCTGTCAAAGTTGGGAGGAAATCATGTTTGAAAACGTGGAAAATTAAAAATTTCAACTTTAGGTCAGTTTAGGGTTTAGGGTTTAGGTCAATTTAGGGTTTAGGGTTTAGGTTAGTTCAGGGTTTAGGGTTTAGAATTTAGTGTTAGAATAATAATGCGATCAACTTTAATGAAGAACTCTTAGGCTAGACAAGTCATTTAGAGTGTCAAATTTGAAAGTATAGATGGAGGGAAATTAACTCAACTAGTCAACTTCACTACAAATTTGCGATCAATTGAAGAAGGAATTTGAAAATCTAGGCCCGTGGTTTTAAAGATGGTGGTTCACGGATTCCAGAACATATTTGAACTTCCAAAGATTCAAAATACACACAAAGTTATGCTCTGTCAAAGTTGGGAGGTAATCATGTTTGAAAACGTGGAAAACAAAAAATTTCAACTTTAGGTCAGTTTAGGGTTTAGGGTTTAGGTCAGTTTAGGGTTTAGGGTTTAGGGTTTAGGGTTTAGGTTAGTTCAGGGTTTATGGTTTAGAATTTAGGGTCAGAATAATAATGCGAAAAACTTTAATGAAGAACACTTAGGCTAGACAAGTCATTTAGAGTGTCAAATTTGAAAGTCTAGATGGAGGGAAATTAACTCAACTAGTCCACTTCACTACAAATTTGCGATCAATTGAAGAAGGAATTTGAAAATCTAGGCCCGTGGTTTTAAAGATGGTGGTTCAAGGATTCCAGAACATATGAACTTCCAAAGATTCAAAATACACACAAAGTTATGCTCTGTCAAATTTGGGAGGAAATCATGTTTGAAAACGTGGAAAATAAAAAATTTCAACTTTAGGTCAGTTTAGGGTTTTGGGTTTAGGTCAATTTAGGGTTTAGGGTTTAGGTCAGTTCAGGGTTTAGGGTTTAGAATTTAGGGTCAGAATAATAATGCGAACAACTTTAATGAAGAACTCTTAGGCTAGACAAGTCATTTAGAGTGTCAAATTTGAAAGTCTAGATGGAGGGAAATTAACTCAACTAGTCAACTTCACTACAAATTTGCGATCAATTGAAGAAGGAATTTGAAAATCTAGGCCCGTGGTTTTAAAGATGGTGGTTCAAGGATTCCAGAACATATTTGAACTTCCAAAGATTCAAAATACACACAAAGTTATGCTCTGTCAAAGTTGGGAGGAAATCATGTTTGAAAACGTGGAAAATAAAAAATTTCAACTTTAGGTCAGTTTAGGGTTTAGGGTTTAGGTCAATTTAGGGTTTGGGGTTTAGGTCAGTTCAGGGTTTAGGGTTTAGAATTTAGGGTCAGAATAATCATGCGAACAACTTTAATGAAGAACTCTTAGGCTAGACAAATCATTTAGAGTGTCAAATTTGAAAGTCTAGATGGAGGGAAATTAACTCAACTAGTCCACTTCACTACAAATTTGCGATCAATTGAAGAAGGAATTTGAAAATCTAGGCCCGTGGTTTTAAAGATGGTGGTTCAAGGATTCCATAACATATGAACTTCCAAAGATTCAAAATACACACAAAGTTATGCTCTGTCAAATTTGGGAGGAAATCATGTTTGAAAACGTGGAAAATAAAAAATTTCAACTTTAGGTCAGTTTAGGGTTTAGGGTTTAGGTCAATTTAGGGTTTAGGGTTTAGGTCAGTTCAGGGTTTAGGGTTTAGAATTTAGGGTTAGAATAATAATGCGAACAACTTTAATGAAGAACTCTTAGGCTAGACAAGTCATTTAGAGTGTCAAATTTGAAAGTCTAGATGGAGGGAAATTAACTCAACTAGTCAACTTCACTACAAATTTGCGATCAATTGAAGAAGGAATTTGAAAATATGGGCCCGTGGTTTTAAAGATGGTGGTTCAAGGATTCCAGAACATATTTGAACTTCCAAAGATTCAAAATACACACAAAGTTATGCTCTGTCAAAGTTGGGAGGAAATCATGTTTGAAAACGTGGAAAATTAAAAATTTCAACTTTAGGTCAGTTTAGGGTTTAGGTCAGTTTAGGGTTTAGGGTTTAGGTCAGTTCAGGGTTTAGGGTTTAGAATTTAGTGTTAGAATAATAATGCGATCAACTTTAATGAAGAACTCTTAGGCTAGACAAGTCATTTAGAGTGTCAAATTTGAAAGTCTAGATGGAGGGAAATTAACTCAACTAGTCAACTTCACTACAAATTTGCGATCAATTGAAGAAGTAATTTGAAAATCTAGGCCCGTGGTTTTAAAGATGGTGGTTCAAGGATTCCAGAACATATTTGAACTTCCAAATATTCAAAATACACACAAAGTTATGCTCTGTCAAAGTTGGGAGGAAATCATGTTTGAAAACGTGGAAAATAAAAAATTTCAACTTTAGGTTAGTTTAGGGTTTAGGGTTTAGGTCAATTTAGGGTTTAGGGTTTAGGGTTTAGGTCAGTTCAGGGTTTAGGGTTTAGAATTTACTGTTAGAATAATTATGCGAACAACTTTAATGAAGATTTTTTAGGCTAGAGAAGTCATTTAGAGTGTCAAATTTGAAGGTCTAGATGGAGGGAAATTAACTCAACTAGTCAACTTCACTACAAATTTGCGATCAATTGAAGAAGGAATTTGAAAATCTGGGGCCCGTCGTTTTAAAGATGGTGGTTCAAGGATTCCATAACATATTTGAACTTCCAGAGATTCAAAATACACACAAAGTTATGCTCTGTCATAGTTGGGAGGAAATCATGTTTGAAAACGTGGAAAATTAAAAATTTCAACTTTAGGTCAGTTTAGGGTTTAGGGTTTAGGTCAATTTAGGGTTTAGGGTTTAGGTCAGTTCAGGGTTTAGGGTTTAGAATTTAGCGTCGGAATAATAATGCGAACAACTTTAATGAAGAACTCTTAGGCTAGACAAGTCATTTAGAGTGTTAAATTTGAAAGTCTAGATGGAGGGAAATTAACTCAACTAGTCAACTTCACTAAAAATTTGCGATCAATTGAAGAAGGAATTTGAAAATCTAGGCCCGTGGTTTTAAAGATGGTGGTTCAAGGATTCCAGAACATATTTGAACTTCCAAATATTCAAAATACACACAAAGTTATGCTCTGTCAAAGTTGGGAGGAAATCATGTTTGAAAACGTGGAAAATAAAAAATTTCAACTTTAGGTTAGTTTAGGGTTTAGGGTTTAGGTCAATTTAGGGTTTAGGGTTTAGGGTTTAGGTCAGTTCAGGGTTTAGGGTTTAGAATTTACTGTTAGAATAATTATGCGAACAACTTTAATGAAGATTTTTTAGGCTAGAGAAGTCATTTAGAGTGTCAAATTTGAAGGTCTAGATGGAGGGAAATTAACTCAACTAGTCAACTTCACTACAAATTTGCGATCAATTGAAGAAGGAATTTGAAAATCTGGGGCCCGTCGTTTTAAAGATGGTGGTTCAAGGATTCCATAACATATTTGAACTTCCAGAGATTCAAAATACACACAAAGTTATGCTCTGTCATAGTTGGGAGGAAATCATGTTTGAAAACGTGGAAAATTAAAAATTTCAACTTTAGGTCATTTTAGGGTTTAGGGTTTAGGTCAATTTAGGGTTTAGGGTTTAGGTCAGTTCAGGGTTTAGGGTTTAGAATTTAGCGTCGGAATAATAATGCGAACAACTTTAATGAAGAACTCTTAGGCTAGACAAGTCATTTAGAGTGTTAAATTTGAAAGTCTAGATGGAGGGAAATTAACTCAACTAGTCAACTTCACTAAAAATTTGCGATCAATTGAAGAAGGAATTTGAAAATCTAGGCCCGTGGTTTTAAAGATGGTGGTTCAAGGATTCCAGAACATATTTGAACTTCCAAAGATTCAAAATACACACAAAGTTATGCTCTGTCAAAGTTGGGAGGAAATCATGTTTGAAAACGTGGAAAATAAAAAATTTCAACTTTAGGTCAGTTTAGGGTTTAGGGTTTAGGTCAATTTAGGGTTTAGGGTTTAGGTCAATTCAGGGTTTAGGGTTTAGAATTTAGGGTCAGAATAATCATGCGAACAACTTTAATGAAGAACTCTTAGGCTAGACAAGTCATTTAGAGTGTCAAATTTGAAAGTCTAGATGGAGGGAAATTAACTCAACTAGTCCACTTCATTACAAATTTGCGATCAATTGAAGAAGGAATTTGAAAATCTGGGGCCCGTGGTTTTAAAGATGGTGGTTCAAGGATTCCATAACATATTTGAACTTCCAGAGATTCAAAATACACACAAAGTTATGCTCTGTCATAGTTGGGAGGAAATCATGTTTGAAAACGTGGAAAATTAAAAATTTCAACTTTAGGTCAGTTTAGGGTTTAGGGTTTAGGTCAATTTAGGGTTTAGGGTTTAGGTCAGTTCAGGGTTTAGGGTTTAGAATTTAGCGTCGGAATAATAATGCGAACAACTTTAATGAAGAACTCTTAGGCTAGACAAGTCATTTAGAGTGTTAAATTTGAAAGTCTAGATGGAGGGAAATTAACTCAACTAGTCAACTTCACTAAAAATTTGCGATCAATTGAAGAAGGAATTTGAAAATCTAGGCCCGTGGTTTTAAAGATGGTGGTTCAAGGATTCCAGAACATATTTGAACTTCCAAAGATTCAAAATACACACAAAGTTATGCTCTGTCAAATTTGGGAGGAAATCATGTTTGAAAACGTGGAAAATAAAAAATTTCAACTTTAGGTCAGTTTAGGGTTTAGGGTTTAGGTCAATTTAGGGTTTAGGGTTTAGGTCAGTTCAGGGTTTAGGGTTTAGAATTTAGGGTTAAAATAATAATGCGAACAACTTTAATGAAGAACTCTTAGGCTAGACAAGTCATTTAGAGTGTCAAATTTGAAAGTCTTGATGGAGGGAAATTAACTCAACTAGTCAACTTCACTACAAATTTGCGATCAATTGAAGAAGGAATTTGAAAATATGGGCCCGTGGTTTTAAAGATGGTGGTTCAAGGATTCCAGAACATATTTGAACTTCCAAAGATTCAAAATACACACAAAGTTATGCTCTGTCAAAGTTGGGAGGAAATCATGTTTGAAAACGTGGAAAATTAAAAATTTCAACTTTAGGTCAGTTTAGGGTTTAGGGTTTAGGTCAGTTTATGGTTTAGGGTTTAGGTCAGTTCAGGGTTTAGGGTTTAGAATTTAGTGTTAGAATAATAATGCGATCAACTTTAATGAAGAACTCTTAGGCTAGACAAGTCATTTAGAGTGTCAAATTTGAAAGTCTAGATGGAGGGAAATTAACTCAACTAGTCAACTTCACTACAAATTTGCGATCAATTGAAGAAGAAATTTGAAAATCTAGGCCCGTGGTTTTAAAGATGGTGGTTCAAGGATTCCAGAACATATTTGAACTTCCAAATATTCAAAATACACACAAAGTTATGCTCTGTCAAAGTTGGGAGGAAATCATGTTTGAAAACGTGGAAAATAAAAAATTTCAACTTTAGGTCAGTTTAGGGTTTAGGGTTTAGGTCAATTTAGGGTTTGGGGTTTAGGGTTTAGGTCAGTTCAGGGTTTAGGGTTTAGAATTTACTGTTAGAATAATTATGCGAACAACTTTAATGAAGAACTTTTAGGCTAGAGAAGTCATTTAGAGTGTCAAATTTGAAGGTCTAGATGGAGGGAAATTAACTCAACTAGTCAACTTCATTACAAATTTGCGATCAATTGAAGAAGGAATTTGAAAATCTGGGGCCCGTGGTTTTAAAGATGGTGGTTCAAGGATTCCATAACATATTTGAACTTCCAGAGATTCAAAATACACACAAAGTTATGCTCTGTCATAGTTGGGAGGAAATCATGTTTGAAAACGTGGAAAATTAAAAATTTCAACTTTAGGTCAGTTTAGGGTTTAGGGTTTAGGTCAATTTAGGGTTTAGGGTTTAGGTCAGTTCAGGGTTTAGGGTTTAGAATTTAGCGTCGGAATAATAATGCGAACAACTTTAATGAAGAACTCTTAGGCTAGACAAGTCATTTAGAGTGTTAAATTTGAAAGTCTAGATGGAGGGAAATTAACTCAACTAGTCAACTTCACTAAAAATTTGCGATCAATTGAAGAAGGAATTTGAAAATCTAGGCCCGTGGTTTTAAAGATGGTGGTTCAAGGATTCCAGAACATATTTGAACTTCCAAAGATTCAAAATACACACAAAGTTATGCTCTGTCAAAGTTGGGAGGAAATCATGTTTGAAAACGTGGAAAATAAAAAATTTCAACTTTAGGTCAGTTTAGGGTTTAGGGTTTAGGTCAATTTAGGGTTTAGGGTTTAGGTCAATTCAGGGTTTAGGGTTTAGAATTTAGGGTCAGAATAATCATGCGAACAACTTTAATGAAGAACTCTTAGGCTAGACAAGTCATTTAGAGTGTCAAATTTGAAAGTCTAGATGGAGGGAAATTAACTCAACTAGTCCACTTCATTACAAATTTGCGATCAATTGAAGAAGGAATTTGAAAATCTGGGGCCCGTGGTTTTAAAGATGGTGGTGTAAGGATTCCAGAACATATGAACTTCCAGAGATTCAAAATACACACAAAGTTATGCTCTGTCAAATTTGGGAGGAAATCATGTTTGAAAACGTGGAAAATAAAAAATTTCAACTTTAGGTCAGTTTAGGGTTTAGGGTTTAGGTCAATTTAGGGTTTAGGGTTTAGGTCAGTTCAGGGTTTCGGGTTTAGAATTTAGGGTTAGAATAATAATGCGAACAACTTTAATGAAGAACTCTTAGGCTAGACAAGTCATTTAGAGTGTCAAATTTGAAAGTCTAGATGGAGGGAAATTAACTCAACTAGTCAAATTCACTACAAATTTACGATCAATTGAAGAAGGAATTTGAAAATCTGGGCTCGTGGTTTTAAAGATGGTGGTTCAAGGATTCCAGAACATATTTGAACTTCCAAAGATTCAAAATACACACAAAGTTATGCTCTGTCAAAGTTGGGAGGAAATCATGTTTGAAAACGTGGAAAATTAAAAATTTCAACTTTAGGTCAGTTTAGGGTTTAGGGTTTAGGTCAATTTAGGGTTTAGGTCAGTTCAGGGTTTAGGGTTTAGAATTTAGTGTTAGAATAATAATGCGATCAACTTTAATGAAGAACTCTTAGGCTAGACAAGTCATTTAGAGTGTCAAATTTGAAAGTATAGATGGAGGGAAATTAACTCAACTAGTCAACTTCACTACAAATTTGCGATCAATTGAATAAGGAATTTGAAAATCTAGGCCCGTGGTTTTAAAGATGGTGGTTCACGGATTCCAGAACATATTTGAACTTCCAAAGATTCAAAATACACACAAAGTTATGCTCTGTCAAAGTTGGGAGGAAATCATGTTTGAAAACGTGGAAAACAAAAAATTTCAACTTTAGGTCAGTTTAGGGTTTAGGGTTTAGGGTTTAGGGTTTAGGGTTTAGGGTTTAGGGTTTAGGGTTTAGGTCAGTTCAAGGTTTAGGGTTTAGAATTTAGGGTCAGAATAATAATGCGAAAAACTTTAATGAAGAACACTTAGGCTAGACAAGTCATTTAGAGTGTCAAATTTGAAAGTCTAGATAGGGAAATTAACTCAACTAGTCCACTTCACTACAAATTTGCGATCAATTGAAGAAGGAATTTGAAAATCTAGGCCCGTGGTTTTAAAGATGGTGGTTCAAGGATTCCTGAACATATGAACTTCCAAAGATTCAAAATACACACAAAGTTATGCTCTGTCAAATTTGGGAGGAAATCATGTTTGAAAACGTGGAAAATAAAAAATTTCAACTTTAGGTCAGTTTAGGGTTTTGGGTTTAGGTCAATTTAGGGTTTAGGGTTTAGGTCAGTTCAGGGTTTAGGGTTTAGAATTTAGGGTCAGAATAATAATGCGAACAACTTTAATGAAGAACTCTTAGGCTAGACAAGTCATTTAGAGTGTCAAATTTGAAAGTCTAGATGGAGGGAAATTAACTCAACTAGTCAACTTCACTACAAATTTGCGATCAATTGAAGAAGGAATTTGAAAATCTAGGCCCGTGGTTTTAAAGATGGTGGTTCAAGGATTCCAGAACATAATTGAACTTCCAAAGATTCAAAATACACACAAAGTTATGCTCTGTCAAAGTTGGGAGGAAATCATGTTTGAAAACGTGGAAAATAAAAAATTTCAACTTTAGGTCAGTTTAGGGTTTAGGGTTTAGGTCAATTTAGGGTTTGGGGTTTAGGTCAGTTCAGGGTTTCGGGTTTAGAATTTAGGGTTAGAATAATAATGCGAACAACTTTAATGAAGAACTCTTAGGCTAGACAAGTCATTTAGAGTGTCAAATTTGAAAGTCTAGATGGAGGGAAATTAACTCAACTAGTCAACTTCACTACAAATTTGCGATCAATTGAAGAAGGAATTTGAAAATATGGGCCCGTGGTTTTAAAGATGGTGGTTCAAGGATTCCAGAACATATTTGAACTTCCAAAGATTCAAAATACACACAAAGTTATGCTCTGTCAAAGTTGGGAGGAAATCATGTTTGAAAACGTGGAAAATTAAAAATTTCAACTTTAGGTCAGTTTAGGGTTTAGGGTTTAGGTCAGTTCAGGATTTAGGGTTTAGAATTTAGTGTTAGAATAATAATGCGATCAACTTTAATGAAGAACTCTTAGGCTAGACAAGTCATTTAGAGTGTCAAATTTGAAAGTCTAGATGGAGGGAAATTAACTCAACTAGTCAACTTCACTACAAATTTGCGATCAATTGAAGAAGAAATTTGAAAATCTAGGCCCGTGGTTTTAAAGATGGTGGTTCAAGGATTCCAGAACATATTTGAACTTCCAAATATTCAAAATACACACAAAGTTATGCTCTGTCAAATTTGGTAGGAAATCATGTTTGAAAACGTGGAAAATAAAAAATTTCAACTTTAGGTCAGTTTAGGGTTTAGGGTTTAGGTCAATTTAGGGTTTAGGGTTTAGGTCAGTTCAGGGTTTAGGGTTTAGAATTTAGGGTTAGAATAATAATGCGAACAACTTTAATGAAGAACTCTTAGGCTAGACAAGTCATTTAGAGTGTCAAATTTGAAAGTCTAGATGGAGGGAAATTAACTCAACTAGTCAACTTCACTACAAATTTGCGATCAATTGAAGAAGGAATTTGAAAATATGGGCCCGTGGTTTTAAAGATGGTGGTTCAAGGATTCCAGAACATATTTGAACTTCCAAAGATTCAAAATACACACAAAGTTATGCTCTGTCAAAGTTGGGAGGAAATCATGTTTGAAAACGTGGAAAATTAAAAATTTCAACTTTAGGTCAGTTTAGGGTTTAGGGTTTAGGTCAGTTTAGGGTTTAGGGTTTAGGTCAGTTCAGGGTTTAGGGTTTAGAATTTAGTGTTAGAATATTAATGCGATCAACTTTAATGAAGAACTCTTAGGCTAGACTTTGAAAGTCTAGATGGAGGGAAATTAACTCAACTAGTCAACTTCACAACAAATTTGCGATCAATTGAAGAAGAAATTTGAAAATCTAGGCCCGTGGTTTTAAAGATGGTGGTTCAAGGATTCCAGAACATATTTGAACTTCCAAATATTCAAAATACACACAAAGTTATGCTCTGTCAAAGTTGGGAGGAAATCATGTTTGAAAACGTGGAAAATAAAAAATTTCAACTTTAGGTCAGTTTAGGGTTTAGGGTTTAGGTCAATTTAGGGTTTAGGGTTTAGGGTTTAGGTCAGTTTAGGGTTTAGGGTTTAGAATTTACTGTTCGAATAATAATGCGAACAACTTTAATGAAGAACTTTTAGGCTAGAGAAGTCATTTAGAGTGTCAAATTTGAAGGTCTAGATGGAGGGAAATTAACTCAACTAGTCAACTTCACTACAAATTTGCGATCAATTGAAGAAGGAATTTGAAAATCTGGGGCCCGTGGTTTTAAAGATGGTGGTTCAAGGATTCCATAACATATTTAAACTTCCAGAGATTCAAAATACATACAAAGTTATGCTCTGTCATAGTTGGGAGGAAATCATGTTTGAAAACGTGGAAAATTAAAAATTTCAACTTTAGGTCAGTTTAGGGTTTAGGGTTTAGGTCAATTTAGGGTTTAGGGTTTAGGTCAGTTCAGGGTTTAGGGTTTAGAATTTAGCGTCGGAATAATAATGCGAACAACTTTAATGAAGAACTCTTAGGCTAGACAAGTCATTTAGAGTGTTAAATTTGAAAGTCTAGATGGAGGGAAATTAACTCAACTAGTCAACTTCACTAAAAATTTGCGATCAATTGAAGAAGGAATTTGAAAATCTAGGCCCGTGGTTTTAAAGATGGTGGTTCAAGGATTCCAGAACATATTTGAACTTCCAAAGATTCAAAATACACACAAAGTTATGCTCTGTCAAAGTTGGGAGGAAATCATGTTTGAAAACGTGGAAAATAAAAAATTTCAACTTTAGGTCAGTTTAGGGTTTAGGGTTTAGGTCAATTTAGGGTTTAGGGTTTAGGTCAATTCAGGGTTTAGGGTTTAGAACTTAGGGTCAGAATAATCATGCGAACAACTTTAATGAAGAACTCTTAGGCTAGACAAGTCATTTAGAGTGTCAAATTTGAAAGTCTAGATGGAGGGAAATTAACTCAACTAGTCCACTTCATTACAAATTTGCGATCAATTGAAGAAGGAATTTGAAAATCTAGGCCCGTGGTTTTAAAGATGGTGGTTCAAGGATTCCAGAACATATGAACTTCCAGAGATTCAAAATACACACAAAGTTATGCTCTGTCAAATTTGGGAGGAAATCATGTTTGAAAACGTGGAAAATAAAAAATTTCAACTTTAGGTCAGTTTAGGGTTTAGAATTTACTGTTAGAATAATTATGCGAACAACTTTAATGAAGAACTTTTAGGCTAGAGAAGTCATTTAGAGTGTCAAATTTGAAGGTCTAGATGGAGGGAAATTAACTCAACTAGTCAACTTCACTACAAATTTGCGATCAATTGAAGAAGGAATTTGAAAATCTGGGGCCCGTGGTTTTAAAGATGGTGGTTCAAGGATTCCATAACATATTTGAACTTCCAGAGATTCAAAATACACACAAAGTTATGCTCTGTCATAGTTGGGAGGAAATCATGTTTGAAAACGTGGAAAATTAAAAATTTCAACTTTAGGTCAGTTTAGGGTTTAGGGTTTAGGTCAATTTAGGGTTTAGGGTTTAGGTCAGTTCAGGGTTTAGGGTTTAGAATTTAGCGTCGGAATAATAATGCGAACAACTTTAATGAAGAACTCTTAGGCTAGACAAGTCATTTAGAGTGTTAAATTTGAAAGTCTAGATGGAGGGAAATTAACTCAACTAGTCAACTTCACTAAAAATTTGCGATCAATTGAAGAAGGAATTTGAAAATCTAGGCCCGTGGTTTTAAAGATGGTGGTTCAAGGATTCCAGAACATATTTGAACTTCCAAAGATTCAAAATACACACAAAGTTATGCTCTGTCAAAGTTGGGAGGAAATCATGTTTGAAAACGTGGAAAATAAAAAATTTCAACTTTAGGTCAGTTTAGGGTTTAGGGTTTAGGTCAATTTAGGGTTTAGGGTTTAGGTCAATTCAGGGTTTAGGGTTTAGAATTTAGGGTCAGAATAATCATGCGAACAACTTTAATGAAGAACTCTTAGGCTAGACAAGTCATTTAGAGTGTCAAATTTGAAAGTCTAGATGGAGGGAAATTAACTCAACTAGTCCACTTCATTACAAATTTGCGATCAATTGAAGAAGGAATTTGAAAATCTGGGGCCCGTGGTTTTAAAGATGGTGGTTCAAGGATTCCAGAACATATGAACTTCCAGAGATTCAAAATACACACAAATTATGCTCTGTCAAATTTGGGAGGAAATCATGTTTGAAAACGTGGAAAATAAAAAATTTCAACTTTAGGTCAGTTTAGGGTTTAGGGTTTAGGTCAATTTAGGGTTTAGGGTTTAGGTCAGTTCAGGGTTTCGGGTTTAGAATTTAGGGTTAGAATAATAATGCGAACAACTTTAATGAAGAACTCTTAGGCTAGACAAGTCATTTAGAGTGTCAAATTTGAAAGTCTAGATGGAGGGAAATTAACTCAACTAGTCAAATTCACTACAAATTTACGATCAATTGAAGAAGGAATTTGAAAATCTGGGCTCGTGGTTTTAAAGATGGTGGTTCAAGGATTCCAGAACATATTTGAACTTCCAAAGATTCAAAATGCACACAAAGTTATGCTCTGTCAAAGTTGGGAGGAAATCATGTTTGAAAACGTGGAAAATTAAAAATTTCAACTTTAGGTCAGTTTAGGGTTTAGGGTTTAGGTCAATTTAGGGTTTAGGGTTTAGGTCAGTTCAGGGTTTAGGGTTTAGAATTTAGTGTTAGAATAATAATGCGATCAACTTTAATGAAGAACTCTTAGGCTAGACAAGTCATTTAGAGTGTCAAATTTGAAAGTATAGATGGAGGGAAATTAACTCAACTAGTCAACTTCACTACAAATTTGCGATCAATTGAAGAAGGAATTTGAAAATCTAGGCCCGTGGTTTTAAAGATGGTGGTTCACGGATTCCAGAACATATTTGAACTTCCAAAGATTCAAAATACACACAAAGTTATGCTCTGTCAAAGTTGGGAGGAAATCATGTTTGAAAACGTGGAAAACAAAAAATTTCAACTTTAGGTCAGTTTAGGGTTTAGGGTTTAGGGTTTAGGGTTTAGGGTTTAGGGTTTAAGGTTTAGGGTTTAGGTCAGTTCAAGGTTTAGGGTTTAGAATTTAGGGTCAGAATAATAATGCGAAAAACTTTAATGAAGAACACTTAGGCTAGACAAGTCATTTAGAGTGTCAAATTTGAAAGTCTAGATGGAGGGAAATTAACTCAACTAGTCCACTTCACTACAAATTTGCGATCAATTGCAGAAGGAATTTGAAAATCTAGGCCCGTGGTTTTAAAGATGGTGGTTCAAGGATTCCTGAACATATGAACTTCCAAAGATTCAAAATACACACAAAGTTATGCTCTGTCAAATTTGGGAGGAAATCATGTTTGAAAACGTGGAAAATAAAAAATTTCAACTTTAGGTCAGTTTAGGGTTTTGGGTTTAGGTCAATTTAGGGTTTAGGGTTTAGGACAGTTCAGGGTTTAGGGTTTAGAATTTAGGGTTAGAATAATAATGCGAACAACTTTAATGAAGAACTCTTAGGCTAGACAAGTCATTTAGAGTGTCAAATTTGAAAGTCTAGATGGAGGGAAATTAACTCAACTAGTCAACTTCACTACAAATTTGCGATCAATTGAAGAAGGAATTTGAAAATATGGGCCCGTGGTTTTAAAGATGGTGGTTCAAGGATTCCAGAACATATTTGAACTTCCAAAGATTCAAAATACACATAAAGTTATGCTCTGTCAAAGTTGGGAGGAAATCATGTTTGAAAACGTGGAAAATTAAAAATTTCAACTTTAGGTCAGTTTAGGGTTTAGGGTTTAGGTCAGTTCAGGGTTTAGGGTTTAGAATTTAGTGTTAGAATATTAATGCGATCAACTTTAATGAAGAACTCTTAGGCTAGACTTTGAAAGTCTAGATGGAGGGAAATTAACTCAACTAGTCAACTTCACAACAAATTTGCGATCAATTGAAGAAGAAATTTGAAAATCTAGGCCCGTGGTTTTAAAGATGGTGGTTCAAGGATTCCAGAACATATTTGAACTTCCAAATATTCAAAATACACACAAAGTTATGCTCTGTCAAAGTTGGGAGGAAATCATGTTTGAAAACGTGGAAAATAAAAAATTTCAACTTTAGGTCAGTTTAGGGTTTAGGGTTTAGGTCAATTTAGGGTTTAGGGTTTAGGGTTTAGGTCAGTTTAGGGTTTAGGGTTTAGAATTTACTGTTCGAATAATAATGCGAACAACTTTAATGAAGAACTTTTAGGCTAGAGAAGTCATTTAGAGTGTCAAATTTGAAGGTCTAGATGGAGGGAAATTAACTCAACTAGTCAACTTCACTACAAATTTGCGATCAATTGAAGAAGGAATTTGAAAATCTGGGGCCCGTGGTTTTAAAGATGGTGGTTCAAGGATTCCATTACATATTTAAACTTCCAGAGATTCAAAATACATACAAAGTTATGCTCTGTCATAGTTGGGAGGAAATCATGTTTGAAAACGTGGAAAATTAAAAATTTCAACTTTAGGTCAGTTTAGGGTTTAGGGTTTAGGTCAATTTAGGGTTTAGGGTTTAGGTCAGTTCAGGGTTTAGGGTTTAGAATTTAGCGTCGGAATAATAATGCGAACAACTTTAATGAAGAACTCTTAGGCTAGACAAGTCATTTAGAGTGTTAAATTTGAAAGTCTAGATGGAGGGAAATTAACTCAACTAGTCAACTTCACTAAAAATTTGCGATCAATTGAAGAAGGAATTTGAAAATCTAGGCCCGTGGTTTTAAAGATGGTGGTTCAAGGATTCCAGAACATATTTGAACTTCCAAAGATTCAAAATACACACAAAGTTATGCTCTGTCAAAGTTGGGAGGAAATCATGTTTGAAAACGTGGAAAATAAAAAATTTCAACTTTAGGTCAGTTTAGGGTTTAGGGTTTAGGTCAATTTAGGGTTTAGGGTTTAGGTCAATTCAGGGTTTAGGGTTTAGAACTTAGGGTCAGAATAATCATGCGAACAACTTTAATGAAGAACTCTTAGGCTAGACAAGTCATTTAGAGTGTCAAATTTGAAAGTCTAGATGGAGGGAAATTAACTCAACTAGTCCACTTCATTACAAATTTGCGATCAATTGAAGAAGGAATTTGAAAATCTAGGCCCGTGGTTTTAAAGATGGTGGTTCAAGGATTCCAGAACATATGAACTTCCAGAGATTCAAAATACACACAAAGTTATGCTCTGTCAAATTTGGGAGGAAATCATGTTTGAAAACGTGGAAAATAAAAAATTTCAACTTTAGGTCAGTTTAGGGTTTAGAATTTACTGTTAGAATAATTATGCGAACAACTTTAATGAAGAACTTTTAGGCTAGAGAAGTCATTTAGAGTGTCAAATTTGAAGGTCTAGATGGAGGGAAATTAACTCAACTAGTCAACTTCACTACAAATTTGCGATCAATTGAAGAAGGAATTTGAAAATCTGGGGCCCGTGGTTTTAAAGATGGTGGTTCAAGGATTCCATAACATATTTGAACTTCCAAAGATTCAAAATAAACACAAAGTTATGCTCTGTCATAGTTGGGAGGAAATCATGTTTGAAAACGTGGAAAATTAAAAATTTCAACTTTAGGTCAGTTTAGGGTTTAGGGTTTAGGTCAATTTAGGGTTTAGGGTTTAGGTCAGTTCAGGGTTTAGGGTTTAGAATTTAGCGTCGGAATAATAATGCGAACAACTTTAATGAAGAACTCTTAGGCTAGACAAGTCATTTAGAGTGTTAAATTTGAAAGTCTAGATGGAGGGAAATTAACTCAACTAGTCAACTTCACTAAAAATTTGCGATCAATTGAAGAAGGAATTTGAAAATCTAGGCCCGTGGTTTTAAAGATGGTGGTTCAAGGATTCCAGAACATATTTGAACTTCCAAAGATTCAAAATACACACAAAGTTATGCTCTGTCAAAGTTGGGAGGAAATCATGTTTGAAAACGTGGAAAATAAAAAATTTCAACTTTAGGTCAGTTTAGGGTTTAGGGTTTAGGTCAATTTAGGGTTTAGGGTTTAGGTCAATTCAGGGTTTAGGGTTTAGAATTTAGGGTCAGAATAATCATGCGAACAACTTTAATGAAGAACTCTTAGGCTAGACAAGTCATTTAGAGTGTCAAATTTGAAAGTCTAGATGGAGGGAAATTAACTCAACTAGTCCACTTCATTACAAATTTGCGATCAATTGAAGAAGGAATTTGAAAATCTGGGGCCCGTGGTTTTAAAGATGGTGGTTCAAGGATTCCAGAACATATGAACTTCCAGAGATTCAAAATACACACAAATTATGCTCTGTCAAATTTGGGAGGAAATCATGTTTGAAAACGTGGAAAATAAAAAATTTCAACTTTAGGTCAGTTTAGGGTTTAGGGTTTAGGTCAATTTAGGGTTTAGGGTTTAGGTCAGTTCAGGGTTTCGGGTTTAGAATTTAGGGTTAGAATAATAATGCGAACAACTTTAATGAAGAACTCTTAGGCTAGACAAGTCATTTAGAGTGTCAAATTTGAAAGTCTAGATGGAGGGAAATTAACTCAACTAGTCAAATTCACTACAAATTTACGATCAATTGAAGAAGGAATTTGAAAATCTGGGCTCGTGGTTTTAAAGATGGTGGTTCAAGGATTCCAGAACATATTTGAACTTCCAAAGATTCAAAATGCACACAAAGTTATGCTCTGTCAAAGTTGGGAGGAAATCATGTTTGAAAACGTGGAAAATTAAAAATTTCAACTTTAGGTCAGTTTAGGGTTTAGGGTTTAGGTCAATTTAGGGTTTAGGGTTTAGGTCAGTTCAGGGTTTAGGGTTTAGAATTTAGTGTTAGAATAATAATGCGATCAACTTTAATGAAGAACTCTTAGGCTAGACAAGTCATTTAGAGTGTCAAATTTGAAAGTATAGATGGAGGGAAATTAACTCAACTAGTCAACTTCACTACAAATTTGCGATCAATTGAAGAAGGAATTTGAAAATCTAGGCCCGTGGTTTTAAAGATGGTGGTTCACGGATTCCAGAACATATTTGAACTTCCAAAGATTCAAAATACACACAAAGTTATGCTCTGTCAAAGTTGGGAGGAAATCATGTTTGAAAACGTGGAAAACAAAAAATTTCAACTTTAGGTCAGTTTAGGGTTTAGGGTTTAGGGTTTAGGGTTTAGGGTTTAGGGTTTAAGGTTTAGGGTTTAGGTCAGTTCAAGGTTTAGGGTTTAGAATTTAGGGTCAGAATAATAATGCGAAAAACTTTAATGAAGAACACTTAGGCTAGACAAGTCATTTAGAGTGTCAAATTTGAAAGTCTAGATGGAGGGAAATTAACTCAACTAGTCCACTTCACTACAAATTTGCGATCAATTGCAGAAGGAATTTGAAAATCTAGGCCCGTGGTTTTAAAGATGGTGGTTCAAGGATTCCTGAACATATGAACTTCCAAAGATTCAAAATACACACAAAGTTATGCTCTGTCAAATTTGGGAGGAAATCATGTTTGAAAACGTGGAAAATAAAAAATTTCAACTTTAGGTCAGTTTAGGGTTTTGGGTTTAGGTCAATTTAGGGTTTAGGGTTTAGGTCAGTTCAGGGTTTAGGGTTTAGAATTTAGGGTCAGAATAATAATGCGAACAACTTTAATGAAGAACTCTTAGGCTAGACAAGTCATTTAGAGTGTCAAATTTGAAAGTCTAGATGGAGGGAAATTAACTCAACTAGTCAACTTCACTACAAATTTGCGATCAATTGAAGAAGGAATTTGAAAATCTAGGCCCGTGGTTTTAAAGATGGTGGTTCAAGGATTCCAGAACATATTTGAACTTCCAAAGATTCAAAATACACACAAAGTTATGCTCTGTCAAAGTTGGGAGGAAATCATGTTTGAAAACGTGGAAAATAAAAAATTTCAACTTTAGGTCAGTTTAGGGTTTAGGGTTTAGGTCAATTTAGGGTTTGGGGTTTAGGTCAGTTCAGGGTTTCGGGTTTAGAATTTAGGGTTAGAATAATAATGCGAACAACTTTAATGAAGAACTCTTAGGCTAGACAAGTCATTTAGAGTGTCAAATTTGAAAGTCTAGATGGAGGGAAATTAACTCAACTAGTCAACTTCACTACAAATTTGCGATCAATTGAAGAAGGAATTTGAAAATATGGGCCCGTGGTTTTAAAGATGGTGGTTCAAGGATTCCAGAACATATTTGAACTTCCAAAGATTCAAAATACACACAAAGTTATGCTCTGTCAAAGTTGGGAGGAAATCATGTTTGAAAACGTGGAAAATTAAAAATTTCAACTTTAGGTCAGTTTAGGGTTTAGGGTTTAGGTCAGTTTAGGGTTTAGGGTTTAGGTCAGTTCAGGGTTTAGGGTTTAGAATTTAGTGTTAGAATAATAATGCGATCAACTTTAATGAAGAACTCTTAGGCTAGACAAGTCATTTAGAGTGTCAAATTTGAAAGTCTAGATGGAGGGAAATTAACTCAACTAGTCAACTTCACTACAAATTTGCGATCAATTGAAGAAGAAATTTGAAAATCTAGGCCCGTGGTTTTAAAGATGGTGGTTCAAGGATTCCAGAACATATTTGAACTTCCAAATATTCAAAATACACACAAAGTTATGCTCTGTCAAAGTTGGGAGGAAATCATGTTTGAAAACGTGGAAAATAAAACATTTCAACTTTAGGTCAGTTTAGGGTTTAGGGTTTAGGTCAATTTAGGGTTTATGGTTTAGGGTTTAGGTCAGTTTAGGGTTTAGGGTTTAGAATTTACTGTTCGAATAATAATGCGAACAACTTTAATGAAGAACTTTTAGGCTAGAGAAGTCATTTAGAGTGTCAAATTTGAAGGTCTAGATGGAGGGAAATTAACTCAACTAGTCAACTTCACTACAAATTTGCGATCAATTGAAGAAGGAATTTGAAAATCTGGGGCCCGTGGTTTTAAAGATGGTGGTTCAAGGATTCCATAACATATTTGAACTTCCAGAGATTCAAAATACATACAAAGTTATGCTCTGTCATAGTTGGGAGGAAATCATGTTTGAAAACGTGGAAAATTAAAAATTTCAACTTTAGGTCAGTTTAGGGTTTAGGGTTTAGGTCAATTTAGGGTTTAGGGTTTAGGTCAGTTCAGGGTTTAGGGTTTAGAATTTAGCGTCGGAATAATAATGCGAACAACTTTAATGAAGAACTCTTAGGATAGACAAGTCATTTAGAGTGTTAAATTTGAAAGTCTAGATGGAGGGAAATTAACTCAACTAGTCAACTTCACTAAAAATTTGCGATCAATTGAAGAAGGAATTTGAAAATCTAGGCCCGTGGTTTTAAAGATGGTGGTTCAAGGATTCCAGAACATTTTTGAACTTCCAAAGATTCAAAATACACACAAAGTTATGCTCTGTCAAAGTTGGGAGGAAATCATGTTTGAAAACGTGGAAAATAAAAAATTTCAACTTTAGGTCAGTTTAGGGTTTAGGGTTTAGGTCAATTTAGGGTTTAGGGTTTAGGTCAATTCAGGGTTTAGGGTTTAGAATTTAGGGTCAGAATAATCATGCGAACAACTTTAATGAAGAACTCTTAGGCTAGACAAGTCATTTAGAGTGTCAAATTTGAAAGTCTAGATGGAGGGAAATTAACTCAACTAGTCCACTTCATTACAAATTTGCGATCAATTGAAGAAGGAATTTGAAAATCTAGGCCCGTGGTTTTAAAGATGGTGGTTCAAGGATTCTAGAACATATGAACTTCCAGAGATTCAAAATACACACAAAGTTATGCTCTGTCAAATTTGGGAGGAAATCATGTTTGAAAACGTGGAAAATAAAAAATTTCAACTTTAGGTCAGTTTAGGGTTTAGGGTTTAGGTCAATTTAGGGTTTAGGGTTTAGGTCAGTTCAGGGTTTCGGGTTTAGAATTTAGGGTTAGAATAATAATGCGAACAACTTTAATGAAGAACTCTTAGGCTAGACAAGTCATTTAGAGTGTCAAATTTGAAAGTCTAGATGGAGGAAAATTAACTCAACTAGTCAACTTCACTACAAATTTGCGATCAATTGAAGAAGAAATTTGAAAATCTAGGCCCGTGGTTTTCAAGATGGTGGTTAAGGATTCCAGAACATATTTGAACTTCCAAATATTCAAAATACACACAAAGTTATGCTCTGTCAAATTTGGGAGGAAATCATGTTTGAAAACGTGGAAAATAAAAAATTTCAACTTTAGGTCAGTTTAGGGTTTAGGGTTTAGGTCAATTTAGGGTTTAGGGTTTAGGTCAGTTCAGGGTTTAGGGTTTAGAATTTAGGGTTAGAATAATAATGCGAACAAATTTAATGAAGAACTCTTAGGCTAGACAAGTCATTTAGAGTGTCAAATTTGAAAGTCTAGATGGAGGGAAATTAACTCAACTAGTCAACTTCACTACAAATTTGCGATCAATTGAAGAAGGAATTTGAAAATATGGGCCCGTGGTTTTAAAGATGGTGGTTCAAGGATTCCAGAACATATTTGAACTTCCAAAGATTCAAAATACACACAAAGTTATGCTCTGTCAAAGTTGGGAGGAAATCATGTTTGAAAACGTGGAAAATTAAAAATTTCAACTTTAGGTCAGTTTAGGGTTTAGGGTTTAGGTCAGTTTAGGGTTTAGGGTTTAGGTCAGTTCAGGGTTTAGAATTTAGTGTTAGAATAATAACGCAATCAACTTTAATGAAGAACTCTTAGGCTAGACAAGTCATTTAGAGTGTCAAATTTGAAAGTCTAGATGGAGGGAAATTAACTCAACTAGTCAACTTCACTACAAATTTGCGATCAATTGAAGAAGAAATTTGAAAATCTGGGGCCCGTGGTTTTAAAGATGGTGGTTCAAGGATTCCATAACATATTTGAACTTCCAGAGATTCAAAATACATACAAAGTTATGCTCTGTCATAGTTGGGAGGAAATCATGTTTGAAAACGTGGAAAATTAAAAATTTCAACTTTAGGTCAGTTTAGGGTTTAGGGTTTAGGTCAATTTAGGGTTTAGGGTTTAGGTCAGTTCAGGGTTTCGGGTTTAGGGTTTAGGGTTTAGGGTTTAGGGTTTAGGGTTTAGGGTTTAGGGTTTGGGGTTTGGGGTTTGGGGTTTGGGGTTTGGGGTTTGGGGTTTGGGGTTTGGGGTTTGGGGTTTGGGGTTTGGGGTTTGGGGTTTGGGGTTTGGGGTTTGGGGTTTGGGGTTTGGGGTTTGGGGTTTAGGGTTTAGGGTTTAGGGTTTAGGGTTTAGGGTTTAGGGTTTAGGGTTTAGGGTTTAGGGTTTAGGGTTTAGGGTTTAGGGTTTAGGGTTTAGGGTTTAGGGTTTAGGGTTTAGGGTTTAGGGTTTAGGGTTTAGGGTTTAGGGTTTAGGGTTTAGGGTTTAGGGTTTAGGGTTTAGGGTTTAGGGTTTAGGGTTTAGGGTTTAGGGTTTAGGGTTTAGGGTTTAGGGTTTAGGGTTTAGGGTTTAGGGTTTAGGGTTTAGGGTTTAGGGTTTAGGGTTTAGGGTTTAGGGTTTAGGGTTTAGGGTTTAGGGTTTAGGGTTTAGGGTTTAGGGTTTAGGGTTTAGGGTTTAGGGTTTAGGGTTTAGGGTTTAGGGTTTAGGGTTTAGGGTTTAGGGTTTAGGGTTTAGGGTTTAGGGTTTAGGGTTTAGGGTTTAGGGTTTAGGGTTTAGGGTTTAGGGTTTAGGGTTTAGGGTTTAGGGTTTAGGGTTTAGGGTTTAGGGTTTAGGGTTTAGGGTTTAGGGTTTAGGGTTTAGGGTTTAGGGTTTAGGGTTTAGGGTTTAGGGTTTAGGGTTTAGGGTTTAGGGTTTAGGGTTTAGGGTTTAGGGTTTAGGGTTTAGGGTTTAGGGTTTAGGGTTTAGGGTTTAGGGTTTAGGGTTTAGGGTTTAGGGTTTAGGGTTTAGGGTTTAGGGTTTAGGGTTTAGGGTTTAGGGTTTAGGGTTTAGGGTTTAGGGTTTAGGGTTTAGGGTTTAGGGTTTAGGGTTTAGGGTTTAGGGTTTAGGGTTTAGGGTTTAGGGTTTAGGGTTTAGGGTTTAGGGTTTAGGGTTTAGGGTTTAGGGTTTAGGGTTTAGGGTTTAGGGTTTAGGGTTTAGGGTTTAGGGTTTAGGGTTTAGGGTTTAGGGTTTAGGGTTTAGGGTTTAGGGTTTAGGGTTTAGGGTTTAGGGTTTAGGGTTTAGGGTTTAGGGTTTAGGGTTTAGGGTTTAGGGTTTAGGGTTTAGGGTTTAGGGTTTAGGGTTTAGGGTTTAGGGTTTAGGGTTTAGGGTTTAGGGTTTAGGGTTTAGGGTTTAGGGTTTAGGGTTTAGGGTTTAGGGTTTAGGGTTTAGGGTTTAGGGTTTAGGGTTTAGGGTTTAGGGTTTAGGGTTTAGGGTTTAGGGTTTAGGGTTTAGGGTTTAGGGTTTAGGGTTTAGGGTTTAGGGTTTAGGGTTTAGGGTTTAGGGTTTAGGGTTTAGGGTTTAGGGTTTAGGGTTTAGGGTTTAGGGTTTAGGGTTTAGGGTTTAGGGTTTAGGGTTTAGGGTTTAGGGTTTAGGGTTTAGGGTTTAGGGTTTAGGGTTTAGGGTTTAGGGTTTAGGGTTTAGGGTTTAGGGTTTAGGGTTTAGGGTTTAGGGTTTAGGGTTTAGGGTTTAGGGTTTAGGGTTTAGGGTTTAGGGTTTAGGGTTTAGGGTTTAGGGTTTAGGGTTTAGGGTTTAGGGTTTAGGGTTTAGGGTTTAGGGTTTAGGGTTTAGGGTTTAGGGTTTAGGGTTTAGGGTTTAGGGTTTAGGGTTTAGGGTTTAGGGTTTAGGGTTTAGGGTTTAGGGTTTAGGGTTTAGGGTTTAGGGTTTAGGGTTTAGGGTTTAG